>OU426878.1:15517370-16938742 GCA_911387805.1 Cantharis rustica
CAATACTGATACAGTTGATAGATCGATCACAGATGATTGAAGTTTTTTACTTGATATGTTAAATCGAGATAAAAGATCTCACCATAAAAATGACAAAAAAGCCGCTTGAAATCGAAGAATGTAACTAGATGCTTCACATTGCTAAGACACATGACTTATGGTCTGATTGATAAATTCTCGTAGCTTTTTAAATACTCGTTGGCGTGCTTCTAATCATAAAAGCCTTTTTTTGCTAATTTTGATATTTCTCCAAATAGTGACATAGTATACAACTAAGTTTTGCAGAACTTTCTGAGTACATTAGGTAAGATCGTTTTATTTTCTGTTCATTGATGAAGCTAGTTTCAAACATAGTTTGAGTTAGATAGCGATGTTGTCCTCCAATGGATCTTTCGGAGCGGCTAAAATTTAATTTGGAAGTGTCTTGATTGTTTTTTGGGTTTTTAAATTGCAGCGTAACTAACTTAATCAGAAATGATGTCTATCTTTTACTAAGTCGTTCAATCGTCAAAAAAGAGCCTTCAAAAGTTGAACGAAAAGCGCAAAGTTAGAGAAATTGATACGGTTTATTTAAGTAAGATAATACTAAAATAGTCACTACTTTCTTTTTATATAACTTTATTTTAATTTATTTTATTTTAGAATAAAGCTCCCGGAAAGAAAGAATAATAGAAGGACAAAAATGAAAACGTCGTATAATAAAAAAACGTTTATAAATAGTAGTATATTTTATTTTAATCAATTATTTGAAATAGTACCTACATATCCGTCTAATAAGCCTAATTATCTATTAGGTTTTTTCACATGTGCTTTTAGTATTTTAACAAAAATTTGCCGCCCCTGAATTTTGCCGCTTCGGGCTACAGCCATAGATCCGCCGCCCGGATCTGCCCGGTGGATTTACGGATCTGCCCGGTGGATCTAAGGATCTACCCGGTGGATAAAGAGATCAACAAAACTAGTATATAGGTCGAAAGTAAAGCTGCGCCAACTAGTTGAAGTAACTAAATAACATAATTATTTTTTTATCTTTTAGTGCATTTTGGTCACGTCTATCACGTTTTTCACATTTTTTTTTGAAGTCGGTTTTATTGTTTTTATTATTTATTTAAGTGTAATTTAAAAAAAATTTAAAGACGAGAAAATGGAACAGTCAAGAAAAACACATCAATGTGAAATTTGTAAAAAATGGTATGCCTCGCCTTCTACATTAAAGGTACATCAAAAATTACATCAGGGGATTAGAGAACGAAATTTTAAATGTAGCGTTTGCGATAAATCGTTTTTTACTATTCAGATCTGTCAGCAACACGAAAATACTCATAATGCTGTGAAAGAATTTCGTTGCGATGTTTGCGGTATGTATAAATTATTTAATTTTGTCAAATTTACATTTCATTGTTTTTTGTTTAGATCGTTCATTTTCGAATAATAATTATTTAAAGAATCACGTTAAGGATGTGCATTCGGGAGAGAAATCATATCAATGTGCGGTATGTAATAAAACATTTGCTAGAAAAGCAGAGCTTCAAAATCATGAAAGAATTCATTCTGGAGAACGTCCATTTCACTGCCAAATATGCCGTAAAACCTTTAGTCAACGCTCAAATTTGCAAACGCATATAAAAACGACGCACATGGGTGAAAAAAAATTTAAGTGTCTAATATGTGGGACGACATACAACAGACAAAGATTGCTTGACTTTCACATAAATGTAAAACACACAAATGTAAAACCACTAAAGTGTCTTTATTGCGATAACCGATTTGTTTATCCGCAAGCATTTAAAAAACATATGCAGAATTGTGAATCAAAGCCGCAAGCAAACAATTTCTTAGAGGTAAGCATTTCTTTGGTTTTTAAATATAAAAACAAATTACAATTGGGGTAGTGTTACGATAACTAGTCCCACGCGTGTATTCGATTGGCTGCTTAAATAAGATTAGTCACGCCCATTTATATAAGATTAGTCAAAATGCAGCGGCGATGCTGGAACTTACTTGTGGGTGGCCCTGTCCACTAAAACAAGCGCAGCAGATGTTTACGTGAAGCTCATATACCGTCAACAGAATGAGAAATTTAACGACTTAATCGATATTTCAAATTCGATTATTTCAAAATTTTAAAGAAATATTTATTTGGATTCTCTGTTTAAGCGCTTCATTTAAAGTCATTTTTCAAGTTTCATAAGAAGCTTGATGCTATTTATACAAAACCTATGAGGCTAGTTATCCCACCGCACCTTTAAAATTGTTAGGATGGAAGTTGACCTCCTATTATATAATTTATACAGAAATAGTTAATTTTAGGATCATTAAAACAAAAATATATTGTCGGACGTTTAATAACTTTAGACGGCGTTCCCAAATTAAACTATTTATGCACAAAATAAAAACAAATTTTTAATTAATAATTTTTTAGGCCAACGACCAAAATAAACAATATGTTGTAAAACGTATTGGTTCTAATTATTACATAGTAGATGCAAATGAACATCTGGACGCCCTCAATATAAATTTAGAACAAAATTATCAAGAAAATGAGATAATAATTGATAATAACCAGGATAATATGGTACCTCTTCAAGGTACTATAGATATTAATTATCCGCCAGATCAACATGCAGTATTTCTCAACGACTCGGCATTGATAGAACTAAGAACCGGTAGTAACGAAAATGAACAAAGAACGAAAGAAGATACCAGTGATAGGCCAAATAATTATGAATTGGATTTCGACGAGTGCTTATTGAGAGAACAAAATGCTTCTACTCGAGAAGTCATTGATGTACAATCTCAAGATGTAAACCAATGGCTTGAAGATCTTTTCTCTTGATTATTACACTACTGCTGGCGTACACTGGATAGTTTCGTGGGCGGGAGGGAAGATGGTTGTTTAAATTAAGTATGTTATTTAAACTAACTGAGAAAAATCGTAAAGAAATAAAAGCAATTATTTATAATTTAGTGGTATTCTTCTTATAATTAATTTTATAAAGCCAGAACCGTTTACCATTTTTAAAGATTTTTATCTCGGCTAGCTGTTTTTCTCGTCCTAGAGCAGTGAGCTCTATCAGAAATAAGTTCCTGTGACAAATTCCTATTGTCGAATTGGAAAGAAAAATGCTTTTTTTTAAGGCAAACTGAATTCAATTTAGTGTTCAAACATGAAATTCGGTAGGTGACAGTTTTACCTTTAGCAGATTTAAATATTTGGTGTATTGTGTGGATTCGTAAATTTAGATGCAAAATTACGATCATCAAACGTACTCGAGCTAGCATCTGATTTTATTAATCTTTATGGTGTAAATGTGTTAGCAAAATTTGTACAGAACAAATTAATTTAATGTTCAATAAAATTTTTATATTAAAACGCACTTTAAAATTTTACTGTAGAGTTTCTTTCAAATACCTGTTGATACGCTACTGGCTAAATGTGATCTGCTCGTTCTCATTCACTGTTGATGGCGCTTTGCGTAATTGTCAACCATACGTGATACGATGCAGGTGTAACTTTCGGCTACCGTTGGAAAATTATTATCATCTTCTAAATTGTTTAACAAATTCGCTCTTCGTATTCTACACAAAATTGCCCACCGGTAAAATTAAACCACTGTCAGTTACCACAAGATGATTATGCAAAATATCTTGGCATGCATCTCGACAGAAAATTAATATGGCAAAAACATATCTTCAGCAAACGTAAACAACTAGGAATAAAATTTAACCAGTTGCTCTGGCTGGTTGGCAAAAAGTCTCAATTGTCTCTGGAAAACAAATTTCTTGTGTATAAGGCCATCTTGAAGCCCGTATGGACATATGGCATCCAACTTTGGGGGACTGCTAGCGTTTCTAACATTGAGATTCTGGAAAGATTTCAAAATAAGGTCCTCAGAACAATTGTAAATGCCCCATGGTATGTTCCAAACCTCAATATTCGACATGATCTACATATGACCTCAGTTAAAGAAGAAATCCATGAGTATTACAGTAAGTACCAAACCAGACTGGAAAACCATCCAAACGAACTTGCCAACAACCTGATGGATACCACAAACGAGTTGCGAAGATTGAAGAGGTTCACGACTACAGATTTGTTAAACCGATTTACCAAATAGATAAATACTTATAACCATTATGTTAAATTTATTTTAAAGAAAATATTCATTGGAATATTTTCTACATGACATGTACCCTTATTATCACAGAATTTACTTATTGTTTATAAACAGATTGTAAATATTTAATTGAAATAGAAAAAAAAAAACTAAATGAGTTTTTCAAAATATTATTAGCCTAACTTTCGTTTTTATTTTATACAAAATATTACTATTATTGTAGTGAGAGCTTCAATATTAATCAAAAATCATATCAAATTTTTTAGAATAAACCAAAAAATGCACAAACACTTTTTAGAAACTAATATTTTTAAGTTATCACAATATATAAATACATCGTATGTATATTATCGCAAACGTTTTCACCATACCATGGCATCATCAGGCGATGAACTAGGACTTTGGTTAGAACTAAAACTTTTTGGTTTATTCTAAAAAATTTGATATGATTAATATCGAGTTACACTACCTAAACCACTTATCTATTGATTAATCACAAAGTTTATATTTTATTGAAATTTAACATTGTAAAAAGCACATCCAGCTTAAAGCCCTGCCAATATTAGAGCCTTAAATACACAGATATTGCTGTTAAATTGGGAAAGAAAAAACTTTAACCACTACATTTTTAATGAAAGAACTTGAAAATCTTATCTATGATCAAAGTAGTTGATACTTTGGCTTTTATTAATATTCAGCTTTTCATGTTCGTATAAACTAGTTGAATCGTAGCGGATGCGAGAGTGTGACTTGCGCTTTTTCTATGTTGGATGTACTTTCTGAAGAAATAAAACGAATAAATTATAACCAAATTTGTTTTAATAATTATTAATTTAAAAATCTACCAACACGACCGTTTATCAACTTTTAAATTTACAGCTAGGCGTTAAGGAGGATAATTACCATTACAGTATTCTCTGCAATTCTGCAAAAAAATTTAATAATATGTTTTAAGTTTGACCAAAAATCTCAAGGAGTATTATAATCAACAATTTCCAAAACTTTTCGCACAAAAACTCCCAAAATTTACGGAGCCAAAAATCAAGCAACCGCTAATGCGAACATTTTAGGCAAAAAAAGTCCCCACTTCTCTTAAACTTTCGCCAACCTTAGATTTTATAAAATTACTAAAATTTTACAAAATACGACAGGAGCGGTAACAAGTACTTCGTAACACGACAATATGTATAATGGTTTATTACGTTTAGAACATGATAATAATACTTAATTAAAATTCTATTTCTAGTTGCATGAAGAATTGTGAAAAAGTGGTAAATCGGAACCTTAACGTATAGTATATTCAAAGTATTTGCAAAGAATGCGATGAAATACTTGATATTACAGTAAATTGGGTCTTAAGTGGACCTAAAACTAATAAAAAACAATTCTTAACCAGCTCGGACACGTATCACAATTGGGATAAATTAATTCCAAGGCGGGAGTTTTATATTCTGTAGAATATTATACCTTTACAGTAACATATAAACAAAAAGGTTCTGATAATTTTGAATATTTTGAACTGTTGCATAAATATTTTATTATTTCAGAAAAATTATTGGGGTTAGCATCCATTAATTTGGCGGTAAGCCAGCTTCCAAGTGATGGTGATTGCAGCATTAGCAAACATATTGGAGTTAGTTTAAAAGACGAATTCGACTTCACTTGTAAAGGTTTTCAGTACTCAAAACCATTATCATACAAAGTATTTTATACAGGTTATGATGCCGAAGGTAAGTTACTTACTTACTAGGTACCTCCATTTTTTCTTTTACTTCGGCAAGTTTAACTTTTTTAAAGCAATTTAAAAATTATTTTTACAACAATCAAGTTTTGAGTATACACTTTAATACGTCAGTTAGTAAATTGCTGTTTACTATTTAAATTATAATTAATTATTATTTAGTAATATAAAAATATTATTGGTACAAATTTTATAGAAGATAAGAATTATATTAATTAAAACTTTTAGAATACCTCTACGATTGGGATTCAAATTCAAATTTCAAGTTTTATTTGCCAGAGACAATAGACAATGAAAAAACAAAAGTAATCATTAGGGCATTTGATGCCGATAGTTTGGATACTTTTGGCTATAGTTACGTGGAAGTAAGTAAATCTACCCAATATCTGAAGTAGGTAAATTAATGTTGTTCCAATAATTGCAGCTTTAGCTGACATACTTATTTGCCTCTTATGCCATTGAGGCATAAGGCTATTAAATATGTATTAGGTTATAAACAAATTTTTTAAATTTTAGGTTTTATTCGGTGCTATTACAATTGAAGAAATAATACATAAATAGGTAGTTTATTAGTAGCTAACCTGGAGTAAATTTTATTGGAGTTTTCTTTTTTTTTCTTTTTTCGGTGGGGGGAGGGGGAAGCGGATAAATAAGGGCAATGTGTTTTTATTACTGCGAGCCGGCTTGCGACGGGCGATAGGTATAGAGATGGAATGATACTATTTTTTTAGAGAAACAAATTAAACGACAAAACGATCGGTCGAGACATCCCAAAGCCGGCAGTTAATATTTTGACTCGATCGTATTACGCAGGTTATATACTTGACATCTTCAAAAAGGCTTGAATAATAAAACAATTGTTCCTGACCTCCCAAAGCTAGCATTTACTTTACTTGACTCGATTGAATTATTCACAATTAAATCCCGACGTTTTAATAAAGGTGGATCCAACTTTTGCGTACAGTTTCGCTAACGAAATAACGTAAATTAATACTTACAATTACATAAACTAACACCAAGTATCAGAAACTTCTATACTTTCGTATATTGTTTTCTCTTACAAACAATTTTTTAAAGAAATAACATAAACTAACACTAACCTCCCGGTAGACCCATGTCTGCGCGTGGATTAAAGATTTACGTACAGTTTGGCTAAAGAAATACCATAAATTAATATTAACAAATACATAAACTAATAAATGTCAGTAGTTATACTAGGTATGTTCTGGATCAAAAAATACTCCACAATACTATGACTGCGCATGCGTCAATCTTGGTAATTAAGTAATGCATATTTTACTAATTAGAGTCATTAATTTGTCATTATATAAATACCATTTCTAAAATTTTATCTTTGTCCATCTTGATAATTTTTTTGCACCCTGCAGGTGTGCGGGTTACCTATAGCACTACGAGATGACAACGCCCAATTAACTTAGTTTTACTTTCCATTACGTCATTATATTCATTAAGTAAATACCATTTCAAAAATTTCTTTTTAACATTAACTATGGTGGTTATTGTCATTTAACTCATTAAGCAGTCATTTACTAAACCATCTCACATTAAGTGGCCTGGCTATATAAAGCATAGAAATCTTGATAATTTTGAAATAATTTTTTTACTCATAACACGTTTAAAATGTCTTCAATTACCGAAGTATTAACTGTTTAGGTATTTTTGAATAAGTTTGGCTAAGATAGAATGAATCAATTAAATTATGCCTCCCCATACAGAAATAATCACGAACACTTATACTTTTATCAGTAACTATATCATCAAATATCATGATTGAATGAGGTTTCGCATCGCTTACGCATATGACGTCATCGTGTCGATTAAAAGTGAAGTAGCCTAAACCCTGAATCGGTTCGAGAACTTTTTTTAAGTATTCATACTTAGGCTGATGTAAAGATTTTGAGAAAACGTATATGTTTTTAAATTTTAACCCGTTGGGTTCTTCTATAAGACTGATAAGTGTATTTGTTTTACCACGACCTGAACTGCCTGCTATAATACATCTAATTGAATCGGTAATAAATTGCCATGCTTTTTTGAATAACTTCTTTTAAAGTCATGATTGTTAACTTGAAGATAATCATGCTGTTTAATAAACCTCATCTAGAAGTATAATAAACAAAATATACATTCACACATATATAAATACATTTTTTTTGTGTCAGTTATCATCATTCAATGATTGTCTATCGTGGTGATGGTTTAGTTAACACCATAATAAATAAATTACCCATAGAACTTCATATACCGGGTTATCAATATTGCGGTCCGGGAACTAAATTACAAAAACGTCTAAATAGAGGAGACCCCGGAATTAATCCTTTAGATTCGGCCTGTAAAGTGCATGATATTGAATATTATAAACATAAAGATTTAGAAAACCGACACCGTGCTGATCGTGTATTAGAAGAACGTGCATGGGAGCGAGTTAAGTCTAAGGACGCAACGTTAGAAGAAAAGGCTGCGGCGTGGACTGTGGTATATACAATGAAAACTAAAAGAAAGTTAGGTATGGGATGTGGTAACAAACGTAAAGTAACACTTGGAAAAGGACTTTTAAAAAATATATCAAAGGAACTTAAAAAATCTGAATATGATGACAGAAATAATATTATTAAAAAAGCTTTGGTGGTTGCTAAGCGCTCCGTTAAAAAATTGGGAGGTAGACGTAATGTTAAAGTACCTAGAATAATCCCCGTACCTAAGCACGGCGGTATTCTTCCATTTTTAGTACCGCTCTTTGCGGGGTTAAGTGCTGTCGGTGCGTTGGCCGGAGGTGCGAGTGGAATAGCTAAGGCTGTCAACAATGCTAAGGAAGCGAGACAGCAACTTGAAGAAAATGGGCGACATAATAAAATAATGGAAGCAATTGCGATGGGTAAAACGGGTAATGCGTTATATTTAAAACCATATAAAAAGAGTAGTGCATTATTTTTGAAACCATATTCAAAAAACTGAGCAAGTTACCTCGGAGGGCTTTAACTGATGTAGATTTAAGAAAATATACCATCGATATTCCCAATTTCCGAGGTATTTTTATGAGAGATACCCCACCATCAACTCCAAAACTGATCGAATCTGGCATAATAAATTTAGATGTCATGAGTGGAGGTGGAACTCATTGGGTAGCATATAAGAAGAAATATAATAATGTTATATACTATGATAGTTTTGGTGATTTGAAACCTCCTCAAGAAGTTATCAAATACTTTGATGGATGTGCAATAAAATATAATTATGTACGTGAACAAAATTTTAATACTATTATATGTGGGAATTTATGCTTAAAATTTTTGTATGAAAATTGAATAAATACTTGAACACCAACAAAGCGTTTTAATAATGTCTCAAGCGTTTACTCTGACGGGTGTAGGTAATTCACTTAGTGTGGATTACTTTTCTCCAATTCAATTGAACCCCGAAATAGACTATGTCTTAGGGTTAATAGGTTTCTATGGTTGTAATTCTATAAGAAATATTTATGCTGGTAATAACAAGTTTTATTATAATGGGGAAATCATCACCATACCATGAGGTATGGTGATGACGAAATAAGCGAATGAAATGGTTATCTGAAATCTATATTGAACGATGGATTCAACTTGTGGGCCAATAATAATACATTAAAATGTGAAATATTTTCACATTTCGAAATTGATTTTACAAAGCCTTCAAACATTATATATTTACCAGTCACAGTAAATACTATTCATAACATCACTCTAAGGCTTGTCGATCAACACGGTGAGCCTGTAGATTTTGGTGACGAATCTTTTACTATACGCTTGGAGGTGAAACAAAATGAGTTTAAATATCAATATAAATAAGACTGATAATCCATTGAAAAGCATTAAATCTTCGAACGTTGGGGAGCTCACATCAATCGAGATAAAATTTTTGGAAAACTTGGGATATCGTGTATTGAACAAATATAATAATAATAATGCAGGAAGAGCAGGCTCTTCAAAATATGTTTTCCGACGTATCTTACACAGATCTAGTGATTAATAATTCCGTACATACATATCATCCCTATACTGTAAACGCATTTGATAATTCGGATGAAATCAGGCTTATTATTGAGAAAGGTGATTTGATAACGGCTAGTTATGACAGTAAAATCTATATTGAAGGTATCATTACGCCCGAGGATCCTGGTAAATCTTTTCAACTTAACGATCCGTTGTTCCTGTTTGAGGAAATTCGTTATCAACTTGGCGATGTTGTAATTGATAGTTGTAGAACGCCTGGAATAACAACGTCAATTTACGGTCAATGTCGCTATACACCTGGAGAATCGAAAGCATTCGGCAGTGCAGGTTGGCATGTTTTAGAGCAAGAATCGCAAATATTTAATTCATCTACGCGGTCATTTAGTGCCACAATACCATTAAATCATGTGTTAGGATTTGCTTGTGATTATACGCGAGATATTATAAACATGAGACAGGAGCTTATTTTAATTCCCTCGAATTCTGAAGCCGATTGCTATAAAGGTGAAACCGCTGTAATAATAAATATTACAAAGGTTAATTGGCGTGTCCTTCATATTATCCCTAGTGATATAGCTAAATTGGATATATATAATCGCTTGAAACAGCAGAAACCCATAAAAATGGAATTTTATGAAAAAAGTTTGTATCCATATCCTTCTTTACCTACCACATCCAACTTAGCAATTTGGGCCGTTCAAAATTCGGTGGGATCCCAAAGACCTCGATGAATTTTAACCGCATTTCAAACAAATAAGCGAAACAATAGGGCGTATGATGCAAGTACTTTCTCAGAATGTGGAATATCTGACGCAACAGCATATATTAATCAGAACCGGAGTCCATATGAGAAAAAAAACAATGATTTTACAAAAAATAGATACGTACTGGCATATGATGACTATCTATCGTTTCAAAAGAAGTTTTTAAAGAAACAATTTTGTGAACCGTTGTTGGATTATAAACAATTCGGTCAATGTCCAATTTTTGTTCTAGATGTTTCAAAGCAGAATGATATGATTCACGAACCCGTGTTGAGTTTAAAATTGGAAATCGAAAACAAGGGAAATTTTTCTATAAATACGTCGGCATATGTTTTAATTTTACCTGATTCCCTTTATGAATATGAGCCGATTTCAGGATTGGTTAACTCTGTTTGAATAAAAAAGTATTAAAATATATTATGATTTGTAACTTTTTGATATTCGAAATAAATAAATAAACATAAATTAATAATTCTATTTTATTCCTTCTATAATAATAGTAATGGCGAATGCAATAAACGATTAACATTGTTATAAAAATACATATTGTTAAAACTTCACTTGGAGGTAGCAGTTTCTGACTTGATTTTAACTTTTCAGTAAATAAATCTTCATTCCCCGATATTAAATTCCATGGCGATTGTTTTATCGATGTACTGTCAATAAATCGTAATTTATATAATAAAATCCTATTGAATTCTGTTAGTTGATAGAAAAATGTTGTATTACTTTCGACTTTCTTATAATCCATCGGAAGCCATTTTAAGCAGGGTGTATCATTCAGATAGTTGAAATTATATAATATCTTAATATAATTTATTCATATTGTAATATTTATCACACTCTTAGGCGGGTATATATATAAAGTATTGTTAAAAACTTGAGCTAATGTAAATATGACTACAGTAGAATTCATTTTGACTTGTCTATGTATACCTCAATTTCTAAATTAGTAGTGATGGGTTAAATACAAATTTACCGAATTTATATCTTAACTGGATGTGATGAAGATTAAATTTTAAATCAAACCAACATCTTTATCATAAATATTTATTAATTATTATAATTATTATACATGATATATTATTTATCAGCAACTAAATTGGATAAATTTTCTTTGAATATTTCGAGGTACATATATAGCAGTTCCGTCATGCAATATAAGTTTATTTCACGATAATATCCTAGGGCACTTGAGATATCCTTGAAATTAAGAAAAGCATTTCCTCCTAATTGAATACATGCGTGAAGCACGTCGATATAGTGATCTTTTATTTCCAGATCTTCGATTTCCTTTTTTCTCAAATTAATTAAGGGTGAAATTTCAAATAATTTTCTTACCAAAATTTCTGCCATTGATATATAAAAATTATCAGAATTTGTAAATGTTAAGATGTTCATCTAATTAAACTGTCTGCCCGTTACTTACAATCCGCTGCCATTCATTTTTATTGACTCCATATGACCATTTTTAAAAAAATGATCAATCTTAGTTGTATTTATATCATTCGTAAGGATTTCCCAGTCCTCACAACATAAACGGATGTCGACTCCATTCGACCCGCTGATCCTAAGCATAGGTGTTCAGTTTTCTACATCAATCCCGATTGATAGAAATTTGGTTAAAGATTTATTCAACGTATAACGCGTCTCATAAATGATCTTTAGTGATGGCACCGTTTTCTTCGGTTTTTTATTTGAAGTACTTTCTATAAAAAATAATGTGAAATTAATATAAATTATATAAAAAAAATTTTTATACTGATGAGGGTTAGGTATATTGCTCATAGATTAGTTTCTATGAACAATAACCTAACCCTAATCAGTTTATTTAAAGAAAAGTAATTTATTGTAAATAAAACTTACTTGGTTGAGTTGTTTCGGCAGCACGTTTCGAAGTTTCCATTTTTTCTTATTCTTGTAATTAAGTTGTACAAATAATGTAGATCCAAGTTGACGTTAACAGCAGTAAAAGGAACTGATGTAAATAGTATATATTTCTATGTGATATATTGCTATGTTTTGGTGACGAATTCACTCGCCCGAGACCAAGATTTTAGCTCTCTAAAATATTGTAGCAGGGTCAGCAAATCGCTGTGGGTAAACACAACAATCATCCAAATTAAACCAGCAAAAATTAAGAAAGTTTATTTTTCTGTTATTCTAGCATTAAAACAATTCTCCAAATTCCACTATAAGTAAATGTGATCTTAATCGACAATTATCGATCGTCAGGACAAAGGTGTAATCGTGTATATCTTTTCTCAATATGAATGATTATAATTAAAATTTCAAATAACGAAGCATACACTCGTATTGATAAAATGATAGGTGTCTGATTGTGTTTATCTATTAAAGTTATTAACAATTTTACAAAATTGCACTCACATGTACTGTCTTTTTCTTGATGTTTCTTTCTTACCAATTTTGTCATCCATTTCCATCCAATCGTGATCCGATGTCCAACCACTTATCTTTCTTTTTCTTATTGGAAAGATTCACAAAAATACCTCCGTTTGCTTCTTATTGTTTTCTTCTTATCTTTTCTTGTATTTTTTTATAAAAATCCAAAAAACAAAATTTTAAATTCAATTTTTCCTCAATCATCCAATATAAAAATTAACCCAAAAATAAAAATGTGGTACCCTTCTCTCGCGTCGTCGTTATCTCCTTCAATTTTTATCGGACACACCAAAATTTTTAATTTTTAAAACCATTAAATTAATTCTTCCAATCCATTATTACCTACTTCAATTTTTCATTTCACTAATAAATTATTGAAAACAATTTTTCCAATTTAAATCAAAATTCTTGACACACTAAATAAAATCGCGGTCGCCCGGTATTATTTCCTCGGCTCGACTTTTTCAAAATCCCCATCTTCATGTTTTTGAAATTCAAATATTTCTCATTCACACCACAATCACTTCAATTTGCTTCCTTTTTTATTATGTTTTAGTTGTGTTTTAGTAACAATTAATCCTGTGATGCATCAACTATACCAAAACTTGGAGAAATGAATTAAAATTTTTTCAAATATTTGACCCGGCGCGAAATCATTACATTCACCACCATACGACTTACCGAACCAGCGACCAACAAATTATATTTACCTTCCTTTTTATTTTGACTCAAATTCCGTATCATAGCATCATATATGTATCCAGGTTACCTAATTAGTGTGAAATAATTTAGTGAAAGTAGTATATAATGACTTATAATGACTATGACCATTTAAATTAATGTTAAAAGTATTTTTAGAAACGGTATTTGTATAATGGAAAATTATTGTAATAACATCCATGGTAGTTATTTCAATTCAATAATATTTAGATAGTTTGAAAGTAAAACTAAATTAATAGATGATAAATTTACACGAAGGAAAATTAATGACCTTCATAGTTAAAATATATGCATAATACTTTACTGACCAGGATTGAAACATTTACAGTTTAAAGTGTTGCGGATTTAACAATAATAATAATTATAATATAATATAATAAAAATCATTATTAAAAATCAATTTAGTTTCATCGGCATCGGCAGATGAGGTCACATGATTCACAATATTACCAAATTCATGCAAAGGTGTAAATCCGTTTACCCATAATATTCCATGATGATTATGCATTAAGTAATTTGCCTGTTCTTTAAACTCTTTTGTCAAACAATTAAATGGGAAAGGCTGCTTGAAGATGTAATGGGCTGTTTTGATACCATCATAAGCAGCTAACTCCTCAGGTATAAATTCTGTGTTGGAGATTTTAAATCCCTGCACGTCTAAAAATATTTTTTTACTCATATCTGCTTGCTAAATCTACAATTGGATTATAACTAACGAGTATGTGTTTGTGTTTTCTTTTATATTTTCGACTATCTAATTAGTGAATGACTACTCATATGAGTATAAGGACTTTTAATAATTAATGTTAAAACGGAATTTTAGAAATAGTATTTATATAATGACAAATTAATGACTCTAATTAGTAAAATATGCCTTATTTAATTACCAGGATTGACGCATGCGCAGTCATAGTATTGTGGACTTAGAAAAGTTTTCTTTGATCCAGAACATACCTAGTATAACTAACTAACGTACAGCTTCCCTAAAGAAATAACGTAAATTAATACTAACGAATACATAAACTAACACCGAGTATCAGAAACTTCTATACTTTCGCACAGTTTTCCCTTTTACGAACGATTTTTTAAAGAAATAACATAAACTAACACTAACCTACCGGTAGACCCATGTCTTCGCGTGGATTAAGGATTTACGTACAATTTCGCTAAAGAAATAACGTAAATTAATATTAACAAATACATAAACTAACACCAAGTATCAGAAACTTCTATGCTCTCGCATGGTTCTCTATTTTACTTTAAATTTATAAAGAAGTATCATAAACTAACAATAACCTACCGAAGGACCTATGTTTTCGTACAGTTTCGCTAATATAATATTAAAATATTAATAGGAAGATCAAAAAGAGAAAATCAATATGTTGAAAATAAAATTGAAAATTTGAAGGGCATAAGCTTCGAAATATGTGTTTGAATAAACATTTTTAAAATATTTGAAATTTTATTATGGAATAGCATTCCCTACCTAATTTTAAGTATGTTTATAAATGAACGCCTAATTTTATTTATTTCAAAGAATAAAATTTTCATGAAACGCACGCTTTAACTGTCGTTTTTCGTCGTCCTACTGAAACGAAAAAGGTAAATTAAAAAATGTCCAGTAAAAATTCTTGCCAAAGTTCTGGTATCCGCCTCTGCGACTATAAATGCCGGTAAAGTTGGATCGAAGTCATTCCGTAGATAGCCAAAGAAATTTACTTAAATTTTAAAAATTAAAAGTTTTTTAATTTTACATGGATAATACTCATGAATAAATGAAGAAAAGTTCCTACTAACTTTTTCAAAAACTCATTCCTTCACGTTTAAAAATTGCATTTTAGGTGACGGGCTTCACGGCCAAAGATTTGAATTGAAAATTTTAGTCTGGTGAGCTATTGTTGATTTATACATTTAATAAACTAATTTCGCTAAAAAGTGTAATATACAAAAACACGCACAATATAAAACCTTATCCGATGGCAAGCGAAACATTTTCAAAATTTTTTAAAGTTTAGGCGCCAGCGCCGAAACAATGTTAAAATTTTCGATATTTTTCTATCGGTCGTAACGGCTTTATTTACCAACGGATTCACAATTTCAAAACGGCTTTGAAAGCATATTGCGATTCTCTACAAACTCAAAAGTTTAAACTTTCATAATTAAAGATAACAAAGCGAAACAACGCACCGCCATTTTAGAAGCTTAGTTCCAATAAATTATAAATTGAAATTACTTACTTAAACTGGAAGAACTATTTGTGTAAATAATCACAACACTCTTAGATTTTTGTGTAGAATACGGAGAGCGAATTTGTTAAACAATTTAGAAGATGATAATAATTTTCCAACGGTAGCCGAAAGTTACACCTGCATCGTATCACGTATGGTTGACAATTACGCAAAGCGCCATCAACAGTGAATGAGAACGAGCAGATCACATTTAGCCAGTAGCGTATCAACAGGTATTTGAAAGAAACTCTACAGTAAAATTTTAAAGTGCGTTTTAATATAAAAATTTTATTGAACATTAAATTAATTTATTCTGTACAAATTTTGCTAACACATTTACACCATAAAGATTAATAAAATCAGATGCTAGCTCGAGTACGTTTGATGATCGTAATTGTGCATCTAAATTTACGAATCCACACAATACACCAAATATTTAAATCTGCTAAAGGTAAAACTGTCACCTACCGAATTTCATGTTTGAACACTAAATTGAATTCAGTTTGCCTTAAAAAAAAGCATTTTTCTTTCCAATTCGACAATAGGGATTTGTCACAGGAACTCATTTCTGATAGAGCTCCCTGCTCTACGACGAGAAAAACAGCTAGCCGAGGTAAAAATCTTTAGAAATGGTAAACGGTTCTGCCTTTATAAAATTAATTATAAGAAGAATACCACTAAATTATAAATAATTGCTTTTATTTCTTTACGATTTTTCTCAGTTAGTTTAAATAACATACTTAATTTAAACAACCATCTTCCCTCCCGCCCACGAAACTATCCAGTGTACGCCAGTAGTAGTGTAATAATCAAGAGAAAAGATCTTCAAGCCATTGGTTTACATCTTGAGATTGTACATCAATGACTTCTCGAGTAGAAGCATTTTGTTCTCTCAATAAGCACTCGTCGAAATCCAATTCATAATTATTTGGCCTATCACTGGTATCTTCTTTCGTTCTTTGTTCATTTTCGTTACTACCGGTTCTTAGTTCTATCAATGCCGAGTCGTTGAGAAATACTGCATGTTGATCTGGCGGATAATTAATATCTATAGTACCTTGAAGAGGTACCATATTATCCTGGTTATTATCAATTATTATCTCATTTTCTTGATAATTTTGTTCTAAATTTATATTGAGGGCGTCCAGATGTTCATTTGCATCTACTATGTAATAATTAGAACCAATACGTTTTACAACATATTGTTTATTTTGGTCGTTGGCCTAAAAAATTATTAATTAAAAATTTGTTTTTATTTTGTGCATAAATAGTTTAATTTGGGAACGCCGTCTAAAGTTATTAAACGTCCGACAATATATTTTTGTTTTAATGATCCTAAAATTAACTATTTCTGTATAAATTATATAATAGAAGGTCAACTTCCATCCTAAAAATTTTGAAGGTGCGGTGGGATAACTAGCCTCACAGGTTTTGTATAAATAGCATCAAGCTTCTTATGAAACTTGAAAAATGACTTTAAATGAAGCGCTTAAACAGAGAATCCAAATAAATATTTCTTTAAAATTTTGAAATAATCGAATTTGAAATATCGATTAAGTCGTTAAATTTCTCATTCTGTTGACGGTATATGAGCTTCACGTAAACATCTGCTGCGCTTGTTTTAGTGGACAGGGCCACCCACAAGTAAGTTCCAGCATCGCCGCTGCATTTTGACTAATCTTATATAAATGGGCGTGACTAATCTTATTTAAGCAGCCAATCGAATACACGCGTGGGACTAGTTATCGTAATACTCCCCCAATTGTAATTTGTTTTTATATTTAAAAACCAAAGAAATGCTTACCTCTAAGAAATTGTTTGCTTGCGGCTTTGATTCACAATTCTGCATATGTTTTTTAAATGCTTGCGGATAAACAAATCGGTTATCGCAATAAAGACACTTTAGTGGTTTTACATTTGTGTGTTTTACATTTATGTGAAAGTCAAGCAATCTTTGTCTGTTGTATGTCGTCCCACATATTAGACACTTAAATTTTTTTTCACCCATGTGCGTCGTTTTTATATGCGTTTGCAAATTTGAGCGTTGACTAAAGGTTTTACGGCATATTTGGCAGTGAAATGGACGTTCTCCAGAATGAATTCTTTCATGATTTTGAAGCTCTGCTTTTCTAGCAAATGTTTTATTACATACCGCACATTGATATGATTTCTCTCCCGAATGCACATCCTTAACGTGATTCTTTAAATAATTATTATTCGAAAATGAACGATCTAAACAAAAAACAATGAAATGTAAATTTGACAAAATTAAATAATTTATACATACCGCAAACATCGCAACGAAATTCTTTCACAGCATTATGAGTATTTTCGTGTTGCTGACAGATCTGAATAGTAAAAAACGATTTATCGCAAACGCTACATTTAAAATTTCGTTCTCTAATCCCCTGATGTAATTTTTGATGTACCTTTAATGTAGAAGGCGAGGCATACCATTTTTTACAAATTTCACATTGATGTGTTTTTCTTGACTGTTCCATTTTCTCGTCTTTAAATTTTTTTTAAATTACACTTAAATAAATAATAAAAACAATAAAACCGACTTCAAAAAAAAATGTGAAAAACGTGATAGACGTGACCAAAATGCACTAAAAGATAAAAAAATAATTATGTTATTTAGTTACTTCAACTAGTTGACGCAGCTTTACTTTCGACCTATATACTAGTTTTGTTGATCTCTTTATCCACCGGGTAGATCCTTAGATCCACCGGGCAGATCCGTAAATCCACCGGGCAGATCCGGGCGGCGGATCTATGGCTGTAGCCCGAAGCGGCAAAATTCAGGGGCGGCAAATTTTTGTTAAAATACTAAAAGCACATGTGAAAAAACCTAATAGATAATTAGGCTTATTAGACGGATATGTAGGTACTATTTCAAATAATTGATTAAAATAAAATATACTACTATTTATAAACGTTTTTTTATTATACGACGTTTTCATTTTTGTCCTTCTATTATTCTTTCTTTCCGGGAGCTTTATTCTAAAATAAAATAAATTAAAATAAAGTTATATAAAAAGAAAGTAGTGACTATTTTAGTATTATCTTACTTAAATAAACCGTATCAATTTCTCTAACTTTGCGCTTTTCGTTCAACTTTTGAAGGCTCTTTTTTGACGATTGAACGACTTAGTAAAAGATAGACATCATTTCTGATTAAGTTAGTTACGCTGCAATTTAAAAACCCAAAAAACAATCAAGACACTTCCAAATTAAATTTTAGCCGCTCCGAAAGATCCATTGGAGGACAACATCGCTATCTAACTCAAACTATGTTTGAAACTAGCTTCATCAATGAACAGAAAATAAAACGATCTTACCTAATGTACTCAGAAAGTTCTGCAAAACTTAGTTGTATACTATGTCACTATTTGGAGAAATATCAAAATTAGCAAAAAAAGGCTTTTATGATTAGAAGCACGCCAACGAGTATTTAAAAAGCTACGAGAATTTATCAATCAGACCATAAGTCATGTGTCTTAGCAATGTGAAGCATCTAGTTACATTCTTCGATTTCAAGCGGCTTTTTTGTCATTTTTATGGTGAGATCTTTTATCTCGATTTAACATATCAAGTAAAAAACTTCAATCATCTGTGATCGATCTATCAACTGTATCAGTATTGTACGGATCATTATCGGAGTACATTCAAAGTATAAGAAAAGCAATTCATAATTTTGAAAATCCAGCGCTAGCAAAAGCAAACTTAGTATGAAGATGAAAAGTACAGGAAAAGTACGAAAAATCCAATCAGATGAAACCCGAGAAGAAGAATTACATTTGATTGGCAGAGAAAATTTCATTATCAATACTTAAAATATTATAATTCACAGGTTAAATATCGAAATAGAAAAAAAAAAACTGTGCATGATGAGTTCAATAATTCGTAATAACAACCGAAACCCATTTGGGTGATTTGAGCGAAATCTACGTATGGCATGATTCCGTGGGTTTGAAACCGTCGTGGTAATACAAGGTTTTTTAAACATGTCTTTCTATTGGTTATATTTATAACTTTTCAGGTATTGCGATTGGATTAGAGCTTAAGATTTACAGTTGCACCAGGAGAGGTTTTTTAACCCCGGGCGATGGTTCTGTGTGATTAGAGGTGAATCGAATTATGCTTCACTAAAACCTACAGATCAAATGCCAAACACTGATTCAACCTGCGATTGGATTAAACATTTTTTTGTGTATTATAGATAATTACCACACTTGGAATATTTTAAAAAGGTACCTTGTAATGTTAACTATCTTTTAAATTTTCCACGATATTTTCTGGAGCGGGATTCAAATTTAAATACTTTTTTATTTTATTAGGTATCAAGGATACGATTTGACTTATATAGAACGAATAAGTCTGGTTTTGTCATCCATTTACACAACAATGCTGTTTACTTTAATATTTTACGGTTTTCTTAAACTGAGCATATACGGTAATTTTAATGAGGGAAATTTGAAATTGTACACCATAATCAAAATATCTGTAATAGCTTCCATATTATCCTCTTTATTTCACTTACTTTTTACGATATTATTTCGGTAATAAATTAAAATGTTAGTAATGAATTAACTTAATCATCTCTTTTTAGTATAAAAGGTTTCAATTCTTTCCAAATGTTAAATTTTGATTTGGTTTGGTTATCTTGGTAAGTTTATTTTTAATTTTGCTTATACCTTATGTGCAGTAATTAATAAAAAATTTAGGACATTGATATGCATACATATTGTGGTTTGCATGGTATTTTGGAATTTTGGAATACTAATAAAAGTTTTTGAAGATAAAATGTTTTATTGAAGTTATTATAATGGATTAAATTGATTTTGGAAGATTTTTGAGTGGTTTTGAAAATAAAATTTAAACAGAAGCAAATTACTTAAGAAAGGATAGATAAAGGTGAAATTGGATGAAATTTGCAATTTGCAATTGAAAAATTTAGTTAACGGTAAAAATTGTATAATTTAAATTAAAAATTTGTTCAAGGAACAACAAATGGTTGGTGATAAGCCGGACTGCGATACCGGTATCGAATAAATTTTAAGGGGCCATTTGAAAATTTTATTGTAAAACAAAATTAAAATTTTAAGAGAATATTTAATTGAAAAAATGAAAATTAATTAAAAAATGATATGCTGGGGGCATTTCATTAATTGGCATACCTTAACGTGGGGCTTGAAAATCAGAACGCGCTTGTTGACCCTGAGATAAAATAAAATTGGTTTGTAACGAAGATTTAAAAGAAAACAAAAACGTAAAAATGGGAACGGAACAAATGTTAAGCTTAGAAATGTTAAAGCAACTAATGAGCACGTATCAAGCTAATCAAAAAAACCTCATAGAACTTAAACAAGAACTAAAAGAAGAAATTAAATCAAACAGTGCAAAAACAATCACAAGAATAGATGAAATGGAAGAGAATTTGAAGATTTCACAAGCAGAACGTAATAAAATAAAATTGGATTCAATAATGGAAAGTGGAGAGAGCACAATTGATAAAAATTTGAAAAGGAGGAATAGGGTTAAAAAATTAAAATTGAATAAAGTAATGGTTAAGAAGAAGGAATTGGAAATTGTTAGAGTGTTTGCTCCACAAAATTTATTGAAGATGAGAAAAGTTTTAAAACGCTGCATTGATAACGGAAACGAGATCAAGAAAATAAAGGGAAAAATTTGGATAGAAAAGAATGAAAAATTAACGGTTACAATAGGAAAAACAAAACTTGGACAAAAAAATGAAAAATTTGCAATCAAACAGGAAACAAGTAAAAATGTTGAAATTAGAAAAATCAAAGTTGCAAAGCTTGAAGCAAAGAAACTAAAGAAAATTTCAACAAAAACAAGACGAACAAAATTTAATGAATCGGAGAGAAGTTTGAAGACTTGGAAAAGTAGGGGGTGGACAAGAGTGATGCCGGACATGTTGTTACCAAGGAAGAGATTCATGCTGTGGAAATATCGCAGAAGGAAGCAAAAGGAAAAAAATCGGAAAATTTGGTATAAAATTGTAATGATTTATTATTTATAAAATTCTTATTGAATTTATTTATTTAACGTGAAAATTTGATTTAATTATGATTTTGATTTCATATGATTTGAGAAATATTACTTCAACAAATTAATTATGAAAAATTTGCATATTTTGATAATTTGATTTTGATTTATTTGGTTATTGTTTGTTTTTATTGTAAATATTGTAGATATTCTGATATTTGGTAGATTTTTGACTTTATTGATTCGTAACAAGACATCAGTTTATTTTGTTTTAAAAATTTTCAAATTGTAAATTTTCAAATTTTGAAAAAAAATAAGAGGGCATTATAATGTCATGTTCCGAACCAAAGTTTTACCTACCCTGTTAATTTTCCATTAATTTTGATGTTAAGTTTATGAAATATTTGAATTTGAATTTTGGAAGGTAAAACTTTGAAAATTTAAAGTTGGTAGAAGTGAGGTTCTTATCGTGGCTTCTTTCTTTAGCCAACTATGGCCGACAGCGGGTGCCAAGTTTTTGTATGCCCGCTGAGTTTGATTTTTGATACGAGATTTTGTCATTTTGAAATTGTGAGTAATATTTTCGATTTGATTTAAATAATCTGATATAATGCATTTGCATTACGACGTATGTTTTTTGAAATTTTTGATATTTTGGATGATTTGGATGTTTTTGGTGCGTTGCTGCCGAACGGTAGTTGATTTGATTGATTTGGTTAATTAGAGAGAGATCCCAAGCAGCACAAAGCAGTCAAAAATGTACATATACGGATCGATATTTCCATAACGGTACGACATTGATTTGCCCAATTTATCGTTACTGTTTTAAGGTGTCATTTATGTCATAATACGGTACAGATATTTTCGTAACGGTATAGCATTGATTTACCACCGCTTCAGCCGTTACTGTTTTGATGTATCAATTATGTACATTAATGTACAAGAATTTTCGTAACGGTACGGTATTAATTTGCCCAATTTTCCGTTACTGAATTGATGAATCAGTTATGAACATATTATGTGTTGATTTTTTATGAACAGAATATTTAGAAATTTACAGTGTCGTATGGATACATAAAATTTATGTTCCTAATAGGCACTGATTTTTAATTAAAATAAATAATTAAAAAATATTCAATAATAATTTAAAAAATTAATTTCTGTAATTATTTAAAAATTCGATGTTTAATCGTTGACTTGCGCCAATCGTTTATTTATTTACCCTATATTAAGATACCATTACACATTTATTTAAATTTGTACTATAAATTTTAATTATTTAATCAGAATTTACGATGTTGCTCCAGCCATTGGGCTTTGGTTGATGATTGGTTCACTCCTGGGTATGCATTCCTGAAATATCCGAAATTTAACATTAATCCCCCAAATAATATTTACTTACTTTTTTTTAACGGTGGCGGCTGGAAGATTCGAACCTGAACTTTCCATCTGAAAGTATATTACTTAACCGTCACACCTACCAAGGATGTATACAAAAGATACAAGTTTGATGATGGTTAATTTCCATTTCCAGTAATAATTATATTAATTAGGTTTAAAAATATCAAGCAATATAATTTATTACTTTAATTAGTATTACGTCGGCTCACTGCAAGAAGCAGATATGCTGTAATTTCGATTTTAGACTGAATATTTTCATAAAAACTGATATTTTCACTAAATTTTGCATATTAGCTCCAGTCGAGACGATAAATCGGTCGAAATGCCGGCCTGAATTTAACCGCGTGGTAATAGCAATACCCAAAAATAACGGTAATTGTTTTAAATATTAAAAAATTTTTTTAATTTTTGTAATTAGTTATTCATATACTTTCGCGTGGTAATAATATTTTTACATTTTTTTACAAAATTTTGTACGACCACGTTCTACGGACTTGGTAAATTTCCATTTTAAAGTCAGCAATGTTGCCGATTCGCCCCAGCCAAGTCGCATTAATAATAATTTTATTTCACTTTTTAAGATTTTAGACTGAATATCTTGATAGAAATTGATATTTTCCCTAAATTTTGCATAATATAGCTCCAGTCAAGATGTTAAACCGACACAAGGCCGGCCGGAAATTTCACCTTGTGGTGAAAGTGAAGTGAAGTAATTCGAAAAAATAACGCTTATCCTGTAAAATTTTTGATTTTTGTAATTAGTAATTCATATACTTTCTCATGGTAATAATATTTTTCGATATTTTTAGAAAATTTTGTATACCACGTTTTTAGTGTTAACGAATTTAACACGGTATACCAGTGTTATGGTTAAACACCTTGTTTTATCAGGATGTAACGTGAAGTTCTTTTATAGTCGAAAAATAAATAAAACAACTTGATCGACAATCAATTGGTCATATTGGCCAATCGAACTGACGGTTTTTAAATATACCTAAATTTATATTATTAAAATACATTTAACTACCCCCCTCCCCATAGTGTCACGTTTTTATCAAAAAAATTTAGAGTAGCGCAAATTCAAAGGATAATCCGATACTTTTTCGAGGTATAGTTATAGTGGTCTAACGAAGATTTTGTCATTTTTATAAAATATAATATCAACAATTTATTTTTATTTAAAAAACGAAGTTTAATAATCCGTTCAGCTGAACCACCACGTGACCAATACAATATTTGTGTTTATCAAAATGAAAAATTTTAAAATAAAGATAATAATCAATTTAAAGCACTTGTTAATTAATTATTCTTTCAAACAAAACAAAATATTTAAATTTTTTTTAAAAACATTTCAAAACAAGATGGCAATGTAATTATTGTAACCAAACGGTACGATTAAACCTGCACCTAACTGGTACCAGTTTCAATAAATATTCGATACATTTTTGGGTCAGCTATTATGATGGTCTATTAGATTTTTTAATTTTTATAAAATATATTAACAATTTATTTTTTTTAAACAACGTTTAATAATCTGTAATCTGTAAAAGGTACTTAAGCGGCACACAAGTTTTCATTCATATTTGCACTGTACCCTTGCAGTATAGTTTCAATGCGTATAATTTCATACCGTTATTGTAAAGCCAAATGATGTATCAGATATGTAATGAAATTTGAGTATCTCAAATATATTGAAACGTATGATACCGTTTAGATGCAGTTTTAAACTTAACGTCTCGGTACCAAAATTGCAGTAGCCAATATGTACAAGTATATTATGAATTGATGGTTACGATTTTTACATTGCCGGTTTGATATCTATTAAGTGCAGTTTAAATAGTAATGTTTTGGTAGTATTTATGGTATTATTTATAGTATTTATGGCGCTGAAAGTAATAACAAATACAGTATGACATGTGTTCCTTAATTTTCTGCTAATTTTATTTTATTAAAAATAATTCATAATATAAAACAAAATTCTAAAAACTTTAATTTATTCTAATTCAACACTGATATTTTTAAATTGATTTAAAATAGTGATTAATGAGTAATTAACATTGACAATCATACAATGAATATCCTGTGTAAACTTACCTTAGAATTCAAATCTAAATTATTTTGTACACTTTTGTGTAATTATAAAAAATATAACAATATTTTGTATTAATAATAATTAACAATAAAATAAAAATATAACAATTGTAAGATTACAATATCCCAGATAGTTGTTGTAAAGTCAGTTAAGTTTTAAAACAAATTTAGGTAAGAATTTTCTAATTAAACATAATATTGATATTAATTATATTTGTGTACATGTCAGATCTAAATTAGGTGAATTTTGGTAATTAATTTTATTCTTTAGTTTCAATTGTTTAAAACAGGGATACTATTGCATATTACGTTATCAAGAGTTGAGTTGATTATATTTAAACAATTGAAGTAAAATGTTTTAATTATTAGATGGGTTATATTTCGGTAAAGATTGAAGTAATTTTATATTATTAACATTATTAAAAGTAGATTGCAATATAATTAAAATAGGTGTAATTGGGTAATTTTGGTTGATAATTATTTAAACATATTCATTGTTAGTGGTAATTTTGGGTGATGGTTGAAACAATATTTTACTAGTGGTATTTTTTTGTGACCGTTAAATTATTTTAAATAATTGAGTGTAGGGTGCGTGTTAATTTTACGAGCATTTCAAGGTTACCGTAGGCGGTTTCTTGAGATTGTCCTTTGTGTTAACAAGTAAAATCGACACCCATTAGGGGGTAGGTAAACAGCTGAATTTTTGTTTCACAAAACCCCATTCCGAACTGGAATTTAATATTTTATTACTTTAAAACTATACAAAGGAACCGTGTTTTCTAAAGTATCAAATGTTGCATTTTTAATATAACTTTTAACAACTGAAGAAATGCCATATACAGGGTGATTACTTTGCAGATGACTTTTATTTGTATGTAAATTGATTGCAATGGTTTTTCTAGTTATTCTAACGATCACAAGTTGAAAATGATTTTAAAGACCATGACAATTGAGATGCATATTAATAATTATGCTTAATTGAATTGAACGTGATTGTAATTTCTATTTGAACGATTTGTCTTTTACTCTCGAAGAACTCTAGAAGAAAATTCACAAATCCCTCCGACCCTCCTTAAAATATTAGTGTAGATTGTCTAGATTGTCTAGAAGAAAAATTTAGAAGAATGCCCAAATCCCACCCAGACGAGAGTCAAAAAACTCTGAGTCTAAATACATCTTTAAACCCCCCCCCCGCCCTAGAGACTTCAAATCTAAATTACGATCTCTGCTTGGTTTAATTGAGTCACATTTGCAGGTGCAATTTTAACTAAAGAAATGGACTTATACTAGTTTCGACAAACAATAATATAATTATATACAAAGTATAATCTTGACCCAACCGTGCACAATTAAATAATATAAAATATAAACTTTTGACTCTAAGAATGCAATTTTACATTACTGAAGTTACACAGGATTTCGATATAAAAATAAGTACCGTGATCACCAAATTAAGTAATTATTTAGGGTTATTAAAATACAGGGTGTTTGGAAATAAATTATAATTTTGTCATTGCTTCAGACTTGATCCTCGAACCCAAATTTAAACAGGAAATAAAAGATTTGACATAACCCAAATATATGTAGTTTTATTTGTGTTGTGCGTTTATGATCGTTTCTTGTTTTTGGAGCGGTCATCTGTATTGTTTCAGCTATGTTAACAATTTTGTTTTGTACAACGGAAGAAAGAACGGGTTACTAGATGGCGTGCGGTAGGTAATTACACAACGTGGTGGTTCATGGATATTTTTCCTTGTCATCGATGAGTAGGTGTTGGCGCTAAATTCAAATTTAGAAGTCGCATCTTACACAATAAATATATTTTTTTAATAATAAAGTAAAAACAGTTATTTACTTGTCTTAATTTAAAAAATATTACACTTAGCTTTAAATTATTTTGAATGAAATACTAATTAAAGTAATAAATTAAAGTAATATATAAATTATATTCCTTGATATTTTTAAACTGAATTAATATAGTTATTATTGAAAAGTTGATATTGACTATCATCAAACATAAATTCTCTGTATACCCTTCGTAGGCGTGGGGGTTAAGTAGTATACCTTTAGAGAGAAAGGCTAAAGCAGCACAGGTTCGAATCCTCGTTCGGAAAAAAAATGTAAGTAAATATTATTAGGTGATTAATGTTAAATTTCAGATATTTCAAGAATGAACCAATCATCAACCAGAGCCCAATGGCTGGAGCACCATCGTAAATTCTAATTAAATAATTAAAATTTATAGTACAAATTTAAATAAATGTGTAATGGTATCTGAATAAATATAAAACACCGATTGACCGCAAGTCATCAATTTAAACATCGAATTTCTAAATAATTACAAAAATTAATTTTGTATTTTTTTAATTAAAAATCAGTGTCGATTAGGCACGTAAATTTTATGTACCCAAACGACACTGTAAATTTCTAAATATTCCGTTCAAAAAAAATCAACACATAATAGGTACATAAATGATTCACCAATACAGTAACTAAAAATTGGGCAACGCGATGCCGTACCGTTATGTAAATATCGTTACCGTATGTATACATTTTTGACGGATTTGTGCTGCTTGGGTTCATTATTAATTAAAAAGCAATGAGACTCTTGTAATTGATGCTTTAAATAAATTTTCAATTTTTGTGTCGTAAAGTTTTGTTACCTTAAGATATCGGGGTTACACGTGCGATCCACATATGGTCGCCGGTCTTAAAAATATGATGGTGAATTTATTTCACACAACGACCAAAATTATCACAAATTCTTCAAAAACTTCATATTGTTTATCAATTAGCACTTCACCAATTAACCAATTAAAATAAACAACTTTTATACAAATTAACTTATTTTTTTAATTATAGAAATCATCAAAGCAAAATTATAATTTAGCGTAGCTGGAATAACAATCACGCTAGCCAACGCGCATCGCGTCTGCTGCCTTGAACATCTTTTTTCTCCAATACCTTCATGTTGCCAACACAACAATATTTACTTAAAATCCTATGTACAATGTACTTACAAATAAATAATCAACAATGAAAACAAACTTCAAAATGATTTACAAAACAAATAAAATTAACGTTTTTTTGGTTTCAAAACACATTTTATAATATGTAAAAATACCTTGGATAAATTATATTAAATTTTAAGAAATTTAAAAAATAAATTTAAACTTTAATCAACTTATTTCAACCTTTTGTTGCGCTTTTCTCGCAATTTATAAACTTCTTGGGTTTTATTTATTTCAATGGAAGTAATTTCCGTGTTAATTACTAACTTCCTCCTTTTCTCAAGTTTCTACATATTGCTAAACGGCACCCATTGTTATCTTTGTTCATTGTTGCGACAATAGTTTCCTTTATGTATTAAATGTGTTTTCAATCGTTATTACTCTTTAATTGAACATGTTTTATTGTTAATATTTTCCGTTTTGTTAAATTTTTCGTATTTAATAATTTTTCTTCTATCAATCCATCTACAATGCCCATAAGAATGAACAAAGGATAACAAAGAAGACAACAATATTCCAATATTTAAGATAAGCACAAGTACCTCCATGCTTACTTACTTCTTCTGGAACCAATACAAACATAACAATAGTGTTATCTTACAGATACCTTCAGTTCCAATAGATTCCGCTATGGTTGTAAATGAAATGGAAAATCAGAAAACCGCACTTTATCTTACATTTGGAACCAATTTGTTATTGCTTTATTTGACTCAAAAATACCGACCACTAACAAGGGAAGAGTGGCTTGTAATTTATTCAAGCGTTTTATTTAACAATTATTATTGTAACTTTATCTTTAGCAAAGACGTCAGAAAGGGTTAAGGCGAGAAGAAATTCACCGTCAATTGTACGATTTGATGATGTGTCTAATATACATACTATTATTGTATTTTGTGGTACTTGCCAATAGAAAAAATTTGGATGTTTACAGTAACATAAAAATGAAAGAAATTACTTCTGGGGAGTTTACAAAAGAGCTACGTTTCGATGATCTTGATACTTTGAAAGAGTAAGAAAAATTAACTTCCTTGCCTAAAAGTTTAATCTATTTATTACAGTTTTATAGAATATCTAAATGGAATTCTCGCACTAGCCGCTCATCCGGCTAAATGGTACTCCGATCTTAATTTGATTTATCCGGAATAATGATCGATTATTGCACAAAAGTTTTGGAGTTGTGAAATTAAGGCAGTTACGCGTCTGTGAAGACTGTTGCCCGCTAGTAGTAAACATGAGACATATGAATTGAACATGTAATCCGGAATATGAACCCCAATATAGTGTAATGGGCAATTTTCAATATTTTTGGGACAATAAAACGAATCAAACTGACGTTCCAGACTCGGACACACTATCTTCGAACGATCGCAAAGATGATATTACAATAGTTCGTAATAAAGAGTTAGATGATAACAATAACTCAAAAATTAACGTACCTAGACTGCTGAGCATTTGGAGTTATGAACAGGACCAATCAACTATTACCAACTACTTACCAACTATTGGTAACCAAAAGCACTGCAGCTAAATGTGTTTCTGAAGATATTATCTATTACAGGTTACATTACAATATACCCTGGCGGTGGATATAGTGCTCCGTTGGGAAGAACTTTATACAATACATAAATTATAATTTAAAATATCTTGCAGATAGTGAATGGATGGATACCAAATCGAGACTAATTTTTGTAGAATTCTCTACTTATAACTCCAACTATAATATTTTTAACGGCGTTAAGCTAATTTTCGAACAAAGTTGTAGCGGTTTATGGACCAAAACGTATTCGGTAAATTTGGTATTCGGCGAAGACGTTTCGATGTGCGGCTTGCATTTGCAATGTCAATAAGTAAATTGCAAAAGCAGTCGCTAGTGTTTGTGGCATCAATCTTGAAAATTCATATTTTTCACATGGCCAATTGTAGGTGGCCTGTTCCCGTGTCGGGAAATGATCATCATTATTTATTTACGCACCAGAAAACAAAACTAACAAAGTTGTGCATGAAAAAGCATCACAATAAAAATTCTATGATTTTGAAATATTTTTTCTAGTACCAAGACAGGACAACGTCTGTCGAGTCAGCTAGTATAATTATAAGTATAAAATAATCGCTTGTGTATCGTCGCATAGTTCTTCGTCAACGCTACTCTTTTTATCTTTTACTACCACAAGTTCTCCCTTCACCAGCTCCCCCCAAAAGACATAATGTGAGCTATTTTTAATTTTAATGTTAACTAGGTTATATAAAAAAACAATCTTTTAATTTAATCTACGTTTTAACATTGTGCATAATTAATGGTAATGCTAATTCTAATTCATAAGGGCTGCTAACCGTTTAGGTCTTTCACTTCAAAGACAGCACATGTAAATTTTAAGATATTCTCTCTGGAATCCCGCTTTCCATTCAGTACTTATGTAAATTTCACTTTTGGAGAGTGTTTGTTTTTGGTTGGCAGCTTCTCGTTGAAGTTTATCTTTCTTCTTGTTCCCAAGGTATGGTTTCCGATAGAACCAGCATAACGTTAGCAGATACCGCCCTCCATATTATTAGGGTTACATTGCTTATGTTCTGCGATCGATTAATTCTACTTCAGTATGTAGAATACTTCACCGTGTGTAATTTCAGAATGCAAATAAATCCTTAATCGTTGAACCACGGTTAGTGGAGGTAGAACCTTCCTATATCATAAAGACTACTTCCTTTTCGGATAGTTTTACTTCTATTTTTCACATCCATTAGATTATTCAAACCTCGGTTTACAAATTTAGCTATAGCTACGGTGATGTTTTGTAATGTTACTTCTTGTTCAGAGCAATAGCTCACCCAGAACCGCTATGAAGTCAATGAAAATGAAAAAGAATCACAATAAAAATTCTATGATTTTGAAATATTTTTTCTAGTTCCAAGACGGGACAACGTCTGTCGGGTCAGTTAGTTGAAAATAAATAATAATTATATTAAAAAAATTGTAAACGGTTAATTAAATTTAGAAAAAAAAAATGTCCAAGAGAGGCCACGGTTAACCTCAACAAATAACCTCGACAGATAGCTAACCTACTTCCTACTACTTGCGAGCTGTCAGTCAATCACTACCACACGATAAGATAGCTAGATTTTAGAGTTGATTTAAGATTTTCCGTAGCTGCGTTTGTCAAAATCGATCCTCCGCTCCGGGCGCTTTGACAAATGCTGTACTCACTAAAAAATATTCTCATAGACGGATCAGTGGCGGATTTATGCTTTTGCCGCCTAGGGGCTACTGGTAGCTTGTCGCTCCCGCCCCTCCTAGTCGACACCGATGTCCATGCGATATCGCATTCGTGCTTCTTTTGTGACCCCGGTGTGATATCTCATGTGATACCGCTGTGATATCGTCGCTATGTAGTATATGTGAGTTGTTTGTGATATGACCAGGTTAGACGATGCGATGCTTAGACAATTTTATCTATAATATCGGTACGATGCTACTTTGCGATATCGCCAAGATATAATTATGTTTAAATTTTGTGATTTACACCAAAAGTGACATCACGGAAATGCTTAAACAACTTTGTTTGTGATATCAGTATGCCATACAATTTTGCAATATTTTACGATGTTTTACCAAAAGAGCTATGATTTTATTTAGTTTTATATGGTAATGATCGCCCGCACCTACGAAGCCGCCACCGTGTTTAAAACTTTTATAATAATACATACGTCGTTGCTAAAATATAATATATTATAAAAGAAATTAAAATTTTGCCTACAAATTAATATCTTTGATTTTAATTAATATCTTAATTGAAATCAAAAAAGTTACAGTTGTATTGTAAAAATTAGGTTGGTTAAACCAAATACTATGTATAGTAGTTACTCATAGTAGATTCCCTCCCATGATACAATGAATTTACGGAAATTTATTGTATCATGGTTTTCTCTTGCCTTGCTTTGGTAGCCACGTGGATGGTACCCTCGCGGCACCCATCTTGGAAATTTTGTACTAGGATATGCCCTCGGTAATCTTCTGAAATACGTATTTTGAAGCATTAGGAACTTAAAATTTTGTAAAAATGTTATTACCACGGAAATCACTAATGACAAAAATCAAAAATTATTAATTTATAATAATTTAATTTAACTTTTTTCGATTTTAGACGAAATATCTTCTGGAAAATTCTAAATTTTGCATATTAATGTATAATAATCGGTTATAGAGTATGTGTAAAAATTGTTTAAATATGAAAAAAAAGTGAAATATAGCTATTATTACAACTAGGGTAATATGAATAGTATATTTCCCGAGGTTGACTAGTTACATCTCCCATTTTTGCATTTTTTCTTATTCTTGTAATTAAGTTGTACAAATAATGTAGATCCAAGTTGACGTTAACAGCAGTAAAGGAACTAAAATAGGATATATTTCTATGTGATATATATATGTATCCAGGTTACCTAATTAGTGTGAAATAATTTAGTGAAAGTAGTATATAATGACTTATAATGACTATGACCATTTAAATTAATGTTAAAAGTATTTTTAGAAACGGTATTTGTATAATGGAAAATTATTGTAATAACATCCATGGTAGTTATTTCAATTCAATAATATTTAGATAGTTTGAAAGTAAAACTAAATTAATAGATGATAAATTTACACGAAGGAAAATTAATGACCTTCATAGTTAAAATATATGCATAATACTTTACTGACCAGGATTGAAACAGAGAATAATTATAAATGTTTTGACTTTCGTATTCAAATTAAGGAATAAAATGCTACCTAAATATTTGTGCAATAGCATCTCTTTTGTTGCAGATTCTCATGGATATGCGGTGCGTAATGCACATGACTTTCGTTTGGATTTTTTTAGAAATAGTCGAGCACAAAGTATGCTTATGTATAGTGGTTTGAGATTATTCAACAGTTTACCATTAAGTCTCAAATTAGAGACTGAGTTGGTGTCCTTTAAGAGGAATATAAAAAAATATGTTGGTTTAGAGTTTGTATAGGAATGCTGTGTTGCAAAAATTGTATGCGTTTCTTGGGTTTTGTATATGTTTTTATGAGTTGCTTGAATATTGTGTTTCTTAAATTTATTAGAGTATTACTTTTGTTTTGTGATGTAAATAGTGGTATTTTTTGTACCAAATAAAGTTATTATTATTATTATTATTATTTACAGTTTAAAGTGTTGCGGATTTAACAATAATAATAATTATAATATTATGTATAATATAATAAAAATCATTATTAAAAATCAATTTAGTTGTTTATTATAAAATTTTTATATAAATAAAATACATTATTCAACGCACAAACACAATTTGATAGTGAGTGATAAAAACAATATGGTTCCCCCTTTGGTAGTGCCGGTTGTTCGTCTAATTCCACTATAGACAACCAAGGGAAATGTATTCATATTTCCCGTGTTATAATCAATAGTTTTCTTCTGATTGAAAAATATATTATTAAATATATCAATAATTAAATTTGAGATTTTGAATTTGCAATAACTCGAAAACGGCGCTAGATATCGAAAAATTGAGCAAAAAATAGTTAATAATTATAGTTAATAATAATAAAGTAGGATAATTCATTCTGAAATTTCACGTAATAAAGTCTATCGAGAAGGTATGATTTTAGAATTGAATAGTAAGAGTGCGGAAGTCTCAATCTTATTTTGTATAATAACCCGGTGTGCCACACCTTATCAAAGGCTTGTGTGATATCCAGAAAAGCTATGGTACAATATCTTTTCTTTTCTAAATTTTCATTTATGATGTTGACGACACGGTGAACCTGCTCGATGGTGGCGTGCTGCTTTCTGAATCCAAATTGATGCTCGAGAATTACCTCTTTTTTCAGTAAGTGGAGTTGCAGTCTTTGTAAAAGTAGTTTTTCAAACACCTTTGAAAGAACCGGAAGGAGACTAATAGGGCGATATATAATAATAATATAATAATAATATTTTATTTAATAACATAGGTTTACAATGATAAAAAAAAACAAATACAAAATAAACATTGCAGTTATTAAAGGGTATACATTCAGCAAAGCTGTTTTTCAATTATACCCAGTTAGCATTCATTTTGCTCGTTCAATAGCATCGCTTTGATATTTTTCCTAAACGTGAAGCTTGTTCCGGCAGTCACAAATAAGACGATAAACTTGTTAAAGACTTCTGACGCACGATATTGAAAGGAGCCCTTGAATTTGGACGTTTTATGGTAAGGTATACATAAATTCGCAATGTTTCGAAGGTTAAGTTGATGGCAATCTGATCTTCGCTTCATTAATTCAAGTAAATAATTTGGGCATTCACGCTTATATATATTATATAAAAAACAGCAAACAGAAGTTCAAACCGAGCGTTAATTTTGAGAATACCAAAATTATTGTAGTACGGTGTAATATGGTTGCGGAAATCGATGTCATAAGCGAATCTAATGCAGCAATTCTGCAATATTTAAAGCTTATGTTTCAAGTTCACAGTTAGGTATCCATAATAGACTGACCTGCAGTAGTCCAGATGACACAAAACTAAACTTTGCACTAGGTGCAACTTTACTTTAGCAGGAAGAAGAGACTTGTATCTATACAAGGATTTCAGTTTGTAGAATCCAATTCCACAAACCTTATTTACATGCGCTTCAAAAGTCAAATTACTGTCGCAAGTCACGCCGAGGTCCCTGACATTCCCGCTGAACTTAATATTGCAGCCATCAAGCATGACATCAGTAGTTCGAGTATTATCGACTAGGGTACAGGAGAAAGCACTTCCCATTCGCAAGCAAACAGTTTTATGAGGGTTAAGGATTAACCCATTGTTGCTGGACCGAGTTTTATCGAGGCCAAATTAATATTCATAGATTGAACAACGTTGTTAACCAACAGTGGTTTGCCAGAGGTATATACGCGAGTATCGTCAGCGTACATATGTACACCGTAGTCGGAAGAAAGAACGCTGGGAAGATCAGCTGTGAAAATGGCAAAAAGAAGCGGACCTAGAATGGTGCCCTGAGGAACCCCACTGTTTATGGCTAGTTCGTTCGATATGCATCCATTCAATTTGACTCTTTGAGTTCGATCAGTCAAATAATTTTGCAAAAGAACAATGGCTGAGTTGTCACATCTATAATATAATAATTTAGAAACGAGTAATTTATGATTAATCACATCAAAAGCTTTGCTTTCCAGTAATGTCATAATTGTTATCTTAGAATCGTCGATATTCCTAGTGATATCGTTAACAACCTTACATAAGGCGGTTGCAGTACTGTAGCCAGAGCGAAAACCAGATTGAATATCAGGTAAAATACTATTACACTCAACGTGATCTAGTAGCTGCCGGTGAAGAACGGACTCAAATACTTTTGAAAGAGTAGGCAACACACTAATTGGCCGAAGATCAGTAAATTTAGTGGCATTATTGTTTTTAGCGATAGGCGTTATGATCGACTTCTTCCACAATGCTGGTATTACCGAATTAGTAAGACAATGATGTTGCCTCCTCTGCTGGCTTTCCCACCTTATAGATAAGGATAATTTGCGCCACTTTCCACCGTGGGGGCACAAACTCGAGACGAAGAATCGCATTAAACAAGAATGTTATCAATCTTAAGCATTTTTCAGGAAGCTGCTGTAGAACTTTACCAGTGATAAGGTCATAACCTGGTGTTTTTTTAGGATTGGTGTTAAGTTGGATAGCAGCAGAGCGGTACAAAGCACTCGGTAAAAGTAATTCAATTACCAATTACTTTGTTAATGTTGAAAGTAATTGAAATGCCAAACACCAATTCTTCTTAAAAGTAATTGACATGTCAATTACTAAATTATTTTACTAAGAAAAAGTAATTCAATTACCAAATACTTCGTAAAAGTAATTGAAATCTTTAGAAAGTAACCAAAAAGTAATTTAATTACCCAAAGTAATTCAATTATCCAAAGTAATTCAATTACCTAAAGTAATTCAATTACCCAAAGTATTTCAAGATCCAAATTCTTTAAACATTAAGGTAGAAATCAAAAACTTGTTATATTATGTATTACTACTATTTGTTTATTAAAAAATTTAATTATTATAAAAAGTATTCTTAAATAGTTAATTATTTTTTTTGAAATTGGCTTTTATTAATTCCAAATTTTCAAAATTTGTATCCGATAGAGCATGTCTTCTTGGTGCATTGATAATTTCAGCAAACGAAAACAATCTTTCAACCGGTGCTGAAGATGGCAAACAAGTGTTGTGTCGGTAAAACAATTGTTTTATAATTGAATACGAATTTAAAACACCTAAAGTTGTTCCAGAATCATTTAAATATTGTAAAATTTCTAATTCGACTGTTTTCTTAAATTTATTCACCGAACTTTGCATCGAATCCGTTACTTGGTCTTCTGTAAAATCAAAGAAGTCGTCATCTTCAGTCGGGGGTAATTTTGTGGTATTACTATCATTTATTAAATTATAAATGCTATGGTGATTTTGAGCAGCTGCAAGCACTATTCGTTGGATTATGTCACTTAAATTTACAGTTAAATCAGCTCTCTTGAAGTTACTTGCCCATAATAATTTAAATTTTGGTATAGTGAATGATGCAACCATAGCATCTTGCGTTTCTGCATTTGGTGTCTCACAAAAATCTAAATAAATTTTAAACCTTTTTAATAGGCCATTTCTACATGCCTGCAATATTGGTTTACAGAAATAAAACGTTTCTGAATCTAATTTCTGAAATTTTTTCAGAAGGTTACCCAAGCAAGGTAATACATACCCAAAATAACAATTATTTTCTCGTTGTAAAATATCTAAAGTTTTAGCCAGTGGTTCTTAAATTTTGCAATATTCAGTTAAATATTGATATTCAGTTTCTGTAAAACACTGATTTTTCATATCCAGCTGTTCAAATAGTTGAGACAATTTCTCTCTTTCAAGCAAGATTGCCGAAATTGAATCAAATAAAGAATTCCAACCTGGAACCTGGATAGCTCAATGTATGACCTAGAGTTTCTTTAGGACGTCCCGCCCTTTTCCACAAAAGTGAACATTTACTTATACAATTTGTATGTTTATTTTGCAATGTATTATTTCTATCGATGTAGTTCTTAGCATCAGGGGTTGCAATTAAATTTAAGGTATGGGTTAAACAACGAACATGCTTTGGTAAAATAATATTACCATTTTCATTTAACTCCATTCCATCGAAAAGTGCAATGAATGATGGATTATTAATAATCGAAACTGCAGACATTGTATTTGTAAAATACAATGTAAAAAGCTTGTACTTCAATCCCTCGTGCCAAACTCGATTAAAAGCTTGAGCAATATCCAAAAATGCTACTGTGCTATATTGTTCAGCTTCGTATCCCTTTTCGATCAGTTCTAATATTCTTCCAAGTTGTTGATTTGCGCTATAGACTTTTCGGAATCCAAATTGGTAGTGTGGAATAGCATTAGTTTCGCTTAGGACTTCATTGAGTCGAGATAATATTACTTTTTCAAGTATCTTGGACAGAGTACTCAGTAAGCTGATTGGGCGATAACTATCGAGATTTTTTTGTTCTTTCCTGGTTTATGGAATAGAAGAATTTCAGCGTGTTTCCAGTCCATCGGGAAGTAGCCTCTCTGAAGACATGCGTTAAAAAGTGACGCCAAGAATGAAAGGAATTTTTTGGTTATATGTTTGAGAACAATGTTGGGTATTTGATCAGGACCAGGTGATTTCTTTATTGGAAGAGATTTTATAATTTGTTTAATTTCTCTTAAATCTTTATTAAGAAGAGATTTGTTGGGTTGTTTATATGCGCTTATTATGTTAAGCAAACTATTATCCGAGAGTTTTATTTGGATGCCAGTTACTTCCAAGTTTATGCATTTGAATTTCATTAGCCCACAGTGACTGATGTTGTGTCTAATAAGAATAGCAACTCCACCAGAGGCGTGATTTGTGATACGATCGGTTCTGTACGCATAGTAACCAGGGATTTTGAATGGTAAGTTTTCGACTAAATGTGTCTACAAGATGCATGCTATTGAGACATTATGTCTCTGTAAAAAATCAATCAGTTGTGGTCGCTGGATTTTAATACCGTTTGCATTCCAATTTAGAATTGTTAATTTTTGAAGGAGAGCGTAATTAGTTTTGACCCTGGCCTTGGAATAGTTGAGGAATGATTTGATTTAGAAAAAAAGTTTTAATTTGATCTATAAAAGGAGTTAAGTTGGCTAGAAAATTTAAAATCGAATTTACTATTTATGATGGTGTTTTTTGGGATGTTGAAGAATTAGCGGGGATGTAATTTGATGCTGCTTTGGCATAAGTAGTATGAAGTGTATTCTGGTGAGCGGGGGTGGTATTTGTTGTTGGTTATTATTTCTTATTGGATGTGCGCTATTGGGTTTAAAACGGTGTTGTTGGTTTTGGATTTCAATATGGTGTTTGCATCCTTTGTAATTAGCCGGGTGGTGTTCGCCGCAATTTATACAGGTTGGTGGAGTGTCAGTTGTTTGTTTGCAGTCTCTATAGTAGTGATTACCAGTACATTTAACGCACCTGTACTTCATTTGGCAGTAGTTGTGGGTGTGGCCGTATCTCTGGCAACGGTGGCATTGTGGAATATTTTGACTACCTCGTCTTGGTTCCACTGTTACGATAGAACGTTCTAGTTTTTTTAGTTTGAAGATTTCTCTTGATTTGTCATTGTCTGTTAATTCATTAGCTACTGTCTGGGTAGGTTCTCGGTATTTATTAAGTAATCTAGTAGTTTTAATGACTGGGTATTGAAGTTGTTTGAGATAGTCATGGATTTCATCGTTAGTTAGCGATAAGGGTACGTGCTTGATTACTACAGATAGAGACTTATTAGTTGGGTCCTGATAGGTGTAATTGTGAATTCCATTTTCTTTGTAATATTTGGTTAGTGCTCTGTAGTCGTCGATTTGTGTAAGGTTAACTCGAATTCGATTTTGACTAGATGTAGTTGTAAAATTACCTTTACTTATCTTTTTGATATCGGATACAATTTCATTATAATTATTTTGTGATGATAGGAAAATTGGTGGAATTTTAATTGTGGTTTTGGTTTGTTGGCTTGTGGTGTTTTGGGAAGATAAAGGATTGACGTCACTCACCTCGTCATTTAGGTTTGATAATGAAAAGAACCTGTTTCGTTGGAGTAGGTGTTGTTGAGATGTCCAGTGATATCGCTTTTGTGGAGTATCTGCTTGAGGTGATCTGTCTTCATTTTTTCGTTTGTTTGAACTATCAGTGTCTTCAATGTTAGAATCAATGGTAACTTCCATGTTCTTCTTTCTTTTTGTACTTTATAGGCAGCACTAGAAAGTGCGCCATAAGTCAAAGCTGGGGAGAAAAAGAACCCCAGAAAAGGTGGTTGTGTTGTTTTCTAATTGCAAAGAATTAAAACTTTATTAAAGAGCAAAACTATTTATCGATTCGAAGCACTTATGGTCTATCGATAACGGAGCTCAAGTCCGCACGTCTACACAATGCAAACACTCGATGTCGAATGATTGGAAAATCTAGCTGATGTGAAGCATTTAGTAGTTGGATAATTTGCTCTTCATTTTCCGGTTCTATTGCAGCGAACGGTTGAAACACCTCAGCCAGGTGTTTCGCAAAGGTATTCTGCTTTTTCTCGATTGCTTTTAGCTCAGTTTCTATTTGGTGTTCGTATTGGGGGAACAGGTGTTGATATTTGCTTTAGCTTTCTTGTTGCCTTCCACAGTGAGTAATCGGTATCTTTCGTAGGTGTAAGATGTCTTAGGTAGTTCTCAATTGCTTCATTTTTACTGTTTTGTAGCATGTTCTTTAACTTCCTTGTTGCTTGGTTTAGTCTGTTTTTATCGTGGGGATGTCTAGTACTTTTCCAGGTTTCTCTAAGTTTTCTCTTTTCCGCTATTGCCATACGTATGTCGATCGAGTACGAGTTGTTATTATCCGAATATTTCAAAAGAGGGGTGGAATTCCACGCAGCGTTCTGAATAGTGCTGTTCAAATGTTCCACCGCGTCAGTTATATTCCGCTCAGTTTTAAGTGGTATGGAGGTGTCGATGTTTTCCTCTACTATTAGTTTAAAATTTTTCCAGTTGATTTGTTTATTGCTAAGTTGTGGTGGATTCTGCTTTTGTAATATTTTCGAGTGCAATGTTACTAAAATTGGTGAGTGATCGGACGATAAGTCCAAGCAAGATTTAGCATGCATGTAGTTCATAGAGATACCTTTTGTCACACAAAAATCAATGATGTCCGGCAGCTTATTTCTGTCGGTGGGCCAATATGTAGGTTGATCAGTCGACACGTGTCTAAAATTGTTGTTATTGATAACTTTTAGTAATGTTCTGCCTCGAGGATTAGCGAGCCGTGATCCCCACTCTGTATGTTTTGGTAAACCTTGGAGGGTAGTAAATTGCAGCAAATGTTATAGGACCACTCCATGTTTCCACTACCACACTTGTCGCCTGCAGGTAACTCTCTTGGAATTTATCAATCTCGAAATGCTTGAATTTTGTTTTTATAGCTATTGCAGTACCACCATGAGCTGTTCCATCTGGGTGTTTTGTATGATAGATTGAGTATCTTGGAATATTGATAAAACTACGGTTAGTAAAATGTGTCTCAGAGATGAGCGCTATGTCAATGTTGTGGTTTTGTAAAAATAGTGTTAACTCTTGCCCGTGTTGTGACAAGCCATTAGCATTCCCTACTGCTATTTTAATTGAAGTGGCCATTAATGATTCCTGGACAAGATGGTGACTAAGAGATCGATTAATTTATCGATTCTCTTCATATTCTCATCCATACGATCCAGAATTTTAGATAGCATTAGCATTATTTTACTTTCGTTTTGATTTTGGTATTGGTTTTCGTAATTTACCTGAACGTTGTCAGAGTGTTGATTTTGTTGAACATTTCCTCTCAGAAAAGTAGCAAAATTAGGTGTGTGGTTCAATGCCGTGGTTTGTACCTGTGGGAGGTTTGTTTCCACAAGACCCTGTGGTTCAGATTGGCTATTTCTAATTGGAGTAAAATTTTTAGTATTAAAAGATGGTGGTGGTGCGCTGAAGGCTACGTTTATTTTAAGTCTCAGGGTGGGGAATTTTCTTTTTGGTACCTCTTTATATACGATGCAGCCCTTGGAATTAGCGGGATGTTCACCGTTGCATAACACACAAGTTGAGTTTGTGGTATTAGCCTTTGTGCACATTTGGTCCAGTGGTTGTTGTTGCGTTTCACACATCTAGGTTGTCGTGAACAGTAAGCTTTAATGTGTCCGTACCTCTGGCATCGTGTACATTGTACTATTTCTCTCTTCTGGTGGGGTGGTTCAACTACAACAACTGTATTTACTAATCTATAAATTTTGTAAATATTCTTGTTACTATCATTAGGTTTTAGTTCGACAAGGTGCATTGATAAAGGGGTTTTTGTTGAATTTTGTAGCATATTAGTAATACGTGCAACTGCATGGCCTTTCGTCAGAATTTCCTGACTAATATTATCTAAATCTGTTGAAAAGTGAATACCTTTTATAACAGCTCTAAAATTTCATTTTTATTTTAGTTGAAATGTGTGGTTTTCAACGTTCTTGAGGTTTAATACCTTTAGTATTGCTGTGTATTTTTCACTCCTTTATGGTTGAATTTTGATGTTGTCACTTCCAGTGACATTTATGCTATACCCATTCTTGGCAGCTGCGTCTAAAATTTCCTGAAGGGATCGAATATCCTGCACATACGGGACGAATATAGCGGGTGGTTTTAAAAATATCAGTGTTGAATTAGAATAAATTAAAATTTTTAGAATTTTTTTTATATTATGAATTATTTTAAATAAAATAAAATTTAACAGAAAATTAAGGAACACGTGTCATACTGTATTTGTTATTACTTTCAGCGCCATAAATACTATAAATAATACCATAAATACTACCAAAACATTACTATTTAAACTGCACTTAATAGATATCAAACCGGCAATGTAAAAATCGTAACCATCAATTCATAATATACTTGTACATATTGGCTACTGCAATTTTGGTACCGAGACGTAAAGTTTAAAACTGCATCTAAACGGTATCATATGTTTCAATATATTTGAGTTACTCAAATTTCATTACATATCTGATACATCATTTGGCTTTACAATAACGGTATGAAATTATATGCATTGAAACTATACTGCAAGGGTACAGTGCAAATATGAATGAAAACTTGTGTGCCGCTTAAGTACCTTTTACTGATTACAGATTATTAAACGTTGTTTAAAAAAAAATAAATTGTTAATATATTTTATAAAAATTAAAAAATCCAATTGACCATCATAATAACTGACCCGAAAATGTATCGCATATTTATTGAAACTGGTACCAGTTAGGTGCAGGTTTAATCGTACCGTTTGGTTACAATAATTACATTGCCATCTTGTTTTGAAATATTTTTGAGAAAAATTTAAATATTTTGTGTGAAAGAATAATTAAATAACAAATGCTTTAAATTGATTATTATCTTTATTTTAAAATTTTTCATTTTGATAAACACAAATATTGTATTGGTCACGTGGTGGTTCAGCTGAACGGATTATTAAACTTCTTTTTTAAATAAAAATAAATTGTTGATATTATATTTTATAAAAATAACAAAATCTTTGTTAGACCACTATAACTACCTCGAAAATGTATCGGATTATACTTTGAATTTGCGCTATCTCAATTTTTTCGATAAAAACGTGACACTATGGGGAGGGAGGTAGTTAAATGTATTTTAATAATATAAATTTAGGTGTATTTAAAAACCGCCAGTTTGATTGGCCAATATGACCGATCTGGGCATCAATAACATTTGTGTTTTACAGGGCCTAAACAGATACAGAAGGTGACTGGATAATTTCCCCCCCCCACTTCTGACTCATTAAAATTAACAAAATCTTCGGTTTCTATATCACCGGTTTTTGATGCCTATACAGGGCATTGGTACATGCAGTACCAGAACTACACCATAAATTTCAGGTTAGAATAAAATTAAGACTTTTGGTTGTACTTTCTAATTTTTCCCTCGGCTCGGGGCCATTAATGTCAATAACAACCTTTGCGGTGGCCATATTGGGTTTTTTTGTACTAAGACTACCTTCGGGAATCTTCGGAAATACGTATATCAAGGTAATACGAACCTCGAAATACGAAAATTCCCACAAGTAGAAAACCAATTAGCCAGGATTTTTCTCCGCTACTGGTGTTATATAGCAACCCTGTAGCATTCTTGTACATTTTTATTATGTTATGTATTTAGTGTTTATCTATTTTCTTTTATTGCTTTTATCTCAATCATTGATTGATAACCAGACGTTGGACTTTATCAACATTTGATTACAACTTTCTTTTGAAATCTAAGAAGTCCAACACAGATAAGAGATTTGCTTTTATTATATATAGTAGGTTCCTCTTCATATTTTTCAGTTTTTAGTATAATTTTCAGTTAGTAATAAGTTCAGTGTTGGTTTATAGTTTATAGAATTAATAATTTATTTTACATTATAATAATTGTCGATCAAATTGTTTTATTTATTTTTCGACTATAAAAGAACTTCACGTTACATCCTGATAAAACAAGGTGTTTAACCATAACACTGGTATACCGTGTTAAATTCGTTAACATTGAAAACGTGGTATACAAAATTTTCTAAAAATATCGAAAAATATTATTACCATGAGAAAGTATATGAATTACTAATTACAAAAATCAAAAATTTTACAAGATAAGCGTTATTTTTTCGAATTACTTTTACCACGAGGTGAAATTTCCGGCCGGCCTTGGGTCGGTTTAACATCTTGACTGGAGCTATATTATGCAAAATTTAGTGAAAATATCAATTTCTATCAAGATATTCAGTCTAAAATCTTAAAAAGTGAAATAAAATTATTATTAATGCGATTTGGCTGGGGCGAATCGGCAACATTGCTGACTTTAAAATGGAAATTTACCAAGTCCGTAGAACGTGGTCGTACAAAATTTTGTAAAAAAATGTAAAAATATTATTACCACGCGAAAGTATATGAATAACTAATTACAAAAATTAAAAAAAATTTTTAATATTTAAAACAATTACCGTTATTTTTGGGTATTGCTATTACCACGCGGTTAAATTCAGGCCGGCATTTCGACCGATTTATCGTCTCGACTGGAGCTAATATGCAAAAATTAGTGAAAATATTAATTTTTATGAAAATATTCAGTCTAAAATCGAAATTACAGCATGTTGCTCGGATGTAAATGGCAAAAATTGTAATAAAAATTGGATAAAAGCGATAAAAATCGATAAATCTGTAATTAATTAATTATTGCAGCGGTTCTCGCGTTGTAGTTGTAATACAACATCTCTAAAAAAATTACTATTAACTTAAATTTTTATGACCGGACATTTCATATTGCCGCCACGTATAACAGTACCAATAAATAACAATAAAAACCAATACAGTAACAATAAATAAAAAACAGTTATTTACTTGTCATAATTTAAAATATATTACACGTGGTTTTAAATTATCTTAAATGAACGTGACGCGTCGACTTACTACCAAAACAAGATAAGTCCATTTTTGGCAATTTTTAGTTAAGTGTTTATGTTTTTTTCAGATATATAAGTTTATTTTAGAATTATATATATTTCTTATACGATATTCCGTTTATTACACATATTTCTTAATTTACTGATTTTTAATGTACATCTAAAATTTAAATCTCTATTATCTCAAAACTATCAGTATGTTACTTATCTGCTTCTTGCAGTGAGCCGACGTAATACTAATTAAAGTAATAAATTATATTGCTTGATATTTTTAAACCTAATTAATATAATTATTACTGGAAATGGAAATTAACCATCATTACACTTGTATCTTTTGTATACATGCTTGGTAGGTGTGACGGTTAAGTAATATACTTTCAGATGGAAAGTTCAGGTTCGAATCTTCCAGCCGCCACCGTTAAAAAAAAGTAAGTAAATATTATTTGGGGGATTAATGTTAAATTTCGGATATTTCAGGAATGCATACCCAGGAGTGAACCAATCATCAACCAAAGCCCAATGGCTGGAGCAACATCGTAAATTCTGATTAAATAATTAAAATTTATAGTACAAATTTAAATAAATGTGTAATGGTATCTTAATATACGGTAAATAAATAAACGATTGGCGCAAGTCAACGATTAAACATCGAATTTTTAAATAATTACAGAAATTAATTTTTTAAATTATTATTGAATATTTTTTAATTATTTATTTTAATTAAAAATCAGTGCCTATTAGGAACATAAATTTTATGTATCCATACGACACTGTAAATTTCTAAATATTCTGTTCATAAAAAATCAACACATAATATGTTCATAACTGATTCATCAATTCAGTAACGGAAAATTGGGCAAATTAATACCGTACCGTTACGAAAATTCTTGTACATTAATGTACATAATTGATACATCAAAACAGTAACGGCTGAAGCGGTGGTAAATCAATGCTATACCGTTACGAAAATATCTGTACCGTATCATGACATAAATGACACCTTAAAACAGTAACGATAAATTGGGCAAATCAATGTCGTACCGTTATGGAAATATCGATCCGTATATGTACATTTTTGACTGCTTTGTGCTGCTTGGGATCTCTCTCTAATTAACCAAATCAATCAAATCAACTACCGTTCGGCAGCAACGCACCAAAAACATCCAAATCATCCAAAATATCAAAAATATCAAAAAACATACGTCGTAATGCAAATGCATTATATCAGATTATTTAAATCAAATCGAAAATATTACTCACAATTTCAAAATGACAAAATCTCGTATCAAAAATTAAACTCAGCGGGCATACAAAAACTTGGCACCCGCTGTCGGCCATAGTTGGCTAAAGAAAGAAGCCACGATAAGAACCTCACTTCTACCAACTTTAAATTTTCAAAGTTTTACCTTCCAAAATTCAAATTCAAATATTTCATAAACTTAACATCAAAATTAATGGAAAATTAACAGGGTAGGTAAAACTTTGGTTCGGAACATGACATTATAATGCCCTCTTATTTTTTTTCAAAATTTGAAAACTTACAATTTGAAAATTTTTAAAACAAAATAAACTGATGTCTTGTTACGAATCAATAAAGTCAAAAATCTACCAAATATCAGAATATCTACAATATTTACAATAAAAACAAACAATAACCAAATAAATCAAAATCAAATTATCAAAATATGCAAATTTTTCATAATTAATTTGTTGAAGTAATATTTCTCAAATCATATGAAATCAAAATCATAATTAAATCAAATTTTCACGTTAAATAAATAAATTCAATAAGAATTTTATAAATAATAAATCATTACAATTTTATACCAAATTTTCCGATTTTTTTCCTTTTGCTTCCTTTTGCGATATTTCCACAGCATGAATCTCTTCCTTGGTAACAACATGTCCGGCATCACTCTTGTCCACCCCCTACTTTTCCAAGTCTTCAAACTTCTCTCCGATTCATTAAATTTTGTTCGTCTTGTTTTTGTTGAAATTTTCTTTAGTTTCTTTGCTTCAAGCTTTGCAACTTTGATTTTTCTAATTTCAACATTTTTACTTGTTTTCTGTTTGATTGCAAATTTTTCATTTTTTTGTCCAAGTTTTGTTTTTCCTATTGTAACCGTTAATTTTTCATTCTTTTCTATCCAAATTTTTCCCTTTATTTTCTTGATCTCGTTTCCGTTATCAATGCAGCGTTTTAAAACTTTTCTCATCTTCAATAAATTTTGTGGAGCAAACACTCTAACAATTTCCAATTCCTTCTTCTTAACCATTACTTTATTCAATTTTAATTTTTTAACCCTATTCCTCCTTTTCAAATTTTTATCAATTGTGCTCTCTCCACTTTCCATTATTGAATCCAATTTTATTTTATTACGTTCTGCTTGTGAAATCTTCAAATTCTCTTCCATTTCATCTATTCTTGTGATTGTTTTTGCACTGTTTGATTTAATTTCTTCTTTTAGTTCTTGTTTAAGTTCTATGAGGTTTTTTTGATTAGCTTGATACGTGCTCATTAGTTGCTTTAACATTTCTAAGCTTAACATTTGTTCCGTTCCCATTTTTACGTTTTTGTTTTCTTTTAAATCTTCGTTACAAACCAATTTTATTTTATCTCAGGGTCAACAAGCGCGTTCTGATTTTCAAGCCCCACGTTAAGGTATGCCAATTAATGAAATGCCCCCAGCATATCATTTTTTAATTAATTTTCATTTTTTCAATTAAATATTCTCTTAAAATTTTAATTTTGTTTTACAATAAAATTTTCAAATGGCCCCTTAAAATTTATTCGATACCGGTATCGCAGTCCGGCTGATCACCAACCATTTGTTGTTCCTTGAACAAATTTTTAATTTAAATTATACAATTTTTACCGTTAACTAAATTTTTCAATTGCAAATTACAAATTTCATCCAATTTCACCTTTATCTATCCTTTCTTAAGTAATTTGCTTCTGTTTAAATTTTATTTTCAAAACCACTCAAAAATCTTCCAAAATTATTTTAATCCATTATAATAACTTGAATAAAACATTTTATCTTCAAAAACTTTTACTAGTATTCCAAAATTTATAAACTTATCAAAAATTACTCGGACATGAAAATTACACGTCCATCAACGTCGACCATTTTTGGCAAAAGGCCTCGATATAACTTCACTTCTACCAACTTTAATTTCCCAAAGTTTTACCTCCCAAAATTCAAATTTAAATATTTCATAAACTTAACATCAAAATTAATGGCAAATTAACAGGGTAGGTAAAACTTTGGTTCGGAACACGACAATATGTACCTATTCGTGTTACTTCAATGTTATACAGGTACAAAATCGACGTTGGTGTTGCTTGGGTAATGTACACCCAGGGATGACTTTGGATTAAGAGAAATTTTACAATTTGTATAGCTGGGGACATTGCAGTATTTATTGTACTAGAAGTATGCTCAAAGATTGCTTTGAGCAACATTATGCTTTGCAAGAGTGCAATTATTACTGAGATTATTAAAGCAATGCCTGCGATGAAAGCTACCCAGCTTCCATAATAAATTAAAAATACCATGCAAACCACAATATGTATGCATATCAATGTCCTAAAATTTTTATTAATTACTGCACATAAGGTTTTAGTGAAGCATAATTCGATTCACCTCTAATCAACAAGAACCATCGCCCGGGGTTAAAAAACCACTCCTGGTGCAACTGTAAATCTTAAGCTCTAATCCAATCGCAATACCTGAAAAGTTATAAATATAACCAATAGAAAGACATGTTTAAAAAACGTTGTATTACCACGACGGTTTCAAACCCACGGAATCATGCCATACGTAGATTTCGCTCAAATCACCCAAATGGGTTTCGGTTGTTATTACGAATTATTGAACTCATCATGCACAGTTTTTTTTTTTATTTCGATATTTAACCTGTGAATTATAATATTTTAACTATTGATAATGAAATTTTCTCTGCCAATCAAATGTAATTCTCCTTCTCGGGTTTCATCTGATTGGATTTTTCGTACTTTTCCTGTACTTTTCATCTTCATACTAAGTTTGATTTTGCTAGCGCTAGATTTTTAAAATTATGAATTGCTTTTCTTATACTTTGAATGTACTCCGATAATGATCCGTACAATACTGATACAGTTGATAGATCGATCACAGATGATCGAAGTTTTTTACTTGATATGTTAAATCGAGATAAAAGATCTCACCATAAAAATGACAAAAAAGCCGCTTGAAATCGAAGAATGTAACTACTAGATGCTTCACATTACTAAGACACATGACTTATGGTCTGATTGATAAATTCTCGTGGCTTTTTAAATACTCGTTGGCGTGCTTCTAATCATAAAAGCCTTTTTTTGCTAATTTTGATATTTCTCCAAATAGTGACATAGTATACAACTAAGTTTTGCAGAACTTTCTGAGTACATTAGGTAAGATCGTTTTATTTTCTGTTCATTGATGAAGCTAGTTTCAAACATAGTTTGAGTTAGATAGCGATGTTGTCCTCCAATGGATCTTTCGGAGCGGCTAAAATTTAATTTGGAAGTGTCTTGATTGTTTTTTGGGTTTTTAAATTGCAGCGTAACTAACTTAATCAGAAATGATGTCTATCTTTTACTAAGTCGTTCAATCGTCAAAAAAGAGCCTTCAAAAGTTGAACGAAAAGCGCAAAGTTAGAGAAATTGATACGGTTTATTTAAGTAAGATAATACTAAAATAGTCACTACTTTCTTTTTATATAACTTTATTTTAATTTATTTTATTTTAGAATAAAGCTCCCGGAAAGAAAGAATAATAGAAGGACAAAAATGAAAACGTCGTATAATAAAAAAACGTTTATAAATAGTAGTATATTTTATTTTAATCAATTATTTGAAATAGTACCTACATATCCGTCTAATAAGCCTAATTATCTATTAGGTTTTTTCACATGTGCTTTTAGTATTTTAACAAAAATTTGCCGCCCCTGAATTTTGCCGCTTCGGGCTACAGCCATAGATCCGCCGCCCGGATCTGCCCGGTGGATTTACGGATCTGCCCGGTGGATCTAAGGATCTACCCGGTGGATAAAGAGATCAACAAAACTAGTATATAGGTCGAAAGTAAAGCTGCGCCAACTAGTTGAAGTAACTAAATAACATAATTATTTTTTTATCTTTTAGTGCATTTTGGTCACGTCTATCACGTTTTTCACATTTTTTTTTGAAGTCGGTTTTATTGTTTTTATTATTTATTTAAGTGTAATTTAAAAAAAATTTAAAGACGAGAAAATGGAACAGTCAAGAAAAACACATCAATGTGAAATTTGTAAAAAATGGTATGCCTCGCCTTCTACATTAAAGGTACATCAAAAATTACATCAGGGGATTAGAGAACGAAATTTTAAATGTAGCGTTTGCGATAAATCGTTTTTTACTATTCAGATCTGTCAGCAACACGAAAATACTCATAATGCTGTGAAAGAATTTCGTTGCGATGTTTGCGGTATGTATAAATTATTTAATTTTGTCAAATTTACATTTCATTGTTTTTTGTTTAGATCGTTCATTTTCGAATAATAATTATTTAAAGAATCACGTTAAGGATGTGCATTCGGGAGAGAAATCATATCAATGTGCGGTATGTAATAAAACATTTGCTAGAAAAGCAGAGCTTCAAAATCATGAAAGAATTCATTCTGGAGAACGTCCATTTCACTGCCAAATATGCCGTAAAACCTTTAGTCAACGCTCAAATTTGCAAACGCATATAAAAACGACGCACATGGGTGAAAAAAAATTTAAGTGTCTAATATGTGGGACGACATACAACAGACAAAGATTGCTTGACTTTCACATAAATGTAAAACACACAAATGTAAAACCACTAAAGTGTCTTTATTGCGATAACCGATTTGTTTATCCGCAAGCATTTAAAAAACATATGCAGAATTGTGAATCAAAGCCGCAAGCAAACAATTTCTTAGAGGTAAGCATTTCTTTGGTTTTTAAATATAAAAACAAATTACAATTGGGGTAGTGTTACGATAACTAGTCCCACGCGTGTATTCGATTGGCTGCTTAAATAAGATTAGTCACGCCCATTTATATAAGATTAGTCAAAATGCAGCGGCGATGCTGGAACTTACTTGTGGGTGGCCCTGTCCACTAAAACAAGCGCAGCAGATGTTTACGTGAAGCTCATATACCGTCAACAGAATGAGAAATTTAACGACTTAATCGATATTTCAAATTCGATTATTTCAAAATTTTAAAGAAATATTTATTTGGATTCTCTGTTTAAGCGCTTCATTTAAAGTCATTTTTCAAGTTTCATAAGAAGCTTGATGCTATTTATACAAAACCTGTGAGGCTAGTTATCCCACCGCACCTTCAAAATTTTTAGGATGGAAGTTGACCTTCTATTATATAATTTATACAGAAATAGTTAATTTTAGGATCATTAAAACAAAAATATATTGTCGGACGTTTAATAACTTTAGACGGCGTTCCCAAATTAAACTATTTATGCACAAAATAAAAACAAATTTTTAATTAATAATTTTTTAGGCCAACGACCAAAATAAACAATATGTTGTAAAACGTATTGGTTCTAATTATTACATAGTAGATGCAAATGAACATCTGGACGCCCTCAATATAAATTTAGAACAAAATTATCAAGAAAATGAGATAATAATTGATAATAACCAGGATAATATGGTACCTCTTCAAGGTACTATAGATATTAATTATCCGCCAGATCAACATGCAGTATTTCTCAACGACTCGGCATTGATAGAACTAAGAACCGGTAGTAACGAAAATGAACAAAGAACGAACGAAGATACCAGTGATAGGCCAAATAATTATGAATTGGATTTCGACGAGTGCTTATTGAGAGAACAAAATGCTTCTACTCGAGAAGTCATTGATGTACAATCTCAAGATGTAAACCAATGGCTTGAAGATCTTTTCTCTTGATTATTACACTACTGCTGGCGTACACTGGATAGTTTCGTGGGCGGGAGGGAAGATGGTTGTTTAAATTAAGTATGTTATTTAAACTAACTGAGAAAAATCGTAAAGAAATAAAAGCAATTATTTATAATTTAGTGGTATTCTTCTTATAATTAATTTTATAAAGCCAGAACCGTTTACCATTTTTAAAGATTTTTATCTCGGCTAGCTGTTTTTCTCGTCCTAGAGCAGTGAGCTCTATCAGAAATAAGTTCCTGTGACAAATTCCTATTGTCGAATTGGAAAGAAAAATGCTTTTTTTTAAGGCAAACTGAATTCAATTTAGTGTTCAAACATGAAATTCGGTAGGTGACAGTTTTACCTTTAGCAGATTTAAATATTTGGTGTATTGTGTGGATTCGTAAATTTAGATGCAAAATTACGATCATCAAACGTACTCGAGCTAGCATCTGATTTTATTAATCTTTATGGTGTAAATGTGTTAGCAAAATTTGTACAGAACAAATTAATTTAATGTTCAATAAAATTTTTATATTAAAACGCACTTTAAAATTTTACTGTAGAGTTTCTTTCAAATACCTGTTGATACGCTACTGGCTAAATGTGATCTGCTCGTTCTCATTCACTGTTGATGGCGCTTTGCGTAATTGTCAACCATACGTGATACGATACAGGTGTAACTTTCGGCTACCGTTGGAAAATTATTATCATCTTCTAAATTGTTTAACAAATTCGCTCTTCGTATTCTACACAAAATTGCCCACCGGTAAAATTAAACCACTGTCAGTTACCACAAGATGATTATGCAAAATATCTTGGCATGCATCTCGACAGAAAATTAATATGGCAAAAACATATCTTCAGCAAACGTAAACAACTAGGAATAAAATTTAACCAGTTGCTCTGGCTGGTTGGCAAAAAGTCTCAATTGTCTCTGGAAAACAAATTTCTTGTGTATAAGGCCATCTTGAAGCCCGTATGGACATATGGCATCCAACTTTGGGGGACTGCTAGCGTTTCTAACATTGAGATTCTGGAAAGATTTCAAAATAAGGTCCTCAGAACAATTGTAAATGCCCCATGGTATGTTCCAAACCTCAATATTCGACATGATCTACATATGGCCTCAGTTAAAGAAGAAATCCATGAGTATTACAGTAAGTACCAAACCAGACTGGAAAACCATCCAAACGAACTTGCCAACAACCTGATGGATACCACAAACGAGTTGCGAAGATTGAAGAGGTTCACGACTACAGATTTGTTAAACCGATTTACCAAATAGATAAATACTTATAACCATTATGTTAAATTTATTTTAAAGAAAATATTCATTGGAATATTTTCTACATGACATGTACCCTTATTATCACAGAATTTACTTATTGTTTATAAACAGATTGTAAATATTTAATTGAAATAGAAAAAAAAAAACTAAATGAGTTTTTCAAAATATTATTAGCCTAACTTTCGTTTTTATTTTATACAAAATATTACTATTATTGTAGTGAGAGCTTCAATATTAATCAAAAATCATATCAAATTTTTTAGAATAAACCAAAAAATGCACAAACACTTTTTAGAAACTAATATTTTTAAGTTATCACAATATATAAATACATCGTATGTATATTATCGCAAACGTTTTCACCATACCATGGCATCATCAGGCGATGAACTAGGACTTTGGTTAGAACTAAAACTTTTTGGTTTATTCTAAAAAATTTGATATGATTAATATCGAGTTACACTACCTAAACCACTTATCTATTGATTAATCACAAAGTTTATATTTTATTGAAATTTAACATTGTAAAAAGCACATCCAGCTTAAAGCCCTGCCAATATTAGAGCCTTAAATACACAGATATTGCTGTTAAATTGGGAAAGAAAAAACTTTAACCACTACATTTTTAATGAAAGAACTTGAAAATCTTATCTATGATCAAAGTAGTTGATACTTTGGCTTTTATTAATATTCAGCTTTTCATGTTCGTATAAACTAGTTGAATCGTAGCGGATGCGAGAGTGTGACTTGCACTTTTTCTATGTTGGATGTACTTTCTGAAGAAATAAAACGAATAAATTATAACCAAATTTGTTTTAATAATTATTAATTTAAAAATCTACCAACACGACCGTTTATCAACTTTTAAATTTACAGCTAGGCGTTAAGGAGGATAATTACCATTACAGTATTCTCTGCAATTCTGCAAAAAAATTTAATAATATGTTTTAAGTTTGACCAAAAATCTCAAGGAGTATTATAATCAACAATTTCCAAAACTTTTCGCACAAAAACTCCCAAAATTTACGGAGCCAAAAATCAAGCAACCGCTAATGCGAACATTTTAGGCAAAAAAAGTCCCCACTTCTCTTAAACTTTCGCCAACCTTAGATTTTATAAAATTACTAAAATTTTACAAAATACGACAGGAGCGGTAACAAGTACTTCGTAACACGACAATATGTATAATGGTTTATTACGTTTAGAACATGATAATAATACTTAATTAAAATTCTATTTCTAGTTGCATGAAGAATTGTGAAAAAGTGGTAAATCGGAACCTTAACGTATAGTATATTCAAAGTATTTGCAAAGAATGCGATGAAATACTTGATATTACAGTAAATTGGGTCTTAAGTGGACCTAAAACTAATAAAAAACAATTCTTAACCAGCTCGGACACGTATCACAATTGGGATAAATTAATTCCAAGGCGGGAGTTTTATATTCTGTAGAATATTATACCTTTACAGTAACATATAAACAAAAAGGTTCTGATAATTTTGAATATTTTGAACTGTTGCATAAATATTTTATTATTTCAGAAAAATTATTGGGGTTAGCATCCATTAATTTGGCGGTAAGCCAGCTTCCAAGTGATGGTGATTGCAGCATTAGCAAACATATTGGAGTTAGTTTAAAAGACGAATTCGACTTCACTTGTAAAGGTTTTCAGTACTCAAAACCATTATCATACAAAGTATTTTATACAGGTTATGATGCCGAAGGTAAGTTACTTACTTACTAGGTACCTCCATTTTTTCTTTTACTTCGGCAAGTTTAACTTTTTTAAAGCAATTTAAAAATTATTTTTACAACAATCAAGTTTTGAGTATACACTTTAATACGTCAGTTAGTAAATTGCTGTTTACTATTTAAATTATAATTAATTATTATTTAGTAATATAAAAATATTATTGGTACAAATTTTATAGAAGATAAGAATTATATTAATTAAAACTTTTAGAATACCTCTACGATTGGGATTCAAATTCAAATTTCAAGTTTTATTTGCCAGAGACAATAGACAATGAAAAAACAAAAGTAATCATTAGGGCATTTGATGCCGATAGTTTGGATACTTTTGGCTATAGTTACGTGGAAGTAAGTAAATCTACCCAATATCTGAAGTAGGTAAATTAATGTTGTTCCAATAATTGCAGCTTTAGCTGACATACTTATTTGCCTCTTATGCCATTGAGGCATAAGGCTATTAAATATGTATTAGGTTATAAACAAATTTTTTAAATTTTAGGTTTTATTCGGTGCTATTACAATTGAAGAAATAATACATAAATAGGTAGTTTATTAGTAGCTAACCTGGAGTAAATTTTATTGGAGTTTTCTTTTTTTTTCTTTTTTCGGTGGGGGGAGGGGGAAGCGGATAAATAAGGGCAATGTGTTTTTATTACTGCGAGCCGGCTTGCGACGGGCGATAGGTATAGAGATGGAATGATACTATTTTTTTAGAGAAACAAATTAAACGACAAAACGATCGGTCGAGACATCCCAAAGCCGGCAGTTAATATTTTGACTCGATCGTATTACGCAGGTTATATACTTGACATCTTCAAAAAGGCTTGAATAATAAAACAATTGTTCCTGACCTCCCAAAGCTAGCATTTACTTTACTTGACTCGATTGAATTATTCACAATTAAATCCCGACGTTTTAATAAAGGTGGATCCAACTTTTGCGTACAGTTTCGCTAACGAAATAACGTAAATTAATACTTACAATTACATAAACTAACACCAAGTATCAGAAACTTCTATACTTTCGTATATTGTTTTCTCTTACAAACAATTTTTTAAAGAAATAACATAAACTAACACTAACCTCCCGGTAGACCCATGTCTGCGCGTGGATTAAAGATTTACGTACAGTTTGGCTAAAGAAATACCATAAATTAATATTAACAAATACATAAACTAATAAATGTCAGTAGTTATACTAGGTATGTTCTGGATCAAAAAATACTCCACAATACTATGACTGCGCATGCGTCAATCTTGGTAATTAAGTAATGCATATTTTACTAATTAGAGTCATTAATTTGTCATTATATAAATACCATTTCTAAAATTTTATCTTTGTCCATCTTGATAATTTTTTTGCACCCTGCAGGTGTGCGGGTTACCTATAGCACTACGAGATGACAACGCCCAATTAACTTAGTTTTACTTTCCATTACGTCATTATATTCATTAAGTAAATACCATTTCAAAAATTTCTTTTTAACATTAACTATGGTGGTTATTGTCATTTAACTCATTAAGCAGTCATTTACTAAACCATCTCACATTAAGTGGCCTGGCTATATAAAGCATAGAAATCTTGATAATTTTGAAATAATTTTTTTACTCATAACACGTTTAAAATGTCTTCAATTACCGAAGTATTAACTGTTTAGGTATTTTTGAATAAGTTTGGCTAAGATAGAATGAATCAATTAAATTATGCCTCCCCATACAGAAATAATCACGAACACTTATACTTTTATCAGTAACTATATCATCAAATATCATGATTGAATGAGGTTTCGCATCGCTTACGCATATGACGTCATCGTGTCGATTAAAAGTGAAGTAGCCTAAACCCTGAATCGGTTCGAGAACTTTTTTTAAGTATTCATACTTAGGCTGATGTAAAGATTTTGAGAAAACGTATATGTTTTTAAATTTTAACCCGTTGGGTTCTTCTATAAGACTGATAAGTGTATTTGTTTTACCACGACCTGAACTGCCTGCTATAATACATCTAATTGAATCGGTAATAAATTGCCATGCTTTTTTGAATAACTTCTTTTAAAGTCATGATTGTTAACTTGAAGATAATCATGCTGTTTAATAAACGTCATCTAGAAGTATAATAAACAAAATATACATTCACACATATATAAATACATTTTTTTTGTGTCAGTTATCATCATTCAATGATTGTCCATCGTGGTGATGGTTTGGTTAACACCATCATAAATAAATTACCCATAGAACTTCATATACCGGGTTATCAATATTGCGGTCCGGGAACTAAATTACAAAAACGTCTAAATAGAGGAGATCCCGGAATTAATCCTTTAGATTCGGCCTGTAAAGTGCATGATATTGAATATTATAAACATAAAGATATAGAAAACCGACACCGTGCTGATCGTGTATTAGAAGAACGTGCATGGGAGCGAGTTAAGTCTAAGGACGCAACGTTAGAAGAAAAGGCTGCGGCGTGGACTGTGGTATATACAATGAAAACTAAAAGAAAGTTAGGTATGGGATGTGGTAACAAACGTAAAGTAACACTTGGAAAAGGACTTTTAAAAAATATATCAAAGGAACTTAAAAAATCTGAATATGATGACAGAAATAATATTATTAAAAAAGCTTTGGTGGTTGCTAAGCGCTCCGTTAAAAAATTGGGAGGTAGACGTAATGTTAAAGTACCTAGAATAATCCCCGTACCTAAGCACGGCGGTATTCTTCCATTTTTAGTACCGCTCTTTGCGGGGTTAAGTGCTGTCGGTGCGTTGGCCGGAGGTGCGAGTGGAATAGCTAAGGCTGTCAACAATGCTAAGGAAGCGAGACAGCAACTTGAAGAAAATGGGCGACATAATAAAATAATGGAAGCAATTGCGATGGGTAAAACGGGTAATGCGTTATATTTAAAACCATATAAAAAGAGTAGTGCATTATTTTTGAAACCATATTCAAAAAACTGAGCAAGTTACCTCGGAGGGCTTTAACTGATGTAGATTTAAGAAAATATACCATCGATATTCCCAATTTCCGAGGTATTTTTATGAGAGATACCCCACCATCAACTCCAAAACTGATCGAATCTGGCATAATAAATTTAGATGTCATGAGTGGATGTGGAACTCATTGGGTAGCATATAAGAAGAAATATAATAATGTTATATACTATGATAGTTTTGGTGATTTGAAACCTCCTCAAGAAGTTATCAAATACTTTGATGGATGTGCAATAAAATATAATTATGTACGTGAACAAAATTTTAATACTATTATATGTGGGAATTTATGCTTAAAATTTTTGTATGAAAATTGAATAAATACTTGAACACCAACAAAGCGTTTTAATAATGTCTCAAGCGTTTACTCTGACGGGTGTAGGTAATTCACTTAGTGTGGATTACTTTTCTCCAATTCAATTGAACCCCGAAATAGACTATGTCTTAGGGTTAATAGGTTTCTATGGTTGTAATTCTATAAGAAATATTTATGCTGGTAATAACAAGTTTTATTATAATGGGGAAATCATCACCATACCATGAGGTATGGTGATGACGAAATAAGCGAATGAAATGGTTATCTGAAATCTATATTGAACGATGGATTCAACTTGTGGGCCAATAATAATACATTAAAATGTGAAATATTTTCACATTTCGAAATTGATTTTACAAAGCCTTCAAACATTATATATTTACCAGTCACAGTAAATACTATTCATAACATCACTCTAAGGCTTGTCGATCAACACGGTGAGCCTGTAGATTTTGGTGACGAATCTTTTACTATACGCTTGGAGGTGAAACAAAATGAGTTTAAATATCAATATAAATAAGACTGATAATCCATTGAAAAGCATTAAATCTTCGAACGTTGGGGAGCTCACATCAATCGAGATAAAATTTTTGGAAAACTTGGGATATCGTGTATTGAACAAATATAATAATAATAATGCAGGAAGAGCAGGCTCTTCAAAATATGTTTTCCGACGTATCTTACACAGATCTAGTGATTAATAATTCCGTACATACATATCATCCCTATACTGTAAACGCATTTGATAATTCGGATGAAATCAGGCTTATTATTGAGAAAGGTGATTTGATAACGGCTAGTTATGACAGTAAAATCTATATTGAAGGTATCATTACGCCCGAGGATCCTGGTAAATCTTTTCAACTTAACGATCCGTTGTTCCTGTTTGAGGAAATTCGTTATCAACTTGGCGATGTTGTAATTGATAGTTGTAGAACGCCTGGAATAACAACGTCAATTTACGGTCAATGTCGCTATACACCTGGAGAATCGAAAGCATTCGGCAGTGCAGGTTGGCATGTTTTAGAGCAAGAATCGCAAATATTTAATTCATCTACGCGGTCATTTAGTGCCACAATACCATTAAATCATGTGTTAGGATTTGCTTGTGATTATACGCGAGATATTATAAACATGAGACAGGAGCTTATTTTAATTCCCTCGAATTCTGAAGCCGATTGCTATAAAGGTGAAACCGCTGTAATAATAAATATTACAAAGGTTAATTGGCGTGTCCTTCATATTATCCCTAGTGATATAGCTAAATTGGATATATATAATCGCTTGAAACAGCAGAAACCCATAAAAATGGAATTTTATGAAAAAAGTTTGTATCAATATCCTTCTTTACCTACCACATCCAACTTAGCAATTTGGGCCGTTCAAAATTCGGTGGGATCCCAAAGACCTCGATGAATTTTAACCGCATTTCAAACAAATAAGCGAAACAATAGGGCGTATGATGCAAGTACTTTCTCAGAATGTGGAATATCTGACGCAACAGCATATATTAATCAGAACCGGAGTCCATATGAGAAAAAAAACAATGATTTTACAAAAAATAGATACGTACTGGCATATGATGACTATCTATCGTTTCAAAAGAAGTTTTTAAAGAAACAATTTTGTGAACCGTTGTTGGATTATAAACAATTCGGTCAATGTCCAATTTTTGTTCTAGATGTTTCAAAGCAGAATGATATGATTCACGAACCCGTGTTGAGTTTAAAATTGGAAATCGAAAACAAGGGAAATTTTTCTATAAATACGTCGGCATATGTTTTAATTTTACCTGATTCCCTTTATGAATATGAGCCGATTTCAGGATTGGTTAACTCTGTTTGAATAAAAAAGTATTAAAATATATTATGATTTGTAACTTTTTGATATTCGAAATAAATAAATAAACATAAATTAATAATTCTATTTTATTCCTTCTATAATAATAGTAATGGCGAATGCAATAAACGATTAACATTGTTATAAAAATACATATTGTTAAAACTTCACTTGGAGGTAGCAGTTTCTGACTTGATTTTAACTTTTCAGTAAATAAATCTTCATTCCCCGATATTAAATTCCATGGCGATTGTTTTATCGATGTACTGTCAATAAATCGTAATTTATATAATAAAATCCTATTGAATTCTGTTAGTTGATAGAAAAATGTTGTATTACTTTCGACTTTCTTATAATCCATCGGAAGCCATTTTAAGCAGGGTGTATCATTCAGATAGTTGAAATTATATAATATCTTAATATAATTTATACATATTGTAATATTTATCACACTCTTACACCCCTATTCACTAAGCTAAGTTAACGATCGATCGAATGGAAAAGTTTTCGATCGATCGATAAGTGCCCAAATTCGTATTCAGTAAGGGCTTCGATCGAATTGAAGGTTATCGATCGATCGAAAACTTTTCGTTAGCCTCGAAGGGCCCGAGAAGCGCTGCGATCGATCGAAAAGTCCATTACTCGTGCGCATTAGAATCATAACCATCATAACCTTCAAAACAAACTCGTAATATTGTATTGTATTTCATGATTTCATTTAAGTGCAAATCGTTATTAGATTTATCGTTATAAAGTTATACTTAATAATAATATATACCGGGTGTTCATTTTAAAACTTCCAGCAATTCCAATTCATCTGACCAAAAGTCAGATGAAAAAATGATTCAAACAAAAGTTGTATGATAGCGAGGGGGAAAGAATATGGCATAATTGTTTTTTTAATTTATTGACCTTTTCAAGGTCATTTGAAAGTCAACTTTGGTTTTTTAAATGGTACCTTATATTTTTTTTCATATTTATATTTAGCATGAATAAATATACAACTTTTGTTTAAAAAATTTTTTTATTAGACGTAGACTTTTCGAGTAAAATGCATTGAAACAAAATAAAAATATTTAAATAAACTTCAGCTGATTATAATCGAAATTTAATTTTTTTTAAATTAGAAGGCTATTATTGCTTTTGTTATTATTCAACTTATTAATTTTAGGGCGATCAAAACAAAACACTGTCACATAAAACAATTAAATTAAAAATAAAAACTCAGTGAGTTTTTATTTTCTCAGTTAACTTTAGATGTGACGATTAGTTATTGGTGACAACAATCTTCTTATATTATACAGGTTACATTTTCGGTAATTACAGTTACAGTAATAAAAATTTTATCAACTGACGTTCAATTTTAAGGTTAGTTTACACATTAGTTTAGGTCAAGTGTATCGTAGTTTAGGTTAAACTGTACATCAGGATTGCCAACAGATGCTAATAGTAAAATAAGTTATCGATAACTGTTCTGGTTCTTTCGATATCGAAAAGTGGTAGTTACTGAATACCATTTTTACCGTGATCGAGGACACGCCCTTTTCCATCACAGACTTCTCCATCATCGAAAACTTTTCGATCGGAGTTAGTGAATAGGCATGTTAGGCGGGTATATATATAAAGTATTGTTAAAAACTTGAGCTAATGTAAATATGACTACAGTAGAATTCATTTTGACTTGTCTATACCTCAATTTCTAAATTAGTAGTGATGGGTTAAATACAAATTTACCGAATTTATATCTTAACTGGATGTGATGAAGATTAAATTTTAAATCAAACCAACATCTTTATCATAAATATTTATTAATTATTATAATTATTATACATGATATATTATTTATCAGCAACTAAATTGGATAAATTTTTTTTGAATATTTCGAGGTACATATATAGCAGTTCCGTCATGCAATATAAGTTTATTTCACGATAATATCCTAGGGCACTTGAGATATCCTTGAAATTAAGAAAAGCATTTCCTCCTAATTGAATACATGCGTGAAGCACGTCGATATAGTGATCTTTTATTTCCAGATCTTCGATTTCCTTTTTTCTCAAATTAATTAAGGGTGAAATTTCAAATAATTTTCTTACCAAAATTTCTGCCATTGATATATAAAAATTATCAGAATTTGTAAATGTTAAGATGTTCATCTAATTAAACTGTCTGCCCGTTACTTACAATCCGCTGCCATTCATTTTTATTGACTCCATATGACCATTTTTAAAAAAATGATCAATCTTAGTTGTATTTATATCATTCGTAAGGATTTCCCAGTCCTCACAACATAAACGGATGTCGACTCCATTCGACCCGCTGATCCTAAGCATAGGTGTTCAGTTTTCTACATCAATCCCGATTGATAGAAATTTGGTTAAAGATTTATTCAACGTATAACGCGTCTCATAAATGATCTTTAGTGATGGCACCGTTTTCTTCGGTTTTTTATTTGAAGTACTTTCTATAAAAAATAATGTGAAATTAATATAAATTATATAAAAAAAATTTTTATACTGATGAGGGTTAGGTATATTGCTCATAGATTAGTTTCTATGAACAATAACCTAACCCTAATCAGTTTATTTAAAGAAAAGTAATTTATTGTAAATAAAACTTACTTGGTTGAGTTGTTTCGGCAGCACGTTTCGAAGTTTCCATTTTTTCTTATTCTTGTAATTAAGTTGTACAAATAATGTAGATCCAAGTTGACGTTAACAGCAGTAAAAGGAACTGATGTAAATAGTATATATTTCTATGTGATATATTGCTATGTTTTGGTGACGAATTCACTCGCCCGAGACCAAGATTTTAGCTCTCTAAAATATTGTAGCAGGGTCAGCAAATCGCTGTGGGTAAACACAACAATCATCCAAATTAAACCAGCAAAAATTAAGAAAGTTTATTTTTCTGTTATTCTAGCATTAAAACAATTCTCCAAATTCCACTATAAGTAAATGTGATCTTAATCGACAATTATCGATCGTCAGGACAAAGGTGTAATCGTGTATATCTTTTCTCAATATGAATGATTATAATTAAAATTTCAAATAACGAAGCATACACTCGTATTGATAAAATGATAGGTGTCTGATTGTGTTTATCTATTAAAGTTATTAACAATTTTACAAAATTGCACTCACATGTACTGTCTTTTTCTTGATGTTTCTTTCTTACCAATTTTGTCATCCATTTCCATCCAATCGTGATCCGATGTCCAACCACTTATCTTTCTTTTTCTTATTGGAAAGATTCACAAAAATACCTCCGTTTGCTTCTTATTGTTTTCTTCTTATCTTTTCTTGTATTTTTTTATAAAAATCCAAAAAACAAAATTTTAAATTCAATTTTTCCTCAATCATCCAATATAAAAATTAACCCAAAAATAAAAATGTGGTACCCTTCTCTCGCGTCGTCGTTATCTCCTTCAATTTTTATCGGACACACCAAAATTTTTAATTTTTAAAACCATTAAATTAATTCTTCCAATCCATTATTACCTACTTCAATTTTTCATTTCACTAATAAATTATTGAAAACAATTTTTCCAATTTAAATCAAAATTCTTGACACACTAAATAAAATCGCGGTCGCCCGGTATTATTTCCTCGGCTCGACTTTTTCAAAATCCCCATCTTCATGTTTTTGAAATTCAAATATTTCTCATTCACACCACAATCACTTCAATTTGCTTCCTTTTTTATTATGTTTTAGTTGTGTTTTAGTAACAATTAATCCTGTGATGCATCAACTATACCAAAACTTGGAGAAATGAATTAAAATTTTTTCAAATATTTGACCCGGCGCGAAATCATTACATTCACCACCATACGACTTACCGAACCAGCGACCAACAAATTATATTTACCTTCCTTTTTATTTTGACTCAAATTCCGTATCATAGCATCATATATGTATCCAGGTTACCTAATTAGTGTGAAATAATTTAGTGAAAGTAGTATATAATGACTTATAATGACTATGACCATTTAAATTAATGTTAAAAGTATTTTTAGAAACGGTATTTGTATAATGGAAAATTATTGTAATAACATCCATGGTAGTTATTTCAATTCAATAATATTTAGATAGTTTGAAAGTAAAACTAAATTAATAGATGATAAATTTACACGAAGGAAAATTAATGACCTTCATAGTTAAAATATATGCATAATACTTTACTGACCAGGATTGAAACATTTACAGTTTAAAGTGTTGCGGATTTAACAATAATAATAATTATAATATAATATAATAAAAATCATTATTAAAAATCAATTTAGTTTCATCGGCATCGGCAGATGAGGTCACATGATTCACAATATTACCAAATTCATGCAAAGGTGTAAATCCGTTTACCCATAATATTCCATGATGATTATGCATTAAGTAATTTGCCTGTTCTTTAAACTCTTTTGTCAAACAATTAAATGGGAAAGGCTGCTTGAAGATGTAATGGGCTGTTTTGATACCATCATAAGCAGCTAACTCCTCAGGTATAAATTCTGTGTTGGAGATTTTAAATCCCTGCACGTCTAAAAATATTTTTTTACTCATATCTGCTTGCTAAATCTACAATTGGATTATAACTAACGAGTATGTGTTTGTGTTTTCTTTTATATTTTCGACTATCTAATTAGTGAATGACTACTCATATGAGTATAAGGACTTTTAATAATTAATGTTAAAACGGAATTTTAGAAATAGTATTTATATAATGACAAATTAATGACTCTAATTAGTAAAATATGCCTTATTTAATTACCAGGATTGACGCATGCGCAGTCATAGTATTGTGGACTTAGAAAAGTTTTCTTTGATCCAGAACATACCTAGTATAACTAACTAACGTACAGCTTCCCTAAAGAAATAACGTAAATTAATACTAACGAATACATAAACTAACACCGAGTATCAGAAACTTCTATACTTTCGCACAGTTTTCCCTTTTACGAACGATTTTTTAAAGAAATAACATAAACTAACACTAACCTACCGGTAGACCCATGTCTTCGCGTGGATTAAGGATTTACGTACAATTTCGCTAAAGAAATAACGTAAATTAATATTAACAAATACATAAACTAACACCAAGTATCAGAAACTTCTATGCTCTCGCATGGTTCTCTATTTTACTTTAAATTTATAAAGAAGTATCATAAACTAACAATAACCTACCGAAGGACCTATGTTTTCGTACAGTTTCGCTAATATAATATTAAAATATTAATAGGAAGATCAAAAAGAGAAAATCAATATGTTGAAAATAAAATTGAAAATTTGAAGGGCATAAGCTTCGAAATATGTGTTTGAATAAACATTTTTAAAATATTTGAAATTTTATTATGGAATAGCATTCCCTACCTAATTTTAAGTATGTTTATAAATGAACGCCTAATTTTATTTATTTCAAAGAATAAAATTTTCATGAAACGCACGCTTTAACTGTCGTTTTTCGTCGTCCTACTGAAACGAAAAAGGTAAATTAAAAAATGTCCAGTAAAAATTCTTGCCAAAGTTCTGGTATCCGCCTCTGCGACTATAAATGCCGGTAAAGTTGGATCGAAGTCATTCCGTAGATAGCCAAAGAAATTTACTTAAATTTTAAAAATTAAAAGTTTTTTAATTTTACATGGATAATACTCATGAATAAATGAAGAAAAGTTCCTACTAACTTTTTCAAAAACTCATTCCTTCACGTTTAAAAATTGCATTTTAGGTGACGGGCTTCACGGCCAAAGATTTGAATTGAAAATTTTAGTCTGGTGAGCTATTGTTGATTTATACATTTAATAAACTAATTTCGCTAAAAAGTGTAATATACAAAAACACGCACAATATAAAACCTTATCCGATGGCAAGCGAAACATTTTCAAAATTTTTTAAAGTTTAGGCGCCAGCGCCGAAACAATGTTAAAATTTTCGATATTTTTCTATCGGTCGTAACGGCTTTATTTACCAACGGATTCACAATTTCAAAACGGCTTTGAAAGCATATTGCGATTCTCTACAAACTCAAAAGTTTAAACTTTCATAATTAAAGATAACAAAGCGAAACAACGCACCGCCATTTTAGAAGCTTAGTTCCAATAAATTATAAATTGAAATTACTTACTTAAACTGGAAGAACTATTTGTGTAAATAATCACAACACTCTTAGATTTTTGTGTAGAATACGGAGAGCGAATTTGTTAAACAATTTAGAAGATGATAATAATTTTCCAACGGTAGCCGAAAGTTACACCTGCATCGTATCACGTATGGTTGACAATTACGCAAAGCGCCATCAACAGTGAATGAGAACGAGCAGATCACATTTAGCCAGTAGCGTATCAACAGGTATTTGAAAGAAACTCTACAGTAAAATTTTAAAGTGCGTTTTAATATAAAAATTTTATTCAACATTAAATTAATTTGTTCTGTACAAATTTTGCTAACACATTTACACCATAAAGATTAATAAAATCAGATGCTAGCTCGAGTACGTTTGATGATCGTAATTTTGCATCTAAATTTACAAATCCACACAATACACCAAATATTTAAATCTGCTAAAGGTAAAACTGTCACCTACCGAATTTCATGTTTGAACACTAAATTGAATTCAGTTTGCCTTAAAAAAAAGCATTTTTCTTTCCAATTCGACAATAGGAATTTGTCACAGGAACTTATTTCTGATAGAGCTCACTGCTCTAGGACGAGAAAAACAGCTAGCCGAGATAAAAATCTTTAAAAATGGTAAACGGTTCTGGCTTTATAAAATTAATTATAAGAAGAATACCACTAAATTATAAATAATTGCTTTTATTTCTTTACGATTTTTCTCAGTTAGTTTAAATAACATACTTAATTTAAACAACCATCTTCCCTCCCGCCCACGAAACTATCCAGTGTACGCCAGCAGTAGTGTAATAATCAAGAGAAAAGATCTTCAAGCCATTGGTTTACATCTTGAGATTGTACATCAATGACTTCTCGAGTAGAAGCATTTTGTTCTCTCAATAAGCACTCGTCGAAATCCAATTCATAATTATTTGGCCTATCACTGGTATCTTCTTTCGTTCTTTGTTCATTTTCGTTACTACCGGTTCTTAGTTCTATCAATGCCGAGTCGTTGAGAAATACTGCATGTTGATCTGGCGGATAATTAATATCTATAGTACCTTGAAGAGGTACCATATTATCCTGGTTATTATCAATTATTATCTCATTTTCTTGATAATTTTGTTCTAAATTTATATTGAGGGCGTCCAGATGTTCATTTGCATCTACTATGTAATAATTAGAACCAATACGTTTTACAACATATTGTTTATTTTGGTCGTTGGCCTAAAAAATTATTAATTAAAAATTTGTTTTTATTTTGTGCATAAATAGTTTAATTTGGGAACGCCGTCTAAAGTTATTAAACGTCCGACAATATATTTTTGTTTTAATGATCCTAAAATTAACTATTTCTGTATAAATTATATAATAGAAGGTCAACTTCCATCCTAACAATTTTAAAGGTGCGGTGGGATAACTAGCCTCACAGGTTTTGTATAAATAGCATCAAGCTTCTTATGAAACTTGAAAAATGACTTTAAATGCAGCGCTTAAACAGAGAATCCAAATAAATATTTCTTTAAAATTTTGAAATAATCGAATTTGAAATATCGATTAAGTCGTTAAATTTCTCATTCTGTTGACGGTATATGAGCTTCACGTAAACATCTGCTGCGCTTGTTTTAGTGGACAGGGCCACCCACAAGTAAGTTCCAGCATCGCCGCTGCATTTTGACTAATCTTATATAAATGGGCGTGACTAATCTTATTTAAGCAGCCAATCGAATACACGCGTGGGACTAGTTATCGTAACACTACCCCAATTGTAATTTGTTTTTATATTTAAAAACCAAAGAAATGCTTACCTCTAAGAAATTGTTTGCTTGCGGCTTTGATTCACAATTCTGCATATGTTTTTTAAATGCTTGCGGATAAACAAATCGGTTATCGCAATAAAGACACTTTAGTGGTTTTACATTTGTGTGTTTTACATTTATGTGAAAGTCAAGCAATCTTTGTCTGTTGTATGTCGTCCCACATATTAGACACTTAAATTTTTTTTCACCCATGTGCGTCGTTTTTATATGCGTTTGCAAATTTGAGCGTTGACTAAAGGTTTTACGGCATATTTGGCAGTGAAATGGACGTTCTCCAGAATGAATTCTTTCATGATTTTGAAGCTCTGCTTTTCTAGCAAATGTTTTATTACATACCGCACATTGATATGATTTCTCTCCCGAATGCACATCCTTAACGTGATTCTTTAAATAATTATTATTCGAAAATGAACGATCTAAACAAAAAACAATGAAATGTAAATTTGACAAAATTAAATAATTTATACATACCGCAAACATCGCAACGAAATTCTTTCACAGCATTATGAGTATTTTCGTGTTGCTGACAGATCTGAATAGTAAAAAACGATTTATCGCAAACGCTACATTTAAAATTTCGTTCTCTAATCCCCTGATGTAATTTTTGATGTACCTTTAATGTAGAAGGCGAGGCATACCATTTTTTACAAATTTCACATTGATGTGTTTTTCTTGACTGTTCCATTTTCTCGTCTTTAAATTTTTTTTAAATTACACTTAAATAAATAATAAAAACAATAAAACCGACTTCAAAAAAAAAATGTGAAAAACGTGATAGACGTGACCAAAATGCACTAAAAGATAAAAAAATAATTATGTTATTTAGTTACTTCAACTAGTTGGCGCAGCTTTACTTTCGACCTATATACTAGTTTTGTTGATCTCTTTATCCACCGGGTAGATCCTTAGATCCACCGGGCAGATCCGTAAATCCACCGGGCAGATCCGGGCGGCGGATCTATGGCTGTAGCCCGAAGCGGCAAAATTCAGGGGCGGCAAATTTTTGTTAAAATACTAAAAGCACATGTGAAAAAACCTAATAGATAATTAGGCTTATTAGACGGATATGTAGGTACTATTTCAAATAATTGATTAAAATAAAATATACTACTATTTATAAACGTTTTTTTATTATACGACGTTTTCATTTTTGTCCTATTATTCTTTCTTTCCGGGAGCTTTATTCTAAAATAAAATAAATTAAAATGAAGTTATAGAAAAAGAAAGTAGTAACTATTTTAGTATTATCTTACTTGAATAAACCGTATCAATTTCTCTAACTTTGCGCTTTTCGTTTAACTGTTGAAGGCTCTTGTTTGACGATTGAACGACTTAGTAAAAGATATACATCATTTCTGATTAAGTTAGTTAGGCTGCAATTTAAAAACCCAAAAACCAATCAAGACACTTCCAAATTAAATTTTAGCTGCTCCGAAAGATCCATTGGAGGACAACATCGCTATCTAACTCAAACTATGTTTGAAACTAGCTTCATCAATGAACAGAAAATAAAACGATCTTACCTAATGTACTCAGAAAGTTCTGCAAAACTTAGTTGTATACTATGTCACTATTTGGAGAAATATCAAAATTAGCAAAAAAAGGCTTTTATGATTAGAAGCACGCCAACGAGTATTTAAAAAGCCACGAGAATTTATCAATCAGACCATAAGTCATGTGTCTTAGTAATGTGAAGCATCTAGTTACATTCTTCGATTTCAAGCGGCTTTTTTGTCATTTTTATGGTGAGATCTTTTATCTCGATTTAACATATCAAGTAAAAAACTTCAATCATCTGTGATCGATCTATCAACTGTATCAGTATTGTACGGATCATTATCGGAGTACATTCAAAGTATAAGAAAAGCAATTCATAATTTTAAAAATCTAGCGCTAGCAAAATCAAACTTAGTATGAAGATGAAAAGTACAGGAAAAGTACGAAAAATCCAATCAGATGAAACCCGAGAAGGAGAATTACATTTGATTGGCAGAGAAAATTTCATTATCAATAGTTAAAATATTATAATTCACAGGTTAAATATCGAAATAAAAAAAAAAAACTGTGCATGATGAGTTCAATAATTCGTAATAACAACCGAAACCCATTTGGGTGATTTGAGCGAAATCTACGTATGGCATGATTCCGTGGGTTTGAAACCGTCGTGGTAATACAACGTTTTTTAAACATGTCTTTCTATTGGTTATATTTATAACTTTTCAGGTATTGCGATTGGATTAGAGCTTAAGATTTACAGTTGCACCAGGAGTGGTTTTTTAACCCCGGGCGATGGTTCTTGTTGATTAGAGGTGAATCGAATTATGCTTCACTAAAACCTTATGTGCAGTAATTAATAAAAATTTTAGGACATTGATATGCATACATATTGTGGTTTGCATGGTATTTTTAATTTATTATGGAAGCTGGGTAGCTTTCATCGCAGGCATTGCTTTAATAATCTCAGTAATAATTGCACTCTTGCAAAGCATAATGTTGCAAAGCATACTTCTAGTACAATAAATACTGCAATGTCCCCAGCTATACAAATTGTAAAATTTCTCTTAATCCAAAGTCATCCCTGGGTGTACATTACCCAAGCAACACCAACGTCGATTTTGTACCTGTATAACATTGAAGTAACACGAATAGGTACATATTGTCGTGTTCCGAACCAAAGTTTTACCTACCCTGTTAATTTGCCATTAATTTTGATGTTAAGTTTATGAAATATTTAAATTTGAATTTTGGGAGGTAAAACTTTGGGAAATTAAAGTTGGTAGAAGTGAAGTTATATCGAGGCCTTTTGCCAAAAATGGTCGACGTTGATGGACGTGTAATTTTCATGTCCGAGTAATTTTTGATAAGTTTATAAATTTTGGAATACTAGTAAAAGTTTTTGAAGATAAAATAAATAAAATTTAAACAGAAGCAAATTACTTAAGAAAGGATAGATAAAGGTGAAATTGGATGAAATTTGTAATTTGCAATTGAAAAATTTAGTTAACGGTAAAAATTGTATAATTTAAATTAAAAATTTGTTCAAGGAACAACAAATGGTTGGTGATAAGCCGGACTGCGATACCGGTATCGAATAAATTTTAACGTGCCCATTTGAAAATTTTATTGTAAAACAAAATTAAAATTTTAAGAGAATATTTAATTGAAAAAATGAAAATTAATTAAAAAATGATATGCTGGGGGCATTTCATTAATTGGCATACCTTAACGTGGGGCTTGAAAATCAGAACGCGCTTGTTGACCCTGAGATAAAATAAAATTGGTTTGTAACGAAGATTTAAAAGAAAACAAAAACGTAAAAATGGGAACGGAACAAATGTTAAGCTTAGAAATGTTAAAGCAACTAATGAGCACGTATCAAGCTAATCAAAAAAACCTCATAGAACTTAAACAAGAACTAAAAGAAGAAATTAAATCAAACAGTGCAAAAACAATCACAAGAATAGATGAAATGGAAGAGAATTTGAAGATTTCACAAGCAGAACGTAATAAAATAAAATTGGATTCAATAATGGAAAGTGGAGAGAGCACAATTGATAAAAATTTGAAAAGGAGGAATAGGGTTAAAAAATTAAAATTGAATAAAGTAATGGTTAAGAAGAAGGAATTGGAAATTGTTAGAGTGTTTGCTCCACAAAATTTATTGAAGATGAGAAAAGTTTTAAAACGCTGCATTGATAACGGAAACGAGATCAAGAAAATAAAGGGAAAAATTTGGATAGAAAAGAATGAAAAATTAACGGTTACAATAGGAAAAACAAAACTTGGACAAAAAAATGAAAAATTTGCAATCAAACAGGAAACAAGTAAAAATGTTGAAATTAGAAAAATCAAAGTTGCAAAGCTTGAAGCAAAGAAACTAAAGAAAACTTCAACAAAAACAAGACGAACAAAATTTAATGAATCGGAGAGAAGTTTGAAGACTTGGAAAAGTAGGGGGTGGACAAGAGTGATGCCGGACATGTTGTTACCAAGGAAGAGATTCATGCTGTGGAAATATCGCAGAAGGAAGCAAAAGGAAAAAAATCGGAAAATTTGGTATAAAATTGTAATGATTTATTATTTATAAAATTCTTATTGAATTTATTTATTTAACGTGAAAATTTGATTTAATTATGATTTTGATTTCATATGATTTGAGAAATATTACTTCAACAAATTAATTATGAAAAATTTGCATATTTTGATAATTTGATTTTGATTTATTTGGTTATTGTTTGTTTTTATTGTAAATATTGTAGATATTCTGATATTTGGTAGATTTTTGACTTTATTGATTCGTAACAAGACATCAGTTTATTTTGTTTTAAAAATTTTCAAATTGTAAATTTTCAAATTTTGAAAAAAAATAAGAGGGCATTATAATGTCATGTTCCGAACCAAAGTTTTACCTACCCTGTTAATTTTCCATTAATTTTGATGTTAAGTTTATGAAATATTTGAATTTGAATTTTGGAAGGTAAAACTTTGAAAATTTAAAGTTGGTAGAAGTGAGGTTCTTATCGTGGCTTCTTTCTTTAGCCAACTATGGCCGACAGCGGGTGCCAAGTTTTTGTATGCCCGCTGAGTTTGATTTTTGATACGAGATTTTGTCATTTTGAAATTGTGAGTAATATTTTCGATTTGATTTAAATAATCTGATATAATGCATTTGCATTACGACGTATGTTTTTTGATATTTTTGATATTTTGGATGATTTGGATGTTTTTGGTGCGTTGCTGCCGAACGGTAGTTGATTTGATTGATTTGGTTAATTAGAGAGAGATCCCAAGCAGCACAAAGCAGTCAAAAATGTACATATACGGATCGATATTTCCATAACGGTACGACATTGATTTGCCCAATTTATCGTTACTGTTTTAAGGTGTCATTTATGTCATGATACGGTACAGATATTTTCGTAACGGTATAGCATTGATTTACCACCGCTTCAGCCGTTACTGTTTTGATGTATCAATTATGTACATTAATGTACAAGAATTTTCGTAACGGTACGGTATTAATTTGCCCATTTTTCCGTTACTGAATTGATGAATCAGTTATGAACATATTATGTGTTGATTTTTTATGAACAGAATATTTAGAAATTTACAGTGTCGTATGGATACATAAAATTTATGTTCCTAATAGGCACTGATTTTTAATTAAAATAAATAATTAAAAAATATTCAATAATAATTTAAAAAATTAATTTCTGTAATTATTTAAAAATTCGATGTTTAATCGTTGACTTGCGCCAATCGTTTATTTATTTACGGTATATTAAGATACCATTACACATTTATTTAAATTTGTACTATAAATTTTAATTATTTAATCAGAATTTACGATGTTGCTCCAGCCATTGGGCTTTGGTTGATGATTGGTTCACTCCTGGGTATGCATTCCTGAAATATCCGAAATTTAACATTAATCCCCCAAATAATATTTACTTACTTTTTTTTAACGGTGGCGGCTGGAAGATTCGAACCTGAACTTTCCATCTGAAAGTATATTACTTAACCGTCACACCTACCAAGGATGTATACAAAAGATACAAGTTTGATGATGGTTAATTTCCATTTCCAGTAATAATTATATTAATTAGGTTTAAAAATATCAAGCAATATAATTTATTACTTTAATTAGTATTACGTCGGCTCACTGCAAGAAGCAGATATGCTGTAATTTCGATTTTAGACTGAATATTTTCATAAAAATTGATATTTTCACTAAATTTTGCATATTAGCTCCAGTCGAGACGATAAATCGGTCGAAATGCCGGCCTGAATTTAACCGCGTGGTAATAGCAATACCCAAAAATAACGGTAATTGTTTTAAATATTAAAAAATTTTTTTAATTTTTGTAATTAGTTATTCATATACTTTCGCGTGGTAATAATATTTTTACATTTTTTTACAAAATTTTGTACGACCACGTTCTACGGACTTGGTAAATTTCCATTTTAAAGTCAGCAATGTTGCCGATTCGCCCCAGCCAAGTCGCATTAATAATAATTTTATTTCACTTTTTAAGATTTTAGACTGAATATCTTGATAGAAATTGATATTTTCCCTAAATTTTGCATAATATAGCTCCAGTCAAGATGTTAAACCGACACAAGGCCGGCCGGAAATTTCACCTTGTGGTAAAAGTAATTCGAAAAAATAACGCTTATCCTGTAAAATTTTTGATTTTTGTAATTAGTAATTCATATACTTTCTCATGGTAATAATATTTTTCGATATTTTTAGAAAATTTTGTATACCACGTTTTTAGTGTTAACGAATTTAACACGGTATACCAGTGTTATGGTTAAACACCTTGTTTTATCAGGATGTAACGTGAAGTTCTTTTATAGTCGAAAAATAAATAAAACAACTTGATCGACAATTATTATAATGTAAAATAAATTATTAATTCTATAAACTATAAACCAACACTGAACTTATTACTAACTGAAAATTATACTAAAAACTGAAAAATATGAAGAGGAACTTACTATATATAAAAAAAGCAAATCTCTTATCTGTGTTGGACTTCCTAGATTTCAAAAGAAAGTTGTAATCAAATGTTGATAATGTCCAAGGTCTGGTTATCAATCAATGATTGAGATAAAAGCAATAAAAGAAAATAAATAATTACTAAATACATAACATAATAAAAATGTACAAGAAATGTTACAGGGTTGCATTGTAACACCAGTAGCGGGGAAAAATCCTGGCTAATTGGTTTTATACTTGTGGAAATTTTCGTATTTGGAGGTTCGTATTACCTTGATATACGTATTTCCGAAGATTCCCGAAGGAAGTCTTAGTACAAAAAAACCCAATATGGCCGCCGCGAAGGTTGTTATTGACAGTAACCGTCCCGAGCCGAGGGAAAAATTAGAAAGTACAACTAAAAGTCTTAATTTTATTCTAACCTGAAATTTATGCTGTAGTTCTGGTACTGCATGTACCAATGCCCTGTATAGGCATTAAAAACCGGTGATATAGAAACCGAAGATTTTGTTAATTTTAATGAGTCAGAAGTGGGGGGGGGAGCTTATCCAGTCACCTTCTGTATCTGTTTATGCCCTGTAAAACACAAATGTTATTGATGCCCAGATCGGTCATATTGGCCAATCGAACTGACGGTTTTTAAATATACCTAAATTTATATTATTAAAATACATTTAACTAGCCCCCTCCCCATAGTGTCATGTTTTTATCAAAAAAATTTAGAGTAGCGCAAATTCAAAGGATAATCCGATACTTTTTCGAGGTAGTTATAGTGGTCTAACGAAGATTTTGTCATTTTTATAAAATATAATATCAACAATTTATTTTTATTTAAAAAACGAAGTTTAATAATCCGTTCAGCTGAACCACCACGTGACCAATACAATATTTGTGTTTATCAAAATGAAAAATTTTAAAATAAAGATAATAATCAATTTAAAGCACTTGTTAATTAATTATTCTTTCAAACAAAACAAAATATTTAAATTTTTTTTAAAAACATTTCAAAACAAGATGGCAATGTAATTATTGTAACCAAACGGTACGATTAAACCTGCACCTAACTGGTACCAGTTTCAATAAATATTCGATACATTTTTGGGTCAGCTATTATGATGGTCTATTGGATTTTTTAATTTTTATAAAATATATTAACAATTTATTTTTTTAAACAACGTTTAATAATCTGTAATCTGTAAAAGGTACTTAAGCGGCACACAAGTTTTCATTCATATTTGCACTGTACCCTTGCAGTATAGTTTCAATGCATATAATTTCATACCGTTATTGTAAAGCCAAATGATGTATCAGATATGTAATAAAATTTGAGTAACTCAAATATATTGAAACGTATGATACCGTTTAGATGCAGTTTTAAACTTAACGTCTCGGTACCAAAATTGCAGTAGCCAATATGTACAAGTATATTATGAATTGATGGTTACGATTTTTACATTGCCGGTTTGATATCTATTAAGTGCAGTTTAAATAGTAATGTTTTGGTAGTATTTATGGTATTATTTATAGTATTTATGGCGCTGAAAGTAATAACAAATACAGTATGACATGTGTTCCTTAATTTTCTGCTAATTTTATTTTATTAAAAATAATTCATAATATAAAACAAAATTCTAAAAACTTTAATTTATTCTAATTCAACACTGATATTTTTAAATTGATTTAAAATAGTGATTAATGAGTAATTAAAATTGACAATCATACAATGAATATCCTGTGTAAACTTACCTTAGAATTCAAATCTAAATTATTTTGTACACTTTTGTGTAATTATAAAAAATATAACAATATTTTGTATTAATAATAATTAACAATAAAATAAAAATATAACAATTGTAAGATTACAATATCCCAGATAGTTGTTGTAAAGTCAGTTAAGTTTTAAAACAAATTTAGGTAAGAATTTTCCAATTAAACATAATATTGATATTAATTATATTTGTGTACATGTCAGATCTAAATTAGGTGAATTTTGGTAATTAATTTTATTCTTTAGTTTCAATTGTTTAAAACAGGGATACTATTGCATATTACGTTATCAAGAGTTGAGTTGATTATATTTAAACAATTGAAGTAAAATGTTTTAATTATTAGATGGGTTATATTTCGGTAAAGATTGAAGTAATTTTATATTATTAACATTATTAAAAGTAGATTGCAATATAATTAAAATAGGTGTAATTGGGTAATTTTGGTTGATAATTATTTAAACATATTCATTGTTAGTGGTAATTTTGGGTGATGGTTGAAACAATATTTTACTAGTGGTATTTTTTTGTGACCGTTAAATTATTTTAAATAATTGAGTGTAGGGTGCGTGTTAATTTTACGAGCATTTCAAGGTTACCGTAGGCGGTTTCTTGAGATTGTCCTTTGTGTTAACAAGTAAAATCGACACCCATTAGGGGGTAGGTAAACAGCTGAATTTTTGTTTCACAAAACCCCATTCCGAACTGGAATTTAATATTTTATTACTTTAAAACTATACAAAGGAACCGTGTTTTCTAAAGTATCAAATGTTGCATTTTTAATATAACTTTTAACAACTGAAGAAATGCCATATACAGGGTGATTACTTTGCAGATGACTTTTATTTGTATGTAAATTGATTGCAATGGTTTTTCTAGTTATTCTAACGATCACAAGTTGAAAATGATTTTAAAGCCCATGACAATTGAGATGCATATTAATAATTATGCTTAATTGAATTGAACGTGATTGTAATTTCTATTTGAACGATTTGTCTTTTACTCTCGAAGAACTCTAGAAGAAAATTCACAAATCCCTCCGACCCTCCTTAAAATATTAGAGTAGATTGTCTAGATTGTCTAGAAGAAAAATCTAGAAGAATGCCCAAATCCCACCCAGACGAGAGTCAAAAAACTCTGAGTCTAAATACATCTTTAAACCCCCCCCCACCCCGCCCTAGAGACTTCAAATCTAAATTACGATCTCTGCTTGGTTTAATTGAGTCACATTTGCAGGTGCAATTTTAACTAAAGAAATGGACTTATAGTTTCGACAAACAATAATATAATTATATACAAAGTATAATCTTGACCCAACCGTGCACAATTAAATAATATAAAATATAAACTTTTGACTCTAAGAATGCAATTTTACATTACTGAAGTTACACAGGATTTCGATATAAAAATAAGTACCGTGATCACCAAATTAAGTAATTATTCAGGGTTATTAAAATACAGGGTGTTTGGAAATAAATTATAATTTTGTCATTGCTTCAGACTTGATCCTCGAACCCAAATTTAAACAGGAAATAAAAGATTTGACATAACCCAAATATATGTAGTTTTATTTGTGTTGTGCGTTTATGATCGTTTCTTGTTTTTGGAGCGGTCATCTGTATTGTTTCAGCTATGTTAACAATTTTGTTTTGTACAACGGAAGAAAGAACGGGTTACTAGATGGCGTGCGGTAGGTAATTACACAACGTGGTGGTTCATGGGTATTTTTCCTTGTCATCGATGAGTAGGTGTTGGCGCTAAATTCAAATTTAGAAGTCGCATCTTACACAATAAATATATTTTTTTAATAATAAAGTAAAAACAGTTATTTACTTGTCTTAATTTAAAAAATATTACACTTAGCTTTAAATTATTTTGAATGAAATACTAATTAAAGTAATAAATTAAAGTAATATATAAATTATATTCCTTGATATTTTTAAACTGAATTAATATAGTTATTATTGAAAAGTTGATATTGACTATCATCAAACATAAATTCTCTGTATACCCTTCGTAGGCGTGGGGGTTAAGTAGTATACCTTTAGAGAGAAAGGCTAAAGCAGCACAGGTTCGAATCCTCGTTCGGAAAAAAAAATGTAAGTAAATATTATTAGGTGATTAATGTTAAATTTCAGATATTTCAAGAATGAACCAATCATCAACCAGAGCCCAATGGCTGGAGCACCATCGTAAATTCTAATTAAATAATTAAAATTTATAGTACAAATTTAAATAAATGTGTAATGGTATCTGAATAAATATAAAACACCGATTGACCGCAAGTCATCAATTTAAACATCGAATTTCTAAATAATTACAAAAATTAATTTTGTATTTTTTTAATTAAAAATCAGTGTCGATTAAGCACGTAAATTTTATGTACCCAAACGACACTGTAAATTTCTAAATATTCCGTTCAAAAAAAATCAACACATAATAGGTACATAAATGATTCACCAATACAGTAACTAAAAATTGGGCAACGCGATGCCGTACCGTTATGTAAATATCGTTACCGTATGTATACATTTTTGACGGATTTGTGCTGCTTGGGTTCATTATTAATTAAAAAGCAATGAGACTCTTGTAATTGATGTTTTAAATAAATTTTCAAATTTTGTGTCGTAAAGTTTTGTTACCTTAAGATATCGGGGTTACACGTGCGATCCACATATGGTCGCCGGTCTTAAAAATATGATGGTGAATTTATTTCACACAACGACCAAAATTATCACAAATTCTTCAAAAACTTCATATTGTTTATCAATTAGCACTTCACCAATTAACCAATTAAAATAAACAACTTTTATACAAATTAACTTATTTTTTTAATTATAGAAATCATCAAAGCAAAATTATAATTTAGCGTAGCTGGAATAACAATCACGCTAGCCAACGCGCATCGCGTCTGCTGCCTTGAACATCTTTTTTCTCCAATACCTTCATGTTGCCAACACAACAATATTTACTTAAAATCCTATGTACAATGTACTTACAAATAAATAATCAACAATGAAAACAAACTTCAAAATGATTTACAAAACAAATAAAATTAACGTTTTTTTGGTTTCAAAACACATTTTATAATATGTAAAAATACCTTGGATAAATTATATTAAATTTTAAGAAATTTAAAAAATAAATTTAAACTTTAATCAACTTATTTCAACCTTTTGTTGCGCTTTTCTCGCAATTTATAAACTTCTTGGGTTTTATTTATTTCAATGGAAGTAATTTCCGTGTTAATTACTAACTTCCTCCTTTTCTCAAGTTTCTACATATTGCTAAACGGCACCCATTGTTATCTTTGTTCATTGTTTTTTTTTTTTTTTATTTAACTCTATGATATACAGCAATTTGCCCGTAGGCATTAGGCGTCTATTTTGACAATAACAATGACATGTGCAGAAAATCATTCCAATGAATAACATCTATATCAACCAAAAAGTATTTATGTTTATTTAGAATTTCAATGTTTAGTTATAGTGTAGTTACTGAAATCTTTGGATTAGGTCATTGGGTTGGTATCTTTTTAGTCTTCTCACTTCACTTGTACTCACGAGTAGTTTATTTGCATATGTGTTAGGATGGTGTTCCAGTCTCTCTTTGTATTTAACACTGTATGTTTGGATTACTTCGCGAACAGTTGGTAGTGGTATATCTCCTTGTATGAGTTCGTTGGTCACATATCTCGGTGCGTCAACCATCACTCTTAGTATCTTATTCTGGAATCTTTGAAGAATCTCTAGGTTTGAATTGGATGCTGAACCCCATAGCTGAATTCCATAGGTCCAGATTGGTTTGATGATTACCTTGTATAATAACAGCTTGTTCTCTAAGGTGAGCTTTGACTTTCTGCCTATTAACCAATACATTTGACTGAACTTTATGCCGAGCTGTTTTCGTTTTGTTATTATATGTTTCTTCCATGTTAGTTGTCTGTCCAGGTGAATTCCAAGATATTTGACCTCTTCGGTCTGTGGAATTTGTTGATTATTCAATTCAACCGGTGGGCAAGTTGTTTTGTTCATAGTGAAGGTAATATGGAAGGATTTGGCTTCATTGACTTTTATACGCCAGTTTTTTAACCATTTTTGAATTTTATTCAGGTTTGTTTGAAGATTTTTTGATGCTCTTGTCGGATCTATGTGGGATGCCATTATAGCGGTGTCGTCTGCAAATGTAGCTACCGTTGTGAGACGAGTAGTTGGAAGATCGGATGTGTAGATCAGGTAGAGTACTGGCCCAAGCACGCTACCTTGTGGCACTCCTGATGAGATGGGGTAGAGTTTTGTGTGACAGTGTTGTTGTTTCACCAAAAAGTGTCGATCTTTCAAGTATGATTGTAGGATTTGCAAATGATGGTAAGGTAAGCACTTTTTAATTTTGTAGTGTAGTCCCTCGTGCCAGACTTTATCAAATGCTTGACTAACATCTAGGAAAACTGCTGAGCAGAATCTTTTTCTCTCAAGGTCATTATTTATCACATTCACAATTCTGTGGATCTGTTCGATGGTTCCATGTTTGTCTCTGAAGCCAAACTGGTGGTTTGGAATGATGTTCTGCTCCTGTAATAATGGTTTTAGTCTTTTTAAGTAAATTTTTTCGAATACCTTTGAGAGCACTGGCAGTAAGCTTATGGGCCTATATGACTTGGCATCTTCAGGTTTTTTACCAGGTTTGAGGATCATTATTATTTGAGCTACCTTCCGCGAGTTTGGAAAGTGATATGTTCGTAGTATAGCATTAAAGATGTATGTTACCAATTTTAGGCATTTTCCTGGTAGTTCTTGTAAAATTTTTCCAGTAATTAAGTCAAAACCTGGAGATTTTTTTATATTTATTTCTTTTTGTATGGTATTTTTGACTTCTTGAATTTTGATCTTCTCAATAGGTAAACTAAGTTGAAATGGGGCTTCGAGGTAGCTCAATATTTTTTCTTATTCTTCCGTTGTTGACATTAGTGGGAATGGTTGGAAAACTTTTTCTAAATGTTTAGCGAATATTACAGCCTTTTCTTCGTCGTTTCTTGCCCATTTATTACTTTCATCCTTGATTGGAGGGTTATGTGCTTGGGGTGTATTCAGTTTTCTTGTTGCCTTCCAAAGGGAATAATCTGTGGCATTTGTTGGGGTTAGGCTCGCTAGATAATCTTGGATGCCTTGATTTTTAATTTCCAATAACATGTTTTTTAGCTCTCTGGCGGATTTGTTTAGTTTTGCTTTATTTTCGGTCGTTCTCATTTCCTGCCAATGTTTTTTGTGTTTTCTCTTTTCGGCAATTTTTTGTTGGATTGTACAAGAAACAGATTCTGTTTTATTAGTTGCGTGGATGTTCGGAGTGGCAGCCCAGCTTGCTTTTTGTATATTTTTGGTCAGTTCTTCGACTGCTTTATCAATGTCATACTTTGTTTTTAGCGGTATGTTCAGTGTGATTAGGTTGTTCAAGTTTTCTCTAAAAAAGTCCCAATCGGTTTTCTTACTATACAATGAGGGTTGTTTTTCTTTATTTACTATTTGACTGTAGATTGTTATTATTACTGGGGAGTGGTCAGATGACAAGTCCAGACATGATTCCGCTGTGATTTTTTTAGTATCGATACCTTTTGTTATGCAGAAGTCGATGACGTCCGGTATCTTCTTCATGTCTGATGGCCAGTAGGTCGGCTGTCCGGTCGAGATATGTTGAAGGTTATTTGCTTTTACTGCTTTCACCAGCTCTCTTCCTTTTGGCGTAGTTAATCTGGATCCCCATAAGGAGTGTTTCGCGTTGTAGTCTCCGCCAGCAATGAATTTGTTTCCCAATGTATGGTAGAATTCTTCAAAGTGTTCTTTTTTATTGTTATATTTAGGAGGGCAATATATTGCTGAGATAGTCATTGGGCCTAGTTTATCCTCCAGAGTAATGCTAGTGGCCTGAAGATGTTCCTTAGCGTATTTTTCTCTTTCGTGGTGTTTGATGGTATTACGTACAATTATTGCAGTTCCTCCGTGGGCTTTGTTATCAGGATGTTTTGTATCATAGGTTTGGTAATAAGGTATTTTAAAATGATGTTATTTTGTAAGGTGAGTCTCTGAAATCATCATAATGTCAATATTGTGAGTCTGTATAAATGTTTTAATTTCCTGTGCGTGTTGACATAAGCCATTAGCGTTCCAAATCGCTAACTTATACTTTGGGTGAGCTGCCATTAAGCCAATTTGTTGACGAGCGTTGTTAGCAAATTTAACATTGTGCTCATTTGTGTCATAAGTTGCCCCATCATGTGTTCGAGTTTGCTTATGTTAAAAGGTTGTTGATTAAGTGCGTGATTGTTGCTTGTTGTTTGGTCACCTTGCCAAGCCGATCTTTGCTCATTGATGTTATTTGGTATGTTTGTAAGTATCATCCTGTTTTGTGTTGGTAGTGTAGGGTAGGCTGCATTATAATTACTTGGTGTTAAATAACTTGTACTTGTTGGTTGTGGTTGTTGGTTTGTAATCTTTGTCTTCGGCTGTTCTGCTACTTTGTTTCTAAGGGTAGGGTAGAAGCGTTGTTGAAGTTGTTTATGTACTGCACATCCACGGTAGTTTGCTGGATGGTTGCCATCACAGTTGACGCACTTGACGTTATTATCCCTTTCTTTACGAGGACAATTTTTAGTGGTATGTTTTCCTGCACATTTGACGCATTGTGCAGTTTTGTAGCAAAAGTTTTTTGTGTGCCCGTAGCACTGACAGTTTGTGCACTGTGGAATAGTTCGTTTCACGTGGGGTGGTTCAAAGCGAACTTCGTTTGATCCTATAATTTTTAATTTAAATATATCTTTATTATTTTCCTTATGCTTAAGGTCGACGTAGTGTAATGGTAGGGGATCTTTTGTTACCCTGTGCTTAATATTCCAGATATTATTTGCTTCATGTCCATGCTCTAGTAGACTTTGTTTAAGAGATTCATTTTCTGTAGTTGGATGTATACCTCTCATCACTACCCTGTAGCTTCTTTCTTGTTTTGGTTTATAGGTATGGAATAAGGTTTTCTTTTCCTTTAGTGCTTCTATGACCGTGTTAAATAACTCATGTTTATGAATTTGTAATTTTATTTCTTCAGGTCCTACCGTTTTAATTGTATATTGTTTTGGTGCGATTTCAGTTAGTAATTTATGGATTGGTTCAATATTCTCGGTTTTGTAGATAGTAATAGGTGGGGGTTTTGGTGTTAATGGTTGTTCGTTAGTTTCGTTTTGTACTTGCGGCTCTGCGTTAACTGCTGCATCGGATTCTACTTCTAGTCCCTCAAATCTATTTTGAGTATCTATTGTGTTTTTTGCCAGCCAGTATTTGGTGATTTTTGTTTGTTTACCAGCTATCCGTTGCTCTGGACTGCGTGTTCTCTTTTTTCTATTCAAGGCTGTTTTCCATGTTTCTTCTTGTGTTACTGGTGTACCTGTGTATATCTGTGGCACCATTGGAAGGATCGGCGTATGCTGTGTCGCTTGGATAGGTAAACCATAGGTTTGAATAGTTTGTTGTTGCTGGGGCAAGCAATGGTTGCCGGGCACGGTCTCTTGCAGATACGGCCCTGTTTGATGGTAGTTTTGGTTATAATATATTGCCGGGGTTATTTGCATTTGATGGGGCATGTATGTTTCTGGTATTTGTTGTATCGCCTGTGCATTTTGATTGTAGTAGGAAATTTCCATTAACATTTCTTTTAAGTGGCGGTGTTCGATGCATGGTCACATCCTTGTGACATAACCTCAATTTTTGTAAAATCTAAAATAAGAGTATTGATATACAAATCCGCAAGAAATAACTCTCACAGCCAGTCTACAAAACTTTTTGCAAGTGATTATCCTGTTTGATGTCACCGTGTTCATTGTTGCGACAATAGTTTCCTTTATGTATTAAATGTGTTTTCAATCGTTATTACTCTTTAATTGAACATGTTTTATTGTTAATATTTTCCGTTTTGTTAAATTTTTCGTATTTAATAATTTTTCTTCTATCAATCCATCTACAATGCCCATAAGAATGAACAAAGGATAACAAAGAAGACAACAATATTCCAATATTTAAGATAAGCACAAGTACCTCCATGCTTACTTACTTCTTCTGGAACCAATACAAACATAACAATAGTGTTATCTTACAGATACCTTCAGTTCCAATAGATTCCGCTATGGTTGTAAATGAAATGGAAAATCAGAAAACCGCACTTTATCTTACATTTGGAACCAATTTGTTATTGCTTTATTTGACTCAAAAATACCGACCACTAACAAGGGAAGAGTGGCTTGTAATTTATTCAAGCGTTTTATTTAACAATTATTATTGTAACTTTATCTTTAGCAAAGACGTCAGAAAGGGTTAAGGCGAGAAGAAATTCACCGTCAATTGTACGATTTGATGATGTGTCTAATATACATACTATTATTGTATTTTGTGGTACTTGCCAATAGAAAAAATTTGGATGTTTACAGTAACATAAAAATGAAAGAAATTACTTCTGGGGAGTTTACAAAAGAGCTACGTTTCGATGATCTTGATACTTTGAAAGAGTAAGAAAAATTAACTTCCTTGCCTAAAAGTTTAATCTATTTATTACAGTTTTATAGAATATCTAAATGGAATTCTCGCACTAGCCGCTCATCCGGCTAAATGGTACTCCGATCTTAATTTGATTTATCCGGAATAATGATCGATTATTGCACAAAAGTTTTGGAGTTGTGAAATTAAGGCAGTTACGCGTCTGTGAAGACTGTTGCCCGCTAGTAGTAAACATGAGACATATGAATTGAACATGTAATCCGGAATATGAACCCCAATATAGTGTAATGGGCAATTTTCAATATTTTTGGGACAATAAAACGAATCAAACTGACGTTCCAGACTCGGCCACACTATCTTCGAACGATCGCAAAGATGATATTACAATAGTTCGTAATGAAGAGTTAGATGATAACAATAACTCAAAAATTATCGTACCTAGACTGCTGAGCATTTGGAGTTATGAACAGGACCAATCAACTATTACCAACTACTTACCAACTATTGGTAACCAAAAGCACTGCAGCTAAATGTGTTTCTGAAGATATTATCTATTACAGGTTACATTACAATATACCCTGGCGGTGGATATAGTGCTCCGTTGGGAAGAACTTTATACAATACATAAATTATAATTTAAAATATCTTGCAGATAGTGAATGGATGGATACCAAATCGAGACTAATTTTTGTAGAATTCTCAACTTATAACTCCAACTATAATATTTTTAACGGCGTTAAGCTAATTTTCGAACAAAGTTGTAGCGGTTTATGGGCCAAAACGTATTCGGTAAATTTGGTATTCGGCGAAGACGTTTCGATGTGCGGCTTGCATTTGCAATGTCAATAAGTAAATTGCAAGGGCAGTCGCTAGTGTTTGTGGCATCAATCTTGAAAATTCATATTTTTCACATGGCCAATTGTATGTGGCCTGTTCCCGTGTCGGGAAATGATCATCATTATTTATTTACGCACCAGAAAACAAAACTAACAAAGTTGTGCATGAAAAAGCACAACGCTACTCTTTTTATCTTTTACTACCACAAGTTCTCCCTTCACCAGCTCCCCCTAAAAGACATAATGTGAGCTATTTTTAATTTTAATGTTAACTTGGTTATATAAAAAAACAATATTTTAATTTAATCTACGTTTTAACATTGTGCATAATTAATGGTAATGCTAATTCTAATTCATAAGGGCTGCTAACCGTTTAGGTCTTTCACTTCAAAGACAGCACATGTAAATTTTAAGATATTCTTTCTGGAATCCCGCTTTCCATTCAGTACTTATGTAAATTTCACTTTTGGAGAGTGTTTGTTTTTGGTTGGCAGCTTCTCGTTGAAGTTTATCTTTCTTCTTGTTCCCAAGGTATGGTTTCCGATAGAACCAGCATAACGTTAGCAGATACCGCCCTCCATATTATTAGGGTTACATTGCTTATGTTCTGCGATCGATTAATTCTACTTCAGTATGTAGAATACTTCACCGTGTGTAATTTCAGATTGCAAATAAATCCTTAATCGTTGAACCACGGTTAGTGGAGGTAGAACCTTCCTATATCATAAAGACTACTTCCTTTTCGGATAGTTTTACTTCTATTTTTCACATCTATTAGATTATTCAAACCTCGGTTTACAAATTTAGCTATAGCTACGGTGATGTTTTGTAATGTTACTTCTTGTTCAGAGCAATAGCTCACCAAGAACCGCTATGAAGTCAATGAAAATGAAAAAGAATCACAATAAAAATTCTATGATTTTGAAATATTTTTTCTAGTTCTAAGACGGGACAACGTCTGTCGGGTCAGTTAGTTGAAAATAAATAATAATTATATTAAAAAAATTGTAAACGGTTAATTAAATTTAGAAAAAAAAATATGTCCAAGAGAGGCCACGGTTAACCTCAACAAATAACCTCGACAGATAGCTAACCTACTTCCTACTACTTGCGAGCTGTCAGTCAATCACTACCACACGATAAGATAGCTAGATTTTAGAGTTGATTTAAGATTTTCCGTAGCTGCGTTTGTCAAAATCGATCCTCCGCTCCGGGCGCTTTGACAAATGCTGTACTCACTAAAAAATATTCTCATAGACGGATCAGTGGCGGATTTATGCTTTTGCCGCCTAGGGGCTACTGGTAACTTGTCGCTCCCGCCCTTCCCAGTCGGCACCGATGTCCATGCGATATCGCATTCGTGCTTCTTTTGTGACCCCGGTGTGATATCTCATGTGATACCGCTGTGATATCGTCGCTATGTAGTATATGTGAGTTGTTTGTGATATGACCAGGTTAGACGATGCGATGCTATTTATGATGGTGTTTTTTGGGATGTTGAAGAATTAGCGGGGATGTAATTTGATGCTGCTTTGGCATAAGTAGTATGAAGTGTATTCTGGTGAGCGGGGGTGGTATTTGTTGTTGGTTATTATTTCTTATTGGATGTGCGCTATTGGGTTTAAAACGGTGTTGTTGGTTTTGGATTTCAATATGGTGTTTGCATCCTTTGTAATTAGCCGGGTGGTGTTCGCCGCAATTTATACAGGTTGGTGGAGTGTCAGTTGTTTGTTTGCAGTCTCTATAGTAGTGATTACCAGTACATTTAACGCACCTGTACTTCATTTGGCAGTAGTTGTGGGTGTGGCCGTATCTCTGGCAACGGTAGCATTGTGGAATATTTTGACTACCTCGTCTTGGTTCCACTGTTACGATAGAACGTTCTAGTTTTTTTAGTTTGAAGATTTCTCTTGATTTGTCATTGTCTGTTAATTCATTAGCTACTGTCTGGGTAGGTTCTCGGTATTTATTAAGTAATCTAGTAGTTTTAATGACTGGGTATTGAAGTTGTTTGAGATAGTCATGGATTTCATCGTTAGTTAGCGATAAGGGTACGTGCTTGATTACTACAGATAGAGACTTATTAGTTGGGTCCTGATAGGTGTAATTGTGAATTCCATTTTCTTTGTAATATTTGGTTAGTGCTCTGTAGTCGTCGATTTGTGTAAGGTTAACTCGAATTCGATTTTGACTAGATGTAGTTGTAAAATTACCTTTACTTATCTTTTTGATATCGGATACAATTTCATTATAATTATTTTGTGATGATAGGAAAATTGGTGGAATTTTAATTGTGGTTTTGGTTTGTTGGCTTGTGGTGTTTTGGGAAGATAAAGGATTGACGTCACTCACCTCGTCATTTAGGTTTGATAATGAAAAGAACCTGTTTCGTTGGAGTAGGTGTTGTTGAGATGTCCAGTGATATCGCTTTTGTGGAGTATCTGCTTGAGGTGATCTGTCTTCATTTTTTCGTTTGTTTGAACTATCAGTGTCTTCAATGTTAGAATCAATGGTAACTTCCATGTTCTTCTTTCTTTTTGTACTTTATAGGCAGCACTAGAAAGTGCGCCATAAGTCAAAGCTGGGGAGAAAAAGAACCCCAGAAAAGGTGGTTGTGTTGTTTTCTAATTGCAAAGAATTAAAACTTTATTAAAGAGCAAAACTATTTATCGATTCGAAGCACTTATGGTCTATCGATAACGGAGCTCAAGTCCGCACGTCTACACAATGCAAACACTCGATGTCGAATGATTGGAAAATCTAGCTGATGTGAAGCATTTAGTAGTTGGATAATTTGCTCTTCATTTTCCGGTTCTATTGCAGCGAACGGTTGAAACACCTCAGCCAGGTGTTTCGCAAAGGTATTCTGCTTTTTCTCGATTGCTTTTAGCTCAGTTTCTATTTGGTGTTCGTATTGGGGGAACAGGTGTTGATATTTGCTTTAGCTTTCTTGTTGCCTTCCACAGTGAGTAATCGGTATCTTTCGTAGGTGTAAGATGTCTTAGGTAGTTCTCAATTGCTTCATTTTTACTGTTTTGTAGCATGTTCTTTAACTTCCTTGTTGCTTGGTTTAGTCTGTTTTTATCGTGGGGATGTCTAGTACTTTTCCAGGTTTCTCTAAGTTTTCTCTTTTCCGCTATTGCCATACGTATGTCGATCGAGTACGAGTTGTTATTATCCGAATATTTCAAAAGAGGGGTGGAATTCCACGCAGCGTTCTGAATAGTGCTGTTCAAATGTTCCACCGCGTCAGTTATATTCCGCTCAGTTTTAAGTGGTATGGAGGTGTCGATGTTTTCCTCTACTATTAGTTTAAAATTTTTCCAGTTGATTTGTTTATTGCTAAGTTGTGGTGGATTCTGCTTTTGTAATATTTTCGAGTGCAATGTTACTAAAATTGGTGAGTGATCGAACGATAAGTCCAAGCAAGATTTAGCATGCATGTAGTTCATAGAGATACCTTTTGTCACACAAAAATCAATGATGTCCGGCAGCTTATTTCTGTCGGTGGGCCAATATGTAGGTTGATCAGTCGACACGTGTCTAAAATTGTTGTTATTGATAACTTTTAGTAATGTTCTGCCTCGAGGATTAGCGAGCCGTGATCCCCACTCTGTATGTTTTGGTAAACCTTGGAGGGTAGTAAATTGCAGCAAATGTTATAGGACCACTCCATGTTTCCACTACCACACTTGTCGCCTGCAGGTAACTCTCTTGGAATTTATCAATCTCGAAATGCTTGAATTTTGTTTTTATAGCTATTGCAGTACCACCATGAGCTGTTCCATCTGGGTGTTTTGTATGATAGATTGAGTATCTTGGAATATTGATAAAACTACGGTTAGTAAAATGTGTCTCAGAGATGAGCGCTATGTCAATGTTGTGGTTTTGTAAAAATAGTGTTAACTCTTGCCCGTGTTGTGACAAGCCATTAGCATTCCCTACTGCTATTTTAATTGAAGTGGCCATTAATGATTCCTGGACAAGATGGTGACTAAGAGATCGATTAATTTATCGATTCTCTTCATATTCTCATCCATACGATCCAGAATTTTAGATAGCATTAGCATTATTTTACTTTCGTTTTGATTTTGGTATTGGTTTTCGTAATTTACCTGAACGTTGTCAGAGTGTTGATTTTGTTGAACATTTCCTCTCAGAGAAGTAGCAAAATTAGGTGTGTGGTTCAATGCCGTGGTTTGTACCTGTGGGAGGTTTGTTTCCACAAGACCCTGTGGTTCAGATTGGCTATTTCTAATTGGAGTAAAATTTTTAGTATTAAAAGATGGTGGTGGTGCGCTGAAGGCTACGTTTATTTTAAGTCTCAGGGTGGGGAATTTTCTTTTTGGTACCTCCTTATATACGATGCAGCCCTTGGAATTAGCGGGATGTTCACCGTTGCATAACACACAAGTTGAGTTTGTGGTTTTAGCCTTTGTGCACATTTGGTCCAGTGGTTGTTGTTGCGTTTCACACATCTAGGTTGTCGTGAACAGTAAGCTTTAATGTGTCCGTACCTCTGGCATCGTGTACATTGTACTATTTCTCTCTTCTGGTGGGGTGGTTCAACTACAACAACTGTATTTACTAATCTATAAATTTTGTAAATATTCTTGTTACTATCATTAGGTTTTAGTTCGACAAGGTGCATTGATAAAGGGGTTTTTGTTGAATTTTGTAGCATATTAGTAATACGTGCAACTGCATGGCCTTTCGTCACAATTTCCTGACTAATATTATCTAAATCTGTTGAAAAGTGAATACCTTTTATAACAGCTCTAAAATTTCATTTTTATTTTAGTTGAAATGTGTGGTTTTCAACGTTCTTGAGGTTTAATACCTTTTAATATCCTGCACATACGGGACGAATATAGCGGGTGGTTTTAAAAATATCAGTGTTGAATTAGAATAAATTAAAATTTTTAGAATTTTTTTTATATTATGAATTATTTTAAATAAAATAAAATTTAACAGAAAATTAAGGAACACGTGTCATACTGTATTTGTTATTACTTTCAGCGCCATAAATACTATAAATAATACCATAAATACTACCAAAACATTACTATTTAAACTGCACTTAATAGATATCAAACCGGCAATGTAAAAATCGTAACCATCAATTCATAATATACTTGTACATATTGGCTACTGCAATTTTGGTACCGAGACGTAAAGTTTAAAACTGCATCTAAACGGTATCATATGTTTCAATATATTTGAGTTACTCAAATTTCATTACATATCTGATACATCATTTGGCTTTACAATAACGGTATGAAATTATATGCATTGAAACTATACTGCAAGGGTACAGTGCAAATATGAATGAAAACTTGTGTGCCGCTTAAGTACCTTTTACTGATTACAGATTATTAAACGTTGTTTAAAAAAAAATAAATTGTTAATATATTTTATAAAAATTAAAAAATTCAATTGACCATCATAATAACTGACCCGAAAATGTATCGCATATTTATTGAAACTGGTACCAGTTAGGTGCAGGTTTAATCGTACCGTTTGGTTACAATAATTACATTGCCATCTTGTTTTGAATTATTTTTGAGAAAAATTTAAATATTTTGTGTGAAAGAATAATTAAATAACAAATGCTTTAAATTGATTATTATCTTTATTTTAAAATTTTTCATTTTGATAAACACAAATATTGTATTGGTCACGTGGTGGTTCAGCTGAACGGATTATTAAACTTCTTTTTTAAATAAAAATAAATTGTTGATATTATATTTTATAAAAATGACAAAATCTTTGTTAGACCACTATAACTACCTCGAAAATGTATCGGATTATACTTTGAATTTGCGCTATCTCAATTTTTTCGATAAAAACGTGACACTATGGGGAGGGAGGTAGTTAAATGTATTTTAATAATATAAATTTAGGTGTATTTAAAAACCGCCAGTTCGATTGGCCAATATGACCGATCTGGGCATCAATAACATTTGTGTTTTACAGGGCATAAACAGATACAGAAGGTGACTGGATAAGCTCCCCCCCACACTTCTGACTCATTAAAATTAACAAAATCTTCGGTTTCTATATCACCGGTTTTTGATGCCTATACAGGGCATTGGTACATGCAGTACCAGAACTACACCATAAATTTCAGGTTAGAATAAAATTAAGACTTTTGGTTGTACTTTCTAATTTTTCCCTCGGCTCGGGGCCATTAATGTCAATAACAACCTTTGCGGTGGCCATATTGGGTTTTTTTGTACTAAGACTTCCTTCGGGAATCTTCGGAAATACGTATATCAAGGTAATACGAACCTCGAAATACGAAAATTCCCACAAGTAGAAAACCAATTAGCCAGGATTTTTCTCCGCTACTGGTGTTATAATGCAACCCTGTAGCATTCTTGTACATTTTTATTATGTTATGTATTTAGTGTTTATCTATTTTCTTTTATTGCTTTTATCTCAATCATTGATTGATAACCAGACGTTGGACTTTATCAACATTTGATTACAACTTTCTTTTGAAATCTAAGAAGTCCAACACAGATAAGAGATTTGCTTTTATTATATATAGTAGGTTCCTCTTCATATTTTTCAGTTTTTAGTATAATTTTCAGTTAGTAATAAGTTCAGTGTTGGTTTATAGTTTATAGAATTAATAATTTATTTTACATTATAATAATTGTCGATCAAATTGTTTTATTTATTTTTCGACTATAAAAGAACTTCACGTTACATCCTGATAAAACAAGGTGTTTAACCATAACACTGGTATACCGTGTTAAATTCGTTAACATTGAAAACGTGGTATACAAAATTTTCTAAAAATATCGAAAAATATTATTACCATGAGAAAGTATATGAATTACTAATTACAAAAATCAAAAATTTTACAAGATAAGCGTTATTTTTTCGAATTACTTTTACCACGAGGTGAAATTTCCGGCCGGCCTTGGGTCGGTTTAACATCTTGACTGGAGCTATATTATGCAAAATTTAGTGAAAATATCAATTTCTATCAAGATATTCAGTCTAAAATCTTAAAAAGTGAAATAAAATTATTATTAATGCGATTTGGCTGGGGCGAATCGGCAACATTGCTGACTTTAAAATGGAAATTTACCAAGTCCGTAGAACGTGGTCGTACAAAATTTTGTAAAAAAATGTAAAAATATTATTACCACGCGAAAGTATATGAATAACTAATTACAAAAATTAAAAAAATTTTTTAATATTTAAAACAGTTACCGTTATTTTTGGGTATTGCTATTACCACGCGGTTAAATTCAGGCCGGCATTTCGACCGATTTATCGTCTCGACTGGAGCTAATATGCAAAATTTAGTGAAAATATCAATTTTTATGAAAATATTCAGTCTAAAATCAAAATTACAGCATATTGCTCGGATGTAAATGGCAAAAATTGTAATAAAAATTGGATAAAAGCGATAAAAATCGATAAATCTGTAATTAATTAATTATTGCAGCGGTTCTCGCGTTGTAGTTGTAATACAACATCTCTAAAAAAATTACTATTAACTTAAATTTTTATGACCGGACATTTCATATTGCCGCCACGTATAACAGTACCAATAAATAACAATAAATACCAATACAGTAACAATAAATAAAAAACAGTTATTTACTTGTCATAATTTAAAATATATTACACGTGGTTTTAAATTATCTTAAATGAACGTCACGCGTCGACTTACTACCAAAACAAGATAAGTCCATTTTTGGCAATTTTTAGTTAAGTGTTTATGTTTTTTTCAGAAATATAAGTTTATTTTAGAATTATATATATTTCTTATACGATCTTCCGTTTATTACACATATTTCTTAATTTACTGATTTTTAATGTGCATCTAAAATTTAAATCTCTATTATCTCAAAACTATCAGTATGTTACTTATCTGCTTCTTGCAGTGAGCCGACGTAATACTAATTAAAGTAATAAATTATATTGCTTGATATTTTTAAACCGAATTAATATAATTATTACTGGAAATGGAAATTAACCATCATCAAACTTGTATCTTTTGTATACATCCTTGGTCGGTGTGACGGTTAAGTAATATACTTTCAGATGGAAAGTTCAGGTTTGAATCTTCCAGCCGCCACCGTTAAAAAAAAAGTAAGTAATTATTATTTGGGTGATTAATGTTAAATTTCAGATATTTCAGGAATGCATACCCAGGAGTGAACCAATCATCAACCAAAGCCCAATGGCTGGAGCAACATCGTAAATTCTGATTAAATAATTAAAATTTATAGTACAAATTTAAATAAATGTGTAATGGTATCTTAATATACGGTAAATAAATAAACGATTGGCGCAATTCAACGATTAAACATCGAATTTTTAAATAATTACAGAAATTAATTTTTTAAATTATTATTGAATATTTTTTAATTATTTATTTTAATTAAAAAGCAGTGCCTATTAGGAACATAAATTTTATGTATCCATACGACACTGTAAATTTCTAAATATTCTGTTCATAAAAAATCAACACATAATATGTTCATAACTGATTCATCAATTCAGTTTTTCAGTTTTTTTAGCCATAGTTGGCCAAAAAAGAAGCCACGATAAGAACCTCACTTCTACCAACTTTAAATTTTCAAAGTTTTACCTTCCAAAATTCAAATTCAAATATTTCATAAACTTAACATCAAAATTAATGGAAAATTAACAGGGTAGGTAAAACTTTGGTTCGGAACATGACATTATAATGCCCTCTTATTTTTTTTCAAAATTTGAAAATTTACAATTTGAAAATTTTTAAAACAAAATAAACTGATGTCTTGTTACGAATCAATAAAGTCAAAAATCTACCAAATATCAGAATATCTACAATATTTACAATAAAAACAAACAATAACCAAATAAATCAAAATCAAATTATCAAAATATGCAAATTTTTCATAATTAATCTGTTGAAGTAATATTTCTCAAATCATATGAAATCAAAATCAGAATGAAATCAAATTTTCACGTTAAATAAATAAATTCAATAAAAATTTTATAAATAATAAATCATTACAATTTTATACCAAATTTTCCGATTTTTTTTCCTTTTGCTTCCTACTGCGATATTTTCACAGCATGAATCTCTTCCTTGGTAACAACATGTCCGGCATCACTCTTGTCCACCCCCTACTTTTCCAAGTCTTCAAACTTCTCTCCGATTCATTAAATTTTGTTCGTCTTGGTTTTGTTGAAATTTTCTTTAGTTTCTTTGCTTCAAGCTTTGCAACTTTGATTTTTCTAATTTCAACATTTTTACTTATTTCCTGTTTGATTGGAAATTTTTCATTTTTTTGTCCAAGTTTTGTTTTTCCTATTGTAACCGTTAATTTTTCATTCTTTTCTATCCAAATTTTTCCCTTTATTTTCTTGATCTCGTTTCCGTTATCAATGAAGCGTTTTAAAACTTTTCTCATCTTTAATAAATTTTGTGAAGCAAACACTCTAACAATTTCCAATTCCTTCTTCTTAACCATTACTTTATTCAATTTTAATTTTTTAACCCTATTCCTCCTTTTCAAATTTTTATCAATTGTGCCCTCTCCACTTTCCATTATTGAATCCAATTTTATTTTATTACTTTCTGCTTGTGAAATCTTCAAATTCTCTTCCATTTCATCTATTCTTGCGATTGTTTTTGCACTGTTTGATTTAATTTTTTCTTTTAGTTTTTGTTTAAGTTCTATGAGGTTTTTTTGATTAGCTTGATACATGCTCATTAGTTGCTTCAACATTTCTAAGCTTAACATTTGTTCCGTTCCCATTTTTACGTTTTTGTTTTCTTTTAAATCTTCTTTACAAACCAATTTTATTTTATCTCAGGGTCAACAAGCGCGTTCTAATTTTCAAGCCACACGTTAAGGGATGCCAATTAATGAAATGCCCCCAGCATATCATTTTTTAACTAATTTTTATTTTTTCAATTAAATATTCTCTTAAAATTTTAATTTTGTTTTACAATAAAATTTTCAAATGGGCACGTTAAAATTTATTCGATACCGGTATCGCAGTCCGGCTTATCACCAACCATTTGTTGTTCCTTGAACAAATTTTTAATTTAAATTATACAATTTTTACCGTTAACTAAATTTTTCAATTGCAAATTGCAAATTTCATCCAATTTCACCTTTATCTATCCTTTCTTAAGTAATTTGCTTCTGTTTAAATTTTATTTTCAAAACCACTCAAAAATCTTCCAAAATCAATTTAATCCATTATAATAACTTCAATAAAACATTTTATCTTCAAAAACTTTTATTAGTATTCCAAAATTCCAAAATACCATGCAAACCACAATATGTATGCATATCAATGTCCTAAATTTTTTATTAATTACTGCACATAAGGTATAAGCAAAATTAAAAATAAACTTACCAAGATAACCAAACCAAATCAAAATTTAACATTTGGAAAGAATTGAAACCTTTTATACTAAAAATAGATGATTAAGTTAATTCATTACTAACATTTTAATTTATTACCGAAATAATATCGTAAAAAGTAAGTGAAATAAAGAGGATAATATGGAAGCTATTACAGATATTTTGATTATGGTGTACAATTTCAAATTTCCCTCATTAAAATTACCGTATATGCTCAGTTTAAGAAAACCGTAAAATATTAAAGTAAACAGCATTGTTGTGTAAATGGATGACAAAACCAGACTTATTCGTTCTATATAAGTCAAATCGTATCCTTGATACCTAATAAAATAAAAAAGTATTTAAATTTGAATCCCGCTCCAGAAAATATCGTGGAAAATTTAAAAGATAGTTAACATTACAAGGTACCTTTTTAAAATATTCCAAGTGTGGTAATTATCTATAATACACAAAAAAATGTTTAATCCAATCGCAGGTTGAATCAGTGTTTGGCATTTGATCTGTAGGTTTTAGTGAAGCATAATTCGATTCACCTCTAATCACACAGAACCATCGCCCGGGGTTAAAAAACCTCTCCTGGTGCAACTGTAAATCTTAAGCTCTAATCCAATCGCAATATCTGAAAAGTTATAAATATAACCAATAGAAAGACATGTTTAAAAAACGTTGTATTACCACGACGGTTTCAAACCCACGGAATCATGCCATACGTAGATTTCGCTCAAATCACCCAAATGGGTTTCGGTTGTTATTACGAATTATTGAACTCATCATGCACAGTTTTTTTTTTCTATTTCGATATTTAACCTGTGAATTATAATATTTTAAGTATTGATAATGAAATTTTCTCTGCCAATCAAATGTAATTCTTCTTCTCGGGTTTCATCTGATTGGATTTTTCGTACTTTTCCTGTACTTTTCATCTTCATACTAAGTTTGCTTTTGCTAGCGCTGGATTTTCAAAATTATGAATTGCTTTTCTTATACTTTGAATGTACTCCGATAATGATCCGTACAATACTGATACAGTTGATAGATCGATCACAGATGATTGAAGTTTTTTACTTGATATGTTAAATCGAGATAAAAGATCTCACCATAAAAATGACAAAAAAGCCGCTTGAAATCGAAGAATGTAACTAGATGCTTCACATTGCTAAGACACATGACTTATGGTCTGATTGATAAATTCTCGTAGCTTTTTAAATACTCGTTGGCGTGCTTCTAATCATAAAAGCCTTTTTTTGCTAATTTTGATATTTCTCCAAATAGTGACATAGTATACAACTAAGTTTTGCAGAACTTTCTGAGTACATTAGGTAAGATCGTTTTATTTTCTGTTCATTGATGAAGCTAGTTTCAAACATAGTTTGAGTTAGATAGCGATGTTGTCCTCCAATGGAGCTTTCGGAGCGGCTAAAATTTAATTTGGAAGTGTCTTGATTGTTTTTTGGGTTTTTAAATTGCAGCGTAACTAACTTAATCAGAAATGATGTCTATCTTTTACTAAGTCGTTCAATCGTCAAAAAAGAGCCTTCAAAAGTTGAACGAAAAGCGCAAAGTTAGAGAAATTGATACGGTTTATTTAAGTAAGATAATACTAAAATAGTCACTACTTTCTTTTTCTATAACTTTATTTTAATTTATTTTATTTTAGAATAAAGCTCCCGGAAAGAAAGAATAATAGAAGGACAAAAATGAAAAAGTCGTATAATAAAAAAACGTTTATAAATAGTAGTATATTTTATTTTAATCAATTATTTGAAATAGTACCTACATATCCGTCTAATAAGCCTAATTATCTATTAGGTTTTTTCACATGTGCTTTTAGTATTTTAACAAAAATTTGCCACCCCTGAATTTTGCCGCTTCGGGCTACAGCCATAGATCCGCCGCCCGGATCTGCCCGGTGGATTTACGGATCTGACCGGTGGATCTAAGGATCTACCCGGTGGATAAAGAGATCAACAAAACTAGTATATAGGTCGAAAATAAAGCTGCGCCAACTAGTTGAAGTAACTAAATAACATAATTATTTTTTTATCTTTTAGTGCATTTTGGTCACGTCTATCACGTTTTTCACATTTTTTTTTTGAAGTCGGTTTTATTGTTTTTATTATTTATTTAAGTGTAATTTAAAAAAAATTTAAAGACGAGAAAATGGAACAGTCAAGAAAAACACATCAATGTGAAATTTGTAAAAAATGGTATGCCTCGCCTTCTACATTAAAGGTACATCAAAAATTACATCAGGGGATTAGAGAACGAAATTTTAAATGTAGCGTTTGCGATAAATCGTTTTTTACTATTCAGATCTGTCAGCAACACGAAAATACTCATAATGCTGTGAAAGAATTTCGTTGCGATGTTTGCGGTATGTATAAATTATTTAATTTTGTCAAATTTACATTTCATTGTTTTTTGTTTAGATCGTTCATTTTCGAATAATAATTATTTAAAGAATCACGTTAAGGATGTGCATTCGGGAGAGAAATCATATCAATGTGCGGTATGTAATAAAACATTTGCTAGAAAAGCAGAGCTTCAAAATCATGAAAGAATTCATTCTGGAGAACGTCCATTTCACTGCCAAATATGCCGTAAAACCTTTAGTCAACGCTCAAATTTGCAAACGCATATAAAAACGACGCACATGGGTGAAAAAAAATTTAAGTGTCTAATATGTGGGACGACATACAACAGACAAAGATTGCTTGACTTTCACATAAATGTAAAACACACAAATGTAAAACCACTAAAGTGTCTTTATTGCGATAACCGATTTGTTTATCCGCAAGCATTTAAAAAACATATGCAGAATTGTGAATCAAAGCCGCAAGCAAACAATTTCTTAGAGGTAAGCATTTCTTTGGTTTTTAAATATAAAAACAAATTACAATTGGGGGAGTATTACGATAACTAGTCCCACGCGTGTATTCGATTGGCTGCTTAAATAAGATTAGTCACGCCCATTTATATAAGATTAGTCAAAATGCAGCGGCGATGCTGGAACTTACTTGTGGGTGGCCCTGTCCACTAAAACAAGCGCAGCAGATGTTTACGTGAAGCTCATATACCGTCAACAGAATGAGAAATTTAACGACTTAATCGATATTTCAAATTCGATTATTTCAAAATTTTAAAGAAATATTTATTTGGATTCTCTGTTTAAGCGCTTCATTTAAAGTCATTTTTCAAGTTTCATAAGAAGCTTGATGCTATTTATACAAAACCTGTGAGGCTAGTTATCCCACCGCACCTTTAAAATTGTTAGGATGGAAGTTGACCTTCTATTATATAATTTATACAGAAATAGTTAATTTTAGGATCATTAAAACAAAAATATATTGTCGGACGTTTAATAACTTTAGACGGCGTTCCCAAATTAAACTATTTATGCACAAAATAAAAACAAATTTTTAATTAATAATTTTTTAGGCCAACGACCAAAATAAACAATATGTTGTAAAACGTATTGGTTCTAATTATTACATAGTAGATGCAAATGAACATCTGGACGCCCTCAATATAAATTTAGAACAAAATTATCAAGAAAATGAGATAATAATTGATAATAACCAGGATAATATGGTACCTCTTCAAGGTACTATAGATATTAATTATCCGCCAGATCAACATGCAGTATTTCTCAACGACTCGGCATTGATAGAACTAAGAACCGGTAGTAACGAAAATAAACAAAGAACGAAAGAAGATACCAGTGATACGCCAAATAATTATGAATTGGATTTCGACGAGTGCTTATTGAGAGAACAAAATGCTTCTACTCGAGAAGTCATTGATGTACAATCTCAAGATGTAAACCAATGGCTTGAAGATCTTTTCTCTTGATTATTACACTACCGCTGGCGTACACTGGATAGTTACGTGGGCGGGAGGGAAGATGGTTGTTTAAATTAAGTATGTTATTTAAACTAACTGAGAAAAATCGTAAAGAAATAAAAGCAATTATTTATAATTTAGTGGTATTCTTCTTATAATTAATTTTATAAAGCCAGAACCGTTTACCATTTTTAAAGATTTTTATCTCGGCTAGCTGTTTTTCTCGTCCTAGAGCAGTGAGCTCTATCAGAAATAAGTTCCTGTGACAAATCCCTATTGTCGAATTGGAAAGAAAAATGCTTTTTTTTAAGGCAAACTGAATTCAATTTAGTGTTCAAACATGAAATTCGGTAGGAGACAGTTTTTCCTTTAGCAGATTTAAATATTTGGTGTATTGTGTGGATTCGTAAATTTAGATGCAAAATTACGATCATCAAACGTACTCGAGCTAGCATCTGATTTTATTAATCTTTATGGTGTAAATGTGTTAGCAAAATTTGTACAGAATAAATTAATTTAATGTTCAATGAAATTTTTATATTAAAACGCACTTTAAAGTTTTACTGTAGAGTTTCTTTCAAATACCTGTTGATACGCTACTGGCTAAATGTGATCTGCTCGTTCTCATTCACTGTTGATGGCGCTTTGCGTAATTGTCAACCATACGTGATACGATACAGGTGTAACTTTCGGCTACCGTTGGAAAATTATTATCATCTTCTAAATTGTTTAACAAATTCGCTCTTCGTATTCTACACAAAATTGCCCACCGGTAAAATTAAACCACTGTCAGTTACCACAAGATGATTATGCAAAATATCTTGGCATGCATCTCGACAGAAAATTAATATGGCAAAAACATATCTTCAGCAAACGTAAACAACTAGGAATAAAATTTAACCAGTTGCTCTGGCTGGTTGGCAAAAAGTCTCAATTGTCTCTGGAAAACAAATTTCTTGGGGACAAGAAAAAAAGACAAGGGAAAAGACAAAACAAAAAACTTTGGGGGACTGCTAGCGTTTCTAACATTGAGATTCTGGAAAGATTTCAAAATAAGGTCCTCAGAACAATTGTAAATGCCCCATGGTATGTTCCAAACCTCAATATTCGACATGATCTACATATGACCTCAGTTAAAGAAGAAATCCATGAGTATTACAGTAAGTACCAAACCAGACTGGAAAACCATCCAAACGAACTTGTCAACAACCTGATGGATACCACAAACGAGTTGCGAAGATTGAAGAGGTTCACGACTACAGATTTGTTAAACCGATTTACCAAATAGATAAATACTTATAACCATTATGTTAAATTTATTTTAAAGAAAATATTCATTGGAATATTTTCTACATGACATGTACCCTTATTATCACAGAATTTACTTATTGTTTATAAACAGATTGTAAATATTTAATTGAAATAGAAAAAAAAAAAACTAAATGAGTTTTTCAAAATATTATTAGCCTAACTTTCGTTTTTATTTTATACAAAATATTACTATTATTGTAGTGAGAGCTTCAATATTAATCAAAAATCATATCAAATTTTTTAGAATAAACCAAAAAATGCACAAACACTTTTTAGAAACTAATATTTTTAAGGTATCACAATATATAAATACATCGTATGTATATTATCGCAAACGTTTTCACCATACCATGGCATCATCAGGCGATGAACTAGGACTTTGGTTAGAACTAAAACTTTTTGGTTTATTCTAAAAAATTTGATATGATTAATATCGAGTTACACTACCTAAACCACTTATCCATTGATTAATCACAAAGTTTATATTTTATTGAAGTGTATTGAGTTTGGCTAAAGAAATACCATAAATTAATATTAACAAATACATAAACTAATAAATGTCAGTAGTTATACTAGGTATGTTCTGGATCAAAAAATACTCCACAATACTATGACTGCGCATGCGTCAATCTTGGTAATTAAGTAATGCAAATTTTACTAATTAGAGTCATTAATTTGTCATTATATAAATACCATTTCTAAAATTTTATCTTTGTCCATCTTGATAATTTTTTTGCACCCTGCAGGTGTGCGGGTTACCTATAGCACTACAAGATGACAACGCCGAATTAACTTAGTTTTACTTTCCATTACGTCATTATATTCATTAAGTAAATACCATTTCAAAAATTTCTTTTTAACATTAACTATGGTGGTTATTGTCATTTAACTCATTAAGCAGTCATTTACTAAACCATCTCACATTAAGTGGCCTGGCTATATAAAGCATAGAAATCTTGATAATTTTGAAATAATTTTTTTACTCATAACACGTTTAAAATGTCTTCAATTACCGAAGTATTAACTGTTTAGGTATTTTTGAATAAGTTTGGCTAAGATAGAATGAATCAATTAAATTATGCCTCCCCATACAGAAATAATCACGAACACTTATACTTTTATCAGTAACTATATCATCAAATATCATGATTGAATGAGGTTTCGCATCGCTTACGCATATGACGTCATCGTGTCGATTAAAAGTGAAGTAGCCTAAACCCTGAATCGGTTCGAGAACTTTTTTTAAGTATTCATACTTAGGCTGATGTAAAGATTTTGGGAAAACGTATATGTTTTTAAATTTTAACCCGTTGGGTTCTTCTATAAGACTGATAAGTGTATTTGTTTTACCACGACCTGAACTGCCTGCTATAATACATCTAATTGAATCGGTAATAAATTGCCATGCTTTTTTGAATAACTTCTTTTAAAGTCATGATTGTTAACTTGAAGATAATCATGCTGTTTAATAAACCTCATCTAGAAGTATAATAAACAAAATATACATTCACACATATATAAATACATTTTTTTTGTGTCAGTTATCATCATTCAATGATTGTCCATCGTGGTGATGGTTTGGTTAACACCATAATAAATAAATTACCCATAGAACTTCATATACCGGGTTATCAATATTGCGGTCCGGGAACTAAATTACAAAAACGTCTAAATAGAGGAGACCCCGGAATTAATCCTTTAGATTCGGCCTGTAAAGTGCATGATATTAAATATTATTAACATAAAGATTTAGAAAACCGACACCGTGCTGATCGTGTATTAGAAGAACGTGCATGGGAGCGAGTTAAGTCTAAGGACGCAACGTTAGAAGAAAAGGCTGCGGCGTGGACTGTGGTAAATACAATGAAAACTAAAAGAAAGTTAGGTATGGGATGTGGTAACAAACGTAAAGTAACACTTGGAAAAGGACTTTTAAAAAATATATCAAAGGAACTTAAAAAATCTGAATATGATGACAGAAATAATATTATTAAAAAAGCTTTGGTGGTTGCTAAGCGCTCCGTTAAAAAATTGGGAGGTAGACGTAATGTTAAAGTACCTAGAATAATCCCCGTACCTAAGCACGGCGGTATTCTTCCATTTTTAGTACCGCTCTTTGCGGGGTTAAGTGCTGTCGGTGCGTTGGCCGGAGGTGCGAGTGGAATAGCTAAGGCTGTCAACAATGCTAAGGAAGCGAGACAGCAACTTGAAGAAAATGGGCGACATAATAAAATAATGGAAGCAATTGCGATGGGTAAAACGGGTAATGCGTTATATTTAAAACCATATAAAAAGAGTAGTGCATTATTTTTGAAACCATATTCAAAAAACTGAGCAAGTTACCTCGGAGGGCTTTAACTGATGTAGATTTAAGAAAATATACCATCGATATTCCCAGTTTCCGAGGTATTTTTATGAGAGATACCCCACCATCAACTCCAAAACTGATCGAATCTGGCATAATAAATTTAGATGTCATGAGTGGACGTGGAACTCATTGGGTTGCATATAAGAAGAAATATAATAATGTTATATACTATGATAGTTTTGGTGATTTGAAACCTCCTCAAGAAGTTATCAAATACTTTGATGGATGTGCAATAAAATATAATTATGTACGTGAACAAAATTTTAATACTATTATATGTGGGAATTTATGCTTAAAATTTTTGTATGAAAATTGAATAAATACTTGATCACCAACAAAGCGTTTTAATAATGTCTCAAGCGTTTACTCTGACGGGTGTAGGTAATTCACTTAGTGTGGATTACTTTTCTCCAATTCAATTGAACCCCGAAATAGACTATGTCTTAGGGTTAATAGGTTTCTATGGTTGTAATTCTATAAGAAATATTTATGCTGGTAATAACAAGTTTTATTATAATGGGGAAATCATCACCATAGCATGAGGTGCTTACGAAATAAGCGAATTAAATGGTTATCTGAAATCTATATTGAACGATGGATTGAACTTGTGGGCCAATAATAATACATTAAAATGTGAAATATTTTCACATTTCGAAATTGATTTTACAAAGCCTTCAAACATTATATATTTACCAGTCACAGTAAATACTATTCATAACATCACTCTAAGGCTTGTCGATCAACACGGTGAGCCTGTAGATTTTGGTGACGAATCTTTTACTATACGCTTGGAGGTGAAACAAAATGAGTTTAAATATTAATATAAATAAGACTGATAATCCATTGAAAAGCATTAAATCTTCGAACGTTGGGGAGCTCACATCAATCGAGATAAAATTTTTGGAAAACTTGGGATATCGTGTATTGAACAAATATAATAATAATAATGCAGGAAGAGCAGGCTCTTCAAAATATGTTTTCCGACGTATCTTACACAGATCTAGTGATTAATAATTCCGTACATACATATCATCCCTATACTGTAAACGCATTTGATAATTCGGATGAAATCAGGCTTATTATTGAGAAAGGTGATTTGATAACGGCTAGTTATGACAGTAAAATCTATATTGAAGGTATCATTACGCCCGAGGATCCTGGTAAATCTTTTCAACTTAACGATCCGTTGTTCCTGTTTGAGGAAATTCGTTATCAACTTGGCGATGTTGTAATTGATAGTTGTAGAACGCCTGGAATAACAACGTCAATTTACGGTCAATGTCGCTATACACCTGGAGAATCGAAAGCATTAGGCAGTGCAGGTTGGCATGTTTTAGAGCAAGAATCGCAAATATTTAATTCATCTACGCGGTCATTTAGTGCCACAATACCATTAAATCATGTGTTAGGATTTGCTTGTGATTATACGCGAGATATTATAAACATGAGACAGGAGCTTATTTTAATTTACTCGAATTCTGAAGCCGATTGCTATAAAGGTAAAACCGCTGTAATAATAAATATTACAAAGGTTAATTGGCGTGTCCTTCATATTATCCCTAGTGATATAGCTAAATTGGATATATATAATCGCTTGAAACAGCAGAAACCCATAAAAATGGGATTTTATGAAAAAAGTTTGTATCAATATCCTTCTTTACCTACCACATCCAACTTAGCAATTTGGGCCGTTCAAAATTCGGTGGGATCCCAAAGACCTCGATGAATTTTAACCGCATTTCAAACAAATAAGCGAAACAATAGGGCGTATGATGCAAGTACTTTCTCAGAATGTGGAATATCTGACGTCACAGCATATATTAATCAGAACCGGAGTCCATATGAGAAAAGAAACAATGATTTTACAAAAAATAGATACGTACTGGCATATGATGACTATCTATCGTTTCAAAAGAAGTTTTTAAATAAACAATTTTGTGAACCGTTGTTGGATTATAAACAATTCGGTCAATGTCCAATTTTTGTTCTAGATGTTTCAAAGCAGAATGATATGATTCACGAACCCGTGTTGAGTTTAAAATTGGAAATCGAAAACAAGGGAAATTTTTCTATAAATACGTCGGCATATGTTTTAATTTTACCTGATTCCCTTTATGAATATGAGCCGATTTCAGGATTGGTTAACTCTGTTTGAATAAAAAAGTATTAAAATATATTATGATTTGTAACTTTTTGATATTCGAAATAAATAAATAAACATAAATTAATAATTCTATTTTATTCCTTCTATAATAATAGTAATGGCGAATGCAATAAACGATTAACATTGTTATAAAAATACATATTGTTAAAACTTCACTTGGAGGTAGCAGTTTCTGACTTGATTTTAACTTTTCAGTAAATAAATCTTCATTCCCCGATATTAAATTCCATGGCGATTGTTTTATCGATGTACTGTCAATAAATCGTAATTTATATAATAAAATCCTATTGAATTCTGTTAGTTGATAGAAAAATGTTGTATTACTTTCGACTTTCTTATAATCCATCGGAAGCCATTTTAAGCAGGGTGTATCATTCAGATAGTTGAAATTATATAATATCTTAATATAATTTATACATATTGTAATATTTATCACACTCTTAGGCGGGTATATATATAAAGTATTGTTAAAAACTTGAGCTAATGTAAATATGACTACAGTAGAATTCATTTTGACTTGTGTATACCTCAATTTCTAAATTAGTAGTGATGGGTTAAATACAAATTTACCGAATTTATATCTTAACTGGATGTGATGAAGATTAAATTTTAAATCAAACCAACATCTTTATCATAAATATTTATTAATTATTATAATTATTATACATGATATATTATTTATCAGCAACTAAATTGGATAAATTTTCTTTGAATATTTCGGGGTACATATATAGCAGTTCCGTCATGCAATATAAGTTCACATCACGATAATATCCTAGGGCACTTGAGATATCCTTGAAATTAAGAAAAGCATTTCCTCCTAATTGAATACATGCGTGAAGCACGTCGATATAGTGATCTTTTATTTCCAGATCTTCGATTTCCTTTTTTCTCAAATTAATTAAGGGTGAAATTTCAAATAATTTTCTTACCAAAATTTCTGCCATTGATATATAAAAATTATCAGAATTTGTAAATGTTAAGATGTTCATCTAATTAAACTGTCTGCCCGTTACTTACAATCCGCTGCCATTCATTTTTATTGACTCCATATGACCATTTTTAAAAAAATGATCAATCTTAGTTGTATTTATATCATTCGTAAGGATTTCCCAGTCCTCACAACATAAACGGATGTCGACTCCATTCGACCCGCTGATCCTAAGCATAGGTGTTCAGTTTTCTACATCAATCCCGATTGATAGAAATTTGGTTAAAGATTTATTCAACGTATAACGCGTCTCATAAATGATCTTTAGTGATGGCACCGTTTTCTTCGGTTTTTTATTTGAAGTACTTTCTATAAAAAATAATGTGAAATTAATATAAATTATATAAAAAAAATTTTTATACTGATGAGGGTTAGGTATATTGCTCATAGATTAGTTTCTATGAACAATAACCTAACCCTAATAGAAAAGTTAAAAGGACTTAGAAAAGTTTTCTTTGATCCAGAACATACCTAGTATAACTAACTAACGTACAGCTTCCCTAAAGAAATAACGTAAATTAATACTAACGAATACATAAACTAACACCGAGTATCAGAAACTTCTATACTTTCGCACAGTTTTCCCTTTTACGAACGATTTTTTAAAGAAATAACATAAACTAACACTAACCTACCGGTAGACCCATGTCTTCGCGTGGATTAAGGATTTACGTACAATTTCGCTAAGAAATAACGTAAATTAATATTAACAAATACATAAACTAACACCAAGTATCAGAAACTTCTATGCTCTCGCATGGTTCTCTATTTTACTTTAAATTTATAAAGAAGTATCATAAACTAACAATAACCTACCGAAGGACCTATGTTTTCGTACAGTTTCGCTAATATAATATTAAAATATTAATAGGAAGATCAGAAAGAGAAAATCAATATGTTGAAAATAAAATTGAAAATTTGAAGGGCATAAGCTTCGAAATATGTGTTTGAATAAACATTTTTAAAATATTTGAAATTTTATTATGGAATAGCATTCCCTACCTAATTTTAAGTATGTTTATAAATGTACGCCTAATTTTATTTATTTCAAAGAATAAAATTTTCATGAAACGCACGCTTTAACTGTCGTTTTTCGTCGTCCTACTGAAACGAAAAAGGTAAATTAAAAAATGTCCAGTAAAAATTCTTGCCAAAGTTCTGGTATCCGCCTCTGCGACTATAAATGCCGGTAAAGTTGGATCGAAGTCATTCCGCAGATAGCCAAAGAAATTTACTTAAATTTTAAAAATTAAAAGTTTTTTAATTTTACATGGATAATACTCATGAATAAATGAAGAAAAGTTCCTACAAACTTTTTCAAAAACTCATTCCTTCACGTTTAAAAATTGCATTTTAGGTGACGGGCTTCACGGCCAAAGATTTGAATTGAAAATTTTAGTCTGGTGAGCTATTGTTGATTTATACATTTAATAAACTAATTTCGCTAAAAAGTGTAATATACAAAAACACGCACAATATAAAACCTTATCCGATGGCAAGCGAAACATTTTCAAAATTTTTTAAAGTTTACGCGCCAGCGCCGAAACAATGTTAAAATTTTCGATATTTTTCTATCGGTCGTAACGGCTTTATTTACCAACGGATTCACAATTTCCAAACGGCTTTGAAAGCATATTGCGATTCTCTACAAACTCAAAAGTTTAAACTTTCATAATTAAAGATAACAAAGCGAAACAACGCACCGCCATTTTAGAAGCATAGTTCCAATAAATTATAAATTGAAATTACTTACTTAAACTGGAAGAACTATTTGTGTAAATAATCACAACACTCTTAGATTTTTGTTTAGAATACGGAGAGCGAATTTGTTAAACAATTTAGAAGATGATAATAATTTTCCAACGGTAGCCGAAAGTTACACCTGCATCGTATCACGTATGGTTGACAATTACGCAAAGCGCCATCAACAGTGAGTGAGAACGAGCAGATCACATTTAGCCAGTAGCGTATCAACAGGTATTTGAAAGAAACTCTACAGTAAAATTTTAAAGTGCGTTTTAATATAAAAATTTTATTGAACATTAAATTAATTTATTCTGTACAAATTTTGCTAACACATTTACACCATAAAGATTAATAAAATCAGATGCTAGCTCGAGTACGTTTGATGATCGTAATTTTGCATCTAAATTTACGAATCCACACAATACACCAAATATTTAAATCTGCTAAAGGAAAAACTGTCTCCTACCGAATTTCATGTTTGAACACTAAATTGAATTCAGTTTGCCTTAAAAAAAAGCATTTTTCTTTCCAATTCGACAATAGGGATTTGTCACAGGAACTTATTTCTGATAGAGCTCACTGCTCTAGGACGAGAAAAACAGCTAGCCGAGATAAAAATCTTTAAAAATGGTAAACGGTTCTGGCTTTATAAAATTAATTATAAGAAGAATACCACTAAATTATAAATAATTGCTTTTATTTCTTTACGATTTTTCTCAGTTAGTTTAAATAACATACTTAATTTAAACAACCATCTTCCCTCCCGCCCACGTAACTATCCAGTGTACGCCAGCGGTAGTGTAATAATCAAGAGAAAAGATCTTCAAGCCATTGGTTTACATCTTGAGATTGTACATCAATGACTTCTCGAGTAGAAGCATTTTGTTCTCTCAATAAGCACTCGTCGAAATCCAATTCATAATTATTTGGCGTATCACTGGTATCTTCTTTCGTTCTTTGTTTATTTTCGTTACTACCGGTTCTTAGTTCTATCAATGCCGAGTCGTTGAGAAATACTGCATGTTGATCTGGCGGATAATTAATATCTATAGTACCTTGAAGAGGTACCATATTATCCTGGTTATTATCAATTATTATCTCATTTTCTTGATAATTTTGTTCTAAATTTATATTGAGGGCGTCCAGATGTTCATTTGCATCTACTATGTAATAATTAGAACCAATACGTTTTACAACATATTGTTTATTTTGGTCGTTGGCCTAAAAAATTATTAATTAAAAATTTGTTTTTATTTTGTGCATAAATAGTTTAATTTGGGAACGCCGTCTAAAGTTATTAAACGTCCGACAATATATTTTTGTTTTAATGATCCTAAAATTAACTATTTCTGTATAAATTATATAATAGAAGGTCAACTTCCATCCTAAAAATTTTGAAGGTGCGGTGGGATAACTAGCCTCACAGGTTTTGTATAAATAGCATCAAGCTTCTTATGAAACTTGAAAAATGACTTTAAATGAAGCGCTTAAACAGAGAATCCAAATAAATACTTCTTTAAAATTTTGAAATAATCGAATTTGAAATATCGATTAAGTCGTTAAATTTCTCATTCTGTTGACGGTATATGAGCTTCACGTAAACATCTGCTGCGCTTGTTTTAGTGGACAGGGCCACCCACAAGTAAGTTCCAGCATCGCCGCTGCATTTTGACTAATCTTATATAAATGGGCGTGACTAATCTTATTTAAGCAGCCAATCGAATACACGCGTGGGACTAGTTATCGTAATACTCCCCCAATTGTAATTTGTTTTTATATTTAAAAACCAAAGAAATGCTTACCTCTAAGAAATTGTTTGCTTGCGGCTTTGATTCACAATTCTGCATATGTTTTTTAAATGCTTGCGGATAAACAAATCGGTTATCGCAATAAAGACACTTTAGTGGTTTTACTATTGTGTGTTTTACATTTATGTGAAAGTCAAGCAATCTTTGTCTGTTGTATGTCGTCCCACATATTAGACACTTAAATTTTTTTTCACCCATGTGCGTCGTTTTTATATGGGTTTGCAAATTTGAGCGTTGACTAAAGGTTTTACGGCATATTTGGCAGTGAAATGGACGTTCTCCAGAATGAATTCTTTCATGATTTTGAAGCTCTGCTTTTCTAGCAAATGTTTTATTACATACCGCACATTGATATGATTTCTCTCCCGAATGCACATCCTTAACGTGATTCTTTAAATAATTATTATTCGAAAATGAACGATCTAAACAAAAAACAATGAAATGTAAATTTGACAAAATTAAATAATTTATACATACCGCAAACATCGCAACGAAATTCTTTCACAGCATTATGAGTATTTTCGTGTTGCTGACAGATCTGAATAGTAAAAAACAATTTATCGCAAACGCTACATTTAAAATTTCGTTCTCTAATCCCCTGATGTAATTTTTGATGTACCTTTAATGTAGAAGGCGAGGCATACCATTTTTTACAAATTTCACATTGATGTGTTTTTCTTGACTGTTCCATTTTCTCGTCTTTAAATTTTTTTTAAATTACACTTAAATAAATAATAAAAACAATAAAACCGACTTCAAAAAAAAAAATGTGAAAAACGTGATAGACGTGACCAAAATGCACTAAAAGATAAAAAAATAATTATGTTATTTAGTTACTTCAACTAGTTGGCGCAGCTTTACTTTCGACCTATATACTAGTTTTGTTGATCTCTTTATCCACCGGGTAGATCCTTAGATCCACCGGGCAGATCCGTAAATCCACCGGGCAGATCCGGGCGCCGGATCTATGGCTGTAGCCCGAAGCGGCAAAATTCAGGGGCGGCAAATTTTTGTTAAAATACTAAAAGCACATGTGAAAAAACCTAATAGATAATTAGGCTTATTAGACGGATATGTAGGTACTATTTCAAATAATTGATTAAAATAAAATATACTACTATTTATAAACGTTTTTTTATTATACGACTTTTTCATTTTTGTCCTTCTATTATTCTTTCTTTCCGGGAGCTTTATTCTAAAATAAAATAAATTAAAATGAAGTTATAGAAAAAGAAAGTAGTAACTATTTTAGTATTATCTTACTTGAATAAACCGTATCAATTTCTCTAACTTTGCGCTTTTCGTTTAACTGTTGAAGGCTCTTGTTTGACGATTGAACGACTTAGTAAAAGATAGACATCATTTCTGATTAAGTTAGTTAGGCTGCAATTTAAAAACCCAAAAACCAATCAAGACACTTCCAAATTAAATTTTAGCTGCTCCGAAAGATCCATTGGAGGACAACATCGCTATCTAACTCAAACTATGTTTGAAACTAGCTTCATCAATGAACAGAAAATAAAACGATCTTACCTAATGTACTCAGAAAGTTCTGCAAAACTTAGCTGTATACTATGCCACTATTTGGAGAAATATCAAAATTAGCAAAAAAAGGCTTTTATGATTAGAAGCACGCCAACGAGTATTTAAAAAGCCACGAGAATTTATCAATCAGACCATAAGTCATGTGTCTTAGTCTTCTTCTTCTTCTTCTTCTTAGCCTGAGTTCATCCACTCCTGAATGTAGGCCTCTCTCATTTCCTTCCATGCTTCCCTATCCGCTGCCATTTGAAACCACTCCCGTCCCGCAATTCGCTTCACATCGTCCAACCATCTTTTCTGGGGTCTTCCCACACTTCTTTTAGATGTTCTTGGGCGCCAGTGTATGGTTTTATATGTCCATCTTGTAGGATCATGTCTTGCCACGTGTCCCACCCAATTCCACTTCAATTTGGATATTCTGCCAATTACGTCGGGGACTTTTGTTATTTTTCGGATTTCTGTTAGTCTTATCCTGTCCCTCAACGATATACCCAGCATGGCTCTTTCCATTGATCGCTGCATGACTCTTAATCTATTCGCATTTATTTTCGTCATCGCCATGGTTTCCAGGCCATATGTGGTGACAGGTAGAATGCATGCGGCATATACTTTTCTTTTTAAATTTTTTTTTTTTTTTTTTTAAATTTCTAAATAAATTTTTAAATAAATTTAAAAATAAATTTAAAAAAAAAAAAAAAAAAAAAAAAAAAAAAAATTTAAAAAGAAAAGTGTCTTAGTAATGTGAAGCATCTAGTTACATTCTTCGATTTCAAGCGGCTTTTTTGTCATTTTTATGGTGAGAGAATTATGAGAATTATGCTTCACTAAAACCTTATGTGCAGTAATTAATAAAAATTTTAGGACATTGATATGCATACATATTGTGGTTTGCATGGTATTTTTAATTTATTATGGAAGCTGGGTAGCTTTCATCGCAGGCATTGCTTTAATAATCTCAGTAATAATTGCACTCTTGCAAAGCATAATGTTGCTCAAAGCAATCTTTGAGCATACTTCTAGTACAATAAATACTGCAATGTCCCCAGCTATACAAATTGTAAAATTTCTCTTAATCCAAAGTCATCCCTGGGTGTACATTACCCAAGCAACACCAACGTCGATTTTGTACCTGTATAACATTGAAGTAACACGAATAGGTACATATTGTCGTGTTCCGAACCAAAGTTTTACCTACCCTGTTAATTTGCCATTAATTTTGATGTTAAGTTTATGAAATATTTGAATTTGAATTTTGGAAGGTAAAACTTTGAAAATTTAAAGTTGGTAGAAGTGAGGTTCTTATCGTGGCTTCTTTTTTAGCCAACTATGGCTAAAAAAACTGAAAAACTGAATTGATGAATCAGTTATCTCAGTTATATCAGTTATATCAGTTATCAGTTATATTATGTGTTGATTTTTTATGAACAGAATATTTAGAAATTTACAGTGTCGTATGGATACATAAAATTTATGTTCCTAATAGGCACTGATTTTTAATTAAAATAAATATTTAAAAAATATTCAATAATAATTTAAAAAATTAATTTCTGTAATTATTTAAAAATTCGATGTTTAATCGTTGACTTGCGGCAATCGTTTATTTATTTACCGTATATTAAGATACCATTACACATTTATTTAAATTTATACTATAAATTTTAATTATTTAATCAGAATTTACGATGTTGCTCCAGCCATTGGGCTTTGGTTGATGATTGGTTCACTCCTGGGTATGCATTCCTGAAATATCTGAAATTTAACATTAATCACCCAAATAATAATTACTTACTTTTTTTTTAACGGTGGCGGCTGGAAGATTCAAACCTGAACTTTCCATCAGAAAGTATATTACTTAACCGTCACACCGACCAAGGATGTATACAAAAGATACAAGTTTGATGATGGTTAATTTCCATTTCCAGTAATAATTATATTAATTTGGTTTAAAAATATCAAGCAATATAATTTATTACTTTAATTAGTATTACGTCGGCTCACTGCAAGAAGCAGATAAGTAACATACTGATAGTTTTGAGATAATAGAGATTTAAATTTTAGATGCACATTAAAAATCAGTAAATTAAGAAATATGTGTAATAAACGGAAGATCGTATAAGAAATATATATAATTCTAAAATAAACTTATATTTCTGAAAAAAACATAAACACTTAACTAAAAATTGCCAAAAATGGACTTATCTTGTTTTGGTGGTAAGTCGACGCGTGACGTTCATTTAAGATAATTTAAAACCACGTGTAATATATTTTAAATTATGACAAGTAAATAACTGTTTTTTATTTATTGTTACTGTATTGGTATTTATTGTTATTTATTGGTACTGTTATACGTGGCGGCAATATGAAATGTCCGGTCATAAAAATTTAAGTTAATAGTAATTTTTTTAGAGATGTTGTATTACAACTACAACGCGAGAACCGCTGCAATAATTAATTAATTACAGATTTATCGATTTTTATCGCTTTTATCCAATTTTTATTACAATTTTTGCCATTTACATCCGAGCAACATGCTGTAATTTCGATTTTAGACTGAATATTTTCATAAAAATTGCTATTTTCACTAAATTTTGCATATTAGCTCCAGTCGAGACGATAAATCGGTCGAAATGCCGGCCTGAATTTAACCGCGTGGTAATAGCAATACCCAAAAATAACGGTAATTGTTTTAAATATTAAAAATTTTTTTTAATTTTTGTAATTAGTTATTCATATACTTTCGCGTGGTAATAATATTTTTACCTTTTTTTACAAAATTTTGTACGACCACGTTCTACGGACTTGGTAAATTTCCATTTTAAAGTCAGCAATGTTGCCGATTCGCCCCAGCCAAATCGCATTAATAATAATTTTATTTCACTTTTTAAGATTTTAGACTGAATATCTTGATAGAAATTGATATTTTCACTAAATTTTGCATAATATAGCTCCAGTCAAGATGTTAAACCGACCCAAGGCCGGCCGGAAATTTCACCTCGTGGTAAAAGTAATTCGAAAAAATAACGCTTATCTTGTAAAATTTTTGATTTTTGTAATTAGTAATTCATATACTTTCTCATGGTAATAATATTTTTCGATATTTTTAGAAAATTTTGTATACCACGTTTTCAATGTTAACGAATTTAACACGGTATACCAGTGTTATGGTTAAACACCTTATTTTATCAGAATGTAACGTGAAGTTTTTTTATAGTCGAAAAATAAATAAAACAATTTGATCGACAATTATTATAATGTAAAATAAATTATTAATTCTATAAACTATAAACCAACACTGAACTTATTACTAACTGAAAATTATACTTAAAACTGAAAAATATGAAGAGGAACCTACTATATATAATAAAAGCAAATCTCTTATCTGTGTTGGACTTCTTAGATTTCAAAAGAAAGTTGTAATCAAATGTTGATAAAGTCCAACGTCTGGTTATCAATCAATGATTGAGATAAAAGCAATAAAAGAAAATAGATAAACACTAAATACATAACATAATAAAAATGTACAAGAATGCTACAGGGTTGCATTATAACACCAGTAGCGGAGAAAAATCCTGGCTAATTGGTTTTCTACTTGTGGGAATTTTCGTATTTCGAGGTTCGTATTACCTTGATATACGTATTTCCGAAGATTTCCGAAGGAAGTCTTAGTACAAAAAAACCCAATATGGCCACCGCAAAGGTTGTTATTGACATTAATGGCCCCGAGCCGAGGGAAAAATTAGAAAGTACAACCAAAAGTCTTAATTTTATTCTAACCTGAAATTTATGGTGTAGTTCTGGTACTGCATGTACCAATGCCCTGTATAGGCATCAAAAACCGGTGATATAGAAACCGAAGATTTTGTTAATTTTAATAAGTCAGAAGTGGGGGGGGGGAGCTTATCCAGTCACCTTCTGTATCTGTTTATGCCCTGTAAAACACAAATGTTATTGATGCCCAGATCGGTCATATTGGCCAATCGAACTGGCGGTTTTCAAATACACCTAAATTTATATTATTAAAATACATTTAACTACCTCCCTCCCCATAGTGTCACGTTTTTATCGAAAAAATTTAGAGTAGCGCAAATTCAAAGTATAATCCGATACATTTTCGAGGTAGTTATAGTGGTTTAACAAAGATTTTGTCATTTTTATAAAATATAATATCAACAATTTATTTTTATTTAAAAAAGAAGTTTAATAATCCGTTCAGCTGAACCACCACGTGACCAATACATAATATTTTTGTTTATCAAAATGAAAAATTTTAAAATAAAGATAATAATCAATTTAAAGCATTTGTTATTTAATTATTCTTTCACACAAAATATTTAAATTTTTCTCAAAAATATTTCAAAACAAGATGGCAATGTAATTATTGTAACCAAACGGTACGATTAAACCTGCACCTAACTGGTACCAGTTTCAATAAATATGCGATACATTTTCGGGTCAGTTATTATGATGGTCTATTGGATTTTTTAATTTTTATAAAATATATTAACAATTTATTTTTTTTTAAACAACGTTTAATAATCTGTAATCAGTAAAAGATACTTAAGCGGCACACAAGTTTTCATTCATATTTGCACTGTACCCTTGCAGTATAGTTTCAATGCATATAATTTCATACCGTTATTGTAAAGCCAAATGATGTATCAGATATGTAATGAAATTTGAGTAACTCAAATATATTGAAACATATGATACCGTTTAGATGCAGTTTTAAACTTTACGTCTCGGTACCAAAATTGCAGTAGCCAATATGTACAAGTATATTATGAATTGATGGTTACGATTTTTACATTGCCGGTTTGATATCTATTAAGTGCAGTTTAAATAGTAATGTTTTGGTAGTATTTATGGTATTATTTATAGTATTTATGGCGCTGAAAGTAATAACAAATACAGTATGACACGTGTTCCTTAATTTTCTGTTAAATTTTATTTTATTTAAAATAATTCATAATATAAAAAAAATTCTAAAAATTTTAATTTATTCTAATTCAACACTGATATTTTTAAAACCACCCGCTATATTCGTCCCGTATGTGCAGGATATTAAAAGGTATTAAACCTCAAGAACGTTGAAAACCACACATTTCAACTAAAATAAAAATGAAATTTTAGAGCTGTTATAAAAGGTATTCACTTTTCAACAGATTTAGATAATATTAGTCAGGAAATTGTGACGAAAGGCCATGCAGTTGCACGTATTACTAATATGCTACAAAATTCAACAAAAACCCCTTTATCAATGCACCTTGTCGAACTAAAACCTAATGATAGTAACAAGAATATTTACAAAATTTATAGATTAGTAAATACAGTTGTTGTAGTTGAACCACCCCACCAGAAGAGAGAAATAGTACAATGTACACGATGCCAGAGGTACGGACACATTAAAGCTTACTGTTCACGACAACCTAGATGTGTGAAACGCAAGAACAACCACTGGACCAAATGTGCACAATGGCTAAAACCACAAACTCAACTTGTGTGTTATGCAACGGTGAACATCCCGCTAATTCCAAGGGCTGCATCGTATATAAGGAGGTACCAAAAAGAAAATTCCCCACCCTGAGACTTAAAATAAACGTAGCCTTCAGCGCACCACCACCATCTTTTAATACTAAAAATTTTACTCCAATTAGAAATAGCCAATCTGAACCACAGGGTCTTGTGGAAACAAACCTCCCACAGGTACAAACCACGGCATTGAACCACACACCTAATTTTGCTACTTCTCTGAGAGGAAATGTTCAACAAAATCAACACTCTGACAACGTTCAGGTAAATTACGAAAACCAATACCAAAATCAAAACGAAAGTAAAATAATGCTAATGCTATCTAAAATTCTGGATCGTATGGATGAGAATATGAAGAGAATCGATAAATTAATCGATCTCTTAGTCACCATCTTGTCCAGGAATCATTAATGGCCACTTCAATTAAAATAGCAGTAGGGAATGCTAATGGCTTGTCACAACACGGGCAAGAGTTAACACTATTTTTACAAAACCACAACATTGACATAGCGCTCATCTCTGAGACACATTTTACTAACCGTAGTTTTATCAATATTCCAAGATACTCAATCTATCATACAAAACACCCAGATGGAACAGCTCATGGTGGTACTGCAATAGCTATAAAAACAAAATTTAAGCATTTCGAGATTGATAAATTCCAAGAGAGTTACCTGCAGGCGACAAGTGTGGTAGTGGAAACATGGAGTGGTCCTATAACATTTGCTGCAATTTACTACCCTCCAAGGTTTACCAAAACATACAGAGTGGGGATCACGGCTCGCTAATCCTCGAGGCAGAACATTACTAAAAGTTATCAATAACAACAATTTTAGACACGTGTCGACTGATCAACCTACATATTGGCCCACCGACAGAAATAAGCTGCCGGACATCATTGATTTTTGTGTGACAAAAGGTATCTCTATGAACTACATGCATGCTAAATCTTGCTTGGACTTATCGTTCGATCACTCACCAATTTTAGTAACATTGCACTCGAAAATATTACAAAAGCAGAATCCACCACAACTTAGCAATAAACAAATCAACTGGAAAAATTTTAAACTAATAGTAGAGGAAAACATCGACACCTCCATACCACTTAAAACTGAGCGGAATATAACTGACGCGGTGGAACATTTGAACAGCACTATTCAGAACGCTGCGTGGAATTCCACCCCTCTTTTGAAATATTCGGATAATAACAACTCGTACTCGATCGACATACGTATGGCAATAGCGGAAAAGAGAAAACTTAGAGAAACCTGGAAAAGTACTAGACATCCCCACGATAAAAACAGACTAAACCAAGCAACAAGGAAGTTAAAGAACATGCTACAAAACAGTAAAAATGAAGCAATTGAGAACTACCTAAGACATCTTACACCTACGAAAGATACCGATTACTCACTGTGGAAGGCAACAAGAAAGCTAAAGCAAATATCAACACCTGTTCCCCCAATACGAACACCAAATAGAAACTGAGCTAAAAGCAATCGAGAAAAAGCAGAATACCTTTGCGAAACACCTGGCTGAGGTGTTTCAACCGTTCGCTGCAATAGAACCGGAAAATGAAGAGCAAATTATCCAACTACTAAATGCTTCACATCAGCTAGATTTTCCAATCATTCGACATCGAGTGTTTGCATTGTGTAGACGTGCGGACTTGAGCTCCGTTATCGATAGACCATAAGTGCTTCGAATCGATAAATAGTTTTGCTCTTTAATAAAGTTTTAATTCTTTGCAATTAGAAAACAACACAACCACCTTTTCTGGGGTTCTTTTTCTCCCCAGCTTTGACTTATGGCGCACTTTCTAGTGCTGCCTATAAAGTACAAAAAGAAAGAAGAACATGGAAGTTACCATTGATTCTAACATTGAAGACACTGATAGTTCAAACAAACGAAAAAATGAAGACAGATCACCTCAAGCAGATACTCCACAAAAGCGATATCACTGGACATCTCAACAACACCTACTCCAACGAAACAGGTTCTTTTCATTATCAAACCTAAATGACGAGGTGAGTGACGTCAATCCTTTATCTTCCCAAAACACCACAAGCCAACAAACCAAAACCACAATTAAAATTCCACCAATTTTCCTATCATCACAAAATAATTATAATGAAATTGTATCCGATATCAAAAAGATAAGTAAAGGTAATTTTACAACTACATCTAGTCAAAATCGAATTCGAGTTAACCTTACACAAATCGACGACTACAGAGCACTAACCAAATATTACAAAGAAAATGGAATTCACAATTACACCTATCAGGACCCAACTAATAAGTCTCTATCTGTAGTAATCAAGCACGTACCCTTATCGCTAACTAACGATGAAATCCATGACTATCTCAAACAACTTCAATACCCAGTCATTAAAACTACTAGATTACTTAATAAATACCGAGAACCTACCCAGACAGTAGCTAATGAATTAACAGACAATGACAAATCAAGAGAAATCTTCAAACTAAAAAAACTAGAACGTTCTATCGTAACAGTGGAACCAAGACGAGGTAGTCAAAATATTCCACAATGCCACCGTTGCCAGAGATACGGCCACACCCACAACTACTGCCAAATGAAGTACAGGTGCGTTAAATGTACTGGTAATCACTACTATAGAGACTGCAAACAAACAACTGACACTCCACCAACCTGTATAAATTGCGGCGAACACCACCCGGCTAATTACAAAGGATGCAAACACCATATTGAAATCCAAAACCAACAACACCGTTTTAAACCCAATAGCGCACATCCAATAAGAAATAATAACCAACAACAAATACCACCCCCGCTCACCAGAATACACTTCATACTACTTATGCCAAAGCAGCATCAAATTACATCCCCGCTAATTCTTCAACATCCCAAAAAACACCATCATAAATAGTAGATTCGATTTTAAATTTTCTAGCCAACTTAACTCCTTTTATAGATCAAATTAAAACTTTTTTTCTAAATCAAATCATTCCTCAACTATTCCAAGGCCAGGGTCAAAACTAATTACGCTCTCCTTCAAAAATTAACAATTCTAAATTGGAATGCAAACGGTATTAAAATCCAGCGACCACAACTGATTGATTTTTTACAGAGACATAATGTCTCAATAGCATGCATCTTGTAGACACATTTAGTCGAAAACTTACCATTCAAAATCCCTGGTTACTATGCGTACAGAACCGATCGTATCACAAATCACGCCTCTGGTGGAGTTGCTATTCTTATTAGACACAACATCAGTCACTGTGGGCTAATGAAATTCAAATGCATAAACTTGGAAGTAACTGGCATCCAAATAAAACTCTCGGATAATAGTTTGCTTAACATAATAAGCGCATATAAACAACCCAACAAATCTCTTCTTAATAAAGATTTAAGAGAAATTAAACAAATTATAAAATCTCTTCCAATAAAGAAATCACCTGGTCCTGATCAAATACCCAACATTGTTCTCAAACATATAACCAAAAAATTCCTTTCATTCTTGGCGTCACTTTTTAACGCATGTCTTCAGAGAGGCTACTTCCCGATGGACTGGAAACACGCTGAAATTCTTCTATTCCATAAACCAGGAAAGGACAAAAAAATCTCGATAGTTATCGCCCAATCAGCTTACTGAGTACTCTGTCCAAGATACTTGAAAAAGTAATATTATCTCGACTCAATGAAGTCCTAAGCGAAACTAATGCTATTCCACACTACCAATTTGGATTCCGAAAAGTCTATAGCGCAAATCAACAACTTGGAAGAATATTAGAACTGATCGAAAAGGGATACGAAGCTGAACAATATAGCACAGTAGCATTTTTGGATATTGCTCAAGCTTTTAATCGAGTTTGGCACGAGGGATTGAAGTACAAGCTTCTTCAACTGCAGAGCTAAAAGTAATTCAATTAAAAGGCTTGAATAAAGTAATTCAATTACTTAAAAGTAATTCAATTACTATAATTGAATTACCTTTGAAATTTACCTAAAGTAATTGGTATTTGAATTACTGTAATAAAGTATTTGAGTATTTGGTAATTAAATTTTAGATCTTTCTTCGATAATTGAATTACTTTGGAGTAATTGAATTACTTTTGAGGAATTAAATTACTTTAGAGTAATTGAATTACTTTTTTGGTAATTGAATTACTTTTGAGTAATTGAATTATTTTTGAGTAATTGCATTACTTTCTCGGTAATTTAATGTTTATTAAACAAACTGCAAAAATTCAAGGGGTTATTCCCTGAATTATTCTAAGAATATTTTGTACTGTGATGATTTTTGAAAAACCGCTTTGCTGCAAAACTTCGCCCTGTATCATACAGAGTGATAAAAAATTTTAGGGATTTAGAGACATCTATTTCTCATTGGTTAAAAATTTGATTAAATATTTAAACATTTTTATATTGGTAAATTGATACCATAAGATTTATCAAACTATATAAAGGAAGCAATTCTGTAAGTTATTAATTATTATTACTAAATGGTTCAAAAGCATTCCAACCCAACCTATAGCCTATAGAATAGATAATGTCTGCAGGTAATATTCATGAAGATTTTGATTTAAATTTTGAAACGGATAATTACAGTGAAGTTCCCATTATCGATGAATCATCTACTTCAGGAACGTCAATGGCACCGAATATATCATCGAACATAGAAGATGCTAAAGCCAAATTCGAAATATGTCCTTACTTAGATGGAAAATTTTTTAAAATTGTTTCATACTCTGAAGATGACAAAAAAGTTGTAGCCGAATGTCAAACATGTTTGCCTAAGCGAATAAACATTAAAGGATATTATGGAGTATCGACAAACTTCATTAAACATATTAAGAAAATATATGTAAACACAAAAACGTATGAGAAGTACTTGGTTTATAAAGAATCACAACATTCTACAAACAAGAACCAAATCATTAATCGCAAGAGAAAATTGGAAACAGATGACCTGAAAACGAATGATGTAAGTAGGAATATTACTAAACAACGAAAAATAACCGATTCGTATAAAAGTAGTGCATGTATTAGCCAAAAAGAATTTGATGATCGGGTTATTAAGTTTATTACAAATACAATGTCTGCAGTTTCGATTATTAATAATCCATCATTCATTGCACTTTTCGATGGAATGGAGTTAAATGTTATGTCTCGTACTACAGCAATAACTAAAATAGATAACATGTGCAAAAACGTGCTTTCTTCGATTAGAAACGACTTGCAAGAAGTACAGTTTGTCTGTACTACAGTAGACATTTGGTCAGCCAAACGCCGAAGTCTTTTTGGAATGACTTGTCATTGGATTGATGAATCATATAACAGACGTTCGGCAGCAATAGCTTGTAAAAGATTTAGTGGTAGTCATACATATGATAGAATTGCAGAAATTATAGATGATTTGCATACGAAATTTGATTTTCAAATACATTGGTTGCGACAGTATCTGACAACGGTTCAAACTTTGTTAAGGCGTTTAATGAATTTGGTATGAAGTTCCGTAACAATTTCGATAATTACGATTCTGAAAATATTGAACGAGAAATAGCTTATGAACCAGAATTTGTTGAAATACCCCTCAATACGGATACAGATAATTCTGTAATTGAAAATGGTAATATTATTTTACCAAAGCATGTTCGTTGTTTAACCCATACCTTAAATTTAATTGCAACCCCTGATGCTAAGAACTACATCGATAGAAATAATACATTGCAAAATAAACATACAAATTGTATAAGTAAATGTTCACTTTTGTGGAAAAGGGCGGGACGTCCTAAAACTGCGGAAAAAATAAAAGAAACTCTAGGTCATACATTGAGCTATCCAGATTCCAGGTTGGAATTCTTTATTTGGTTCAATTTCGGCAATCTTGCTTGAAAGAGAGAAATTGTCTCAACTATTTGAACAGCTGGATATGAAAAATCAGTGTTTTACAGAAACTGAATATCAATATTTAACTGAATATTGCAAAATTTAAGAACCACTGGCTAAAACTTTAGATATTTTACAACGAGAAAATAATTGTTATTTTGGGTATGTATTACCTTGCTTGGGTAACCTTCTGAAAAAATTTCAGAAATTAGATTCAGAAACGTTTTATTTCTGTAAACCAATATTGCAGGCATGTAGAAATGGCCTATTAAAAAGGTTTAAAATTTATTTAGATTTTTGTGAGACACCAAATGCAGAAACGCAAGATGCTATGGTTGCATCATTCACTATACCAAAATTTAAATTATTATGGGCAAGTAACTTCAAGAGAGCTGATTTAACTGTAAATTTAAGTGACATAATCCAACGAATAGTGCTTGCAGCTGCTCAAAATCACCATAGCATTTATAATTTAATAAATGATAGTAATACCACAAAATTACCCCCGACTGAAGATGACGACTTCTTTGATTTTACAGAAGACCAAGTAACGGATTCGATGCAAAGTTCGGTGAATAAATTTAAGAAAACAGTCGAATTAGAAATTTTACAATATTTAAATGATTCTGGAACAACTTTAGGTGTTTTAAATTCGTATTCAATTATAAAACAATTGTTTTACCGACACAACACTTGTTTGCCATCTTCAGCACCGGTTGAAAGATTGTTTTCGTTTGCTGAAATTATCAATGCACCAAGAAGACATGCTCTATCGGATACAAATTTTGAAAATTTGGAATTAATAAAAGCCAATTTCAAAAAAAATAATTAACTATTTAAGAATACTTTTTATAATAATTAAATTTTTTAATAAACAAATAGTAGTAATACATAATATAACAAGTTTTTGATTTCTACCTTAATGTTTAAAGAATTTGGATCTTGAAATACTTTGGGTAATTGAATTACTTTAGGTAATTGAATTACTTTGGATAATTGAATTACTTTGGGTAATTAAATTACTTTTTGGTTACTTTCTAAAGATTTGAATTACTTTTACGAAGTATTTGGTAATTGAATTACTTTTTCTTAGTAAAATAATTTAGTAATTGACATGTCAATTACTTTTAAGAAGAATTGGTGTTTGGCATTTCAATTACTTTCAACATTAACAAAGTAATTGGTAATTGAATTACTTTTACCGAGTGCTTTGTACCGCTCTGCTGCTATCCGACTTAACACCAATCCTAAAAAAACACCAGGTTATGACCTTATCACTGGTAAAGTTCTACAGCAGCTTCCTGAAAAATGCTTAAGATTGATAACATTCTTGTTTAATGCGATTCTTCGTCTCGAGTTTGTGCCCCCACGGTGGAAAGTGGCGCAAATTATCCTTATCTATAAGGTGGGAAAGCCAGCAGAGGAGGCAACATCATTGTCTTACTAATTCGGTAATACCAGCATTGTGGAAGAAGTCGATCATAACGCCTATCGCTAAAAGCAATAATGCCACTAAATTTACTGATCTTCGGCCAATTAGTGTGTTGCCTACTCTTTCAAAAGTATTTGAGTCCGTTCTTCACCGGCAGCTACTAGATCACGTTGAGTGTAATAGTATTTTACCTGATATTCAATCTGGTTTTCGCTCTGGCTACAGTACTGCAACCGCCTTATGTAAGGTTGTTAACGATATCACTAGGAATATCGACGATTCTAAGATAACAATTATGACATTACTGGACTACAGCAAAGCTTTTGATGTGATTAATCATAAATTACTCGTTTCTAAATTATTATATTATAGATGTGACAACTCAGCCATTGTTCTTTTGCATAATTATTTGACTGATCGAACTCAAAGAGTCAAATTGAATGGATGCATATCGAACGAACTAGCCATAAACAGTGGGGTTCCTCAGGGCACCATTCTAGGTCCGCTTCTTTTTGCCATTTTCACAGCTGATCTTCCCAGCGTTCTTTCTTCCGACTACGGTGTGCATATGTACGCTGACGATACTCGCGTATATACCTCTGGCAAACCACTGTTGGTTAACAACGTTGTTCAATCTATGAATATTAATTTGGCCTCGATAAAACTCGGTCCAGCAACAATGGGTTAATCCTTAACCCTCATAAAACTGTTTGCTTGCGAATGGGAAGTGCTTTCTCCTGTACCCTAGTCGATAATACTCGAACTACTGATGTCATGCTTGATGGCTGCAATATTAAGTTCAGCGGGAATGTCAGGGACCTCGGCGTGACTTGCGACAGTAATTTGACTTTTGAAGCGCATGTAAATAAGGTTTGTGGAATTGGATTCTACAAACTGAAATCCTTGTATAGATACAAGTCTCTTCTTCCTGCTAAAGTAAAGTTGCACCTAGTGCAAAGTTTAGTTTTGTGTCATCTGGACTACTGCAGGTCAGTCTATTATGGATACCTAACTGTGAACTTGAAACATAAGCTTTAAATATTGCAGAATTGCTGCATTAGATTCGCTTATGACATCGATTTCCGCAACCATATTACACCGTACTACAATAATTTTGGTATTCTCAAAATTAACGCTCGGTTTGAACTTCTGTTTGCTGTTTTTTATATAATATATATAAGCGTGAATGCCCAAATTATTTACTTGAATTAATGAAGCGAAGATCAGATTGCCATCAACTTAACCTTCGAAACATTGCGAATTTATGTATACCTTACCATAAAACGTCCAAATTCAAGGGCTCCTTTCAATATCGTGCGTCAGAAGTCTTTAACAAGTTTATCGTCTTATTTGTGACTGCCGGAACAAGCTTCACGTTTAGGAAAAATATCAAAGCGATGCTATTGAACGAGCAAAATGAATGCTAACTGGGTATAATTGAAAAACAGCTTTGCTGAATGTATACCCTTTAATAACTGCAATGTTTATTTTGTATTTGTTTTTTTTTATCATTGTAAACCTATGTTATTAAATAAAATATTATTATTATATATCGCCCTATTAGTCTCCTTCCGGTTCTTTCAAAGGTGTTTGAAAAACTACTTTTACAAAGACTGCAACTCCACTTACTGAAAAAAGAGGTAATTCTCGAGCATCAATTTGGATTCAGAAAGCAGCACGCCACCATCGAGCAGGTTCACCGTGTCGTCAACATCATAAATGAAAATTTAGAAAAGAAAAGATATTGTACCATAGCTTTTCTGGATATCACACAAGCCTTTGATAAGGTGTGGCACACCGGGTTATTATACAAAATAAGATTGAGACTTCCGCACTCTTACTATTCAATTCTAAAATCATACCTTCTCGATAGACTTTATTACGTGAAATTTCAGAATGAATTATCCTACTTTATTATTATTAACTATAATTATTAACTATTTTTTGCTCAATTTTTCGATATCTAGCGCCGTTTTCGAGTTATTGCAAATTCAAAATCTCAAATTTAATTATTGATATATTTAATAATATATTTTTCAATCAGAAGAAAACTATTGATTATAACACGGGAAATATGAATACATTTCCCTTGGTTGTCTATAGTGGAATTAGACGAACAACCGGCACTACCAAAGGGGGAACCATATTGTTTTTATCACTCACTATCAAATTGTGTTTGTGCGTTGAATAATGTATTTTATTTATATAAAAATTTTATAATAAACAACTAAATTGATTTTTAATAATGATTTTTATTATATTATACATAATATTATAATTATTATTATTGTTAAATCCGCAACACTTTAAACTGTAAATGTTTCAATCCTGGTCAGTAAAGTATTATGCATATATTTTAACTATGAAGGTCATTAATTTTCCTTCGTGTAAATTTATCATCTATTAATTTAGTTTTACTTTCAAACTATCTAAATATTATTGAATTGAAATAACTACCATGGATGTTATTACAATAATTTTCCATTATACAAATACCGTTTCTAAAAATACTTTTAACATTAATTTAAATGGTCATAGTCATTATAAGTCATTATATACTACTTTCACTAAATTATTTCACACTAATTAGGTAACCTGGATACATATATATATCACATAGAAATATATCCTATTTTAGTTCCTTTACTGCTGTTAACGTCAACTTGGATCTACATTATTTGTACAACTTAATTACAAGAATAAGAAAAAATGCAAAAATGGGAGATGTAACTAGTCAACCTCGGGAAATATACTATTCATATTACCCTAGTTGTAATAATAGCTATATTTCACTTTTTTTCATATTTAAACAATTTTTACACATACCCTATAACCGATTATTATACATTAATATGCAAAATTTAGAATTTTCCAGAAGATATTTTGTCTAAAATCGAAAAAAGTTAAATTAAATTATTATAAATTAATAATTTTTGATTTTTGTCATTAGTGATTTCCGTGGTAATAACATTTTTACAAAATTTTAAGTTCCTAATGCTTCAAAATACGTATTTCAGAAGATTACCGAGGGCATATCCTAGTACAAAATTTCCAAGATGGGTGCCGCGAGGGTACCATCCACGTGGCTACCAAAGCAAGGCAAGAGAAAACCATGATACAATAAATTTCCGTAAATTCATTGTATCATGGGAGGGAATCTACTATGAGTAACTACTATACATAGTATTTGGTTTAACCAACCTAATTTTTACAATACAACTGTAACTTTTTTGATTTCAATTAAGATATTAATTAAAATCAGATATTAATTAAAAAAAGATTAGATTAAATTATTATTATATTATATTATATATTATATTATATATTATATTATTATATTATTATATATTATATATTATATTATATTATATTATATTATATTAGATAAAAAAAGATATTAATTTGTAGGCAAAATTTTAATTTCTTTTATAATATATTATATTTTAGCAACGACGTATGTATTATTATAAAAGTTTTAAACACGGTGCACAGTGGATTATTTTACGAATCTAGCGTGCATTAATTCAAAAATGCAATGGTGACAGATTTAATCGACACATCAAGCATTCTTTTATTAATTAATGGTATAATATTATAGAAACTAAAAAAAAACTCGGAGTGTGCGTGGAAATTAACAATCACCCATCACATTGCACTTTAATTAGTTGTAATTTTGCAAGCTTCAATTGCATTAAGCGCATCGTTTTGTAAGTATTGTGGTGACAGTATTGTGACAGTATTTTGATTTTGTTTTAAGATAATCGTGTAGAGAAAGGTATGTACTATTTAAAATATTAATTTAAAGTCCACTTTTAAGTCATTTCATTAATAAGATATGCTGTTTAAAACACGCTTTTGAGAATATGATTTTCATTATCTTTTTTATATCGTGGATCCGCAATCTCGGGAAGTTCATGGAAGTTGATCAAATGTTTTGATATATTTTAGTTACATCCATCAGCTTATCGAATAATTGAAAATTAGGTGCCGAGAAGTGCCGACTGATTTTTAATAATTAATTTTAGGTGCCATGTCGCTAGCTAGGAGAGAGCTGTTGGATGTTTGGCGGTTGGAAAAGAACGCTAATAAAAAAACCAATGTTCTATTAGGTTATGTGTTAAACAAATTTGAAATTTCTGAAGAACGAGAAGACGACAAATGTAAAGAAATAAAAAAAAGTGTTAAAATTGTAAGCAGGTTATTCAAAAAATGGTGGAACGCGAGTAAACGGACATTGAGTTCTTTTGAAGCAAAACATAAGAAATGGCTGGATGAAAACCATCAGTTTTTTCATTCAGGAATCACCATCTGTAAATACAAACAAAGCAGCAAAAAGAGGTCGACCTTCCAAATATTTTGATGATGTCAAAATTCGATCCAAGAGAAAAAAGATTGCTCCACTGTTGGAAACTTATACAAAATCAGAACTGACATTGGCGGCTCGTGTAAGCCTTCAGGTTGCTGAACAAAGAGATGCTGCCAAAATTGTACAAGATGTGACAGAATGTTCACCATCTCGAGCTACTCGAATAAAAAAAGCTTTTCTGTGCCCACAACATCTTTTAAAATATACACCAGAGAAAGCTCTAGCTTTGTATGTTGATGGCCACTATACTAAGCATTCATATATATTAATGCAATCTGGGGCTAAACATTTGAACGCAAATATATACCCACCTTACCACCACATTCAACAAGCAAAGAAGCTATGCTATCCGGAGGAAGACAGTATTTTTGTTTCGGATGTATTAGCCGAGATAAAACTTCAAGCTCTAGTAGATCACACAACAAGACGAATCGTGGAGATCCAAGAAGTTCTAAAAAGTAATAGATCATTGTTGAAAGGAAATATTTCTCTCATTTACAAATAGGGTTGTGATGGAAGCGCTGGCCAATCAAATTATAAGCAAACATTCACTGGAGAAGATGGACATGCAAAAAGTGATTCGAATATGTTTGCCATTTGTATTGTGCCGCTACAACTTTACACAGAAGATAGGAACATATTATGGCAGAACCCTCGACCATCATCGACGAGATTTTGTAAACCAATAAAACTTATATTTGCCAAAGAAACAAAAGAATTGTCGAAAAGAGAAATTAAAAATATTGAAGAACAAATCAAAGATATAAATCCTACTCTTATGCTTGGTAAATGAAACTGCTTTTAAAGTAAATCATTGCTTCAAAATGACTATGATAGATGGCAAACTATTCGGAGTTGTGATGGATACATCTTCACAAACATGTGGAATATGCGGTCCAACTCCGAAAATTATGAATACCTTAGACGCACTTAAAAAACTAGTTCTAAAGCCTGACAATTTTGAATATGAAATTTCAAATCTTCACGCGTATATTAGAAGTTTGGAATGCTTTTTACACATATCGTATAAATTAAAGATCAAGAAATGACAGGCTAGAGATACATCCGATAAAAAAGAAGTTAAGGAGAGACAAAAGAAAATAACAGATAAATTAAAAGAAGATCTGTCTTTACTGATCGATATTCCAAAGCCTGGTTATGGAACAACAAACGATGGCAATACTGCCAGAAAATTTTTTACAAACTTTACCAAGGCATCAATTTGCACCGGTATTGACGAAGAGTTATTTAAACGTTTTGATGTCATCTTAAAAACAATTTCCTGTGGATACAGTATCAATGTAGAGGCATTCAGAGAATATACCAAACATACAGCTGAACGATTTGTTAAACTCTACCCATGGTATTACATGCCCTCAAGCATACACAAGATATTAATTCATGGTGCTGATATAATTAACTCTGCTGTGCTTCCGATAGGCATGTTTTCTGAAGAAGCGCTAGAATCCCGAAATAAAGATTTCAGAAGATACCGTGAATTTAATACCAGAAAATTTTCACGCCAACAAACAATGCGTGATTTACTCAATTTAGTTTTGATTTCGTCGGATTCTAAAATAAGCACATTTTCAAGAGCAAATTATGTGAATAGTTACCAAAATAAAAGACTAAATGAAGAAGTAATTAAATTATTATCAGAGCCCAAAATTGTAAATTTTGAATATTCGGATGAATTCTCCAGAGAAGGAGACTATATTTCTGACTCAGAATAAATCACGGTCATTTTATTTTATTTTGTTATTTTATTTTATTTTGTTTTATTTTATTTTATAATATATTATTAACTACATTTATAGTTTATTTTAAATCTTGCTCTATTAAAATTATTAACTTTCTGTAGTTTTATTTATTGCATCTTTTATAGAGATAAATTATTTATTAGTTTGATTTGAAATTATGTATTGTTTTAAACGTATTTCACATGATATTATTTATACCCAATTTAAAATAATATTTTAATTGTATAAATATAATATTTGCATAACTGTACAGGTATAAGTTTTATCGTAATAAAATTTTCAATGCGTTCATCAATTAATCCACGCTAGATTCGTAAAATAATTCACTGTGCGGTGGCGGCTTCGTAGGTGCGGGCGATCATTACCATATAAAACTAAATAAAATCATAGCTCTTTTGGTAAAACATCGTAAAATATTGCAAAATTGTATGGCATACTGATATCACAAACAAAGTTGTTTAAGCATTTCCGTGATGTCACTTTTGGTGTAAATCATAAAATTTAAACATAATTATATCTTGGCGATATCGCAAAGTAGCATCGTACCGATATTATAGATAAAATTGTCTAAGCATCGCATCGTCTAACCTGGTCATATCACAAACAACTCACATATACTACATAGCGACGATATCACAGCGGTATCACATGAGATATCACACCGGGGTCACAAAAGAAGCACGAATGCGATATCGCATGGACATCGGTGCCGACTGGGAAGGGCGGGAGCGACAAGTTACCAGTAGCCCCTAGGCGGCAAAAGCATAAATCCGCCACTGATCCGTCTATGAGAATATTTTTTAGTGAGTACAGCATTTGTCAAAGCGCCCGGAGCGGAGGATCGATTTTGACAAACGCAGCTACGGAAAATCTTAAATCAACTCTAAAATCTAGCTATCTTATCGTGTGGTAGTGATTGACTGACAGCTCGCAAGTAGTAGGAAGTAGGTTAGCTATCTGTCGAGGTTATTTGTTGAGGTTAACCGTGGCCTCTCTTGGACATATTTTTTTTTCTAAATTTAATTAACCGTTTACAATTTTTTTAATATAATTATTATTTATTTTCAACTAACTGACTCGACAGACGTTGTCCCGTCTTGGAACTAGAAAAAATATTTCAAAATCATAGAATTTTTATTGTGATTCTTTTTCATTTTCATTGACTTCATAGCGGTTCTGGGTGAGCTATTGCTCTGAACAAGAAGTAACATTACAAAACATCACCGTAGCTATAGCTAAATTTGTAAACCGAGGTTTGAATAATCTAATGGATGTGAAAAATAGAAGTAAAACTATCCGAAAAGGAAGTAGTCTTTATGATATAGGAAGGTTCTACCTCCACTAACCGTGGTTCAACGATTAAGGATTTATTTGCAATCTGAAATTACACACGGTGAAGTATTCTACATACTGAAGTAGAATTAATCGATCGCAGAACATAAGCAATGTAACCCTAATAATATGGAGGGCGGTATCTGCTAACGTTATGCTGGTTCTATCGGAAACCATACCTTGGGAACAAGAAGAAAGATAAACTTCAACGAGAAGCTGCCAACCAAAAACAAACACTCTCCAAAAGTGAAATTTACATAAGTACTGAATGGAAAGCGGGATTCCAGAAAGAATATCTTAAAATTTACATGTGCTGTCTTTGAAGTGAAAGACCTAAACGGTTAGCAGCCCTTATGAATTAGAATTAGCATTACCATTAATTATGCACAATGTTAAAACGTAGATTAAATTAAAATATTGTTTTTTTATATAACCAAGTTAACATTAAAATTAAAAATAGCTCACATTATGTCTTTTGGGGGGAGCTGGTGAAGGGAGAACTTGTGGTAGTAAAAGATAAAAAGAGTAGCGTTGACGAAGAACTATGCGACGATACACAAGCGATTATTTTATACTTATAATTATACTAGCTGACTCGACAGACGTTGTCCTGTCTTGGTACTAGAAAAAATATTTCAAAATCATAGAATTTTTATTGTGATGCTTTTTCATGCACAACTTTGTTAGTTTTGTTTTCTGGTGCGTAAATAAATAATGATGATCATTTCCCGACACGGGAACAGGCCACATACAATTGGCCATGTGAAAAATATGAATTTTCAAGATTGATGCCACAAACACTAGCGACTGCCCTTGCAATTTACTTATTGACATTGCAAATGCAAGCCGCACATCGAAACGTCTTCGCCGAATACCAAATTTACCGAATACGTTTTGGCCCATAAACCGCTACAACTTTGTTCGAAAATTAGCTTAACGCCGTTAAAAATATTATAGTTGGAGTTATAAGTTGAGAATTCTACAAAAATTAGTCTCGATTTGGTATCCATCCATTCACTATCTGCAAGATATTTTAAATTATAATTTATGTATTGTATAAAGTTCTTCCCAGCGGAGCACTATATCCACCGCCAGGGTATATTGTAATGTAACCTGTAATAGATAATATCTTCAGAAACACATTTAGCTGCAGTGCTTTTGGTTACCAATAGTTGGTAAGTAGTTGGTAATAGTTGATTGGTCCTGTTCATAACTCCAAATGCTCAGCAGTCTAGGTACGTTAATTTTTGAGTTATTGTTATCATCTAACTCTTTATTACGAACTATTGTAATATCATCTTTGCGATCGTTCGAAGATAGTGTGTCCGAGTCTGGAACGTCAGTTTGATTCGTTTTATTGTCCCAAAAATATTGAAAATTGCCCATTACACTATATTGGGGTTCATATTCCGGATTACATGTTCAATTCATATGTCTCATGTTTACTACTAGCGGGCAACAGTCTTCACAGACGCGTAACTGCCTTAATTTCACAACTCCAAAACTTTTGTGCAATAATCGATCATTATTCCGGATAAATCAAATTAAGATCGGAGTACCATTTAGCCGGATGAGCGGCTAGTGCGAGAATTCCATTTAGATATTCTATAAAACTGTAATAAATAGATTAAACTTTTAGGCAAGGAAGTTAATTTTTCTTACTCTTTCAAAGTATCAAGATCATCGAAACGTAGCTCTTTTGTAAACTCCCCAGAAGTAATTTCTTTCATTTTTATGTTACTGTAAACATCCAAATTTTTTCTATTGGCAAGTACCACAAAATACAATAATAGTATGTATATTAGACACATCATCAAATCGTACAATTGACGGTGAATTTCTTCTCGCCTTAACCCTTTCTGACGTCTTTGCTAAAGATAAAGTTACAATAATAATTGTTAAATAAAACGCTTGAATAAATTACAAGCCACTCTTCCCTTGTTAGTGGTCGGTATTTTTGAGTCAAATAAAGCAATAACAAATTGGTTCCAAATGTAAGATAAAGTGCGGTTTTCTGATTTTCCATTTCATTTACAACCATAGCGGAATCTATTGGAACTGAAGGTATCTGTAAGATAACACTATTGTTATGTTTGTATTGGTTCCAGAAGAAGTAAGTAAGCATGGAGGTACTTGTGCTTATCTTAAATATTGGAATATTGTTGTCTTCTTTGTTATCCTTTGTTCATTCTTATGGGCATTGTAGATGGATTGATAGAAGAAAAATTATTAAATACGAAAAATTTAACAAAACGGAAAATATTAACAATAAAACATGTTCAATTAAAGAGTAATAACGATTGAAAACACATTTAATACATAAAGGAAACTATTGTCGCAACAATGAACAAAGATAACAATGGGTGCCGTTTAGCAATATGTAGAAACTTGAGAAAAGGAGGAAGTTAGTAATTAACACGGAAATTACTTCCATTGAAATAAATTTCTTTTTTTTTTTTTTTTTTTTCTTTATATTTATATTGCTTATATCAACAATCAGAATAATTTACAACAAATAAATATTATAAAGTTTCCTATGAGTTGATTTGTTCTCTCTTGTCATGCAGGGGAATAGGCCCATCGGCATTACCCATATCCAGTTAGTTTATGACAGCAGATCCCGAGGGTATTTTCTTTTAAGGCGTCTGAATATATTTTCTTCTAAAAGTTGTGTCGTACTAGGATTGGGATGATCTTGAAGTCTTAGGTCATGTTTTTCTGCTCGTTTTCGTATTTCATCTTGGATGTAGTTAATGCCTAGGTCAGTGTGGAGAGTTTGGTTAGTAATATACCATGGTGCATCTAGCATCATACGGAGGGCTTTTGATTGAAATCTTTGTATAATTTTTATGTTGGACATGCTGGCGCACCCCCACAGTTCTATTCCGTACGTCCAGATTGGCTTGATGATAACCTTGTATACCAGTGTTTTATTTTCTATCGATAGAATAGACTTTTTTCCAAGTAGCCAATACATCTTTTTTAGTTTTATATCCATTTCTTTTCTCTTTTTTTTAATATGGGTTTTCCATGTAAGTCTTTTATCTAAGTGCAATCCTAAATATTTTACTTCTGTCCTTTGAGGTATGGCTACATCATTGATATATACAGGTGGACATTCCGAACGATTTAGAGTAAATGTAACGTGGATGGATTTGGTTTCATTTACTTTTGTTCTCCATTTAGATAACCAATTTTGTAGTTCAGTCAAATGTATTTGTAGCAGTTCGGAAGCGCGCTTTGCATCGCTATGTCTTGCTAGTATGCTAGTGTCATCTGCAAATGTGAACAATTCTGTAAACAAGGTGGTGGGTAAATCCGCAATAAACAGTAAGTACAGCACTGGCCCAAGTACGCTTCCTTGTGGAACTCCTGATAATATGGTATAAATTTCAGAAACATCTTCGTCTTGTTGAACTTGAAAACTTCGATTCTCCAAATAAGATTTCAGAATTTGATAGTAATGGTTTGGTAAAGCGTGTTTGATTTTAAAAAGAAGTCCTTTATGCCATACTTTATCAAAGGCTTGTTTTATATCCAGAAAGACTGCCGAGCAAAATTCTTTTCCTTCTAGGGTTCTATAGATAGTGTCTACTATTCGATGGCATTGCTGAACAGTTGAGTGTTGACGTCTAAATCCAAATTGATGATTTGGTATTAAATCATCTAGCAGGTTGTTGTCATTCAATCGTTTTAGGATAATTTTTTCCATCAACTTAGATATTATTATCAGCAAGCTTATTGGTCGATATGATGAAGGCTCCGTGGGTGGTTTTCCTGGTTTTAAAATAAGTATAATTTTGGCAAATTTTAATTGTAATGGCCAATACGATAATCTTAGGATAGAGTTAAATAAGATTGTCAAAAATTTTATTCCTACCTTGGGTAATTCAGAGAGGACTTTACCCGTTATAAGATCATATCCAGGAGCCTTGGTCTTGTTTAGTCTTCTTATCTGTTGTTCGACTTCAGTTTGCTTGATTTTCCTTATTGGTAAGGACATCTGTAGAGGAGCGTCAAGGTATTGTTCGACATCTTCATCTGTTTCGTCAGAATAGGATTGAAAGACCTCCGTTAGATGTTGAGCAAACAGTTCAGCTTTTTCCATATTTGTTCTTGCCCAAGAATTGTTGGGATTACGAAGAGGATGAATGGTAATTTGAGGTCTTTTAAAGCTTTTTGTAGCATTCCAAATAGAGTTATCTTTCACCGACAAGTTACTTAGATAATGATTAAATGTTTCATTTTTAGCTTCTTTAATTAGTTTTTTAAGTTTATTCGCTATTCGATTAAATTCGGTTTTATCTCGAGGATTGTTACTTAAATGCCATCTAGCTCTGGCTCTTCTTTTTTCTTTTAATATTTGTCTTATGTGCATAGGTATGTTGTTCTCATTACCTGGTTTTTCTTCTTGCGTGGGAGTCGATTTCCAACTAGCATCTTGAATTGTTGTTATAAAGTGGTTTGTAGCTTCTTCTAATTCCTGTTTTGTTTTAATAGGTAGCGTAAAGTCCAGTTTTTGTACTACGTAATCTTTAAATTGGTCCCAGTTGGTTTTCCTATTGTAAAAAGATACTTTTTGTCGTTTTTTAATAACCATATTACTAATCGTCAATAAAACTGGAGTATGATCCGAAGTCAATTCAAGGTTTGATTGAATTTCCATAAAATTAGTAGAGACTCCGCTGGTAATGTAAAAATCCAGTAGGTCAGGAATTTTATTTACATCAGTAGGCCAATATGTTGGCTCGCCTGTCGAAACTGTATGGTAGCTTTTCGCATTAATAATCTTTAGGAATTCTCTACCTTTGGTGGTTATTAATCTGGATCCCCAGTGTATATGTTTTGCATTATAATCCCCACCTACAATGAACTTGTTGCCTAGTGACTCAAAGAAAGGTTTCAGATCATCTTCCTTAATATTGTGTCTAGGTGGGCAGTAGACTGCTGCAATTTTTAGTGAGTTATGTAACTTGTTTATTTGGATTGTAGTAGCTTGAAGATGTTCAGTTTCATATTTGTTTAGTTCGTGGTGAATTAGGGATTCTCTAATTATTATGGCAGTTCCTCCATGAGCCGTTCCGTCCGGGTGATTAGTAGAATATACTTTGTAGTGAGGAATTTTTATAAATGATCTTGAAGTGAAGTGCGTCTCGGATATGAGTAAGATATCGATATTATAAGTTTTTATGAATAGTTCAGTTTCCCGAACTTTTGATGTGTGGAAGCCATTAGCATTCCATAAGGCAATTCGTAGAAAGTCTGCCATTATCGTATTAGTTTTTGTATGACTGTGTTGAGTAAATTTATCATCATGTTGTTCTGTTGCATGAGTTGTTGGAACATTTCTTTAAATTCGTTAAGAAATTTGGATAACGGAATGTCTTCGGGGTGACTTGTTGGATCATGTTGTTTATTCCTTGTTGCTTCTGAGTACGTTTGTTGGTTATTTGAGTTATAATAAGTTTGTGAAGTTGTAGGTTCATTTGTTCGAATGGGTTCTCTTGGTCTGGCACTGTAGAAGCTAGGTGTGGTTTGTCTACTTTTTTGTTGTTGGTCTTTGTTAAATTTGTCTTGTAAATCTCGATATACATGACATCCTTTATAACTTGCAGGGTGAGGTCCATTACATAAGTAGCAAGTAGCTGGTATATCTTCTGCTTTTTTGCAAAATTTTGTATCGTGTGATCCACCACATTTAACACATGCAAAAGGGCGATTACAATAGGTTTTGGTATGGTTGAACATCTGGCATCTTGTGCATTGGACTATGTCAGTATTTCTGTACGGTGGTTCAACCCGAATGGTTCTATTTTGTAGATATTTTAAGTCATAGATACTTTTATTGTTCTCCGCTGGTTCGAGATCCACAAAGAATAGAGGTAATGACTCTTTCGTTGAACGATGTTTAATATTTACAATGTTTCTTATTTTGTAGCCTTTACTTTCCAATTCATCTTGAATTTCGTTTATAGGTGTTGTTTGATGAAGATGTCTTATTACTACTCGATATGCTCTTTCCTCTTTCAATTGATAAGTGTGATGAATTATATTTTCATCCTTCATATGTCTTATTAGTTTACGGTAGCTATCTACAGTTTTGGCATTGATTTTGACGACATTATTTGTTAAGGATTTTGTTGTAATTTGTTCCTGTTCCACTACGGCATTAAAATTTTTAATCATGTCTTGGTAATTGATTACGCCGTGCACAAAGATAGGAGGTGGTTTATCAATTTTGGATTGTTGTATTGGTTCTATATTATTAATTTCTAAGTTATTAACGGTTGTACTTTTGTCACTGAGGTTAGCAAGTGGTAGGTATCTTCTTGATAGTGTTAGCGGCGGAAGCTCTGTGTCTGGACTGATGACTCGTTTTCGTTTGTTATTTGTCACTACTTGCCATGGGTGATCATTGCTTACTGATATTTCCATATTGTTAATATTTACTTGTAATAGGTTTTTTGTTTGTAACTGTTCTTGGTTTAAATTAGGTTGACTTGCATCGGTACTGTTTGATGTCATATTTTTCTAGTTTTTTCTACTTAACCGCCCGAGGTACGGTTAAAATGTCTAAAAAATTCAATAGTTAGTCCTGATTATAATTTAATTATATTGAATATTCAAAGAATAATTCTATCAAGTTGTATATGGCCAGGTATTAATCTTACGATAACGGAGCACTTTGAAACACGTCTAACACGCTTCGTAGCACACACGTACGTACGTAGAACGTAGCACACAGGAGCTGGTGAAGGGAGAACTTGTGGTAGTAAAAGATAAAAAGAGTAGCGTTGTGCTTTTTCATGCACAACTTTGTTAGTTTTGTTTTCTGGTGCGTAAATAAATAATGATGATCATTTCCCGACACGGGAACAGGCCACATACAATTGGCCATGTGAAAAATATGAATTTTCAAGATTGATGCCACAAACACTAGCGACTGCCCTTGCAATTTACTTATTGACATTGCAAATGCAAGCCGCACATCGAAACGTCTTCGCCGAATACCAAATTTACCGAATACGTTTTGGCCCATAAACCGCTACAACTTTGTTCGAAAATTAGCTTAACGCCGTTAAAAATATTATAGTTGGAGTTATAAGTTGAGAATTCTACAAAAATTAGTCTCGATTTGGTATCCATCCATTCACTATCTGCAAGATATTTTAAATTATAATTTATGTATTGTATAAAGTTCTTCCCAACGGAGCACTATATCCACCGCCAGGGTATATTGTAATGTAACCTGTAATAGATAATATCTTCAGAAACACATTTAGCTGCAGTGCTTTTGGTTACCAATAGTTGGTAAGTAGTTGGTAATAGTTGATTGGTCTTGTTCATAACTCCAAATGCTCAGCAGTCTAGGTACGATAATTTTTGAGTTATTGTTATCATCTAACTCTTCATTACGAACTATTGTAATATCATCTTTGCGATCGTTCGAAGATAGTGTGGCCGAGTCTGGAACGTCAGTTTGATTCGTTTTATTGTCCCAAAAATATTGAAAATTGCCCATTACACTATATTGGGGTTCATATTCCGGATTACATGTTCAATTCATATGTCTCATGTTTACTACTAGCGGGCAACAGTCTTCACAGACGCGTAACTGCCTTAATTTCACAACTCCAAAACTTTTGTGCAATAATCGATCATTATTCCGGATAAATCAAATTAAGATCGGAGTACCATTTAGCCGGATGAGCGGCTAGTGCGAGAATTCCATTTAGATATTCTATAAAACTGTAATAAATAGATTAAACTTTTAGGCAAGGAAGTTAATTTTTCTTACTCTTTCAAAGTATCAAGATCATCGAAACGTAGCTCTTTTGTAAACTCCCCAGAAGTAATTTCTTTCATTTTTATGTTACTGTAAACATCCAAATTTTTTCTATTGGCAAGTACCACAAAATACAATAATAGTATGTATATTAGACACATCATCAAATCGTACAATTGACGGTGAATTTCTTCTCGCCTTAACCCTTTCTGACGTCTTTGCTAAAGATAAAGTTACAATAATAATTGTTAAATAAAACGCTTGAATAAATTACAAGCCACTCTTCCCTTGTTAGTGGTCGGTATTTTTGAGTCAAATAAAGCAATAACAAATTGGTTCCAAATGTAAGATAAAGTGCGGTTTTCTGATTTTCCATTTCATTTACAACCATAGCGGAATCTATTGGAACTGAAGGTATCTGTAAGATAACACTATTGTTATGTTTGTATTGGTTCCAGAAGAAGTAAGTAAGCATGGAGGTACTTGTGCTTATCTTAAATATTGGAATATTGTTGTCTTCTTTGTTATCCTTTGTTCATTCTTATGGGCATTGTAGATGGATTGATAGAAGAAAAATTATTAAATACGAAAAATTTAACAAAACGGAAAATATTAACAATAAAACATGTTCAATTAAAGAGTAATAACGATTGAAAACACATTTAATACATAAAGGAAACTATTGTCGCAACAATGAACACGGTGACATCAAACAGGATAATCACTTGCAAAAAGTTTTGTAGACTGGCTGTGAGAGTTATTTCTTGCGGATTTGTATATCAATACTCTTATTTTAGATTTTACAAAAATTGAGGTTATGTCACAAGGATGTGACCATGCATCGAACACCGCCACTTAAAAGAAATGTTAATGGAAATTTCCTACTACAATCAAAATGCACAGGCGATACAACAAATACCAGAAACATACATGCCCCATCAAATGCAAATAACCCCGGCAATATATTATAACCAAAACTACCATCAAACAGGGCCGTATCTGCAAGAGACCGTGCCCGGCAACCATTGCTTGCCCCAGCAACAACAAACTATTCAAACCTATGGTTTACCTATCCAAGCGACACAGCATACGCCGATCCTTCCAATGGTGCCACAGATATACACAGGTACACCAGTAACACAAGAAGAAACATGGAAAACAGCCTTGAATAGAAAAAAGAGAACACGCAGTCCAGAGCAACGGATAGCTGGTAAACAAACAAAAATCACCAAATACTGGCTGGCAAAAAACACAATAGATACTCAAAATAGATTTGAGGGACTAGAAGTAGAATCCGATGCAGCAGTTAACGCAGAGCCGCAAGTACAAAACGAAACTAACGAACAACCATTAACACCAAAACCCCCACCTATTACTATCTACAAAACCGAGAATATTGAACCAATCCATAAATTACTAACTGAAATCGCACCAAAACAATATACAATTAAAACGGTAGGACCTGAAGAAATAAAATTACAAATTCATAAACATGAGTTATTTAACACGGTCATAGAAGCACTAAAGGAAAAGAAAACCTTATTCCATACCTATAAACCAAAACAAGAAAGAAGCTACAGGGTAGTGATGAGAGGTATACATCCAACTACAGAAAATGAATCTCTTAAACAAAGTCTACTAGAGCATGGACATGAAGCAAATAATATCTGGAATATTAAGCACAGGGTAACAAAAGATCCCCTACCATTACACTACGTCGACCTTAAGCATAAGGAAAATAATAAAGATATATTTAAATTAAAAATTATAGGATCAAACGAAGTTCGCTTTGAACCACCCCACGTGAAACGAACTATTCCACAGTGCACAAACTGTCAGTGCTACGGGCACACAAAAAACTTTTGCTACAAAACTGCACAATGCGTCAAATGTGCAGGAAAACATACCACTAAAAATTGTCCTCGTAAAGAAAGGGATAATAACGTCAAGTGCGTCAACTGTGATGGCAACCATCCAGCAAACTACCGTGGATGTGCAGTACATAAACAACTTCAACAACGCTTCTACCCTACCCTTAGAAACAAAGTAGCAGAACAGCCGAAGACAAAGATTACAAACCAACAACCACAACCAACAAGTACAAGTTATTTAACACCAAGTAATTATAATGCAGCCTACCCTACACTACCAACACAAAACAGGATGATACTTACAAACATACCAAATAACATCAATGAGCAAAGATCGGCTTGGCAAGGTGACCAAACAACAAGCAACAATCACGCACTTAATCAACAACCTTTTAACATAAGCAAACTCGAACACATGATGGGGCAACTTATGACACAAATGAGCACAATGTTAAATTTGCTAACAACGCTCGTCAACAAATTGGCTTAATGGCAGCTCACCCAAAGTATAAGTTAGCGATTTGGAACGCTAATGGCTTATGTCAACACGCACAGGAAATTAAAACATTTATACAGACTCACAATATTGACATTATGATGATTTCAGAGACTCACCTTACAAAATAACATCATTTTAAAATACCTTATTACCAAACCTATGATACAAAACATCCTGATAACAAAGCCCACGGAGGAACTGCAATAATTGTACGTAATACCATCAAACACCACGAAAGAGAAAAATACGCTAAGGAACATCTTCAGGCCACTAGCATTACTCTGGAGGATAAACTAGGCCCAATGACTATCTCAGCAATATATTGCCCTCCTAAATATAACAATAAAAAAGAACACTTTGAAGAATTCTACCATACATTGGGAAACAAATTCATTGCTGGCGGAGACTACAACGCGAAACACTCCTTATGGGGATCCAGATTAACTACGCCAAAAGGAAGAGAGCTGGTGAAAGCAGTAAAAGCAAATAACCTTCAACATATCTCGACCGGACAGCCGACCTACTGGCCATCAGACATGAAGAAGATACCGGACGTCATCGACTTCTGCATAACAAAAGGTATCGATACTAAAAAAATCACAGCGGAATCATGTCTGGACTTGTCATCTGACCACTCCCCAGTAATAATAACAATCTACAGTCAAATAGTAAATAAAGAAAAACAACCCTCATTGTATAGTAAGAAAACCGATTGGGACTTTTTTAGAGAAAACTTGAACAACCTAATCACACTGAACATACCGCTAAAAACAAAGTATGACATTGATAAAGCAGTCGAAGAACTGACCAAAAATATACAAAAAGCAAGCTGGGCTGCCACTCCGAACATCCACGCAACTAATAAAACAGAATCTGTTTCTTGTACAATCCAACAAAAAATTGCCGAAAAGAGAAAACACAAAAAACATTGGCAGGAAATGAGAACGACCGAAAATAAAGCAAAACTAAACAAATCCGCCAGAGAGCTAAAAAACATGTTATTGGAAATTAAAAATCAAGGCATCCAAGATTATCTAGCGAGCCTAACCCCAACAAATGCCACAGATTATTCCCTTTGGAAGGCAACAAGAAAACTGAATACACCCCAAGCACATAACCCTCCAATCAAGGATGAAAGTAATAAATGGGCAAGAAACGACGAAGAAAAGGCTGTAATATTCGCTAAACATTTAGAAAAAGTTTTCCAACCATTCCCACTAATGTCAACAACGGAAGAAGAAGAAAAAATATTGAGCTACCTCGAAGCCCCATTTCAACTTAGTTTACCTATTGAGAAGATCAAAATTCAAGAAGTCAAAAATACCATACAAAAAGAAATAAATATAAAAAAATCTCCAGGTTTTGACTTAATTACTGGAAAAATTTTACAAGAACTACCAGGAAAATGCCTAAAATTGGTAACATACATCTTTAATGCTATACTACGAACATATCACTTTCCAAACTCGCGGAAGGTAGCTCAAATAATAATGATCCTCAAACCTGGTAAAAAACCTGAAGATGCCAAGTCATATAGGCCCATAAGCTTACTGCCAGTGCTCTCAAAGGTATTCGAAAAAATTTACTTAAAAAGACTAAAACCATTATTACAGGAGCAGAACATCATTCCAAACCACCAGTTTGGCTTCAGAGACAAACATGGAACCATCGAACAGATCCACAGAATTGTGAATGTGATAAATAATGACCTTGAGAGAAAAAGATTCTGCTCAGCAGTTTTCCTAGATGTTAGTCAAGCATTTGATAAAGTCTGGCACGAGGGACTACACTACAAAATTAAAAAGTGCTTACCTTACCATCATTTGCAAATCCTACAATCATACTTGAAAGATCGACACTTTTTGGTGAAACAACAACACTGTCACACAAAACTCTACCCCATCTCATCAGGAGTGCCACAAGGTAGCGTGCTTGGGCCAGTACTCTACCTGATCTACACATCCGATCTTCCAACTACTCGTCTCACAACGGTAGCTACATTTGCAGACGACACCGCTATAATGGCATCCCACATAGATCCGACAAGAGCATCAAAAAATCTTCAAACAAACCTGAATAAAATTCAAAAATGGTTAAAAAACTGGCGTATAAAAGTCAATGAAGCCAAATCCTTCCATATTACCTTCACTATGAACAAAACAACTTGCCCACCGGTTGAATTGAATAATCAACAAATTCCACAGACCGAAGAGGTCAAATATCTTGGAATTCACCTGGACAGACAACTAACATGGAAGAAACATATAATAACAAAACGAAAACAGCTCGGCATAAAGTTCAGTCAAATGTATTGGTTAATAGGCAGAAAGTCAAAGCTCACCTTAGAGAACAAGCTGTTATTATACAAGGTAATCATCAAACCAATCTGGACCTATGGAATTCAGCTATGGGGTTCAGCATCCAATTCAAACCTAGAGATTCTTCAAAGATTCCAGAATAAGATACTAAGAGTGATGGTTGACGCACCGAGATATGTGACCAACGAACTCATACAAGGAGATATACCACTACCAACTGTTCGCGAAGTAATCCAAACATACAGTGTTAAATACAAAGAGAGACTGGAACACCATCCTAACACATATGCAAATAAACTACTCGTGAGTACAAGTGAAGTGAGAAGACTAAAAAGATACCAACCCAATGACCTAATCCAAAGATTTCAGTAACTACACTATAACTAAACATTGAAATTCTAAATAAACATAAATACTTTTTGGTTGATATAGATGTTATTCATTGGAATGATTTTCTGCACATGTCATTGTTATTGTCAAAATAGACGCCTAATGCCTACGGGCAAATTGCTGTATATCATAGAGTTAAATAAAAAAAAAAAAAAACAATGAACAAAGATAACAATGGGTGCCGTTTAGCAATATGTAGAAACTTGAGAAAAGGAGGAAGTTAGTAATTAACACGGAAATTACTTCCATTGAAATAAATAAAACCCAAGAAGTTTATAAATTGCGAGAAAAGCGCAACAAAAGGTTGAAATAAGTTGATTAAAGTTTAAATTTATTTTTTAAATTTCTTAAAATTTAATATAATTTATCCAAGGTATTTTTACATATTATAAAATGTGTTTTGAAACCAAAAAAACGTTAATTTTATTTGTTTTGTAAATCATTTTGAAGTTTGTTTTCATTGTTGATTATTTATTTGTAAGTACATTGTACATAGGATTTTAAGTAAATATTGTTGTGTTGGCAACATGAAGGTATTGGAGAAAAAAGATGTTCAAGGCAGCAGACGCGATGCGCGTTGGCTAGCGTGATTGTTATTCCAGCTACGCTAAATTATAATTTTGCTTTGATGATTTCTATAATTAAAAAAATAAGTTAATTTGTATAAAAGTTGTTTATTTTAATTGGTTAATTGGTGAAGTGCTAATTGATAAACAATATGAAGTTTTTGAAGAATTTGTGATAATTTTGGTCGTTGTGTGAAATAAATTCACCATCATATTTTTAAGACCGGCGACCATATGTGGATCGCACGTGTAACCCCGATATCTTAAGGTAACAAAACTTTACGACACAAAAATTGAAAATTTATTTAAAACATCAATTACAAGAGTCTCATTGCTTTTTAATTAATAATGAACCCAAGCAGCACAAATCCGTCAAAAATGTATACATACGGTAACGATATTTACATAACGGTACGGCATCGCGTTGCCCAATTTTTAGTTACTGTATTGGTGAATCATTTATGTACCTATTATGTGTTGATTTTTTTTGAACGGAATATTTAGAAATTTACAGTGTCGTTTGGGTACATAAAATTTACGTGCTTAATCGACACTGATTTTTAATTAAAAAAATACAAAATTAATTTTTGTAATTATTTAGAAATTCGATGTTTAAATTGATGACTTGCGGTCAATCGGTGTTTTATATTTATTCAGATACCATTACACATTTATTTAAATTTGTACTATAAATTTTAATTATTTAATTAGAATTTACGATGGTGCTCCAGCCATTGGGCTCTGGTTGATGATTGGTTCATTCTTGAAATATCTGAAATTTAACATTAATCACCTAATAATATTTACTTACATTTTTTTTCCGAACGAGGATTCGAACCTGTGCTGCTTTAGCCTTTCTCTCTAAAGGTATACTACTTAACCCCCACGCCTACGAAGGGTATACAGAGAATTTATGTTTGATGATAGTCAATATCAACTTTTCAATAATAACTATATTAATTCAGTTTAAAAATATCAAGGAATATAATTTATATATTACTTTAATTTATTACTTTAATTAGTATTTCATTCAAAATAATTTAAAGCTAAGTGTAATATTTTTTAAATTAAGACAAGTAAATAACTGTTTTTACTTTATTATTAAAAAAATATATTTATTGTGTAAGATGCGACTTCTAAATTTGAATTTAGCGCCAACACCTACTCATCGATGACAAGGAAAAATACCCATGAACCACCACGTTGTGTAATTACCTACCGCACGCCATCTAGTAACCCGTTCTTTCTTCCGTTGTACAAAACAAAATTGTTAACATAGCTGAAACAATACAGATGACCGCTCCAAAAACAAGAAACGATCATAAACGCACAACACAAATAAAACTACATATATTTGGGTTATGTCAAATCTTTTATTTCCTGTTTAAATTTGGGTTCGAGGATCAAGTCTGAAGCAATGACAAAATTATAATTTATTTTCAAACACCCTGTATTTTAATAACCCTAAATAATTACTTAATTTGGTGATCACGGTACTTATTTTTATATCGAAATCCTGTGTAACTTCAGTAATGTAAAATTGCATTCTTAGAGTCAAAAGTTTATATTTTATATTATTTAATTGTGCACGGTTGGGTCAAGATTATACTTTGTATATAATTATATTATTGTTTGTCGAAACTATAAGTCCATTTCTTTAGTTAAAATTGCACCTGCAAATGTGACTCAATTAAACCAAGCAGAGATCGTAATTTAGATTTGAAGTCTCAAGGGCGGGGGGGGGTTTAAAGATGTATTTAGACTCAGAGTTTTTTGACTCTCGTCTGGGTGGGATTTGGGCATTCTTCTAGATTTTTCTTCTAGACAATCTAGACAATCTACTCTAATATTTTAAGGAGGGTCGGAGGGATTTGTGAATTTTCTTCTAGAGTTCTTCGAGAGTAAAAGACAATTCGTTCAAATAGAAATTACAATCACGTTCAATTCAATTAAGCATAATTATTAATATGCATCTCAATTGTCATGGGCTTTAAAATCATTTTCAACTTGTGATCGTTAGAATAACTAGAAAAACCATTGCAATCAATTTACATACAAATAAAAGTCATCTGCAAAGTAATCACCCTGTATATGGCATTTCTTCAGTTGTTAAAAGTTATATTAAAAATGCAACATTTGATACTTTAGAAAACACGGTTCCTTTGTATAGTTTTAAAGTAATAAAATATTAAATTCCAGTTCGGAATGGGGTTTTGTGAAACAAAAATTCAGCTGTTTACCTAGCCCCTAATGGGTGTCGATTTCACTTGTTAACACAAAGGACAATCTCAAGAAACCGCCTACGGTAACCTTTAAATGCTCGTAAAGTTAACACGCACCCTACACTCAATTATTTAAAATAATTTAACGGTCACAAAAAAATACCACTAGTAAAATATTGTTTCAACCATCACCCAAAATTACCACTAACAATGAATATGTTTAAATAATTATCAACCAAAATTACCCAATTACACCTATTTTAATTATACTGCAATCTACTTTTAATAATGTTAATAATATAAAATTACTTCAATCTTTACCGAAATATAACCCATCTAATAATTAAAACATTTTACTTCAATTGTTTAAATATAATCAACTCAACTCTTGATAACGTAATATGCAATAGTATCCCTGTTTTAAACAATTGAAACTAAAGAATAAAATTAATTACCAAAATTCACCTAATTTAGATCTGACATGTACACAAATATAATTAATATCAATATTATGTTTAATTGGAAAATTCTTACCTAAATTTGTTTTAAAACTTAACTGACTTTACAACAACTATCTGGGATATTGTAATCTTACAATTGTTATATTTTTATTTTATTGTTAATTATTATTAATACAAAATATTGTTATATTTTTTATAATTACACAAAAGTGTACAAAATAATTTAGATTTGAATTCTAAGGTAAGTTTACACAGGATATTCATTGTATGATTGTCAATTTTAATTACTCATTAATCACTATTTTAAATCAATTTAAAAATATTAGTGTTGAATTATAATAAATTAAAGTTTTTAGAATTTTGTTTTATATTATGAATTATTTTTAATAAAATAAAATTAGCAGAAAATTAAGCAACACATGTCATACTGTATTTGTTATTACTTTCAGCGCCATAAATACTATAAATAATACCATAAATACTACCAAAACATTACTATTTAAACTGCACTTAATAAATATCAAACCGGCAATGTAAAAATCGTAACCATCAATTCATAATATACTTGTACATATTGGCTACTGCAATTTTGGTACCGAGACGTTAAGTTTAAAACTGCATCTAAACGGTATCATACGTTTCAATATATTTGAGTTACTCAAATTTCATTACATATCTGATACATCATTTGGCTTTACAATAACGGTATGAAATTATATGCATTGAAACTATACTGCAAGGGTACAGTGCAAATATGAATGAAAACTTGTGTGCCGCTTAAGTACCTTTTACAGATTACAGATTATTAAACGTTGTTTAAAAAAAATAAATTGTTAATATATTTTATAAAAATTAAAAAATCCAATAGACCATCATAATAGCTGACCCAAAAATGTATCGAATATTTATTGAAACTGGTACCAGTTAGGTGCAGGTTTAATCGTACCGTTTGGTTACAATAATTACATTGCCATCTTGTTTTGAAATGTTTTTAAAAAAAATTTAAATATTTTGTTTTGTTTGAAAGAATAATTAATTAACAAGTGCTTTAAATTGATTATTATCTTTATTTTAAAATTTTTCATTTTGATAAACACAAATATTGTATTGGTCACGTGGTGGTTCAGCTGAACGGATTATTAAACTTCGTTTTTTAAATAAAAATAAATTGTTGATATTATATTTTATAAAAATGACAAAATCTTCGTTAGACCACTATAACTACCTCGAAAAAGTATCGGATTATCCTTTGAATTTGCGCTACTCTAAATTTTTTTGATAAAAACGTGACACTATGGGGAGGGGGGTAGTTAAATGTATTTTAATAATATAAATTTAGGTATATTTAAAAACCGTCAGTTCGATTGGCCAATATGACCGATCTGGGCATCAATAACATTTGTGTTTTACAGGGCATAAACAGATACAGAAGGTGACTGGATAAGCTCCCCCCCCCCCACTTCTGACTCATTAAAATTAACAAAATCTTCGGTTTCTATATCACCGGTTTTTGATGCCTATACAGGGCATTGGTACATGCAGTACCAGAACTACACCATAAATTTCAGGTTAGAATAAAATTAAGACTTTTGGTTGTACTTTCTAATTTTTCCCTCGGCTCGGGACGGTTACTGTCAATAACAACCTTCGCGGCGGCCATATTGGGTTTTTTTGTACTAAGACTTCCTTCGGGAATCTTCGGAAATACGTATATCAAGGTAATACGAACCTCCAAATACGAAAATTTCCACAAGTATAAAACCAATTAGCCAGGATTTTTCCCCGCTACTGGTGTTACAATGCAACCCTGTAACATTTCTGGTACATTTTTATTATGTTATGTATTTAGTAATTATTTATTTTCTTTTATTACTTTTATCTCAATCATTGATTGATAACCAGACGTTGGACTTTATCAACATTTGATTACAACTTTCTTTTGAAATCTAGGAAGTCCAACACAGATAAGAGATTTGCTTTTATTATATATAGTAAGTTCCTCTTCATATTTTTCAGTTTTTAGTATAATTTTCAGTTAGTAATAAGTTCAGTGTTGGTTTATAGTTTATAGAATTAATAATTTATTTTACATTATAATATTTGTCGATCAAGTTGTTTTATTTATTTTTCGACTATAAAAGAACTTCACGTTACATCCTGATAAAACAAGGTGTTTAACCATAACACTGGTATACCGTGTTAAATTCGTTAACACTAAAAACGTGGTATACAAAATTTTCTAAAAATATCGAAAAATATTATTACCATGAGAAAGTATATGAATTACTAATTACAAAAATCAAAAATTTTACAGGATAAGCGTTATTTTTTCGAATTACTTCACTTCACTTTCACCACAAGGTGAAATTTCCGGCCGGCCTTGTGTCGGTTTAACATCTTGACTGGAGCTATATTATGCAAAATTTAGGGAAAATATCAATTTCTATCAAGATATTCAGTCTAAAATCTTAAAAAGTGAAATAAAATTATTATTAATGCGACTTGGCTGGGGCGAATCGGCAACATTGCTGACTTTAAAATGGAAATTTACCAAGTCCGTAGAACGTGGTCGTACAAAATTTTGTAAAAAAATGTAAGAATATTATTACCACGCGAAAGTATATGAATAACTAATTACAAAAATTAAATAGTATATTATACATCATGGGACTAAGGTGCCGCTTTTCATCCCGCGTGTGAAGGTTTTTGCACGAGGCTTTAGCCGAGTGCAAAAATCGCACTCGGGATGAAAAGCTACCTTAGTCCCAAGGTATATATACTATTTTTCACAATTTGTCTGCAAATGCTAAATTGCATAAGTCAATCTACTAAATTTGAAATTTTGAATTTGCAATAACTCGAAAACGGCGCTAGATATCGAAAAACTGACCAAAAAATTATCCCCCCCCCCTTAGTTATACTAACCCCCTGCAACGATTTTTTGTAAAAATTTATATGCAAAATTTCAGACCAATCGCACGCAGTATTGCGCGCAAAATTATTTAGTAAAATATGAGGTTGCTTTTTGGAATTGTTGTTTTTTTTTGAAGCGATACCTATGAATCGTTTCTTATGTTTCGTTGTTTCAATTTACCTTTTGACATATTATTACACCGTGCGCTGTGTTTAACATAATTATTCTTTATTGGTGCCTATATTTCATAAATAAGTTTGATATATAAAATACTTAATCAAATTAATGTAAGTGATCGTTTATAATTTGTTCCTACGTGAAAATGAGACAAAGTGAGGAAAATTCGGATGTTGAAGCGGCAGCGACGATGGCAAATGTTGAATTGCTGCCTGCGAAATGAAAAACAATTTATAAAAAACAGTATGATAAATTCATAACCTGGTGTACGCAAAATAATGTTAAGCATTACACCGAAGATGTTATGCTGGCTTACTTCTTTGAAAAGGCGAAAGAGCTAAAAGCTTCTACTCTTTGGTCGCAGTATTCCATGCTGAAGTGTATGTTGAATTTTGAAAAAGATATAGATATTGGAAAATTTTATAAGTTAACCGCATTCCTTAAGAGGAAGAATGTGGGTTACAAGGCCAAAAAATCAAACATTTTAACTACAAAGCAAGTGGAACAATTTTTGAGCGAAGCGCCAGACGAAACATTTTTGATGGCTAAAGTAAGTAATTCTTGTATAAACATTTTTTTATAATACTAATACAACTTTATATTTTAGGCTGCACTTATCTTGGGCGTAGCAGGGGCATGCAGAGGAGATGAATTGGTTCACTTGCATGTTGGCGATCTCAAAGAAATAGATTCTTTGACAATGTTGTGTACCATCCGCAATACAAAAAATGGTAGCGATAGAAAAGTTGTGATCAACAATTCTGAAGGCCAGTCGGTGGATTTTTTAAAATTACTTAAAAAATATATGAATTTACGGAAGGAGGATACGAATCATTCGCGTTTTTTTGTGCAATTCAGAAGTAACAAATGTACTTCGCAACCTGTAGGAAAGAACGCGTTTGGGCAGCTGCCACAAAAAATAGCTGCATATTTAAAGCTTTCTGAACCATCATCGTATACAGGCCACTGTTTTCGACGTACATCTGCGTCTTTGCTCGCTGATACGGGAGTACATATAGATGTGTTGAAGCGCCATGGTGGATGGAAGTCTTCGACTGTAGCTGAGGGGTACGTGGAAAATTCGATCAAAAATAAAGAAGAGATTGCGACTAAAATTTTTGGAGGTGAAATTTGTAGAACTGATCGGTCTGTCGGTGATGCAAATCAGATAGATAAAACTTTAAATTTAACCTCTTCTTCCACCAGATCGATGGATCGTCTATTTAATATTGTAAGTTGTGCTAATGTAAACGTTAATGTTAATTTTGTTTCCAATAAAAACGATTGAATGGTAACGATTCTTTTATATTTACTTTACTCCCGCCTTTCATTTGCGGGAGAAAAAGTGATACTTTACTCCCGCAAAAAGAGGACTAAAGTGACCACTTTACTCCTGAAATTGTGAAAAAATTTTTTTAATATTTAAAAGAATTACCGTTATTTTTGGGTATTGCTATTACCACGCGGTTAAATTCAGGCCGGCATTTCGACCGATTTATCGTCTCGACTGGAGCTAATATGCAAAATTTAGTGAAAATATCAATTTTTATGAAAATATTCAGTCTAAAATCGAAATTACAGCATATCTGCTTCTTGCAGTGAGCCGACGTAATACTAATTAAAGTAATAAATTATATTGCTTGATATTTTTAAACCTAATTAATATAATTATTACTGGAAATGGAAATTAACCATCATCAAACTTGTATCTTTTGTATACATCCTTGGTAGGTGTGACGGTTAAGTAATATACTTTCAGATGGAAAGTTCAGGTTCGAATCTTCCAGCCGCCACCGTTAAAAAAAAGTAAGTAAATATTATTTGGGGGATTAATGTTAAATTTCGGATATTTCAGGAATGCATACCCAGGAGTGAACCAATCATCAACCAAAGCCCAATGGCTGGAGCAACATCGTAAATTCTGATTAAATAATTAAAATTTATAGTACAAATTTAAATAAATGTGTAATGGTATCTTAATATACGGTAAATAAATAAACGATTGGCGCAAGTCAACGATTAAACATCGAATTTTTAAATAATTACAGAAATTAATTTTTTAAATTATTATTGAATATTTTTTAATTATTTATTTTAATTAAAAATCAGTGCCTATTAGGAACATAAATTTTATGTATCCATACGACACTGTAAATTTCTAAATATTCTGTTCATAAAAAATCAACACATAATATGTTCATAACTGATTCATCAATTCAGTAACGGAAAATTGGGCAAATTAATACCGTACCGTTACGAAAATTCTTGTACATTAATGTACATAATTGATACATCAAAACAGTAACGGCTGAAGCGGTGGTAAATCAATGCTATACCGTTACGAAAATATCTGTACCGTATCATGACATAAATGACACCTTAAAACAGTAACGATAAATTGGGCAAATCAATGTCGTACCGTTATGGAAATATCGATCCGTATATGTACATTTTTGACTGCTTTGTGCTGCTTGGGATCTCTCTCTAATTAACCAAATCAATCAAATCAACTACCGTTCGGCAGCAACGCACCAAAAACATCCAAATCATCCAAAATATCAAAAATATCAAAAAACATACGTCGTAATGCAAATGCATTATATCAGATTATTTAAATCAAATCGAAAATATTACTCACAATTTCAAAATGACAAAATCTCGTATCAAAAATCAAACTCAGCGGGCATACAAAAACTTGGCACCCGCTGTCGGCCATAGTTGGCTAAAGAAAGAAGCCACGATAAGAACCTCACTTCTACCAACTTTAAATTTTCAAAGTTTTACCTTCCAAAATTCAAATTCAAATATTTCATAAACTTAACATCAAAATTAATGGAAAATTAACAGGGTAGGTAAAACTTTGGTTCGGAACATGACATTATAATGCCCTCTTATTTTTTTTCAAAATTTGAAAATTTACAATTTGAAAATTTTTAAAACAAAATAAACTGATGTCTTGTTACGAATCAATAAAGTCAAAAATCTACCAAATATCAGAATATCTACAATATTTACAATAAAAACAAACAATAACCAAATAAATCAAAATCAAATTATCAAAATATGCAAATTTTTCATAATTAATTTGTTGAAGTAATATTTCTCAAATCATATGAAATCAAAATCATAATTAAATCAAATTTTCACGTTAAATAAATAAATTCAATAAGAATTTTATAAATAATAAATCATTACAATTTTATACCAAATTTTCCGATTTTTTTCCTTTTGCTTCCTTCTGCGATATTTCCACAGCATGAATCTCTTCCTTGGTAACAACATGTCCGGCATCACTCTTGTCCACCCCCTACTTTTCCAAGTCTTCAAACTTCTCTCCGATTCATTAAATTTTGTTCGTCTTGTTTTTGTTGAAATTTTCTTTAGTTTCTTTGCTTCAAGCTTTGCAACTTTGATTTTTCTAATTTCAACATTTTTACTTGTTTCCTGTTTGATTGCAAATTTTTCATTTTTTTGTCCAAGTTTTGTTTTTCCTATTGTAACCGTTAATTTTTCATTCTTTTCTATCCAAATTTTTCCCTTTATTTTCTTGATCTCGTTTCCGTTATCAATGCAGCGTTTTAAAACTTTTCTCATCTTCAATAAATTTTGTGGAGCAAACACTCTAACAATTTCCAATTCCTTTTTCTTAACCATTACTTTATTCAATTTTAATTTTTTAACCCTATTCCTCTTTTTCAAATTTTTATCAATTGTGCCCTCTCCACTTTTCATTATTGAATCCAATTTTATTTTATTACTTTCTGCTTGTGAAATCTTCAAATTCTCTTCCATCTCATCTATTCTTGTGATTGTTTTTGCACTGTTTGATTTAATTTCTTCTTTTAGTTCTTGTTTAAGTTCTATGAGGTTTTTTTGATTAGCTTGATACGTGCTCATTAGTTGCTTTAACATTTCTAAGCTTAACATTTGTTCCGTTCCCATTTTTACGTTTTTGTTTTCTTTTAAATCTTCTTTACAAACCAATTTTATTTTATCTCAGGGTCAACAAGCGCGTTCTGATTTTCAAGCCCCACGTTAAGGTATGCCAATTAATGAAATGCCCCCAGCATATCATTTTTTAATTAATTTTCATTTTTTCAATTAAATATTCTCTTAAAATTTTAATTTTGTTTTACAATAAAATTTTCAAATGGGCACGTTAAAATTTATTCGATACCGGTATCGCAGTCCGGCTTATCACCAACCATTTGTTGTTCCTTGAACAAATTTTTAATTTAAATTATACAATTTTTACCGTTAACTAAATTTTTCAATTGCAAATTGCAAATTTCATCCAATTTCACCTTTATCTATCCTTTCTTAAGTAATTTGCTTCTGTTTAAATTTTATTTTCAAAACCACTCAAAAATCTTCCAAAATCAATTTAATCCATTATAATAACTTCAATAAAACATTTTATCTTCAAAAACTTTTATTAGTATTCCAAAATTCCAAAATACCATGCAAACCACAATATGTATGCATATCAATGTCCTAAATTTTTTATTAATTACTGCACATAAGGTATAAGCAAAATTAAAAATAAACTTACCAAGATAACCAAACCAAATCAAAATTTAACATTTGGAAAGAATTGAAACCTTTTATACTAAAAATAGATGATTAAGTTAATTCATTACTAACATTTTAATTTATTACCGAAATAATATCGTAAAAAGTAAGTGAAATAAAGAGGATAATATGTAAGCTATTACAGATATTTTGATTATGGTGTACAATTTCAAATTTCCCTCATTAAAATTACCGTATATGCTCAGTTTAAGAAAACCGTAAAATATTAAAGTAAACAGCATTGTTGTGTAAATGGATGACAAAACCAGACTTATTCGTTCTATATAAGTCAAATCGTATCCTTGATACCTAATAAAATAAAAAAGTATTTAAATTTGAATCCCGCTCCAGAAAATATCGTGGAAAATTTAAAAGATAGTTAACATTACAAGGTACCTTTTTAAAATATTCCAAGTGTGGTAATTATCTATAATACACAAAAAAATGTTTAATCCAATCGCAGGTTGAATCAGTGTTTGGCATTTGATCTGTAGGTTTTAGTGAAGCATAATTCGATTCACCTCTAATCACACAGAACCATCGCCCGGGGTTAAAAAACCTCTCCTGGTGCAACTGTAAATCTTAAGCTCTAATCCAATCGCAATACCTGAAAAGTTATAAATATAACCAATAGAAAGACATGTTTAAAAAACGTTGTATTACCACGACGGTTTCAAACCCACGGAATCATGCCATACGTAGATTTCGCTCAAATCACCCAAATGGGTTTCGGTTGTTATTACGAATTATTGAACTCATCATGCACAGTTTTTTTTTTCTATTTCGATATTTAACCTGTGAATTATAATATTTTAAGTATTGATAATGAAATTTTCTCTGCCAATCAAATGTAATTCTTCTTCTCGGGTTTCATCTGATTGGATTTTTCGTACTTTTCCTGTACTTTTCATCTTCATACTAAGTTTGCTTTTGCTAGCGCTGGATTTTCAAAATTATGAATTGCTTTTCTTATACTTTGAATGTACTCCGATAATGATCCGTACAATACTGATACAGTTGATAGATCGATCACAGATGATTGAAGTTTTTTACTTGATATGTTAAATCGAGATAAAAGATCTCACCATAAAAATGACAAAAAAGCCGCTTGAAATCGAAGAATGTAACTAGATGCTTCACATTGCTAAGACACATGACTTATGGTCTGATTGATAAATTCTCGTAGCTTTTTAAATACTCGTTGGCGTGCTTCTAATCATAAAAGCCTTTTTTTGCTAATTTTGATATTTCTCCAAATAGTGACATAGTATACAACTCAGTTTTGCAGAACTTTCTGAGTACATTAGGTAAGATCGTTTTATTTTCTGTTCATTGATGAAGCTAGTTTCAAACATAGTTTGAGTTAGATAGCGATGTTGTCCTCCAATGGAGCTTTCGGAGCGGCTAAAATTTAATTTGGAAGTGTCTTGATTGTTTTTTGGGTTTTTAAATTGCAGCGTAACTAACTTAATCAGAAATGATGTCTATCTTTTACTAAGTCGTTCAATCGTCAAAAAAGAGCCTTCAAAAGTTGAACGAAAAGCGCAAAGTTAGAGAAATTGATACGGTTTATTTAAGTAAGATAATACTAAAATAGTCACTACTTTCTTTTTCTATAACTTTATTTTAATTTATTTTATTTTAGAATAAAGCTCCCGGAAAGAAAGAATAATAGAAGGACAAAAATGAAAAAGTCGTATAATAAAAAAACGTTTATAAATAGTAGTATATTTTATTTTAATCAATTATTTGAAATAGTACCTACATATCCGTCTAATAAGCCTAATTATCTATTAGGTTTTTTCACATGTGCTTTTAGTATTTTAACAAAAATTTGCCACCCCTGAATTTTGCCGCTTCGGGCTACAGCCATAGATCCGCCGCCCGGATCTGCCCGGTGGATTTACGGATCTGCCCGGTGGATCTAAGGATCTACCCGGTGGATAAAGAGATCAACAAAACTAGTATATAGGTCGAAAATAAAGCTGCGCCAACTAGTTGAAGTAACTAAATAACATAATTATTTTTTTATCTTTTAGTGCATTTTGGTCACGTCTATCACGTTTTTCACATTTTTTTTTTGAAGTCGGTTTTATTGTTTTTATTATTTATTTAAGTGTAATTTAAAAAAAATTTAAAGACGAGAAAATGGAACAGTCAAGAAAAACACATCAATGTGAAATTTGTAAAAAATGGTATGCCTCGCCTTCTACATTAAAGGTACATCAAAAATTACATCAGGGGATTAGAGAACGAAATTTTAAATGTAGCGTTTGCGATAAATCGTTTTTTACTATTCAGATCTGTCAGCAACACGAAAATACTCATAATGCTGTGAAAGAATTTCGTTGCGATGTTTGCGGTATGTATAAATTATTTAATTTTGTCAAATTTACATTTCATTGTTTTTTGTTTAGATCGTTCATTTTCGAATAATAATTATTTAAAGAATCACGTTAAGGATGTGCATTCGGGAGAGAAATCATATCAATGTGCGGTATGTAATAAAACATTTGCTAGAAAAGCAGAGCTTCAAAATCATGAAAGAATTCATTCTGGAGAACGTCCATTTCACTGCCAAATATGCCGTAAAACCTTTAGTCAACGCTCAAATTTGCAAACGCATATAAAAACGACGCACATGGGTGAAAAAAAATTTAAGTGTCTAATATGTGGGACGACATACAACAGACAAAGATTGCTTGACTTTCACATAAATGTAAAACACACAAATGTAAAACCACTAAAGTGTCTTTATTGCGATAACCGATTTGTTTATCCGCAAGCATTTAAAAAACATATGCAGAATTGTGAATCAAAGCCGCAAGCAAACAATTTCTTAGAGGTAAGCATTTCTTTGGTTTTTAAATATAAAAACAAATTTCAATTGGGGGAGTATTACGATAACTAGTCCCACGCGTGTATTCGATTGGCTGCTTAAATAAGATTAGTCACGCCCATTTATATAAGATTAGTCAAAATGCAGCGGCGCGCGGCGATGCTGGAACTTACTTGTGGGTGGCCCTGTCCACTAAAACAAGCGCAGCAGATGTTTACGTGAAGCTCATATACCGTCAACAGAATGAGAAATTTAACGACTTAATCGATATTTCACAATTTTAAAGAAATATTTATTTGGATTCTCTGTTTAAGCGCTTCATTTAAAGTCATTTTTCAAGTTTCATAAGAAGCTTGATGCTATTTATACAAAACCTGTGAGGCTAGTTATCCCACCGCACCTTTAAAATTGTTAGGATGGAAGTTGACCTTCTATTATATAATTTATACAGAAATAGTTAATTTTAGGATCATTAAAACAAAAATATATTGTCGGACGTTTAATAACTTTAGACGGCGTTCCCAAATTAAACTATTTATGCACAAAATAAAAACAAATTTTTAATTAATAATTTTTTAGGCCAACGACCAAAATAAACAATATGTTGTAAAACGTATTGGTTCTAATTATTACATAGTAGATGCAAATGAACATCTGGACGCCCTCAATATAAATTTAGAACAAAATTATCAAGAAAATGAGATAATAATTGATAATAACCAGGATAATATGGTACCTCTTCAAGGTACTATAGATATTAATTATCCGCCAGATCAACATGCAGTATTTCTCAACGACTCGGCATTGATAGAACTAAGAACCGGTAGTAACGAAAATAAACAAAGAACGAAAGAAGATACCAGTGATACGCCAAATAATTATGAATTGGATTTCGACGAGTGCTTATTGAGAGAACAAAATGCTTCTACTCGAGAAGTCATTGATGTACAATCTCAAGATGTAAACCAATGGCTTGAAGATCTTTTCTCTTGATTATTACACTACCGCTGGCGTACACTGGATAGTTACGTGGGCGGGAGGGAAGATGGTTGTTTAAATTAAGTATGTTATTTAAACTAACTGAGAAAAATCGTAAAGAAATAAAAGCAATTATTTATAATTTAGTGGTATTCTTCTTATAATTAATTTTATAAAGCCAGAACCGTTTACCATTTTTAAAGATTTTTATCTCGGCTAGCTGTTTTTCTCGTCCTAGAGCAGTGAGCTCTATCAGAAATAAGTTCCTGTGACAAATCCCTATTGTCGAATTGGAAAGAAAAATGCTTTTTTTTAAGGCAAACTGAATTCAATTTAGTGTTCAAACATGAAATTCGGTAGGAGACAGTTTTTCCTTTAGCAGATTTAAATATTTGGTGTATTGTGTGGATTCGTAAATTTAGATGCAAAATTACGATCATCAAACGTACTCGAGCTAGCATCTGATTTTATTAATCTTTATGGTGTAAATGTGTTAGCAAAATTTGTACAGAATAAATTAATTTAATGTTCAATGAAATTTTTATATTAAAACGCACTTTAAAGTTTTACTGTAGAGTTTCTTTCAAATACCTGTTGATACGCTACTGGCTAAATGTGATCTGCTCGTTCTCATTCACTGTTGATGGCGCTTTGCGTAATTGTCAACCATACGTGATACGATACAGGTGTAACTTTCGGCTACCGTTGGAAAATTATTATCATCTTCTAAATTGTTTAACAAATTCGCTCTTCGTATTCTACACAAAATTGCCCACCGGTAAAATTAAACCACTGTCAGTTACCACAAGATGATTATGCAAAATATCTTGGCATGCATCTCGACAGAAAATTAATATGGCAAAAACATATCTTCAGCAAACGTAAACAACTAGGAATAAAATTTAACCAGTTGCTCTGGCTGGTTGGCAAAAAGTCTCAATTGTCTCTGGAAAACAAATTTCTTGGGGACAAGAAAAAAAGACAAGGGAAAAGACAAAACAAAAAACTTTGGGGGACTGCTAGCGTTTCTAACATTGAGATTCTGGAAAGATTTCAAAATAAGGTCCTCAGAACAATTGTAAATGCCCCATGGTATGTTCCAAACCTCAATATTCGACATGATCTACATATGACCTCAGTTAAAGAAGAAATCCATGAGTATTACAGTAAGTACCAAACCAGACTGGAAAACCATCCAAACGAACTTGCCAACAACCTGATGGATACCACAAACGAGTTGCGAAGATTGAAGAGGTTCACGACTACAGATTTGTTAAACCGATTTACCAAATAGATAAATACTTATAACCATTATGTTAAATTTATTTTAAAGAAAATATTCATTGGAATATTTTCTACATGACATGTACCCTTATTATCACAGAATTTACTTATTGTTTATAAACAGATTGTAAATATTTAATTGAAATAGAAAAAAAAAAAACTAAATGAGTTTTTCAAAATATTATTAGCCTAACTTTCGTTTTTATTTTATACAAAATATTACTATTATTGTAGTGAGAGCTTCAATATTAATCAAAAATCATATCAAATTTTTTAGAATAAACCAAAAAATGCACAAACACTTTTTAGAAACTAATATTTTTAAGGTATCACAATATATAAATACATCGTATGTATATTATCGCAAACGTTTTCACCATACCATGGCATCATCAGGCGATGAACTAGGACTTTGGTTAGAACTAAAACTTTTTGGTTTATTCTAAAAAATTTGATATGATTAATATCGAGTTACACTACCTAAACCACTTATCCATTGATTAATAACAAAGTTTATATTTTATTGAAGTGTATTGAGTTTGGCTAAAGAAATACCATAAATTAATATTAACAAATACATAAACTAATAAATGTCAGTAGTTATACTAGGTATGTTCTGGATCAAAAAATACTCCACAATACTATGACTGCGCATGCGTCAATCTTGGTAATTAAGTAATGCAAATTTTACTAATTAGAGTCATTAATTTGTCATTATATAAATACCATTTCTAAAATTTTATCTTTGTCCATCTTGATAATTTTTTTGCACCCTGCAGGTGTGCGGGTTACCTATAGCACTACAAGATGACAACGCCCAATTAACTTAGTTTTACTTTCCATTACGTCATTATATTCATTAAGTAAATACCATTTCAAAAATTTCTTTTTAACATTAATTATGGTGGTTATTGTCATTTAACTCATTAAGCAGTCATTTACTAAACCATCTCACATTAAGTGGCCTGGCTATATAAAGCATAGAAATCTTGATAATTTTGAAATAATTTTTTTACTCATAACACGTTTAAAATGTCTTCAATTACCGAAGTATTAACTGTTTAGGTATTTTTGAATAAGTTTGGCTAAGATAGAATGAATCAATTAAATTATGCCTCCCCATACAGAAATAATCACGAACACTTATACTTTTATCAGTAACTATATCATCAAATATCATGATTGAATGAGGTTTCGCATCGCTTACGCATATGACGTCATCGTGTCGATTAAAAGTGAAGTAGCCTAAACCCTGAATCGGTTCGAGAACTTTTTTTAAGTATTCATACTTAGGCTGATGTAAAGATTTTGAGAAAACGTATATGTTTTTAAATTTTAACCCGTTGGGTTCTTCTATAAGACTGATAAGTGTATTTGTTTTACCACGACCTGAACTGCCTGCTATAATACATCTAATTGAATCGGTAATAAATTGCCATGCTTTTTTGAATAACTTCTTTTAAAGTCATGATTGTTAACTTGAAGATAATCATGCTGTTTAATAAACGTCATCTAGAAGTATAATAAACAAAATATACATTCACACATATATAAATACATTTTTTTTGTGTCAGTTATCATCATTCAATGATTGTCCATCGTGGTGATGGTTTGGTTAACACCATCATAAATAAATTACCCATAGAACTTCATATACCGGGTTATCAATATTGCGGTCCGGGAACTAAATTACAAAAACGTCTAAATAGAGGAGACCCCGGAATTAATCCTTTAGATTCGGCCTGTAAAGTGCATGATATTAAATATTATTAACATAAAGATTTAGAAAACCGACACCGTGCTGATCGTGTATTAGAAGAACGTGCATGGGAGCGAGTTAAGTCTAAGGACGCAACGTTAGAAGAAAAGGCTGCGGCGTGGACTGTGGTAAATACAATGAAAACTAAAAGAAAGTTAGGTATGGGATGTGGTAACAAACGTAAAGTAACACTTGGAAAAGGACTTTTAAAAAATATATCAAAGGAACTTAAAAAATCTGAATATGATGACAGAAATAATATTATTAAAAAAGCTTTGGTGGTTGCTAAGCGCTCCGTTAAAAAATTGGGAGGTAGACGTAATGTTAAAGTACCTAGAATAATCCCCGTACCTAAGCACGGCGGTATTCTTCCATTTTTAGTACCGCTCTTTGCGGGGTTAAGTGCTGTCGGTGCGTTGGCCGGAGGTGCGAGTGGAATAGCTAAGGCTGTCAACAATGCTAAGGAAGCGAGACAGCAACTTGAAGAAAATGGGCGACATAATAAAATAATGGAAGCAATTGCGATGGGTAAAACGGGTAATGCGTTATATTTAAAACCATATAAAAAGAGTAGTGCATTATTTTTGAAACCATATTCAAAAAACTGAGCAAGTTACCTCGGAGGGCTTTAACTGATGTAGATTTAAGAAAATATACCATCGATATTCCCAGTTTCCGAGGTATTTTTATGAGAGATACCCCACCATCAACTCCAAAACTGATCGAATCTGGCATAATAAATTTAGATGTCATGAGTGGACGTGGAACTCATTGGGTTGCATATAAGAAGAAATATAATAATGTTATATACTATGATAGTTTTGGTGATTTGAAACCTCCTCAAGAAGTTATCAAATACTTTGATGGATGTGCAATAAAATATAATTATGTACGTGAACAAAATTTTAATACTATTATATGTGGGAATTTATGCTTAAAATTTTTGTATGAAAATTGAATAAATACTTGATCACCAACAAAGCGTTTTAATAATGTCTCAAGCGTTTACTCTGACGGGTGTAGGTAATTCACTTAGTGTGGATTACTTTTCTCCAATTCAATTGAACCCCGAAATAGACTATGTCTTAGGGTTAATAGGTTTCTATGGTTGTAATTCTATAAGAAATATTTATGCTGGTAATAACAAGTTTTATTATAATGGGGAAATCATCACCATAGCATGAGGTGCTTACGAAATAAGCGAATTAAATGGTTATCTGAAATCTATATTGAACGATGGATTGAACTTGTGGGCCAATAATAATACATTAAAATGTGAAATATTTTCACATTTCGAAATTGATTTTACAAAGCCTTCAAACATTATATATTTACCAGTCACAGTAAATACTATTCATAACATCACTCTAAGGCTTGTCGATCAACACGGTGAGCCTGTAGATTTTGGTGACGAATCTTTTACTATACGCTTGGAGGTGAAACAAAATGAGTTTAAATATTAATATAAATAAGACTGATAATCCATTGAAAAGCATTAAATCTTCGAACGTTGGGGAGCTCACATCAATCGAGATAAAATTTTTGGAAAACTTGGGATATCGTGTATTGAACAAATATAATAATAATAATGCAGGAAGAGCAGGCTCTTCAAAATATGTTTTCCGACGTATCTTACACAGATCTAGTGATTAATAATTCCGTACATACATATCATCCCTATACTGTAAACGCATTTGATAATTCGGATGAAATCAGGCTTATTATTGAGAAAGGTGATTTGATAACGGCTAGTTATGACAGTAAAATCTATATTGAAGGTATCATTACGCCCGAGGATCCTGGTAAATCTTTTCAACTTAACGATCCGTTGTTCCTGTTTGAGGAAATTCGTTATCAACTTGGCGATGTTGTAATTGATAGTTGTAGAACGCCTGGAATAACAACGTCAATTTACGGTCAATGTCGCTATACACCTGGAGAATCGAAAGCATTAGGCAGTGCAGGTTGGCATGTTTTAGAGCAAGAATCGCAAATATTTAATTCATCTACGCGGTCATTTAGTGCCACAATACCATTAAATCATGTGTTAGGATTTGCTTGTGATTATACGCGAGATATTATAAACATGAGACAGGAGCTTATTTTAATTCCCTCGAATTCTGAAGCCGATTGCTATAAAGGTAAAACCGCTGTAATAATAAATATTACAAAGGTTAATTGGCGTGTCCTTCATATTATCCCTAGTGATATAGCTAAATTGGATATATATAATCGCTTGAAACAGCAGAAACCCATAAAAATGGGATTTTATGAAAAAAGTTTGTATCAATATCCTTCTTTACCTACCACATCCAACTTAGCAATTTGGGCCGTTCAAAATTCGGTGGGATCCCAAAGACCTCGATGAATTTTAACCGCATTTCAAACAAATAAGCGAAACAATAGGGCGTATGATGCAAGTACTTTCTCAGAATGTGGAATATCTGACGTCACAGCATATATTAATCAGAACCGGAGTCCATATGAGAAAAGAAACAATGATTTTACAAAAAATAGATACGTACTGGCATATGATGACTATCTATCGTTTCAAAAGAAGTTTTTAAATAAACAATTTTGTGAACCGTTGTTGGATTATAAACAATTCGGTCAATGTCCAATTTTTGTTCTAGATGTTTCAAAGCAGAATGATATGATTCACGAACCCGTGTTGAGTTTAAAATTGGAAATCGAAAACAAGGGAAATTTTTCTATAAATACGTCGGCATATGTTTTAATTTTACATGATTCCCTTTATGAATATGAGCCGATTTCAGGATTGGTTAACTCTGTTTGAATAAAAAAGTATTAAAATATATTATGATTTGTAACTTTTTGATATTCGAAATAAATAAATAAACATAAATTAATAATTCTATTTTATTCCTTCTATAATAATAGTAATGGCGAATGCAATAAACGATTAACATTGTTATAAAAATACATATTGTTAAAACTTCACTTGGAGGTAGCAGTTTCTGACTTGATTTTAACTTTTCAGTAAATAAATCTTCATTCCCCGATATTAAATTCCATGGCGATTGTTTTATCGATGTACTGTCAATAAATCGTAATTTATATAATAAAATCCTATTGAATTCTGTTAGTTGATAGAAAAATGTTGTATTACTTTCGACTTTCTTATAATCCATCGGAAGCCATTTTAAGCAGGGTGTATCATTCAGATAGTTGAAATTATATAATATCTTAATATAATTTATACATATTGTAATATTTATCACACTCTTAGGCGGGTATATATATAAAGTATTGTTAAAAACTTGAGCTAATGTAAATATGACTACAGTAGAATTCATTTTGACTTGTGTATACCTCAATTTCTAAATTAGTAGTGATGGGTTAAATACAAATTTACCGAATTTATATCTTAACTGGATGTGATGAAGATTAAATTTTAAATCAAACCAACATCTTTATCATAAATATTTATTAATTATTATAATTATTATACATGATATATTATTTATCAGCAACTAAATTGGATAAATTTTCTTTGAATATTTCGGGGTACATATATAGCAGTTCCGTCATGCAATATAAGTTCATTTCACGATAATATCCTAGGGCACTTGAGATATCCTTGAAATTAAGAAAAGCATTTCCTCCTAATTGAATACATGCGTGAAGCACGTCGATATAGTGATCTTTTATTTCCAGATCTTCGATTTCCTTTTTTCTCAAATTAATTAAGGGTGAAATTTCAAATAATTTTCTTACCAAAATTTCTGCCATTGATATATAAAAATTATCAGAATTTGTAAATGTTAAGATGTTCATCTAATTAAACTGTCTGCCCGTTACTTACAATTCGCTGCCATTCATTTTTATTGACTCCATATGACCATTTTTAAAAAAATGATCAATCTTAGTTGTATTTATATCATTCGTAAGGATTTCCCAGTCCTCACAACATAAACGGATGTCGACTCCATTCGACCCGCTGATCCTAAGCATAGGTGTTCAGTTTTCTACATCAATCCCGATTGATAGAAATTTGGTTAAAGATTTATTCAACGTATAACGCGTCTCATAAATGATCTTTAGTGATGGCACCGTTTTCTTCGGTTTTTTATTTGAAGTACTTTCTATAAAAAATAATGTGAAATTAATATAAATTATATAAAAAAAATTTTTATACTGATGAGGGTTAGGTATATTGCTCATAGATTAGTTTCTATGAACAATAACCTAACCCTAATAGAAAAGTTAAAAGGACTTAGAAAAGTTTTCTTTGATCCAGAACATACCTAGTATAACTAACTAACGTACAGCTTACCTAAAGAAATAACGTAAATTAATACTAACGAATACATAAACTAACACCGAGTATCAGAAACTTCTATACTTTCGCACAGTTTTCCCTTTTACGAACGATTTTTTAAAGAAATAACATAAACTAACACTAACCTACCGGTAGACCCATGTCTTCGCGTGGATTAAGGATTTACGTACAATTTCGCTAAGAAATAACGTAAATTAATATTAACAAATACATAAACTAACACCAAGTATCAGAAACTTCTATGCTCTCGCATGGTTCTCTATTTTACTTTAAATTTATAAAGAAGTATCATAAACTAACAATAACCTACCGAAGGACCTATGTTTTCGTACAGTTTCGCTAATATAATATTAAAATATTAATAGGAAGATCAGAAAGAGAAAATCAATATGTTGAAAATAAAATTGAAAATTTGAAGGGCATAAGCTTCGAAATATGTGTTTGAATAAACATTTTTAAAATATTTGAAATTTTATTATGGAATAGCATTCCCTACCTAATTTTAAGTATGTTTATAAATGTACGCCTAATTTTATTTATTTCAAAGAATAAAATTTTCATGAAACGCACGCTTTAACTGTCGTTTTTCGTCGTCCTACTGAAACGAAAAAGGTAAATTAAAAAATGTCCAGTAAAAATTCTTGCCAAAGTTCTGGTGTCCGCCTCTGCGACTATAAATGCCGGTAAAGTTGGATCGAAGTCATTCCGCAGATAGCCAAAGAAATTTACTTAAATTTTAAAAATTAAAAGTTTTTTAATTTTACATGGATAATACTCATGAATAAATGAAGAAAAGTTCCTACAAACTTTTTCAAAAACTCATTCCTTCACGTTTAAAAATTGAATTTTAGGTGACGGGCTTCACGGCCAAAGATTTGAATTGAAAATTTTAGTCTGGTGAGCTATTGTTGATTTATACATTTAATAAACTAATTTCGCTAAAAAGTGTAATATACAAAAACACGCACAATATAAAACCTTATCCGATGGCAAGCGAAACATTTTCAAAATTTTTTAAAGTTTACGCGCCAGCGCCGAAACAATGTTAAAATTTTCGATATTTTTCTATCGGTCGTAACGGCTTTATTTACCAACGGATTCACAATTTCCAAACGGCTTTGAAAGCATATTGCGATTCTCTACAAACTCAAAAGTTTAAACTTTCATAATTAAAGATAACAAAGCGAAACAACGCACCGCCATTTTAGAAGCTTAGTTCCAATAAATTATAAATTGAAATTACTTACTTAAACTGGAAGAACTATTTGTGTAAATAATCACAACACTCTTAGATTTTTGTTTAGAATACGGAGAGCGAATTTGTTAAACAATTTAGAAGATGATAATAATTTTCCAACGGTAGCCGAAAGTTATACCTGCATCGTATCACGTATGGTTGACAATTACGCAAAGCGCCATCAACAGTGAGTGAGAACGAGCAGATCACATTTAGCCAGTAGCGTATCAACAGGTATTTGAAAGAAACTCTACAGTAAAATTTTAAAGTGCGTTTTAATATAAAAATTTTATTGAACATTAAATTAATTTATTCTGTACAAATTTTGCTAACACATTTACACCATAAAGATTAATAAAATCAGATGCTAGCTCGAGTACGTTTGATGATCGTAATTTTGCATCTAAATTTACGAATCCACACAATACACCAAATATTTAAATCTGCTAAAGGAAAAACTGTCTCCTACCGAATTTCATGTTTGAACACTAAATTGAATTCAGTTTGCCTTAAAAAAAAGCATTTTTCTTTCCAATTCGACAATAGGGATTTGTCACAGGAACTTATTTCTGATAGAGCTCACTGCTCTAGGACGAGAAAAACAGCTAGCCGAGATAAAAATCTTTAAAAATGGTAAACGGTTCTGGCTTTATAAAATTAATTATAAGAAGAATACCACTAAATTATAAATAATTGCTTTTATTTCTTTACGATTTTTCTCAGTTAGTTTAAATAACATACTTAATTTAAACAACCATCTTCCCTCCCGCCCACGTAACTATCCAGTGTACGCCAGCGGTAGTGTAATAATCAAGAGAAAAGATCTTCAAGCCATTGGTTTACATCTTGAGATTGTACATCAATGACTTCTCGAGTAGAAGCATTTTGTTCTCTCAATAAGCACTCGTCGAAATCCAATTCATAATTATTTGGCGTATCACTGGTATCTTCTTTCGTTCTTTGTTTATTTTCGTTACTACCGGTTCTTAGTTCTATCAATGCCGAGTCGTTGAGAAATACTGCATGTTGATCTGGCGGATAATTAATATCTATAGTACCTTGAAGAGGTACCATATTATCCTGGTTATTATCAATTATTATCTCATTTTCTTGATAATTTTGTTCTAAATTTATATTGAGGGCGTCCAGATGTTCATTTGCATCTACTATGTAATAATTAGAACCAATACGTTTTACAACATATTGTTTATTTTGGTCGTTGGCCTAAAAAATTATTAATTAAAAATTTGTTTTTATTTTGTGCATAAATAGTTTAATTTGGGAACGCCGTCTAAAGTTATTAAACGTCCGACAATATATTTTTGTTTTAATGATCCTAAAATTAACTATTTCTGTATAAATTATATAATAGAAGGTCAACTTCCATCCTAACAATTTTAAAGGTGCGGTGGGATAACTAGCCTCACAGGTTTTGTATAAATAGCATCAAGCTTCTTATGAAACTTGAAAAATGACTTTAAATGAAGCGCTTAAACAGAGAATCCAAATAAATATTTCTTTAAAATTTTGAAATAATCGAATTTGAAATATCGATTAAGTCGTTAAATTTCTCATTCTGTTGACGGTATATGAGCTTCACGTAAACATCTGCTGCGCTTGTTTTAGTGGACAGGGCCACCCACAAGTAAGTTCCAGCATCGCCGCTGCATTTTGACTAATCTTATATAAATGGGCGTGACTAATCTTATTTAAGCAGCCAATCGAATACACGCGTGGGACTAGTTATCGTAATACTCCCCCAATTGTAATTTGTTTTTATATTTAAAAACCAAAGAAATGCTTACCTCTAAGAAATTGTTTGCTTGCGGCTTTGATTCACAATTCTGCATATGTTTTTTAAATGCTTGCGGATAAACAAATCGGTTATCGCAATAAAGACACTTTAGTGGTTTTACATTTGTGTGTTTTACATTTATGTGAAAGTCAAGCAATCTTTGTCTGTTGTATGTCGTCCCACATATTAGACACTTAAATTTTTTTTCACCCATGTGCGTCGTTTTTATATGCGTTTGCAAATTTGAGCGTTGACTAAAGGTTTTACGGCATATTTGGCAGTGAAATGGACGTTCTCCAGAATGAATTCTTTCATGATTTTGAAGCTCTGCTTTTCTAGCAAATGTTTTATTACATACCGCACATTGATATGATTTCTCTCCCGAATGCACATCCTTAACGTGATTCTTTAAATAATTATTATTCGAAAATGAACGATCTAAACAAAAAACAATGAAATGTAAATTTGACAAAATTAAATAATTTATACATACCGCAAACATCGCAACGAAATTCTTTCACAGCATTATGAGTATTTTCGTGTTGCTGACAGATCTGAATAGTAAAAAACGATTTATCGCAAACGCTACATTTAAAATTTCGTTCTCTAATCCCCTGATGTAATTTTTGATGTACCTTTAATGTAGAAGGCGAGGCATACCATTTTTTACAAATTTCACATTGATGTGTTTATCTTGACTGTTCCATTTTCTCGTCTTTAAATTTTTTTTAAATTACACTTAAATAAATAATAAAAACAATAAAACCGACTTCAAAAAAAAAATGTGAAAAACGTGATAGACGTGACCAAAATGCACTAAAAGATAAAAAAATAATTATGTTATTTAGTTACTTCAACTAGTTGGCGCAGCTTTATTTTCGACCTATATACTAGTTTTGTTGATCTCTTTATCCACCGGGTAGATCCTTAGATCCACCGGGCAGATCCGTAAATCCACCGGGCAGATCCGGGCGGCGGATCTATGGCTGTAGCCCGAAGCGGCAAAATTCAGGGGTGGCAAATTTTTGTTAAAATACTAAAAGCACATGTGAAAAAACCTAATAGATAATTAGGCTTATTAGACGGATATGTAGGTACTATTTCAAATAATTGATTAAAATAAAATATACTACTATTTATAAACGTTTCTTTATTATACGACTTTTTCATTTTTGTCCTTCTATTATTCTTTCTTTCCGGGAGCTTTATTCTAAAATAAAATAAATTAAAATGAAGTTATAGAAAAAGAAAGTAGTAACTATTTTAGTATTATCTTACTTGAATAAACCGTATCAATTTCTCTAACTTTGCGCTTTTCGTTTAACTGTTGAAGGCTCTTGTTTGACGATTGAACGACTTAGTAAAAGATAGACATCATTTCTGATTAAGTTAGTTAGGCTGCAATTTAAAAACCCAAAAACCAATCAAGACACTTCCAAATTAAATTTTAGCTGCTCCGAAAGATCCATTGGAGGACAACATCGCTATCTAACTCAAACTATGTTTGAAACTAGCTTCATCAATGAACAGAAAATAAAACGATCTTACCTAATGTACTCAGAAAGTTCTGCAAAACTTAGCTGTATACTATGCCACTATTTGGAGAAATATCAAAATTAGCAAAAAAAGGCTTTTATGATTAGAAGCACGCCAACGAGTATTTAAAAAGCCACGAGAATTTATCAATCAGACCATAAGTCATGTGTCTTAGTAATGTGAAGCATCTAGTTACATTCTTCGATTTCAAGCGGCTTTTTTGTCATTTTTATGGTGAGAGAATTATGAGAATTATGCTTCACTAAAACCTTATGTGCAGTAATTAATAAAAATTTTAGGACATTGATATGCATACATATTGTGGTTTGCATGGTATTTTTAATTTATTATGGAAGCTGGGTAGCTTTCATCGCAGGCATTGCTTTAATAATCTCAGTAATAATTGCACTCTTGCAAAGCATAATGTTGCTCAAAGCAATCTTTGAGCATACTTCTAGTACAATAAATACTGCAATGTCCCCAGCTATACAAATTGTAAAATTTCTCTTAATCCAAAGTCATCCCTGGGTGTACATTACCCAAGCAACACCAACGTCGATTTTGTACCTGTATAACATTGAAGTAACACGAATAGGTACATATTGTCGTGTTCCGAACCAAAGTTTTACCTACCCTGTTAATTTGCCATTAATTTTGATGTTAAGTTTATGAAATATTTGAATTTGAATTTTGGAAGGTAAAACTTTGAAAATTTAAAGTTGGTAGAAGTGAGGTTCTTATCGTGGCTTCTTTTTTAGCCAACTATGGCTAAAAAAACTGAAAAACTGAATTGATGAATCAGTTATGAACATATTATGTGTTGATTTTTTATGAACAGAATATTTAGAAATTTACAGTGTCGTATGGATACATAAAATTTATGTTCCTAATAGGCACTGATTTTTAATTAAAATAAATAATTAAAAAATATTCAATAATAATTTAAAAAATTAATTTCTGTAATTATTTAAAAATTCGATGTTTAATCGTTGACTTGCGCCAATCGTTTATTTATTTACCGTATATTAAGATACCATTACACATTTATTTAAATTTGTACTATAAATTTTAATTATTTAATCAGAATTTACGATGTTGCTCCAGCCATTGGGCTTTGGTTGATGATTGGTTCACTCCTGGGTATGCATTCCTGAAATATCTGAAATTTAACATTAATCACCCAAATAATAATTACTTACTTTTTTTTTAACGGTGGCGGCTGGAAGATTCAAACCTGAACTTTCCATCTGAAAGTATATTACTTAACCGTCACACCGACCAAGGATGTATACAAAAGATACAAGTTTGATGATGGTTAATTTCCATTTCCAGTAATAATTATATTAATTCGGTTTAAAAATATCAAGCAATATAATTTATTACTTTAATTAGTATTACGTCGGCTCACTGCAAGAAGCAGATAAGTAACATACTGATAGTTTTGAGATAATAGAGATTTAAATTTTAGATGCACATTAAAAATCAGTAAATTAAGAAATATGTGTAATAAACGGAATATCGTATAAGAAATATATATAATTCTAAAATAAACTTATATATCTGAAAAAAACATAAACACTTAACTAAAAATTGCCAAAAATGGACTTATCTTGTTTTGGTAGTAAGTCGACGCGTCACGTTCATTTAAGATAATTTAAAACCACGTGTAATATATTTTAAATTATGACAAGTAAATAACTGTTTTTTATTTATTGTTACTGTATTGGTTTTTATTGTTATTTATTGGTACTGTTATACGTGGCGGCAATATGAAATGTCCGGTCATAAAAATTTAAGTTAATAGTAATTTTTTTAGAGATGTTGTATTACAACTACAACGCGAGAACCGCTGCAATAATTAATTAATTACAGATTTATCGATTTTTATCGCTTTTATCCAATTTTTATTACAATTTTTGCCATTTACATCCGAGCAACATGCTGTAATTTCGATTTTAGACTGAATATTTTCATAAAAATTAATATTTTCACTAATTTTTGCATATTAGCTCCAGTCGAGACGATAAATCGGTCGAAATGCCGGCCTGAATTTAACCGCGTGGTAATAGCAATACCCAAAAATAACGGTAATTGTTTTAAATATTAAAAAAATTTTTTAATTTTTGTAATTAGTTATTCATATACTTTCGCGTGGTAATAATATTTTTACATTTTTTTACAAAATTTTGTACGACCACGTTCTACGGACTTGGTAAATTTCCATTTTGAAGTCAGCAATGTTGCCGATTCGCCCCAGCCAAATCGCATTAATAATAATTTTATTTCACTTTTTAAGATTTTAGACTGAATATCTTGATAGAAATTGATATTTTCACTAAATTTTGCATAATATAGCTCCAGTCAAGATGTTAAACCGACCCAAGGCCGGCCGGAAATTTCACCTCGTGGTAAAAGTAATTCGAAAAAATAACGCTTATCTTGTAAAATTTTTGATTTTTGTAATTAGTAATTCATATACTTTCTCATGGTAATAATATTTTTCGATATTTTTAGAAAATTTTGTATACCACGTTTTCAATGTTAACGAATTTAACACGGTATACCAGTGTTATGGTTAAACACCTTGTTTTATCAGGATGTAACGTGAAGTTCTTTTATAGTCGAAAAATAAATAAAACAATTTGATCGACAATTATTATAATGTAAAATAAATTATTAATTCTATAAACTATAAACCAACACTGAACTTATTACTAACTGAAAATTATACTAAAAACTGAAAAATATGAAGAGGAACCTACTATATATAATAAAAGCAAATCTCTTATCTGTGTTGGACTTCTTAGATTTCAAAAGAAAGTTGTAATCAAATGTTGATAAAGTCCAACGTCTGGTTATCAATCAATGATTGAGATAAAAGCAATAAAAGAAAATAGATAAACACTAAATACATAACATAATAAAAATGTACAAGAATGCTACAGGGTTGCATTATAACACCAGTAGCGGAGAAAAATCCTGGCTAATTGGTTTTCTACTTGTGGGAATTTTCGTATTTCGAGGTTCGTATTACCTTGATATACGTATTTCCGAAGATTCCCGAAGGAAGTCTTAGTACAAAAAAACCCAATATGGCCAGCGCAAAGGTTGTTATTGACATTAATGGCCCCGAGCCGAGGGAAAAATTAGAAAGTACAACCAAAAGTCTTAGTTTTATTCTAACCTGAAATTTATGCTGTAGTTCTGGTACTGCATGTACCAATGCCCTGTATAGGCATCAAAAACCGGTGATATAGAAACCGAAGATTTTGTTAATTTTAATGAATCAGAAGTGGGGGGGGGGAGCTTATCCAGTCACCTTCTGTATCTGTTTATGCCCTGTAAAACACAAATGTTATTGATGCCCAGATCGGTCATATTGGCCAATCGAACTGGCGGTTTTTAAATACACCTAAATTTATATTATTAAAATACATTTAACTACCTCCCTCCCCATAGTGTCACGTTTTTATCGAAAAAATTTAGAGTAGCGCAAATTCAAAGTATAATCCGATACATTTTCGAGGTAGTTATAGTGGTCTAACAAAGATTTTGTCATTTTTATAAAATATAATATCAACAATTTATTTTTATTTAAAAAAGAAGTTTAATAATCCGTTCAGCTGAACCACCACGTGACCAATACAATATTTGTGTTTATCAAAATAAAAAATTTTAAAATAAAGATAATAATCAATTTAAAGCATTTGTTATTTAATTATTCTTTCACACAAAATATTTAAATTTTTCTCAAAAATATTTCAAAACAAGATGGCAATGTAATTATTGTAACCAAACGTTACGATTAAACCTGCACCTAACTGGTACCAGTTTCAATAAATATGCGATACATTTTCGGGTCAGTTATTATGATGGTCTATTGGATTTTTTAATTTTTATAAAATATATTAACAATTTATTTTTTTTTAAACAACGTTTAATAATCTGTAATCAGTAAAAGGTACTTAAGCGGCACACAAGTTTTCATTCATATTTGCACTGTACCCTTGCAGTATAGTTTCAATGCATATAATTTCATACCGTTATTGTAAAGCCAAATGATGTATCAGATATGTAATGAAATTTGAGTAACTCAAATATATTGAAACATATGATACCGTTTAGATGCAGTTTTAAACTTAACGTCTCGGTACCAAAATTGCAGTAGCCAATATGTACAAGTATATTATGAATTGATGGTTACGATTTTTACATTGCCGGTTTGATATCTATTAAGTGCAGTTTAAATAGTAATGTTTTGGTAGTATTTATGGTATTATTTATAGTATTTATGGCGCTGAAAGTAATAACAAATACAGTATGACACGTGTTCCTTAATTTTCTGTTAAATTTTATTTTATTTAAAATAATTCATAATATAAAAAAAATTCTAAAAATTTTAATTTATTCTAATTCAACACTGATATTTTTAAAACCACCCGCTATATTCGTCCCGTATGTGCAGGATATTCGATCCCTTGAGGAAATTTTAGACGCAGCTGCCAAGAATGGGTATAGCATAAAAGTCACTGGAAGTGACAACATCAAAATTCAACCATAAAGGAGTGAAAAATACACAGCAATACTGAAGGTATTAAACCTCAAGAACGTTGAAAACCACACATTTCAACTAAAATAAAAATGAAATTTTAGAGCTGAACCACCCCACCAGAAGAGAGAAATAGTACAATGTACACGATGCCAGAGGTACGGACACATTAAAGCTTACTGTTCACGACAACCTAGATGTGTGAAAAGCAAGAACAACCACTGGACCAAATGTGCACAATGGCTAAAACCACAAACTCAACTTGTGTGTTATGCAACGGTGAACATCCCGCTAATTCCAAGGGCTGCATCGTATATAAGGAGGTACCAAAAAGAAAATTCCCCACCCTGAGACTTAAAATAAACGTAGCCTTCAGCGCACCACCACCATCTTTTAATACTAAAAATTTTACTCCAATTAGAAATAGCCAATCTGAACCACAGGGTCTTGTGGAAACAAACCTCCCACAGATACAAACCACGGCATTGAACCACACACCTAATTTTGCTACTTCTCTGAGAGGAAATGTTCAACAAAATCAACACTCTGACAACGTTCAGGTAAATTACGAAAACCAATACCAAAATCAAAACGAAAGTAAAATAATGCTAATGCTATCTAAAATTCTGGATCGTATGGATGAGAATATGAAGAGAATCGATAAATTAATCGATCTCTTAGTCACCATCTTGTCCAGGAATCATTAATGGCCACTCCAATTAAAATAGCAGTAGGGAATGCTAATGGCTTGTCACAACACGGGCAAGAGTTAACACTATTTTTACAAAACCACAACATTGACATAGCGCTCATCTCTGAGACACATTTTACTAACCGTAGTTTTATCAATATTCCAAAATACTCAATCTATCATACAAAACACCCAGATGGAACAGCTCATGGTGGTACTGCAATAGCTATAAAAACAAAATTCAAGCATTTCGAGATTGATAAATTCCAAGAGAGTTACCTGCAGGCGACAAGTGTGGTAGTGGAAACATGGAGTGGTCCTATAACATTTGCTGCAATTTACTACCCTCCAAGGTTTACCAAAACATACAGAGTGGGGATCACGGCTCGCTAATCCTCGAGGCAGAACATTACTAAAAGTTATCAATAACAACAATTTTAGACACGTGTCGACTGATCAACCTACATATTGGCCCACCGACAGAAATAAGCTGCCGGACATCATTGATTTTTGTGTGACAAAAGGTATCTCTATGAACTACATGCATGCTAAATCTTGCTTGGACTTATCGTCCGATCACTCACCAATTTTAGTAACATTGCACTCGAAAATATTACAAAAGCAGAATCCACCACAACTTAGCAATAAACAAATCAACTGGAAAAATTTTAAACTAATAGTAGAGGAAAACATCGACACCTCCATACCACTTAAAACTGAGCGGAATATAACTGACGCGGTGGAACATTTGAACAGCACTATTCAGAACGCTGCGTGGAATTCCACCCCTCTTTTGAAATATTCGGATAATAACAACTCGTACTCGATCGACATACGTATGGCAATAGCGGAAAAGAGAAAACTTAGAGAAACCTGGAAAAGTACTAGACATCCCCACGATAAAAACAGACTAAACCAAGCAACAAGGAAGTTAAAGAACATGCTACAAAACAGTAAAAATGAAGCAATTGAGAACTACCTAAGACATCTTACACCTACGAAAGATACCGATTACTCACTGTGGAAGGCAACAAGAAAGCTAAAGCAAATATCAACACCTGTTCCCCCAATACGAACACCAAATAGAAACTGAGCTAAAAGCAATCGAGAAAAAGCAGAATACCTTTGCGAAACACCTGGCTGAGGTGTTTCAACCGTTCGCTGCAATAGAACCGGAAAATGAAGAGCAAATTATCCAACTACTAAATGCTTCACATCAGCTAGATTTTCCAATCATTCGACATCGAGTGTTTGCATTGTGTAGACGTGCGGACAAGAGCTCCGTTATCGATAGACCATAAGTACTTCGAATCGATAAATAGTTTTGCTCTTTAATAAAGTTTTAATTCTTTGCAATTAGAAAACAACACAACCACCTTTTCTGGGGTTCTTTTTCTCCCCAACTTTGACTTATGGCGCACTTTCTAGTGCTGCCTATAAAGTACAAAAAGAAAGAAGAACATGGAAGTTACCATTGATTCTAACATTGAAGACACTGATAGTTCAAACAAACGAAAAAATGAAGACAGATCACCTCAAGCAGATACTCCACAAAAGCGATATCACTGGACATCTCAACAACACCTACTCCAACGAAACAGGTTCTTTTCATTATCAAACCTAAATGACGAGGTAAGTGACGTCAATCCTTTATCTTCCCAAAACACCACAAGCCAACAAACCAAAACCACAATTAAAATTCCACCAATTTTCCTATCATCACAAAATAATTATAATGAAATTGTATCCGATATCAAAAAGATAAGTAAAGGTAATTTTACAACTACATCTAGTCAAAATCGAATTCGAGTTAACCTTACACAAATCGACGACTGCAGAGCACTAACCAAATATTACAAAGAAAATGGAATTCACAATTACACCTATCAGGACCCAACTAATAAGTCTCTATCTGTAGTAATCAAGCACGTACCCTTATCGCTAACTAACGATGAAATCCATGACTATCTCAAACAACTTCAATACCCAGTCATTAAAACTACTAGATTACTTAATAAATACCGAGAACCTACCCAGACAGTAGCTAATGAATTAACAGACAATGGCAAATCAAGAGAAATCTTCAAACTAGAAAAACTAGAACATTCTATCGTAACAGTGGAACCAAGACGAGGTAGTCAAAATATTCCACAATGCCACCGTTGCCAGAGATACGGCCACACCCACAACTACTGCCAAATGAAGTACAGGTGCGTTAAATGTACTGGTAATCACTACTATAGAGACTGCAAACAAACAACTGACACTCCACCAACCTGTATAAATTGCGGCGAACACCACCCGGCTAATTACAAAGGATGCAAACACCATATTGAAATCCAAAACCAACAACACCGTTTTAAACCCAATAGCGCACATCCAATAAGAAATAATAACCAACAACAAATACCACCCCCGCTCACCAGAATACACTTCATACTACTTATGCCAAAGCAGCATCAAATTACATCCCCGCTAATTCTTCAACATCCCAAAAAACACCATCATAAATAGTAGATTCGATTTTAAATTTTCTAGCCAACTTAACTTCTTTTATAGATCAAATTAAAACTTTTTTTCTAAATCAAATCATTCCTCAACTATTCCAAGGCCAGGGTCAAAACTAATTACGCTCTCCTTCAAAAATTAACAATTCTAAATTGGAATGCAAACGGTATTAAAATCCAGCGACCACAACTGATTGATTTTTTACAGAGACATAATGTCTCAATAGCATGCATCTTGTAGACACATTTAGTCGAAAACTTACCATTCAAAATCCCTGGTTACTATGCGTACAGAACCGATCGTATCACAAATCACGCCTCTGGTGGAGTTGCTATTCTTATTAGACACAACATCAGTCACTGTGGGCTAATGAAATTCAAATGCATAAACTTGGAAGTAACTGGCATCCAAATAAAACTCTCGGATAATAGTTTGCTTTGTATGACGTATGAGAAGTACTTGGTTTATAAAGAATCACAACATTCTACAAACAAGAACCAAATCATTAATCGCAAGAGAAAATTGGAAACAGATGACCTGAAAACGAATGATGTAAGTAGGAATATTACTAAACAACGAAAAATAACCGATTCGTATAAAAGTAGTGCATGTATTAGCCAAAAAGAATTTGATGATCGGGTTATTAAGTTTATTACAAATACAATGTCTGCAGTTTCGATTATTAATAATCCATCATTCATTGCACTTTTCGATGGAATGGAGTTAAATGTTATGTCTCGTACTACAGCAATAACTAAAATAGATAACATGTGCAAAAACGTGCTTTCTTCGATTAGAAACGACTTGCAAGAAGTACAGTTTGTCTGTACTACAGTAGACATTTGGTCAGCCAAACGCCGAAGTCTTTTTGGAATGACTTGTCATTGGATTGATGAATCATATAACAGACGTTCGGCAGCAATAGCTTGTAAAAGATTTAGTGGTAGTCATACATATGATAGAATTGCAGAAATTATAGATGATTTGCATACGAAATTTGATTTTCAAATACATTGGTTGCGACAGTATCTGACAACGGTTCAAACTTTGTTAAGGCGTTTAATGAATTTGGTATGAAGTTCCGTAACAATTTCGATAATTACGATTCTGAAAATATTGAACGAGAAATAGCTTATGAACCAGAATTTGTTGAAATACCCCTCAATACGGATACAGATAATTCTGTAATTGAAAATGGTAATATTATTTTACCAAAGCATGTTCGTTGTTTAACCCATACCTTAAATTTAATTGCAACCCCTGATGCTAAGAACTACATCGATAGAAATAATACATTGCAAAATAAACATACAAATTGTATAAGTAAATGTTCACTTTTGTGGAAAAGGGCGGGACGTCCTAAAACTGCGGAAAAAATAAAAGAAACTCTAGGTCATACATTGAGCTATCCAGATTCCAGGTTGGAATTCTTTATTTGGTTCAATTTCGGCAATCTTGCTTGAAAGAGAGAAATTGTCTCAACTATTTGAACAGCTGGATATGAAAAATCAGTGTTTTACAGAAACTGAATATCAATATTTAACTGAATATTGCAAAATTTAAGAACCACTGGCTAAAACTTTAGATATTTTACAACGAGAAAATAATTGTTATTTTGGGTATGTATTACCTTGCTTGGGTAACCTTCTGAAAAAATTTCAGAAATTAGATTCAGAAACGTTTTATTTCTGTAAACCAATATTGCAGGCATGTAGAAATGGCCTATTAAAAAGGTTTAAAATTTATTTAGATTTTTGTGAGACACCAAATGCAGAAACGCAAGATGCTATGGTTGCATCATTCACTATACCAAAATTTAAATTATTATGGGCAAGTAACTTCAAGAGAGCTGATTTAACTGTAAATTTAAGTGACATAATCCAACGAATAGTGCTTGCAGCTGCTCAAAATCACCATAGCATTTATAATTTAATAAATGATAGTAATACCACAAAATTACCCCCGACTGAAGATGACGACTTCTTTGATTTTACAGAAGACCAAGTAACGGATTCGATGCAAAGTTCGGTGAATAAATTTAAGAAAACAGTCGAATTAGAAATTTTACAATATTTAAATGATTCTGGAACAACTTTAGGTGTTTTAAATTCGTATTCAATTATAAAACAATTGTTTTACCGACACAACACTTGTTTGCCATCTTCAGCACCGGTTGAAAGATTGTTTTCGTTTGCTGAAATTATCAATGCACCAAGAAGACATGCTCTATCGGATACAAATTTTGAAAATTTGGAATTAATAAAAGCCAATTTCAAAAAAAAAAATAACTATTTAAGAATACTTTTTATAATAATTAAATTTTTTAATAAACAAATAGTAGTAATACATAATATAACAAGTTTTTGATTTCTACCTTAATGTTTAAAGAATTTGGATCTTGAAATACTTTGGGTAATTGAATTACTTTAGGTAATTGAATTACTTTGGATAATTGAATTACTTTGGGTAATTAAATTACTTTTTGGTTACTTTCTAAAGATTTCAATTACTTTTACGAAGTATTTGGTAATTGAATTACTTTTTCTTAGTAAAATAATTTAGTAATTGACATGTCAATTACTTTTAAGAAGAATTGGTGTTTGGCATTTCAATTACTTTCAACATTAACAAAGTAATTGGTAATTGAATTACTTTTACCGAGTGCTTTGTACCGCTCTGCTGCTATCCGACTTAACACCAATCCTAAAAAAACACCAGGTTATGACCTTATCACTGGTAAAGTTCTACAGCAGCTTCCTGAAAAATGCTTAAGATTGATAACATTCTTGTTTAATGCGATTCTTCGTCTCGAGTTTGTGCCCCCACGGTGGAAAGTGGCGCAAATTATCCTTATCTATAAGGTGGGAAAGCCAGCAGAGGAGGCAACATCATTGTCTTACTAATTCGGTAATACCAGCATTGTGGAAGAAGTCGATCATAACGCCTATCGCTAAAAGCAATAATGCCACTAAATTTACTGATCTTCGGCCAATTAGTGTGTTGCCTACTCTTTCAAAAGTATTTGAGTCCGTTCTTCACCGGCAGCTACTAGATCACGTTGAGTGTAATAGTATTTTACCTGATATTCAATCTGGTTTTCGCTCTGGCTACAGTACTGCAACCGCCTTATGTAAGGTTGTTAACGATATCACTAGGAATATCGACGATTTTAAGATAACAATTATGACATTACTGGACTACAGCAAAGCTTTTGATGTGATTAATCATAAATTACTCGTTTCTAAATTATTATATTATAGATGTGACAACTCAGCCATTGTTCTTTTGCAAAATTATTTGACTGATCGAACTCAAAGAGTCAAATTGAATGGATGCATATCGAACAAACTAGCCATAAACAGTGGGGTTCCTCAGGGCACCATTCTAGGTCCGCTTCTTTTTGCCATTTTCACAGCTGATCTTCCCAGCGTTCTTTCTTCCGACTACGGTGTACATATGTACGCTGACGATACTCGCGTATATACCTCTGGCAAACCACTGTTGGTTAACAACGTTGTTCAATCTATGAATATTAATTTGGCCTCGATAAAACTCGGTCCAGCAACAAAGGGTTAATCCTTAACCCTCATAAAACTGTTTGCTTGCGAATGGGAAGTGCTTTCTCCTGTACCCTAGTCGATAATACTCGAACTACTGATGTCATGCTTGATGGCTGCAATATTAAGTTCAGCGGGAATGTCAGGGACCTCGGCGTGACTTGCGACAGTAATTTGACTTTTGAAGCGCATGTAAATAAGGTTTGTGGAATTGGATTCTACAAACTGAAATCCTTGTATAGATACAAGTCTCTTCTTCCTGCTAAAGTAAAGTTGCACCTAGTGCAAAGTTTAGTTTTGTGTCATCTGGACTACTGCAGGTCAGTCTATTATGGATACCTAACTGTGAACTTGAAACATAAGCTTTAAATATTGCAGAATTGCTGCATTAGATTCGCTTATGACATCGATTTCCGCAACCATATTACACCGTACTACAATAATTTTGGTATTCTCAAAATTAACGCTCGGTTTGAACTTCTGTTTGCTGTTTTCTATATAATATATATAAGCGTGAATGCCCAAATTATTTACTTGAATTAATGAAGCGAAGATCAGATTGCCATTAACTTAACCTTCGAAACATTGCGAATTTATGTATACCTTACCATAAAACGTCCAAATTCAAGGGCTCCTTTCAATATCGAGCGTCAGAAGTCTTTAACAAGTTTATCGTCTTATTTATGACTGCCGGAACAAGCTTCACGTTTAGGAAAAATATCAAAGCGATGCTATTGAACGAGCAAAATTAATGCTAACTGGGTATAATTGAAAAACAGCTTTGCTGAATGTATACCCTTTAATAACTGCAATGTTTATTTTGTATTTGTTTTTTTTATCATTGTAAACCTATGTTATTAAATAAAATTATTATTATTATATATCGCCCTATTAGTCTCCTTCCGGTTCTTTCAAAGGTGTTTGAAAAACTACTTTTACAAAGACTGCAACTCCACTTACTGAAAAAAGAGGTAATTCTCGAGCATCAATTTGGATTCAGAAAGCAGCACGCCACCATCGAGCAGGTTCACCGTGTCGTCAACATCATAAATGAAAATTTAGAAAAGAAAAGATATTGTACCATAGCTTTTCTGGATATCACACAAGCCTTTGATAAGGTGTGGCACACCGGGTTATTATACAAAATAAGATTGAGACTTCCGCACTCTTACTATTCAATTCTAAAATCATACCTTCTCGATAGACTTTATTACGTGAAATTTCAGAATGAATTATCCGAATTATATCTAATCCAGTCAGGAGTTCCACAGGGTAGTGTTCTGGGTTTAATCTTATATCTTTTGTACACATCTGATCTGCCAACCATCACCGAGACAGATATCTCAACATATGCGGACGACACAGCAATTATGGCCTCACACTGCAATCCAATACAAGCAACATCTAACCTACAAGCTCACCTTCTAAAAGTTCAGGATTGGTTAAAGAAATGGCGAATTCGAGCCAATGGAACAAAATCTGTACAAGTTACGTACACTATTTTTTTTCACTATTTCACTATTTTTTGCTCAATTTTTCGATATCTAGCGCCGTTTTCGAGTTATTGCAAATTCAAAATCTCAAATTTAATTATTGATATATTTAATAATATATTTTTCAATCAGAAGAAAACTATTGATTATAACACGGGAAATATGAATACATTTCCCTTGGTTGTCTATAGTGGAATTAGACGAACAACCGGCACTACCAAAGGGGGAACCATATTGTTTTTATCACTCACTATCAAATTGTGTTTGTGCGTTGAATAATGTATTTTATTCATATAAAAATTTTATAATAAACAACTAAATTGATTTTTAATAATGATTTTTATTATATTATACATAATATTATAATTATTATTATTGTTAAATCCGCAACACTTTAAACTGTAAATGTTTCAATCCTGGTCAGTAAAGTATTATGCATATATTTTAACTATGAAGGTCATTAATTTTCCTTCGTGTAAATTTATCATCTATTAATTTAGTTTTACTTTCAAACTATCTAAATATTATTGAATTGAAATAACTACCATGGATGTTATTACAATTATTTCACACTAATTAAGTAACCTGGATACATATATATATCACATAGAAATATATCCTATTTACATCAGTTCCTTTACTGCTGTTAACGTCAACTTGGATCTAATAAAACTAAATAAAATTATAGCTCTTTTGGTAAAACATCGTAAAATATTGCAAAATTGTATGGCATACTGATATCACAAACAAAGTTATTTAAGCATTTCCGTGATGTCACTTTTGGCGTAAATCACAAAATTTAAACATAATTATATCTTGGCGATATCGCAAAGTAGCATCGTACCGATATTATAGATAAAATTGTCTAAGCATCGCATCGTCTAACCTGGTCATATCACAAACAACTCACATATACTACATAGCGACGATATCACAGCGGTATCACATGAGATATCACACCGGGGTCACAAAAGAAGCACGAATGCGATATCGCATGGACATCGGTGCCGACTGGGAGGGGCGGGAGCGACAAGTTACCAGTAGCCCCTAGGCGGCAAATTTTGACAAACGCAGCTACTGAAAATTTTAAATCAACTCTAAAATCTAGTTTTCTTATCGTGTGGTAGTGATTGACTGACAGCTCGCAAGTAGTAGGAAGTAGGTTAGTTATCTGTCGAGGTTATTTGTTGAGGTTAACAGTGGCCTCCCTTGGACAATTTTTGGACATATTTTTTTTTCTAAATTTAATTAACCGTTTACAATTTTTTTAATATAATTATTATTTATTTTCAACTACCTGACCCGATAGACGTTGTCTCGTCTTGAAACTAGAAAAAATATTTTAAAATCATAGAATTTTTATTGTGATTCTTTTTCATTTTTATTGACTTCATAGCGGTTCTGGGTTAGCTATTGCTCTGAACGAGAAGTAACATTACAAAACATCACCGTAGCTATAGCTAAATTTATAAACAGAGGTTTGAATAATCTAATGGATGTGAAAAAATAGAAGTAAAACTATTCGAAAAGAAAGTAGTCTTCATGATATAGGAAGGTTCTACCTCGACTAACCGTGGTTCAACGATTAAGGATTTATTTACAATGCGAAATTACACACGGTGAAGTATTCTACATACTGAAGTAGAATTAATCGATCACAGAACATAAGCAATGTAACCCTAATAATATGGAGGGCGGTATCTTTAACGTTATGCTGGTTCTATCGGAAACCATACCTTGGGAATAAGAAGAAAGGTAAACTTCAACGAGAAGCTGCCAACCAAAAACAAACACTCTCCAAAAATGAAATTTACATAGGTACTAAATGCAAAGCGAGAGAATATCTTAAATTTTACATGTGCTGTCCTTGAAGTGAAAGACCTAAAAGGTTAGCAGCCCTTTGAATTAGAATTAACATTACCATTAATTATGCACAATGTTAAAACGTAGATTGAATTAAAAGATAGTTTTTTTTATATAATCAAGTTAACATTAAATTTAAAAATAGCTTACATTATGTCTTGTGGGAGAGCTGGTGAAGGGAGAACTTGTGGTAGTAAAAGATAAAAGAGTAGCGTTGACGAAGAACAATGCGACGATACACAAGCGATTATTTTATACTTATAATTATACTAGCTGACCCGACAGACGTTGTCCTGTCTTGGAACTGGAAAAAATATTTCAAAATCATAGAATTTTTATTGTGATGTTTTTTATTCACAACATTGTTAGTTTCGTACCCTCTTCACAGCGTCGACCGCATCCAACCCACACTCCATCCCAAATTGACGGTAGAAACCCATGGAATAATAAGCGATATGCTCACCCCCAGGTATAATAAGAGAAAATCTTCTTGGGTAATGGGGCGTACTCAATAAAACACAATTATATTAAATCGACATGTTTCAGTCAGGTTTTCTGACCATCTTCAGGACTACAATAAGGAATACAATATGAGTTAGCTACAAGTCGACATAAAACTCACGTAATTACCTCTTAATGTAGATGTTATGCGTGTATATACAGTACACACAATAACCGACAATTGGGTGAAATCTAGATAAGGACGGCATCCACTGTTGCAGGTAGTGGTTAAACATTAAAAATTATACAAAATTACGAACAAAATTGTGAAAACCATGTAAGAATAACACCGTCAAATGACATACATAAATAAAACATTATCAACAACCAACTGTGAAATTAGATTGTTGTAAAACTAAAATTCACTAAAATCAACAAAGACAGTATGAAAATATATAAATACGGCAAATTTTTGAATGCCGTACAACCCAAACGGTAATTAGAGGTATTACGGTAATAACATAACAAAAAACGTCAGAAATCCTGACCGAAACATGTCGATTTAATGTAATTGTGTTTTATTGAGTACACCCTATTACCCAAGAAGATTTTCTCTTATTATTCCTGGGGGTGAGAATATCGCTTATTATTCCGTGGGTTTCTACCGTCAATTTGGGGTGGAGTATGGGTTGGATGCGGTCGACGCTGTGAAAAGGGTACGAAAGATTTTGACGTCGCTGATCAAGGCGAAGAACAGAAGAGTTTTTTTGTTGCGATGGAGATCGGAAGGGGTGTACCCGTCGCCTATGAAGAGGAATGTGTCGTGTGTGGCGAGAAAGCTCATCCCAGATCGGGAGATATTACAGGAAGCAGAGAGATTGTTACATAGGTTAGGATAGGTTAGGATATGACTTGTATCTAACTCATATTGTATTCCTTATTGTAGTCCTGAAGATGGTCAGAAATCCTGAGCGAAACATGTCGATTTAATGTAATTGTGTTTTATTGAGTACGCTCCATTACCCAAGAAGATTTTCTCTTATTAAACGTTAATTTTATTTGTTTTGTAAATCATTTTGAAGTTTGTTTTCATTGTTGATTATTTATTTGTAAGTACATTGTACATAGGATTTTAAGTAAATATTGTTGTGTTGGCAACATGAAGGTATTGGAGAAAAAAGGTGTTCAAGGCAGCAGACGCAATGCGCGTTGGCTAGCGTGATTTTTATTCCAGCTACGCTAAATTATAATTTTGCTTTGATGATTTCTATGATTTAAAAAATAATTTAATATGTATAAAAGTTGTTTATTTTAATTGGTGAAGTGCTAATTGATAAACAATATGAAGTTTTTGAAGAATTTGTGATAATTTTGGTGGTTGCGTGAAATAAATTCACAAACAAATTTGTTAGATCGGCGGCCATATGTGGTGTAACAAATTTTATTTAATTTGTTTTTTTACTTTGCGCACGTCACTGCGTTCAAGCTTAGCACGACGCCTATGATTTTTCAAAACTGCGAGTTTTGATAACGCTTTTGCTAGGTCGTTTTGATAACAGGTTTGACACGGTTAAGGTGATATCTCGTCTGTAATTAGGTAAAATATTTTAAATTTTACATCGGTTTATTTTATCATTTAATGATTTTAGGAAGCACCTTACCTTACCTTTCTTTTTTGTTATAAATTTGGATACACCAACTATTCCGATAATAATTGAATAAGAACGAAAATTGCAAGAATTTAAATATTTTTAATCACAACTGCTTATCATTATAATTCGGTTTGTGCCATTTTTGGATTAATTACGGACGGAAATTTTCAACGCAGTTGAAGATTCTTCATTTTTCCTTACTTTACATCACGTCTCGAAGTTGTGACTCCCAGAGTTCCTCCTTTTTGGTTCAAGTGCAGGGGTACCGCAGATTTCCAAGCGTTAACGGCTCAACGTCATTTTTTTCGAAGTTCGAGAGCTGGACAACGATTGCGATTACTCGCATCACTTCATAAGCTGTTGGTTTCCGTTAGGTGGAAAATTTTGTATTGATAAACTTTGTAATTACCCGGGTAAGTGTTTTTTCTTTTCTAACCCAACGAGCCACTTTTGCGAGCAGCTTTGATTTCTCATCCGACACCATAATATTTTTGAGTGTCATCATGTTTTCGACAATGGTTTGTCAGTGCACCCGAACATTCGTTTGAGGACGATTTTTTTTGTCATAACTTTTTGCCAACTACGCCGATAATTGTAAACGATTGACAACCTTTTATACTTTTTTTGATCTCTTGTATTTGGAGTTAATAAATACGCTTTGTTTTAATTTGTGTTTCTTTTCGGGGAAGCCGTACTGCAGTATTCAATTGAATTCACACTCTCGCTCACCGCCCTAAAACGGTTAGCTTTAACATCGTGGGCCTCTTCACTATTTTTTTAAAAATCTGGATTTTTCCAGAGTGTGTAGAAAATACTGTCTTCCTGCAAGGGCAGGTGAAATTTTTATTTACAGTGGATCGCATGTGTAACCCCGATACCATAAGGTAACAAAAATTTACGACACAAAAATTGAAAATTTATTTAAAATATCAATTACAAGAGTCTTATTGCTTTTTAATTAATAATGAATGTACACCCAGGCATGACTTTGGATTAAGAGAAATTTTACAATTTGTATAGTAATAAATATTTGCAGTATTTATTGTACTAGAAGTATGCTCAAAGATTGCTTTGAGCAAAATTATGCTTTGCAAGAGTGCAATTATTACTGAGATTATTAAAGCAATGCCTGTGATGAAAGCTACCCAGATTCCATAATAAATTAAAAATACCATGCAAACCACAATATGTATGCATATCAATGTCCTAAAATTTTTATTAATTACTGCACATAAGGTATAAGCAAAATTAAAAATAAACTTACCGAGATAACCAAACCAAATCGAAATTTAACATTTGGAAAGAATTGAAACCTTTTATACTAAAAATAGATGATTAAGTTAATTCATTACTAACATTTTAATTTATTACCGAAATAATATAGTAAAAAGTAAGTGAAATAAAGAGGATAATATGGAAGCTATTACAGATATTTTGATTATGGTGTTCAATTTCAAATTTCCCTCATTAAAATTACCGTATATGCTCAGTTTAAGAAAACCGTAAAATATTAAAGTAAACATCATTGTTGTGTAAATGGATAAGAAAACCAGACTTATTCGTTCTATATAAGTCAAATCGTATCCTTGATACCTAATAAAATAAAAAAGTATTTAAATTTGAATCCCGCTCCAGAAAATATCGTGGAAAATTTAAAAGATAGTTAACATTACAAGGTACCTTTTTAAAATATTCCAAGTGTGGTAATATCTATAATACACAAAAAAATGTTTAATCCAATCGCAGGTTGAATCAGTGTTTGGCATTTGATCTGTAGGTTTTAGTGAAGCATAATTCGATTCATCTCTAATCACACAGAACCATCTCCCGGGGTTAAAAAACCACTCCTGGTGCAACTGTAAATCTTTAACTCTAATCCAATCGCAATACCTGAAAAGTTATAAATATAACCAATAGAAAGACATGTTTAAAAAACGTTGTATTACCACGACGGTTTCAAACCCACGGAATCATGCCATACGTAGATTTCGTACAAATCATCCAAATGGGTTTCGGTTGTTATTGCGAACCAATCTTGACATCCTCTTTGCAGCAACTTTTTATTAGGATCGGGATAATTTAAAGTGTGAAACTAAATATTAAAAAATGTATTTTGATTGATAACCAAAAAAAATTTTATTAATATTACTCTACTGCTACGTTCTATTCTATATAATTTAATTCCAATATTTAATGTGGTACCGGCAGTAAACATATCACCAGTTTTAATGATTATCAAGTATCCATATAATTCTGTGATTATATTATCACTTGTGAAATATAGTATTTGTTTTAAACCAAATATAATACCGTTCTCCGTGTCTAGCCAATTATTGAGAGACATATCGCACTGCAGTAACACGAAAAAACTACAAATATAAGAAGCATTATTGTAGAATTTACAAAAAGTCCCAATTGGATGGGTGTTTTATAGTATGGATCATTTCTGGAAATGATGGGGGACGCATATATTGATATGCGTAATGTCCCTGGTCGTTGCATAAGCAATGCATTTGTTTCATATTTATTTGGGGTCCAACCTGTAAATCACATTAGATGTTAATTCTTTACTTATAGGTCGGATGAGAAAGTACAAAAATCGAAAAGAATGGTTTCGTATAGATGTACAAGAAGGAAACAATCATACGACACATCAAGGATAAAAAATCACCTGAACCTCGTCAGCTACCATCTGAGATACCGAAACTAAGAAAATATAAAACGTTGTGTCGTGGGACACCAGATAGGAACGAAGTACCTTATTACATAAATATTAATTTCAAATTCTAGTCGACATAAAAATTAAATAATTATTCGGATATAAATATTTTATTTTGATTTTTTTATGGATAAAAATCAAAAACTACTTTACAAAATTGACAAAATAGCGATTTCGGTATGTGTCAAAGACGATGTAAATTCGCAATCATCGCGGTCATCTTTGAAATTTTTTTGCACATTCGGCTTTAGATAATTTTTTGCATCTGAGTAGCATTTTTCAAAATCTATTTTTTTTTTAATTTTGGGGGTTTTATTTTCGGCTGAAAATTTTTAAAATTATATAATTATATTTTTTTAAATTATTCTTCGGTTTAACAATTTTAACGCGTTCTTAATTCGCAATACGCAAAGAGTATCTTATATAGCGTATCACTATTAATTTTAACGTTACCTATTGTGGCGTAAAGCAAAGGGCTCCGCCTACACATTTTAGCCGAGGGATCGAATCCCGGTGAAGGCAACCTTTTTTCTAGAGAAATTTGCAAACCTATGACTCGTGATTTCCGAATATGTACTAATGCTGAGCAGATGTTCCACTTTTGATCACCAGATGGTGTAATTATCGAACGATATAAAAATCTTACGCATTTTCATTACGGACGTTTTTTTCCGATTAGGGTACCCCCTTCGCATCCTCCCATAAGGAACTTCGTTCCAAAAAAAATTATTTAATATTAACTATTTCCTAAATTCATTTAGCCATCGTGTCAGTACTGAAATTGAGTTAAGTGACAAAAAAAAGTTAATATTTAAAATTTAAAGATAACTTACACGGCATGAACCTGAATTCTATTTATGGTTTGTTTTGTCTAAGTAAAGACATTCGAGAGATAAAAATCCTACTTCGCTGTTGAGAGAAGCTCTTCGAATAAGCGATTTTCCATAATATTCAGGCAGAACGGCAACATAAAGCCAGGCGTCGCCATAATCCAACTAATCAGATGTAAAAGGCAATGTTATTAAATTATTATTTTGAGAAACTACGGTGTAACTTTGGACATCTTTATAAGATGGTCTCGAATTGTACTTCAAGTGAACCTGAAACGATTGCAATAAAAATATAATACCACCTTACGTTTCTTAATGGATACCCTCAGTTTATTATTATCCAAATTATTGAATTTGATCATTAAGCTATCTCCTCGTTGAACACTAACACGATGGACAGTCATTTGTGAATCTATTATATCGCCAGTCCATTCACTAGAAGATGGTATTGTAAGCGATTCTTTGTAGTATTCCAAAGTTTCACTTTTCACTATCACTATCAACGTGTTTCTTTCCACTGCTGGATAAAGGTCTTCCACATAATTTTCCATCTGTCTTTATCTTCCGCCACGTTCGACCATCCGTTGCCTGCCGTTTTCTTTATTTCGTACCTTTATTGCTTTTTTGTTTATCATTTTTGTTTATCTTTATTGTTATCATCTTTTATTCTGGCTACGTGTCCTGTCCAATTCCATTTAAGCTGAGATGCTCTTTCCACCACATCCTTTAGTCTTGTCTCTTGCCTGATCTAGTCATTCCTCTTATGATCTTTTAGAGTTATATTTAGCATTTGTCTTTCCATTGCTCTTTCAGTAAGAAAAAGTAAGAAGATAATAATTAGATCACCGCTACGAAAACAAATGACTGTGAGTGATGGAAATGAGGGAGAAGATATGCTCAGTGACAACGCTGAATAATTCAGAAAGCATGGGATGAGTTTCTAAAACTCAAGGATTGAACTTAAATTGAATTCTCTCACAAAGATGTTGGCTAACTTCATGACAGATATGAAGGCAAATGTTGAGGGAATTAAGCAGGAGGTGAGTGATCTAAAAAGAGAAATATCCGAAATTAAGAACAAATCAGAAAAGTCCGATAAAGTAGTTAAAATCATCAGAAAAGAGAACGATCAAATCTCAAAAGAGGTGAAAGAAGAAGTAAAAAAGCTGAAAATAAAAAATTTGTAGCTAGAGCTCAAACTTTAAATAATGAAAAAAGAGAAGATAATGAACAATTTGATCATGACTAGAATAACTATTGTTGAAAAAAAACCAAATAAACTAAGATTAGCGGTAAAAAACCTTATTAAGGAACGGCTAGGAATAACAGCAGAAATTAGCAATGCTTATAGGATAACCGAAAAACGATGCGTGATCGAACTATGCAGTTGGGATGATAAAATGAAAATACGTAAAAGCAAGTCCAAACTAAGGGGGAGTAAAATATACTTAGATAGCGACCTCAGACCTATGGAGAAACGTATTATAAAGGAAATAAAAACCCGAGCAAGAATCGAAAGAGAGAATGGTAAAACAGTAAAAGTGGGGCATCTAAAACTTTTTATGCCAGGCTGCGTTGTAACTTGGGACCATCAAAATGGAAAATTGATGGAGAAAAGAATACACCCTCTGGATCAGCTATCAAAAAACTAGATGCAAACAACCCGGAAGCTAAAAATGGAACGACCAGGCGAGAAAATGGGAAATCGAGATATGGTAAACGGAAAACCACAAATCAAGGAATTTTGAGAGTAGGTGCATAGAATATACGAACGTTAATGAAACCTGGAAAGGTAAAGGAAGTAGTAAATGAACTTAGGAGATATAGAATAGAGGTAGCTGCCTTGCAAGAAATCAGATGAAAAGGAAAAGGGGAAATTAATGGAAACAAATTTTTGATTATGTACTCTGGAGAGAACAAACAGGGGAGAAATGGTACAGGTTTCATGATTTTAAAAGGAATGATCGAGAAAGTTTTGCATTTCAAGCCGATGGGTGGTCGACTGTCGTACTTACGAATTAGGATTAAACCAAATAACCTGTCGTTGATAAATGTGTATGCACCAACCGAAGATAGCAGCGATTCCGAAAAAGAACAATTTTATAGCGAATTGAAGCAATTATATGACATGGTACCAAAATATGATACGGTGATTATCCTAGGCGACTTTAATGCTCAAATTGTAAAAGAAAATTATATAGAAGGTGTTGCTGGCAAGGAAATAATACACGCAGAAAAAAATGACAACGGAAATAGATTATGCTACCTGGCAGCAGCACTTTAATTGATAATCAGTAGTACGAAGTTTAAGCACAAGAAGCTACATAAGATGACTTGGATGTGACCTGGTGGAGGTAATATAGAGAGAAATCAGATCGATCATGTGTTGGTGACAAAAAGGAAAGCTACATCAATTAGAGATGTAAGATCATATAGAGGCGCCAATGCTGACACTGACCACCTGCTTGTGGTGACAGAAATTAAGCAGAAAACATCAATAGAGAACGGAAAACATGAACCTAAAAAGTGGATAGCAATAGAGAAACTTAATAATGGGCCGTATATCAACCAATATGAAGAAATGATAAAAAGTCAAATTGAAGAAAAGGAGAAAAACGACGATATAGATGCACAATGGAACAACATAGAAAAAAGTATTAAATCAAGCGCAGTATGCATACTAGGATATAAAAAAAGAAGAGGATGGAAAGCAGGGTTTGATGATGATGCAAGGAAAGTTGTAGAAAAAAAGAAGAAACAAGGCTCAAATGGTTGTCAACAAATAAACAAGAAGATATCGATAAATATAAAGAGAAAAGAATGGAAGCGAACAAGCTATATAAGAAAAAGAAAAACGAATGGATGGAGCGAAGAATAAGAAAAATTGATAAAAACAGTACTACCAACGTAAGAAACTTCTATAGATAACTAAAGGAAAGTAGGAAAACATATGATATAAAAGTTAAAGCAGTAATGAACGAAGAAGGAATGCTGGAAAGTGGTACGGAGAACATCAAGAAAATATGGGTAAATCACTTCCAGAAATTGTTAAATACGCGGCAAGATGATGAAATTCCGTTAACTATGGAAGAAAGCCTAGGAAATTGCGATGAAGTACCAGAACCGACAAGTGAAGAAATTCTACAAGCGATGGAGAAATTAAAGAATGGGAAGGCGTCGGGAAAAGATAAAATAGCGGCGAAGATGATAAAAAACGGTGGAGATATTTTGCACTACAAAATATGTGAAATAATAAAACAGGTATGGAGACAAGAAAAGATACCACAGAAATGGAAGGAAGGAGTAATAGTACCAATGAAAAAGAAAGTAAGCCCAGAGGACTGCAATAGCTAACGAAGCATAACACTGCTTAATGCGGCATACAAGATCCTGTCATCGGTAATACATAGTCGACTTGAAGAATATGCCAATAAAATAATAGGTGGATATCAATGTGGCTTTAGACGCGGCAAGTCAACAGGGGATGCAGTGCATATAATAAAGCAAATAATGGTAAAGAGTCACAAATATGATATAGATATGCCACATGATGTTCATAGATTTCAAACAAGCGTTCGACACGGCGAATAGAAAGCAGCTAAAAACTATTATAAAGGAGTTTAAAGTCCCAGAAAAACTCATAAAGATTATTTTGATAACATTAGAAGAAACAACAGCTACTGTAAGGACATTGGAAGGTGAAACCGACAACTTTGAGATAAACACAGGAGTGAGGCAAGATGACGCGTTGTCGGCAACGCTGTTCAGCATTGTCCTTGAAAAAATAATCAGAAGTACCGATTGAAAGGATACAATAATAAATAAGGAAAATCAACTGGTGGCTTACGCAGACGATGTAGTAATCATATCGAGAACGAAAAGAGGGATAGAGGAAATATTTAAAATTATTAAAAGCGAAGCAGCCAAAGTAGGTTTAATCATAAGCGAAAAAACTACTAAGTATATGAAATGCCAGAGAAGCACAGGTAAAGCCAAAAAAGATCTGATAATAAAAGACTGTAGAATTGAGCAGGTTGAAAGTTTTATATATTTAAGCGTGCGAATAAACCGTAGAAATGAGAGAAATGAAGAAATTAAGAAAAAGTTACAAGCGAGTAATAGAGCTTATTTTGCAAATAAGAACATCCTCAGAGATAAAGGAATATCCAAGAGGGCTAAGATTAAAATTTACAAGTCAACGATAAGCACAGTCCTCACATATGCATCCGAAGTCATTTGCATTACGCGAAGAGAGGAAGAACAACTGAGAGTCTTTGAAAGGAAAGTGCTGAGAATATACTGGGTCCCAAATATATAAACGGGGAATTAAGATCAAAAATGAATTTCAAACTTCTAGATGAAATGGGAGGCGAAGATGTTGTGAAATTTATAAAATCCAAAGAATAAAATGGTTAGGACATGTATGGAGAAGTGATAATAAAGAAGCAGCAAAAATGTTAATGTTGTGGAGACCCAGTGAGAGACGAGCTAGAGGTAGACCAAGGATACGATTGTGGGATGAGGTGACAAGTGATCTAAGGATATTGGGAGTGAGAGGATGGAACCAGAAAGTGACCAATAAGAAAGCGTGAAGAAAATTAATCAATGAAGCGAAAATACACAGAGACTTGTAACATAATGTAAATATAATGTAAGGTAAATATGTATGAGAACTAATCCTCCTCAAAAGTAAAAAATAGATTTTGTAAGTTCCTTGAGAACAGCTGTATTTCTAATGGAATGTAACGCTATAAATAATAATAATAATAAGTTTCCTCGCATTGGACTTTGTTAAGCTCCAAGTCTCTGATCCGTATGTTAGGACAGGAAGAATGCATTGGTCGTATACACATCATCTAAGCGACATTGGTATTGTGGACTTTAGGATATATTTTAATTCTCCGAATTCTCTCCATCCCAGCTTGCATCTTCTGGTTATTTCGGGTGTCATATTGTCCTTATCAGTTGTTATACTTTGCCCCAAGTATACAAACTCCTGCACTACATCTAACGTGTTGCCGTCAAGCGTAATGCGGATCTCGTCGTGATTGTCTACGTTTGACATAACTTTTGTTTTTGATTTATTTATTTGTAATCCTACAAGTTTTGATGCTCGTTGGAGGTCGTCTAGCATTATCTGAAGTTTTTCTTCACTTCCACTCATCAACGTATCATCTGCAAATATCATCTGAAAATCTTAGATGGTTAAGGTATTTCCCATCTATACATATTCCTTTTTCTTGCCAATCTAGGTCTTTGAAAACGTCTTCCATCGCTGTTATAAAGAGCTTTGGCGAAATTGTATCACCATGTCTTATTCTTCTCTTAATTTCTATGCTATTTATTGGAACATTCGCTTTTATTTTTATTTATGCGTTTTCATATATGTTTTTGATTAGGATGGACTACCTGTCATCTATTCTACGGTTTTTTAAAGATCTCATTATTGCCCATATCTCTATGGAGTCAAAAGCTTTCTCGTAGTCGATAAATGCTAGGTATATGGGCATATTATACTTTTTACTTTTTTCAAGTACTAATCGTATGGTCTGAAGGTGGTCGCATGTGCTATATCCACTTCAAAATCCGTCCTGTTCTCTCAGTTGGTAAAAGTCAATTCTTGCAGTTATTCTGTTGCTTATTATTCTGGTGAATATCTTGTGCAATTGTGACAATAAGCTTATTTGTCGATAGTTGCCCAGATCACATATATATATCCTCTTTTATGGAGTAACATCACTTCTGCTTCTTGCCACGATGTTGGAACTATCTGTTCTTGCAAGCAAGCGTTATACAATTCTATCAGCTCCATCAAGACCAACTTTCCACCTTCTTTTATCATTTTAGCGATGACTCCATCACTTCCTGGTGCTTTGTGGTTTTTGGAGCTCTTTAGAGCGTTTTTTATATCTTCTCTTGTGATATCGGGTATTTCCTCTGATCCTACATTTAACACCTTACGTTTATTGTAATGCTGTTGCTTGATTGGGCTCGGGTGTGCTTTGCTGCTATATAATTGTTGGTAGTATTTTTCCACTTCCGAGACCATCTTCACTTTTAGTAGTATAGAATTGTTCCGTATGTGAATTTAAGCTTCCCCATGCATTAGGGTAAAAGCCGGATAGTTGCCCCACTTTTCAAAAAAGCTCTATTATTAAAAAATATGCACTTATTCAGAATAATACAACATGTATATCAAAAAATAGGTCTCTGATGTTTTATAGTAGCATATTTTTCTAAACATAATTAATATTGGTTTAGAGTAAATCCTGTTTTATTTGACCTCTCAGAAAACGGATAGTTGCCTACTGTAGCGGATAGTAGCCTAACGTTAAAAATGCTTTAGGGGATACTTCCCTCGTGCAGAGATAGTCGCTTTACAATGATTTTTTAAATAGAAACAAATATATATCAATTTAAATAAATCCTTTATTAAGTAATAATCAAACTATAAGTGATTTAACAGCTCTAGTACAGCTCAAAAAACATTTATTTTTGAAAAACGTTAAATGAACTTGATATACAAATATAATAACTCTTTATTTTTTTTTTTAAATGGCGGCAAAAATTTTTATTGCGCTACTCTCTAAATATACTGGCTTTGCCGCAGAATTAAATAGGGCGACTATCCTTTTTGGTACGAATACTTGCCTCTTTTATTTGCAAATTAAATAAAAACTATTCAACAATAAAACGTAATAAATAGTGTAATTTAAACGCTAATGCATGCAAAAAAAATAAAAAGTTGACTGAAAACACAATCAGTAATAAAAATATTCAATAAAAATTATTTACCAATATAATTACGATGCTTGTCAAAGTTTCGCCGCGGAAAATTTTTGCACACACGGACAAACCGCGTTCGTCTATTTCGATGGCTTAAACGGCACTGAGGCCTGTAGGAGAGGCACTTCTAGTTATAGTAAATTTGTAACGCCGCTAACATCTCTAACATTGTGTATTTAAAACCGGGGCATGTATCCCACTGAGGCAACTATCCGGCTTTTACCCTACTGCTCGTATAAAAAGATTGCAATACCGTATTTTCGCTCTGAAATGATTTGCTCATCCAGCCACCAGTAAGGTGTCAGTGCATATACGATCACCTATATTGCAGCACTGTAAATTACTCTAAAATCTTACAAAAGTTACCTACCAGTACATACCACCGCATAAACAGGTTCATCCTTAAAATTTGCTATACCTTCAGAAGGTAAGACGAAGGTATCCGAAAACCCAATACTCTGGTTTGCAAGCTTATTTCCATAGTCTGTTGCGAATTTAAATCTATTGCCACCAGAGCAAGTGTATTCTCGATGTAACTCTCCGGGTGCTAAAGTCGCAGAATATGAAAGGCCTGCAAAATGATTAGCTTTTTCCATAGTATCTATGATTAGAATAAACTACAACTTTTCTAAATTATCCTAATAATAATAAGGTGTGTATCCTCACATACTGAATAACTTTGTAGTAATTGAACGAACTCTGCTCTGCATCATCGTAATTTGGATAATCTTCCGTTATAACTTATATAACCAATTTAGGAAAATATTGAAGAACATTAATACAAGGTTTTCAGTTTGTAATTCGTTCCTCATAGAATTCTTATGCATAGAGGTAATATCTGTGATTACTCTTAAAATAAATACACAAATAAGGTATCAAAAAATTTATAATAAAAATATTAGGAATATGAAGAAAATAAGTTTCTCTTGTGACTACAACCATTTTGGCTATTATCCAAACAAATAAGTTATTTTTGAGCTGAATCAAGATGTTAGAACACAAAATTGGAAAAATTATTTGAAAATTTTAAATTTAAAATCTTGTGCCTAACAATGATTATCATTTTATTGATGAATATGCAGAAACATATTGTAAAAATCATGTAGATTGAAAAAGAAAGACTAGGTTTTATATATCACAAGTATTAAAAAAAATAAATGTACTAATTAGTACATTTAATTAACTTACTTACTCCATCATTAACTAAGTAACTGGATCTCAGTTCTTGAGTAAATTGCTCTAAACGTGCCATTATAAGATCGGAATGTTTATTAGCTAATTTTTTAGCAAATTCCATAACTTCGCCTGCAAATTTTCTATTATATTCTTGGTATATAGTTTTTAATGCACCTGCAACCGCCATAGCTATGTCCGTTGTACTTAGATCTGCCTGTAAATTTAAATTATATTTATCTAATACCAAAAAGAATAACTCGATTGAAAAATTATTTTAAATTTAGCTTTGGCCGTCAGTAGTAAGTAATTGAGTCTTCCTCCTCCACTTTCTGCACCTCCCACTACTTTCCTCTCAAGCCACGCTCATTCCCCAAAGTCAAGCATTTTGTTGGTTAAGGGGTAAAACCATAGTAAATTTTTCAGAAAATCAAATTTTTTTTATTGGCTTAAAAGATACTTTGAACCTTCTGGAAGGTTCTGAAAAAAATTTGTTTAGTAAAATTTCTAGCTTCTACCCCAAGCGTGTAGGATTGCTGCGTAAGAACTACCTGCTACAAATTAATCCCTACTGGAAATTAACCCCAATGAGATACTTTTTATTTTTTTTAGTGTAGTGTCAGTATATGTGCTAGAAGAATATAATTTTTATGTTTTAAACCTACATTTACACTTTGTTAAACGGATTTTTGATTTCGTCGCAAATATACAATTTTTTTATTTTGAAATCACGGAATTTGAGTGTAGTGCTGATTTTTAACAGTGGATTTGTGATTTCAAAGTATTTTTAAGTTACAATGAGTGACTCAAAGGTATACCGGGGCAAGAAAGGAAATAAATCATACAGTTTGTGTCTAGAAGCCGATGCTAAGCTGAACAAACCCACCAAGCAGTCTTTGACAGATGCAACAAACCACGCACGTTCTAGCATAAAAACTTCGATAAAAAAGAACAAGGAAGAATATTTTAATGAGGAAGAGCACCTTTATGGTCCTGGAATACCAGATTAAAGGTAAACAATTTCAAACAGTAAAATTTTTAATTTTTTTTATGTCTATAACACATTTCAATATTAAACACGATTTTTCTCGAAACACGATTTTTTAAAACGGCACGCAGCATAACTCCAACAATTTTTGTTCTTTTCGTTCGAATTTTTGATAATATCTTTATAATAATATTTTGAAGAGAAATACGTAGGGGATTTTCAATAAGTTGATTTATACATTATTTATTAACAAATGATTACCGATTTTTGTGTCAAAAATTGAAAGTTTTCATTCAAATAGCCGTCAATCACACAAAAATCAATATTTTTAAAATCCCCTACGTATTTCTCTAGCTATGAATATGTAGATTAAGTGAATTTTTTTGTTTTATTTTAGATTCAAATTTGGACAAGCTACACTGCGTGCCGCAGAGCGCCTCAAATTCAATAACCCTCACGAGAATGGCCGCAGTGTTGCCATTTCTTAATATTTCTAGATGATAATTTTTTGTTTAATACTTAAATATATACTGAATACCTACCTCGAATATTATTATTCTACTACCTTTCCTTCTATGCAAAAAAAATTGTCAAAAAAACGCTATTTTTACAGCTGTTACAGTGGTTTTACCCCTTAATCCACACCCACTTCCTAAAGTCAAGCATCCTATTGGCCGTAAACTACACTCACTTCACAAGGTTAAGCGTCCTATTGCTTGTAAGCCACACTCACTCTCCAAGGTCAAGCTTCTTATTTGTTGTAAGCCCTCTTCCCAAGGTCGCTGGCCATCTCACTCACAACTCAGGGTCACCCCAAGAACAAACACACAAAACATCTCAAGGTCGCTCCCCTCCCCTCCCACATAGTATATAATAGATAAATTTTGCGTACACTATTACAGTAAAATAAGAAATAATTTTTCAAATTTTGTTAGTGATTGCTATATACATCCAAACATAAAAAATCAATTTGAAACAAGTAAGTAAAGTGTTTATTAATTAATTTTTATAATAATTGGTAAATACTTTATTACAGTGAAATATTTAAATGAAAAATGTTATTCATTAAACAAATCTCACTCTAAAAAAATCTCCATCGGACTGGCTACATTTCATTTGCGACCTAGTATTACAATTAGTGGTGTTAAACAGAAAGTGATATTATATGAAGAGAATTGGAAACGGCTTATTTATTACCGACCGTTGTTAACTACATATTTTAACGGAGCTGATACAGAATGGTCGCCGGTAATTGATTCATTCGCAATTGAATTCCATAATTTTAAAAAGAAAAAGGTTATAAAATTGTATAAAGATAATGATGTTTGGGTTTACTTGGCGTTTGAATCTATTACAGGTTTATGGGAATTGATTAATTTGATAAACGCCTATTTTACCATATTACATAAACAATCGTTTCACATTTATTATTCAAACCTCATTCATAATAATAATTTAAGCCTAATAGAAATCATATCTAATATTTCAAATTTTGTAAACGTCTCTTTCGATGGTGTTAATGCACATACGCCGATGGAGATGATACATTTCTTCCCTGAGCAAATTATACTTGACGTGGAACTTGCTAATACGAATAAATTATAGAATGTGGATGCTATACAGTGAAAAACATTGGCCGAAAGCTGTGGATCTAATTTCAGCTATAGAGCGACAGAAGCGTTAAATATATGTTTCACACACAAATAATTATATTTTTAAAAAGATTTATTTAATTTAAAGTTACAAAAATACAGTCATGAATGTTACAAGCTTACGCCTAAAGAACAAAACAACAACTAACTTGAAGCCTGATTTAACATCAGCTTTTATAATAATTACATACTGTTTATAATGTGCATTTTGGATAAGAAATTATACAAATGCATTATAATACTAAAATTATACAGATGTGTTTAAATATTAAAATACAAAAGTGGTTGTAAAGCTTATCAAAAAGAAGTGGTAATAAATTACAGTATCAAAGGGTATATCTTAAATGATCATGATGGATGCTTCTATTTATTAGGTCATTAATATACCTTTCTATTTATGTGATTTGAATAAATGCAATTTATTATAATTAGGTAGGGCGGATGTGGTACGCTTCCTTCAGGTAGAAGATATTGGTTCGATAGAAGTTGGTGGGAATAATTCCTCCCTGTTTAAGTTATTTGAACGTCCTCGTTCATTTTGGATAAGGTTCATTTCCAGGGCATCTTCTTTGGATATTAAGATATCCAAAGAAGATGCCCTTATTATTTGCCATTATTAAGATAATGGTTGTTTTCTTGCACATTCTGTCGTATAGCTGGTTTCTAAATTTTAACAGTATACAGGTAAAAGTTATAATTAGTAAAATAATGACAGAGGTAGCAGAGTAATGTACATAATCAGCAATTGCTGGCGTAGTTGTTTCTTCTTTTATTTTGCTGAGATCTTTTCTTAACTCGTCTAGGTTGGTGAGGTGTTCCATTTTGAATTTAAGTTCGTAAACTTCGGTTAGGTTCTCTTGGTAGACCTTGATTGATGGAATCGTAAAGTTGAGGCAAGCTAGGCTAATTATTTGCTTGTCGATTATGATGTCGCATGTTGATTGCAAGAAGTTAGTTCCTTGGAGGGTATGCTTATTAATATTGTGGTTGCAATTTTCAATAACTTCTTCCGGTGGATTAAAACTGGTAATTATACCTTCACTTGAAACGGCATAGACGTCGTGGTTTCCATTTGTTTTAGCTATGGAGCAATCGCGTAACTTTTCCAATTTGCATGTAGTAAAGGCTTGATTGTAGCAGATGGTTTGATTTATTCCATGTGAGCATTGTTTTAACCATTTTTCTTCGTCTTCTGCTTGTAAGTGGTAAGACGTTGGAAGGATAAGAATTTGCGAATGTGAATTAGGTATAGGATAAATTTTCTCGAGCATGTACGGGGTTGGATTTAGGATTTGTATTTTTAGTATCATTATTATTGCATTATCGGTTATCATTAAAGTGATTTTTGACATGTCTATTATTTCGAAAATATGAGTATCGTCTAAAAACAACAGTCGTTTGCTCGAATACGTTTTTACTAAAAGATTATAAATTTGTTGTAGTTCTGCAAAAGTTATTAACTCAACATTGGGAATTTCTAGTTTGGCTAAATTGATTGTTCGTTCTATTACGTTTAATTCTTTCTGATAATTTTGAATGCTGTAAAATGCTAAATTTAATAATTGATTAATATCTGTTGATTCTGTTAAAGATCTGAGTGCATTAATTGTTAGATTTTGAAATTCGCTAATTTTTTTAAAATCTTGTTCATATCGGGTAGTAATGTGTTCGGCAAAAGAAGTAATATCTGAAAGTTTTTTATTTTGAGTTTTCTGATTTGAAAATATTATGTCTAAATTTTTGCTAATATTTTGAAAATCATCGTCATCTAAATTCTCGGTGATGAATTTTATCGTTTTACCTAGAAAGTTAATTAGTCCGCGCTTATGTTTGAAGTGTAACAATTTTTCTAACATGTTTTCAGTTGATAGTAATTCTGATTTTAATTGATTGTAACGGCGCGGCGTGATGTAAGTGTGTTTTGGGGTACTTTGTGCTCTAAGATAATGGTGTTGGATATTAAATATCGTAGGCTAATTTCTAATTGCGTGAGGTTGTAGTGAAAGTAAAATTTGTGGTAATGTGAATGAATTTTTGCTATTCCTAATTTCTCGCCGAAATATCCATTAGTCTGAATCGGTGTTATTTGCAGCGGAGTCGTGAATCGCACTAGGCCCAGGTTCATTAGGATCCTGTAAACAAATAACTTTTTTCAGTCTTTTCATCTTCCTAACGTGGGAGCCGGTTCGTTTTCCTTTGGCTGATTTACCTTCGATAGTATTGTCAGATTTCTTAATAATTTGAATTTTGTCATATAACGGGTCTGTTTTGCCTGGTTTATTTTTTCAAATAAACACTGTATCTGTGTTAATGTCAGGTGGATCTTGTTTATTTTGATTTCTTTTTTCTAGTATCGATTTTTCTTTTTCCTTATTTTTATGATAGATTTGATCGATAAAGGGTAATAGTTCGTTTTTTCGCTTGTTGTTGTACTCTTCATAAATTGTCATATCTAATGCTATGTCAATTTCGTCCGTCCGTAGAGAATAGAAAAAGGTGAAAATCCTATTGACGAGTGAATAGATTGATTATAAATTAACGTGGCAGTAATCATTTAATTTTGTGGGGTTTCGTTCGGTTTTTTCAGCTTCAAAATTCTTATTTTTTCGATTAGAGTTGAATGTAATCGTTCTATTGGGGAGTTAGAGTTACGATTATTAATGGTGGTAAAATGTAATTCAATTTTATGTAATTGACAATATTCTTTAAATGTCTTGTTGAAGAATTCTTTTCCTTGGTCACAAACGATTCGTTTTGGGTAGTTATGATGGCTAAAATAATGCCAAAGTTTATTTAGTATTGTGAGGCCTGTTCCGTCTTTAACAAAATAAGCTTGAGCGTATCTAGAAAATGAATCAATTATGGTTAAAAATTTGCTGTTTTGAAAAGAGAACGTGTCTATAAAAATGGTATCAAATGGTTTGCGTGCTAACAGAGAGCCTTGTAATTTGTAGGCATAATTCGCGTTTATTTATCTCATTTGATATCATCGATTTCATGTTCGACCAGAAGTATTTCAATTTTAGTTGGTTATATGTTTCTACGATACCTGCATGGATATCGTCGTGATATTTTGCGATTATATCTTTCTGATCTTCTTCGTTTATTACGTCTTTATGGTATGAGTTGGAAAAGACAAATTTAACGGTAATGTTAAAATATGTCTTGCATAAGTCGCTTAACTCATTTCGTAAATCTGGGTCTTTACAGTAAATTCCATATGTTAGGTTTGGTCTAATGATTTCCTTGATCATCCTAGATAAGTCTTCTTTTTTGTTTTCTCTTGTAACAGAAACAGTGTAATGATTTCTTTTAAAAGGTCTTTTTAGGTTGATGTCGAACTTGTCTCCAGCGATAATAATCAATCGGTTACTGAAATTATTGAAGGTTGTTCAGATATTGGAATTACTTTTCCGTCGTCTTCTTGGCTAACAGAGTGCACTGTGTTATGCAAATCCTCAAGAATTGTTTCAAATTCCGACGAATTCTCGTGTAACGTATTTTCTAATATTTCATCGAGCTCGTCGATGTTTGGTGGTTCTTGTAGTTGTGGTATGATTGACATTTCGTTGAGTTCCTTATTGTTTATTTCAATGCGTGACAAAGCGTCGGTCACTACATTTTCTTTTCCTTTCCTGTTAATGACATTAAAATCAAATTCTCCTAGTTTTAGTTTTCATTGTATAAGTCTCGAATTTGGTTCTTTTATTTTGTGCATCCATACCAACGGATTGTGATCTGTTTCTATAGTGAACTTTCGTTCATACAGATAAGGTCTGAAATGTTTCGTACCATCTATAATCGCTAGTAATTCTTTTTTTATGGTACTATAATTTTTTTCAGTCGAATTGAGTGTTCTAGAATAGTATGCCGTGGGTTTATTGCTTTGGCTAAGCACGGCCCCTATGGCGACGTTTGACGCGTCGGTAGTCAAAATAAATGGCTTATCAAAGTCAGGGTATGTCAAAATGGGTGCGTTTGTGAGTAGCTCTTTGCATAACTCAAAACATTCCTTGTAATCTTCGTTGTTATGATCTATTTTGGAGTCCTTCTTTAAACATTTTGTCATGGGAGAAACTATCTTAGCGAAATTAGCGATAAAGCGTCTATAATACCCTACGAGTCCTAAAAATGATCTAATTTCTTTTATCGTCTTTGGTATTGGATATTCTTGGACTGCTTTTATTTTAGATAGATTGGGTTTGATTCCTTCGGGCGTTATGATATGACCGAGAAACGCTACTTGTTTTGACAAAAATTCTGATTTGTCCAGTTGCACTTTAAGATTCACTTCTTTAAGACGTTGAAATATTATCTTAATATGAACTAGTAGATGTTCGTGCAAGGATTTTGAAAAGATGACCACGTCATCCATGTACACAAAACAGAATTTGTACAAGTACTCTTTAAGAACGTTATCCATTAACCTTTGGAAACTTGCAGGTGCATTTTTAAGGCCGAATGGCATACGGAGATACTCGTAATGTCTATTATTCACGGTAAAAGCTGTTTTCTCGATCGAGTCTGGATCTATTTCGATCTGATGGAATCCTTGCACTAGGTCTAACGTTGTAAAATAAACGCATCTACCGAGGTTATCTAAGATCTCTTCGATACGAGGAAGCGGATATTTATCTTCTATGGTTTTCTCGTTAATTTTGCGATAGTCGATCACCATTCTATACTTTTTCGTTCCGCTCGCGTCCATCTTCTTTGGGACAATCCAAACAGGTGCGCTATACGGTGATATTGATGGTTGGATAATCTTATTGTCCAGGAGCTTTTGGATTTGGTTTTGGATTTCCAGTTGCATCGATTTAGGATGTCTAAAAGATTTTACGTAGATCGGATTTTCTTCAGTAGTCCTGATTTTGTGTTTAACGCGGTTAGTAAAGGTGAGGTCGGTGTCTTCATAATAAAATATTTTGCGAAATTTTATACATAAGTTTGTAATTTCTCTTTTCTCCTCTTGGTTTAAATGTTTTGTTCTTATTAATTCGCGGATGTCGTATTTATTCGATGGCTTGACTATTTTTGGTTGTCCTAGATCTAGGTAATCAGTGGGTAATACATTAACTCGTTCATTAAAATGTATCTGGACTCCTACAATAGAGTTTGGTATTTTACATATTCCTTCTTTCGCTGTTGCAACGCATTCTGGGATTTCAAAGTCGTTTTGTATTTTTTGTCGAGGTATAAAGACTTCGCCTTCGTCAATTGAAACAGGAATATTGAGGCAATTTCCATTAGAGCTATTTATGTTTACTTGATTGTCATTAAATTCAAGGAAAAATAGTATGCGAATATTTCGTAGAGCAAGTATTTTATTTTTGTAATCCAATTTTGCTTCGAATTTTTCTAAATCTTTTGTTCCTATAAGAATGTCAAATCTTTTGTGCCAGTTTATTATTCTAATTTTCATAGGTTCTTCTATGCCTATTTCTGCTAATATGGGGTATTCTAAATTTTGATTTGATTTAGTTACGTTATTTAAGCTTAAAACTGTGAATGGTTCAAAGTAAAAATAATCTCTAAAATTTGAAGCTACATCAACATTAATAATGGAATCGGTAGCACCGGAATCTATTAAAACTTTAAGATTTAAATAAGGTAAATAAAAGAATGGCAGTTTGGCTTGTGAACAAATTGAATTTAGGTCGACGGAAGTTGTGAATTTTCTGAGGCTGGTATATGAAAATTTTCTTCTTCGTAGCAATTTTCTTGTATTCCGTTTGATGGTTGGAAATATAATTCTTCATCTTCGGGTTGTCTTATTTCAAAATTTTCATAATTATCTTGGTTGAAATGTCTTTCCGTTTTGGTTTCATTATTGAATAGTTCTTCTGAAATAATTGCGGGTCTATTCGCGGCTTGGTATTGATTAGGTTTTCTAGAAAATGCACTAGTTTGCACTGACATTGGTGTTGGTTTACTATAATGCGTTCTTTGCATGGTTTAACCAGGTTTTGTTCCAAAAACTTGTTTGTTTGTAGGAAATCTTGCTTGTTGTTGGAAAGGTTTATTTATGGAACTGGCAAACGGTCTCGGTTGGAATTGAGGCTGTTGTTTTTGTTGAAAATTTGAAAAATGGGTATTTTGAATTGGAAATGTTTGTCTAGGTGTAAATTGTGCAGGTCTCGCTGGTTGTATAAACGCAGTGGGTTTCATATGGCGTTCATTTTGCAGTTTTCGCACGTAGTCAGTGTAATTATTTTCTTTAATTTTATTGTCGTATATGCGGCATTTATTTAAGGCTTTTTCTAAGTTGTTTAAGTCAAAGTTTATAATATACGAACGATAGGGTTCTAATAATCCTGAACAAAACATTTGTACTGTTTGTCTTTGAAATAGTGATTTTTTAAATAAGAAAATATTTGGATTTTCTTCATGCAATTGTACATATTGTAATAGATCGTTTTGAGCTAATTAAAGCTAATTAAAAAAATAAAAAAAAGCTAACCATTAAAAGTTTCATTTTTTGTTTAAATGGTACTACGCAAAGCGGAAATTAGCAGTTCTTCATTGCGTTGGTCACCGTATTTTCTTAAAAGTGCTTGGCGTATGCCTGGCCATTCAACTTCATTATGAAAATTAAGGTAATCTCTAGCTTCGTTTTCTATTTTAGCTAACACCGATACATTAAACAAGTAATATTGAGTTTATTGAGTTGCGAGTTGCGTTAGTTTGTTATCTATAAATTTTACTAAACTATCTACACTTGATATGAACGTGGATACCCAAGCAACATTGGGTTTTAAGAAAGGTTTTATAACCAGAGATAACGTTGTTATAACTTATATTGTATATAGGAAATATAACTAAAAAGATAAAAACTCTTATAACACTAAATTTAGTTTATTAGCCCGCTTTGTAACTTTTGGTTAGCGTGAACTGTAACGGTTTTAAAACTTGGTGTTATTATTGCTTTAAAGGGGTTTCAAAAGCTAAGTTTACTAGTGGACTTAATTTTTGGTTATGTCAACGTCGTTGAGTAGCTTTTCTATGTAATATTCACAACAGTTTTAATTAGAAGTTATTTAAACGTTAAAACGTGGTCAATTAAGTTCCTATAAAAACGACTAATGCTTATGAGTTTATATAACGTTTATACAACTATTGCTTTTGTATCTTATAAAGCAGTTTGATTTTAGTGAATGTATATAAGTGTTTTAAACGTTTTTATTTTACCGGCTCTTAGAACGGTTATATTATAGTTTAAATAACTCATTATAGCTTTAAAGACGTTAATAACTATATTTCTAATTAAAAAGTGCTTCTAAATATCAAAACAAATTTAATATCAATACGCATCTTTACTTGATCAGGAGTAAAAATGCAAAATTTTACGCGAAGAAAATCTTATAAATTTACAAGTGTTTATTATAGAAAAGTTAAATTTTATAGCAAAAAAATAAACAAATCGTCAACCTCAAAATGTGCATCACCTAATCGTATTAATAATTATTCATTAGGTGACGTTTTTGAAAATGCAAGTCGTTCTTCAGCTAATTGTGTAGTTCATAATAAATCAAATGCTAATGTAATAGACGATAAGATTAGTGATCATGAAGACATTAGTGAACATGAAGAAATAATAAGTAATAATACTGAAGAGAGTGATGATCAGCAGGAAAGCGAAACAATATTCTTGAACGAAGATAATGAACTATTGTATGAAAAATTAATAACATGGACATTAATGAATAGGATTACTCACAAAGCAATAAATGAAATATTAGCATTACTTCGAACATCTATTCGAGATATGAGTAATTATTTGCCTAAAGATAGTCGTACTTTACTGCAAACGTCTAATGAGGTTAAAATTACTTGTATGGGACCTGATCCAAAGGGTGAGTTTTGGTATAATCGATTAAGAAATTGTCTAGAGAATGTTTTGGCAACTGATAATTTAACGTTGAAAGAATTATATTCCAACCTTCCTCTTCAGCTTGAATTTAATATGGATGAGTTACCCATTACCAAAAGTTTTAAGTACGAATTCTGACCTATTTTAGCAACAATTCACAATATGTCGACATCAGTGAAACCAATGATTATTGCTATCTACTATGGTCAATGTAAACCAAATCTACAACTTTTTCTCGCTGAATTTGTGAATGAGTTGAATATTTTACTTTTGTAGCTATTTACTATAGCTATTTGAGACGAGACGGTTATTAGCCTAGTTTGTTAGCTGAATAACTGCTGACATTAAGGTACCCGGTTTAAATCCGGGAAGTGTCTAAACTTTCTTAAGATCGTCTCCGTGCTTCGGAAGGCACGTAAAGCCGGCGGTACCCCTGAGTTGATGATTGCCACCGTCAACTATTAAAAAAAAACAGGGTTACTGGCATTCCCCAATCCGGCCTACGCAATCGTGGGGTCTAAATGCTGAAACCCTTTCTCGATAGAGAAAGAGGCTAGTCCAGCAGTGAACTGAAGATGCTGATAATGATGATAGCTATTATACTATTATAACAATCACCATATTACTATAAAAGTACGGATGTTTGTTTGCGATTCACCTGCAAGGGCTTTTATAAAAGGTAATAATGATTTTTCAGCTGTAAGTAATTTCTATAAAATATTTGATTTTCTCATCTAGGTACTGTAAATTTCAATCATTGACATGGATGTACCAAATGCACTTCTGAAGAAAAATATTACATAGATCGGCATCACATGAGTTTTCATATTATAAATTCACCTTTAAGAACTAATTTAACCTTTCGACAGCGGTTGGATGAAGATCATCACAAGGAAACGTCTCCTCTCGAACAACTTCTAATAGATTTGGTTAGAGATTTTCCAGTGGCGGATTCCTTACATTTGCTTGTGATACATATTGTAGTGTATCAAAGGAATTTACACCCATCCTATACATTTTGATGAAAATTTGGTTTAGTAATTTTAAGTTGTAAGATTGTAAAATTGGACAGGTGGGGGCGAAAAGAAGGAGATACGAAGCTTTTTTGGCTAACTATGGTCGACAGCGGGTGCGGGATTTTGTATGCTCGCTGAATTTGATTTTTGATACGAGATTTTGTCAATTTGAAATTGTGAGTAATATTTTTGATTTGATTTAATAAAGTGAATTTTGTGCGTTCGCATGATTGCGTATTATTTGGAAATTTTGATATTTGAATTTTTGGATATTTTTTATAAGTTGCTACCGAGCAGTAGTCGGTTGATTGATTTGATTGGTTTGCAAAGAGATTAGCTTGAATAATAAATTCGATTTGTATTAAAAATTGGAAAATTAAAAATTATATTTGTACGAGCGAATGTGTGAAAGTGATAACAAGGCGATTTGGATAAAGGAAATAGAAACTTCGATCTCTTCAAAGAAGTATTAAAATTTTGCATTTATGTTTGAATTCAAATTATATGCGATTGGATATATTAATTTGAATAACTACCGTAGCTGCCATAGGAACCGACTCTTGAGTAGAGCTCAAAGCTGCCGACCATTGATAAGCTAGTCGAGGTAAACTAAAAAAAGATAGTAAAGGCTTCTTCCAATAATTTTTTAGAGAATACCACTGCAATATATGTTTTAAATTCATAAGGTCAATTGCTTTCAAAGAGATAACACTTTGCAGTGTTTACTACGCATAGTAGTTGTAAATAGTTGTATAAGGAAAGATATAAGACGGTTACAATTACAGTGTTAATAAAGTCTTTTTGACCATTATATAACTAATATAAAACTCAGCAAAACTGTTTAGTAAGAGAAACCCAGTGGCGTAACATGTAGAACCTGGAACATGCGGAAAGACTTATTACACAAGTTGTTGAAAACATTGAAATTTTATATTGCAGCATTATATTTAAATTATCGAACAAAATTTAAGAAACGAGGCAATATTTTAGAAAAACCAACAAATGCACACACACTTTTTAAAACTAAAATGTTTTTAATATTTTGTACTTGCAGTGTATTTAAAAACTTTATTAAATAACTTAAAAACATTTTAGTTTTAAAAAGTGTGGATGCATTTTTTTGATTTTTCTAAAATATTGATATGAATATGAAGAATAAACTTAAACCTAAATTGGTCGGATAAGTACTTAAAACGTTAGTTGATTGGTTCTTTTTTTGCTCGGTTTAAGTTAGTGCAAGCAAAGGAACAGACCTTTTAACCAAATTTTAAATTTACATTAAATTTTAACCAATCAAAACAAAAATCGCATTCCGCAAATTACAAATGCATGTAGTTCAGCTTAAGACTATACCGTCGCCCTTAACGGTCGACGTAACGGGAAAAGTACCAAAATTTTTTTTAATTATAAAAATATCTAAAATTTCAAATGCAAAAAAAAAAAATTTGCCGCATCAGAAATCTGCCGCCCTGTGCAAAGGCACCGTTTGCACACATGGTTATGTGCATATAAAATATTTTGGTACAGAATAAAATAAAAAAAGCAGAATTTTTAATTGTATTTTACCAAACATTGAGAAGTTATGTTCCGCCTCTGTATTCTTTAGTTTTAAAAGAGTTGCTGTATATCATTATACAATCACAAAATAACGACGCCATGCATTTCCTTGAACTTAAAGATCTGTCTTTGGCGGACATTATTATACAAAATTTATTAAAGTTAAATAAGTTCAATTGGGAACGATTAAAGTCACTTTTATGGAAATCTTATTAGCATAGTGATCATTTACCGGAAGTGTGCCGCAAAAAACAATGAATTTTGCCAAATTTTTAAATTACGATAATTAATTAAAACGCCCATTTTATTCTAAAACTGAAGCGCATTAATTTTTCAGAAGTAGAATAGAAATATTTGACAGAAAACATACGTTCGTTTAAAGAATTAATAACCTCAGAGTCACAAAATTGAAGTTCAAATTGAATCATGGAATTATTTTGGTATTTATTATACGACCATCTTCCATTCCAGTGTTGTAGATATTATAATAGTCACCACCACTAAATAAAGATAGTATATTTTGTAACTATTTTAAGTATGATTTATTTATTTTGAAACGCTTCTATATATACTGTTTATAAGTTATAGCAATGTTCACTATATCACTAGTTGTATAGCGCCTGTAAAAACGTAATAATACTAGTTGTATAGCGCCTGTAATAACGTAATAATACTAGTTGTATTAACGATTTACTAGAATAATTAGTGTAGCTTCTACATAATATGTCACCAGGCTAGATACGCAGTTGTTACAACGTCTTATTATGGTTTCTTTAGGGGGATTGTATGGGTTGTAAAGGATTCAGTAAAACGTTGATTTGTAGGTGTATAGATTCCCCAATTATGCGATACAAACGTCAAATAAGAGTTTATAAGCACAATATACGACTGTTATACATAGTCACAAGTTTTAAAAATATGTTGTAATAACTATTTACCAACTATTATAAGACTAGATTTTGTTGCTTGGGTAGATTGCTATCCGGTTTAAACTCAGGTAATGAATTTGTTAACGCAGTCAGCTCTTGAGTTTGAAACTGAATCAACGGCGGTAGCTGTTGAGGTGCATTATTAACAATCGATTGAGCTGTCGAGGGATACATTTTATAAGGTTCGAAACGACTTTTGTTAAAAGGTGTACTAATTTTTTCTAACTGTGAGGTATTCGTAATTTTTTCTAATTCTAATTCAATGTCGCTATCTGACATTAAGTTGCAATAATAATAATACAAAAATAAAAGAAGAAAGAATTCAAAAACTTACAGTGATAGGAGGATGGTTGTCATTCCCACTCTCAAGTTCACGTTTCGCTCTAGATGACTCCTTTGCTTGGTGTGTGTGATGATTATTTTCTTTAGATTCTTTGGATAATTTCTGAGGTGTTGAAACACTCCAAATTCAGGTTGGCTCTAGGTTGTCACAGGACGGTGATGTAGAAGTTTGTTAATTTCTTGATTTTCCCGTAGTTGACCCAATAAGTAAACCAGAATAAGTGAAATTATCCTGTTCGCAGCGCCAATTATGTTTCACAGACAAATAATTATATTTTTAAAAAGATTTATTTAATTTAAAGTTACAAAAATACAGTCATGAATGTTACAAGCTTACGCCTAAAGAACAAAACAACAACTAACTTGAAGCCTGATTTAACATCAGCTTTTATAATAATTACATACTGTTTATAATGTGCATTTTGGATATGAAATTATACGAATGCATTATAATACTAAAATTATACAGATGTGTTTAAATATTAAAATACAAAAGTGGTTGTAAAGCTTATCAAAAAGAAGTGGTAATAAATTACAGTATCAAAGGGTATATCTTAAATGATCATGATAGATGCTTCTATTTATTAGGTCATTAATATAACTTTCTATTTATGTGATTTGAATAAATGCAATTTATTATAATTAGGTAAAGCGGATGTGGTACGCTTTCTTCAGGTAGAAGATATTGGTTCGATAGAAGTTGGTGGACATAATTATATAGAAGCCCAAGCCTTTGATGTTCGCCATGGAGCAGTGTACATGAAAATGGGTTATCCAGATATGGACGAAGCTGAATTGATGGCTGAAAAGCCATTTTCATATTAATATTTGATCAATATTATTCAATTTGATCTACGTGATAAGTTTTAAAAAAAGACCATATCGTTAGATATTCTTTGTCGAATATTAATCGATAAGAAATTTAAATGTGTACTCTACGAAATAAGAGATTTTTTACCTTATTATATTGTAAAAGATTATAATTTAGTTGATAATGATGGATGATAAAATATAATAATAAAATTATTTGCAAACTATTATGTTGTATTTATTTAATATGTAAACACTGACATATAAAGGATAGAGATTTTTGTACAATCAATTATTAATCTTCAATATCTTCAACTAAGTGGACGCGTGTGAAAGCAATCAGATAAAGTAAAAATGAATACTACTCTAATTTACTTCATAGGAGCAATATGTAACAACACTCTAATCCTAACATGCCCAAAAAATCTTAAAAACGCTATGATTTGCACTCAATATTTGGATATTAACGAGACACCCAAAACTTGTGAAAAATTTGATGAAATGCACGTTAAAAACATACAGAGTAGCCAATACATTATTACACATTCGTTAGTAATTAGTTAATAATTGATAGTGTTAAACACATTTTATATTACGAGGTCAACTTTAAACTTCAAGAGGAAAGTGAAATAAGAAATCTCAGAGAATATTTGGTGCTAAATTTGATTAAACTTGGAAACCATAATCGAGTTTCTAGCATAATAATTTATACATTTTTATTTTTTATAATCGTTATATTGTACTTATATCTTTTATATATTTTTTTTGTAAAACCCAAAATTTGTTTTTCTGTAAATCACAAGAAATAAATAAATAAATAAATAAACATTTTTTAAAATTTCTATTGATTGTTTCATATTATATATATTTTTTAATAGTTAACATTAATGTAATATAAAAGAACGACAATAAGAAAGCTTATTTATATAGGAATCATTTGGATCCTCAACTTTTGTAGATAACTTCGAATAATTTTCAGGTACTGAATTAGGAAAAAATTCTTAGCTCTTAGAAACGTTTTTTCCTAAAACATCGCATGTCCCACAAGCATCTTCTCCAACAAAGGGGCAACGTCGTGACTATTTTTTATGCTCTACCATAGGATTGTTTCCAATTTTCCAACCACCAATAACGATTGAACAAAATGCACACCGCACACTATCACCATTTTCTAAACTATAAAATCCAGCTTTTGCCAACTCATTTGAATTTACAATGGGGTACTTCCAATCTCTAAATGAAAAAAGGCGATCTTCTTCTGCATATACACCCATGTTCTTTATATAATTATACTTGTTTGGATATGTAATAAACATACCGAATGATCACTTAGGTATATCAGTCTACACTCCATAGTACTTTGCAAATGCTTATCAGTGGGAGGCCCGTCAGGGGAGTCTTTGAAACTGCGTCTCCCCAGAAAGTCAACCAGTAACAAGAAAAAAAAAGTTTTATTAAAAATTATAATTTACAATTTGTATTGAAAAAATTGTTGTGTTTTAATTTCTTAATTATATTTTTACATAGTTGTTATTTAAACAAAAGCTTTTAAAATCAACACTTGCGTTTAAAATTTTATAGCGATGCTAAATTGCTGATATGATAACGTCGGCTGCCAGTTGCAAGAGACGCTATACGTAAGACTCATGATACAATGACGTAAGACTCATACTTAAAATGCATCTATATGCTAAATGCAATTAATACATACCGTAGGAGTGGGAAAATTGCATACAGCAAATCTACCAACGAACCAAGTCTCTTCGAAGCTTATGTCATATAATTTACGTAGTATTTGTTATTACAAGTTCTACGTGTTTGTGCATTTATTCCCTTATACTTTTTAAATAATTTTTAGCAATGGAAATAAACAATATATTGGACATTTTGTTAAAAAATAATTTTAATACGTTATCTTATGAACAAAAGTGTAAATTAAAAACTAATATAGACCAACACCCAGCCATTGATTAGAATCTAAAGAAGGTAAATTTACAAGAAAATTTCAATGTTGTTAGTATCAGAGATGGATTACCGCTTAGGCTAGCTAGGCTCGTTCCTAGGGGCGCACAATAAAGAGGCGCAATGCACCAAGCAAAATACATGACATTCTCAAAAATTAAATATTGCAAAATGTACAATGATTATAGCAGTTTTTATTTACTGATTACAAAACATTTTCTGCCATTTTGTCTACCACACCATCCACTTGGCGTCACAATAATATACTACTACCGACAGAAAGTTTGAGGCAGGTAGGTGAAATGTTAGAAATAACGTAGTTAAACTACACTTTAGAAACTATATATTTATTTGAAATGATCTATAATAATATTTTAATATATTTCTTAAGTCATTGCTAATAACAAATCATGCGTATTTATATTTTTGATTCAAAAAAAATTAATTTTCCGAGTATTGTAAAATTACAACTGATTTTTTTAAGTAAACCTTAAATTATTTTAAATAACTTTATTAATGATGTATTTTCGTTGAAATATTAATTACAACTTGTGGTATTGAATAAAAACTGTATTTTCTGCAATAGCATGCATGAGCAAAACAACCCCTGTTAAAGAAGTAACCCCAAACTAAATGTTCAAGATAAACAAAAAAAGGCTAATACCAAAATTTTTATCCTGACAGGCTATAATGCATATTGTCGTGTTACCAAATATTTGGACCCACCCTGTACTCTTTTAGTAAAATTTTGTAAATTGTGATTTTTAATTTGGTGGTTTTGAAGAAGTGCAAGGTGAGATGTCAAGAGGGGGAGATAAGGGCTTTTTCGCCAAGATGGCCGACCAAGCTGGTCGATGATTTTGGCTCTGTGATTTATTTTTGAGATTTGTGATTGTTTTAAAAATTATGAGTTATTATTTTTGATTTGAATAAAGTGATTTTATGCGAATGCATTATTGCGCCTTTTTTGGATGATTAATTTGATATTTTGGATAATTTGGATAATTTTGATACGTTGCTACCGAACGGTAGTAGATTTGATTGATTTGGTTTAATTGGAAAAGAAGCAGTTAAAATAATAAATTTTCGATTTGAATTTAAAATTGGAAAAATTAAATTCTATTTAAACGAACGAATGGTGCAATTGATAAGCCGACGATTTGGATAAGGCTGGAAATCAAACTTCGTTCCTTTTAAAGACAAAGTAAAATTTTATTCTGCATTTATTTGAATTTGAATTTGGATTGTTTGGAATTTTTGGAAAACGAATTTGTTTTAATTATAAGACGAATGATATTTCGTTTATATTTTTTGACAACGTTAGAACCCTTCGACCCCTTCAAAATTACCAATTGCTCCCGCACTCCAGGGTTAATCCTAGGTAATCAAGAGACTGTAGATTTCCACGGAAAGTACACATCAATATATTGTAGTGATATCATTTATCAAAAAATTTGATTGATTCGTTTCCAAAAATTATAAAATTTTTTATTAAATTTTGCCGTGCATGTGCCTTTTTAATTTAACTTTATCGAAAACGTCGGCTTATCTATCGCACCATTTGTTCCTACGAATTTAACTTTTAATTTTACCAATTTTAAATGCAAATCGAATTTATAACTTCAAATGCTTCTTTTTTGAAATCAATCTACTACCGCTCGGTAGCAAATTATAAAAATCATCAAAATCCAAATATCAAAATTTCAAACTCAATCATGCGAACCCACAAAATTCACTTTATTAAATCAAATCATTACTTACAATTTTAAACTTAACAAAAATTTCAATAATTTGCCTCTAGCCAAAATCGCACAACAGGCTCCGGCGGTCGCTATCGGCAAATAAACGGTCTTGCATTTCCGTTGATTCGCCCCACCTGTCTAATTTCACAATCTTACCAAATTCAAACTTACAAAAATGAAATTTTTCTACAAAAATGTACAGGGTGGGTGCGAACCATTTTTAACACCACAAAATATGTATATAAAAATTAATTAGGGTATTCACACTCTCTGGTATATTTAACACGTGGTAAATTTACCACACATTTATACCATATCTGTAACACACCTCGTGGTATTGAGTGTTGGTATTTTAACTTTAACCTTACTTTCGGCACAATCAGCTGTTATTATTTTTGTAAGTAGTAGTTACTTTAAATCAGCTGTGTGCACTTCGCCATATTAGAAGTAAAAATACAACAACGCAGAAAAGCGGCGCACTGGTTTAACTTTACCATACTAGAAATACACGGTCGAGGCATTGAGTGAAGAATATTGATAAGAGATGCCACGCTTATTTACTAAACGTTACCCCAATGTTGCCCGAGATATAGATGTCGACTTCGTCGACTGTTGCCCCAGAATCCCGAGATATTTGCGATCTCCGCCGACTTTCAATTTTAAAAGCCGCTCTTCTTTAAACTTGAGAAATTTGAATGTTGGACGATGTAATTAAAAAGATGTATTTTAAGTTTTTCATGCTTCTTTCGCTTTTTGCGATTTTTGTTTATTTGCTTATACTTAAACTTATTTTCTACTTTTGTGCTTATTTTTTAAACTTATCTTCTTGATAAAAATAACTTAAAATTAATTTTTTTGACCCTAAGCGGCAATATTTTGCTTTTACAATATAAGCTATTACTCATGCTTATTATTTTAATCAATGGATAAATAGGTAAGGTGGTGTAACTCTATATTGTTCATATCATAATTTTTTAAAACTAGAAAATGCAGAAACACTTTTATATAAATACACAGATGTATATTATCGCAAACGTTTTTACCATACTATGGCTTATTACTTTATTTTAGTGCTTATTTAGGACTTATTTCATCGGTCATTGAAATTCTTATTAAACTACTTAGATATCATTTTTCCACCTGCTCTATTTTTTACGCTGAATTTTTTTTGTTTGAAATCCCTATATTTATTTACTATCTGTACATGGTACATTTGGTAAGTTTTGTGACTTTATATGACTTGAGAGGCCTACCGTCCAACAACAGTTGCCAAAACTATAATTACAATATTTGCATCTGTTACATTTAGTTAATGTTACATTAATATGTTCTTCTTGGCAGATCCAAAAAATCGGTTCTTTTGAGTCTTCTAATTTGATTTGATTTGCTTGATAGGTTACTGGCGAGAATGTTTGGGTGATTGGACAGTCTCCGATAATACCTGGTACTGCTAGCTCGAATCTCTTCCTTAACGGTGTTCACTCTTAGATCTCGATGAATAGCTTCATTGGTAATGTACCATGGAGCGTTGCTTATTCTTCGCAGTGTTTTAGATTGGAATCTTTGTAGAATTTCGATATTTGAGTTACTAGCCGAACCCCAGAGTTGAGTCCCATACGACCAGATTGGTTTGATGATGGCCTTATATAAAAGTATTTTATTATCCATCGTTAGTTGCGATTGTTGACCGATTAACCAATTTAGCTTGTGGAGTTTAAGACCGAGCTGTTTGCGTTTGGACCATATGTGTTTCCTCCATGTCAACCTTCGGTCCAAATGCATTCCGAGATACTTAGTGTCTTCTGCCTGGGGAAGAACTTTGCCATTTAAGGTGACTGACGGGCACGTTTCTCTGCGCATTGTAAATGTGATGTGTACAGACTTTTTCTCGTTGGCCTTAATTCGCCAAGTTTTCATCCATTTTTGAATCTTGTCTAGGATTGATTGGAGCATATCTGAGGCTATGGATGGATTTGGATGAGCTGCCATGACTGCTGTATCGTCGGCGAAAGTTGCCACCATTACGTTGGAAAAAGCAGGAAAGTCTGCGGTGAATAGGAGGTACAGGATTGGACCCAGAACGCTTCCTTGTGGAACTCCCGAATTTATTGAAATTAGTGCTGAATATTCGTTATGAATCTTGACCTGAAACACTCTTTCGGTTAAATAAGATTTAAATAAGTGATAGTAATTAGGTAGCTGTTTCTTTATTTTATGCAGTAGTCCATCGTGCCAGACTTTGTCGAACGCCTGAGTCACGTCGATGAAAGCGGCTGAGCAGTACTCTTTTTCCTCCAGACTTTGTCTTATTTGTTTAGCTACTCTGTGAATTTGTTCGATTGTGGCGTGTTGATTTCGAAAGCCAAACTGGTGATCCGGGATAAGTTTTTTTTTCATTAAGACAGGTTGAAGACGTTTGAGTAATAGTCTTTCAAATAACTTTGAGAGGATGGGCAGCAGGCTTATCGGTCTATAAGATTCTGCTTGTTCAGGTGGTTTACCTGGCTTGAGGATTAAAATGACTTGAGCCACCTTCCATAGCAATGGAAAATAATTAATTCTTAGCATTGCATTATAGATGTATGTGATCAACTTTACTGTATTTAGTGGTAAGTGTGCGAGTATCGTACCAGTTATGAGATCGTAACCTGGCGTTTTTTTAGCTTTTGCAGTTTGCTGAATCCCCAGTGATACTTCGTTAACTGTGACTGGTTTTATTTGAGCAGTCTCCATAATTGGTGTGTCTAGGAATTTATGCATTTGTTGCTCTTCTTCGATGCTTATTTCGCTTGGATAAGGCTGAAAGACATTTGAAAAGTGTACAGCAAATGCATCTGCCTTTTCTTTACTATTTCTCGCCCATGTTGAGTTAGGTTTTCTAATTGGGGAAATATGTTGTTGTGGACGTTTAATCCGTTTTGTGGCCTTCCAGAGCGAATAATCAGTAGCCTTTGTTGGAGAGAGAGTTTCGAGGTAATTTTGAACAGTCTGATTTTTAAAGTCATTCAGCATCTTTTTAAGATCTTTTGTTGCTTTATTTAGTCCTTTCTTAATATTTACGTCTCGGGTAATTTGCCAGTTTTTCCTAATTTTCCGCTTTTCGGCTATAGCATTCATTATTTCGATGGGATAGTTGACGTTATTTGTTGCTATGGTTGAATAATTTGGAGTAGTTGACCATGCCGCATATTGAATTGATCTTGTTAGATAGTCAACCGCATCGTCCAGTTCTTCTGACGTTTTTAGTCTAATATTTAGTGATATTTTTTCGTCGAGCAGTTTTCTGAAAAATATCCAATCGGTTTGTTTATTGTGTAACGAAGGTATTTTATCTTTTTGAATAGCGTGGGTTCCTAGAGTTACCAACAATGGCGAGTGATCGGATGAGAGATCGAAACTAGGTTTAATTTCGGTGTATAACTCTGATATATGTACCTTTGATCACGCAGAAGTCGAGGACGTCCGGGATCTTTTGTGGATCTGTTGGCCAGTAAGTTGGTTGACCTGTGGATAAGTGCTGCAGTTTATTAAGTTCCATTGCTTTGAGCAGCTCTCGTCCTCTTGTGGTATTCAATCTGGAACCCCATAGGACATGTTTCGCATTGTAATCGCCGGCTGCTAGGAAACGATTACCAAGTGAGTTAAAGAATCTAGTAAAATGTTCCTCTTTGGAGATTTCCTGCCCTCTCTTGTTTGGTGGGCAGTATATTGCCGAAACAACAATTGAGCCTCTCTGATCTTTAACTTTGATTGAGGTTGCTTGTATATAATCCTTTTGATGGCTCTCCAGTTCATTGAGGTATATCGAGTTCTTAATTATTATGGCCGTACCTCCATGTGCTGTACCATCGGGATGGTTAGTTTGATGAACTGTGTAGTTCGGTATTTTGATGTAACTCTTATTGGTAAAATGGGTTTCCGAGATTAATACAATGTCCAGATTGTGTGTTTGTATGAATGTTTTTATTTTTTGGCTATGTTGAGTCAAGCCGTTGGCATTCCAGACTGCGATTTTTAGATTTTTATGCATTGTTGGTTTTGCTGACTATGAGGGTTAGAAGATTCAACATAGTATCCATTCTTTCCATGAGTTTCGTTAACATAAGTTCTAATTTACTGACCTGGTTTTGATTTGTTGACAGAACATTGTGTAGGGGGGTGTTGATAGACTGGATTTGTTGATTTTCACCTTGAACCACTCGGTTGTAAGAGGGTTGGATAGTAGGGGTGTGCTGATGTACAGGATCCGCCACTACTCTGGTCGTCCTTTCTATGGAGTCAGCATGTTGATGAGGTTGGTCTAGATCTACTTGAACTTGTTGTTTTGGACGTAGCGGTGGATATTTTTTGTTTCTCAATTCTTTGTAGATTGTACACCCTTTATAGTTAGCCGTATGTTCTCCTGCGCAAAGAGCGCAAGTAGCTGGTGTTTCTCTGGCTTTGGAACATTGCTGGGTGAGATGTAATTTTCCACATTTAACACAGCGAGGCTGGCGATTGCAGTACTTCTTTGTGTGACCATAATTTTGACAACGGGAACATTGAGGTATCTCACGTCTCTGATAGGGGGGCTCAAACGATACTTCTTGCCGCTGAAGAACTTGAATTTTGTAGATATCCTTGTTATTTTCTCTTGGTTCCAATTCAATGTGAAATAACGGGGTTGCTCTTTTGTCTTTTATAATGTTAGCAATCCTGGAAACTTTGTGTTCATGTTTTTCAATTTCTTCCTTGATTTTATTGATGTCGCAAGAGGGATGCATATTTCTCAACACCACTTTAAAACTTTTTTCCTGTTTAAGCTGAAAAGAATGGTAGGGAGTATCATTTTTTTGTAACAATTTAAGTATTTTGTGATAGTTTTCAACGTTACTTGGTTGTATTTTTACTTGTTTATTACCAATGAGTTTGATCGTATATTGATTGCTTGCTGCACCCTCAAGATCTTCGATCATTTGTCCCATATTATCGACATCCGGAACAATTATGGGGAACGGTTTTGACTCTTTGGGTTTGACTGGTATTGATTCACTTTGATTCTCGCTGGCTTGTGCTAGAATTGAATAGCGATTCCTAATTATAGTTGTGGGTATATAGTCGTTTAAGGTTCTTTGACGTAAATATCTGGTGTTCTGTCTAGGGCTGTCTTCTCTAGCTTGTTTTGTATAGCTCACTGTGTTCCAATTTGACTGTGAGTTCTCTGGATTGGGAATACCTTGACTAACCTGTTGTGGATCATCGTTTGATGTCTGCGGTATTACAGCAGGATTAATTTGACTCGAATTAGAATTTGAGGCAGTTTCGGGGTTGTTTTCAGTTGATTCTAGTAATATTTTTGATTGATTCTCTTTGATGAACGGATTACTTATTTTATCTTGCTGCAGATTTGAGGTTATGTTTTTGTCGCACATACCACAGTTCCACTGATGAATCACTTCGCTACCGTTTAACTTACGCCACTCTTCTAACGTCATCCCGATGCACTGTATGTGATAGGTGGTCTTGCATTTTTGTTTACACTGAATGCAATCTTCATAACGCGTCGCATTTCGCTTACAAATTCCGCACGTCAACATCGTGCGGTTTTAAAATTAAAACGTTACGCTGAATTAGGTAAATTTTATTACGCTAGTTATATTTAATAACCTGCGTGTTAATGAACTTTGAAGGATTTACTTAAAGCAACTTGCATTTGATAATATTATATATTATCGCTAGAATTAAGTCAGCACTTTTGTATAATATAAGTCACCACAATAATGTAGTCTGTTCAGTTAATATTATAGAGCTCAATCTTGTAAGCTTGTGTAATAACTCCGTGTTCTGAAATAATAAAATCTTTTTTTAAGTAATATTATTGTTTGCCAAATAAAATTGGCGCAGTCGGTAGGATTGGTCAAAGCGTTTTACCAAAATTTTCATCGCGAAAATTAAAAACAAAACGGTCTGTTTCAACAGTTTATTTGACTGAAACTAAAGAACAAAAGGCAAGAAAGAACACGTGGTTGAAGATTGTGACGAAGTGAACAAAAATCGCTACAACCAACTTTCATCAACCAACAACCCATCCATCGAGGATACAACCCTACATTTAAGAAGACCTGGGACACCGGACAAAAATCGTCGGAACATCCTATAGGCATTAGAAGTAAGACAACGAAATGAAACCAAACCGAGTTTCTACATATATGTAAGTGCTCAAAACCTTTTTTACCTTAGAATTTTTAGACGATAATAATTATAGCGTATTAGAAATAATCATATTTAGTAATTAATTTAATGATAAACGAACTCGACGATATTATTAAACAAATAGGAAATTTAGAAATTTTTGATCAACCAGAAAGTAAAATAACAATAGAATCTAACATGCCAGCTGAACAATTAAACATTAACCTTTTAAGATATCAACCTGATAACATTCCAGCTTTTGATGGAAATCCGAAACAATTGCATAGATTTATAAACGCTTGCGAAAATTTATATTCTGCTTTTCAAAATAGATTAGATCCATTTGCTACAATAAATGTTTGTATACTTGGTATGAGAATACAAGATGCGCGAAGTTTATTATTTTCAAAATTAAATACGTCAACTGAGAATCAAGCAGATAAAATTATAAAGATTAACCCATTAATGCCCACCAACGATCTAGCAGTTAAAAATTTGCAACATTCATGAAAATTGTATTTTAAGAACCCGTACATCACCAAAACAATAAAAAATTGAAAACTTTTTCAACGGTTTTTGAAAAAATGGCCTGTACTCAAGTGAGTACACTGGGATGATGTGTATATTTTAACAAATTTTTTTTTTAATATTTATTGCACTTATATTTTTGGAAATATCAGTTTACATTTATAATTAAATACGCAGACCTAGGTATATAAATTTTGAGAATGAAATTTTTTAAAACACTCCCTCTCAATGCACAGGGTCACCTTGCACTTTTCACACATCCATCGAACTCGCATGTGGCATTGGCAGCATCTGCGTTGGTCTTTGATCTTTTTAGGAAAATGACCCACAGGATCATCTATAATGCTTCTTGGTACTGACCCAGATGCTTTGTTGGAAGTGGACCTTCTCTGAATGGCTTTATTATAAGACCGAAGGTAATGCCGGGCAATGTTTCTTTGGAACAACAGTAGGTCCATTTCATCCTCCTTGTGGCTTACTTTGTGAAGTCTCCAAGCGTTTACAACAATTATATTTAGCATGTGGGAGAACAGCACCCACCACCACTTATTGCCATGAACACTGATTCTATAATTATTCACCGCCTGATCAAGTAGATCCACTCCACCCATTGACACATTATAGTTTTTAAATAGTAGAGGTTGTGGCACAGATATTTTTTCCTTTTTCTTACCACACCATCGTTTTACTTGTGCAAGTGGTTCAATGGAATCGTAGTTGGTTACCATGGTGACAGCACTATTATCGTTCCACCGTACAAATAAAAGCGAACTTCCTTTATCGTAACGGTAATCATAATTCCCACGATCCTTTTTCTTCATTTCAGTAGTGGATATTAAAGGACATTTTTTTACGCGATTTTCACGTACCGTACCCGTGGCTCTAAAATTTTTCTGGCAAAGAGAATTTAAAAGTTCGTGGCTCGCGAAATAATCGTCAAAATACACTATGTGATCACTTGGAATCTCAACAACATTGAGAAGGTCTAAAACAACTTGTGATCCTAGTGGAAGATGAGATGGTTTTTTGGGTAGTTGATCACCTGCTGATGATGGTTTAGCACCACAGTAAGTATCAAACGCATAGCAATAGCCACTGGAACTACACAACATCCAGTCTTTATAACCGAAACGTACAGGCTTACCCTTGATAAACTGCTTAGCAGAGTGATGCCCGAAGTATTTCACCATTGCCTCGTCAATAAATAAACATTCATGGAAAATTCCCCACTGTTGAAACTTTTTATTTAGTAAATTCATGAAAGGTCGAAGTTTTGCCATTTTATCGTTTTTGTTCAGTTTGGAATTGTCAGCTAGATGAAGATACTTTTTTATTTCCGAAAATCTATTTCTACTTATAGAATTTGCTACAAGTGGAATACCAAGCAAGATCTTCATCCAAATTCCAGTACAAACGTTCGCGCGGCAATCTGTGATACCCTGTAAATAGAAGGAATCCAACAAAAATTTTTATTTCCTCTTTTGTTACATGAAAATTGTGGGAGTTTGATGCTGCAGCGTAAATGTTCGTTTGTTCCACTATATGATTCACAACTTCGTCATCAAAACGTTTTTCAAAAACTTTTACCGAGGATAGTCCTGACAGTTCTTCTTTCAATTTTTGCAAACGAGAGACGATTCCATTGCTGCCTGTTATATTTATATCACGAGCTTTGCGACTCCACTGAGGCTCTGGAACACACTGTTTCTTTGTCGATGGATTTGCATGTTTTGTTTTCTTCCTTTTTGTCTTCGGCAAATTTTCACGCACGTCATTTGTATTATCTAGATTATTTTCGACGATATTATCAGATTTTGTGTTTTCGTGCAATCTCGACAACGGTACGTTATCTTCGTCTTCAAAGTCGTCATTATCATCTTCAGATTCCATTATGACTTCTATGTCTCCAGGAACATCTTTAGGAAGTTCTGTTGTTATCAAGTCGTCTTCGTCAAATTCTTCGCAGTCGGTTTGATAATCGACTTCTGGAGGAATTATAACGAAATCGACTTCTAAATTATTATTGGATTTTGCATTATCAACATTGTCTATTGCAGCTGAAAGCGTAGGAAATCTTTTTCCGTAGAATACAGATGGACGAATCTCATGAAAATCCATTGTAAAAATTCAAATCTGTAAGATAATTTTTATGTAATTTTGTACCCTGTATAGCCCAGTGTACTCGTCTGAGTACAACGACGTTTGATGCATCATAGAAAAAAGACGTTACAAATTTTTTATACAAATACAAGTTGGCATACTTTATACATGTCTAATAAAACAAATTTAATTGTTAATAGTATATTAAACAACAAGTTTAGAAAAGTTAAGTTTTACTAAACGAATATAGCTTTTAAGTATGAGCGAGCACAGCGAGCGAGTAACTTAAAAGCTATATGAGTTTAGTAAAACTACTTTTCTTACGAGGTTTGTTTATACAATTTTTTCGTATTTTGTGAAAATCTAATATAAAATATGAATTTAGACGTTTATGAGTAAATTTTTTTTGCGCGCGATCGGTCTAAATTTTTTCGTATGCCTTCCTACCGATAATTCACGGGGGGTGAGTACGAGGCGAGGGGGGCGAATTTTTTACTCAGTTTTTCGATATCTAGCGCCATTCTTGAGTTATTGCTAATTCAAAAAGTTTCTAAATAGATATTTGTGTCAAATTTTCGTAATCTAGTAACCAGACACGGCGACTTTATTTATTTACATAACAACAGTTAATTTTTATTTTTTGATTCGAATTTTGTGTAAGTTACATAATATTAATTATAAAAGTGAGATTGTTAAGTTTTCTAGTTTGAATAATAATTTTGTACTTTTAATATACATAAATGTATAACAATGATTCCAATATTTAAATAAACAATCTTCTATTCAATAGTTTTTTATTGACAGTGACATTACTATACAATAAAGTGACGTATCTATGTGCTAAAGTACCACTTTATTAAATGATTTTGAATTTAATAAAACAGCACATTATTAGTCAAAATGCGAAAAAATAAATTATAGTTCGGGAATATTATTTTTATTTACTTCAAATTCAACTTACCACAACAACCTCTCAAATCGGACTTGCACACGTAACTTTTAAATTCTGCCGACTGAACACATTTAAACATAAACTGAAATGGGATGCACTATCATAAGTAACAAACCTTATGCGACATTTCTAGCACACATACAGTGAAATTCCTTATCACTTGATGGCACTGCAGCAATAAATATTCAGTGTACTCAAATGAGTACAATGGGCAATAATGGGTTAAAGAATTCCTGAAAGATTTAGAAACTGAATATGGCGGCGACGTGGTTTTTAATACCGAAGTACGTTGGCTTAGTAGAGGTGCAATGCTAAAAAGAGTATACAACTTAAAAAGCGAAATACAATTGTTCTTGGATATGAAGAGATATGCCTTTCCTCATTTTGGTAATAAAGAATGGATGTGCGATGTTGGATTTCTTATCGACATGACTCAGCATCTCAATGATCTTAATGTGGAACTTCAAGGCAAAGGACAGTTTATTCACAATTTGTATGATAAAATTCAGGACTTTAAGCGCAAATTAAAATTGTGGAAACAGCATCTTTTGCAGAATAATGTGTCTCATTTTCCACATTTAGAAAAAGAAAACGTTATAGACCGAGAGCTGGGAGTAAAATGAACTGCCTCATATGTTACCAAAGGTTTGACATTGGAGTTGTGTAATACTACCCGCACTTAATATCAAATCACTCGTCTGCCGGCTGGAAGTGGTCGCCGTATAATCGAAATGATTTTCAAAAATGTAAAAAAATTTTACTACAACTGCCTCATTAATACCAGGTTGAATTAAAGACCAAAGTGAGTGGAAATACGAATTGTATAAAAAAGCATTCGTCTGCCGCTTTTATGCGGTCGCATTCTTGAAGCAGACGGCGCTAAAAATGTCCAAAAAACGACTTCAACTTCCTCATAAGATACCAGCATAATGTTTTGGCAGAAAATTAATTCAAGATACAAATAATCGAACTATAAAAAGTAAATCTCGGCAGACGGTCGCGTTAAAAAGGCAGACGAGCTCAAAGTTAAAAAAAATTTTTGGTACTAACCGACTGCCTTATAAATACCAAGCTGTTTTTCGCGCGAAATAAATAAAAATACGATTATTTCTGTAAATCACCACGTCTGCCGTTCGTAGATAGTCACATTATCAAAGCAGACGGCGTTAAAACGCAGACTTCTATTATTTAATTGCAATGGCTACTTTTTCCAATGATGTAGAAAGGAATCGGAAAATAAACAATTAATCAAATGAAACACGTGTGTTTGTATGTATTTTATTATGTACCTACACACTATTTATATTACCCAAATATAACAAAAAAAATTCAAAACAAAAATAATCTTCTGGAAAAACAACAGAACATGAACACAAAATAAAGCAAACGAAATGAGATACGATAAACAAATTAACAAATAATACTAAAGAAATTACATTAGCCAAACAAATTAATCTTCATCAACACTCGACTGGTTGTAGAGGACACATTCTTCATCATCACTTTCAGCTGATGCAAAAATTTCTTCCAAAGTAGAAGTCTGTGGGCCTACAAACCATTCAATTTGGTATTTATTTTCAACTAAAATTCATCCACTTTTTTCAGGATTATAAAACATTGGCTTTGGCTCTGTAGCAAAATTTCAAATTGCACAAATCTGAATAACCCTTTTGATTTTGCTTAACTAAGAATCGCGGCAGAGTGGCATCAAGCTACCATCAAAATTTTTTATTTTAGCAAAAGGATTTTTTTAAAATACACTTATGCCGCAATTTTTTATAAATATGTCTAATCGTGCTTCATTAACGTGCGTTAAATTGTATCTGCCGTACATCTGACAAACAAATCTTTCTACACGGTCTATTTGTTCGTCAGATACTAACGCACAATAGCCAAAAGACGAAAAAATTTCCAATGCTTTTGAATCCTTTACTATAATGTCCAAAGGTTTTGTTTTACCTTTCCTAGCAAAGGAAGCTGTATAATCACTTCCTGTTAAGACATAGTACGATGGTACTATGACAAATTGACAAATTCTTTCCTAAACTTGTATAAATGTCATTAACACTTATATAACGTACAGTATTCTTAGATTTAAGAACAGTTTCAATTCAAAATAACACTTTATTTGTTATTTGATGCATATTCCCCACCCAAGTAACATTTTTCCCTGGCTATTTCTGAATTTGTTTGCCGAGGACCTGCCGGGTACTTATTTTGTGCTTATTCGACAGGGCTTGTAAATTTATCAAAAACAGGGACCAAGCAGGTACTAATTAGAGCTTGTTTGACAGGGCCTGTAAATTTACCTGCGACGGGGACGTGGCAGGTACTTATTAGAGCTAGTGTGACAGGGCCTGTAAATTTACCTGGGTCAGGGACCTGGCAGGTACTCATTAGAGCCAGTTTAACAGTGCCTGTAAAGTTACCTGGGACAGGAACCTGACAGGTACTAATTAGAGCTTGTTTGACAGGGCCTGTAAATTTAACTGCGACGGGGACTTGGCAGGTACTTATTAGAGCCAGTTTAACAGTGCCTGTAAAGTTACCTGGGACAGGAACCTGACAGATATTTATTAGAGCTTGTTTGACAGACCTGTAAATTTACCTGGGTCAGGGACCTGGCAGGTACTTATGAGAGCCAGTTTAACAGTGCCTGTAAAGTTACCTGGGACAGGAACCTGACAGGTACTTATTAGAGCTTGTTTGAGAGGACCTGTAAATTTACCTGTGACGGGGACGTGGCAGGTACTTATTAGAGAGCCTGTAAATTTACCTGTGACGGGGACGTAGCAGATACTTATTAGAACTAGTGTGACAGGGCCTATAAATTTACCTGAAACAGGGAACAGGCAGGTACTTATTGGAGCTATTTAACAAGGCATGTAAATTGCCTGTTAATTGTTAAATTTTACTAACCTAGGCGATTGGTATGACTCCCAACGAATAGAAACCCATCTTTACTTAATTTATCGCAACCAATAGGAATTATAATCAGTAATTATAATAATTTTTGTTTCTTATAAAAAAAACTTATTTATTTATTTAACAACTTATTTAGTAGAGATGAGTTATTTAGATCAGATTTATTCATTTATTATTAATTATTATTTATTAATTTTTAAAAGCTATGGAAATTAATAAATTGCTGTAATTAAAAAGAATTTTAGTTCCAGTACAATTAAAGATAAGGTTAGAAAAATTTCTAAATAATTTTTTTATGGATTTGCTTTACTGATTTCATTTTTATTCAATGATGATAAGGCTGGGGATTGACCAACTTTTATAAATATCCGCATGTGTCGCTACTAACGCAAAAATAAATATAAATATTTAAAATTTAGTAAAATTACACACTTCACGTGATTGTGCTAAGATCCAATAGATGTCACCTAATCTGTTACAACATAATGCGGATGTTTTGCCAAACCGATGTAATGTGGAATTACCCTTCAGGCAGTGGCGCAGCCAAGGGGGGGGTGGTGGCTAGAAGGCTATAGCTTCCCCCCCCAGACACTCTTTCTTTTTTTAATGACCATAGCCGCTGTTTTACCGGTGCAATGAAAAAAAAACAGAAAAATGATTGTGTTCGACTGTTCAATATGATTGGAGTTATATACTGTTTTCAGTGTAGCACTTGTTGGTAGCTAATCAGCCAAGCCAGTTAATTTAGGTCTGGCATCATCGTGCCCCCAAGGGCGGATTTATCAAATTGTTGCCTATGAGCACTACTTTGAGATGCTGCCCCTGTTATACGTAAGAGCTAACAAGGGTGGTGTGGCAAAAAGGGGGGGGGCAGGTAGGGGCGTGGTCAACGAATTTTTAGTGTGTACTGAAATTTCAAATACAAAATAACTTACTATGGATAATTAGCAATCAGTTTCAATTCTTAATCTTAATGACTGTTATTTATTGAAAATAAGGATAGGTATATTACAATAAAAAGATTGGCAACAAAAATCAATGATAAATCTTTCGCCCTGAGTTATTTCTGAAATGCCGTACTTTAATTCTAACTTTAATTTAAGGTAGGTAATAGTGATAACACAATAATTATACTCGAAAATAAGATGACCACACCCTTTTTTCCAAAAAAATTTTGGCACAGCTTGCATCTTTTAGACCCCCCCCATAACAAAATCCTGGCTGCGCCTCTATCTTCAGGTAATTCTTCACAAAACTCCGGGTATATTAAACTTATTTATTTCACAATAATATTAAACCGCAAGTAGTTACTTACATTTTTATTTATTTTAAAAGCTGGTTGACACTATGTGATTTCTCACGTGAGTTGTCACTTGACTTCTCACGTGAGAAATTTTTTTACGTTTAGACTATATGATTTTTGATATTATTAAAGTCATAGCTAAATAATAAGGCAAGTCATAGCAAAACAAATAAGTAATTTTCAGAATAGGATGGTGTCTATTTAAAATTAATTTTGACCTCTCCTCATTTTGCATTCAGCTGGCTAATTTTGCGCACTATGAAACCGTGATTCTCATTAGCGGCGTCCACTGTACAATAATTAATTATTGTTTATTGTTACAATTTTGTTACAATTACCTGTATATTAAGCGATTATCATAAAGTTTAAAAATAAAGTTTAATTTAAAAAATATTTTAAGTTAAATTTTCAAAAGAAATATGTCGACCTCCCGTCCCCCTCACTTTTACCAAACCCTTACGTAATTAATAAACTTACCCTTATAGTAATTTCAATTTTTAATTATACGGAGGCGACAAAAAATAATATACCCAAGCTACTCACATGCCTAAATGCGGCAATTCAACTTTAGTTTACAAATTAAAATAACTTACAGTAGAAGCTCGATACACAAAAATCACAGCTTCTACTGTATTACAAATTGCTGTAATTATTTTTATCTACCTGCAATCTGAAATTTTTTTAAAAATAACATTAATTCTTACAACTGTAAAATTTTTAATTTTAAAATTAGAATATTACAAATTGTCGAAATCTTTAGAACATTTTATCTGTAATAAAAACTACCCTTTTTGGGATACTATGTAATAGTTTAATCCTTTATCCTATAATTCATTCTCTCTTATCTATGAGATAAATAAACTATGTCGAAACCCTAATATATATACACAAAGGAATTTCAAAATTGGAAAAATTTCAGGTAACTAATTTTAAAAAGATAATCGGAGCTGAAGTTAGGTAGCCGCATACCAGCGGCAGCGGCGCCGACTACATGGGTGCCTCGGGGCTCAAGCACCCACAACAACTTTTCTGTGGGCGCAGAGTACCAACAAAAATTAGTCAGAAGTTAACTAATTATTAATTATTTTTAATTGCCCATACATTTTCTATTGGTCTGCGTAAAAGCTGCATAAATAGTTTAAATTAATTTAATTAGAAAGCAAAAATGAAAATAAGTATTTTTTTAAGTCTAATTATAAAATTTATCATGTTAAATTGCTATACCTCTATATTGCTTTCGTTTGACCAAATTACTTTTGACTAATCCGAAACTTTCTAATTTTTGTATTTTTTCGCAAATTCTAGTCTTTTTGCTTTGATTTTGATTTAATACGGGCCAGCGTCGTAACTATCAGTGTTCTATCTGCTCGGTAGCATAAATTTAGTAAAATATTAAATAAAACACATTTTTCCGATATAATATTTTTCGTAGAAACGTAAAAGATTATAACGGTAGATTTTCAATACAAGAATACAATATGACAGAATTGTTTAATAGATTATCAAATTTGTCGCTAGAATGCAACAATGTACTACCTGCTGCATCCGGTAGAATTACCTAATTTAAGTACCGCTTATCCTTTTGAAATTTTTCAAATTTTCTAATTCTTTTGTGCATATATTTTAGGGTTTTCCATTGTTTATTTAGATGTAACAAAAATGTTAACTAATTTATTATTATCGTTGGATAAAGATGAAATCAGTAAAGCAAAATTATTTAAAAATTATTTAGAAACCTTTAAAAATATTTTTAATTGTACTAAAATTAAAAATTCTTTTTAATTAAAGCAATGCTATTGATTTGGCAAAAGAAACAGATGTTTCGGAAAGAAGAATGGGAAGACCAAAACGTTTTTTAATAAGATAAAGAATCATTTTCAAATTGAAAGTAAAGAACGAAAATTTAAAGTGAACGCTTTTTTTCAAAACTTTAGATATTATAATAATAGAAGAAGTCGTAATTTAATTAAAACTAATGCCAATTTTTGAATATTGAGCTCTAAAGTTTTAAGTAACGTATGGGACATTTTTGAGTTGTTTCAACTATAGGACAACAGTTTTATTTAAAGTATTCTAATAACGTTTCTGATTCAATTTTTTCGCAACTATTATTTTTAGGCAGTGTTTCAAAGATTATATAAAATCCAAAAATTCTTCTGTTATGGAGTTATTGAATTTTATTTTAATCAACAATTTTTCATTGTCCAGCAGCTTTACTGAAATAATAAACTGCATGTTTCTTGATTTTAACAATCCCAGTTTCAGTATCTGCGAAACGTTCATTTTCAATTAGGTATTATTTCAGTAGAACTGAAAAATGATGAAAAATTATTGATTAAAATAATATCCAATAACTCCATAACAGAAGTCTTAAAATTTATAATATCATCTTTGAACCACTGCTTGAAGGGCAATAATTGCGCAGAAATTGCGAAACGTCATTAGAATCCTTTAAATAATTTTTAATCACCACTTTAGAACACTAACTAAAAGTTTCAGTGGTAGAAATTTTTATTTTTAAGCACAAAGTAAAAATACCGTTTCCGAGAGGTAGTTAATTAAAAAAAATTTAAATTTCCATTATTTTAAAAAATTTTAGTTGTTTTAATTGGGATATAGTTTTATTTGCATTGTTATCTTTTTAAAAGGTGACGGGTATATGTTCAGGTAAAATTTGTTTAAAAATTAGTATATAAGAAATTTATAATCAAGATTTAATAAAAAATTCATTATTATATACTCGCGTTATGTAAAATGTTTCGCGTTTTTGCAATAATATTTATAAATCACAATTGATACACATTTCTAATACATAAGTCTCGTGGAGCAATGGTTAACGGGTAGGGTTACAAACGGAGATTCGTAGGTTCGAATCCCGGTAACTAAAAAAAAATGTGTATAACATTAAAATTAATTTTCACAGATAGATGACGCTCGACAACATAAGAAATTGGATACGAACAAAATTAACGTAGATAATATAATTAAAAAGAAATAGAAATAATTAATTACAAATTGTGGAATGCAAATTTAAACAAAATCAATTCCTACAACAAAAAACTATGCATTTGAAATCAATCACGAAAAAAGAATTAAATTTTTTTAATAAATTAATTGCAATAAATTAAATTATAATTAATTATATTAAATTTATTAAATATAATACAATTTTCTTTGGACATTACAATATTTTCCTGTCAAACTCACTGTTAAATGTCTCTGGCAGGCACCTGTAGCGGCCTTGCCACAAGCTTGTGACAGGTCAATTAGGCCCACATTATTGCCTGTAATCACCCTGTGACAGGTACCTGACAAGCCTAGACAAGTACCTGCCATGGACCTGTCGCAGGGAACTTGGCAGGGACGTTGGCAGGAACCTGTACCAGGTCTCTGCCAGCGACCTGTAATCGCCTTGTCACAAGCTTGTGGCATGGCTGCTACAGGTCCCTCGCAGCTGTAGCTACCTATTAAATTTTAAGTGCCAAGGAAGCGGCAGGTATTTCACAGGTGGAAAATGTTGCTTGGGCAGTGCTATTATCAAAATATCGGTATCAGAAGCTCGCACGACTACATTTGTTTTTTCAGGTAATTTGGATACATGAAACACAATTCGAGTATCAGCTTTATTATGATTACAACAAAGTAACTGGTCAACTTTACATTTTATGTGTTCATGTGTTCATAAAGCATGTAACAATTATCTTCACAATTTACTCTGAGGATCTTATCTCCTAGAATTCCTACTAAATTGTCTGTTTTCCAATAATTTACTAAAAATTGCACAAGCCCTGATTTAAAAGAATCATTTCTCAATACTTTCAAAAAGTTGTTTGGACGTTTCTGATATTTTCCAACAATATTAAAACGTTGCTTCTTTCATTTGCTCTCGCACGTCTATCTCTTTCACTATCTTTTATCGAGGGGAAAACAAATTTATCAAAAAACAGATCAAACCTGTTACTTGAACTTTTGCACAACTTCTTAAGAATGTGAAGAGCTAATCTGCCAAATGTGGGTGGAGTGTTAGCCAAAAGATGCAAAAAAAAGAATTCATCAAAAATATTGCAATTTCCCAAGTTCCATGTGCTTCGAAGTATTTTTTCGACCATTTGTGGCATCTTGAGCAAGAGACTCAATTTTAATCTTCTTATTGTCTTCAAGACGCCGATCAAACGGTCCGCATATCAGATTTGTAAAAAACTTGGATAGTAAAGGTGGTAATATAGAACATTCTCCGTTGTATATGTCTTTTAACATCAATTGATCGAGCAAAGGATTCCTTTTGGTACTTAATATCTCTCTCCGCAACTGAAATACCGCATTTTCAATTTCCATATTTCATATTATACTTACTTCTATAAGACAAAGCTAAGTGGCATTTTTTGAACGTTTCTGCAGTGAATTGTTTTATATATTTTTCTGCACCTACATCTTCTAAATGAATACAGCAATTTCTGGCAATCCCTGACGAGGTAACATGATCTTTAATTAACGACAAATGTTTAATAACAAGAAGCTATGTATTTATAATATGTAGGTTTAAATCAGTAAATATTGAAATAAACCAAAGTGTAAAAATTGCCACATTTATCTTACATTTTAAAGTAAAAGACAAATTTGGGAATTTTTGTACTCGCAATGCAAAAGTGTATTTTTGTAAACTACTGATAAGTTTAATACAGTTTTACTACCTAAACTACGAATCCATCGATTATAATATTATTTTGTTGTGTGACTTACCTTTTGACTATGACTACATACAGGGTGTCCCCGTGACCTTAGAGAACCTTTAAGGTGGTAATAAAGGACACATTTCTAAGACAATTTTTCAAATAAAATTTTTGTTTAAGTCCAAACCCTTGGGGGATACCTCTTTTTAAAGCCATATTTTGAATTTATGATTTCAAACGGCCATAGCTCCGACATTATTAATTTTTTAGACTTAATGAATTAGACCTTTTTTAAAGATAATTTACTTATCTACAAATTAGTTTATATTCCCTTATCGTCTAGAATAAACGGTTTTCGAGTTATAAATTAAATTAATTATCTGGAGGACTTCACGTGTCAGACCACTTTCTAAGGTTCCAATGGCCGTAGAGCTTTCTCATCTCCGTCCTATTAGCATTTTATCGCCTTTTGCAAAGATAGCTGAGTCTTTTATTAGGAATGCTTTACGTGATCATTTGGCACTCCACCATATTTTGTCGCCTGCCCAATCAGGTTTTAGACCACACCACAGTACTGTGACCTCTTTGTTGCGGCTCACCTCGGATATTGCTTCATCAATCGATCGTTCTGAAGTCACCTTATTAGTGCTTCTTGACTATTCTAAGGCCTTTGACTCGGTTGTACATGATCGTCTTTTAGCCAAACTACACCATTATGGCTGTGACGAGTTACTCTGTAGGTGGTTGGCGGGTTATTTGCGTGATAGATCCCAGGTAGTTGAGTTAGCGGGAAAGGTGTCTCGGCCGTTGACTATTTTTCGTGGTGTCCCGCAAGGAAGCATTCTTGCCCCACTGTTGTTTATATTATACACGACCGATTTGGAGAGAGTAGTTGATCCGGATTGCTCTCTCGATCTTTATGCCGATGATTCTCGAATACATGTATCATGTCAGCCCTCGAACATTGATACTGCGATAGATATGTTGAATCGTAATCTCGAATCGATACGTGTTTGGTCGTTATTGAATGGTCTGACTCTGAACCCTGCGAAGTCGGAGTTTCTGTTCCTGGGTAGTCCTGGGCTGGTGCGTAGGGCTTTAAGCGTTGCAACATCGTCTGTTGCGATTGATGGTGAAACCGTCAGGGTTGTGGACTGTGCTCGGAGTTTGGGTCTGGTCTTGGACAGTGAGCTCAATTTTCGTCTACATGTGGACCGTAAGCTTAAGGTGTGCTATTACAAGCTTAGATCGCTGTACCAGTTTAAAACCTTATTACCTTCTCATGTGAAGTGGTCAATTGTTAGTACTACGATCTTATCTAACATAGAATACTGTGCAGCGGTATATTACGGTTTTCTCACGCAGGAATATAGGCGCAGGCTCCAGCTCATGCAGAATTCGTGTCTGCGTTTTTGCTTTGATCTGCGTAGATACGACCACGTTACTCCTTTCTATCGGGAACATGGCATACCCAGGATAGAACATCGTTTTTCGGTACTTTTTGGAGTTATAATCTTCAAAATTTTGAAGAGCGGAGAGCCGAGTTATCTTCGACAAATGATTAGGCCCCGTTCAGCTTGCCATGCACGTGTTCTGCGGGATTTGGGAAATTTCGATGTGCCCTCCCATTCCATGGCAGGTTTCGAGCATTGTTTTGCGTGTTTGGCGTCCAGATTTGTGGAGAGACACCGTAGCCTTTTTGACGACTCCACGAGCGTAAGGTCCTTCCGCCGTGATTTGGATGCTGCTATTTATGCAGAAATGTCTGCATAATCTTTTTTTAATATTTGTTGATTATTTGTTTATTGAGCTGAAACGGGTGGCTTGAAAAACTAACCTTGTTAGAAGCCATCCCATTAAGAATTTGTATAAGAATTTGTATATTTAGTTCTTAATAAATAAGTATTATTATTATTATTATTATTATTAAGGGAAAAAATGTTTAAAAAATTCTGATTTTATTTTTTTTACTTTTCTTGCAAACTCCGTATCTTTTAAACGAAACGTCTTAAAAAAAAACTAACGGCGCAAACCGGATAGGGAATTTAATGGGCTACAACTTTGGTTAAATAAATTTTTTTGGGAAACCAACCGTTTTCACAGAAATTCTGAAAATAATGAACAAGGTGTAGGTCTTCATTCTGCTGAGCCTAAAATAAGTTAAGTCACCTGATATGAATTAATAACATCATTATGTAGAAAATTTTGCTTAACCAGGTCCGCTTGGCCGTCTGCTTTGATAATGTGACTATCTACGAACGGCAGACGTGGTGATTTACAGAAATAATCGTATTTTTATTTATTTTGCGCGAAAAACAGCTTGGTATTTATAAGGCAGTCAGTTAGTACCAAAAATTTTTTTTAACTTTGAGCTCGTCTGCCTTTTTAACGCGACCGTCTGCCGACATTTATTTTTTATAGTTCGATCATTTGCATCTTGAATTAATTTTCTGCCAAAACATTATGCTGGTATCTTATGAGGAAGTTGAAGTCGTTTTTTGGACATTTTTAACGCCGTCTGCTTCAAGAATGCGACCGCATAGAAGCGGCAGACGAATGATTTTTTATACAATTCGTATTTCCACTCACTTTGGTCTTTAATTCAACCTGGTATTAATGAGGCAGTTGTAGTCAAATTTTTTTACATTTTTGAAAATTATTTCGATTATACGGCGACCACTTCCGCCCGGCAGACGAGTGATTTGATATTAAGTGCGAGTAGTATTACTCAACTCCAATGTCAAACCTTTGGTAACATATGAGGCAGTTCATTTTACTCCCAGCTCTCGGTCTATTACTACTTCTCAAAAATACGCACGATATATAGACATTTTAATCAACAAATTTCAATTACGATTCCAAATGTTTAAAGCTGAGTGTTTAATTTACAATTAACCATGAATTTTTTAATTTAAAATTATAACGGCAGAACATCCTGTATATGTAATTTTATTTGCAATATTCAAATTTACTAATTCAACAAAATGTAAAAATATATTAAAACTTTAATAAAGACGACGACAGGGTTGCACGTGCACCAAAAAAAATGCAATATCACAAAACCTACTTTAATGTAGGAAACAAATACAATTAATTTATGCATATTTCGCAAGGTGACAAATCATTTTCAATTATAATTTAATTACCTATTAATATCTGTATATAAATTTGTTAATTTAGCACTTGTTAATTTCATTAATAAGTATGTACATTTCGTTAAATAAATCGAGTATCGAACGATCTCCGCACCACTTAACTTCGCCTTAAGTTTTATTTTACCAACAAGGTGACTTTTGAGATCCAAGCCTAAAAATTTGTTAGTGAGGCTGCTAACACTCAGAAGTCATCCACCCTCTCCATAATCTCGAAACCGAGATTATTCACTGAGAAGACAGCGGTTTTCATGAAAATGTTTTCCTCACTATTTAATATCGTTGTAGATACAGTTCTCGAAGATTTTCAAATGGAAGTGTTTGACATACAGAATAATACCGATTTAAAAAATGTATTTTTCTCAGTAAACATCGAAAACATTTATAAATCGCATGTGAGCCCTGAGAAATTTCCGCTTTTGACGAAAAATGCAAAACAAATGATGTTTCTGTTCGAAAGTACGTATGTTTGCGAACAATTATTTTCAACCATAAAATTAATAAAAAATGATCACCGATCAAGACTGAGTGATGCACGATTAGAAAGCTGCGTACGTGTAGCTACCTCATCAATTCCGGCTCATATTGATCAACTTGTATCGAAAAAACAATTCCAAATTTCTCATTAAAAATTTCAAGTAAATATTCGGTTTATTGTTCTTTTCTTGTTTGTTTTTTTTCATTAAAATTTGTATATGAAATCTTTACGTTTTTTAAAATTTTATATTTTTTTATTCTAATGTTTATTATAAATAAAGTTTTGTAAATTATTAATAAGTGTTACTTTATGTGCGGCCCGACAAAAAATTTTAAAATTTAAATTGGGCCGTTGATTAAAAAGGTTGCTCACCCCTGATCTAGAGCTTTTTCAAATGAAACCTTATCGATATTTCTTCTCTATTAAAATCTACAACCTGATCGTTCTGATCTATTATTCTAACTGAAATATTTGATATTAATTTTGACATTTATAGGTAAATAAATAACATTCGATGGGATTTCAACTATTTTATAACCACGTGGAACTATCGGAAAAAACTCGTGTACTATGTGGCTTAGCTTTTCATTTTTATACGAACCGGTAGTAATATTATACATTCAATACAAATCGAGTTTACCGATAAAATATTTACGCTGCGATCAGATACTTTCGGACTATTTTTTGCGATGTATTGCTTATCAAAACCTAATAACGGTCCTATATACTATACTTTTGAAGTATTAATATTCGTCGTGAGTTCTAAAGAGACATTATCATAGCTTAATTGTGTTTGTAAATATGTTTGAATATCAACGATTTTATACGCCCCCGAAGGAATTTCAATAGTTTTTTCATTGGCCAGATAGAATTTATTATTATTACTCGTTATGTTAAGTAAAGTTTTAGATAAATCTAATACATAATCTCTATTTTCTTGTTTAATAAAACCCAAAAGTGGTTTCAAATCATTTTTAGGTTCCTTGGTGATATCACTTGATTTTAAACATACACCATTTTCCGAAATAATAAACCTATTAAGTACTATCTTATTTATTTCTTTTTCTATATAGTTTAGAACATCAATTAAATTGTACACACCAGGTGAAACGTGAACGCTTATATTTCCCTCATCTGTAAAGAAAAACTTATTCTTTTCTTGAATAAAGTAGATTACTACATCGTTTAACTCTAATATATTGAAATGCCCCCAGTATTACATTTTTTTAATTAATTTTGATTTTTTCAATTAAATATTTTCTTAAAATTTTAATTTGGTTTGCAATGAAATTTTCAAATGGGCACGTTAAAATTTATTCGATACCGGTATCGCAGTCCGGCTTATCTCCAACCATTTCTTGTTCCTTGAACAAATTTTTAAATTAAATCATACAATTTTTACCGTTAACTAAATTTTTCAATTGCAAATTGCAAATTCCATCCAATTTCACCTTTATCTATCCTTCCTTAAGTAATTTGCTTCTGTTTAAATTTTATTTTCAAAAGCACTCAAAAATCTTCCAAAATCAATTTAATCCAATATAATAACTTCAATAAAACATTTTATCTTCAAAAACTTTTACTAGTATACCAAAATTTATAAACTTATCAAAAATTATTCGGACTAATAAATTAATGCGTCCATCACGTCGACCATTTTTGGCAACAGGCTTCGATAAAACTTCACTTCTACCAACTTTAATTTTCAAAGTTTTACCTCCCAAAATTCAAATTCAAATATTTCATAAACTTAACATCAAAATTAATGGCAAATTAACAGGGTAGGTAAAACTTCGGTTCGGAACATGACAATATATTGATTAGTTTCTTTGTGTATATTGAAATTAAGCCCCTTTAATACACTGTCCGTATTTTCCAAATTACCAAATGATACACAATTCAGAAGTATTTTATTATTATTTGTCGAAGTTATCGAAATAACATCACTATCTTTTAAAGTTGTTTGTATTCTTTTAACAAGCATCTCAACATTCGTTCGACCCACAGGAATGGTCACATCAGCATTCTATCCATAATAAAATTTATTACATCCCGCCTTAACATTGTGTATCGTGTTATAAGTTTCGAAATTTGTTAAGGCTAAAACATATTGTCCATCATCGGCACAAATAATAAAATTAATTTCTGAATAAAATTCGGAAATATTACCGCTTACACTGATTACATCCCAAGCAGCACAAATCCGTCAAAAATGTATATATACGATATTTACATAACGGTACGGCATTGATTTGCCCAATTTATCGTTACTGTTTTAAGGTGTCATTTTTGCACAGATACGGTACAGATATTTTCGTAACGGTATGGCATTGATTTACCACCGCTTTTGCCGTTACTGTTTTGATGTATCATTTATGTACTTTAATGTACAGGAATTTTTGTAACGGTGCGGTATTGATTTGCCCAATTTTCCGTTACTGAATTGGAGAATCATTCATGTACCTATTATGTGTTGATTTTTTATAAACGGAATATTTAGAAATTTACAGTGTCGTTTGGGTACATAAAATTTACGTGCCTGATCGGCACTGATTTTTAATTAAAAAAAAATTAAAAAATATTCAATAATAATTAAAAAAATTAATTTTTGTAATTATTTAGAAATTCGATGTTTAAATTGATGACTTGCGTCAATCGGTGTTTTATTTATATTTATTCAGATACCATTACACATTTATTTAAATTTGTACTATAAATTTTAATTATTTAATTAGAATTTACGATGTTGCTCATTGGGGTTGATGATTGGTTCATGCCTGAAATATCTGAAATTTAACATTAATCACCTAATAATATTTACTTACATTTTTTTCCGAACGGGGATTCGAACCTGTCGGCTTTAGCCCTTCTAATCTAAAGGTATACTACTAACCCCCACGCCTACGAAGGGTATACAGAGAATTTATGTTTGAAGATAGTCAATATCAACTTTTTAATAATAACTATATTAATTCAGTATAAAAATATCAAGGAATATAATTTATATATTACTTTAATTTATTACTTTAATTAGTATTTCATTCAAAATAATTTAAAACCACGTGTAATATTTTTTAAATTAAGACAAGTAAATAACTGTTTTTACTTTATTATTAAAAAAATATATTTATTGTTATATTTTTTATAATTATACAAAAGTATACAAAATAATTTAGATTTCAATTCTAAGGTAAGTTTACACAGGATATTCATTATTTGATTGTCAATTTCAATTACTCATTAATCACTATTTTAATTCAGTTTAAAAATATCAGTGTTGAATTAGAATAAATTAAAGTTTTTAGAAACGTTTCAGATCAATTTATTATATTATGAATTATTTTAAATAAAATAAAATTAGCAGAAAATTAGAGAGCACGTGTCATACTGTATTTGTTATTACTTTCAGCGGCATAACTACAAAATTTGCGCTTGTGCTCAAAGTTGGTCGTGGGACTCCCTTTCCTAAGCGTTAAAAAGTTATTGCATAATACAACAGCGCTTATCATAATTATAAGTAGTACTATTTATATTTTACTATACGGTACAAATTGTTTAAACAAAATTATATTAAAAATAACAAATACAAATTATTTAAAGTATTGAAGTAAAGTATTAAAGTATTGTATTAAGTATTATAAATGACGTTTTTGACGCAATTTCTGCGCAGTGTGGTTCAAAGATAATATTATAAATTTTAAGACTTCTTGTTATGAAGTTATTAGATTTTATTTTAATCATTTTTCAGTTCTACAGAAATAATCCCTACATGTTTCTTGTTTTTAACAATTGCAGTACGAATACAAAAATTTTGAATCATTTTTGAAACGTCCAATTTTTGCAACCTTATTTTCTATCGAAAAATCTTACCTCACCCATCGAATTACGAAGAGAGTTTTTAATTAATTTTAATTGACGGTCTTCACAACCGTGGCCTATAATATACTATTTTTTTCAGTACAATTAAAAATATGGTTACAAAGGTTACTAAATAATTTTTTATTGATTTTGCTTTACTGAAAAAAATTTCATTTTTATCTAACGATGTTAACAATAAATTAGTTAACATTTTTATGACATCCAAATAAATTATGAAAAAACCCTAAAATATATGCACAAAGGAATTTTAAAATTTTGAAAAGTTCAGGTAGTTTCAAAGGGATAAGCGGTGCCCAACTTACGTAAATTAAGCCGGATACATGGTACTTAAATTGTTGCATTCTATCGACAAATTTGATAATCTAAACAATTCTGTTATATTGTATTCTCTTGTATTAAAAATCTACTATTTTAATCTTTTACGTCTCTTCGAAAAATATTATATCCAAGAAATGTGTTTTATTTAATATTTTACGAAACTTATGCTTTTTGACGTGGATTCTCGGTGCTCACTAGTATTTGATTTGAAAAAAAAGTTTAACCACGTGTAAATTATTTTTAAATAAAGACCAATAACTAACTGTTTTTAATGTATTATACCCTAGTTGCGTACCTCCCAAAAACATACGAAAAGCCGTATTGTGGATAAATTTTGTCTAAACTGAGATGCCTAAATGTTCATGTTTATATGTTATTCAGTAGAAAAAATATTAGTAGAATTAGATATTTTATTTTTTGCTATGTAATAATTATTATAAACTGTAGATGATCTTTTAAGTGGTTTAGGTTGGTAAGAGTACATAACCATGATGAATTTTATATAAAAGAAAATAAACAATGTTTTGTTATCAAAATTTACAAGTAGCAATAAAAACAAGTGTTTAGTTGAAATAATTCGCATTTTACATTATGAGTTTAGTCTTTGTATCGGGTCCACTTATTTTATCTTAGTAGTACCTCAGAAAATTTAACGAATGTAAGAAATCTTTGATTTTTGTTCAAGATGTCCTTTAATTTATTATTGACAATTATACCCATACCTACTCGCTTGTACTCTAAAGATTTTTTTCTGAAATTATTTATAATTTTTTCCGATTCTACTAAGGAAGCGTCCATTAATTACGTAAGGACGATTTTTGTAATTTTTGACACCCCTTCCCTCACGTAAGGATACGTAAAATTATTTCAACACCGTCCCTCTCAACTTACGTTTTTTTTAAAATTAATGTTGCTCGTCTTCATATAGCATTCCGCTGGTTAATTTTTGGCAACTTAAAAATTACGTAAAAATTTAATTTAAAAAAATATTTTAAGTTAAACTTACGTAAGGAATATGTCAAACTCCCCTCCCCCCGTAAGTGTACGTAAGACTTCCAATACTCTTCTCTCTCCAAACCTTTATGTAATTAACAGAGGGCCGAAAAGCAAATACATTTTTTCTGAATTTTGATGCATGATAAAACGCATAAAAAGTTATCTTTAAAACTTAATTGTTTTCGAATATCTTGACATTCTTTTGTAGACTTTAGTGAAATTAAAAGTTTCAAAATTAGTTGTCAAACAGATCTCGAAAAACTTATAGAAGAAAACAGCTTTGACGCAAATGTGTTATTTTGTTGGAATGGTGAAAATAATGAAGCTTCCACCAATATTCACTTTTTAAATCTTCAAAAGGAAAAAATTTCACTTATGGTGGCAACAAAATTGTACTAGGTACAAAAAGTTTGCTGCAAATTTTCTCTCATTACTACGGTAGATGTCGAGCAAAGCTTTTTGATTTATAAGCAGGTGTTAAACGACAAACGACAATCTTTCATAGTAGGAAATTTGGAAAAATATAGAATAATTAATTTTTTTATAATTATAAAACGAATGTCTAAGTAATAATTAATAAAAATTACAATTTGATAATTTTTAGTGCTTTTCTTTAAATTTTGTAGGCCTTTTTTGTGTTTTTAAACTTTTTAAAGCAATCAATTTAAAACAGTTATAAATTCTTTAAAATGGTTAAGGTTATTAACATGTGATAATATATTTATATAAAATTAATTTTTACAAACGCACAAAGTATCTTATATACTATATAGATTTTTACATGTTACATGAAATTGAAATAAAATTTAATTCATAACTTACATAATGTTGTTCAAAAACTATTTAAATGAATGATATAGCTTGCTACATAATATGTTATAACTTTATGTTTCAATTTTCGGAATCTCATCAGGCAAACCTGGAAAAATTATTAAAATGATTAAGAAGTTATGCTATTAAATTCAAAGTTAATTAATAGTCAAATTTTTTTGAGATTTGTAAAAACAAAATTATACCTACTTGAAGCTTGAATAAGTAAATAAACTTATTTTGAAAAATTCTAAACTGGACAACTAAACCAACCTAAAACAAGCTATATCATTCATTTAAATAGGTTTTGAACAATATTATGTAAGTTATTAATTAAATTTTATTTCAATTACATGTAACATGTAAAAATTAATTTTATAAAATTATATAAATTATGTATTCGTTCAAACACGAAATCAAAACAAAATATTATGTTAAATAATGGTATCAAAATAGATAAGTCAAAATCATAACTTTAAATAATTAATAATGCATTTTTATATATTAGATACTATGAAATTGTAAGTACCAAAACATTACTATTTATACTGCACTTATTAGATAACAAACCGACAATGTAAAAATCGTAACCATCAATTCATAATCTAACTGTACATATTGGCTACTGCAATTTTGGTACCGAGACGTTAAGTTTAAAACTGCATCTAAACGGTATCAGATGTTTCAATATATTTTAGTTACTCAAATTTCATTACATATCTGATACATCATTTGGCTTTACAATAACGGTATGAAATTATATGCATTGAAACTATACTGCAAGGGTAGAGTGCAAATATGAATGAAAACTTATATGCCGCTTAAGTACCTTTTTGATACTTAACTTTCAGGTATGAAAAAATACGTGCCGCTTAAGCACCTTTATGATACTTAATTTACAGGTCTGAAAATATATGTACCTATTCGTTATACTTCAATGTTATACAGGTACAAAACCGACGTTGGTGTTGCTTGGGCCCAAGCAGCACAAAGCCGTCAAAAATGTACGTATACGGTATCGATATTTTCATAACGGTACGACATTGATTTGCCCAATTTATCGTTACTGTTTTAAGGTGTCATTTGTGTAATGATACGGTACAGATATTTTCGTAACGGTATAGCATTGATTTACTACCGCTTCAGCCGTTACTGTTTTGATATATCAATTATGTACATTAATGTGCAAGAATTTTCGTAACGGTACGGTATTGATTTGCCCAATTTTCCGTTACTGAATTGATGAATCAGTTATGAACATATTATGTGTTGATTTTTTATGAACAGAATATTTAGAACTTTACAGTGTCGTCTGGGTATATAAAATTTACGTTCCTAATCTGCACTGATTTTTAATTAAAATAAATAATTAAAAAATATTCAATAATAATTTAAAAAATTAATTTCTGTAATTATTTAGAAATTCGATGTTTAATCGTTGACTTGCGCCAATCGTTTATTTATTTATATTCAGATAATACACATTTATTTAAATTTGTACTATAAATTTTAATTATTTAATCAGAATTTACGATGTTGCTCCAGCCATTGGGCTTTGGTTGATGATTGGTTCTCTTCTCCTGGGTATGCATTTCTGAAATATCTGAAATTTAACATTAAACACCCAAATAATATTTACTTACTTTTTTTTCGAACAACGGCTGGATTCGAACCTGAACTTTCTATTTGAAAGTATACTACTTAAGCGTCACAGCTACTAAGGATGTATACGAAGGATATAAGTTTGATGATGGCCAATTTTCATAACTATATTAATTCGGTTTAAAAATATCAAGGAATATAATTTATTACTTTAATTAGTACTACGTCAGCTCACTGCAAGAACCAGATAAGTAACATACTGATAGTTTTGAGATAATAGAGATTTAAATTTTAGATGTACATTAAAAATCAGTAAATTAAGAAATATGTGTAATAAACGGAAGATCGTATAAGAAATATAAATAATTCTTAAATAAACTTTTAAAAATAATATCTCTGAGAAAAAAAGATAAACCAAAAATTGCCAAAAATGGACTTATCTTGTTTGGTAGTAAGCCGACGACGTTCATTTATAAAAGATAATTTAAAACCACGTGTAATATTTTTTAAATTATGACAAGTAAATAACTGTTTTTATTTATTGTTATACTGTTATACGCGGCAGCAATATGAAAAGCCCGGTTTTAAAATTTAAGTTAATAGTAATTTTTTTAGAGATGTATTACAATAACAACGCGTGAACCGCTGCAATCATTTATTAATTACAAATTTATCGATTTTTATCGCTTTTATCCAATTTTTATTACAATTTTTGCAATTTTCTTCCGAGCAACATGCTGTAATTTCGATTTTAGACTGAATATTTTCATAGAAATTGATATTGTCACTTAATTTTGCATATTAGCTCCAGTCGAGACGATAAATCGACCGAAAGGCCGGCTCGAAATTTGACCACGTGGTAATAGTTATTCGTAAAAATAACGGTCAATCTGTAAATTTTTATAGAAATTTCTTGATTTTTGTAATTAGTAAATCATATACTTTGGCGTGGTAATAAAATTTTTGCATTTTTTGACAAAATTTTGTACGACCACGTTTTAAGTACTTAGCAAATTTCGATTTTCGCCTAGCAATGTCGCCGATTTCACAGGCATGTCGCATTTATAATAATTTTATTTCACTTTTTTTGCGATTTTAGACTGAATATCTTCATAGAAATTGATATTTTCAGTAATTTTTGCATATAGCTCCAGTCAAGATGATAAATCGACCGAAAGGCCGGCTCGAAATTTAACCACAGGGTAAAGTTATTCGTAAAAATAACGGTCAATCTGTAAATTTTTATAGAAATTTCTTGATTTTTGTAATTAGTAAATCATATACTTTAGCGTGGTAATAAAATTTTTGCATTTTTTTACAAAATTTTGTACGACCACGTTTTAAGTACTTGGCAAATTTCGATTTTCGCCTAGAAATGTCGCCGATTTCACAGGCAAGTCGCATTTATAATAATTTTATTTCACTTTTTTTGCGATTTTAGACTGAATATCTTCATAGAAATTGATATTTTCAGTAATTTTTGCATATAGCTCCAGTCAAGATGATAAACCGGCCGGAGGCCGGACCGTGATTTCGCCTTGTGGTATAAGTATTTAGCATTTATAATAATTTTATTTTACATTTTTTTCATATTTAAACAAGTTTAAAACATGTATAACCGATTTTATTATACATAATATGCAAAATTTTGAATTTTCCTGCGGTTTTTCCTCGTGGTATAAGTATTTGACATTTATAATAATTTTATTTCACATTTTTTTCATATTTAAACAAGTTTTAAACATGTATAACCGATTATTATACATAATATGCAAAATTTTGAATTTTCCTGAGGTTTGTCCTCGTCGAATAAGCATTTATAATAATTTTATTTCACATTTTTCTGCATTTTTACGAAATTTTACGTTTCTATTGCCTGAAAATACGTATTTCCGAAGATTGCCGAGTACAACTTTTGCCAATATGGCTGCCGCGAGGGTTGTAATTGACAGTAACAGCCCCGAGCCGAGGAAAAAATTGGAAAGTACAACCAAAAGTCTTAATTTTATTCTAACCTGAAATTTATGATGTGGTTCTGGTACTGCATGTACCAATGCCCTGTATAGGCATCAAAACCCGGTGATATAGAAACCTTAGATTTCATTAATTTTAATGACCCGTGGATTATGAGTTCTTGCCCGTGGATTATGAATTTAAAACACCGAACTGACGTCATATCAATGTTTTTATATAATATTTGGAAACCACGAGTAATCGGTTTGCAAATTCCTCTAGAAAAAAGTAGCCTTCACCGAGATTCGAACCTGGATGTGTCGGTAGCTGGTCGGTAGCGGGCAGTGCTATCCATTTGCCCATAACGGTCCTTGTTAAAAGTAATAATGCGATTTGCTATATAAGGTACTCTTTGAGTATTGCAAATTAAGAACGTGTTAAAATTATTAAACCGTTCAATTATTAAAGAAAATATCGTAATTTAATAATTTTAAAAATTTTAAAAAGCCAAAAAAAAATTTTTAAAAATTTTGATTTTGAAAAATGCCACCCGTATGCAAAAAATTATCTAAAGCCGAATGTGCAAAAACATTTTCGGAAAATTTAAAGATGACCCGGATGATTGCAGATTTAAATCAACTTTGACACATGCCGAAATCGGCTGTCAAAATTCCATTTCGATTGTAAATTAATAAATCAACTTTTTGTAAAATATTTAAATTTTTTTATTTTGAGTCATAGATAAAACGTCGTATTAGACTCGCACATAATGGCTATAATTCAGTGGGATGATTATTTCACCTATGGCTCGCGTATAAACTTCATCTTCGTGAATTATAGTCTACATTATATGCTCGTTTAATAATAGACTATTTCGTAAGAGTTACTTCAAAATTACTTTGTCATTACATAATACTGTGACATAATAATTATGATATAAATATGACGTCCACTTGACATGGTGATCCTGTAAAAGTAAAAGTATGTTATTTTTGTTACATCAGGTTTACATAAAAAAGGGACTTGTTTCTTATGTAAGGATATGATTGTATTATTATATCACTTTTACGTCACAAAATTGTCACATAACTTATGTAATAGTGTGACGTAGATAATACATAAAAGTATGACTTCAATCTTACGTCATGGTATGATAAAATTATTACATAGGATGTACGTAACATCTAAGTCATAAAAATGACATGATTTGAAAGTCAAATTTTATGTCAGTATGATGTCATAATGATGTCATGCAACATGACATCATATGAGGATCACAAATAGAAGTCAATTTTATGTCAAACTTACGTAAAATTTCATTACTTCTATATGATTTACGTGTGACGTAAAAATTAAGTCATGTGTTCACTGGGTTATTATATAACAACTTACTATGCCCTGTAAAATACAAATGTTATTGGTGCCCAGATTGGTCATATTGGCCAATCGAACTGGCGGTTAAATATACTTAAATTTATATTATTAAAATACCTTTAACTAACCCCCTCCATAGTGTCACGTTTTTATCGAAAAAATTTAGAGTAGCGCAAATTCAAAGAATAATCCGATACATTTCCGAGGTGGTCCCGATAAGTGGTCTAACGAAGATTTTGTCATTTCTAAAAAATATAATATCAACAATGTATTTTTATTTAAAAAACAACGTTTAATAATCTGTGTAGCTAGGCTACCACGTGACAAATAAATTACTTGTTTCTATCAAAATAAAAATTTTTAAAATAAAGATAATAATCAATTTAAAAAATTTGGTGAATTAACTACTTTTTCAAACACGAAAACTAAAACAAAAAATTTTAATTTTTTTCAAAATCATTTTTAAACAAGATCACAATGTAATTATTGTAACAAAACGGTACCGCTAAAACTGCATTTATACGATACGGTTAAAACTGAACACAAACGGTACCATATGTTCAAATATATTGTAGTCACTAAAGTTTCAATAAATATTCGATACATTTTTGGGTCAGTTATTATGATGGTATATTGGATTTTTTAATTTTCATAACAATTTATTTTTATTTAAACAACGTGTAATAATCTGTTTAGCTGGGCTACCAAGTGACAAATAAAATACTTATTTTTATTAAAATGAATATTTTTAATTAGATAAAAATAATAATCAATTTAAAACAGTTATAAATTATTTATTCTTTTAAACACGAAAACAAAACAAAATATTCTGTTAAATAATGGTATCAAAATAGTTAAGATAAAATCATAACTATTTAAACTGCACTTAATAGTTATCAAACCGGGAATGTAAAAATCGTAACTATCAATTCATAATATAGCTGTACATATTAGCTACTGCAATTTTGGTACGGAAACTCTAAGTTTAAAACTGCATCTAAACGGTATCATACGTTCAAATATATTTTAGTTACTAAAATTTCAATACATATCTGATACATCATTTGGCTTTACAATAACGGTATGAAGTTATATGCATTGAAACTATACTGCAACGGTACAGTGCAAATATAAATGAAAACTTATGTGCCGCTTAAGTACCTTTTTGATACTAAAATTTCAGGTATGAAAAATTATGTACCGCTTAAGTACCTTTTTGATACTTAATTTTCAGGTATGAAAATATATGTACCAATTCGTTAAACTTCAATACTATACAGATACAAAACCGTCGTTGGTGTTGCTTGGGAATAGCTTCCATGCTTTTATTATGTCTCTGAGCTTCTTTTAAATTTATCTTGGCGTTTTTAGAATCATTAACAACTTTTACAATTCCTGCAGCACCACCCCCTGAAGCTCCTAAAGCACTTAAGGCCTCGCCACATAGCTTGTGCTATGCTATGCTATGTCAATGTAAAATGTTAGCACAGCATGATCCAGCATAGAAGTGTTCACATAGATTGTGCTGTGCCATGCCATTAAGCTCCGCCTTTGACTTCGACGTTGAACATAACCAAAAATATTTTCAAGTTTTTGTAATTTCGTTTCGAAAACTGACTATATATTGCAGTGTTCATAAAGGTAAGCAGTTGTAAATTTCATCGATAAAGTAAATCAAAAAATAATTCAAAGAAACTTGATATTTGAACACATAATGATTTAATTTAAAATAAAAAAAAAAAAAAAAATTATTGGTTAAGTAAATGATTGAAAGTCGAAGAACTTCGGATATGTTAACCAACATGGTCGTCAGTGCGGGTACATGCAATCAAATAATAATTTCAAATCACGTTATCATAAAAAAACATCGATAAAAAGAAAATTTGAATAAAAAAATAATAAAGGATCGCCGGGACAACAGGTGGAAAAAAAATAATAACAAAGAAAAAAAAAATGTTGATGATTAAACGTGGACCGGTAAGGTCGTGTTGAGATTGTTCTCCTGAAATGGAGTAATCCTCAAAGAGAATCAAACAAATATTTAGAAACAAAAATAAGAAATTCAATTTGGAATAACCAAGAAGAAACATTTAGACAAGGAGAAGAGAAATTATTTGGAATTAGCTGGGAGCTGTTTTCACGTAACGTGACGAATAAGAGGAGATTCACACCCAATTTAAAGTGGACCATTGAAGGTCGAACTTAGAGGAAGATAGACAGGTTCGCATAATCAACACTATAAGTGATAACGGGGTTTATTGAATGAGAATCGTGATCGAATAATACGGAGCGCATTTGACAAAGTTATAAATCTAAATTAATTGTAATTCAATTGTTACTAAATTTAAAAATAAATTCAAGATTCATTTAATAAGTTCACAAGTTTTTCTGAAAATAAAAAGATCGCAAATAACTTTAATTCAATATTTAAATATCTGGAAGCTGAGGTTTGCATTTACTGCATAATTGATAAAGTAAGTATGCATTTCTAAAGATTCACTCCTTTAACAGTGCAATATATAGATTATTTTTGTTGAATTGTTTATTTTTAAAATGGATGTGGAATCTAGTGACGTTGCTGTAGATTTAATTTTATTGAATGTACTCCTACTTAAAAAAAACAGAAATCGCGTATTGCCTAAAAAAGTTCGTCGTTGGTGGGACACGGATGGGACATTCTACGACATTTCTCGACATTTTACGACTCAAAATAATAAAAATAACCTCAAAACCAATCGATTATAGGTACACCACCATAGAACATCTATACAAAATATACACAGAAGTAGGAACGAGTTCAACTTCTATGCTATGCTATTCCATGCGGCATCAAAGTCAAACAATTTCTTGGTTATGCAAAACATAGCATGGCAACCCGCATAGCAATGTGACCGTTACCATTAAAACCGTATGCTTCTACTTCTGTGTTTTACAATGGCATGGCATAGCACAAGCTATGCGACGAGGCCTTTAGAGCGGCAAATATAGGAATGAGTGGTAAGACACCGCCAGATTTTGGAATTGGAATAATTCGTGGTTTTTAGGTTTCCGTTTAATGGTTGAAAGAGTAAATTTTGCATTAGTTAATAAATCTGAACTTTTACTTCGATGCAAAACAACTCCGGTTTTTTTTCAATTTCAACACCTGTCTAAACGATGGTTTTTTTAGATCTTTTCAGACCCATCCCTGCTTTTACTTTAGTCTTCATTATTCCAGCAACACCTAACGCTGCAAGTTTTTCTGCAAACGACGAATCCTTTGAAATCGCCCTATGTATAGCTTTATTGACTAGTATTTTATCTGCTTTATGTCTTTCAGATATATCTTTTAAATTTGAATAGGCTATATCGTGCTCTTTACAGGCTTCGTCTAGAGGGTTAATACCAGAATGATCTCTCACTAAACGCTTATTTAACGGCAACTAAATTTTTGGTCAGTATTTTTATCATTAAATGGTGATTATTTTTTTAAATAAATGGTCAGTATATTATAATATATTGGTCAGTATAAATAAGAAAGTTGCAGTAACATTTTGTTTGGTTAATATATTTTATTGCTTACTTAATTTTTGTTGTTAGTAACCACTTTTAATATAAAATAAGGAATTTAAATAATTATTATAAAATTTTTATTTAATTAATTTATAAAAATTTAAATACAGAAAAATTTTCTGTATAAATTTTAAAATTATAATTTATAAATAAAAAATAATTAATCCACGAGAAGAGCCCGAGTAGCTAATTTTGGCCTTCCTCTTGAACGTTTTTCACCTATAGGTATTTGTTTAGCTGCTGGAGGAGGTTTCACATATTTTAAGCGTATAGCCAATCCTATTATATGCATATTTATATTTCTTAATAAAACTTGGGCAAGTGCAGCGGCCATGCATCCAGTTATCTGTTTGTTTTGAGAGATTTACAAACCATACTTTGAATGCTCTTCGTTTGAATTGATCAAAAGTATTCTAGCGCATTTCTGATACGGTTGCAATTTCCTCCTCTGTTACAGTAGGTTCTTCATTGGATAGACAAAAATATTAAATTGAATTTCCGCATGCTATTGATGAAATATTGACGTTTGCTTTTGACCATTGATAACCATTTGTCCATTGCTGTAATTCAATTGTTAACGCAGTTCTGAATACTGGACTTTCACTGGAATATTCTTTTGGCCACTTTTCTACTGTTCTAATGGTTAATTCAAGAAATCTTGACAGAGGTAACCTTTCACGAAATGTACCTTCCTTTTTTATCACTAAATTGAAAGACTCCAAGGTATTGTTTGTAGAAGGAGTATGATACGCAATACCTTCATACCAATTTTGATGGGATGTAAACCATTGCAGATTCATGTATTCAATAAATTCTGTTTACTTTTTTTGAAGCCATTTCTTGATAAATAGAGGTAAAGCTTTATCAAATACTTCTTTATTTGGAGACAATTGTAACGTATCTATGTCATTTATTACTTCTTTTCTCAAGCTTTTCTCCACCAAAGCTTCAATTTTTTTCGAAACATTCCGCCTTATATGTGCCCAACACATGATCAATACCTTATCGTTGCCAAATGTTTGAAGGAATGCATTCCTAATTGCATTTGAGGCATCGGATATTAAGTAATCTGGATCAATTTTCTCGTTTATTCCATTTAGACCGGCAATAATTGACTGAAAAATGAATTTAAAATCTTTAGTTTTTTTATTTGAGCATATTGCCATGCCAATCGGATGAAAGTGACGATTAAAATCTGTTGTTCCAACAAGCATAACAGACATACCTTCCCATATAAGTTTGTAAGTGGCATCGGCGTGAATTTTGTTAGATTTGGTACAGTTTTTAAGTAAACGTTTGATTAAAATTAAAATTCTGAAACTTGAGCCAGTGCCAACGTCCTCTTCGTCAACTAATTCGTTACGATATTCAATTTGATGTGATATCACAAAAGCCAAATCATCAGATACAGGCAGTTTATTATGATCCAAACATCACTGTTCTAATTCACCTAAACTTATTTCAGCTGGTCCATAATTCGTCTTTCTTAGTTGGGTTAAATAATTATATAGCTGTATTTTGTTTTTAGGTTTAAAATCCTTTTCAGTTAGAATTTCGAACATCTTTTTGGATTTCACTTTTAAATTAAATAAATCTTGAATTTCTTTTTTCATTTCATTTGAAAGTTTTATCGTTCGTTGATCTAATTGTTCATGAGAATGTTCTTCATCGGCCCTGAACATGGTTACACTTTCGGCTTGATTGTTATATAATGAATATAAACCAGCATTACGTTGTTCTTCTCTTCTTTTTACTTTCTTGCAGCGATAATAAGCTATATCACCATCTGCGGTTTTATTGCGATAATGGAAACTCTAAACTTTTTCTGCAGTTACTGCATTTATTGCTTTCTCTTTACTATTAAATGTAGAAGTTTGCGTCCATATACGTTGCCTTTTCTTTTTTCGTGTATTATTAAAAATTGAATCAATTGCTTCGTTTTCATCATCATCAGATGTATATTTCTCTATATTTTTTGTTACCATTGTATTGAAGAAATGTATTGCTTATTTCACTGAAATACTGAATAAATATTTATTAACTAACACTGATACTACTAATAACTGCCCAAACACTTGTTGACACATTAGCTTACTTGTTTAGGTATATGCCTTATATACCATATTTTCATATAACTAATTAAGTTATAGTTATAATTAAGTTGTTGTTTAACACCCTGTCTTTCAAATAACATTTGAATTGTGTCCCTTGCCAGTATCTGTTGGGTACTGTTTTATTTCAGATTCCCCAAGTCTTTTTTGCAAAATTATAAAAAAAAAATTAAAAATTAACCCTGAAATAAAAAGGTTATTAAGCATTCAAATAACGATTGTTTTGCGTCATCCTGTATATACTGATATGTTTTAAATACTGACAAATTATTTAAAGTACCAACCGTATTATTTAAATCACTGGTCATTTATTTAAAATACTGACCACTTTATTTAAAATATTGGCCATTTATTTAAAATACTGACAGATTTTATACTGATCAATGTAATACTAATCATTTATTTAAATTATTGATCATTTACTTAAACTACTGACCATTTCAATAAAAATACTGACCTAAAATATTTTTAAATACTGACCAAATAAATACAAGCCTTATTTAACTTCGTACCAGGTCCGCAAAATCTTAGAAAACTTAAAATAAATTATTGATTTCATAATTCTTAATTATTTAATATAGATTAAATACCTATATCCCGGAATATGTAATTCAAAGGGTAAATTATTTGTAATATCCTTTAATCAACACATGTATCAACATGTCGATACAAATGTTAACTGAACTGAATTACTTCATATTTTTCATCCACATCCACCAATGGATGTTAAACCAAATTCCATATTTTTGGTTGGTTTGCACCAATCAAGATATTATGAGAGAATACTTTAGTTTTGGTAGACATAAGAATCTCGATTCTTTTCACTTATGTCAAACATATAGTAAAATTCCTAAACAGCTAATAAGAGATAATGCAAACTTTTTAGTTTTGTTTAAACAAGATGTTACAAATTTGAATTACATACATACATAAATTACATACATACAGTGTATTTATATATTGTGATAACTTAAACATTTTAGTTTTCGAAAAAGTGTTTTGTGCATTTTTTGGTTTATGCTAAAAATTTGATATGTTTAATATCGAGTTACACTACTTAAACCACTTATCTATTGATTAAAATTATTTTCATTGCAAGAATTAAGCTTTTGTTCTAATTTTTCATTTATTTCACTCCTCGACTTGTCTATGTTTTCTATTATTTCACGTGTCGTCACATTTTTATAATGGGTTCGATTATTTTTTTTAATTCCAATTTTCTTACCATTTCTTGTGCTATGGTTCGTACATGTACTTCAATATTTTTAATTCCATCATTTACCTTTGAATGTCTTATTTTACGGTTCTTGGCTACAGTTTTAATGGTTTTATTCATATCTGCTATCATTTCCTTCATCATTTTAATCATCTGTTGCATGTCGCTGTTTTTTTCTTCTTTTTGTTCTGTCATAGTCATTTTGATATAATTATTTCACTTAAAATTTTATTTATTTTTTATTTTTATTTTTCACTGTGAATTTATTTTATTCTTGCTAAAACTGTCTTTTTCAAATCACCTTTTACCATGTGCAAATTTGCATTATCTCCAAACATTTGTTAAACTTTTAATTTTTATCAACCGTCAAATTCTAAATGTCTTTTAATAATTTCTGCGTTTTGTAATTTTAAAATAACTTTAATTTTCTTCAGGGTCCAAAAGTAGGTTTCAATCTTGAAAAGCCCTACGATTTTGGGATGCCAATAAAATGTGATGTAATAAATTACATTTTTATTTATCTCTAATTTTTAAAAATTCATGTAATCAAAAACATCACACTCTCTTCAAAATTTTTATCTTTCACTCACTTTCAAATTTAAAACAAACCACTATCAAAAAAACAAAATCATTTATTATTCTTAAATTCAAAATTTTTCACAAAAATTTAGCGGAACAAAATTTAAACCTCCGCTGCGGTGGCCATCTTTGACCAAAGACATCTTATCTTCCTTTTCTACTGCCAACTTTAGTTTTCAAAGTTTTACCTCCCAAAATTCAAATTCAAATATTTTATAAATTTAAATCAAAATTCGTAGCAAATTAACAGGGTAGGTAAAACTTTGGTTCGGAACATGACAATATGTACCAAAATAGGAAAAAATCATTACCTAACGACTTAACCAACGTATGTAGTCTTTGAATTAAATTATTTCTTTGGCTTTCTATGACTCAAGGGGGTTGCTAGAATATTTTAACCTGTAAAGGGGTCGCAAAATTAAAAAGATTGAAAAACACTGACCTAGACAATATGTTGAGGATATTATAAGAGATAGTACTGAGGGTGTTTTTGATTTTAATTATAAGATTAGACATAATTTGAAAGCTGCTGTATTTAAAATTAGTAATTCGATAATTGACTTTGAAGGATCCGATATTATAGTTGAAATACCGAACACTACTAAGCCTTTAAAATATAAAGGAACCCCAGGACTTTACAAGCTCTTATTTAAAAAGCGACTGGCGGGGTATACTGTGAACGATGAAAAACAATATCTTGATATTGGAAATAGAACCAATCTATTTCGTAGAAATTATTCATCTACAGCTCAAATTAGCGGTAACGCCTCGTTCAAATATAAAACAATAATCAAACCTCTATTAAGAAATAGTAGTGTGATTGTAAATAAAAAAAGGGGTGGTGGTTTTTTAGAACCACTATTACTTTTATAATATAACAACAAGAAAATAAAGTTTGTGTATTTTGATGATGTAAATGAGATAGTCGAGCGTTTAAAATTGTTAAGAGCTTCCCAATCTGCTGGTCACGACGGCCACACAAACGAAATCGCATCCATAGAAGAAGAATTACGCGAAGCAAAGATTGTCAAATAAGAAAGGTAAAGAATCGAAATTTTCTAACTAATATTTTAAATGATGGATATAACGAGAGATGTTGTAAACAAATTACATAGATCTGCCCGCCGAAATTATCGACGTAGGCCAGTGTTGGTTAAAGGGTTCAACGACCTGTTCCAAGCAGATCTTATAGATATATCTCATTTATCTACTATAAACAAAAATTTCAAATATATTTTACTTGTCATTAATGTATTCTCCAAATATGTTTGGGCAAAACCTTTAAAGAATAAAAGCGGGCGAGATGTGACAGCTGTTATGAAAATGATTCTTAACGAAAGTGTACCTAAAAATTTGCGGACAGCCTTGGGGAAAGAATTTTATAATAGTGAATTTCAAGAATTGATGAACAAATATAAAATAAATCATTATAGTACATATTCCATCAAAAGAGCTTCGGTAGTAGAAAGAATTAATCGCACACTTAAAAATTTAATGTGGAAAGAATTAAGTCATCGAGGAAATTATCGATGGTTGGATATTTTACAAAAACTGGTAGATATTTAAAATTCAAAAAAGCATTCAACAACTAGATTAAAACCAATAAATGTAACCAAGAAAGATAAGAAATTACTTTTAACGACGGTGTACAATCAACCGAAAGTTGTGGATCCAAAAAAACCCAAATTTAAAATCGATGATCGATTGAGAATAAGCAAATACAGACATGCGTTTTCGAAGGGGTATACTCCTTCTTGGTCCAACGAAATATTTAAAATCGCAAAAGTTAAAGTAACTTTACCAAGAACATATCTTCTTACGGATATAAAAAACAGTTCTGCATATAATTAATTTTTATTTACAAAAAAAATATTATTTTATTTACAATGTAAAACTTATAAATAAATACTCTTTATTTAATCTGAATTTTAATACACCTTTAGCAGTTTAATAATAAAATATAAAACCTTTAATAACTAAATTTTATTATTGCTTACTGCAAGATACATTTAAAACTGCATAATTATTATCCTAGATTGGTTATATAATGTTTTATATTGTAGCATATTCTATGAAATCTTATTATTTACAAGGGTTGATGATCTTGCTACATCTTTACACGAAACAATTATATTATTTATAAATGCATACAGTGTCCAGTCTCCGTAAGATTCTATATTTACCTATACTATCAATGTAGATTATTAAAACTATAATTAAAACTAGATATTTCAATAAAATTGTATGGGGCTTTCATTCAACTGGGGGAACCTGGATTCGTTCTACTGCCACCACTCGCTGTCAGTCAACGAAAACTACTATTTTTGCTCAAGACTTATTATTTCGGTAGCATAGTGTCAAGCGTCTTCTACTACATGGAGACGTGGGAAAACAAACAAGCTCGCTCAAAATTTAAATAAAAGAAAATTTTAATTAGCAAAATATGGATTTAATTATTAAAATGAATTTTTAAGATTAACGGATAATATTCACGAATAACAAAAAAAAATCTTTATAACCTAATATACCTATAAACCAAATAAAAATATACACAAAACACAAAACAAAAAAAACATACCTTACTCCTAATTTCTGTCAGTACGGGCCCAATTTTGGTATCGAATCTTTATAATTTTTCTTGATTTGTTGAAATTTAAAATGCGCTCCGATCACAACAAAAATTGTAAAAATACCAAGTCACAATCAAATATTTTAAATTGAAAACAAAAAAACTAAACTTTAACTGCACTTTTGGCCGACTTGTTAATTGGACTTCTTTTTCTGTGTGTGTGAGAGCTTATTTTTAAATTTCTACCCCTTTTATATTATATTTTGAACATAATTATCCGAGAAAGGATGTGAAATATATTATGTAAACCCCTGTACCTCGATAATTATTATCTTAATGCACACATTCTCTTTACGATAGAACGGGTTCATAGTCGAAAGTACCCTTAGATTGAATTTTAAACCAGCGCTTTTCAACCATATTTTAAAACTGAATAATATAATTTATATGATAACTAAAGTCAATGAAAAAGAAATTTTACTACTATTTGAGAGTCGCTGATTTTTACGGAAGTTTGAACAATGAACATTAGATAACAATAATATCAAAAGTGCAGAGGGCTTCTTGTTTTAACTATTACAAAATATTATCATCTAATAATTATTATTTGTGTTTCTTTTAAAATACAGAATTTGGACTTTATGATTTTGAGAAATTAGTTTTAATTGTATTTAATTAAAAATGAAATCTGACTCCTTATTAAAAAAAACAACGTGTGCAAAATAAATAGAATTTGCTGTTTAATAAAATTAAGGAAAAGGCAGGTTTACTACATCACCCCCCTCTAAAAAAAAGGAGTATCATTATATGCTCATTCCTTTTTAAATATAGATATTTGTATAGGTATATAATATAATTATACAAGATTAAATATGCCGTATATACGACATGTTCAAGACAAAACAAATTAATTAAATATAGGTATAATTGTAAGTATGTTATGTAAATTTAGCTGTATACGACATTATCGTAGCTCTTAGTCTTTTATTGGGTTGTAGTCTGTTGCTCACTCTCAATGCTCACTCTAGGAGGCACTTTGGGAAGTGAGACAAAACAATTACCGTTAGTTCTTCAGGAGTTGAGCGGGCGCGAAAGTTAGCATCACTGATAAGTCTAGTTAATAGCTAGTTAATACCTACTAGTCGAATGGTTCGTTAACTCGGTTTCTCGAGAACACTTTACGCAGCACAATACACTTAGAAGAATCACTAATGGGATTATAGCTATGTAGATGAGCCATTGATGACTTCCAGAGGACATTTCAGTTTGGTGCGTAATTTCATCAAGATTAAGCAGACTTCCAGATCGATGTGTTTTAAGTCCACCGGTTTTATTTCCAATAAGGTGCTTTCTAGATGTTGGCCGCAACAGTTGGCTAGAGCTGGGGGAAGTTCTATGGTTTTCTCCGAACCGGTCGAACCTTCCTTTTCTCCAATGATATTGATGTTGTTGACACGGAGGGAACAGTCGGGTTCTATTTTCAACAGCATGGATTCTGTGACCTCTTTGTGAGTTTCTGGTGTATTAACACAAGTTTCTATAATAGTGGTGTTTTGTACTAAAAATAAGAGCCATTCTCCTGGTCGTAATTTTTGTAATTTGTTTTGTTTGAGTTTTAAAATTACTCGTTCTTCTTCACACATTTCATAGTTCTTAGTACGTAAAATTTGTTGAATTTCGCAAGGTGACGTTTTGTCTATTGCGTGCATCGACGAAACTTCGCAGAGCAGCAAGTCTTGAGTTATGTGAGCACAATTTTATGGTACGAAATAGTGGGAGTTATCTTCGGCCATAGCAAAACCAGAGGAAGCTGGGATTACAGTAGTGAAGGTTTGAAATAAATTGGACCTCGTAGGTAAAGAATAAACGTGATAGAAAGAATAAGTTTTAATGTCAACCAACGGGATTTGAACGAAGAAGATTATCTTGTTGTTTAATTGATAGGCTGTTGTTTTTGCAATTTTCTCGAAAAATGGAAGATTTTGTTGAATAGGTTTTAAAGGTAATCTAGTTTTGGTTATTTGATTTGGAATATTTCCTAGTTGAAGAGAAGAATGTCGGGTTCGATTATGGAAGGATGCATCATATTAATCTTAGCAAAACTGGTAGCTTCCTCGAGTTGATTCAATTCTTGTAGAATAATAGTGTAGGCCTCGTGCAATTGCGTAGTGATGCTCAGGGCCTGAACTTGTGTGTCAGTATAATTTTGGTTTATCGAGGCCCTTTTTATTGCTAAGTATATTACGTCTTGAGATTTCTTCAGGTTCTGTTCATTTTGTTGTAATTTGATGATGGCTTCGTTGAACGAAGTGACAGCTGCTGTCACGATAGAGGTTTGTCGCTTAAGAAGATCTTTAACAATTTCGTTGTCTTTCTTCAAGTCATGGAGACTCTTCTCAATATGCTTTCCGTCTTCGGCATCCAAATTTCCGGATATCCATTTAATGGCTGATCCTAGGGCATTCACCAAATGGCGCCGTTGTCTTCGGGTTTCCGTTGGGGTGGTTTCCATTAGCTCGTGTAATATTGATTTGCATTTCTCGTTCATTAATTTTAGATAGTTGAAGTAGAAGTGGGGCTGAAAAGTGATTGCCAACGTCTTTAGAATCATTGGTTTGCTGGGCGGTCGTGCTCAGTTGCAATAAAACTTGTTCATTTTGTAATTGGTATTTCTTAAGGTCGGTCAAATCTACATAGCGTATAATCTTCCAATGGGAGACAGCCACTACCGCGTTAGCTTCCTTTTCTATATATTGTCGTAAAACAAAATATTTCGACCCACCCTGTGCTAAATTGTAAAAATTTGTTAATTTGATTTTTAAACGTTTGAATTGGAAAAGTGCAGAGTGGGGAGAAAAGAGAGAGATAATGGCTTCTTTGACCAACTAACCCAGCGGGTGCGAAATTTTGTATGCCCGCTGAATTTAATTTTTGATATGAGATTTTGTTATTTTGAAATTGTGAGTAGTATTTTGATTTGATTTAAATAAAGTGATTTGATGCGAATGCATTATTGCGCTATTTTGGATGATTATTTTGATATTTTGATAATTTGGATATTTTTGATTAGTCGCTGCCGAGCGCAAGCAGTAGCCATTTGATTGATTTAAAGTGATTTGAAAAGAGAATATTTCGAATAATAAATTTGTTTTGTACATAAAAGTAGAAAATTAAATTATATTTGTACGAGCGAATGTGCGAGATATTGATAACTCGTCGATTTAGATAAGCGAGAACTTTGGAATTTATCTAAATAACTAAGTAACTAAAGTGATTGTAGAAAAGCGGTTGTTTAATTTACAATTAACCATGAATTTCAATTTAACGGCAGAACACCCTGTATGTGTAATTTTATTGCAATATTCAAATTTACTAACTCAACAAATTGTAAAAATACATTAAAAACTTTAATAAAGACGTCGACAGGGTTACACGTGCACTAAACAAAATGCAACTTCACAAAACTTACATTAATGTAGAACACTTTAATTTAAATATATATATATATATATATATATATATATATATATATATATATATATATATATATATATATATATATATATATATATAGTAACCTCGCAAGGTTACAAATCCTTTTAAATTATAATGTAATTACCTATTTAATATCTGTATATAAATTTGTTAATTTAGCATTTGTTAATTTGATATATAAGTATGTAAATTTTGTTAAATAAATTGAGTATCAATCGAACTCCGTAAAACTTAACTTCGCCTTAAGTTTTATTCTTCTACCAGGATGACTTCTGAGATCCAAGCCTAAAAATTTGTTAGTGAGGCTGCTAGCACTCAGACGTCATCCGCCCTCTTCAGAAACTCTCTACCGAAATTACTCATGGTCCTTTGAACCAACAAGAAGAACATGGTCTTTTGAAGAAAATAACAAACCAGCAGAAGAAAATACAGTTCATAAAGAAGAATCAGCTGCAGGGTCCAACAGCGGCTGAGTCAACATCAATAGCAACAAAAACCATCAGCTCTAGTGTCCAATAGCGGCAGAGTCAACATCAATAGCAACAAAAAACAATCAACTCCAGGGTCCAACAGCGGCCGAGGGTCAACATCAATAAAAACACCAACACTAGCATCTCATTAACAGCAAATTAACGCAAACAAGCCAAGTAAGAAAATATGAGCGAAGAACAAAAAATGGAAAAGGCCAACGAAATAGCAGTACATCAAGAAGAAATCGGAAAAGCAATAAAAACAATTTTATCAAATGCTAAAAAGGATTCGCCAACAAGAAAAACAGAACAATACATCCGAAAACGGGAAGAAGAACTAGCGAAACATATCGCAGAAGCAAAAAAAAATCATATCAAATTTCAAGAATTGGAATTACCTCAACACACTTATATCACCACCAAATATTTTGAAGCAATCGAAAAGAAATATAGAGAAGCGATGGAATACTTAGAAACCTATCAAAAAGCTGAAAAAGTAACAAAATAAACAACTAGCAAAGTCCAAATTTATCAAGAAAAACCACTACAAGAAAAGGAAAACAAAAAAGAAATGGAGCTAAACCAAATAATACGCATCAGAAAACAACATGTGAAAATCGAATATCTAACCTAAACAATAGAAACTACAGCAACCAAATTAAGAGAAGAAACTAAGAAAACTACGTTCGAGAGAATAAGAAACAAAATAGAAGTCCAATGGGATGCCATAAGAGAACTTCATGAAGATATAATGGTGTACGAAGAAAATTTTGAAAGCAACTACTTCAAAAGCAACACTTTTAAGAAAACTGAAGAAAAATTTGAAGAAATAATGGATAAATTAGAAGAAAAATTAAGTCAAAGTCCAACACAAAAACCCAACATTGTATTGCCGAAAATAGAACTACCTTGTTTTAGTGGAGGATATGAAGCATGGAGCACCTTCTACGACATTTTTCAAAAAGTAATACATGCCAACACATCGATCACCAAAACCGAGAAGATGCAATATTTAAAAACGCACGTAAGAGGAGAAGCAAGTAGATTAATACATCTATTGATCACGGAAGAAAACTACGACACAGCATGATGGGAAATATTAATCAAGAGATATCAAAACAAAAGATTAATAATTACAAAATTAATGGATCAAATAATGAATCTACCGACAATTCGTCACGAGAATTTAAAACAACTGCGCCATATACACGACACCGTTTACGAATGTTTAAAAGCAATAGAAAATCAAGGCATCGAAATTGAAAATTGGCGTCCAATGATCGAGCGATGGGTCAGCCAAAAGTGGGATCCAGAAACAAACAGGATTTACGAGCAAACAACAGCAAACAACCACGAAGTGCAATCATTAACGTCAGTACTGGAATTTTTAGAAAAAAGATGTTAATCAATCAAATCAGCAGATAATCGAAGCAATGGGTACCAAACAAAAAATTCAACTTTTCAAAAATACGTACCAGGAATTTTCAGGCTGATCAAATGTATCTGTTGCAACCAGCAACACAAAAGTTACGATTGCATCAAATTTATAAATATGGATCCAACGGAAAGAAGAGAGGTCATCAAAGAAAACAAAGGATGTTTCAATTGTTTATATCGACACGATTCACCATGTACTAGCATAAAAAGTTGTAATAAGTGTGGAAGAAAACATCATACATTATTGCACGAAGAACGAAGACCACTATCAGCCATAAGATACGGTAATGCAAAACCAGCACCAACGTTTTCCAAACAATACAATTACAATCCAAGACAAAGATATTTCAATTCAAATTCAGGAACAACAATAAAAAACCAACCATTATCAGCAAGCGAAAAACAAATCAGTACAAACAGAGAAGCGGCAAATAATCAAGTTTCAAAAAATTCATATTCAGCAAACTGCAATGAAAGTATTAATTGATTCTGGAAGTCAAGCAGCACCGATGAGTGAAGAAGCAGCTCAACGTATTAGATATCCAAGACAGAAAATTTTAGCAGAAATATCGGGAATAAGTAATGACAGTCCAAAAGTTTCAAAATTCAAGATGCAAGCAACAATAAAACCAAGATTTCCAAGCGAATTTTCACTAAGTGTTAATTTCATAATACCACCAAAACTAACAAAAAATCACCTCAACCAGCAATTAAATATGGAACTATCACAAGCATGGGACAACAAATTACTAGCCGATCCAACATTCAACCAACCAGGACCAATAGACGCAATATTAGGAGCCGAAGAATTATGGCGAATCATACAACATGGTCTTCAAAAAATTAACGATGGAATAATAAGTCAAGAAACGAAACTAGGATGGATTTTGTCAGGAAGCATGCAACAAACAATCAATAAACCAATCGAGATAATTAGCATAATTAGTCGCTGCGAAGAAGATAACAAGCTACAGAAATTTTGGGAATGGGCTTGTCCCGGGTTGTTAAAAATATAATTTTGACTTATAAAAATCGATGCCCCTTGGTAAAATACTTCATATAGTTACAAATGTATAATTTTAAAACGCTACACTAATTATATAAAGTACCTTTTTGAAACGTATACGTTTGAAAAGTTGCAATTTTGTGACGTAGATTTCACTCGAGCAATCGCATTGCTCAATTAAAACTGAATTTACAACGATGTCATGTTTATATGTATACGAAAATGACACACTTGAGTTGACCCTGTCTTGTGTTTTAAAATTGTTAAAAATCTCTAAATTTAAATACTTTTATAAAGTGGCAACAGTGCATTACAGTAACCACTGTCAAAAATGCAATTTGTAAATAAATACTTTAAAGAATTATAATTCGTAGCGTTCAGGGTATGATTTCTTATATAGGGGAGATAGAATCATTATGAATGACCTTGAAACGTACCCCACACGTAGAGATGGCGCTCCTTTATTTGTATATTTTGTCTCTGTTTTTTGCGCAATTTTCTCTACAAACAACGAACGATCGTCCATTTTGTTACACTTTTGTCTAAAGCGAATACGTTCTGCAAAAGTTATCAAATATTATCAGAACTAAATAATTTTATAGATAAATATATATTTTATATTATTGTGTTATTTGCAAGGTATTGTATTTGTTAAAAGGTATTATTGTTTAATTTTTAGTTTTAACACTATCCTTAAAATTTTAAGGATAATTTTTTTTAATCATAATGGGTCGTCGTTTTTGTTGCGTTCCCAATTGTTACAGGTCTTCATCGATTTTGCATCGGTTCCCAGATCCTGTTCTCGACGAACAAAGATTTAAGTTATGGGTCGCATTTTCTGAGAACGAAGAAATTCAAGCATTGGAATCCCATAGGATACGTGAAGGGAAAAGAATATGCCGTCGTCATTTCAAGGAATGTTTCTTCAAGCCGAATAACCGTTTACGATTTGATGCTTTCCCAACTGAGCATTTGTCAAGTAAATATTACGTTTTATTTTACTGTTATTTGATTCAAAATAATTTTTCATAACATTGAAAATAATGTTTGATTTTAGTTGTCAGTATCAAGGAAGAGGAAGATATCGACATGATAACTGAATATGATATTCCACCAGGATCAGAAGGTTAGTATAAAATTCAATGTGAATGCCAATTTATGAAAAATTAACTTTAACTTTTTTTAGTATCACCTGAAGGAGTATGCTATGGTCCCTCTACAAGTACTTTCGGACAAGGAGAAGAGAATATAATTGAATGTAGTACCCCACCACCATCAAATGGTATGAATATTGGATGCAATAATGTAACTTTATGAAAAATTAACTTGTAACTATTTTTAGCAATACCTGAAGCATTCTATGGTCCTTCAACAAGTAATTTTGGTCTAGAGCAGAGTAAACAGGCTTCAAAATCATGTACTACTAGAAGTTCAAAAGGTTTAAATAAGCAATCTTAATTCATATTTCTGAAAAATTAATTTTAAAATATTTTTAGCATCACTTCTTCGAACTGTTAATGCAAGAAGAGCAGGTGAACTTACCCCTAAAGCCAAAATAATGTATAAAGAAGCAATAAATTTAAAACGTCAATTGAGAACTGCTCAATTTAGACATGCTGCTTGTAAGAAAAGGTTGGAATATGCAGCAAAATGTAGTAAATCTGAACTTTTTGCACAATCTAGTTTATCGGTAATGCAGAGTATTGTATCGAGATTTTTTAAATCTCAGGTAGAAAATGTTTCGAAGAAACCTAAGGGTAAAAGATTTAGCGAAGACGATAAAGTGTTAGCTCTCGCACTGTTTAAGCAAAGTGGCCCTGCTTATAAGTTTTTGTCAAAACTTTTTTCGTTACCATCTAGACATACATTGGCAAAATATCTGAACAAAATACCAATGCAACCCGGAATTAATGAATACTTATTTGAAGTTTTGGCAAATCAAGTTAAATCGATAAAGAAGGAAACCGGAAAATATTGTATTTTAATGTTTGACGAAATGTCGATTTGTCCAAATTTTTCGTATGACCAAAAGAGAGATATTATACAAGGCTTTGAAGATTTTGGAGATAGGAGGACTCAAAATATTGCAAATCATGTACAGGTATACTTTTTGATGTTTTTTAAATTAATTACATTAAAATTAAATTTTATATATTTTTTTTAGGTATTTATGCTACGCAACATAGAATCGAAATGGAAGCAGCCCATTTATTATAACTTCGTAAACGGTGCTACCCATCACTCTGAAATAGAACGTATTTTGAAACTATTGATTGAAAAACTGTCTACAATTGGTTTGATTGTCTGTGCCACAGTGTGTGATCAAGGAGCTAATAATACATCTGCAATTAAGAACTTAATTGCAGATACTAAAGCAGGCTATCTCAGACGTGGCGAGGAGATGAGAGGTACATTTTTTGAAGTTGCAGATGTAGTTGTAGTACCTCTCTTTGACCCTCCTCATTTATTGAAGTGTATTCGAAACAACCTTCTTACAAAAGATTTAAAATGCACTATAGATGGAGTTGAACTTATTGCCAAGTGGGATGATATTTACAAAGCGTATTTAATAGATCCTGTGTTTGAAGAAGTTAGGATGATGCCAAAATTAACTGATTATCACGTTGTTCCAAACATGGTCAAAAAAATGAAGGTTTCTTCTTGCACCCAAGTCTTCAGCGGTGCAGTTTCTCTTGCTATTCATGTCATGGCTACAACAGGTGTGTGTATTAAGCAAGTTTATTTTTAAAAAAAAGTTTTACAGAATTTATTGTTTTATTTAGGAACAACCTACGAGTGTGATGGTAACATAATAAAGTTGAAACCAGAAGCAAAACAAACTGCAAAAGTTATTGACTTCTTCGACAAATTGTTTGACAGTGTTAATGGTCATGTCGAAGTTGAAGTTGCAGGAAAGAAGTTGCGAACCTGTGTCACCGATAAATCTGCTCATGTTGCATTTTGGAAGAAAGCTATTGAAATTTTTAAGACGATGAAGTATATTGAAAAAGATGCTGAAAACGATACCAGTGATACAAACAAAAGTGAGAAACCCAAAAAGGAGTTCACACCACCAACCATAAAAAATTGGATCTCTACGCTAGAGGTCAATGATAAAATAATTCTAATATAAATAATTAATGTTTAATATCTCGCAATTTTCAGGGCTTCATTGACATTTATAAAAACATGAAAGGTTTTGGTTTCAAATGCATGTTTCCTAGGACATTCAATCAAGATCCTTTGGAAAATTTTTTTGGGCAAATAAGACAGAGGGGAGTAAGATTTACAAATCCAACGGTAGCTGCATTTACTCCATTTTACAAGAGTTTGTTAGTAAATAACTACAGCAAGGGTCATTCGGAAGGCAGTAATTGTGAAAACGACGAAGGAGATATTTTAGTATCATTGAAGAAATTTGTGCGGCAGGTAATTATTTAAATGTGATGTAAGGATCCTACATTAATTTACTTATTATTTTAGGATGTAGAAGTTGAAGTTCGGCCAGTACTTCTCAGTAATGAAGACTTTGAGATTCCTGAAGTTTTCGAAAATGTAAAAGAGTTGGAAGCAACTGTATTGCAAGACATGGGTGGTTTTATTTCAAAAATAGTTTTTCCAAAAGTAAAAGATTGTGAATCCTGCAAAAGAAACATTTTATCTGGTGAAAAAGGGGTAGAAAAACGAAAATTGAAATATTGTAGTAGCAAGTTCATCGATTATTTAACCAAGATCTACAATATTTTTAACCACATATTTCCTATTATTTGTTATTTAGGGAATATAGTGCAAAGAATTGCTATAATTATCGGGGAAAATGTGAAATTCCCATTTACTGATGACTGCGGACATAATAAAGATGTGGAAAATTTGATAATTCAATCTTTCACAAGAATTTTAATATTACACAACATTAAAACTTTAAATAATATTTGCTAGGAAAAGATAGGAGAAATATTGATAAAGCTAATTCTATATATAAGAAAGCAGCAGAAATGTTTAAAAAGTCTAAAAAGAGATAGTGCTATTAATGTTGATGGTTAGTAATGGAGTAGTGAAGCGCAATATATAGCCTCTCGTACTCAAATGTCAACCTCACCAGTATAATACAAACGAGGCTCTGACGTCCGAGTATCGGCGGAATAACCGTATTTATTACATCAAATGTAGAGGAAATGCTACTTAAACTTATTTTCAAAACATGTAAATGATATTAAAACATGTCATCCGGTAAGGTGTTCTTTGATTTTATAATTTTTCTTGCTAATTGTTTCAATAAACGTCGAATCTTAAAGAGGGTTGCTTTTGTTACCATGATTTGTGAGAAGTAAAAATTAATTATACCTTTAGATTATTTCTATACATTTATTCATAGATGAGAATAGGTCATAATAATTATTATTTAATTATAATTAAGAATTATAATAATTATTACCTATTGATTATTTTAGTCGAGTCAACTAAACAGTTTAATAATTATATATTTTTAAATTCAAATTTTGAATCGTAACTTTCATCTATTTTCACAAGTGCTCTTTTCTTATATTTCTTATATTTCATTATCACAAAAGTAATTGCGCAGTCATGATCAGAAGGTTTGAGGTTTTTTTGAAAAATTGTTAAGTAAAGTTGTATTTTCATAAAACCAGTACGGGTCTGAAGATATCAGTTTCACGAGTAGAATCGTGAATGAGATTGAAACATGAAAAAGTAAAAATTAATATCAACTTCCAGATTATTTAGGACCTATTTTGAATTTATTTGTAATTTATGATTTAATTATTTATTTTATGTTGTGTTCGGTTTATTTAGATTGTAACAAAATTTTAATTTTAAAATTAACTTCTTCAATTACAGATTATTAAATTTTATGTAGATTATTTACATACAGAATATATTCTGTATTTATTTGTAATTTATGATATAATTATTTATTTTATGTTATGTTAGGTTTATTTAGGTATTACCAAAATTTTAATTTTAAAATTAACTTCTTTACTTACAGATTATTAAATTTTATGTAGATTATTTAGGATATATTTTGTATTTATTTGTAATTTATGATTTAATTATTTATTTTATGTTGTGTTCGGTTTATTTAGATTGTAACAAAATTTTAATTTTAAAATTAACTTCTTCAATTACAGATTATTAAATTTTATGTAGATTATTTAGAATATATTCTGTATTTATTTGTAATTTATGATATAATTATTTATTTTATGTTATGTTAGGTTTATTTAGGTATTACCAAAATTTTAATTTTAAAATTAACTTCTTCAATTACAGATTATTAAATTTTATGTAGATTATTTAGGATATATTTTGTATTTATTTGTAATTTATGATTTAATTATTTATTTTATGTTAGGTTTATTTAGGTAGTAATAAAATTTTTTAATAAATTTAAATGTCTATTTTTAAAATTACATCAAAATTAAGGACATTTAACTTTATTATCATAAAATTTCATTAATTCTTATAGTAATGTATATGTACCTTATTACTACTATTTAATACATTACTTATTAAGGAATTAATAAAATTTTATGATTGTAAAGTTACAATACTAAATAAAATTTTAAAATTCCCGCTCCTGGCCACCGCAAATGACCTTGAAAGGATAAAAACTGGTTTCCAGCGCCATCTCTACGTGTGGGGTACGTTTCAAGGTCATTCAAAATGATTCAATATTTTACACACAAGATCTCGTACCGTGGTAGCGTTCATAATCACGACAGATAATAATCATTATTTCAATAAAAATGAAGACCAACATTAAGACGTGTTTTATCCGAGATGTAGGAATACCTCAAATAATTCAGAAAAAATGTTTTTCGGCGTTCCAAGCAATCTAGTTACAAGAAAATTATGGATACAAGCGGCAAAAATACCTTCGCCTTTCCGTATTAAATCAAAATGGCATTGTTGTGAAGAACATTTTGATGTTGGTTAGATTACAAGCAATGTAATACTGCCAAATTTTTAATTTCAAGTACGCCAAACGGTTTTATAAATTTCATATCGAATGGTTTTCCAGGTAGAATAAGTGACAAAGATATTGTAGTTCATAGTTAAAGGAACTTCCAAATGGTACCCATATACTTGCAGACCGAGGTTTTAAGCATATAAATGCAGTTTTATCTGAAAAAAACTGTGTATTAGGCCACCAAGTGTAGTTTCCGGACAGAAGAGTTCAAAAGCGGAAGTAAAACTTAGCAAAAGAATTGCTGCTTTACGAATACATATTGAAAGAGTTATTCGTCGAGTAAGGGAATTTTACTTTTTGAAGCCTCGCTCATGTGTTAACCATAATTTAATATATTTGTTAAACTCTATAGTTATTATAGTTTGTAGTCTTATAAATTTACAGGAACCTTTAATTGCAGTTTAGCGAGTGTTGAATTGTGTTTTTTGTAAATAATTCAATAAATATAAAAATTGTAAGAGTTAAAAATATTCTTATTTATTACAGTTTAATTTTTAAATTAACAGTAAGAAGTTTTTAGTTTAGGATATATAGCATTTTTCCAAAAATCTTCACACATTGTTAAAATGTCCTGTAATTTTTCTTGAAAATCTACATCTACTTCGTGAAGCCACAATAAAAACGTCACCCCATGTTACATCCACCTTCAGAAGCCGGGCAACTGTGACATTGACAACTTATAACTTCTTCCTTTTCATTGATCACAACATGCACATCGTAAGCTTTGCTTCTTATTTTATGTTCCGGAGTAATTTTTGCTTTCACTATACATAGATTTCCTAACCGTTGAAGTTGTACGTATGAGATAGCGTTATCTCCATACATTTTTTTACCAGTTCGTTTGGTTTTCACGTTTCGTACTTCGGCACTCACAAAATCCGTGTTGGAAGAATAAAAAACATTCAACATATCACCATCTACAGATGGTAAATTGTCAGATGACGCTTGTTCAAAATTAATTTCTAATTTGCTACCCATTTTGAAATATAAAAATAATACTTGTTTCAATTAATTCTCGACATATAAATACTACAAACTTTTGAGGTTATACCAACTGACAATGAACTGACATTTAAAAATAATTATAATAGTGGGAGTGCTACTGGCTTCTAATTGGCCGAGTGAAATCTCCGTCATCAGTTCCCGCGTTTTAATTATTTAAAAAATTTTCAATTTTTGAACTTCAACAGAACCGTTAAAATTGCCAAAAAAAATTTTATTTTACGCAAGAGGTGTTTAATTTCACTTACATTTTTGATTTTAATGAAAAAAAAAATTTTTAGGGATTACCCCATTGGAAAAATTAAAATTACATTTGCAAGAGCGAATGTGCGAAAAGTGATAACAAGGCGATTTGGATAAGCATAAAATCAAAAGTGCAAGCCCAGTAAAGTTTTACAATAAATTATATTTGAATTTATTTACGATTTATTAATTTAATTTAGAAGAAGTTATTATTTTATTTATGGAGAAGCATTTTTATTAAACAATTTTCATCTAAACTAAATTGGCACCACTGCTCAGAAACGAAAAAAAACATCTAAAAAAATTTTTTTTAGTCATTTCTGCTGTTGCATTTATTTTTTTCTAACGATCAATTTTAAATAAAAATAAAATGGAAGAAAACAGTTCTAAATTGGAATCTCTAATTTATGCCAGCACACGACGGGGCACGCAAGTAAATGTTGAGGAACAACCACCGAAAGTTACCAAAGCAAATATAATGCAAGCACTTAACCAGCGAACGAGTGAACTTATTGCATTGATAAAATGTATGGATGAGAAATTGCAAAGAGAAACTGTAGAGGAAAGAATGTTGAAAGTGGAAAAATAAGAAGCTGAAAGATCAGTAATTGTAAAACTGGAAGCAACAAAACAAGAAGCTAAAAGACTGGAAATTTAAAATTTAAAAAATTAGATACCAAAAAATTAAAATTTAAAGAAAAAGAAGCTATTAAATTAGAAGTTCAAAAACAAGAACCTAGAAGATTAAAAATTAAAAGATTAGAGATGGAAAGACTGGATAACATAAATCAGGTAGCAATAAACCATGAAGATAAGAAAAAAAAAAGAAAAAATCGGAAGTTTTAGTTGAGTCGGGAGTGGAAGAAAAGAAACAGGATCCTAGTGAAGTGGACGCCCCAAACCAGGATCAATCTGTAGAAGATTCGAAAGAAAAAAGAAAAGATGTAAAAAGAAATAATGCATGAAAGATTTGGAAATAGATAAGCCTTTTTTTTATTTTATTTGAAATTTTTGAATTTAAATTTATTTAGTTATAAATACTGTAATGTTGTGTAAAAATTTTTTTTAGATTTATTTTTGAAACACGCAAGGATTTTTGCGAATTTTGTTTTCAGCTGCGCTCAAAACAGCAATTAGCATCGGGGGTTTGATGTGGTGTTTCAAAATGATTGCGATTCACCCTATGCATTTTGGTGAAATATTGACTTTAATAATAAATTAAGTTGTAACATTGTAGGATTTGCTAGGTGGGGATCAATGACAGGAAATTCGAGGCTTCTTTGACCAACTATGGCCGACAGCGGGTGCAAGATTTTGTATGCTTGCTGAATTTGATTTTTGATACGCTGAGATTTGATAATTTTGAGAATTGTAAGTAATATTTTAATTTGATTGATTAAATAAAGTGAATTTTGTGAGTTTGCATGATTGCGTGTTATTTTGGAAGCATATTTTTGATATTTGGAATTAATTTGGATATTATTTATAAGTGGCTACTGAGCGGTAGTAAGTTGATTTGGATGATTAATTTTTGGAAAAAAGAATATTTCGAATAATAAATTCGATTTGGATACTTAAAATTGGAAAGTTAAAATTACATTTGAAGGAACGACTGGTCGATATTGATAAGCAGTCGATTTGGATAAGGGAAATCAAACTTCGTTCCCTTTAAAGAAAATTAAAATTTTATTTAACATTTGCATTGTGAATTGGTTTAATTTTTTTTTATTATTTATTCAAGTGTAATTTAAAAAAAATTAAAAGACGAGAAAATGGAACAGTCGAAAAGAACACACTAATGTGAAATTTGTAAAAAGTGGTATGCCTCGCTTCTACATTAAAGATACATCAAAAATTACATTAGGAAACTAGAGAACGAAATTTTAAATGTAGCGTTTGCGATAAATCGTTTTGTACTATTCAGATCTGTTAGCAACACGAAAAAACTCATAATGCTGTGAAAGAATTTCGTTGCGATGTTTGCGGTATGTATAAATTATTTAATTTTGTCAAATTTACATTTTATTGCTTTTTGTTTAGATCGTTCATTTTCGAATAATAATTATTTAAAGAATCACGTTAAGGATGTGCATTCGGGAGAGAAATCATATCAATGTGCGGTATGTAATAAAACATTTGCTAGAAAAGCAGAGCTTCAAATTCATGAAAGAATTTATTCTAGAGAACGTCCATTTCAATGCCAAGTATGCGGTAAAACCTTTAATCAACGCTCAAATTTGCAAACGCATGTAAAAACGACGCACATGGGTGAAAAAAAGTTTAAGTGTCTAATATGTGGGATGACATACAACAGACAAAGATTGCTTAACTTTCACATAAGTGTAAAACACACAAATGAACGTCCACTAAAGTGTCTTTATTGCGATAACCAATTTGTTTATCCAGCAACATTTAAAAAACATATGGAGAATTGTAAATCAAAGCCGCAAGCGAACAATTTCTTAGAGGTAAGTATTTCTTTGGTTTTTAAATATAAAAACAAATTACAATTGGGGAAGTATTACGATAACTAGTCTCACGCGTGTATTCGATTGGCTGCTTGAATAAGATTAGCCACGCCCATTTACATAAGATTAGTCAAAATGCAGCGGCGATGCTGGAACTTACTTGTGGGTGGCCCTGTCCACTAAAACAAGCGGAGCAAATATTTACGTGAAGCTCATATACCGTCAACAGAATGAGCACTTTAACGACTTAATCGATATTTCGAAATTTTAAAGAAATATTTATTTTGATTCTCTGTTTAAGCGCTTCATTTAAAGTCATCTTTCAAGTTTCATAAGAAGCTTGATGCTATTTATACAAAACCTGTGAGGCTAGTTATTCCACCGCACCTTTAAAATTGTTAGAATGGAAGTTGACCTTCTATTATGTAGGGTAATTCTAAGAGAGTTGGACCACGAGGAGAGATGGACCAGTGAGAGAATTATTGCTTATTTTTAATAGAGAGTATTGTGTATATCATATTTATCTTCATTGTATAGAAAAACTGGTGTGAAACTGTTTCAAAATATTTGTTAATTTTTGTGTTATCAAGATATTGTTAAATTACTAGTACCAGAAGTTTTTGAACGTTGTAAATTTAATAAGATTTCTGAAGTCGTGGCTAGTATTTTTAAATAATTCTTATAGTGTTAAATAAATAATTTGTTTCTAACGTTACCTAACCTTACAAAACAATCTATTATTCTTTATACGGCTAGAGTAGTGTGGTCCATCTCTCCTATGTAATTAGGTGAGATGGACCACATTTAAAAGGATAGTTGGAACGTTGCTACGTAAAATTTCTTGTTAAATTTTGATGGTTGCAAATTATTTTTCGAATTTAAGTAACTATTATTGAAGCAAATTGCAAACAAGCACATCCAAGCAACATTCTGAACTAAATAAAATTACTCCTGGTAAAGTGTTTTTCCGAAGTTTCCCCTGTTCTCAATATTTCAGCCATAAAAATAGTTAGAAAACGTGGAAGAAGCATAGCAAATGTTCTAAATTCGGTGGAAAATATTAGAAACATTATTACATTAACAATTAGAAACGTCAAACAATATTAGAAACATAATTATACTGTGTGGTCCCTCTCTACTATAGTATTTAGGAGAGATGGGCCGACACATACATTTACTTTTTTGGAAATTTAGGTTAAGCTTTGCGATCTTTTGTAAGTTTATGATAATTAAATAAGAAAAGAATGATTAGTTATTGATTTGGTAACTTTTATTACTTTTAAAATATCAAAAAATAAAAATTATGAGCTTTTTTAGAAATGTGGTCCATCTTTCCTAGAATTACCCTAATTTATACAGAAATAGTTAATTTTAGGATCATTAAAACAAAAATATATTGTCGGACGTTTAATAACTTTAGACGGCGGTCCCAAATTAAACTATTTCTACACAAAATAAAAACAAATTTTTAATTAATAATTTTTAGGCCAACGACCAAAATAAACAATATGTTGTAAAATGTATTGGTTCTAATTATTACATAGTAGATGGAGATAAACATCTGAACACCCTAAATGTAAATTTAGAACAAAATTATCAAGAAGATAAGATAATAATTGATAATAACCAGTATAATATGGTACCTCTTCAAGATACAATAGATATTAATTATCCGCCAGATCAAAATGCAGTATCTTTCAACGACTCGGCATTGATGGAACTAAGAGCCGGTATTGAAATAAATGAACAAAGAACGAAAGAAGAAGAAATAATAGATATCAGTAATACGCCAGATAATGGTGCAATAATGTCTTTCGACGAATCTTTATTTATAGAACCAAATACTTATATTCACGAAGAAGAAAGAAAGAAGACGAAAATAAAAATACCAGCAATTATACCCTAAATAATTATGAATTGGATTTCGACGAGTCCTTATTGAGAGAACAAAATGCTTCTACTCGAGAAGTCATTGATATACAATCTCAAGATGTAAACAAATGGCTTGAAGATCTTTTCTCTTGATTATTACAGTACTACTGGCGTACACTGGATAGTTTCGTGGGCGGGAGGAAAGATGGTTGTTTAAATAAAGTAGGTTATTTAAGGTTTATAACCTTAAATTGGTACAGAATAAATTAATTTAATGTTCAATAAAATTTTTAAATTAAAACGCACTTTGAAATTTTACTGTAGAGTTTCTTTCAAATACCTGTTGATACGCTACTGGCTAAAGGTGATCTGCTCGTTCTCATTCACTCTTGATAGCGCTTTGCGCAATTGTCATCCATACGTCGTTCGATACAGATGTAACTTTCGGCTACCGTTGACGCAAAATGGACTTTGACGACCTTCGTCCGTTCAGTCTCTACATTCGTCTCCATGTAACGCCAATTTTTGGAAATCGCTACTTCAAGCTTGACGACCCAAAATTCCGAAACGTAACTTAACTTTTGTACAGTGCCGAGTATTTTATTCTCACTTTCCTTTTTAGGTCACCGCACCTCTCATAAATTATATTGTTGAAAATCATTGTGTAACTATGCTTTTAACAAAAAATTATTCTGTATGTTTCATCTCTAAAAAATTTGTTACTTCTATCAAAACGAAGCGATTATTCACTATTAAAAATTCGAAAATAGAGTTTCTTACAACATTACACCACAATAATTACGATGATATTTAAAAATAAGCTATACAAATAAAAATATTAAAAATATAAATTTTAATCGTAAAGTTTTCCGATTTTCAGTAGTATGTAACTAAAAAAATAAAGTAGCTTAAAGAAAATAAACGAAATCTATATGGAAGAGGCTTTTTGTTGACTATGAAACTATCAAAATATTTTATTTATTATTAAAATACTCTTAAAATCTATTATATAAAAATGAAATGACGCATGTATAATGGTTCACCACTTAAAAACGGCCCGAACGATTTAGCTGATTTTTGTTTTGTTGTGTTCGTAATTTTCAGGTACACTTCGGAGTCCTTCGATCGATTTGGAACACTTCCTCACTAAGACTTAGGTTAGGAACTAACTTTACTGAAATTTACGGTCGCAGAGAAGAATAGTAGATCCTTGGTAAGAGTAGTGACTGCAAATGTTTCAATTTATATCTGCTTCATTACAGTCGGACGTCGAAAAATGACAGTTTAAGCGTGCGTTTTGTGAAAAATCAATTCTTTGAAGTAAAATTTTTAATCGAAGAAGGCGTAAATTTATAAAGAGATTTTGCTCAAAAATACCTAAAAGTTGCACAATTTTTTTTTTTTTTGAAAAAGAATCCAAGGCTTTCACATTATTAAAAAAAAAAATTTGTTTTGCATTTTACGGCTATGCTGGCGAAGATGGGAAAAAACTTTATGAAACCGGTTTTGTGGAGAATCGTGATACGCTTACAAAGCCGAACTGAAATTAAGAATCGGTTGATAAATAAGGCCGCTACGGCCAATAGAAAAATATTGAAAATTTTGACTTTGTTGCGACTTTATGCAAAAATTTAAAAATATTTTGCGTCCACAGGATGGTACCTTACAATGTGCGTATTTTTGTATATGACTCTTTTTATCGGAAACAGCTTATTAATGAAACAAATCCACAAAATCTCGAAATACGAAAAACTTCAATTCAAATCACCGCACCGGCCATTTAATCGAATACCGTAATCGCTAATTTCAAATTTAACGGAGCGAATTTTCGAAAAAGTTTGTGGAAACTTTTCTTCTTTATTCACGAGTGTTATTGATGTAAAATTTAAAAAATTTCAAGTATTAAAGTTTTGAAAAATTGGTTTGCGAATTTTCGAAAAAGTTTGTGGAAACTTTTCTTCTTTATTCACGAGTGTTATCGATGTAAGATTTAAAAAATTTCAAGTATTAAAGTTTTGAAAAATTTGTTTAGATTTGCTGTCTGCGGGTCGAATGTGAACCAACTTTACAGGAATTTAAAGTTGTAGAGACGGATATCAGATCTCTGGCAAGAATTTTTAATCCAAAAATTCACGATTACTGCTTTCTTTAGTATAGTCGGAAGACGAAAAACGATGGCTTTAGCGTGCGTTTTATAAAAATTAATTTTTTGTAATAAAATTTTTAATCGAAGAAGGCTTAAATTTTACAAATTTTTTTTTTTTAAAGAATATAAAGTTACACCTTTGAAAATTTTTTTAAAAAGTTTGCTTTGCGGCTACAAGATGGAAAAAAAATCGATATCGATTATGTGGAATATCGCGATACGCTTTCAAAGCCATTTTGAAATTAAGAATTTGTAAATAAATTTAAGTTTAAGAATGCCAAATAAGGCCGCTACGACCAATAGAAAAATATTGAAAAAAGTTTGAAAATGTTTGAAGGCCATCAGATTGTGATAGTGCGATGATTCTATTGGCAGGTGATTTTCGACGAACATTGCCGGTGATTCTACGATCCACGCCAGCCGACGAACCTAATGCATGTTTAAACAACCGATTTGCAGAAGTTTCTTCCAAACAATACCTCGACATTGGTAATGGTAAAATTTCTGTTGACCCATCGTCTGGATACATTACATTCTTTGCCAATTTTTGTCACTTTACTAAACCAAAGACCAAACTCATTAAGCTGGTGTTCCCAAACATTGTTTAAAATTACAAAAATCATGTTTGGTTAAGCGAACGTGTTATATTAGCTGCAAAAAACGTTGATGTCAACGAAATCAATTTTCGGATTCAAATTAACATAGCTGGCGTATTGATGACATACAAATCGGTTGATTCTGTTACTAACTATGATGGTGTAGTCAACTATCCAACGAAATTTTTACATTCACTGGAATTGTCCGAATTACCACCTAATAATCTGCAATTTAAAGTCGGATCGGTAATCATTATATTGCGGAACGTAAATCCGGCACGTCCTTGTAATGGCACCTGGGTCGCGGTGAAGAAATTTATGAACAACTTCATCAAAACTACAATTTTGAAAGGAAAGTACAAAGGCGAAGACGTTTTATGTGCGGCTTGCATTTGCAATGTCGATAAGTAAATTGCAAGGGCAGTCGTTAAGTGGTTGTGGTATCAATTTTGAAAATCCATTTTTTGCACATGGCCAATTGTATGTGACCTGTTCCCGTGTCGGGAAACCATCATCATTATTTATTTACGCATCAGAAAACAAAACTAACAATGTTGTGAATGAAAAAGCATCACAATACAAATTCTATGATTTTTTCCAGTTCCAAGACAGGACAACGTCTGTCGGGTTAGCTAGTATAATTATAAGTATAAAATAATCGCTTGTGTATCGTCGCATTCTTCTTCGACAACGCTACTCTTTTTATCTTTTACTACCACAAGTTCTCCCTTCACCAGCTCCCCCCACAAGACATAATGTGAGCTATTTTTAATTTTAATGTTCACTTAATTATATAAAAAACTATCTTTTAATTCAATCTACGTTTTAACTTTGTGAATAATTAATGGTAATGCTAATTCTAATTTATAAGGGTTGCTAACTTTTAGGTCTTTCACTTCAAGGACAGCATATGTAAAATTTAAGATATTCTCTCTGGAATCCCGCTTTCCATTCAGTACCTAGGTAAATTTCACTTTTGGAGAGTGTTCGTTCTTAGTTGGCAGCTTCTCGTTGAAGTTTATCTTTCTTCTTATTCCCAAGGTATGGTTTCCGATAGAACCAGCATAACGTTAGCAGATACCGCTTTCCATATTATTAGTGTTACATTGCTTATGTTCTGTAATCGATTAATTCTACTTCAGTATGTAAAATACTTCACCGTGTGTAATTTCAGATTGCAAATAAATTCTTAATCGTTGAACCACGGTTAGTCGAGGTAGAACCTTCCTATATCATGAAGACTACTTCCTTTTCGGATAGTTTTACTTCTATTTTTTCACATCCATTAGATAATTCAAACCTCTGTTAACAAATTTAGCTATAGCTACGGTGATGTTTTGTACTATTACTTCTCGTTCAGAGCAATAGCTCACCCAGAACCGCTATGAAGTCAATGAAAATTTAAAGTATTTTGCGACCACGTTCATAATAATTTTTTTTACCGTGTTCATGAAAGTTATTAAACTTTCCGTCACCTTTGATATATCTATTCGGAGACTTATGAGGTATAAGAAGCCGCATCAGATTTGATATTACTTTCTATTTTAGGAAGATGTCTTCTTCTCTCTCTACTAAAACTCGTTAAGGAGCGCCTACTTTTATGATTGAGAATAGCTTTCTACACTTGGATGGCCATCTTAGACAAGATTCCAACCGGCTCTGGTGCCTTCTGTTTTGTCTTTAAGGTGACCTAAATTTAGGATGGTCGGTGGTTTCCTCGTCTTTCCAATATGGAAAAAGTTGTCCAAAAAGCTTCTTTGCGTTTTTTCTTGTTTCCTGTGCAATTTCAAATTTAGCCTACTGTAAAAACTCGATCTTTGCCTTTTTAATTGTAAACTGGCTTGATTGCTATAGAAATTTAAAATAAATGAAACCAAAGGTGTCACAAAAAAAAATCCAATTTTCTGACATTATTGCAAATACGTTAAAAAATATTGTAGATTTTGTGTACAAAGAATTTAAGATGTGCAATGTGATATAATTTATCTTGCTCAGTAATAATTATACGAAATAATCAAACCTATAATGACGTTACGTGAGTATCCCTTATCACCCGACTAATTGTGACTTAAAAATTATAATTAAAGTTACTTAAGTGTTAACGACAACTTAGAAATTATTTATTATTTTGAAATTTTTTTTAGGTTTGAAATTAATATTGCTTTTGTTAACGACTTCACTTTGTATATCTCAAGTCAACGCATTAGAAATTTATGATTCAGGTAATAATTTTCACTATATTGTTTCGTAAAAATACATAAGGAAGACGGTCACAGTCTAATGTTTATATGCTAAGCCGAGACCCTCGGTTCGATTCCGGGCGGAGTAAAAACTTCATTCTGACCGTCTTCCCTCAGCAGGCATTGGCAAATCATCGAGGTATCTGCCAAGAACACCCTCTTAAAACACTAAAAAGTAGTGGTCGCTATGCCTTTCCGTAGGACGGAAGACTCTGAGAGAAAGAAAAATATATAATTTATTTTAGCTAATACTTCACAAAGATTACGCGCTAAAAAGGATTGCAAACCAGCTGTGAAATTAGATCAATGGTAAGATCAATATTTTATGGTCAACTGCATGTAATGAATTATTTTTTACAGTAATACAAAAGAAAGTAATGATGAAAAGTGGCGATGGAGCAGAATAAACGAATACCATATTGTGGCCGTACCTGCGAAAGAATGCACAGAAACTATACTGAACTATAACTGGAGAATAACCAAAAGTAATGTAAAGCATGCTTCGATACTTAAGGCTACTTGTCACGGTTCGAAATTCCTTCTTGCCAGTGCGGAATTCTGGACACTCTAGACTTGCCTATTATTATTCTCGTACATAAGCAATATTTTGAATTGCAGGAGATGGTGAACTTCTTCAAGAATTTCCCGAATTTGAAGACCAAGTCAATTTTGTATTACACTATTTTACCTTAACAACGGGTTCGTATTATTTACATATCAAAGTGACCAAGAAGAACAATTCAAATAGTGAAGAAGCATCTGCAAAGGTACCTAGATAATTTTTTACTTTGCAGAGATATAAAAATACCTTCTAGTGTTTAATAACCATCATAGATGAAAATCCGGAAGCCGTAATAACTGGTGGCGGAATGAGGCTTGTTGCCAGTAACAAGGATATTTCGGTTCAAGGAGATAATTCAAAAAATAAAAATTTTCCACCTTGGGAATCAGCTACCCTAGATTACGAATGGTCGTGTACTGCAAATCCAATCAACGATTTTTGTCCAATAAAATCGAATAGTACGATAAATTGTGTATTTGATTATAAATTTCAAGTTCTCAGTGTTTAAGATTTAATTAATTTTCTCTTTTGAACATTTATTGATATTTTAATGAAATGATGTATGTTTTAGCAAACAATATTATTGTACCAGCAAAGTATGCTATTGACGAAACAAAATATATTTTTACACTGAAAGTTAGCGCTAACAGTAAGACGGATTCTGCATCACAAGTAATAGAAGTAAGGAATGGTTCATATGATGTAACAGCTAAGTATGTATTTAATAATTTGATTTCAATTGCCCTTATTGCAAAATAAAGAGTAGAACATACAAAATAAGATAATTATTAGATCAAAAAAATTGTACCAAAAGACCACCGCTATAGTTTTAAATAAAAAAGCATCAATTGTAATTCAGATTAGTCGACATATTACAAAATATAGATAAAATTAAAAGTATAATATGAATAGTATTATAATAAACTCTGGTCCTATGAGTTAGCAGTGTTCCATCTTTAATACTTTAACTTTCATCCTGTGTTGCTAATGTGTTCAACGTGAAATAATAATTTCCACTAAATGAGTTTTTCAAAATATTATTAGCCTCACTTTCGGTTTTATTTTATACAAAATTATACTATTATTGTCGTGTGAGCTTCAATATTAATCACAAATCTTATCAAATTTTTTAGAATAAACCAAAAAATGCACAAGCACTTTTTAGAAACTAAAATTTTTAAGTTATCACAATATATAAATACACCGTATGTATATTATCGCAAACATTTTCACCATACTATGGCATCATCAGGCGATGAACTAGGACTTTGGTTAGAACTAAAACTTTTTCGTTTATTCTAAAAAATTTGATATGATTAATATCGAGTTACCCTACCTAAACCACTTATCTATTGATTAATCACAAAGTTTATATTTTATTGAAATTTAGGTTACTGTCAGACAACGATCATCACGAATTTTACAATTTCAACTGCACTATAAGAAAAGGCACAATTTTCTGAGTATAACGCAACAAAAATTTTTGCGGTCCGTGCATTCGTTTTCGAAAAAAAGGCATTTTAAAGTTATTAAAAGCAAGGTAGTGGTAACCCGATACACCCCGTTGCAACGTGTCGAGCCACGGTCAACTGGCACGTTCCGTTCCTATTCTTCATTTTGTTGACGGTACGAGTGCTTTAATACACTCTTAATGTTGTTGTCATTCGTGATCGACACCCGTACGAGTTCTATGGCTTCGAGTTTCACCTTTGGCGAGTTCTATCATTTTTCAGGGATATTTTTAATTTTTTTGCCTTACACAAAAACGGCTAATCATGCAGCCGTGTTAAAAGGTGTATCTAAAATATATGTAAATTTAAATTTTTCAAATTCAATTTTTTCGAGAACTAATGCATGGACCGCAAAAATTTTTGTTCTAATATGCTTAGAAAAGTGTCCTCTTTCCTATAGTGCAGTTGAAATTGTGAAATTCGTGATGATCGTTGTCTGATAGTTCCCGAAATTTAACATTGTAAAAAGCACATCCAGCTTAAAGCCCTGGCATTATTAGAGCCTTAAATACACCGATATTTCTGTTAAATTGTTAAAGAAAAAGCTTTAACCACTACATTTTTAATGAAAGGACTTGAAAATCTTATCTATGATCAAAGTAGTTGATACTTTGGCTTTTATTAATATTCAGCTTTTCATGTTCGTATAAACTAGTTGAAACGTAGCGGATGCGAAAGTGTGACTTGCGCTTTTTCTATGTTGGATGTACTTTCTGAAGAAATAAAACGAATAAATTATAACCAAATTTCTTTTAATAATTATTAATTTAAAAATCTACCAACACGACTTAAACTTTTATCAACTTTTAAATTTACAGCTAGGCGTTAAGGAGGATAATTACCATTACAGTATTCTCTGCAATTCTGCAAAAAAATTAATAATATGTTTTGAATTAATATTATACAAAAATAATAAAACTAAATTACTGAAAAAGAAAAAAATAAACTCAATTCATTAACTTGTCCATTAAAGTGAGTAAAATATGCTGGCTTGTAATTTGTTATTATAAATAGATCAACAAATATATTGCAGCGTTAATAATAAAAATGTGTTTCTTCACTGCTTTTTAAGTACCTCAGCTTACCCCTAAAGGCGGAAGATAAGACAGTCAGTTTCAGGGTGATCGGTTCAAAGTTTATAAAAAAATTATAACATCAAAATTCGTCTTCAAACAACTTGCAATTAAATTTATTTTAAACTATAAAAATGTTATAATAGTTGTTTGAGGTTTGAACTTACGATTTCAAATTATCAAGTCAACGTGATATCAGCCATACGTTCGATAATTTTATATTTTTTTTTTCCAATTAAACCTACAAAATTAAGTTCAAAATTATACTTTTATCCAAAAAAATAGACCATTCAAAAAATAAATCTTCTTTAATAAGAAAAAAATAGATTTCCAACTTAACAAAAAAAAAAAATTTTTACTACGGCTACGTTTGACCAAAAATCTCAAGGAGTATTATAATCAACAATTTCCAAAACTTTTTGCACAAAAACTCCCAAAATTTACGGAGCCAAAAATCAAGCAACCGCTAATGCAAACATTTTAGGCAAAAAAAACCCCACTTCTCTTAAACTTTCGCCAACCTTAGATTTTATAAAATTACCAAAATTTCACAAAATACGACAGGAGCGGTAAAAAGTACTTCGTAACACGACAATATGTATAATGGTTTATTACGTTTATAACATGATAATAATACTTAATTAAAATTCTATTTCTAGTTGCATGAAGAATTGTGAAAAAGTGGTAAATCGGAACCTTAACGTGTATATTCAAAGTATTTGCAAAGAATGCGATGAAATACTTGATATTACAGTAAATTGGGTCTTAAGTGGACCTAAGACTAATAAAAAACAATTTTTAACCAGCTCGGATACTTATTACAATTGGGATAAATTAATTATTAAGCCGGGAGTTTTATATTCTGGAGAAAATTATACCTTCACAGTAACATATAAACAAAAAGGTGCTGATATTTTGAATATTTTGGACTGTTGCATAAATATTTTATTATTTCAGAAAAATTATTGGGGTTAGCATCCATTAATTTGGCGGTAAGCCAGCTTCCAAGTGATGGTGATTGCAGCAGTAGCAAACATATTGGAGTTAGTTTGAAAGACGAATTCGACTTCACTTGTAAAGGTTTTCAGTACTCAAAACCATTATCATACAAAGTATTTTATACAGGTTATGATGCCAAAGGTAAGTTACTTACTTACTAGGTACCACCATTTTTTCTTTTACTTCGGCAAGTTTAACTTTTTTAACGCAATTCAAAAATTATTTTTACAACAATCAAGTTTTGAGTACACTTTAATACGTCAGTTAGTAAATTGCTGTTTACTATTTAAATTATAATTAATTATTATTTAATAATATAAAAATAGTATTGGTACAAATTTTATAGAAGATAAGAATTAAATTAATTAAAACTTTTAGAATACCTCTACGATTGGGATTCAAATTCAAATTTCAAGTTTTATTTGCCAGGGACAATAGACAATAAAAAAACAAAAGTAATCATTAGGGCAATTGATGCCGATGGTTTGGATAATTTTGGCTATAGTTACGTGGAAGTAAGTAAATCTACCCAATATCTAAAGCAGGTAAATTAATGTTGTTCCAATAATTGCAGCTTTAGCTGACATACTTATTCGCCTCTTATGCCATTGAGGCATAAGGCTATCAAATATGTATTAGGTTATAAACAAATTTTTTAAAATTTAGGTTGTATTCGGTGCTATTACAATTGAAGAAATCGAAGCTATTATTGATGGAGAAAATACAAATCACTCATCGGTTAAAAATTTGATAGAGAATGGAAAAATTCAAAAAGCTATACAAACTGTCCACATATTGAGTCATGAAATGCGTAGAATTACTAATAAATCAAAACATTTAGATTTACAGTTCAAAATAGTGAAAGATTTAAATTTGGTGAGTACTCGCCCGTATAAAATAATACTCCGCATTATACATACAGTCACTCAAAAAAGTCTCCGTACGATACTGAATTAGAAATTTAAATTACAATTACTCCGTTTTTTACTATTGTTCTTGTTATCAAACACGATAACTTGTAAATATATACAATTATACATAGTTTTAAGAAAAAATTTGAAGAAAATCCGATTATAAACAAGAAAAATTTAAAAAAATCGGTATAATTTATCTAAAAAAAGTTTCCGTACGATGATGTATATAAAAAATGTTTCTATTTATAGAAGCTTGATAAAGCACTTCTTGCAAAAAATTGCAACGTTTTATATTTCATTACAATGTTACATTAAATTATGCATTTAATTCTTTTTTAATTTTTGCTTCAGTTAGTGTGTTTTAAAAAATAATTAAATATGAGTAAAGAAAGTTCCATTGAATTGCGACAAAATGTTATTAATTTGTATTGCAAAGGTAAATCGATGCGCGAAATCGGTGAAACTATCGGGAAACCTAAGTCAAGTATCAAGTAAGATTCTAACTGATGTCACAAACCGAGCTATTTTACGCGAAGTGAAAAGAAATCCCCGAAAAAGTGCGACAAAAATTGCCGATGAAGTAAGAAATAAACTTAATATTGCTGTTTCTGATCAGACAATTAGAAATGTTCTCAAAAAAACAATTATAAGTGCTGTTTTGCTAGACGCAAACCTCTAATTTCTAAAGTGAACAAAAATAAAAGACTAAAGTTTGCAATAGAACATAGAAATAAAGACATGGAGTTCTGGAATTGAGTGATTTTTACAGACGAAAGTAAGTTTAATGTTTTTGGTTCGGATGGCAGAGAAAAAGTTTGGAGAAAACCAAATGAAGCACTCAATATGAAAAATGTTATTGCTACAGTGAAACATGGTGGTGGAAATGTTTTAGTTTGGCGGTGTATGGCAGCGTTGGGTGTGGTTAAATTGCATTTTATTGAAACAATAATGGATAAGTGGGTATATTTAGACATTTTACAAAAAAATTTAAAAAATAGTGTGACCAAATTAAGACTTCCTGCTAATTTTATTTTTCAACAAGACCAAGACCCAAAGCATACGTCCATGATTGTCAAAGAATGGCTATTTTATCACGTGCCCAAACAATTGCATTCGCCTCCACAAAGTCCCGACTTAAATCCCATTGAACACCTGTGGGATGAATTAAGTCGTAGAATTCGAAAACACGACATTTCAAACAAAAATACTCTTAAGAGGGTGTTACAAGAAGAATGGGAAAAAATTGGGTCCGACGTAACAAAAAATTTAGTGGAGTCAATGCCTAAACGTATGGAAACAGTAATAAAAGCTAAAGGTTATTGTACAAAATATTAAATATTAATATTAAACATTTATAGGCCCATTTTTAATCATCGTACGGAGACTTTTTAGGTTAAATTATAGTGATTTTTTTTAGTTCCTTTAAATTTTTTCTGTTAACAAGCGATTTTCTTAAAAAAATTTTTTTTAATCTATGTGTAATTGTATATATATTTATAAATCATTTTATTTCACAAAAAAGAAATAATAGAAAACGGCGTAATTTTAATTTAAATTGCTAATATAGTATCGTACGGAGACTTTTTTGAATCACTGTAAATAGGTAGTTATGTTCATACGAGTGAAAAAATCATGGTTAAAATTGAATTATTTCTATAGCATATGTTAAAGAAAAATGATGTAAGAAATCTTAATTATAAATTAAATTATTATTGATATTATTTTTAGTCAAACAAACCACAATTTAACATCTGCTCTAGAAAAAAAATTATTTGAAAAAGTTGAGCAGGCTGCAGTGGTAAATATGAAAAACGAAAGTTATGTTTTATCGGCAAAGTCGTCAAATATCATCTGCATAAATAAGATTGGCGATCAAAACAACAATTTTTTCTCAAAACGTTAAAAAAAAACTAGACGTTACGACATTCGTCAAGTACTTTAGCTCCACTTTATTGTGTACAAGGAGGGAAAATCTTGTATAAAATATAATCCAGCCTGATACTGAGTTACAATGTTCGATTTTTACCGCATAAAATCTTCTCTTTTTGTGAGACCCGAAAATTATTGTCAAGCATTATTTACGAATTAATTTTAATACCGAATAAAGAATATGCTACATAGATTTTCTTTCAGCGTGTGTTTTCAATACTTTGACGATAAATCTTTTTTTCTACAAGTTTGAGCTTTGCGACCAGCATCTAGTATACCAATCTCACAATTACCGTAATTCTACATTCACCAATCAACGTCACTAAAAAGCTCACTTTGAGTTTTTCTTACAATCGCTTTGCCGAGCTGATTGCCTATTGATGATACCGAGTGTGTCTCCTAAGCGCTGGTCTAAGCAAGAAAAAGTTACATATGCTTTTCGGTTCCTATAATAGGACATAATAAATAAAATTATAACTTTATAGAAGTGCATCAAGTTAACGTTTGTTGAAGTTTGATAAAAATGTTGTTTATTTATTGATTTTTATCAGCGACAAGACGACAAGCAAAAGTTTTTGCAAGTGAGTATGTATTGACGGTAATAAATACCTTCTTCAAATACCAACGAGAAGACTATATACATAGAGGTCACCTAGAGATTCAGATGACGGAATTATTTGAAACAAGATTGACTACATGTTAATAAGCAAAAGATGCGGAAACTTCATTACCTCGGTAAAAACGTACTTAGGAGCGGATATACTAGGTTCGGACCACAACCACCTAATAGGAATACTCAAAATAAGAATGAAAAAGGTAGCAACAAAGAGACTAACAAAATAAATTGTATTCATAAAATCAAAGATATCGATGTAAAGAGATGATATAAGATAAACTAAAAGGATAGTTTAGATCTATAAACGGAAACACAGATGCAGACATTGACGAAGAAGTCCACGGCTTTAACCAAATTATGAAAGATATTAAAAGGAATATTAGATGGAAAGAATAAAAGAAAGACCTGGATGACCAGTGTTTCTAAAGATGATAGAAAAATAAAGAAAAATAAAACATGTCAACACAGTGGGGGGGAGGGGTATAGAGAAATCCATAAAACTATTCTGAAAAATATAAGACAAGCCAAGGAACAAGTTTGTGACTATACCAAAAAAAACAAGTGCCAGGAATTGTGAGGAATATAGGACCATTAGCCTGATGAGCCACTTTTTAAAGGTGTTTTTGAAAATCATATGTACATAAACAAATATATTATAAACTCTGCAAAAAGCAAATATTGCTCACACAATTTTAGATCTGAGATGCGGTTGGAACGAAGGAAGCTTTCTTTTGCGCACAAGTATTAATCCAAAAGTGCAGAGTCATGAACTGTGATGTGTACGTTTGCCTTGTAGACTGTCGAAAAGCATTTGATGGAGTTCGGCATTGGAAAATGATGGAAATTTTAAAGAGTATTAGGCTGAATGGAAAGGATTTAAGAGTAATAACAAACCTGTACTAAAACCAAGAAACAGTAGTACATCTAGAGAGTGAAAAGACAATAGAAATACTACGTATTCTGAGAAGAGTCAGATAAGGATGTGTCTTGTCGTCTCTGTTAATTTTTTTTTACAAATTAATTTCAACGTTTATAAATTTTTTTTTATCGTTAATTGGGGTGAACATGCAAATATTTATCAGCATGAAACTCTTATTTAAATTTTTTAATAATTATCATATCATTTAAAAGGTTTAAATCGTTATTATAAATTTTCGTTGACGTTTTACATTTTATATAGTCATGCAAATTTGTTGCGTTACTTTATGTGATGGTTTTATTAAATTTGCTACATATGCCGTTGCAACTGTCTGGCTTATTAAACAACTTCGTCGTGAAATAATTCCAATTTCTTCAAAAACTTTCTTATTCTAACACTTTTCAAATAAAACTACTTTTTCCTAAGCTCAAAATCATATTTTTTTATTAAAATCTTCAAAATCAAAATTATAATATCGGAGAATAAAAACTTCCACCTTGCCGGCACAGAGACAACATATCTTCGTTTGTTCCGCTCTGTTCTCGCTTCCTTTTTCCGTTACCAACAGAGTTTCATTTAGAAATAAGTAAATAAATTTCTGTTCAGTATGTTTACAAAATTTTCAAATTAAAACAAAACAAACTATAAAATAATTTACAAAACAAATAAATACAGGATTTTAACTTTTCAAAACACGCATTTTCTTTAGAGAAGCGTTTGATGGGACTGACGCGGGAATAATATTGTATGTTGAACAACTAAGTAATATTTAAGTATGCTGAAGGCTGAAGTGACAGCGATCCTAAAGAATAGTAATCTGAGACTGCATCAGCTAATGAACAATGTGAGTAAAAGTAGCACAATATGCGAATTGGATATTAACTTGCGAAAGACTAAATTTATTATCATTAGCAAGAATAACATTAGAAACTGCCAATTAAATGTCAACAACCAAACAATAGAAAAAGTCAGTAGATACACTATATATGGTAATTTGATCCTCAGTAATTTAGTCGCCGGTAATTTTACCCCCGGTTACATCTCCCGGTAATTTCACCACCGGTAATTTTATCCCCGGTAGTTTAAACTATAAGTAAAAGGTAGATTCACGCGAAGACATAGATCTGTCAGTAGGTTAGTGTTAGTTTATACTAATTGTTTGGTGAAACTGTATTTAAAAGGTAGATCCACGCAAAGACATGGATCTATCAGTAGGTTAGTATTAGTTTATGTTATTTATTTAGCAAAACTGTACAATTACCGAAAAACAATTTACCCGAAGATCTAATTACCAGGGAACCAAATTACCAGGAGATCAAATAACTGGCGACCAAATTACCGGGGGTTAAATTATCTTGGGGATCAAATTACCGAGAACCAAATTACCAGAGCGTTAACATCAATAAACAATTAGACTATACCCAAGAAATTAGGAGTCAGATCAAGAAAGCAAGAAGTGTGTTCATTAAAATATTCTTTGCTGTTCAAAGCCATAACTTGACGATAGAAACAAAGAACAAATGAAAAACAAGCCTGGAAGTTGACGGAGACGACAAAAAAAACTTCTAGCATTCACTATACCAAAGAACCTGGAGGATTTCGTGAGTGAACCGTGTGACAAACCGAGAGATATCCAGCAAAATAGACAAATAGGTTGAAATTGTCACCATAATAGTAGGAATAGTAGGAAATTGTAGTAGTAGGAAATTGTAGTATCTTGGCCACATAATGCAAAATGGTAGTATCAACTGCTATAATGCATTTTATAAGGCAAAACAGCTAAAAAAAGAAGCGCCGACAGAAGAAGAATATCCTGGTTGAAAAACCTAAGAACATAGTATTCCATGACGAACACGGAGCTCTTTCAAGCAACGATGAATAAGATCAAAATAGTCAGAATGATAGTCGACATCCGGAACGGATAGGTACCTGAAGAAGAAGAAGAATTATTAACAAGTTTTGAGTAGAGATATTTTGATTGACAACCAAAGCTAAATTCAAAATAATTTTTCAATTGAGTTATTCTCTGTGATATTAGATAAATATAATTTAAATTTACAGGCAGATCTAAGTACAACGGACATAGCTATGGCGGTTGCAGGTGCATTAAAAACCATATACCAAGAATATAATAGAACATTTGCAAGCGAAGTTATGGAATTTGCTAAAAAATTAGCTAATAAACATTCCGATCTTATAATGGCACGTCCAGAGCAATTTACTCAAGAACTTCGATCCAGGTTAATGATGGAGTAAGTTTTGTACATTTTTTTTTTTAATAGTTGTGATATATAGAACATAGGCTTTCTTTTCCAATCTACCTGATTTTTTCAATATGTTTCTGAATATTCATCAATAAGATGATAATCATTTTTAGGCGCAAGATTTGAAAATTAAAATTTTTAAATAATTTTTCCAATTTTGAGTTCTAATCCGGCTCAAAAATATCTCATTTGTTTGGATAATAGTCAAACAAAGTTGTAGTCACAAGAGAAACATATTTTCTGCATATCCCTAATATTTTTATTATAAATTTTTTGATACCTTACTTGTGTATTTATTTTAAGAGTAATCACAGATATTACCTCTATGCATAAGAATTCTATGAGGAACGAATTACAAACTGAAAACCTTGTATTTAATGTTCTTCAATATTTTCCTAAAATGGATATACAAGTTATAACGGAAGATTATCCAAATTACGATGATGCAGAGCTGACTTCGTTAAATTACGACGAAGTTATTCAGTATGTGAGGATACATACCTTATTACTATTAGGATAATTTAGAAAAGTTGTAGTTTATTCCAATCATAGATAACATAGAAGAAGCTAACCATTTTGCAGGCCTTTCATATTCTGCGACTTTAGCACCCGGAGAGTTACATCGAGAATACATTTGCTCTGGTGGCAATAGGTTTAAATTCGCAACAGACTATGGAAATAAGCTTGCAAACCAGAGTATTGGGTTTTCGGATACCTTCGTCTTACCTTCTGAAGGTATAGCAGATTTTAAGGATGAACCTGTTTATGCGGTGGTATGTACTGGTAGGTAACTTTTGTAAGATTTTAAAGTAATTTACGGTTCTGCAATATAGGTGATCGTATATGCACTGACACCTTACTGGTGGCTGGATGAGCAAATATTTCAGAGCGAAAATACGGTATCGCAATCTTTTTATACGAGCAGTAATGCATGGGGAAGCTTAAATTCACATACGGAACAATTCTATACTACTAAAAGTGAAACTTTGGAATACTACAAAGAATCGCTTACAATGCCATCTTCCAGTGAATGGACTGACGATATAATAGATTCACAAATGTCTGTCCATCGTGTTACTGTTCAACGAGGAGATAGCTTAATGATCAAATTCAATAATTTGGATAATAATGAACTGAGGGTATCCATTAAGAAACCTAAGGTTGTATTATATTTTTATTGCAATCGTTTCAGGTTCACTTGAAGTACAATTCGAGACCATCTTATAAAGATGTCCAAAGTTACACCGTAGTGTCTCAAAATAATAATTTAATAACATCGCCTTTTCCATCTGATCAGTTGGATTATGGCGACGCCTGGCTTTATGTTGCCGTTCTGCCTGAATATTATGGAAAATCGCTTATTCGAACAGCTTCTCTCAACTACGAAGTAGGATTTTTATCTCCTGAATGCCTTTACTTAGACAAAACAGACCATAAATGGAATTCAGGTTCATGCCGTGTAAGTTATCTTAAAATTTTAAATATTAACTTTTTGTCACTTAACCCAATTTCAAGGCTGACACTATGGCTAAATAAATTTAGGAAACAGTTAATATTACATCATTTTTGTTTATTAGTTTCAGTATCTCAGATGGTAGCTGACGAGGTCCAGGTGATTTTCTATCCTTGGTCTGTCGAATAATTGTTTTCTTCTTGTACATTTACACGAAACTATTCTTTTCAATTCTTGTGCTTTCTCATCCGACCCATAAGTAAACAATTAACATCTAATGTGATTTACAGGTTGGACCACAAATAAATATGAAGCAAATGCATTGCTTATGCAACGACCAGGGACATTACGCATATCAATATAACCCCATCATGTCCAGAAATGATCCATACTATAAAACACCCATCCAATTGGGAACTTTTGTAAATTCTACAATAATGTTTCTTATATTCGTACTTTTTGCGTGTTACTGCAGTGCGTTATGTCTCTCAATAATTGGCGAGACACGGAGAACGGTAATATTATATTTTGTTTAAAACAAATGCTGCAATATAATTTTTTCACTAGGTATATTTCACAAGTGATAATATAATCACAGAATTATATGGATACTTGATAATCGTTAAAACTGGTGATATGTTTACTGCCGGTACCACATCAAATATTGGAATTAAATTGTATGGAATAGAACGTAGCAGTAGAGTAATATTAATAACATTTTTTTTTGGTTATCAATCAAAATACATTTTCTAATATTTAGTCTCACACTTTAAATTATCCCGATCCTGATAAAAAGTTGCTGCAAAGGGGATGTCAAGATTGGTTTGTAATAACAACCGAAACCCATTTGGGTGATTTGAGCGAAATTTACGTATGGCATGATTCCGTGGGTTTAGAACCGTCGTGGTAATACAACGTTTTTTAAACATGTCTTTCTGTTGGTTATTTATAACTTTTCAGGTATTGCGATTGGATTAGAGTTAAAGATTTACAGTTACACCAGGAGTGGTTTTTTAACCTCGGGAGATGGTTCTGTGTGATTAGAGGTGAATCAAATTATGCTTCACTAAAACCTACAGATCAAATGCCAAACACTGACTCAACCTGCAATTGGATTAAACATTTTTTTGTGTATTATAGATATTACCACACTTGGAATATTTTAAAAAGGTACCTTGTAATGTTAACTATCTTTTAAATTTGCCACGCTATTTTCTGGAGCGGGATTCAAATTTAAATACTTTTTTATTTTATTAGATATCAAGGATACGATTTGACTTATATAGAACGAATAACTCTGGTTTTATCATCCATTTACACAACAATGCTGTTTACTTTAATATTTTACGGTTTTCCCAAACTGGGTATATACAGTAATTTTAATGGGGGAAATTTGAAATTGTACACCATAATCAAAATAGCTGTAATAGCTTCCATGTTATCGTTTTTATTTCACTTACTTTTTACTATATTGTTTCGGTAATAAATGAAAATGTTAGTAATTAATTAACTTAATCATCTATTTTTAGTATAAAAGGTTTCAATTCTTTCCAAATCTTATATTTCGATTTGGTTTGGTTATCTTGGTAAGTTTATTTTTAATTTTGCTTATACCTTATGTGCAGTAATTAATAGAAATTTCAGGACATTGATATGCATACATATTGTGGTTTGCATGGTATTTTTAATTTATTATGGAATCTGGGTAGCTTACATCACAGGCATTGCCTTAATAATCTCAGTAATCATTGCACTCTTGCAAAGCATAATTTTGCTCGAAGGAATCTATATTCTGTTCAAGTTGAAAACGTCTAAGGTAGGTAGCATACTTCTATTACAATACATACTTCAATGTCCCCAGCTATACAAATTGTAAAATTTCCCTTAATCCAAAATCATGCCTGGGTTTCATAGTTTTATTATTAATTAAAAAGCAACGAGGCTCTTTTAATTGATGTTTTAAATAAATTTTCAATATCTGTGTTGTAAATTTTTGTTAACTTATGGCATCGTGGTTACACGTGCGATCCACGTATGGTCGCCGGCCTAACAAATTTGTTTGTGAATTTATTTCACGCAACGATCAAAATTATCACAAATTCGTCAAAAACTCCAAAGTCTTTATCAATTAGCACTTCACCAATTAAAATAAACAACTTTTATACAAATTAAATAATTTTTTTAATCACAGAAATCATGAAAACAAAATTATAATTTAGCGTAGCGCGAATAACAATCCCACTAGCCAACGCGCATCGCGTCTGCTGTCTTAAACACCTTCTCCCTCCAATACCTTTATGTTGCTAACACAACAATATTTACTTAAAATCCTATGTACAATGCACTTACAAATAAATAATTAACAATAATAATAACAAACTTCAAAATGATTTACAAAACAAATAAAGTTAACGTTTTTTTGGTTTCAAAACACGACATTTTATAATATGTAAAAATACCTTAGATAAATTATATTGAATTTTAAGAAATTTAAAAGATAAATTTAAACTTTAATCGACTTATTTCAACCTCCCCTTCTCTTTTCTCGCAATTTATAAACTTCTTGGGTTTTATTTATTTCAATGGAAGTAATTTCCGTGTCAATTACCAACTTTCTCTTTTTCTCAAGTTTCTACATATTGCTAAACAGCACCCATTCTTATCTTTGTTTATTGTTTCGCCAATAGTTTCCTTTATGTATTAATTGTATTTTCAATCGTTATTACTCCTTAATTAAACATGTTTTATTGTTAATATTTTCCATTTTGTTAAATTCTTCGTGTTTAATAATTGTACTTCTATAAATTCATCCACAATGCCTATAAGAATAAGCAAAGAAAAACAAAGATAACAATAATATTCAAATATTTAAGATAAACACAAGTATCTCCATGTTTACTAACTTCTTCTGGAACCAATACAAACATAACAATAGTGTTTTCTTACAGATACCTTCAGTTCCAATAGATTCCGCTATGGTTGTAAATGAAATGGAAAATCAGAGAACCGCACTTTATCCTACATTCGGAACCACTTTGTTATTGCCTTATTTGGCTCAAAAATACCGACCACTAACAAGGGAAGAGTGGCTTGTAATTTATTCAAGCGTTTTATTTAACAATTATTATTTTAACTTTATCTTCAGCAAAGACGCCAGAAAGAGTTAAGGCGAGAAGAAATTCACCGTCAATTGTACGATTTGATGATGTTTCTAATATACATATTATTGTTGTATTTTGTGGTACTTGCCAATAGAAAAAATTTGGATGTCTACAGTAACATCAAAATGAAAGAAATTACTTCTGGAGAGTTTACAAAAGAGCAACGTTTCGAAGATGTTGATACTTTGAAAGAGTAAGAAAAGTTAAGTTCCTTGCCTCAAAGTTTTAATCTATTTATTACAGTTTTATAGAATATCTAAATGGAACTCTCGCACTAGCCACTCATCCGGCTAAATGGTACTCCGACTTTAATTTGATTGATCCCGGAATAATGATCGATTATTGCACAAAAGTTCTTGGAGTTGTGAAATTAAGACAGCTACGCGTCTGCGAAGACTGTTGCCCGCTAGTAGTAAACATGAGTCATATGAATTGGACATGTAATCCGGAATATGAACCCCAATATAGTGTAATGGGCAATTTTCAATATTCTTGGGACAATATAACAAATCAAACTGACGTTCCAGACTCGTACACACTATCTCCGAACGATCGTGAAGATGATATTACAATAAGTCGTAATGAAGAGTTAGATGATAGCAATAAATCAAAAATTATCGTACCCAGACTGCTGAGCATTTGGAGTTATGAACAGGAACCCATATCAACTATTGGTAACCAAAAGCACTGCAGCTAAATGTGTCCCTTAAGATATTCTCTATTTCAGGTTATATTACAATATACCCTGGCGGTGGATATAGTGCTCCGTTGGGAAGAACTTTATACAATACATATTATAATTTAAAATATCTTGCGGATAGTGAATGGATGGATACCAAATCGAGAGTAATTTTTGTGGAATTCTTAACTTATAACCCCAACTATAATATTTTTAACGGCGTCAAGCTAATTTTCGAACAAAGTTGTAGCGGTTTATGGGCCAAAACGTATTCGGTAAATATTTTTTAATACCATGTTAAAAAACTTGCAGGTAATTTATTTCAGATTTATACTGTCCGATTATTGTTTGTAAGCTACGAGTTGCAGACTATGGGTTTAATCGTCTTTTTTGCTTTTTTCGTAATGGTAGCTTTTTTGATTTATAATTATATGCATGGTTTATCAGAGAACTTTCGTAGCTTCTGGAAAGATGTGTGGAATTATATTGACCTCCTTATCATAGTATTAAGCATTAGTTGTATTTGTATGTATAATCGAAGATCAAAGTTGGTTGAAACTTTCTTATTGAATTTGGCAATTGCTCAACACAATCAAATTGTGTTTTATGATAATTTAATTTATATTGAACAGTTTGTAAATGTGGTGGCAGCTTTATTAATATGCATTGCCACTGTACGATTATGGAAATTGTTGAGATTTGGAACAATATTTAAAATAATGGAAGCAACCATTCAATTTTCCAGTAAACCATTAATAGCTTTATTTGTAAGCCACTCCATTATTATACTGATGTATGCTTGTATTGGCTACATAGTTTTTGGATCTGATTTTCTAGATTTTCGAGATTTTATAGAGTCGGTTACCACATTACTATTATTTACCATTAATTTACATCATGATTTTGATTTTAATATAGTGCAAAACAGTTATTTAAATTTTGGTTATTACTACTATATTTCTTACATGTTGTGTAGTTTAGTTTTAATTGTACTATATGTAGCCATCATTACAATAAGTTATGGCGAAGCCACTAATAAATATTCTAATCTGAAAAGTTATTATACTGTCGAGCAATACGTTAAAGAACAATCGAGATACGAACTGGAAAAATTAAACCGGAAGTTACGGAAGGTACGCCAGAGTGGCGGTGCTGAAGAAGTGGTCTTCGAAAAAAAAGTAAGACCAAAGGACGATGAAAAACGTTACGAAAATTTAGTAACAATATCAACTTACAAGATGCATTGTATGAAATGTATTGCAAATAGTGTGTTAATCAACAAGTATAAACGTCGAGAAAAATCTTTCGATTCCACAATTAACAGAATAGATGAGGTAGTGTTTCTTATGTTAAGTAAAAACAATGATATTCTCAAAACAGAAACCGTTTATTTAGAAACTGACGCTAATGAGAAAGTTCAAGTTGTACAAGAAGACAGACTTTTTGAAATTGAATATATTGTAGATTATCTTATCAACTGTAGAACCATAAGAAATTCCACAGAAGTTTTCTTTGACAAAGTAGTTGTTACCGAAGAAGATAAACCCTCAGACGAAGAGGTGCATCTGGTTGAACCTTACGGAGAATTTACAGATCGACTTATATTTTTACTTGATGAGTTAAAATCGATTTTAAGATTTATAGATAACATTACAATTGTAGAGTTAGAGTAACTTTAAGTATTAAAATTGTTATATTTGTAGTTTTTTAAATATATTAATTTGTTTAATCCATCTAATATTGATCGAGCGATAGTTGCAAGTAACATAACACTTCCCCTACTTTAAGAGGAATTTCTCGCAAGAACTTTTAAACATTTACCAACAAACAAATGATATTAAAATATGTTTTAAACAAAATTTTATAAATTAAGAATGGAAATCTAATTAATCCAAACTTGCGCAAATCTATTAATTATTGTTAACTAAAAAATATGGTCATTAATTAATAATTAGAAAATGTAATCAACAAACTATTGTAGTTTTTATTAAATGAGTTAAAAAGTTGTGTTTTACATGTTCACATAGTTTTTTCCAATATTGATTTACCTCTTAAACTAAAATTATAATATAAATATATAACCATGGCATAATAAAAGCAACTGTAACTGTTGATAACTTCATTCCAAAATAATGATTGTAAAATCCTACAACAGAATATATTTTTAATTTTTAGTTTCTATATCTCAAAAACTCATTGCTTTTGATAATGCACACTTACCATGATGAAGTCGCTGAGCAGCAGAAGCTAAAATAAAGCAATACAGATTAGGTTTGATAGTGGATGATATCTAATATAATATACTACTTACTGTGATGGCCGGCTTCCAAGATGGGTTTGCAATTCCATTTGTGCGAATGAGAACAAATATCAGGAATTGCTAAAAACATAAGGTTATGAAAAAGCTATCAAGTGCAAGTTATTATTTTCAATTTACCAAAAGTTGATTGAGGTGTTTGGCACAAACCAGCGTATGTCGAATGACATTTTCCTGGGCACGAACCGCACGGTTCACCTTTAGTGTACACTTTCGTTCCTATTAGATTTCCTGCTTTTGCGTAATTGCATACAAGGTAATAGGTTGGTCTTTTGAATTTTTTATAACCTAAAACAACTTTTCTTAATTGTCTACATTAAGATGGCTGAAAAATTACAATATTTAACTCGTCCACATCCAACTTGGGTGCTGTTGTAATATGCTAGTTGAGTAAAATGACCAATACTATAAAATACGTTTATTATACGGTATATTTACGTTGATGCAATTCATATTTACACGTATCTTGAACCTTTATAGTTATTGATATTGTTTTCTGTTGTATACTTAATTTCTTCATAAAATCCTTCAATCATTTTAACCAGATTATCTTCGGTCGAAAATGCTAGATTTTGACCTACACTTATACCATCTAAAAATAAAATAATCTGTATCGGTAAATCACATAAACACTCAAGTTTTACCTGATTTTTTTCTACATTTATCGTGCGCCCCTGCACATTGATTTGCCCAACATTGGGATATAAATTCCAGTTCTTTATCCCACACCTGTAACATCCATGGTAAAAATATACTTATAGCAATTCAAACTGAATATTCTGTCACCCACCATTTCAGCCATATCTGATGCAGTGGGCAACTGTTGTCCACCTAACCCTGCTAAAGCTTTTCCAGTTGCAACTAAACTTCTGAATTTATTGTGAGTTTCTAGTAAAAGAGTTTTATCACTATCAGTCAGCAAAACTTCTTCAAAATCTAAACAATTATCATTGGGCGAGCAATTCTAAAACAAAAATATAATTTAATATAAACAAATTAATGAACTTAAAATATGCTGTAATACTCACATGACTTAATTTGCATATAGTGTGAGCGTTCCAGCCACAGTATGTTTGTTTACTGCAAAAATTAACTTTATTTGCAGAAACTTTTAAGAACAGTACCGATACTAATAAAAAAATCAACATTTTATTTTTTAGTAACATCAACATTTGACTTAAAAAAATTAATTCAATTATTTTGTTTAAAAATCAAATACTTTTGCCAAAAATTTTGGGTTTTTTCCTTATACTTACCTACCATTTTTTAATGCTTATGTTTAGATATTATTAGGTAATAGAAAAGAAGCATAGCTTTGAAATAATCAGCAATAATTAAAATTTAGTGAAAACTACGTGCTGAATTATTGAACTTGGAAGTATGAAGTTTAACTGAATACACTTGCAAATAATAATAATACTTTATCATTTGAGTTTTTTATCATTTTATCACCACATCACATTACTATTTTTGCTCAAGGCAGATTTTTTAAAGCATGCATGCTATAAGGTCTTTCAATAAGGTCTGAGACTGCTGTACTACGGATGGATGTCTGAAATGCCTTTAATTGGAGAAACGGCAATATATTCCGGAAAACAAAAATATAAAATAATCAGTGGCAACCAAAACAATAGACATAACTAGCGGAATACCGCAGACTACTTATTTCGCACAGGGTGCAACGGATAAACTTTGACAATGAGCTAACGCTTGTAGAAACTGAACTTTTAAATTGAAGTCTATATTAGGCTATTTTAACCTTTGACAGAAGAAAGTACAGACCAATAGGCTTTAACTGCAACCATTTTGGCCGCCCCTATAGTATTTTGTAAATTTTTGATATTTTAAAGTTTGAATTTTGAAGTGTAATATTTTTGTATTAATATATAGGGAGAAATATTTTGAAGAACTGTTTATAAGTTCAGAAGAAGAGATGAAAGAGAGAAAACCTACAGAAATGAATAAGCGTAACAACGAGGAGGAACAAGAACCATCTCAGGACGAAATTATGAAAGTGGTAGCAAACCTGAAGAACCACAGAAGTTTAGGAGAAGATAGAATACAAGCGGAAGCGTTGAAATATGTAAAAAGAAGATTACATGAGCTGGTTGTTGACATGATACAGAAAATTTGGAAAACGGAAAAGATGAAGAAAAGATAAGACTGAGTGTGGTAATCACAGAGGCATCGCAATACCGAAGATATTATAAGAAAGTATCAGTGCGGCTTTAGACGAGGTAGGTCAGTAACTGACCAACTATTTATACTGAGAGAGACGCAAACAATTGACAAAAAATTTGGATTGAAAACGCACTTGATGTTTTTAGATTTCAAGCAAGCCTACGATAGTATCGCAAGGAAAAACCTATATAAAGCGATGGAAAAATTAGAAATACCCAGAAAAATAAGAAACATGATAAAATTGTATTAGATACTACTGAAAATAAAGTGAGAATAGCAACAGAGTAGCTATAGCTACTCTGTAGCTATAGTACAATAGCTTCAGAGTAGCAACGGGACAAGGAGACAGTAGACAAGAAAACCCATTGTTGGCAGTATTGTTTAACATCGCTCTAGAGAGTACGATAAGGAAAGCTAACATAAATAGACAAGAAACGATCTCTATGCAAAGACATCAATAGCTAGCTTTTGCAGATAATCTGACAATCATGACACGAACAAGAAAAGAGCTACGAAAAATAACAAGAAAATTGTTAGAGGTAGTTTTGAACGGATTCAAGAAAGTTTTTGAACTTGAAAGATTTATAACAATGTGAACAAAAAAAAAGATGACTCGACGATATAAAGAAGATGGCAAGTTGAGAGTGGCTGAGAAAGGCACGGAATAGAGAAGTGAAATAGGCCTATGTTTAGGAGTGAACTAATACAGGCTAATGAAGAAAATGAAGAATAAGAAAGACCTATAGAGCAGCTTATAGAAGAAAGTGGACAAGAAAAAAAAGCCGAGAATTGCGGGCTAATAATGAATGCAAGATGCAAGTGCTCAAAAATGTTGATTAATATGAATTGCTCAAAAGCTATTGGAATTGTCGCTATTATACGGTTTATTCAATTTTTAATTAATAGGCTAATTTGATACTTTTGTTGCCTAAACCTGATATTGACTACTTTATGAAATGCATTTAAACTAGTGGCATCATTTCTGAACATAAGACCTTAATTCTACCTACATTATCAACTCAACCAAACATTTATAAGATGGATTAAAGTCAAAGTGTAGATCAAGTAACAATTATTTCAATGGTTGGTGTAAACTAACCCATTATTATTTTTAGAAGTGCATTCTACATTCGACAGAGTATCTTGACACGATATTAGATTTCGAGTTGTTAAGAGGAAAGCTTGCATCTTATCATCAAAATTGCATTTCAATATCTCTTAACATGACAATAAAATTTTAAGGACTACTTAATCTTATTCCCATGTTTTCTAAATCAGTTGACACTAACATCTATAACGGCTTAAATATTAAAGAAGGTAACTTCTCTAACAAACAGCAGAATAGAAATATTTGAATTATTTACTCAGTCCTAGACCAAATTAAACAGAACGAAATGTATTGTATTGCAGAACAAATATCCTCATTATTTACTATGTGGCCGAAAATCGTTAGAAACTGGTACCTTTTGCTAAGTGCGTTCGGAAGGTGTCGCCGAGCAAGTTTAAAGGTAAATAATATTCATATATTTAAAAAAGCTGGAATAGCTTATTTTTGATAACTTCATAAATTGTATAAAAATAATGCAACAAAATTTCACAAAATAATTTTATAATCATGCACCAGCTGAAAAATTTCTCAACTTTGAAGTAAGACAAATAGAGACGCAATAAAAACGAAATACCGTCACGAATGTAACTGGAAGAAACGTAACTCGAAAAAATTGTAGGTAGTAAATTAATAATGTAAAAAAATTAAGAAATTTTAAACGAAAGTCACGGATTCTTTAAATTTTATTTAAAAAAGAATTTCGTTTACTATCAACCTGCAGGAAAATTTGAATAAGTAAGGGATAATGAAATTCTCAACTATTTTAAAAATTTAAATGCAATATTTTTAGTATAATTTAGTTAAATTTGTAAATTGCGCTCATTATTTTCTATTAATTCTCACTTTTGAGTCGTTTCATCAGCCGTTTTCTCTTTGTGGTCATTACCATCCTTTTTTGCATTTTTAAAACTATTATGGCTCATAATTTTAATGAAGTCTCTTCTTGTTAAAATATTGCACAACTAAACTAGGTTTTAGTTTTGTACTTTTTAACCTTAAACTGTTGGTTACTGGAAAATGTGGCGGAAGTGTTGCTCGAAACTACAATAATTAATTAAAAAGGATACTTGATAATTTACGAGAAGTGTTCTCTAATGGAATTATTTCAAAATTTTAGCTTTAATAAGCTTAGGTTATTAAAGCACATTCATTAATTAAACAATCATTAATTTTTTGTCTTAACTAACAATTTCCAGTTTTTCTAAATTAACATTTGTAAAAATCCTAATTATTATCGGAACAAAAAAGTTTTAACAATGCGAAAATATGATTAATTCAGATTATTACATACATTTATTTATTTTGGATAATTGAGAGGTACAATAAAAAATTATGATATTACACCAGTCAGTGAGTAGTATAATATATGTACAAGGTCTCTCGCAAAATTAATTCAACATTGCTATTTCAAATTAAGCTAAATTTATAATATCATAATCAATGTAATTTTAAAATAGGAAATTACAAGGTGTTGTAATCGACTACATGATCTACAATAATACAAAAAATTTCTAGTAATCTACTGATGTGAATTTTCATTATTTTACCTTAAGAATAAGAAATTGTAACATTTTCATGCATTCAATTTTTAATTACATAGTAAATTCAGCGTTCCTAGCTAATTTTTAAAAATATTGCTTTAATTACAATTTTTTTAAATATTATTGTGAGTTACCTTGTATGAAGCTGTATTGCATTACTGTTCCCTTAAAATGACAATATTTTAATTATTATTTACATTTGCCACATTTATAATGAAAACATTGCTTTAAAATGTAATATTTTGTGATACGGGTATTATAGTCTATTCGAAACACTATCAATGATTTGATGATTGGTCAACTAACACAAACTGTTATTTCCTGAAATTGAATACTGTAATTACTCCTGCAGGCGGATGTGTAAATAAATCCTGCATAGCTTAGTCCTGGTTTCATCTACCCGCATATTAAATTTTTGGAAATGTTCAAACTTGATCCATCGCTTTTTGTGACATCATCTGCAATAAAAACGAAATATTAAAATAGTATATTATGTTATTAGATAAGAAAGACATATTATTTATAGGAAATATTCGATGCCAATTGGTGCGGAATTTTGTGCAAATTGCAGCTCGCAAAGTGATATTTAGTTACTCCCATTTTACATTCTTAATTTTTATGATCAATATTTGAGAACCACAGCCAAGCACGTAATCGCGAATCCTAGTACAATTATCCTTAAATATCCTTTCCATTCGGAACGTAGCAGTAAGTATTCCACTTTGTTATAAATCGTTAATATGTTTTTTAACAAAGACAACTTGAACACATTGTAAATGTTTACTTGTAAATAATAATTTATATTTATTATTAATACAGAGTAAAATACAAGAAAACGTTATTGTGTTGTCTGATGGTTTCTTCTATAATGGTATCTGCCGGATACCAATTTGTACTGCTTTCTTTTCGTTACAATAAAAGCATCCTAAGCTTTACTTAACGTTTTAAAGTAAATGAGATAAATTTTGAAAGATAATTTACAAAAACTTTAATTTGAACTTTCAGTGTATATTTAAAATAAGACAAACGGAACGCGAACGCTGCACAAATTTTATTTCGTATAAAATATAAGTTCAGTAGCTTTGAAAGTTTAATTGCTTAGCACGTTTATATTCAAATATACTATGGCAAAATACAAGCTTAGCTTATAAAAACGGTAGTGTATTTGGTTCGCTCTTAGTCTGATTTACAATACCTGTCATTCACCGTAAACTAAGTGGAGTTAATTAATTGCATTTACACCGAGTTAACAGTAAAGTTCAGGTATGCTAATAGGTAAAGTTAGTTCATTAAATTGATTTAATATTAGCTCAATGTTCTTCCATTGTACTTATTATTTTAAATTAAAGCTTTCACGATATTTTACGTATTATTAATAATTAATTTTAATTAGACGTTCAGCTTTTTCCGGTTTTTAATTAGTACATCTAATATTGTTCTGATAAGAGGTTTAAAGGATAAATTTTAAATGGAAAATTCGAAATTTTAAATTAATTTTTTTTTATTTTTAATTTAATGGCTTTTTAAAGTTTATCGTCTATAAACGAGGATTATACATCGCATACGATACCATAGATATAATATATAATAATACCCACGTAGACGGGATCAACTCCGCGGTAGTAAATTTTTTTTGTTCTGATGAAATGCTCACAAACGTAGAACTTTGGTTTCTTTCTGAATCTGTGCTCAATGCCTATAATGTTAAAATATCGACGATTGCATCGTTTGAAATATTCATTTTATCCACTACCATTTCGAAAAATGCACTTCCGACATTCATTTGCGTTACAAAACAGCCTTTCTTAGACTTATTCCTTACAGACACCCTTTTGAATAAATGATTAATTTTTTAAAATATTATGATTTCATTGTGATTTTATGGTGATCTAAATACTACAAATATTTTATACAACAATATTATAAACAAAATTTTGTACACCGATGTACAAATCTGGCCAGATTTCCTTTTACGAGTTCCTCAAGAGATTTCTTCACATTTATCTTTTCAATTTCTCAAATCTTCTTTTCTTTCTTGCTCGAGTAAAACTACTTTACTAAGAGTACGACAACCTGGGCCTGACGATAATATAAATATTGTTACAAAACAATGTTTAATTATGTTTGATGACTAATGTATGACGTCATATATGATGAGTCATATGTGAGGAGTCATACATGATATCATCGTTAGTTATTCAAATATTGCTTAGATTGCAATCTGGAAATTTATAGAAATTTCTGGAGGGTTATCAACTCTGAACATAAATAAAGTATAAATAAATAGTGAAGTGATAAACGATATACCGAGTGTTTAAATAAATCAAGACTTAGATTTAAATAAATTGTAGTGTAACTTAGTATTAGTGTTAATCTTCGTTTAGTAATTGTTTTATTTTTATTAACCTTATCTGTATAATTTGTGTAGCCCTTTAGAAAATAAATAAACGTTTTAATTACAATATTTAGAAAAATGCCACCAAATATGGTAGACTTCACTAAAATAAACCCATTAATATGGCTTTCAGATAATAATATTTTATAAAAAAACCACTTACTTTATTAAAGTTCTTTAGCAACAATTATTTAGTTAATAATTTTACTTAAAAGCAGACCCTTCTAAACCCACGATGATTAGATTTGTCATCCTCGGAGAATTTTTTAATAAGTTCAACGGTCCTAAAGACCTGCTTACTTCAAGTTTCTTGATTTTCGTATAATATTTATCGTTTTGGGCGGATCTTTTAATTAAAAATAATGTAAACCCCTATTTAAGGCGCGTGGCCATCCTGGCCGCTCAAAAATGGGTGTATGTAATTTTAAAAAATTTATAAGAAAGTTGAAATTTCACAGCAATTGGACTGATAGTTTACGAGATTTACTTGACACCATTTCGAAAAATGTAGTTTCGAAATAATCGCACAGAAAAGTAAATGTGCGGTTTATTCCTGGTTTATAACGTTTCTTTCGGCAGCTGATTGACCATCTTGGCGCTGCGTATTCTAAACCTTGGGGATTGTCTGCACTGAACGACCGCTCGTAGCGGCTTGACCTTCCTACCGAAAAATACCTGTAACTTCGACAATTTTGAGATTTTCAATACCAACTAACTTGTTCATAGCATTTCAGAGTTACAAAAAAAAAGTTCAGGGTGGCCAGACATTTTTAATAAATTAATAGATGTAACAAATGCTATGTACCGTGGTAACGTACAAACTGAAGACCTAAGTCAGGGGCAGCAGCATCTGGTTGCATTGAATCTGAATCCCACGGCTTGGCCGTATACCTCGTGTTTGAAATAGTTTATACCTTGAACTACTATAATTTTTAATGCAATTTTTAATTTCTAGATCTGGGCCATCGTACTCTTCTCAAATTATAATTATAATTTTTTAGGTTTTCTAAATTTTAAATTCAGAAAACGTACCGGCTTAGCGTATCATGCATAAATTCCTCTGCTCATTGAGTAATCTGGCTTTTCCAATACGTATTATAAAATACTTTTATAACTGATTGTCAGTGTAAGTCACTACGTCAGTTTTTCCGCTATAAAGTGGATGATTATCTATCATGATAAAGATAACTGAATGACTGCTGACATTAATGTAACCGGTTAGAATCCTGGGAGCGTTTAAAGTTTTGTTTGATCGTTTCCATGCTTCGGAAGGCACGTAAAGCCAGCGGTCTCTCTGAGTTTTTTACCTTTATTATCAACAAAAATCAAAGTTACTGGTACATCTGAAATAAATTTTGAGAACTACCTTAGATGCTTACAGCACTAACAGTAACTTCAGAACATCACTATAACGCTGTTGTTAGTAAAAACAGGTCACAGACCTAATAAAGAAAGAAAATAAGAATTTTTCTTTTAAAGAAAATTTCTGAGATACTGGGGAGGTATTCCACACCACCCAAACCATCTGGTTCAAAACTGAAAAGTTTATATTATATTGTTCTGTAATTAATATTTTTAATCAAAAAGCTTTTGATTTTTCAGTCCAATCACATGTATAAATTAATGTCTCTTACAGTACACACAGATGACCTGAAAATTAGTACGAGTAGCATAAGAATTATTTTTCCAACAATAACGTTCTACTCCCTGAGCGCAGAATCAATCTTTGTATCTTTTGTAATTGAATATCTTCGGTGCTATAGTCGATTCCAGATATGAATATTATAGGTGGCGCGTCATTTGCATAGTCTAGTTTACACCGGGAAACTTCAGATAACTTAAATAGTTACTTAATCTTGTAGTAATATTAAATATTCACTACAAAAAAGCAAAATGTTATAACGAAATAACTACGTCTATTCGATATTACATTTAACTCTGTTCACATCTATCTTATTTATAACTTTGCCCGGTTCAGTTTAGACAACACACAATCAGCAGCAGCACTTCAATCTCAAAAATTTCTTTATTGTAATACCGTTTAACTTCAAAGCAATTTCATTGGTTAACATTTTGAAGTCGTTACTTTAGTACAAATTCCAATATTTTTCTTAAAAAAAATGGACTATATAACTGTATAAGTTTTATAGTGCAAGGGGAGGGGCGAAGAGTTCTGAAACACAAAAATTTACCCCATCTAATTACGTTCATCTTCTCATATTGATAATAATGTATCGTTGTATATTTTTATAATTTTATGAGTGGGTAAAAAGTTGGTAAAATTTATAAAATTAAGAGTATTTTAATGAAAATATGCAGCGAGTTGTTTGAATGATGTTCAAAGATTAATAAAATTGGAAATAATTAGTAATTTTGACAAGAAAGTTAAAGAAAATTTTTTTTATAAAAAAATTATAAAAAGCTAAATTAAAAAATGTAATTATAAATAATAATTTAAAAATTGGTCAAATTGGGGAAAAATAAATAGTGGTGGTAAACAGAGGCGGCGAATGTAGTATCTTTTTCGCAAAACAGAAAATTAAATTTTAAATACAGTGTTATTTGTATTATTACTAAACCTGAATTAATACTTTTTAATATAGATAAAATGTACTTTGACCCCACATTTCTAGTCATCACTTATATGAGCCGCAGTTGGTTAAAATTATATAATAATTATATATAATAATAATAATTATAATATTATGAGTAGCCTAAATTACAAGTATTTATGTTGAAACTGATGTATTTGTATTGCAAGTAATTTACTTTCAACAACTGTAAATTATGCAGTTCTCATTGGTTTGTTTGTTAAAAAAGCTATAATTCGTTTCTAACTTAAAAGAGCTATATCGGTGTTTTAAACTAAATTAAATTAATAATTAAACCTAACAAAATGTTAAAAAAATAAAATTTTTAACTGTTTATTCACATTATTAAATGTGAATTATGGTCATTTTAGCGTTTTTTAAATATTATGTTTTCTTTGTAGTATGTATTCTGTACTTAACAGTTAAAAATTTTATTCTTTTAAAATTTTGTTAGGTTTAATTATTATAACATCACACCACTACTTAATACTACAAAAATACTTAAAAAATTCTAAAACTTTTTAAGTTATTTTCTATTTAAATTAAATTAACCAAATACCAAAAAAATTAATTTATTCGTGACGTTATTGTTTACTTTACAAGATCAGCTCAAGTTAACTTTGGTTTTCTAAATTGTAAGGTTTATTTTTTGAGCAGATTTATATCCTGCATGAAATAAGCAGCAACTTATATCTTTTTTTTCAAATTCAACTGATAATGATTTACTTACTAAACTGAAATCATAAATTACTATTGCGATTGGGTTCATATTAGAATGTTCTCTCGATTATTTGATTTCAAGTAGGTAGTTATTATTCCAAAATTACAGCAGTGCGCATTACCAAAAAGTTTTCTGTCTAGTTCGTTTTATTTAATGATGTTTAAAAACGCTAGTTAATTGAGTTAAAATCCCAATTACACTCGAACGATGTCGTAATGGTAATGTAAGTTTACTAATAAAATTATTGCAGTTGTTCACGTAACTTAATCAAGTCGCATGATAGAGTAATAAGGAACACGGCGGCGGTAGTGGCAACTGGTACAAAGAAGGTAACAAAGTGTGGTACTTTCAAAACGAAATCAAATTGATTATCATAATATCGTAATTAAATATAAAAAATTATTGATGATGTACAAATTGTTCATTGTATACATGTAACATCATACAACCACCGAATGGTCATAAAAAAACAATGGAAGCTTAATGCAGTGTCACAATTATGATCACACTAGATTAACCATACAAATGACCCTTTGAGGTTTTTTTATAAAATTATCTATTAATGCATAATGTTCAATTATAACATACAATTTACAATCTGCAATACCTCTTTATCGTAGATACTAAAATATTAGTTTTTAGTCTAAGCTGTAGTAAATTGTCAGTGAGAAATACTTTTATTAAGAAGGTTATCAGCTTCATAAAAGTTTTCCTACTAGCAAAAATTTTATATATCAGAAGAGAATATTTGTGGGCATAATTATTCTAGAAGTCTATAATATTAATTAATTATGATAAATAACCATCCACTTTGCGGAGTGATACGAAAGAGTAAAGTAGGAACTTATAAAATATGAAAAGTTTACATTATATTAAAGTTGAAACACTTTTCGTGAAAGCTTTTGTTTTTAGAAAATAAAGATGGCGTATAACAGTAGAGTACTTTAGTTCTGTCTATTGCTACCTGTAGGCGCTAAAATAAATGTTATACATAATTACTTTGTATTTATGATTGTGTTTATTATATTTATGGAATAAATTAATAAATTAACTTGTGAAATATAATTAAATAACATATAATAATAATTAATAATTAATAATAATTAATTAATATAATTTAATTATATTAAATTATTCTGACGAAGACGTGTACCAACGGCGAAAGCTCAATAAAGACATTATTATAAAACGCTTAATTAACTTGTTTATTCCAAGATTATTTAATTATATTTATGGAAGTGAAAATATGTTAATTACTTAAAAAAATAATCACTGGATAAGTGTTTAAGGTAGTGTAACTCGATATTAATCATATCAATTTTTTTCGAAAATCCAAAAATTGCACAAACACTTTTTAGAATTAAAATGTTTTAAGTTAACACAATATGAATACATCATATTTATATTATATGACTTAGATAACTTAAATAACTCACCCTACTAAACATTTTTTAATAAACAACCCTCTCTCCCTCCATTTCCAGCATTAACAAAATACCTCCCACTCTTCTAATTTAACCTACTAATCCTCCACCTGCATTATTTCTTTTATATTAATATTATATCCCTACCCTCTAGTAAATTCGCACTAAAATATACCATTTTTTCAAAAGTATCCCTCCTATACCCTCTCCTTTTCTCTTGGAATTTGGACGATAAATACGGAATTTTTCTCGTTTCTCTTTCTAGTTCATTGCCTAATGATGCCATAGTATGGTGAAAACATTTGCGATAATAAACTGAGATGTTCCTAGCTATTCACATTTGTAAAAATTTTCTCAATCCAGAAAAATCATTTCGCTTGGGTACATCCATTATTTTTTTTAACATGAGACTCTTCAATAGTTCAAATATTTTAAGTTGAATATTTAAATGTAAATTTTCGTTTTATTTTAATTTTGTTTAAAATTTTTAATTTCAAAGATTGGTTTATATAAAATTTTTATGTTACCTTATGGTATCGGCTTGTACGTACGACCCATAGCTGTTCTTCGGTCAAACAAATTTGTTGCGACGTACCTTGATGAACAACCAAAATTATTACAAAATCTTCAAATATTCAATTTTTATCATTTGCGGCACTTCCAATTTATTAAAACGAAAACAACCTTCAACTCAAATCAATTTACTTTTTATTTTAAACAATCAAAAACAAAATTTCAATTTATCATTGCGGGAAATAAAACACTTCTCCGGTCGCCTTGCTGGCGCAACCCGGTCTGATTGGGATAACCTCGCTGAAAAAATTCTCTCCCACTTATTTCTATTGACAACCTTAAATTTTCAAACTTAACTCTATGTACAGTGCATTTATAAATAAATAATTAACATTTACAAGCAAAGCAAACTTCAAACTAATTTACAAAATAAATAAATAATGTTTTTACGTTTCAAAACACATACGGTGTATTTATATTGTGTTAACTTAAAACATTTTAGTTCTAAAATGTTTGGTTTTTCTAAAAAGTTTGATGTACTTAAAAAATGTTTTTAGTGAACTATGTATTGCATGTTGTAAATAATACTGTGTAAATAATAAAGTAAATATTTTTAGTCAAATCAAAGTCTATCTAGAGCAATGGTTTTCAAACTTTTTTGTCTCGTAGACCTCTTGTCATGTTTTTCGGTTTTGGGCAGACTCCCTACTTACATGGTATTGAAAATTAAAACATACTAAATTAAAATTTATTATCTGTTATCTGTTAGCAAAAAATTAATGTTTTTAGTGGGAGGGATAAACCTGATACTTTGTTAACAAATTTTCAATACTTGGCATCAATTTAGTTAGATTTAATCTCAAACCTTTAGGTCTAAGATTCTATCTCTTTAGAGATAGGATAGGAGATTAGCAACCGCGCTGAAACGAGGCTTGTACGAGGCACGAGGAAAGGAGGTTAATTTAAATGTAACCCAGAGGCGTATCAGGTACTATAAAGGTTTCTGCAATAGTACCTAACTTTCAATTAGGTAACTACTACTACTAAGGCTCAGTTGTTCAGTTTTAAGTTAAACCAGAGAATTTTGATTAACCAATAAAATACGTTGAAAAGCTGTTTTTTAAGTAATATTATTGGTTAATCTAAATTTTGTGGTTTAACCTGCAACTGAACAACTGGACCTAAACGAGATCCACTATTGTTGACCCCCATTTACATCTTATAGACCCCCAATATTATTTTTTGCTAACATAGATCCTTTGCAGTTCATCGTCTACCCTTGGGAGTCGATATAGCCACTTTGGGAACCACTAATCTAGAGGGTTTTTCAACAAGAACTTTGTTGTTTAATAAGGATTGTGATCTTACTGACAGTTTTGTCATTTATTTTTTCGCATATTATATCAAATAGTAGGTCTATTATTTATTATGTCTTCCATTTTAATTAAAAATGATATAAAAGTATTTTATTAAAATCTATTACAAAAATGGTGAATTTGTGAAAACCACATATCGCAAAATTTTTAATATTTTCGATCATTACAATTGTCTCTCTTAGACCCCTACTAAAAATTTTATGGTTACATTAAATGTAACCAAATGTACCACTATACTCAAATTTTGAGTCTAGTAGTACATGAGATTCCAACAACAATACGTGTGCATCTGAGTTGTTTCGCTAACAATATTGTTGCTGTAAGTGAAAATGTTGAGTAAGATCCAAATATAATTAATAATTCCACGGCATTATAAGCAATTGGACCTATCTACAACCACCACAATTGCGAGTTTTGCGTAGAGATGCAAGAATTAAAGCCAGTCGACCATGCTGTTTGTCGATAATTTGTTAATTTTATCATCAAACAAAGTGATTGATTTTCTGAAAAAGCATCTTTTCAAATGAAGCTCATTTTTATTTAAATGGTTATATTAATAAGCAAAGTTGCTTTATTTGGAAACGCTATTACTGTCAATGGATTACTTTATCGAAACGTAATGTTAACAACTTTTATTTTATTGATGAGGGTGTAGGACAACAAATTGCACAACAAAATTCAAGTTTTATGGGAAAAATTCATATGTACGAGTAATATAAAAGAGAACATTATTATGAAGCGGGTAAACTGAGGATCTACACACTTTTTTCATTAAAATTAAAAAATAATCGAATTTGAAACGATCGATTTTCGCGTAAAATCCGTTCGAAACTCGCATTGAATTGATGATCCGTGTGCTCTACGAATATACGAGCAGAAGTGAGTTTTATAGGGTGGTTCGACATATCTATGAACCAAGACTTCGCCACCACCCAACTTTAAGAAACTGTACACAATCTCAAAAAATGATTTGCAACTTAGCGTATCGGAATAAATTCAAACAAGAGTGGTACGACAATGTTCGGAAAAACCCGCTCAAAACAAACGTCTTCATAAACAACGGCACAAATCGGGAAAACGTCATCTCAAGCAAGCTTTACCCGATAATCAACTCCAAGTGCACCATGTCCCCAGGCAACAAAATACGGATTTTCAACGCCTTCATCAGATCGACCATGATGTATGCGTTTCCAGTTTGGGGAACCGCGGCCTCCACTCACATCAAGAAAATGTAAGTCATAAAAACAGGTGCCTCCGATACGCATTCTACATCATAAACCGATGTCTTCACGCCGATGTCAACATGGAAACAATCGAAGAACGCATCAAGAAACAAGCAGAAAAGCTCTATCAATCAGCTCAATTTACAGAGAGTATTTTTGAATAAGCCTCAGAATTTCATTTATATAATAATTGAAATATACACAATTTCCTACCATAATTTTATTAAAATATTTTGAAATTCGTGGTGCATTTTTTTTCCTTGTGGGGCTATGTGAAAGATTAAGTCTATTTATATTAACCTCAATGCATTGATGTTTTGAAAATCAACATCCGACGCGCAATCAGCAATGCACAGCCTCAATTAAGCAAAAATGTAATAGAAAAAGTTGACAAAACGATGGACATTTGTATGGGTGGTATTGGTGGACATTTGTCCGATAGTATTTTTTATTCATAAATGATAGACTATGTACATAATATATCAAAAAGAAATACATAATTTTCATCTTAAGTGTCTTTTTCTTCTTCCACTTTCTTTAAGCATAGCATCTTTATCCTTGATACTTGTCTCATTTTGGGAGTGTCTCGGTTGATGTCGATATCCAACTGTCTGCGTCCAGCGTTTTCATGGTCTGCCGGGTTGGCGTTTACTTGTCGGTATCTGGTTTATTGCTATTTTTGGTATACGCTCCTCTGGCATTTTTTTTATGCGTTCATTCCATTCTTTCCGCCTTCTTTTTCCGAAATTCACAATATTCAGCTTTTATGTTTTTATTTCGTTCTTTATCTTTCAGTGCGTGGCCAGTTATGGTTCTCAATGTTGTTATTTTTGTAGTGCGCATTAGTTTTATAGTTCTGCAGTGTTTGCTCTTGTTTCGGCCGCATATGTGATAACAGATCTAACCACTGTCTTGTAGATCATCACCTTTACTCTCCGTACTCATGTATTTGTTTTTTCAGAAAATATTACGCAAAAATTCTGATATTTTTACTCTTTTGCATGTTTGTCGCTGCACTTCTTCAGTAAGGTTTGATTCACTAAATATTTTCATTCCAAGATAGTTAAAATCCATCACTTGTTCTATAATTGAAATAGAAGACATTCTATTTCAAGTTCACACCGGATGCGCATCTAAAATGTGAGTTTTATTTAAAATTTATTAAAGAAAGTATAATTAAAAAAAATACACAAAGGTCTTGTTGAAAAGTCCTGTATATAATAATATTATAACAATATACTGTCGTGTTTTGAAACCATCCAAATTTTGTTTTGTTTAAATAGTAAATTATTTAAAGTTTGTTTTTTTTTTAGTTTAAATTTTGTTACGTCCTGTACCGTTAAAATTTTGTAAAATATTTATTTTTGTTACGAAGTTGGTAAGGGAGTAGAAAAGATGGCTTTATGCCATGAAACGTGAAAGTCAGCGGACTGATGTTTGTCCGTTGAGTGATTAACTTGATATTTTTAGTAATTTTGATATAAAAAGTGATTTTGGTTAAAAATGAAAAGTTGTTTTATTTAATGCAAAGTGTTGAAAGATAGTAATTTTAAGCTTTTTGAAGATTTTGGTGAAGTTAGAAATTATTTCAGTACGTAGTAGTTTGATAAGCCGGAGAGCTGTGCAATGGATACGCAAGAAATTTTGTGACCATAAAAATTTATACCAAAAGTTATTACTACATTATTAATAGATAGACATAATAATAGAGACGAATATTAAATACGAGGGCGGGCATATATATATACAAAATGTATTGCCAGTTAAATAATAACAATAAATAGAATCTGACGATAAAAACACACTATTAATTAATTTTGATTTTTATTGCTTATTTATTTCGTAAATTTTTAAATATTAAATATTAATTTTGATGGTTAATAATTTACATATTTTATTTAATATAATATAAATGAAACTTTATGTCAAAGATAAACTGCATAATTAACTAAAAATTACTTTCATAAAATGACATAAAATTTAAATTCATTTAAAATAAAGAAAATTTATTAAATAATAGCATATTAATAGGTGGAAAATACACTAACACAAATTAATAGTAAAAATTTAAATATGTTATTAAACTTGTGATTATTTCATCAAAAGGTTTTATTTATTATCAAGAGATATCTTAGTTTGGAAAGTGATCACTTCCGGACCGGCAGTTCGGAAAGTAAAACGAAAAAGATTTTTGCCGGTTGGAAAGTGAGAGTAAATAATAAACTATTTTCCAACTTATTAAAATTTAGTAATGGGTCGATTACTAACTGAGTGTGAATAAATAAAATATATTTGTTACGGTAGATCTGTAATATACAGAGTGCATATTTGAAAACGAACCACCTTAATTTCACACGAACTACACAAAAGCTCAGTAGATACTTATTATTATATATTATATTATACATCATATCAAATTTATAAATAGGTACCTATATCGTGGGCATACAGGTAAAAGTGACTAATGCCCGGTTTCTGAAGATCTCTGGTTAAACTACACATAGCTAATCATAGGTTAAAGTTAACCTAAGGTTAAAGTAAAATGGGTTTCTGAAACCACAAACTACTAAAAGATAACTAACCTATTGTCAACTCGTTTGATGTAATTGCCGGTAGATGGGGATATAGAAAACTTAGTTAAAATTAACCAAATAATTGGTAATTTTATTATTTTATGTTGGAAATGTTGCAAAAATCTGAGTATTCAAATGTTTAACAGAAAAAATTTTAAATCAATTATTTTATATGTGAAAAGAAAAATGTGAAAAACAGAATAGATTCTAGTAAACGAAGTAAAAATTTCACCGATTTCGACAGGGATCTTTTATTTGGTATAGTACAAAAATTGATTACATTGTAGAAAATAAAAAAACAAATGCAACAAATGACAAGTTAAAAACCGAAGCTTGGATGGAAGTATGCAAAAAATTTAATGCCAATAAAACAATGGTTCTAAGAAAAAGAAAGCAAGGAAAAACTTTAAATTAACTATAAGTTAATTAAACACTAATATCAATATAATTGAGCTTTCATCGACGTTTATCGCCTTTGTCAGAATTTATTTATTCGAATACGCAATCTGCGCATATTCCAAAACGTTAACCAACACATAACTCGTGCAGATCGGTAGGTTAACTTTAACCAGAGATCTCAGGTTATCTTTCCCTATAGAAACCCAAAATCTGCGGTTATATTACGGTTAACCTTAACCTTAGTATAACTCAAGCTTCAGAAACCGGGCATAAGTCAAAAAATTGTGGAAATGAGTTAAAATGATTAAGTCCGTAAAAATGTAAGACACAGGTCTGAAAAAAACGTCTATGTTCTAATAACGTATTGAACATGTTTTATTATTCGAAAAAATATTATAAAGCTGATTTTTCGCAAAATGCGAAACATTCAATTTGATTTATCTCGAAATTTTATTTTTTGACTTGTCACTTTTACCTGTATGCCCACGATATTTTCTTTACAAAATAATTTTATATGATCGCGAGTGCAAAGCTATAGAGCCATATTCAAAATCGGACTGTATAATAATAGAAGCTTTATTTTGTCAACTTTATAATGGCACGTATTGTGTACATAGGAATTGCACGAACGATATTAATAAATAATGTGAAATTTTATAATAATACATGCTCCACAGAACTATTACGTATATGACGTCAGTTGGCCCGTTACAATTTATGTGAGATTACTAACTCATAAAAATATTTTACTTCTTCAGCGTCACAATTTATATTAGAATCATTAATAATTTTCAATTATTTTGTCAGTAATAATTGTAATGGATTCAGTTTTTTACGTTAGAATACATTGATCATTTATATTTTACACAGAATCCATTTAAATGTCAAGTCAGCTTTCAATTTAAATTACTATGTCATGGTCTCTCGTAGATCTTGGCATTTTAAAGTTTGAAAAATTTAATTTTCCGCCGAGACTACCTAAGTATGCGATAACAGCAGCATTTTTGCAAAAAATTCATAAAACAAACTGCTTCACAAATAATAATGTTGAGCTATAAAGATAATTGTTATGATATGCAATCTGCATCAGACACAGTGTCGAGTTTATTGATGCAGCTGCTATGCTTCGATGTTTGATAAGAATCTCTCCATTGGAAAATATTGTCGTTGTTACATCCCCCATCATAGATCGTTTCCATCTGTTTTAGTGCCAAATGTTCTATTGTCATTACTTCCTGATGGAAATTTAGTTACATTTCGCTTCTCGGTTTTGCATTCTTGGTGTAACCAGAATACAAATTAATAAAAGTAGACACCTGCTTACAAACTGTAAATTAAGCGATAACATCGCTTGATCTGAAGAAAACTGCACTTTTTAAAACTATTACTATTGGCTGCTCATTTACACTGCTGTTGTCGGGCTCTGCTGCTATTTTAATGAACTTGTGCCGAAGGTATTATAGATATTTACAAAAATGAGAAGGAATGTGGTCGATAACACTAAAATAACCAACTTCAAAACGGTTTTCTAAAGGCGGCAGTTACAGTTAAAGTTTCCAACCGTGCATGCTGTACAAAAATGTTATTGTAAATTGAACTACATTAATTATAGCCGAATTTTAATTAAAAACAGAGATCCCTGTCGGTTTAGATCAATGCTATTGAGATACATACGGACGTCCAAGTGAATGGGCTCAGTTCTTCTAGTCTAGTTTCTGTGAGCTTCCGGTGGCTTACAAAGATCTTTTAACCAAATACGTTGATACAATCATTACTGCCCTTCTACTATATCTATGCCTTCAGATATCGGTCGTACAATAGTGATTTTTTAATGACAAATGGTTGCTTGACTGATTTACTTTCGTTATTTTTGTATATATCTGTTGTTTAGGGTGTATGTTTTTACTTAAAATCATAAAAACTTTTATTAAAAAATATTTTTAGATGCAACAACTATAAAAGTAATGTACAAATTGGGAACTTGTGCATACAGATACTTATAAAGTGTTAATAGGCGGGACTAATCATATGAAAACAGCCAATATAGTATACGCATTACATTTTTACGGTTTTTAGCCCTTTTTGAGAAACTTTGAAAATGATTCATTAAATTTAATGTTTATATTTGCAATTTACACCCTCAACTACCATAATTTCATTAGAAGATTTTCAAACTTTGGGTACGGGTTATCTTGCTCTGCCCCAACTTAATTATAAAAACTCTTATGCTACAAAGATGTTTAATATTGCTAAATTTCACTAAAATTGTAAAATTTTACATTTTTACAATAGTTAAAATTATTGGACGAAGTTTTATTGTTAATAAAAATACAGAACATAATTACTTAGTCGAAGTTCAAGTTGCATAAAAAGTGAATATTAAAATTTGTTTATTAAGTTTGTATTTGTGTTGGTAAATCTTTGAACTTTATTTCCAGTTAAAAAAGAAAATAATAAAAGCACTATACGCGTGTTTACATTCGATATGAGATTTTGCGACGGAGTGCCAGCATAGAATTTTAAAAAAGGCGAGCACTTTGTCATTAAAAATATTTGAAATAGAGTTTCACGCAAATCTGCCTACTCCTAACGCACTTTTCCGGCACGTCCTGTTTTTACGCGGTCACACCTTGTATCACATAAAGATGGTGTAGGTGTACAGTACTATATATTTTAGTGTAATCAGAGTTTTAGAGTCAAATGTAAAGTTGTTTACTAATTTGGTAACATTTTCTATTTCGGCGGAATACAAGTTGATGGCAACCAACAGACAGGCGAGTTTTGTTTTGACAGAATTCCCCGTTGGGTCGACCAGAAAACTCTATTAGCCGCTGTTAGTAAATTCCAGTTCTAACTTGAGTAAATTATGTTAGTCGTTCCTAACTAACACTGTTAACTTTAGCAACGACACGCTTCGTGTTCTGTTCGTTTATTCGCTGAATACAAGATGAGACTAGAGATTAGATCATCCCAAGCGGTATAATTAAGTGAGCCAGAACACAATGAAACCTTTCAGCCTAATTGTTAGACTGGTCTAGTTAGATGAGGTCGTTAATTTTAAATTTAAGAAAAATCGTTTTCCAAAGATGCTTTTGTGTTTCGAAACAATCGCCGAGATATATCTGGTGATTTACTGAATCGTGAAACACACAATTCCATATTATATTTTAGTGGGCCTCCTTCGTTCAAGTTCAATTATTTAAATTTAATTATCGTTGAAAACGTATCGCAGAATTTATTATTAATTAAAAGACAACTTTCATATATAGGCAATTTAAACCGATGAAAACAATTACCGAAGGAAACGTGACCGGTTTCGTAGGTAACTTACAATCGCTTTACTAACTGTAGTCTCTACACGTAGAAAAACGATCAATGCTTCGAAATGAAAAACTTTTGTGGGTAACCTATAGCGTTGCTTTAACCAACGTAGGCTATGTTACTTGAAGTTTTTTTTTATTTTTAGTTAAATTGTATGTTTCATTGTAGTCGGTTCTGCATTATTTGTTCCACTAATTACAGAGGTATTTTAGGCATAATAGAATTTATGTTATTATAGGCGGAATATTGCTTATCAAAGCGCTAAACCTACAGCGTAGAGTGGACACGAGAGAATTCACTGAACCAATATTTGGGATGCAAGTACATAATTATGTGAGTCCCTAACCAGATATGCAACCGCACGTACATTAAACATAAGTTACGGATTTAACTTTGCATTTTCGATACGCACAAAGAGAAGTTTGAGATACAAAAACGGCCTTGCTACGTACATACAAATTTTGATCTTTACACGCATAGGCCGGTCTGTTTAAACGTCGATCTTATGATGCTTCTACCGCACGAAAGTGTTATCGAATGGCCCATTCAAACTGTCTTTTTTTATTAATACAAAACAAATTAAATTAAAAAACTATGAATTTAATTAATTGTAATAAAATTGATCAGAGTCGAGTATTAAAATAAAAATCATTCCATAGTTCTGTTTTCTTATTTTAATTTTTAGAATTTTTTCTATTGTATTATAAAATGTCCATTGCATCCAAACGTTTTTTTTTCAACGCAGATTACAAATAATAATTAAAAATAAGTTCTTCTTTTATTGTCGATCTATGCTCATTACTTCTTTTGCGAGCATCTACAAGATTTCAATGAAAAAATAACTATAAAGTTTATAACTTAAAAGCTAAACTGAATGAAAAATAATGATGTCGAATTTATTACAATTTTAGTAATAATAAACGTTTAGAATATACAAAAATGGTAAAATACAACAGAATTTGTTTTTATGAAATTACTCACTCGTATGTAAGTAAATCCGACGACGTTCTGGAAGATAACCCTATCTTATACAATTTACTAAATTTTTATTTCAACAAAAACACATGTTGCAGTAAAAAACGGAATGCTAACTATTAGCATCTTAATCAATAAATGCCAGTGGCGGCTCGTGGGGAAAAATTTTGGGTAGGCCAGCAATATTTTATAAATAGATAAAATCTGCGGAAGATCGTGAATATTTTCTTGAGTTATAATAAAATAATAATATGCTCTATTAAGTCATTTTATTTAAATAATAGAATTACTTACAGTTACTCGAAAAAGTATTCGGACGCTCCTATGTTAGCAATGTAAATTGTACTTTTTGAAAACTCTTTTTAGCATATAAAAATCGCTTTTACAAAAAACTTTTCAGACATTTTTTGTAGATAATTTCATTCCCTTCATTTTTGTTTTCAAACATTTTTTTATTCGTCTCCTCGTTTTCGATCGAGAGTGACTTAAAGTAGCCTCGGTAAAAATCCCATGGGAATCCCTCGAGAAAACCATTGTGCATTTTTAATTTTATTAAAAAGTTTTACCGAGGCTGCTTTAAGCCACTCTCAGTCGAAAACAAAGTGACAAAATAAAAAAATGTATAAGAACAAAAATGAAGACAATGAAATTTTCGACAAAAAATGTCTAATAAGTATTGCTGTAAAAACAATTTTTATATAATAAAAACAGTGTCCAAAAGGAGCAATTTACATTGCTAACACAGGAACGCCCGAATACTTTTTCGAGTAACTGTACATTATGTTATAGTATTTATAAACAATGATTGATTTTTTTATTTTTGCTCTTCGTAAATCTGTCTATGACATTGTCGTGAAATGTGTCCGTTTTTAATAATTTATCAAGAATGTCTTTTTGTATTAATAACAGTGCAAGTGAAGATAGACGATCTCGCAATAGCAATACCTACCGCTTAAACTATTTTGCAATAATAAAAATACACTACAAAGTGCAAAATACCGCTTAATTTTCTTTTGTTATTTAATTAATTTATTTAATTTGAGATAAATATTCTTTTTTGTCATCTAAACAGCTTTAAAATCCCGCTCGCATGTGTCCGATAAGAAAAACTGTTTATGGTGAGGTATCATATATGTAACTGCAAGTATCTGGTAGGCACGGGCCTAAGCGCTGGCTATTGAAGCTATAGTATTGCTGTATCGGGCGTCATGGACCTACTGTTACATTGTGCTATATGTACCAAGCTAGGCCAGTGCCTACACTATAATACTTTGAAGCAGATACAAATAAAAATATAAAACACGCTAATTTTTTCAGCTGTTGTTGCAATTTTAAGTGCAAATAATAAAAAATAACAAATATTAATTGTCCATAATATTAAAATATTAATTATATTGTACATAAAGAAAATGTTATTTATGCACAGTTAGAAAAGAATTGTAAAATTTACTTTAAGTTAACAAAAACGTAAATGTAATTTTTTTAGAGTAAATTTTAACAACAAATTTGATTTAGATTTACATTAAGAGAGCTACCCATTTTTGTTAAATTGAAGGGTGACAATATTACAACAAAATTTATTAAGTTTAATGAATTTACGTAACTAAAGGTATAAAGTACAATATCTCGATAAGTATAACAACTTTTTTTTGTTAAATGCAACAACATAGCTTTCGTTATTATTAGCGCTAAAGTTGGTTGTTAAATTTACAATAAATAAGTGTGGACCTGTGGGAACAACATTTTTTTGTTAATTTAACTTTTCATTTCTAACTGTGTGGACATTAAATTTTGGGTAGGCCGGGCCTACCTTGCCTGTTCTTTAAAACCGCCACTGATAAATGCTAACCTATAGATCATCACCGCTTACGTCCAACTATGTTCATCATTTTAAATGTTTAAAGTGATTAAATATCTAATTATTGCTTCATTTAGAAATTTTTTTAAAAGCATAATTAATGATATTATGTGATGCATTTTATGTTAACCTTTCAATGTTTTAGAATAAGTATATCTGATCCACAGTCTAGGTCAAAGAGACAGAGACTGAGGTATTTGAAATAATCGAGGGGTGAGACAGAGGGAAACACTGTTCAACCTGATGATTGAAGATATAATCAGAAAAATTGATTTTACAAGTACAATAACCAATTAATAAAGAGGCGTAGGTGATAGCTTATGCAGATGACATTATGATGCTGTCTAGAACAGAGAAGAAAATGAAAGAAATCTACGAGAAAATAAACCAACAAGCTACAAAATAGGGATGAAGATTAACAAGAAAATAAACAAAATACATGCAATGCAGAATAAGAAAAAACAGGAAACCTCAAACTTAAGAATAGGAGTCCATAATTTTGAAGAAGTAGATAACTTGAAGTACCTTGGAGTCAGAATCAACAACAAAAGTAGCAGAAAAGATGAAATAAGAGAAAAGTTGTAAGCGGAAAACAGAGCTTACTATATGCAAAAAGAAAGACACTACAGAAGAGAAATATCACCAGAAAAATGAAAATGAGAATTTATTAGAGCCCAATAAGACCTACGATAACGTATGCAGCCGAGGTAATGTGCATGACATTCAGGGAGGAAGAAAGTCTGCGAGTTTTCGAGAGAAAATTGATAAGAATGATTGTGGAACCAAGAAAAACTGAAACCAATAAAGTAAAAAAAAAAACGATTAGATAGAAGAGGAACTGAGAAAAGAGAATATTGTGAGATTTATCAAGGCGCAGAAAATACGCTAGCTGGACCATATCAATCGAAGAGAAGAGAATTAACGAGAAAATGAAATAGAATGGTGATGGAGTGGAAGCCGGATAAAGATAGAAGTAGGGGAAGACCAATAGCAAAATAGTGGGACATGATTATGAAAGATTTAAATGTCATAAAGAACTAGAGATCAAAGTACACTGACAGAAAAATATAGAGAGTCATAATCAATCAGACGAAAACCAAAAAAAATTATGACGAAAGCGATAACAACAGGAATAATCCACCTCAGGAGATGGATTGTAAAGACTCTTTAAGGAGTAGTATAAGCCGTCAGGAATGAAACCAATATTCATTCATTCATTCATATCTGATATTTCAGACTTTTAGCTAAATATTGTAATATAAGAAGATATATTTTACAAAATTTTCAATTATTTTAATTATTATTAACTTTTAAATTTTTATACTTCTTGATCAAGGATCGAACCTACAATTTCAATTACGGCACACGTTGTGCGTCTCAACGCCTTGTCATAACAATAAATTTTTATAAATGATAACTCTAAAATTTATACGATAACCGGCAAGCAGCTGTCGGCTTATCAACCAACTTCGTCGTTTCTCCGTTTTCATTATTTTATTAAATTTCAAATTAACCAAATTATAAACTCCAATCAATCTTGGTTTCATCAAAAAATTCTCTATTAATACTCAAATTATAAAATCAGCCGACCCACAAAATTACACGTCCGCTGCGTCGGACATTTTTAGCAAATAAAGCCCCAACTCTTCAACATTTATTGCTAACCTTATTAGTTTTAAAATAAATTATTATTTTCAATTTCAAATTACATTTTTAAATTTAAAGAATAGATAACAAACAATAGACAATATATAATTATTTTCAAATATTAGTAATTAATTATAATCATTGCTTAATATCGGCATTCTGCTCTGTCACATACTTTTTTTGAGAGCAATAAGACGAAGTTCTTCCAAAATTGAATATTGGAAGAACTTCTCTGGAGAACCAGAGAAAAGAGCTTTCTTTTGAACGTAATTACTGCGGAGTACCGAGAGATATTTTATACTGCTGTGACAACATATTATATTATAAACAAAACAATTTGACCGACCCTGTGATAATTATAATTTTTTTAAATTTCATTTTTGAAGGTTGGATTTTGAACCGTGCAAGGTGGGAAGAAAAGAGAGAAAATAATTGCATTTTTCCAAAAATGGCCGCACGAATCGGTTGTGCGTATTTTGACTCTGTGATTTTTGATAAAGAGTTTCATGCTAGTACTTTGCAACAGTGAGATTTTGAACATTTTGATTTGGATTGTTGAATATTTAATGATTTTTGATAGGATTTAACCGTATTTGAGTTCGTTTTCAATTGTGAGTTTTAGATTTTGTTTTTATTAATAAAGGAGATACTGTTTTTGATGAATAGTATTTTTTTATTAGATATCAAAAAATTGTACTTTGAAGTGAGAATAATTTTAATTTTGTTTGATTTGGAGAGTAAAATTGAAATTTGTAAGAGCGAACGTGTGACGTGATAGCCGTCGATTTGTATAAAGAAATCACAAGTTCGAACCTTTGAAGAAGTAGTAAAATTTTACATTTTTCATTTTAAATTATCTGCAATTGAATAATTTTGATTAACAACGAAGACAAAATCGTCACTAGAATTCGCTCCTGAGGGCAGATTGTTCCACCGCATTGAGAGCTAAACCGAGGCAAATTCTGATAGTTTAGTAAAAGGTTTGGTTAATTATAAAAAGTTAATCAAATACCACCGTAATAATATATTATTTGTCTTTGGTTCTCATTTATTAAAATCAATTTCTTTAAAATCACCAATAAAAGCAAAAAAACCCCCCATAACCCCCAGTATCTCAGAAACTGTATTATAATAATAATGATTTAATATTCTGTTTTAAGAGTTAGAGCCAGTTCCACCAACTCTGATTAAATACTTTAATCATGATTAGTTGGGGTTAATCGCGGTTAAATATAAAATAGTGTTCTACCATCTATTTAATCATGTTTAAAGCAGTTTAATCATGGTTAAACAGCCTTTAAATTAATCGGCCGATTACATCAGTCTGGTGTATGAACATTTCTTTCAATGTAGTACAAAATAATGTTGACATTTTGAACATGCGAAAACCGTATTTTTACGTAAAAATATAGTTTTAATAGTAATTATTTTTTGATATCATCATTTATAATGTTTTACAACAATATTTTTTCTTCATACCTCGGTCGAAAGTACGTACTTTCCTCTCTAATGGCAGGGAAGAAAGTTTAACATTTACTCCCTGAGAGGAAAGTACGTACTTTCGACCGGCTATGAAGAAAAATCGTATACACTACACAGGCCAAAAGTTGAAATCTCGGTCCTACGCGTCATGATGCCCTCGGCTTTGCCTCGGGCATCATGACGCGCAGGGCCGAAAATTCAACTTTCAGCCCTAGCAGTGTAATATACTATTTCTTCTTCAGATAATGAAGATATTGTGAATGTTTTGAATCCGGGCGTTTTTGCAAGCTGTAAAATAATAATAATATCAAAAAACGTCAACTTTACAAAAAAAGTATTATTGTTAACTTATTATTAATTGCACGTGGAACTTTTCAATGTACAACGATATTTAAATGTAATAAATTAATAAAATTATTACGGTAGTTGATGATATTCCTTCACTCATAAAATAAAAACTGTAAAATATTTATATTTGAAATAACAAAATGAAATTTGAGGCTATTCTTACTCTGAATATGTTTTTAAATCCAGTTAAAAGCAGTTCATAAGAACTACAATACATAAATATCAACCAATCCAAACAGCCTTTGCAAGATTATACCCGAGCATACTCGAAGTAAAGTCGTAAATAAGTCAACTAATCACGGTTAATGATTAACCGTGATTAGTTAATCAACGATTTAATTAGTGTTTTGTTCAGATGTTTGTTCAAACAAACACATAAATCTATTTTAAGCTTGGGTGTCGCTTACGAGGTTTTTGTAGCTCAACGACAACATGCTTAATTTACAATGTTTGTATTGTGTTATATATACTGGAATTTAAACATGACGCGCTTACCTTTTCATGACTAGGCTAGTTGTCTGAGTTTACCACGACTCTTACTCACCGTCGCGTCAGTCGGAGAAAAACTGTTGAATAAGGTAAAAGAATAAAGATTTTTTGTAAATAAGTGCAAAAACCACTTGGTAAGCATTTTTGACTTTTTGCATGATCGTGAAGTACATTAGTTATTAGGTGACAGATATATTTCAAGATAGCATTAAAAAATATCTATAATAAATTTTTAAAAAAATCTAGAAAAAATTTTCTGATGAACTTTGATCAAAAGTAACTTCAGATATAATAAAAACTATGCCACAAAAATAAAATTTAAATACCAGACTTTGGATAAGGTAAAAAATACGAATAAGAGGCCTTTTTGTATTTTACACATAAGTAACTATTTTCTGCTTATTAAAAATTTGTTACTTTGAATTCGTTGGAAAGATCTATTTTTAATAATATTCACGATTGATTTATGTCATTTGAAATTTAATATTAAAGTTTCTTTCTGGTTTAATTTGTTGAATATTTTTTCACAAAAGCTAAAATTTTGAATTGATTTGATCGATTTTTAAATTGGTAAATTAAAACATATTGCTCCTTCTACGCTACGTTGCACAAATTTTGTTGAACACGTCATACCCGTGAGGAATTGTTCATAAAATTTTCAGAGTTGTAATTAAACCACTTGGTTTTCTCAACGTTTAAATGTATTTTTTTAAATAGCAAGAAAATGTATGGTGATCGAAACGAATTCTTACGGACTATGCATTTTCAAAATTTTCAAAAATTTATTTGATTACGATTTATTTACAAACATTGTTGGATATTTTCTTTTCGAAACAGTTCAATAAAATTTTTAAATACACATTGGGTTAAATAAAAATCCAATTACAACTATTTTTAATGGAACAGCAGCTTCAAATAAATTAAGAACATAAACAAAATTCAACAACATTAAATATTATTTTTAAGTTATTTATTTAATAATAAAATGTTTCAAAATAGGTGTCCAAAACCATTTATAATGCCTGTTTTATAATTGTGTCATATAATTCGATACGTTTTTGTAGTTAAATTTCGTGTTTCGATTTCAAAACGAATTCATTGCATGTTTAAAATATTTATTCATTTATTGAATTAGCTGAATTGGCTTCAGTATGAACTAGCATACATCGTACAATGATAGTTACGTCACTGTTTTTATTTTTCAATCAGTGCAATCATGTTCAGCTTAGTCGTCTCCGATAGTCAATTAAGGAAAAGGAATACTTCCTATTCTACGTACTCTTGCTTTATGAGTGCGTCCTGTAATTACAATTAATGTATCAAGTTTATACTTCACTCATAGTTTTGTAAGCGTTTCAATAATATATTCTAGTAGGGTGCTAACTTTGCTACATAGATGAGAATTACGTTTCTCACTCCGTAAATAGTCAATTTAAGTTTTTAACCTGAAACACAATACAATGCACTCCAACGGCGTTAAATGTTAAATTTAAGTTTAAATGCGTGTAAATAAATGCAGACAATAAACGGCGTTAAACGTTACACTAAATAAGAACTTTCTAGTTTGACGCCGTTAACATTGCCATTCTAATCTAATTTTTCAAGTTTGTTGTAATTTGCAACTTAAAACTGGAAAATTTTGAAAATAAAATTACTTGAGTTAATTCATAAACGCAGAAAATGTATAATAAACGTTGTAGTGAATTAAACACTGCATTATAAGGTATAACTGTTAAATAAATCTGAATGGTAACGGCGTTCAACGCCTTCGACTTTGCGTTTTGTTTCAGTTTTTACACTACACTGCTGGCTTTACAACACATACCCATTGTCTATAAAATAACGTTATTTCCTTCCTTTCCTATATTACAGCAAGTAAACCAAGAGATGAATATAATAATTATAGAACGATAATTAAATCATCATGCTCGGGTCGCTCGTGTCCGATAGTCTTATTTAAGAACAATATCGTGATCAAATAAGCAATCTTTAGATTAACTATATTATCAATCAAATTATTTAGCTTGTTAAGAGCCATATTTATAAAGGGCCTCTGTAAAATTTTCTGCAATAAAATTTTAATGCTATTTGTCCCCGACCAGATAAATGAACATAAGACGCAGCTATCAACAACATGGTATTTATTAAAACTTAATGGTTTTTATTTTTAGTTTATTACTTCGATTTAATAGCTTTTATTTCTTTTCTTTTTACTATTACTACAGTTTCAATATTTAAAAAAAATTTATAACTAACTCGTATTTCAATTTTTATTAAATACTTTCTACATTTTCAATTTACATTTATTGCTTTTTTTTAGAATCTATAAAATAAATATTTTATTGTGCTGTAGAAATTTATATTGCTAATCTGTTTCTTTTATTTTATTCGTATATCAGTTTCTATTTGTTATTGATTTTTCCTATTTATGTTGTAATGTTCTGATATTTTTCGGATACGAGCATAACATTTCCAAACATTAAAGCAATTATCGAGATTTTCTATCAAATAGTTAATTTTTAAAGTAGTCGCCATTATTATAAAAGATCATAAAGACGATAACAAAAAACTGAATAATGCAAATGAAAAGTTTCGAGGAAAATGTATAACACAACGAAATAAATTTTAGTTATGAAAAAAATTTATGCTTTTTAAAACTAACAGCACCAGAATAATTATACTCTTTTGAAAATTAGACTGCATTTTAGATATTTGCCTACAAAAGACAATACACGGTATTTGCAGTTAATTTGCAAGACAAATTTTAAGTACAAATGTCAATTTAACGTTAACGGAAATAATTGCGCGTAGGAAATTAAAGTATTAATCTTCAGAGGTAGTTGGTAATTATGACTTTGAATTTTAGTAGATATGAAAGATCGTACAAGAGGGACTTAAAACAATGGTAACGCAGTTTAAATTTAATGTTCTTACGTAGAGTAAAGTAATTTATAAAATAATGTCTCTCGTCATGTAACTTTTCGGTAAACTGAATTTACACTTAAAGTGAATGTTGTAGTTAAGTTGTATGGTTTAATAGATAATGATCATGTATGTTAATATTATTTAGCTTCAAGATGAGAAAAACGATGTAATAAAATAATAGGGAGAATAATCGTAACTAAATTCGTTTAACTTAATTCAGCTTTCGGTGGCCGGCTAAATAGACCCTAATGTACCGAATCGTCACTACACATCTCGGTTTCATATTAACAACATATTCCTATTAAAATAAATAATACATTTTGAATTATCCTGGTTGCCCACATAGTCAGAATAATCAAAACAGTGGGATCTATTTCTTCCAGAAATTACAGAAATACAATTTCAAAAGGGTTCTAATTGAGGCGCAACCTCGATAACCCCAAGTATAATTAATAAATTTAAGACCGTGTTCGGATTAGACAATTTTATTAAAAAAAATAAACGCATAAAATCAATTATTTCTTAAAATAATTTTGTTGTTAACTGTTAAATACAGCTTAAAACAATTTCATATTACCGAAAGTTCGGATTATCGGGGTTGCACTGTATTATTATCAAGCTTTTTGTATAATTTATTGCAAAACAGTTTGTACTTTTTGAACAATTAAATGATTTTCTCGAGATAAAACTGACGTAATAGTCTATTAACCCTAAGGATATCATTACTTACAATTTGTAATCTTCCAAGACAATTTCATTCCTTAATTTTAAAATTCAGTCTTTCTTCACACAAAATCTAAATTTACATAAAAATTAAAAATTTACATTTTAGTAGCAATATGAATTTTTAAAAATTATTATATTATTTTTTGGTTATATTTGGTCCCCATAATATTATAGCAATCGTTCCTTATAGATATAGAGTGTCTCAAAATTTATTGTGAGAGCACGTCACGAACCGAGCCATGTGGTCTCCCAGAGCAGTTTACAATAAATTTAGCAAATAAATTTTTAAATAAATGTTTATTTAGCACGTCGTGTTTTACTTAGTGTTCCTTTAATTTAAAATTAATGATAGTTATATCTTGAAAATCTTATATATCGCAAAGTTAAAAATTCAATTAAAGTAAAAAAAGTTGTAAAGTTTATAGATAGATTTAATATATCGAGGTTTAATGGTATAAAAGGGTCAGAATTGTTTTATCGTAAAGCTGAACTTTTATAGTACCTACATAATTATTGCTATATTTTTCGAGTAACTAAAGTTTTATATTGCTTGTTCTGTTGTGAAAATAATAAAATTCAATTAGATAGAATGAAAGTAAAGTTCCAATACTTATATTAACCCAACGGTCAAGTCCTGAAAGTCAGCTTTTATTAAAGTTCTCTAAATTTTTTTATTGGCTTAATTATCTTGAAACTTTCTGCTATTCCCAATCACAGATTAATATTGATACGACACTAGAACGAGTGCCAAATGTGTGCAAAGTTCTGTCGTTTCCATGACTTTGCAAAAAGTACGAGTTTTATTTTGCAAAAGAGAAAATTTTAGTTACATGGAACATTGACCATAGTTCTTCATTAGTTGAATTTATTATTGATAGTTGATAAAGTAAGAGTGTCTACGATAAATTAAAAGAAACTTTTGTTTTTCGGTTATTATGCAATTGTTTGGTGAAGTATATAATATTTTATTTGTAGTTCTAGAGCGGTAAGTATTACTTACGCCCTATCGTGCAAAATGTAATAATATGGCTTTGCTTGTTACTTTCTTAAACATACGTAAACATGCAGGCTATATGACACCTTACATCAGAATTTTGTATAAACTTTCGATAAACATTATATTTCTTTCTGTTGCAATGATTAACTAATGGCCATACCTACTTATTGATATTCGTTTCTATAAATTATCCACCATTATATTGTTATGGAAAAAATAAATAACATCACAGTATTGTCATTTATTAGAAAGATATTATAGTAGCATAAGTAAGTATATACTTAATGTCATAATATTATACAAATGTACTACATTACATTACTGAGTTATTCGTACTTTAGAACGCTTATCAGATGGTTTTTCAGGACGAAATTCAAAGAACAATATTAAACTCTTTAAGCAAAAAAATTTTCAAAAAAAAAGCAATGAAATTGGTATAAAATTAAATTAAGACTTTAACAAAAGTAGTATACGCATTCGTTTACCTTTTAAATTAATCTCTTCTTTTCCTTTTCGATTCGTAGCTAAGGTTTAATGTGGGAGACTGTTTAATATCGGTTTCAAATGACTAATTTTAAAAAACATATTGAATTAAAATTTTATGTATATTATTTATTAAAACCATAAAAATTTTTCTATTAGTTGCCATACAAAGCAATGTTGTTTATAATTAATTAATTGAAATGAAAATGTAAATTTAGATAACTTTTGAGTTATAATTAAATATGAACCCAAGTTAAATATAATTAAAGAGATTTAATTGTATGAAATAAAAAGTACCTTTGAGATGAGAATCAACAAAACAATAAATTATAATAATGCAGGTTACGTGGGTACTATACAGGGTGTCCGGAAATACCTCTATCAGAGAACATAAAAGGTATTAATTTGAGTAATAATAACTACGGAATATTATGATCGAAAACATCGCATCCTATGTCAAAACAAGATGATACTCTTGTATTTGCACAACCACATCCGGACATCCTCTCAGAGGATGGGTTGGCAGACCTTGAAAAAAAAAACTAACGTACAAAGAGAATATATTTTCATAATATGTTTTACAAATTATGTAAATACCTAAGAATAAAATAAAGAATAACATTTAAAGTAAAACTGCGACTACTTTAAATTAAATGATTAATTCACTTCAAAAAATACTAAATTCGGTAATTTTTACACATGCTCTTAGTATGTACACAACCCTCCGGTAACTTTGTTAAATAAAAATATATAAAAATAATTTAAACTTGCCTTATTATTAAATTAAAATCCTTTGTGTTTGTTCATACATTGTGATGTGAAGAGTATAGCAGATTAGTGTGACATTAATATTAAAAACGTTGTATTAAAAGTTTTTTACTTTGTTGACAAAATGGTTAGCTACCGAGTAACTCGCCAAAATATAGGTTTGATAGATTAAGTTGGCTTATGTGTATGACTGCAGTATTAATTCGCGCGGTAAATATAAAATTAGTGTTAAATAATAAAAAGAATATTAAAAGCGCCTTTCTTGTGAGGTTTTCTAAATTTACACTTCTTTGTTACTGGTTTCAAATTAGTGTTGACGTACTTTAAATTTTTTTTTGAGATAATTCTGTAGAGACATTATTGTCTACACTCTTGTGTAGACTTATTACTTTCTTAATTACGGTTTCATTATTAAACAAATTTATTTTATAGAAATTGAACTCTGACACTGGAAAATGACGGCAAGCGAGTTTCTGAAAAACGATCGTGGAAAATTACCAAGCGAGGCGTGGAGAGAATGCAATAGAAAAACGAATAGAGATCTAAAAGATCTGTCGATAACATTAAATAACACATCTTGTTGGTTCATATTTTACTTATCTAAATATATTAATTGTTAACTTGTGATAAATAATATCAAATAAATTTAAAATTGAGCAAGTTAAATTAACGTTAAAATATAAATTTTTTATTTTTATGCTTTCAGCGAGTTGCATCGCTTTCATCAGAATAATAATTATAAGAAATATGCATGGAAACCGCAAAATAACGTATTGTCATCTGAACGATCTATGATCTAAAAATTCTTGAAAACAAGGAGTATATAATCGTGGGTTAAGGAACAACCTAAAATAAGTTTCCATCAAAGTAGGAAAAACTTAACCCCGATACGTTAAGGTAATTAGGTAAGTAGATGGTTGTAGATATTGCTCAAGCCATCCATATCAGTTTTTCTATTCATGAAGTTCTTTTTCTTCTTGATGCATATCATTTTGTCATTTCTTTGTAGTTGCTAACTGATTTTAAAATTTTGGCATTTTTAAAATCTGCATTATGTCCATCGACAAGTATATGCTATGCAGTTGATTCTGGTTTGTTACAGCGGATACTAGAGATATGTCCACTCATTCTCTTCTGAAGCCATTAGTTGGTTTGCCCAATATATACCAGCTTACAAGTTGTACATTCAACTTTATATATTAGGTCTAAGTTTTTCTCTGCAGGAACGGGTTCTTTTAATTTAGTGTACAGTTGTCCGATGTTATTAGTGGATCTAAAGATCATATTAATTTTATGAGGTTTTAATATTTGTTGTAGTTTTTTGCTTAGTCTAACTGTGAAGTTCGATGTTTCTTTCTTAAAACCGCTACCATTGTAGAGTTTGTTAACACGATCATTTACAATTTTCTTCACAAGTTTTTTAAAAAATCCATTTTTGAACAATGTCTCCTTAGCTATATTGAATTTTAAACTTATTTGGTATTATTTTACTTATCAACTTAAAATATCCAAATGGGATACTTTTAAAATACACCAAGAGAATTGTATACTAAATGAGTCTTACCACAAACTTTAAATAAATTTAAATTTTTGAAAGGCTGCATATCTATTTCAACTATAAGCTATAACTATAAAAGCTATTTTTCTATTTTAGATCTCTCTCCGGTGATGCTAAAAGTTTGGCCAATATTAAAAAAACACGTCTATATATACCTACTATACTTTAAGACTTTTTTCGTACTACTTGCGTCACCCGCAAACTAACTTCACTTCCTCTTAGTTAACTTTGAATTCTTTTTCAACCACTGGTACATACTGGCGTACGTCTTCATCTTTGGTAATACATCAGTGTACCTGAGGTTTCTAAATAATACTCCAACCTCATGCTGGTACAAATAATATTTCAATTGAAATGAAAATTTGTTCAAAATTTACCAATAAATGAATTTAAATTGCAGCAGATACAAATATTTAAGGTATTAGCAACATAAAATTAGAATTACACACCTGATTAAAAGTTTTCAAATGGTTCCTTGAGAAGCAATTTCAAAGAATTTTATTTAATCAGTGGTGGCAGAGGGTGCTACCTCTCGAAATAGAATATTAAACTTTATACCTTATAAAATTATTATTGTTAAAAACTCCGAATAATATTTTTTACAATTATCGTAACGATAAGAGGTTTTTTTTTAGCACAATTACATAACCATAATTTTAATAAGCATGTAAATAATATAATAATAACAATAAAAATATATTAAATATTAAATACAATAAAAAATATATATTGTGTTGTTTCAAAATGGTTAGCACCCACCCTGTGCATTTTGGTGAAAATTTTATTTTAATAATTTAAAGTTGTAAGATTGTAGAATATGTTAGGTGGGGACGAATTGCAATAAAATCAAGGCTTTTCGCCAAAGATGGCTGCCCGTATTTGTCGTGCGTATTTTAGCTTTGTGAGATTTAGTTTTGAGATTTGAGTAATTTAAAATTGTGAGTAATATTTTGGATTTAATTTGAATAAAGTGATTTTTATGCGTTTGCATCATTGGGTTATTTTTTTGAAATGTGGAATTATTTCTGGAAATTTTTTGATATTTGCTACCGAGCGGTAGTGAGGCGATGTGTTTGATTGATTTACAAAAAGAACATTTGGAACAGTGATTTCGATTTGGATTATTAGAAATTGGAAAATTAGAATTATATTTGTAAGTGCGAGTATGTGGCGAGATAGATAAGCCGTCAATTTGGATAAGTAAGAAATCGAAGATTCGATCTCTTATGAAAAATATTAAAATTTTACATTGGAAAACGATTTTTTTTTCTGAACAGGAATTTATTTTTATTTTGAAACTGAGAACCTCGCTCTAAAATTATACCAACTTACCCGCAATCCAGGGCTACCCAAAACAAACAACTGTATTAAAAATTTTCTACGAGAATTAACACTCGAACTAAAGTTCCTACGAATCTTACCTTAAGTTGGGTCCGGCCCAAGAATGAATCCTCAACTAAATAGGGTGGTAATAAAAAGGTAGATCGAAAGCAAATAACTAAGAGTGAAATTAAACTTTTAATCGAGTGCAAATTTAAAATAACTTGGTGGACAAAAGAAAGTATTGCCACAGTAAAATAATCGAAAACTGATAATAATTTTGGTTTACCTTGTGAATTAATGTACTTAAACCTAAATGGTGGATGGATGATCTTAAAATTAAAACACACACAATTTTTAAATATCAGAATAATTTAGATTATCGCTCAATAGACAAATTGTTCACACTTCGATTAAATATAAAAACACAACGCCACACGTAAATTTGTTGTCTGTAAGTTAGAAAACCCAAATAACACTAGGAATATTTAACTATTTAAACGTTAATTAATAAATTTATTTTATATTTGTAAGCTATAAAAAATGTTTCTATATTCTTAATGAACAAGTTTCACTTTTTTTTTATTTGAGAGTAGTGGTCAAACTGAGTATTCACAATTTTTTTCAAAATTTTTTGAGAACGTCTAAGGTAAGAAAATAATTGTTAAAGGACTGGCCGCTGACGTCATGGGCCGGCTATTTCAAAAAATAGGCCTACTTTAGAAGCCAATAGAAACAGCTCAGTTGCCAAGTCGAAACTGTTGAAAGTTGGTAAGGTAGATACCAATCTAGTAGTTGTTCGTCTTATTTTGATATTTAAACAGCTGATTTTTAGTTTCAACAACAGCGCATAATCATGATTAATTTTTATTGGTCAATCATGGCGCTCAGTTTAAATACTTTTTCAAATTTTAAATTTTTTTTCTAAATCTTAGGTTGAGTTTCGAGACCAACCAATTATACAGATAAATAGCATTTTGATCAAAGTTTTATGTTCATATATTACTTTAAAAATCTGTGACTAGTGAATCTCGTCCATTGTAGGACCAAAAACATAAATAGTGGACTTAGCTTACCCGTAACAAACAATCCTACAAGACCAGAATAATAGAAATCCTAATGGTTAGTAAGCCTTAAAATTAAATACTAAAATACATAATACATAAAACTTTAATATGGTTAGCTTCAAAATTATTACTCTTTAAGATTGGTAAATCGTTACGCCGATAAATTTAAAATGAATTACACCTGGACAATACTAGAATAACCTGGACAATAAAGAATCGTTGAAAGTTAAATGTAATTTAATTGTTAAAAATTTGATTCACAAAAACGAAAAATAAATTCCAAAGTTTAAGTAATTAATGAAATGTTTTAAGCACAAAAATCGAGAACGGGTTGATAATCAAAATGAAGAATAATCACTTACGAGTTGAATTCTTTAAACAAAGGTTACTATGGAGTCACTGATTAATGGCGTCAATGATTAGTACAAAAAAGGATTTTTCATCGGAGAACATCATCTAGTTGATTAAAGATTTTGAATAAATATTGAATTATTTTGAAAGCCAATGATGGTAGGAGCAATAGGAAACGACGCTTTTAATTGATTCGAAGCAATGTTAACATCTTGCAACAAATTTCGATAAATGGGATGCACTTACATGTGCCGGTAAGTTGATTCAGGTATTTTGGAGAAGTGCAGATTTGCAAAACAAAACAGTACGGCTAAATGATCAATTCCAGATCATTCCTAGCCCCAAAAATTTAATAAAACTCACTAAAACTTCCAAAATTGTCAACAAAGAAAAATGCTGCTTAACAACAAACGACGTCATTCTACGAGTAGGGACAAGCCCCCCCACTGAATTATAGAGAGCGCATTACAGCGTTACAACTTATTTTCTTATAAAAGCCTTAAGATAATTATTAACTCCACCAAAGTTTCCGTACTTTTCAATGCGATAGATCGTTTTTCTACGTCTCGTCATGCCATAATAATATTCTGCTGTCGTATTTTAGGATGGCAAGCGGCATTAATTTTATATTTTTGAAATGTGCTAAAAAATTTTAGAATCAGGAATTTAGATTTTGATAAGAATCAGACTGAGAAGATATTGTCGATCAGCCGTAATTTTTGTGTTGACAAGAATATTTTTATTTTAAATTAACAATAAATAGATTTAATAAAGAATATGTATTTTGATATTCGCAAGTGAAAAAGCATTAAAAGTATAGGACTAAAGATTTTACATAAGTATAGTCTCAGGTTAGCCTTTGGAAAATGTATCGTGAAAGAAGTATCAAACTCAGGAGTATAAAATCAGTATAAAAATTAGAAGTATAAAATCGTACTCAAATTCCGAAAGCGATCTACATCGACTAACTACACCGGACTGTTTTGTCTTGATGACTTTGACCACGTTCAAAAGTTTTCATGTCAACTCGCAAACGGAAAAAGAAACTGCTAGGTTGTTTGTAAATAAAAATTCTACCTGCCCTTGCAGGAAGACAGTATTTTCTTCACACTCTGGAAAAATCCAGATTTTTAAAAAAATAGTGAAGAGGCCCACGATGTTAAAGCTAACCGATTTAGGGCGGTGAGCGAGAGTGTGAATTCAATTGAATACTGCAGTACGGCTTCCCCGAAAAGAAACACAAATTAAAACAAAACGTATTTATTAACTCCAAATACAAGAGATCAAAAAAAGTATAAAAGGTTGTCAATCGTTTACAATTATCGGCGTAGTTGGCAAAAAGTTATGACAAAAAAATCGTCCTCAAACGAATGTTCGGGTGCACTGACAAACCATTATCGAAAACTATGATGACACTCAAAATATTATAGTGTCGAATGAGAAATCAAAGCTGCTCGCAAAAGTGGCTCGTTGGGTTAGAAAAGAAAAAAACACTTACCCGGGTAATTACAAAGTTTATCAATACAAAATTTTCCACCTAACGGAAACCAACAGCTTATGAAGTGATGCAAGTAATCGCAATCGTTGTCCAGCTCTCGAACTTCGGAAAAAATGACGTTGAGCCGTTAACGCTTGGAAGTTTGCGGTACCCCTGCACTTGAACCAAAAAGAAGGAACTCTGGGAGTCACAACTTCGAGACGTGATGTAAAGTAAGGAAAACTGAAAAATCTTCAACTGCGTTGAAAATTTCCGTCCGTAATTAATCCAAAAAATGGCACAAACCAAATTATACTGATAAGCAGTTGTGATTAAAAATATTTCAATTCTTGCAATATTCGTTCTTATCCAATTATTATCGAAATAGTTGGTGTATCCAAATTTATAACAAAAAAGAAAGGTATAAGGTAAGGTAAGGTGCTTCCTAAAATCATTAAATGATAAAATAAACCGATGTAAAATTTAAAATATTTTACCTAATTACAGACGAGATATAACCTTAACCGTGTCAAACCTGTTATCAAAACGGCCTAGCAAAAGCGTTATCAAAACTCGCAGTTTTGAAAAATCATAGGCGTCGCGCTAAGCTTGAACGCAGTGACGTGCGCAAAGTAAAAAAAAACAAATTAATAAAATTTGTTACATGCTGCATAAAATTTTATTAGAATTAGAAAAAAACTGCTTACAATAACGACCTGCATCCAATAAATACGTAATACGATACCGTATATCGAAATAACAAAGTTACTTTGAACTAATATTCAGAATAAACAATAAACAAAAATTAAAAAACAAAATCACGAGCACTTGTCTTTTTGTCACGATCAAAAAGCCGTGATATCTCTAGAGGACGCTTTCAACTCACCACTTCATAGGCGTATCATTAAAAAGGTAATTAAGGCAGTGCCTGAATAAAACATATTTTTCTGAAAAATTTGTTACAATAGGATAACGAACTAAGAAAGGTAGAAGAAAATCGTCAAGTCAACCTGAGGGTTGTAATGCTACAAAGGGTGGAAAAATCGTTTTATCCAGGCGAAAAATTATTCTTTTGACACCTGGATGTTACTAAAAATGTACATTACTATTATCGATATTATCCGTTAAATGTTATTTTAAGTTTTGTGAAGAGCATTCTGTGTAAAATAAACTAATTATAAATAGGGAAAGAAGTGAGTACGAAAAGTAATTTTCTTTCTGTTTTAATTAAATGTGGTTGTATTCACGACCTTTCTCTAATTTCTGTGTGTTTTGTTATGCTTTATTGGCAAGGTAGGTCACAATTATTTAAATGAATTCTCCAAATTTCTTCCCATTGTTTATATTTAATTAACATTTGTTTGATCTAAGAGCCACGGTTCTTGTGATTAAAATTGTATTTTTATATATTAGAGCCATTATCGTGTATCTCTGAAATATGTACATTAGAATTCCGTAATTATGGTAATTTGTTGAGCATCAGGTGTTACTCGGCAAAGAGATATTTCATTTGATAGTCAGTACGGAATAGAATTGGTATTACATTTAGGCCCTACAATTTGTTAAAGTAAATAGCTACATTTTTAAATTTGTACATCATATAAAGATTAATTTTCATTACGTAAGTACGTAGATATATGTATTATAAATTATTGGGGATCGTTAGGTTTTTGTTCGTCATAATGACAGTCACCAAATTAATCGAACTAGACATCGGTGTACATATTCGCACTTTATCCTTAACTAATCGAACACGAAAAATGTATAAAAATTTTTGCACTCTGCAGTTTACAGGAAACAAGTTGATTGGGTACTCTAATGAAAAAAGTTTCAAATTACAATTTTCACGTATTTGCGTCAATTTAATGCAGTAGTTTGAATTACCTCGGTAAGCTAAGCTGGCAGAACATCAAACAGGACAAATATGGATTTCTAAAGTCATTGAATTTAATCCGATCTGCAAGAATATATGTATTTTGTTAAAATTAATTAAGACAGTTAATTATGCTTACAATACATGACTCGACTAATATTTCAAAATGCAGGTAGTTATTAATAATTTCCGTTATACAAAATAAGATATAATTTCATTAAAATTTATAATAAACTAATGTAAATTAATCAAACATTTACCATGTATGATCTAACGTCGTCAAACAAAAATTTCGATATAAAATTATTTGTCGTATTGGAAATACGTAATTAAAAGTCATTATGGAAAAACTATGGAAGCGTGTTTGCTTTTAATTATTTCAACGAAAGATGACGTTTTAATTTCGCCGGGTGTAGAAATAACAGACGAGCTCATCATCATTACACAGCTTCCGTGTTTAGATTGTCACAAGTTGCTATGATCTGTATGAATGCAACAAAAGAATTTTTTTATTAAAATTCACCTCGAGCATTATTGTCATGCATATTTATACGGAACAGTAGTGAAATGGATTCAACAAATACAAAAATTGTTTGTTCAAGCTTATCCATGCGTTGCAATGCGTTTTTTAATATTTACTCTTCTACCTTAATAAATTATAACAAATTAAGTTTTTTATAAAAAATATTCTGTGAAAACAAACGATTCGTTTAGAATAAAAAAAATGTAAATCTGCTATGATGGAAGCAACTAATTTGGAAAAACAATTTTAAACAGAAATGTGGTTTATGTAGCAGACATAAAAAGTTTCTACTACAAAAAATGTATACGAAATAAAAAATTTTAAATTTACAATGCCTACGCAGCGTTATAATAAAAACTCAACAAAAAACCGATTGATGAAAAATTGACATTTTAAATACCCGGTTTATATTAAGCTGTATTACAGTGTGGCCAGGATACCCATACACTCGACGAAGATCTCGAAATCAGTAAGAGATACACATTATTTTAGTTTAATGGGAAAATAGTTATTTATTCTTTTTTATTATTTCGTAATTTTTCACAAATTCCGAATCTGTATTCTGATTTTTGATACCATTAAGTCTCAAAATATTGATATTAATTTTCTTACTTCATATGGACACGAAATGTTCAATGTAAATTGATCGAATAATTTTTAAAAATTATTTTACTTATAAAAAATCAACTCTGTAGTACTTAGATAATCAACATTTTACTAACATGAATAAACTCATATTGGAACGGCAATGTGTTAAATATTGTCGCGTTTAGAAAATAATATAGAACATTCAATATAAGAACGTAACAGCGAATATTATTTTATTGGCCATAGAAATCAAACTTTATAAAGTTAATGAAACGTACGTACATTTATTTATCTAATTATGATAACAAAGTCTCACTTTATTACGCTTTTTCACGTTAGACAGCGCCGCACTTTGTGTAGTATAAATTATATACTGTATTACGTAATTATAGATACGTAATGAAATTACATTACGCAACCAATAATTTAAAAAAAATTTCAACTACTAACAAAATTAAATTGTTTACATAAAATTCAAGATTTAATAAATTTAAATTTACTGATCATATCAAATTTTTAGAAAAACCAAAAAAGTGCACTTTTTGCATTTTTGGTGCAAATGCATTTTTTAGTTTTTCTAAAAATTTAATATGATTAATATCGAGTTACACTACCTAAACCACTTATATCTATTGATTATTTTAAATTTACTACGTTAATAATTTTAAGAATTTCGGGATATCTTTATGAATTATTTTAAATTTTATAAATACTGCTAATGTTTTTCCACTTTCAATTACGCTACTTGTTCATGTTTTAAATACAGTAAATGTCAACACTCGTATTTGAAATTAGTACTGAAACAGCTCACTTTCGTTTAGTTAGTAGAAAAAAATCAGCGGGTTGTGACTTTTTTCTATGAGAGAATAAAAAATTTAAAAACCAAATAATTGAGTTTTATCATATATTAACTATAATAAAAAATAATAAATATATTACTTTAAATACAATAACGGTTATGGAAACTGCACTAAATTGAAAATTCTTAACAATGTAAGATTTACGGGTATTATTCCAAGGATTGTGAATTAGTTGACCGTTATTGAAAAGAAAGATACAAGAACGATGAATGTCTTCAAAACACATAATAAAATGTTGTGTTTTAAAACGTCAAAGGAATATTTTATTTATTTTGTAAATTATTTTGAAGTTTGTTTTGTTTGTAAGTGTTAATTATTTATTTGTAAACATTTGTACATAGAAAATTTATTTATTCATTGTTGCAAAAATACAAGGTTGGCAATGAAAGAAGTGGGAGAATATAAAGACTTCATTGAGGATAGCCTGCAAGAGCGGTGTGCGTTTGCAACTCTTGCAAAAATTTGATTATGATTTTAAATTTTATGATTTAGTTATTAAAAATGAGTTTAATTTGAATGAAAAGCTTTTCTTAAATAATTCGTAAAGTGAAAAAAAAAGTTGAAAAGTAAAAAAACAAAACAGCAAATTTGCAAGGTAAACTTTTGAACATTATACCAATTTACTTACAACATTTGAATAAAAACATAAAAACGTAAAAACGTTACGAAAAATTATAATTTAAAAGAAAACTTAAAATATGTGAACAAGAGTCTCATTGCTCAAATAATGATGGATGCTATCCCAGCAACAATAATTTTACATTAAGTAAAATTTTACAAATATTAATAGCTGGGGACATTGCAATTTGTATGTTTTTCTTATAAGGATCGTGAAAGTTGCAGTTTGTAGAGAGAACAGTGAAAGCAGCCGACTACGAAATCATTAAAAAAAAATAATTTGCTATCACCAATCAAAAAACTTTTAAAAAAATTCAAAATGAATCTTTTAAAGTGATTTTGTTCCAGCCAAAACGATAATTTATTATTTTTTGTTTTTGTTTATATAAATAATATTGTTTATAATTTACCTAAAAAAAAATTAAAATTTGTTTAAAAATAATTTGTTTAAAATAAAACAGATTTTAAACAAAAGGAAGATTTTAACTCTACTGAAAAATTGTGAATTTTCAACAACTAAATTAGCCTCAGACAATAAATTAGTTAAGCACCAAAAAAGATACGATATAGTCTGCAGAAATTTCCAACGAAATCATTCAAAATTTAATTTTATCCATGCAGTCACGAGTTTCTGAATTCATCAAGACCAAAGGAAAAACGACAAAATACTGAAATTTTTTGTTACTTATTAATACTTCTAATTGTTACATAAATTTGTATAAACAATAAATACTTGTTAAATTACAAAATATTTTTTTTATTATTTTTTAATTGTTAGTTAATGATAAATTTAATCATTTTAATTAAAAATCAATAACTAAATAAATCTACTATTTTTGTAATTTTAAAGATTAAAACATATTATTCGTATTATTATTCGTTATTATTATTCGTAACGTATTATTCTATCGGTACAAGAGCATTTATAATGTTGTTAGCCCAAGGAATTAAAATGTTTTAAGACAACTCTGGTTGTATATAAACAATACTGTGTAAGTACCTACTAACAAACTGAAGATAATAATGATATGTACGAACCGACTACGCAATGATAAGGTTTAACAACCCTTGAGAAATATTTTTGTTACAAATTTTAAAGCCATAAACCAAATAAATTCTTATAACAAACAGTAATGAAAAGTTTTTGTTTAAGGATCTTTCATTTCATAATAATTACAATTACAATTCAACATAATATAATTTACATTCATAAATTTTGTTATTTAAATTATGTTAATAGTATTAGTTGGTGCTAATAACTACACTATTGCTGCACGTCTTAATTTTTGTTTACCGTTATTTTTTGTATCCAAACTGAAATAAAAAAAAAATAAAATAAACATCAGAAATAATTTACCATTACTTATTAAAAGTTTATATACTAAATTAAATACAAAGTTCAACGATTACATTTTTTGTTCAAATTTTAATTTGGTTTTACTCTTAATGTAATGTATGGAATTGACATTCAGAACGAAATTTATTTTGAAACATAAATTAATTCAACAAGTTAATATAAATCACGTACAAAACACAAAATAAAAAATTTGAATTAACACAGCAAATGCACTAACTTTACAAACAAGGCTATTTTTGAAGCATCCTGCACACCGGTATTGCAAGCAGTAGGAGGAAGATATCTTGACTGACTTCGTTGATATTTGGGCGGTGATTCAATGTTTGAACTTTTTCATTGTTGGCAATGTATTTATATATTTTCAAAAAAATAGCTATTTTAATTTTTTAATTTTAAGCAAAGAAATATTTAACGGATATTCTGGAAATACATCTACATAAAAAAATTTTGTAATAAAAATACGCAAAATCACTTTTTGAAAGAACAAAAATCGTCGTTAATCAATCTTGATTGTAGTGAGTTGTTATTGAAAGTCAAGACGACATCGAGTGTGCAATCGCTTAAAATTTTATAGTATGCTTTCACACAATTCACAATTCACAATTTTTTTAATGACTTTAATATAATATAAACTTTTAAATTGTAAACTTTAACAAAAAATGTTAAAAGTAAAATTTTTTTTATAATATAAATAAGTACATAAAATTTTGTTTTATGGCAGTATGCTTTGATGTGTTTTGTATTTATGTAATCCAATGAATAATCCTGTCTACGTAAAATTACATTAATTTTAAATTTTTGATTACATGTGCTCCGTTTATATGTTAAATAACCATTGTCGAACACTCTAAATATTAGCAGTTCAGAACCATTGTAGTACTTGGGTTTTTATATGTAATATAGATTGTAATTCTGCTATGATTCTCTAGCTTTAAAATAGCACAAGGTAACTTAAGATAAGTTATTAGGTAATTCACCCTTAAGCTCAGTAGCGAGTCGTGTAATATTATGCCGCGCTATGCCTTTAGCCCACTAGGGGTAATCAATCCTTACGCCAAAAATACAAATCAAATGCTTAGTCGGTTGGCAAAATTTAAATCTGTAGGAAAAAGCTGATAATAAATTATAAAACCAAAGATGTGAAACACGCCTTGGAGAAAGCAGGATAGGACAGACAGCGATGTTTCCTACAGGTGCGTAGACAAAAGAAAACAAAGTTCCAAACAGAAAAGATTTTCAAGATTAAAGAGAAATAAACCCTAACAGGGGAAATTTTTAATTTATATTAATAAAATGTTAAATGATTTAACTTCTTAATAAATATAAAATTGGTGATATACAGGTTGTTCCCGGATACACTTTACATAACTTAGGTGGTCACAGAAGACTCTACTCTTAAAAAAAGCATTTAACAAATTTTTTTAGAAACTTAATACATTTTTTTAATTTCCACCTTCACATGGCCATAGACCCGAAAATATTAATTTTTAGGTTAAAATGATTTACTGATTCTTTAAATAGCGTGAAATAATCTACAAATTACAGATTTAAACCTTTTATTGTTTCAAATTTAGAGCTTCCGAGTTATAAATTAAAGTAAGTAAAAAAATGTTTAAAAATTCGAGCTTTTTTCAAAACCCAATATCTTTTAAACGAAACATTTTACAAAAATCTGTCGACCCCCTCTGATTAGGAAATTGAACGGACTACAACTTTGGCTTCCAAAACTATCTTTTTTACAGAAAACCTGAAAATAATAAGCAAAACAAAACAAAATATTAAATTCACAAAATTTTTATATTTTATTGAAAAATTATTTTACAGATTTATCTTCTTTAATAATTTTTGTGGGATGCTGTTGGTGTACAGCAACAGAAAAAAGCCCGACACCAGAGAGAAATTAATAGAGAAAGTTTGGAATAACAAACTTTTTACCTTTTTAATCTTTTTTTTAATTAAAATAATTACTTCTTATATACCAATTAACTTGAATCGATTTGTAAATAAACATTTTATTAATTCCATAATCTATCACTTTATACTTTATTTATTTTTTTCTGTACTTCAATAAAAACCTCTTTTTACTTTTTATTAGTTTATTTCAATATTGACCAATTACAATTTTGAAGACCATAAATTTTATTAAATTATCCATTTGAAGTCAACCTATCATTGCTGATTATATAGAAGTAGGTACAAAAAATTATATTTTTATAATTATTGTAAATATAATGTTGCTTTGGAATTTTATATGCAGTGATATTTGAAACCACTTACACAAAGACTTTCACGACATAAAATTGTATTAACATTAAGCCGCACTTACAGTTTAATTTGAATATTAAAATAAATGTATTACATGAAAGATATAAGAAAATTAATTAATAATTAAAAAAATGGGATTCAGTTTGGCAGAAAGAGAGAGAACATCAAAGGTCGAGTATTAAATCTGTTGATTACATTGTATAAAAAAAATATTGTCGGGAATTAGATTTAAGCTAAAAAATTTATAATTAAAATTGGAAAAAAGAAAATAGCCATAGTAGGCTTAAATTTTATTGATTCCAAATTACTCATTAAATAGAAAATTAAAAAATTAATTGTTTAAGTAATCACAAAACGAAAACTTATTAAGTAAAACTAAATTAACCAATTTATTTGGCAAATTTAGTGAATAAAAGCAGAAAAAATGTTAAATAAAGAATAAAACTTGATAAAATTTATTTTTAAAATCAACACTACTTACTCCGGATTAAAAGACAAATATCGGGTATTGCCATGAATCAAAACAATTTCGACCCACCCTGTGCTTAATTATAAATTTTGTTAATTTCATTTTTGAAGGTATGATTTTGAAAAAAGCAAAGTGTGGAGAAAAGAGAGAGAATAATGCCTTTTGCCAAAAATGGCCGCACGAGCCAGTTGTGCATGTTTTGGCTCTTGAGATATTTTTGATTTTGTGAAGATTTTATGCAAATATTATTTTGCGAATGATAGTTTTTGAGTAGTAGTATTAATTTTGTGAATGATTGGAAATATTTTGGTCGGAATTAGCCTCTAAGATTGAATAATTTGAGTTGGAGTTTTGGACTTTTTTTGATTAAAGATTATTTTTGATGAGCGATATTTTTTGATTGCAAGTTTGGATTAATTTTTGGATTATGGAATTATAATTTGATTTATAATTGAAAACTTAAAATAAAAATTTGTAAGAACGAACGTGTGGCGTGATTGATAAGCCGATGATTCAAATAAATTAAAATCTCAAGTTCAGACCTCGAAAGAAATATTTTTATTTAAAATTTTGCGAAGTGGAAATTTAAATTATAAACAAATTAAATAACATTATTTTGGAAAACAATTTTTTTTCTTTTGATTGAGTATTTGATAGACGACGAAGACAAAATCGTCACAGGAATCTGCTCCTGAGGTCGGACTGCTCAACCACACGTTAAAAGCTAAGCCGAAGTAATTTTTCGTAGTAGTTTAGTAAAGAATTTGGTTAATTGAAAAATTAATCAAAAACCACTATTATAGTAATTGAATCGTTTATTTCAGAAACAACCTAAGTCACATTTTGGCAATTTTCAGGAGGTGAATTAAAACGTTTAATAAGTTTATCTAAACAGTATCAAAAAAACTTGAGGTCAAAGATTTACCACTAAAGTAAGAGTTTATCATAAACAAAAGGATATAAATTAAATTATGTGTTACCCCCCAAAAATACATAATGGTTTAACAAACTCAAAATTATCAAAATGTGACTTAGGTTGTTTCTGAAATAACCGATTCAATTATATTATAATGTAAAAAATAATTACAACATTTTTAATTAGATTTTTAAAATCATCAAATTTTAAAATAATTTCTTACAATTTTTAAACTTCATTGTACCAGCATGCAGCTGTCGGCTTATCAACCTATTTTGTTGTTCTTTTGACAAATTTTCAAAATATTTTATTAAATTTCAAATTAAGCAAATCCAATTATAAATGTTAATCAAACTTCTTCCCATGAAAAGCATCACTTGTATTTAAAAAAAAAGAATAACTTCCTAAATCAAATTCAGCGGACTCACAAAATAACACGTCCGCTGCGTTGACCATTTTTGGCAAAAAGTCCTTATTTTTACAAGGCCAAATCTGTATTGCTAACTTTTTTATTTTAACAAATATTCAAAATTCAAATATAAAAGTTTTATAAAAACATTTTCAAAACACTATAATATATTCCTATGAAGGTTTTTCTTCATTTGGGGCGTTATTCTTAGTTTTATAAAATATTAAATTTCTCAAATTTATTAACATATTAAGATAAAAATTTTTATTGACTTATTAGAATTATTTAAATTTAAGAAACCAGGATTTACTAGTTACAGTACAGCTGCGTTGTAATATCAATTTTAGATTCTATTAAAACTTATAGCTTATAAAAAATGTTGAGATAATTTTTGTTTTATGACTGTAAATATCTTTTTAATTTTATTTAATTGGATTTTATTACAAATTATTCAGAAATTTTCCATGTCTTTTTTGTAGTACATAAATTGGAACATGGCAATATTGGAAATATCCTATTTGCCAGTGTGTAAAAAGGTGAACAACTCTTCCAATTTAATAAAACCCTACCTCTTGTCGTTTTCGAGATCCCATGCAGTGCATTCTTACCCTGAACACATTTTGCAGGGTGAGATTCTAAACTAAGGTGAACTACGTGTATCTCGTTGTCGAGGCAAGATACAAAAAATTACAAGAAAACAAATTGAATAATTCAATGATGTTTAACTTCGTAGTTCCTTTTTTACGTTCGTTTTACATTTGAACTGCATGCCGCACTGCTTTAACAGATTAGAATTTTTTTGTACTTTAAAATTTACATTTTGGGTTTTAAAGAAGCTGATTTACTTTAATGCAATAATGCAGTCAATGCAATACTTTTTTAACTAAATTTTGGTTTAGAACTAACTAGTCCTTTCTTAATAAGATTTCCTTTATTTGTTAATTCGAAAAGTAACAACGCTTTTGAAGTTTGACTTCATTCAAAAGCAAGTTTAAAGCTTTAACTGTAATCACATTATACGGCAAATGTACGAACTTTTATTAAGCACAAACTTTCTAATAAATAAATAATAATAGTTTTGTTTGTTAAATGTTAGTTAAATAAATTGTATATAATTGTTTAGGATGAACCGCTTTAATAATCTCATTTACGTTCAATGTTTTGCAAACAAAAGTTAAAATTATTTAGAGCTTTTAGGTAATTTTCAAAAGATGGAGAAGGAGTAATAGCTTATGAAACCAACAATGATGGTTTTTTATATGAGCTCAGTACTTTACGTTAGATCTTATAATGAATAAAATAAACGGGAAAGTAAAGAAAGCACGTATTCAAAAGGATTATTTCAGTATTCGTAACATATATTCCACTCCAAGTCAAGCATTTTTGATGTAAAAAATGTTTCTTTAATGTTATTCCATACAAAGTATGTCTAGGGAAATCTGAACTGTTTTAAACAGAAATTGAAATTAATGCCTCACTATTTGTATGAAGCTTTCCAGCTGAGGGTGCTCACAAACTCATTCATTTAAATTTTGATGCAATTTTATGGCGGAGTCTAAATTATATATGACGTAATTGTTATATCAAAAAGCAAAGGCGATGATTTATTTTCCTTAAAAAAATGAAAAACGTCTTAAAAATGTCTTTCATAATACTAAAACATCGGCAACATAAAAAAACAATTTTTTAGATGTTGTAAAAATAAACTAAAAGTGAATTTTAAAAATGTTTACTTTGAATGGTTGGTATCATTTAAAATTTTTCCTTATTGATTATATCAATGTGAAACCATATTAACTTTATGCGAGCACATATTATGAAACAAAGCTCAATTAATGCTTTATAATACTTGAACGTACTTGTATTATATTGCATAAACCCTATCGATGTCAGCAATTTATTTTAGGAATGTAATATTGTAAACACGTTGAAATATTGACAATAAATTATCAATCCCATCTTTACCGTTCCCAAACCGCGTTGACACGAAAAGCAAATTCGCAATTATGACATTCCAAGAGTCTTTTACGACTGAATCGCGTTAACAATATTTTTCAGTCTGCTTAAGCTTCATTAAAAATTGTATACCTACATAAAATGCTTACCCTGTTCAGTTAAATTTTGTTTAGAAAAGTTTTCAAAACTCAAGCATACTCGATTTGTTTCATCTACTTCACATCTTTTACTTGAACATAGCACAGAATATTAAACTAGTTGGTGTAATAATTTTCTTTTAATAAAACTGTAATTCGATATCTTAAATATCTCTATCCTGGCTACACATCTCTTGGGTCTTGAAAGTTTAGTTGACTTTGTGCATTATTTTCTCGCAATAGCAAAAAGATTGGTATATACACTTAAATTCCGGAATATGAAACGTCACAAAAGTTTAACGTTAAACAAATAAGCAAAGTAAAATGAAACATTTAAATTAAATATCTACAGTTACAAAATTGTAAGTGGTTTGCATATTTTCATTTTAGGTTTTTAAAATGTCAAAGGATATTAAAATATTTTTAATAAACTCTAGAACATCGCAACCGACCAATTGAACAGAAACAATCAAAAATATGGATTTAAGTTCTATGAATACAAGAATGAATTGCATTCTCCATGATAATAAAAAGTGATTCGTTGATTTCTTAGATAAAAATAATTCTATACAATCTCTTTGATTGTAGAGAATTATTAAAAATACAATTTTAATTTTAACACCTTACAGAGTCTGCCATACGATTAATGTAGTATAAGTGGAAAGCATTTCCGAAGGTTCCTGTGTATGTTCATTTCTGATTTTCATAAACAGGAAACTTTTAGAACAAATACGTCTATATGTTGTTTTAGTACGCACCGGGAAAGAAGGGGAGGAACTGGTCGATTTGAAATACTCAGTTGAGTATTTCAATTGCTTTTAGTAGAAATTATTTTAAATTAATTATTTAGTAGAACACAAATAATTATATAAAATACAGCATTTTAAATTTAAAATCATGCCGTAACTGTTTATAAAATTTCGACAGATAAATCAGAAAGATTGTAGAGAATCACGATTTTACATTGTGCACTGTAACTGCACCAAAAGTTACATATTGCTATGTTATTTTCAAATAAATTGTTATTCTTTTAAAATGAAAAAATTAATGTTTCTCCGCGTTTTATTTATATATTATTTATCAATCTAATTTTGCAAATTGCACAAAAGTTTTTGTGCAATTTGCACAACAAAATTCGCGTGTGCATGTCAAATAGTAAGTAATAGAGACAGAACCGGACTTAACACAAACAAAATATCAAAATTTTGTTACAATACGCAAATTAATTAAAATTAAAAAATAACCAGCGATTAACCTAATAGAAATTATTACGCTATTTTAGCTATTTAGATACATATTTGTTTTAAAAGATATCTGTGTGTTTAATAAAATCAAAGGGAACTGTTAGGTATCTTATCACACGATTTTAACTTTTTCCTATTGGTTATTGGTAAAATGACACTTTTCTAAGAATACTAGAACAAAAATGTTGTTGGATTATAAATTAGTTCTTGAAAAAATGTAAAATTTACATGTACACAACTGCGTGATAGGTTGGTAACAAGTTAAAAATATCATTGAAGAATTATAAAACTCGCCATAAGTGGAACTCGTGGAACTGTCGACCGCGACTGACAATAACATTAAGAGTATATCAAAGCACACGTATCGTCACCAAAATGAAGAGCAGGGATCTCAACGTGAGACCGACCGTCACGCATCAAGTGTATCATATTACATCTCCCTGTTTTTCGTAATTTTAAAATGCCGTTCTTTCGACTACTATTGCTTAATTCAAAAAAAAATTTGTGTTAATATACTCAGAAAATTGTCCTCTTTCCAATGATCAATAGGAAAAAGTTCAATTCTTGTGATAAGATACAGGACAGTAACCAAATCAATTGCAACATATACATTTGAACTTTAACTTGTGAAACAGGGGAGTTTTGGGGGTATGAATATAATACGGAATATATTATAATTCTTAATTTATCAATATCTGTTTGTTTGTATTATAAATACCAACTTGAAGAAAATAAAAAATTAATCAGAGATCATCAAAAATTGGAAAATTTTTATCATCACACCCTGAAGAACTTTTTGTGCTGCTGTATTCTCTCTTAGGTTTTGCAAACCAAAGTTTCCAATTGTATATTTTGTAGTTGATTTTGTTCAACTGGTGGTTCTTTTCAAATTTTTAGAATAAATATAATAAATTAAACTTTTAGCATGTACCGGAAGATTTGGGAGGTGTAAAATACCGCCCGTTACTCAAGCAGTTGTTTAGAGTACAATGTTTAAAATTATATATCTTTTTCATTATATTATAACAATTTTAATTCGTTTTAATTAATTAATAAACCGTTTTAATTCTAACAAGAAGACGGTAATTCATTAATTGATTAATTCATTAATTATTAATCATGATTAATAAGCGTTCACTTTACACCACAAAGTGCAAGAGTAAAGTAATACTTATGTAATTTATGCCGTTATGTTATTAAGAGTTAGTAATAATATTGATTGACTATTTTTCTTTTGTTTTGGTTGTTAATCAAATTAGATACCATAGTTGACTAAAACAAAAACAGTGGCGGCAGGTAGGCGGAGAGCATTGGGGCGCGGCGCTGCTCTTTGAAAACAGTAGATTAATTTATTAATTGTTTCAAATAACAAATGTTTGTGAGGAATTTTCCATTCTGCACTTAATCCAACCGGTTAGTATTTATTAAATAAGTCTAGGCAAAGATACGAGAAAATGTTGCAGATGTAGACGTTTACCAGCAAACCACAAACACACATAATTAGAAAACTTATGTGACCATTTTGCAATAAACTAAACACAGTTAATTAATAGGATTCGTCTTCTTGCAGTAATAGCCACTAGATACACTTAGTTAATTTTTGCTTAAATTTCCAAAATATGTTGTTCAAATGCTAAAGTGCCTATTAAAATAAGTAGTAATATTTAACGCTGGCAAGTACAATTTTCGACCTATATAATTGAAGTCGTAAATTTAACCATACATACAAGTAATACAGATGTTTAAAAATAATTAAAACGGTGTTTCAATTAGTGTTTTATTTATTAGGTCATACCCTTTAGGAGTCGTCTATAAAGTACTGCTGATGCTGATATCGACACCTCATAGTACATTAGGCGTAACTATTATTTTACAGTTTTTTCAGAAGATAATAAAAATTAAATAACTTATTTAATTTTATAGTTGTTTTGCATATTTTATGCACACAATTCACATTTCTGATTATGTCAATGAAAGAAAATGTGAGTTAGAACACTTGAATTGCAGAAATTTGCATAACTCTATTTACGGAAAATTCTTTACGTCTTTATGAGCAAATTTATAAAATTATAAATATAAAAATTTATTTACTTATTCTGAATAATATATTATTTATCAAGTACTTCACTGCATATCTAGACAATCTCACCAAACAAGCCGATTGTGATACGCACGAGAATTGTATACACTATATAACACCCTGTATATGTAAAATTTTGGTAACATTGTTATTTCTGTGATCTTGTATTGAACTAAAGTGCAACGGAAAAAAGCAAAAAAAATTAGTTAGTTTGAAAATTCAGACTTTGACATGAGTGGTTAACTACCCCTAATCGCTGTGCGTCCTTGCTCAAGTTTGAGTTCAGTCAATTAATGTTAATGATCCTTTTAATACATTAAATAAATAATTTCAATAATTCGGAAATGAAATAGTGTGCTGTAAACCTTTAGGTTTATCAAGAAGAAGGTAAGATTTTTTATTACAAAAATTAATTATTTAAAATTGTTAATAATGAATATGATCAAAATGTTGTATTCCTAGTACTAAAGTTACTAAAGTTAGTACTTATAGCAAAATGTTTAAAAAATATATAAATTAAGATTCATATTCAGATTCGTATTTTATTGTTGTACAAATAAAATATACCATGAGTATTTCAATATTTCAAATATTAAAGCTTTCAAATATATGCAATACCAGCTCTGCTTTGAAGATGACCAACTTAATAAACCTTCATATTTATAATAAAAAGTAGTCACGTTTGTACTATATTGAGCTATTGGAAAACTAAATCACGTTCGAGATTTATTTACCGCTTAATAGTACATTGTAAAATATCTTTGTAAAATTCAGCTTCAATAAATGGAAATTAGAAGCAACTTCAAATAAACAATGGCTCTAAATATTTGGAATGTGAAAAACAAAAATACTAATGCACTTTGTGATTTAGTTTTATATTACCGCTTTTTCGTGAAAATAAACTATAAACTTATTGAGAGAATTGAATAGAGCAGTATAGATATTGAAATCGTTTAGAAGTTTCAGCATTCAAATTATTGCAAGTTAATGAAAAGGAGGTTCATGTAAGCATGAAAACTATGTTGAAATAAATAGATTGTGCATTTTTCCAATATTAAATATAAATTTCTACCTTTCTGGGCTTGGGGCTTTAATAGAAAATTAAAATGAACAACAATTCATTTGATGTATTACAGTCCAGACTTCATTTTCATTTCACCATTTTAAATTTAATTTAAAAACCTCGACAAGATATTGTATAGTAAAAGAATGCACATAGGGATAGGGAAATTTTAGAGAAAATAGAACGACTTTTCTATTTAAAAATCGCGATCGGTTTAAGTTTCTGTATATTTTGTTTAAATTAAAAAAAAAAATTGGTCTGGCTTTGTCAGCGATGATTTTTAAAATTATACAATTTAGTCAGCCGTACGCTTTGGTGGCAGCGCAATATAATATAATATAAAATTGAGCATTCTCGTAATATATTTTATCTATATTTATAATATTATTATTCACTTCACCTATTCTTGTGATAATTTAGCGATTCAAAATTTATCAATCGTAAAATCTGATGCAAAGTTATTATGCAATTTATGTTTAGCCTAGTTCAAAATTATGCGATTACAACTTACCCTCTTCAAAAAGTGTCAAAGCTGAGTTGGCAATCGTACACGTGAATTGAACCGAAAGTAGATACACAATGTGAATGCACACTGGAATTATAAACTAAACTTAATCTAATTTAGTAGCATGTGTCAACACATCCTAACTGCGAAACACTGCATCAAAAAATATCATGGAGAAGTTACATATTCAATTTGGGCAATCCATATAATTTTCAGAATAATTTCATTTTCAATTTGAGCTTAGCTGAAAAATGTTGTCACTTTAGTAAATTACGTTTTAGGAGAATGTAGGTAGTATCCGTGTTATTTAAGTCTTTAATGTCTTCGGAAAAGTTTGTTGTACCTATCATTAAACTAAAATTGAGCTAAATCTGTGCCAAACATTTTGCATGTCGGTAAAGCTAATGGAAATGCTGACAGCACATCACCATATCTACGTATAACTTCGACAATATAAATACCAACAGGGATTTGGTTTATATCGAACTAAATTCCCTTTTTAAAATGTTTCAGCATTTTAAAAATTTAAAGCTTAAACGATAAAACCATTAAATTTAATGTATACTACAAAAAATTGTTTTGATAAAAAAAGGATGATTAACGATTTTTTTCCGATTTACGTGTCGTTAATTTATAAGATAAAATTTTATTTAAAAGTGACAATTCTATAAAAACTCAAATATCAACATGAAAGTCGGCACTAAAATTTAGCATTTAAAGCTTCAGTGGATTTTTATGGTTCGCTTTTCGCATCTTTGTCAACAATCTTGAACGGTTTACTTGCTTATTGTTATACTCGGCTAACAATTTAGTTTTATTTTAACGTCACTTCGATAAATTCAAATCTACAAAAGTGCCTCAAATTCTTTTATTGTTAATAATATACTAAATGTTAAAATTACGCTTTTACAGCAGCAAGCTGTTGTTTTTATAGGTATACAGGGTCTCCTCAGAATTTCAAACAACCCTACACAAAAATTATTTACCTTACCTTAAATTATTTACTAAGTTAATTATTTACCTCTTGGTCAAAAACAAAGCATTGCGATTGCCTATATGCAGGTATTTACGCAATATGATTTCTGTCTGGAACTGAAATGCCTTACAATCCACTATCCACAAAATTCTGACATTTCAGACGTTGATGGTCTAAGTTTTGCAGAGAAAACTTTGTCCTTGTTAGTTGTTGAAATATCTGACCATTAGATTTATAAAATCGCGAAAGAGTAAAAGGCATAAAGTGAACCCAAAGAAAATCTGAACAGCAGTACTTTCAGTTTTTAAAGAAATAGGATTACCAAATTAAGCTATAGCTAGGTCTTGCACTGATAACGGTACTACATGTAGTACAGATTTAGCAGATTAGCAAAACTAGTTCAGTTTGGTTCTGACCTGAACCGTACGAAATTAGTGTAGATCCTGCAGGTCGATTTGTTGTTTCCTTGCCTATTACTGTTAGTGTAGGTTTTGTGGGGACCGTGCTTAAAGCGGTATGTTGTGTATTCAACTCTGGTTATTATTATTCGTAAAGCTATAAAACATTTAGGGCTTTTGTAGCCATCTTCATATTTTAAGGGTTATGCTACTAAGTGCGATACCTCACCAATAGCAGTCGGCTTCTGCTTAGAAAAACGACTTTCCGGGTATTCATTCATACTAGTGGAAAACCCATTTGCACTTCTATAACGAGTTCAACTTAGGGCAACATCAAATTGTTGGTTATTCGGATAGAAATTAGATAAACCAGTAGATAAAAAAAGATGAGATTATCTCGATGCAGTTGTTGCCCATTAAATTGCATATGTATGAGTACCAGAGTAGAAATTTTAGTTTTAGTTTAAAACAGGGAAAAGTAGTCACAGTAAATTATATTGAGAATAATACAACCTTTCTGGGTGTAACTGGTAACAATAATCAACTATTAATGTATTCTGTTTCTAAGTTTATAAAGGCATATTTCATTAAAATTTTAATAAAATTCGATTATTTCGAGGAGAACTGTTTTGTTATTAAAAAAATATCTTAAGTGGTGTAACGTTCCGTTAATTTTTTGGTAATTATAGGTATTCAAAAATATTACTGCTTTAAATTATCGTGTCATTTATTTGAGGTATTTGCTTATATTACGTTGTAATTATTTTTAATATTTTCGAGGTTTAAAAATATATTGTTAGTTTTTTTTTTAAGTACACTTCATCTTCATCGTATTTATTAATAAGAGAACAACTACATCTTGCTCTGTAACATCTGCTGTTTTTTAAAAAATATATTAAATTTTAGAAGCTTCTTAAAAACTTTTAAGGTAAATCAAACGCTTTAAAAATGTGTTCCTACCTTACAAAGTTCCTTCTTACAAAATACATGCTCTTTGAAAAAAGGCACAATGTTTAAAAATGTAAGTTAGCAGTATCTCTTCACATAATGAAAATTTTTAACAATACATTTAATGACTACTCAAAAGAAACTTTTATAGAAGGAATTTTTATACTATTAAATTTTTAAATAATTACCTGCTCCTTCTCATTATTGTGCTTTCAAGAGCTTACGAAGTATAAGGTCGAGGGGAAATAGAAAAGCTTACTTATTTAGTGGTGGAAAGCTTCCAACATGTTTCTATCATATTAAAACATCGTTCTATTTTATTTAAGCAGATAGAAACGCTTAAGCCAAACGAAAATTTTAGCAGAATTTCTGGAAGTAACCAGACAAAAAATTTAGCTTTAAATATAACAAATGCAGCTTTACAACAACGGTCTCCGTAATCCTGAGTACACATCTTAGTTTATTGTCAGTAATCATGATTAGATTAGACGCTCTATTATAACCACATCACCTTCACTTCCACTTGGAAGGAGCTTTAAACTTCCCTTAGAGATAACACCTTGCATTAAAGTCTTGTGCCTACAACGCTTTATCTCGAACCAATAATAAAACTCGAGTGTGCTACTGTGCCATATTGCATCAGTTACTAATCCCCCCAAAACCTCTAAGCATATTAAATTAGACATTTTGTCACTCCAAATGTAAAGTGCACGTGCCATTCAAATTTTTTTTGCTCAAATATTGAAGTACCAAAACGTGCATTAATGTCTGTAAAAGCAAGCTGAATGGTGTTATGCAACGTCATTGTGCATTTCAAATACATTTTACATTATAAATACTTAAACCTCGTGTCTCAGACTCGAATAAACACAAAACGACAGAAGCCTGACAAGCATGAATCTTATATTCTCTGAAAATTTGAAATTATTCAAGCATTTATTTTTATTTGTTCAAAGATAAATTAAAAAATTTCCTCGCTTTATTTTAATGAAGCTTTATCATCTTTTTAGTTGATACAGCCACTCTGACTTTCATTAAGTAATTTCATAACCTGTCTGTGCTTTTATGCATTATTTGCTATAATTTTATTTTATAATAATATAAAAATATTATAAACTACTTTGTATTTTTAATAATAAATTTAAAAATATAATAGCGAACAAAATGGTTTTTGTAACAGCCGTTTTTGAAAATATGAATAATATTAAGATGTCATATCGCATATTAGTTCAAGTTTCGCGATGGTTTTACTATTTTTTATCATACACGAACAATTAACAATTATTTAAATTATGATATATTACGTCTTCATCATAACTATCTCCAAAGCAGTAGCGTTCAAAATGGAACAAATGTATAACTGATTTGTCATGTTTAAACAGATTTTGTTATACACAAAAGAAAATACTAAAATATTTAAGCAGCTACATATATGTCATTTTATAGACTCTAAGGTTCAGTTTTACAATAAGCTCAGTTTAGCTGAACTGAATTTCAATGAATTTTGTATTTTTTTATGTATCATTATGAAGATTTACGTAGGTATGTATCTTGGTGCGCCTGATTCGTTGTTGGGACTTTAGCATTCGTTGAACCTAACTTCAACGATAAATCAAACAATAAAAGTTTTCAACCTTACGATGGCTAGTACATCCTCATTTTCTTAATAATTAGGATTGCAATATTACTTTAAGACTAACAAACTAATCTAATATAAAGATAGCATTTTATTGCCAGGTTAGTAACAAAGTCAAAACTTGCTTGCCCGTTTGTTAAGATTAAATTTAGGAAATTACTCTTTAATTAATCGGCGTGTGATATTATTTTTATATTAGTTTAATTTGTTAATTATTTCAATTTCAATTAGTTAAGCATGTAAGACTCAACTGATTCGTAATGATGCCAGATCGTATAGACAATAAGAGAGGCGTGAATACAGTGAATAAAATTTCAGTTTAAACCAACTGGAAACTAAAATCGTACAAAGGCAACTAACATATCTTATCGAAACACTGTCATATATTCTAAAGATGATTTAATATTTTTATAAAGTAATTTGTAAATCAAAAATAATTAAAAAGTTAGCAATCAAATAAATAAACGAAAAGTTTATTAAACTAATTGATCAAATGCTGTTTATATAATTGTGTAGCATAACCAATAAAATTTTAAATAAATATTGTTTCAGAAATTATTATTTTTAAATCTTTCAACTAACAAGTTCAAGCTAACTTAAAAAAATTAAGAAATGATTTATTTTGGTTAACTCAATACGAAATAAAAATGCCATTTTACTCATTGTAGTAACTGACGATACGTAAGAAATCTAAACGGGTGCAAAAAATAATATTTATTTTTAAATTTTAATAGATTTTTAAATTTATTAACTTTTTGTCTTATCTTGCTCGAGAATAAAACTACTTGGTTTTTATTTTCATTAAGCAGTTTTAAATTTGAGAAAATAATAAGATTAATTAATTATTTAAAGAAGATGCTAGATTTTTAATTTTGTGCTTTTAGAATACAACCGCCAACACCTCGTATGCACAATCAGATTCTATTGAACTTCTGAGAACTTCCGCAACTTTCTTAATTAAATTTTTGTTGCTATATAAAATTTTTTTACTCTTTGGAAATTTTAACGAAACATTTTAATTAGTAGACTATTGCAAGTTTATAAATAAAAATTTTTGTTGCAAACAATAAAAAAGTTCTTCTACCCAAAACTTTTTCGTTTTGTTTTAATTATTATTTAAAGTTTTCATGTACCCACTTTACAAATATGATTTTGGTTTTGTTTTTCTATTGTAGCAATATTCCAATATTAAAAACTTTTATTGTTCACAAAATATAATAAGAACCAAAATTGTTGGCAGCACACTTCGTTGAATGCGTCGTCCATTATAATGTCAAGTTATAAAGATGCCATGTTAGTCATTATATTTACATAATGTGCAAATAACCTAGTCAAAATTTTAGTTTTTATTATTTTTGTAGCTCTTCATAAATAATTTATTTATCCAAGAATGTTTTTACTGTAAAAATTTTAGCCGCTTTTATATACCTAGCTAATTTAGTTTAGGTAATTCAAAACTGCTAACTATTACAGTTTTTTCAGTTCTCTACGCAAACTTCAATTTAATTAAAAAAGTTAGTACATTTTTAATATGTAAACAATCCATAATAAGTTTTTATTATCTTAATATTGAAGTTTATTCAAAACATTAAGTATAAGTAGATTTTTGGTCGTAAAAATCTATCATGAAAGATAGATACTCTTCTGTAAAGAGTAAAGAGTAACGTGGAGTTAACAAAATATATTTTAGAGAAAATACTAAAATATACGCGAGATTAAACAATTTATAAAAATTATGCTAATGCAATTTCTGATAAACCTAATTAAATTTTTCTGTAATCACTATATACTAGATATGAAGTTAATAAAAACAAATAACATTTAAGGTGTAGGCATTTTGAAGACAAGTGTGTTATATATAATACTAAAAAAATAAAAGATATTAAAAATCTATATAATATTTTCAATGTATTTTAAATTCAAAATACCAAATACATTTGAAATAAGTATTTAAAATACTCGATACATCAAATAACCAATGAAAATCAAATAATTTTTTATTTTTTTTAAATCTTATTGGTTAAAATATTGCCTTTTTAATATATTTGTATTTTCAATTTTAAAATAAATGTAGCTTGAAATGCGAAATAAGAAGCTTAAAAAATTTGAATTTAAAATTCAAAATACAGCATAAAAAATAAGTATATATTTTAAATACATGTATTTCAAATACCGACCATCTCTGGTAACACTCTGGTGAGTGTAAAAATCGACACTCGTGAACAGTTTAACAAGAATTTTTCATAAATTTGTACTAAATAGAATCACTTTATTTGTGGTTTATATTTTAAATTAATACCCACCATGTATGTTATTTGTGAAACTTTCTGTATTTTAGTTTTGATAAGTAGTGTTTAGTTATCTTTTGGTTATTTAAAATATACATGTAATTTGTAATGTACCTAAACTTTTTGAGTTTAAAGTTTTTCTATTTGATCGTTTAAATGCAAATTTTATGAAATTTAACTTTATTTGCAAATATGTAAAGGATTAAATTAGAAAATGTGGAATGTTTGGTTTACCTAATCAAACTAGGGAATTCATTAAAATGTGTTACCAACGATGTTTACATAGCAGATAGGTATTTCAGATAAAAATATTTGTGCAACGCTATGCCTTGAATTTTGGATAATACTTTTCCAGCATGTAAAACATGTATTTCTAAAAAGGTTTAATGTTGTATTATACATTGAATTTATTACTTGCACATATTAGGCGCTAAAAACGTTATGCTTTCAAATTTATGATCAAAACTTTAAATTGATATAAGATATGATTATGCGAATTGAAAATATGAACCATTTTAAAATTCTAAACTACAGGAGATAAATCAAAATTTACTGAAAAAATAAGAAATACAAAATAGGACAACTACAAGGAAACTAAATCTGCAAAATTGAATTTTGTTGATAATGCTGGAATCGGTTTATCTCAGCTAGAATTGGTCATAAATTGATAAGATTTACCACTAAATTTGCAACGTAGATGTTATTTAAGCATTATACATACTTCATTTTGTATGGTGGAAGAAACGTGCAGTATTGCATTCGCATAATAGTGAATTTCTAATTTAATTCAAATCTAATATAAATTTTTTTTTTATGACAGTCAATAAAACAACATACATAATCGACTTTTTGTAAGATATTGATAGATATCTAAATTATAACGTATAAATTACGTATTACAATTAGCAAAATTATGTTCTTTTTGTAGGAAGAAAAATTTTCTCATTATGAATCAATGTTTATACTAAAATTTTAATCTTCACGCTCTTATAGTATTGTCATACAATTACATATTTAATTACATCTTCTTCTTTGTTTTCCTTTTTGCAGAGAAGTCGTAGTCGTATCTGACATCTTTTTGTGTACAGCTTTATAAATCATTATCTATTCCGGTTCTGGCCTTATGGATCGTAGCTGGTCGATTACTTCAATTGATCGGTCCAACGCTTTGCAGATCTTCCTCTCTGCCTGGTTTGCTAAATTTTTTCTTTTTTTTTAATATGTAGGTACAGACTGTCAACCACAAAATTAAAAAATATACACAGCAAAATAAGAACCAGTAACTAAACGAGATATGCCAGGAACTAGAGACCCGCTCGGAACAGAATAACACCCGTGACCTACACGACAAGGTTAGATAACCTCTCTCGGGAGTTTAAACCAAAAACCCAAATCATACAAAACAAGCATGGAAAAACTATAACGAATATAAAAGAAATCTCAGAAGTCTAGAAAAAATACTGCGCGGAACTTTACAATGACATATACTATACACCATGCTATGATGGCAATATGAAAGAGAACCAGATATACTCAGAAGCAAAGTAGAAAAGACCATCAATAAATTAACAAATAGCAAAGTACAAGGGCCTGACGACATAACAGCGGAGATAGTGAAAGCAATAGAGAAACTTAGAATTGATGCAATGCATAACATATGTCAGTGCATATGGTCAGCGGAAAAATAGCCAGAAAAATAGACTAAGGGGGTTATTCTGTAACTTTTCCCTTGTGTAAGAGATTCCTTAGGTAAAGACAACCGTCCCAAAGATATCTGAAAGGAAACCTTTAAACAGCCACTCTGTAACGCGTCCGTAAGACGTCCCTTAAGCATAAAGGTTGATCCTTACGTAAAGGAAACAACTAATGTTTTTAAACGTGTAGTATGGACCTGATGCATTTTCATTGGTTAGATTTTGTGTTTGATTTTGAGTTTTAACACAATTCAAAATATTCACAATTCAAAATTTATTATCAATCAGTTCATTATAATTATATGTAAGCAGTGTACACAATGGGAGACAAAGTTGCCAATAAGCGAATTCGCGGCTCTAAAACCACCGAAGAGCAATTTAGGTTATACGTCGATCTTTTACGCTTCCTGGGAATCTTGCGTTTAAATTAAGGATATTTAAATCCAAATCACAAATAATTTGTACGTTGATACTGAAGAAATTCTTTCGGTTGAAAAATACCAACCGTGGAAATTCTAATTTGCCTACTGGCAGATGGCTTCCACTTTCACCAATGTGTGTGCCATCTATGCATCCTCGAATACCTGGGATACCGCAATATGCAAAATAAGCATTTTTGATATGACTTATTTGTTGAATATTGGTGGGAAATCTTATCACGTGGTGCTTTCGTTCTAGTATAACATCTACTACTTTGTGAATGCATCTACTGACCGATGCTTGAGACATAGAACTCCGATAATCTTGACCCGCTGATTTTTGATAGCTACCATGTGCCAGAAAATGTAATATTGAAACAAAGTGTACTATAGTTGGTATTCTCGTAGATCTACTATTTGGAGTTTGTAAATGAAGCTCTAATTTTTCAAATAGTTCTAAAGCAACTCCTCTAGTGAAACGATAATATCGCCTAAACTCTTCTTCGCTTATCGAAAATGGATCACTGACATCTCTTAAATTTCTTTTTAACAATGCATTTTATTTCCTTCCTTGAATTTCATTTAAAATATTAATTTTTAAAATTATCAATTAAAATACGTTATAATTATAATATATTTTTTATATTATCAACACTTGACAAACGTTCTATAACTTGTTACGACACCTACTGAATCATCCCTTAAGTAAAGGTCCGATTTCACGCTGTCAAATGATTCTTTATGCAAAGGAAATGTTACAGAATAACCTATTCCTTTACATAAAGAAATTCTCTTCATAAAGATCTGTCAGTTAAAGACAATCTTTATGTAAAGGGTCCCTTATAGTTACAGAATAGGCTCGTTCTTTGCGTAAAGGTTTCCTTTACGTAAGGGTTCCTTTATAAGTTACAGAATAACCCCCTAAATCCATCTTAATCCTTATACAAAAAAAGGAAACCCCGACGCTATGCAGTAACCACAGAACCATAGCCTTGGTCTCCTATGCAAGTAAAGTTATGTTACACAAACTAGCTGGCAGAGTCGGATTCTTTCTTCTCCCACAAATAGCTGAGGAACAATCAAGCTTTGTACTAGGAAAAGACACGCGAAAACAGATTTTAAATGTTAGACAGCTAATAGACAAAGCAAGAAAGTTCCAGGTGAAGATATACACTACCGTCGGAAAGTTTGGAAGCAAGCATTAATTAATTGAAATCTTTAATTATTAATTTTTTATAATTTTTTTTAATTAAATATTTTTGATTGCCATTATAAATATATAGTGTTTAAGTACTTTTAGTAGTATTTTAACTTAAAAATAATGTTTTATTTAAACACATTTCACAAAATTGAATTTTGTTACTTTACGGTATCACTTGCCTGCATTTTAAGTTTCGGTGAAACACAAATAAATTTTAGCCAGATGTGGTTTTATTGTTTTTTTTTATTATTACTAGGTACCGACAAGTCCTGAAAAGTAATTTCTTTGTTTAGTTTAGTTTAGAACTTTCTTTTTGGAGTAGTGAATTTACTTGCACTTAATTTTTATAAATATCGTTAAATTTTTGAAAAATTATAAAAAAAAATCAAATATCAATTGAAAAATGTACTGCTATTTGTGCATTACATGACAAAAGTTTAACAGAATATAAAATTTCAAGTAGATTAAATGTATCTTGCAAGGGGTGCATTACACCATAGCGCGTAGAAGAGAAACCTGACAACGAAGTGTTAGTAAACCCAGTGGACGGCCTCGTGCGACAACCAGTGTTGAAAAAAATTGTATTGCTACAACATGTAAACGTAATCGACTACTTACTTTACTTAAAATAACACACAGGGTGAATAAAATTCGCGATAAACCAATTTCTGTTACAACCGTTAAAACGCGGTTATTGGCGGAAAATTTTAGAGGGTTTAAGAGGTTGTGTAGCGGTAAAAAAACCCTTTCTAAAACCAGTTTACAAAAAGAAAACAGACTTTTTTGTGCTTGTCAACATTCGAATTAGTCGATAAAACAATGGAAACAAGTACTTTGAACCAACTAATCAAAATTCGAAATATTTGGTTTTAGAAGACGTGTGCATGTTCGATGTAAACCAAGCGATCGAATGGCAGAGCAGTGTTTAGTGTCCATAGGATGAAAACGGGGGTGCAGTGCTATGGTTTGAGGATGTTTTGTCGGTGATTCAGTAAAGTCGGCGATTTAGTAAAAATAGAAAGAATAATGCGGAAATAGCAATATTTAAAAATTTTTTATGAGAATTTAGTTCCATCTAGACGACGGATCGTTGGAAAAAATTTTGTGTTTTAGCTGGTTAATGATCCAAAACATTTCTCCCGATTATGCAAAAGCCATTTGGCAGAAAAAGAAACCACTGGGGTACATCAAATAATGGTTTGCCCATCCCAGTCACCCGATCTTTCACCAGTCTAGCTTTTATGGGACGAATTGTACCGAAAAATTAAATAACACTTGTCACAAAATGAAAATATAATGTGAAAATATCTGCAAGATGTGTGGAAACAGATTTTACCGGATTATTTAATTAATTTAATAAAAAAAAACGCTCCGAATTTGTAACATAGTAATATTTGCGAAAGGTAGATATTTTGATAAAACAAATTTATGAATGTTTTTCAATAATAATTTAATTGTTATATGATATAAAATCAACAGTTATTTACCTATTTTCTTAATATTAACATTAAAATAATTAAGTCATTTAAAATTATAAGTGTTTTATTGAAAAAGAAGTCTGCTTCCTAACTTTCCCACATTTGTGTTTCGTGGATTACAGCAACGCTTTTGATAAGGTGAAATGGAATAAACTATGAAAAATTCTAGAAGAAATGGGAACACCATTACATCTAATAATAATTATACAACAGCTATACGAGACAAGCAGTGCGGTAGTGGGCGTCTGCAACACCTTATTAACTGATTTTAAACTAAAGGCTGGGATACGGCTGGGATTAGGGGAAAAAAGATAAGTAACCTACGGTATGCGGATGATACTGTCATATTAATAACAGTAGAAGAAGATATGAGAAACATGATAGAACGACTTGAGGTGGAAAGCATGATATATGGCCTAGAAATAAATAGGACAAACACAAAAATCATGATAATAGACAAAGCCAATAATAATCAACCTCTGATACAAAGAGTAGCGGGATTCGAGGTAGTTGACAGTTTCCAGTATCTGAGATGACAATAGATAATAATGGTGAATGTAAACTGAAAATTCAAAGATGACTGGCGATAACCAGAGCATCACTGATGAAGCTAAAAAGAATTTGGAAAGATCGAGCCATAACAATAAGAACTAAACTAAAAATAATACAAACACTTATATTCTCAATTACAACTTACACAGCGAAAACATGGACGATTAAAGCTACCGACGAACGAAGAATAGCCGCGTTCGAAATGTCGTGCTATAGGAGACTGCTGCTCATCCCATGGACGGCGCGTCGAACTAATGTCTCCATTATAGAGGAACTCTACATTAACAAAAGATTGGTCAAAATAGTCAACCAAAGATATCTGGGATATCTAGGACATGTAGCAAGAAGAACTGACATTAGTTCGATCGATCAAACTAAAAAACTAATAGGACAAAGGCTGCACGAGTCTATCATAGCTGCACAAAATCCAACAACTGGCGACGAATAGTCGCAAACACAGCAAATTGATGCCACCACACCTTTCAGAAGGGTTACGGACGGAAGAAAGAGAGCGAGAGAGATAGATTGTCTAAATATAGTCGTTGTATTTCTCTTATATGTTCTAATAGCTCCCGCAGAACTCTCCTCCACCACCACATTTTCATTTTATTTCTACAGTTTGTAAATTTTATATAGAACTTATAAAACAAATCACTTTACGTTAACATGTAATATGTAGAAATAATATTTTATAAAAAAAAATTTTAAACACTTTTTTTTATCACGGCGCAGCTGTGGTATGCGGAAGCAGAGAAACTTCTCAGGGTGCGGTTCAAGGTTTTGTTACTCGCTTTTTTTTTAAAAAAAGCACCAAGTTTAATTTTAAAAACTTGTAATCGATTTTAATTCATAATTTAAAAAAAATTATGCTTTGCTCGAGGTTCAAACTTATGATTTTAAAATTATTAACTTGAAGCGATATTAGTAACGCTACGTTTGGCTGTTTTTTAAATTTTAATTTTATCATCCCAATGAAACTTTACCAAATTTCCAATTTTAATTCTTTTATTCTCGCCAAAATCCAATTAAACAATTTCCAACAATAAAAATCTATTGCGAAACTATTCGTACAAAAATCTCAAAACTACACTCAAAAATTAGAGTCAAAAATCAAACAAACCACTCAAGCAACCATTCATGGCAAAAAGCCCCTACTCTTCTAAAACTTCCGACAACATTAAATTTTACTGAATTTTACAATTCAAATTTACAATCAAGATTTTTTTAAAAACGACAGGGGCGGTCAAATCACTTTGTAACACGACAATGTATAGCGTTTTAAGTAAAGCTTCCTTTAGTGTGGTTGTGAATAAATAGCGATAGTAAAAAATAATTTGTATATAATAAAATACTGACTTTATGGAAAATGATCAGGTATGCGGACACCAAATAAACCAACTAAGTTACAACACAGTTTTTACCATATTGTGATTTATTGTTAGGAAATTATTTTAATTGTAATGTCCCTAATTGCAAAGTGTATTTATTTATTTATTTATTTTAAACTGTACAGATTATTTTATACTGACAAAGTTATCGCCTGTTATCGTGTCTTGAGCCATCAAACATCATCTTGCTTTTCCATTGTGTTCAAACAGAATTTACATCACGTTACTTAGGTGGGAATGATTGTTAATTATTTGCTATTTACCAACGTTCTATGTTTTGTCTCTCCTCACAGTTCTGAAGATGAAGGCATAATATACCTTCGAAACGTCGACAAAGTAACTTAGTTGTTTTATTTGGTGTCCGCATGCCTGAGATCCTTTTCCATTAGCATACCATCGAACGAGAAAGTTTTAATTATACTGACTTTATAATGCCTCGTTAAAGCCCGATCGACGTAGAAGAGCTTCTGATGGTTCTTCAGCAATACAAATCTGATATCAAAGATCAGCATACAAAAAAATTTGCCCGATATCTAATGCGATATGGAAAAACATACATAAATTTGATATTACATTAAAATATAACACGCCATAGTTCTTCTGAATAGGTTTGATGTTAGAACCAAATTAGAATTTGAAGAACATTTAAAATGGTTCAAAGTTGAAACTGAACATTACAACGATAGGTAATTATAAAAAAAATAATAGAATTGAGTTTAAATTAACGTTATCTGTAGACGAATGGAAGAAATAAAATGCAAAAACCGGAAAGATCGACCAACTGGACGAGTTTCACTAGTCACAGATTTTTAAATTAATAGGTATATGAACATAAAACTTTGATCAAAATGCTATTTATCTGTATATTGGTTGGTCCCAAAATTCAGTCTTAGATTTAAAATTGGAAATTTGGAAAAGTATTTAAACTGAGCGCCATGATTGACCAATAAAAATTAACCATGATTATGCGCTGTTGTTGAAACTAAAAATCAGCTGTTTGAATATCAAAACAAGACGAACGACTACTAGATATCACGTGTAACAACTGAGATTTGTGTCTACCTTACCAACTTTCAACAGTTTTGACTTGGCAATTGAGCTGTTTCTATTGGCTTTTAAAACCGCGCTATTTTTTGAAATAGCTGGCCCGTGACGTCAGCGGCCGGTCTTTTTACAATTATTTTCTTACCTTAGACGTACTCAAAAAATTTTAGAAAAAATTATGAATACTCAGTTTGACCTCTACTTTCAAATTAAAAAAAATTAAAAAAAATAGTGAAACTCGTCCATTCGAAGTATAAGCTTACGAAGTATTAACGGCATATCGTTGGACTGCAATTTTAAACCAACATTTCTTTGCACTTACTAGAAATAATTGCTGTGTGAATTTTATAGAAAGTAATATTTCTCATAATATTGGAAAGTTTTACCTTAAATTTGTGACCGTTGCACAATATGTGATAGTATATTCATCGGTATTGTAATAAATCTTCCACCACTTCTCTCATAATTATAAATTGTACTTACAGTGGAGATGAAATCAAAGAAGTAGTGGTGAAAAAAAAGTAGAATATTGAATGGTAAATGTACGGAATATGCACCCAAACTGTTAGATAAGAACATGTATGCTTCGTTTCTACAACGCTAAGAAGCATCAAAATTAATGGATTTTGGGGATGCTCAACCTAGCAATTTGCCAACTTTGAACGCGTTGAGAATTTTGAAAAATAAAACCCATTAAAGAAACACTGATAAATTTTGATCCTATACTAGCTATTGCTGAACTAAAGGGTAATTAGAAATAGGGGGTTATGAGTTGTTTATACATTTAGAACTAATTCGAACTTGAATACATTTATGCAAAAATGTCAACATTTTTATGATTGATGCTACTTGGAGGGGTGGTTCGAAACTTGAATCTATATTGTCGTGTTTTTAAATGTTAAAAACCTTATTTTATTATTTTGTAAATTATTTTAAAGTTTGATTTATTTAATTATTTATTTGTAAACATACTGTACATATATTTATTATTTGTAAAAATTAAGTGGTAAGAATGAAAATAAAAAAAGAGGCTTGATGCAAAATTATAAATTGGAAATTGAATGGTAAGCAATATACAAAAACAAAGAATTAATTAAATTGGAAGCAGGTAAATTTGAAATTGGAATTGCTAAATTATAAAATTATAATTATAAAATTATAAATTAAAAAGAGAATTTAGAATTTAGAATAGAATTCGCAGGAATTTAGAAAAATCAATATCCCATGTTATTTCCCTATGTTCCATTCTTTGGCCGGTCACCCGATATAGTAATTTTATGAGTTGCAATAAATATATGCATAAATATGCGATTTTCGCTAATATATAAACCAATCGTAGAGAATATGCAAAATATGCAAAAAAATGTTTGGCTCAAATTACTCTAATTTATGTGTTTCGCAAAGATAATATGCATTTGCTTATAATCCCAGCCCTAGTAATAAATACTTAATAATATGTAAAATTCATTTCGTGAAATGAAACTTGCAAAATTATACCAAGTCTGCAAACCATGATTTAGTCAGTTTTGAAGCGCATGTTTCATCAAATTAATTGATGAAATTAATTCACCAATTAAGAAAATGATTTGAACGATCACGAAAAACTTAAGAATTTTTTTGTATGCTTTCTTTAAAAGTTTCGGGTAATTTATAAATAAAATAAAATAATGAAATAAACTTGAACCAAGGATCAACAATAAAATCCATCTATTTCTAAGAGTTAGAAAAACCGAGAGATAAACCACGAATTTAATCTGCAAATTAACTCTGAACCGAGGTTGATCTCTTGTTGTACAAGCGGCTCTAAGAGAATGGTTTAGCAAATGGAGTGGTAAATGTATTGTTACCTTTACCAAAAATTGTTATGGTAAACCAGAATAGATCGTATTCAACCATTAGGTTGAAGATTCGAGATTTACCGTGGTTGCGTTTATCAAATCCGGTGTGGAGCGCTCGAGCAAATCAAAATTAAACTCAACAATATTTGAAAAGTCAAATTATTTTAATATTTTAAAATAAAAATTCTTCGTACTCAATACAAAATCAGTTTAAATAAAATATTTTTAAAAATTTGTGAGCCTATCAAATTGATTGTAGTTAAAGGTTATAATAATTGTAGAACAGTCAATTTTACAAACTCGTGGTATTTAATGTGGTGAAATATACAGTTTTAATCTACACTTGATTTGTTATTATGTAAATATAATATTTATTATTTTAATTTAATATAATTAATTAATAATAATTAATATAATTTAATATTCAAAGTTATATAGGTATTCACATGAAGTTACGTTATTTTCAATATGTAAAATTTTAAAATATTATAAATATTTAAGCCTAAAGGGATTCTTAATGTTATTTTAATAAAAATAAAAAATATTCATTCATATTTTATATTGTATTATATCTTTCAACTATAAAAATATTTATTTTCAAGGCTTAGAAAAATTTCACAATATCTGTTGGCTATCCACAATATAAGTTATAAGTACATAATTGTGGCTTGTAAAGTATAGGGATGATGTTCACCAATATTCGTGGAAAACTATTTTAATATTAATTTTTAATGCTTCGAAAATTAATGCACCAAGTTGGAACTTTTAAATAACTTTATTAAATATTTCGTTATTTTGAGCTAATTTGCATGAACTACCATCCTGCGGTTAAATTAATAGAACCATTATGTAGAAAATTTAGAGCTCCTTTCGTTATGACCACTTTTAAGTAGCTTTCGCGATGTAGAAGATTATCGCAAAAAACTGTTTCTTTTGTTATAATTTTTCTTAGATTACTTCGACAAGATTAAAAGTTGTTCTTTTCTTGCTCGTTTTTTATTTAAACTTATTGACGTGTTTAGACAAATCAACATGGTTTCAGCACGATTTAGGAGTTCCGAGTAAACCGGAAGTGGTTACACTTGCATTGTTATTAAAAAAAAGTTTTGTATTGAAATTGTAAATCAATAACTGGAATACCTGCAGACCTATTGGGTAATCAAACCAGAAAATATTATGCCATGACGACATAAATTTGTAAATTCATCCTGTTTTAATTGAGGTTGAAACCGTGGCGTAGCCAAAAAATAATTTCTTTCGATAAAAATATCGAAAAGGTTTGTATTGTTTGCAATTATACTTTTGCTAGACGAGGCAGACTCGACGTTATTTTTAGTAAACTTTAAAAGACAAAGATGGAAATATGTAATAGAATGTCAAATATATGTAATAACACAATGAAAATATTAATAGTAGAAACAAATTTAAAATGCATTACACGAACATGAAATAACAAAGCACCATTTGTACCTATGTAATATAATCAATATAGAATGGTACATACAATCAAAGCAACATAAGTTATTTACAGGCATATAGAAAACTAATTTTACATGAAAATTTTATTAATTGACTTCTAGAAAAATCGGCTTCATTTCATGGAAAGAAACTTTTTATTGCTCATATACTATACAATTAACGAAATCTTAAATTATATGCCATTGCTGTATACTTAAATATCATTTCTTATTCTATGAATACAGAATGTGGCCTTAAAAATTGTACAAAAGCAAACAATTAGTAACTTTAGGCAATTAAAAAATTAATAAACACTTAAAGGTTTCGGAAAAGTTTTTGTTGGAATGATTCGTTTCAGGAGGTGAAAGTGAGGGTTTATAATTTGGCGAAAGCGTAATAAAGTAAAACTGAATGGGTTTACTAAATGTTAAATTAATTAAATATAGTCGAGTACCTACTTCTATGGTCAAAATAATAATAAAGAACGAAAATTTAATAATAAGCGAATTTTCAGATCCAACAGGTGGAAAGCGGGATATGTTCGACAGTATGGAAAAGATTATGTAGATGGAGTTCTAAATTTAATACATCTTGAAGCTGTGGTAAACGAGATAATGGAAGTGAAGTAATGAGAAATCATTAAATATTACACTATATTGGATATCTCATCTCACTCTTCTTTCTTTTGTTTAATATTTTCAATTGTTTACTTTGTTGAAGATGAAATCAATAAAAGAAAACTTATATATCTATATATTTCTTTGCAGTATTTTAATAACTGGCCCTATTGTATATCACAGAATAGAATAAAACAAATTCGGAGAAATCCTCCTAGCTTTAGAAAATTGAAAAAAAAAATTGTTTTATATTCTTCTTCTCATCTTAAATTTAAAATAAAATAACAAATCATGCAATGTTAATTTTAAAGTATTGCGGTTGAAATTAAAGCAGCGCGCAAAAGCATATTCGAGAAGCTCCCTGACTAAAAAAAAATTATGAAAAAATTGAATGGAATAATTTAATATTTTTCACCGATAATAAAAGCATTGTCGGCTTTTTCTTTTTCGGTCGGACTGAAAATAACAATAGCAATAACTTATTGATGAATTATTGTGAAACATTTGCTGAAAATAAAAAACTTTTCGTATAAATCAACCAGGTAAATAAAATAATTAATTATTATATTTGCCAAACCTACAAACAACTTTTTATACCAGAAGCACTTTTAATTAGTTGATGCGTAAAAAGTTAAATTATTTATGTTACCTGAAAAACATTAAAGGGATGGTGTAATAACTTTCTTGTATTAACATCAAAAACAAGATATCTAAGTAATGAAAAATTGCATTATTAATAAGAAACCTCAACGAAACTGATCAAATTTAGTCGTGAAGCATTAATTAGTAAATTATGAGTTACAAGATGCCTTAATTATATCAGGATAGTTTGATAAATTTAAAATCAGACTTATAAATTTTTGTTACTTATTTCTTCATCTTTTTATGAGCAGAAGTGAGAAACCAACTGAACCGCGGGATAGCTGTTTCCTGGATCGATTCTATGTAATTCAGTTAATGTATTTTTTAAACACCCGTAAATTATCCTTGAAGAAAACAACTGTTAACTCTGCATTTTATTATGCTTATGCCTTTATAAAATTAATTTTCGGTTTTTCTTAAAGCTTTCCCATTAAAATCTAGTATTAGGTTTCTCTATGCCACCCTTAAATCGCTGTCGTAAAATTTTACTATTTACATCATACACACTTTAATTTAATCGGTTTTTCTTATAGCTCAAATATTTTCTACAAGAAAAGCTAACGTGTATTAGAGAGTTTCCCTCCGAAAACAATATCGTGTAAACTGTATTTTCCTTATATGAATTATGAATAATGCAAATTTCGGATGCTTTTAACCTAACGTAATTGAACTATTTGACATCGTAAATTAGTGGCCCCATTCGATTATTTACTTTAATCAAGCAATATACCTAAATGAGTAAGCTAATCTAAATTTAACTGTTAACTGACAAGATATGCACTTCATGTAATATTTATGTGGTTAAAAGCAGTAAATAGTAATTAAACAAAATCCTTTCATAAAACAAAATTGTTAATTGGAAATTATCGATATTTAAATACTAAAATTTTATTTTTTTCATTTATGTACTTTTAGATGTTCAAATATTTAGCTTTTAGATATCAATCAATATTACCAATTAAACATTAATTCTTTAATTAAATATAACAAAATTAATTTTTTTTCGCAGTTCTTATTTTCTGAGCGATGCGTTTCGGTCTGTTTTGACATTTGGTTCTATAATATTACTTGAAATAATTAGTTAAACCATATTCTGTTAAATGTAACCTTTTTATTTTATTAAAATTAAATTAAATTTAAGCTTTCGCTAATTTAAATTAAAATACAAATTAATTTTTTAAATATTAAAGCCAACACTATGCTGTAAAAATTTGTTTCTATTCGTTTACCAAAAATTTGTAATTTGACTTCCGGCCATATAACTACTTATAATTTGGCTCTGAGAATATATTTTCAAAATGAAAAATAGATTTTCATCATTTTACTCATTTCGCTACAATAAGATTTACGTCATGATTAAACGTAATAATGAATTGGACCATTTCAAATCAATTTTTACAAGAACAAATTATAATAAATTATATAAAGAATCAAACTAATAAAATATAATAATTGAGATATGAGTCATTTTTCATATACTATGTATATAAATTTCTAATTAAATTTTAAATTTAAAAATTAAATTTTATTGGTGATACTGATTTTATCATATTCGTACTGGAAATGGGAGTTTCGCTATTTTTTTTTTTATATTTTATTATCGGATAGTAGAGATCAAACTTGAGCTTTATTTTTTTTTTAATTTTTTGGTTAATTGAAATTCAAAATTGTAAGGGCGGTGACGTCACTGGCCTAACTAGAGAAAAGACTGTCTGAAGAAAACGGTATTAAGTAAAAACAGCTATGTTGCCACTTCTATTTCTCGTGGTTGGTAAGGTAAGAATCGAATATCTAAAATAAATAATTAACCTCGAAAAAGAGAAACTTTTGGTATTTGTCAACTTCAATATTAAATCAAATAGGACAGTAACGTCAAATAAATTTAATATTTAACCTCATTTTAAACTTATTGTGTAACTGTAGTCGTCGATAAAAAAACATCTGGCAACATAGTAAAATTAAACTTATAAATCATTGGCCAGTAAAGGTGTGCAGTTTAAATATTATTTTACAATCCAAATTTTGGTTTTAAATTTGAAGCTGGGTTTTGAGACCAACTAATTACACATTTATATATAACATTTTTATCTATGTTTCATGTTTATATATTATTTCAAAGAATTTCTGACTAGTGAAACACTTCCATTGAAAACATAACATTAAAGTTACCATTATTATTGCAAACGACCATAAAACTGTCAACGTGCACCTAACTGCCGAAAGCCTTTATTACAATAATGTAATAATTAGAAGTTTTCGTAACTATTTTCTATAGGATACCTGACTTACAAATAATTTGTATACTTAAACTTAAAAAAATAGTGGTAATAAATATTTTTGAATTCGTAGTGGATTTATATCTTTGACCCTTCATATCAATTAGTAAATTATAGTTGAGATAGAGGTCAGTATTAAAACAATGAATTTGTCCGATGTTTCGAGTCTTTATTGATCAATAAAGAACTTGATTGAACTTTAGATGAAATACTAACCTTTATAAGATATAAATGGAGGTAAGAAAACTTTTACTAAAGTGTTTTCAATTTTTTCATTTTTCACTTTTATATTTTCAGTAAACTAAAATTTGTACATTTTTTAATTATTTGTATATATTTTGTAGCTTTGATAATAGGTCAATAAAGACTCGAAACGTCGGACAATTTTATTATTTTAATACTGACCCCTATCTCAACTATAATTTACTAATACATATTTTTGAGTTTTAGAAAAAGTCAACTAAAAAGGTATTCAAATATTTTAGAATTCTTAAAATTTAAAAAGGTTTTACATCTCTTTTTAAATATTAACAAGTTCCGAAAAAATGAAAAAAAATTTTTTCTGACTTTTCATTCTACACTGTCTCCTTATTTTGGAAAGGCACGTAAAATTGTCGGATTTCTTAATTTATCGGTGTGTAATGCTTGGATTTTTTTAGTGTGTGAATTGCGGTAGTGTGTAACTTGGTGTGGTCAATGATTGAGTGAATAAAGCAGATGTTTTTGGTTCGGAAAGTAAAACTAAGTGACTGCCTAACGGTTGTCGGTAAACCTAGCACTGTCGCTATCAACAAAGCTTATTGGGCAATATTGACCTTCTTTCAGAAGATGAATTAAAACAATTGTTCGGGATAATGGCGATAATGCTTAACAAAAGCAGCAAAGCGTATTGGAATACTCTCCGTTGTTCTGAAAAGCATGATAGAAGGTTCGCAACCAACCAATCAACCTACACAAAATGCTTTAGATCTACAATAATCATTATTCATTTGAATATTAAAAGTAGGGCTTTACGTTGCCGTTCTGATGTTACATTTATTTGGTGCACGATTTGAATTTGTTCGTTTATTTAAGTTATATTGTTTAGTTTAAGTTGTTTTTTTCTCTTAGTTACTAATTTGCATTTAAATGAAATTTTATTTATATTTTTAATTGTTTATATTGTTATGACTCACGGACATGCAGGCAGAATAGCACAGCAAACACGCAGTGACATTGATTTACGAATTTAATACAAATAAAAATCTAGATCAAAACAAAAATACAGGGATTATGAGGAGACCAATAAAAAAGAGATGATCTATCAGAAACGTTGGGGATATAAAAAGTAATAACGGCCAGCATCGACAGTCATTCTTAGATTGTAGTCCAAGACAGTCGAGTCGAATTATTTGAATTATTTGAATAAAAAGAGTTTTTATTGTTTGGAAATAAGGTCCAACAATAATTTGTGTAGACTAGAGATCCGATATTTCCAAGTTTGGAAATCAACTCCGCCACGCATTTATCAGAGTGAGAATTCCGCGATTCTACACATGTACGAAATCTGAATACAATTATTTCGATCCAGAGACATCCCACAGAAGTAAGGTTCCTGTAATTATTTGAAGATAAGTGAAGAAGAGATCTCGTGCAAGGGAAAGTTTATTAGTTGGTTAAATTCGTGATAAGTGTTGTGACAAGTTGTGTGAGTCTTGTTTGCTTATTATTGTTATTTCACCCAGGTTGCAAATTAAATACCATTTTTATATCGTCAATTGTTTTATTGCCTTAAATGTAACCATTTACTTTCTAAGAACGTATATCGACTCATAAGAGCATAAGATTATTAAGTTTTAAAAGAAAGTGTGAGCACTACAATATGTAGATTTATTTATTTAATTGAATAACAGATTTCATTTCATAAGATCAATTACAAAACATTTACATAAACCTTTAGTTTCTTAACGGAGGGAGGGGGGGGGAGCTAGAGATATAAAATACTACCGTGCTAGTATCTCGGTAATTGTGCTCAAAAAATGCTAGAAGGGTATTTTGTAAAAGTTTATTTTATACAGAGTTAGCAATAATATTTTCGATTTTACATAATTCTGGAAAAATTCAAAGAAATCAAATAAGATTGAAAGAAATTCAGAAAAATCTGTCAGTTTATAAGTCAATGATCAGCAGTGACCAGCAGTGTGGTGTAAAGCTTGAATCGACATGCTACAAAGCGGGAGACCACGTTTAATTCTTGGTTGCGCCGACTACACTATTGTGATCTAAAGCTCGAGTTTAATCTAAGGGTTGTGCATCTGACAAAATTAGCAGCCTACTAGAATAAGTGTAAAAACCTGGTACATTAATGGTAAAAAAAACAGAGCGTAAGTTCTAAAATCAGGTTAAAAAAGAAATCTAATGGTGGAATTTTTTTCCCAAAGAAAGAGGCTTCTTGTTTTGCAGTAGACAGAAAAAGCTTCTTTGTATTCCAGAATTGATAAATCCCAAAATGTTTTAAGTTCTGCACATATTAAAATGTATTTTAAAAATCAAACCAGGTAAATTCCTAAAACCATATTTAAGTTAAAAAATATATTTAAAATTACAAAACAAAATTTTTCTTTTACCATTTTTACCTGAAAATTAAAAAAAAATTGATTTAAATAAATTAGATGAGTGTGTTAAACACCGTAGCTTTAACCGTACAAAATCTGTAAACTCAAGAAGGTTCCATTTGTTAATTATGTAATTTGTTTAGTTTATAGTTCTATTTTATTTTATTTTACATGACCGGTAAAACATTTAAATAGTGCGTCATTTTAATTTAAAAAATAATCAAGAGACTTTAAAAATAAGAGGTTTATTAACCTGGATGATTAATAAAAGAAAAAATGAGATTGACATTTTCAAAAAGGGACTAAGCTCTCGAAATTACTGAGATAATTATATAAATTTGGATAGCGGGAGCAGTTATTAAAGACGAATGTGGTTGAGATATTATTGGAGATCTAGTTAGGAAGAGAGATTAATGAAGAGATTGATTGAGATTGACTAAATTCATAGCAACTGTATTGGAGCGAGGAATGGTGGCGATAGAAAAGAAAAAAAGGTTGCGACGAGGAAGGTATTCCGTTAACAGTTTATGTTATAAAAATTCAAAATTCAAATTTTATTAATTTTAAGTTTCTGATATATTTTTGTGTGTTGAAATAAAGGTACGTTGTTTAACTACAACTACAAAATTACAGTTAGTCGTGGACATTTACAAAATTTTAGATTGGTGATTAAAATACCAAGAACCCCTAGAGAATTTATCTGGTTGGAGTGTAAAACTTACAAAAAAAGCACGACAATATATTAAGTATATAATTCAACATTGCATAATAAAGAGTTTGATAACTATCTACTTACATTTCATTCATAATAAATTATTCAAAAGAAATTTTCTAAATGAATGAACTTAATATGTTATATTATAAGTTTTTTTCTTGCTTCTCGACTTTATTCTATATGATTTTATCAATACCAAAATCTAATCGTTTTGCTTTTTATTTTTGTTTCAAATAAAGAAAAATTCAAGAAAATTCTATAAATGAAAATCTTATGTACAAAATTGTATTGATGTTGGAGGACTTGGATAACTCCTAGAAACCAGAATAAAAACAAATCAAAAAAGAAAGCAGAAACCCAGGAGTATGCTAAAACAGTAGTCCTGGCTGTTGTACACACTACAAGCACACCAGAAGTGTACTAGAAACTTGGTCATGACTGAGTACTTATCTAAGACAGTCTCAGAGCTAAATTCAGTGAAATTTAATAAAAAATATATAAGTTCAACGTAAAGGCGTTTCAATTCTTTTTGGATTGGTAAATTGCGAAGAGAAGAGGACACTTTACCTGCCGAAAGATAAGTAGCAAAGTCAGACTTCTGACCTATAATTTCGGTTAAAACGAGATTTAAAAAAATGTCTTGGTAAAAATGGACAAGAATACCAAAGGTATGAAGCTGTTAAATGACTAATTTCGGGCTAGCATACTGGTAAAAGTTTCATAAAAGTCATCGACTCAGATTGGTTAGAATGTTGAAAAGGTGGCGAAAATGGGACACTCATAACCTTTCGGCTATTTAAATTTGCATTTGGTGAAACTCAAATTGCAATTTGAGAATGGACAAGGAATAGTCTACGGATGTTGCTAGGCGACAAATTGAAAATTGGCTTGACAAACGCCTATGAAGTTTGTATGTGCTGCAGGTTTAAGCTTAGTAAAAGCTAACATCTGCGTAAAAATCGTCTAGCAATCTTTAAACAGGTTTTCAAGTGGTTAAAAATTAATAAACTTTGCGTTATAAATAATAAATCATAAATGTTATGACAATATGACTTTATTATCTTAATTAAATATGCATAATAAATAATTTTACTGTAAACTATTAATTTATTGTCATAAAGTTCTTTGTTAACAAATAAATTAATTGAAAAGTTTGCAATTGCATATATTTCATTAAATATTATTATACATTTTATTATCATATAAACATGAAAACGTGAAACACAATTGACGATAAAATCCTATTATTTTATAACGAAAAGTTAATATAACAGTACTAAAGTACTAAAGTACTGCTTCGGGAGTCAGAAAAATTATTTCAGAAAGTACCTTCGAAAACCACTCAGATTCGCATAAAATTCAGAATTTTTCTCTTTTTATGGGACTTGCTAAACAATAAAATCTGAAAATTTGTAGATACATTTAGTTTGGAGCCGAATTCATTTTGAATTAAACATAATTATACCTACATAGAATTGCATAATTTTTGTACAGAAGGTTTTAGGCATTGAACCAATTTCTATCCCATCAGAACTTATTTATTTTATTAAAGTATTAAAATGTTTGCCCATCCTATTTGAACACCTGTCCGATTTGCCAAAATAATCGCTGTTAACGGATGTAAAAGGCTTTGTTTGACCCAGTTTGCATGCTTGTTGCATTTTAATTTAACATGCGTTTTTTTGTTATTTCGGGTGTTTAAATGACTTGCAGGTTTTGTTGTTAACATTCTAATATGTTTAACAAAAAACGTTTTAAAATGTTTTTGTAGCATTTTTTTACTTTGTAATGGGTTGAGAGTCTGCTGAGCAAAAAAGTAAATATATACTTAATTGAAATATGGAGATGAATAATAATTATATGTGTAATCTGAAAAGAAAGTCAAAAATTTTTGGGAAGTTAATATTTTACCAATATATTTCTAACAAAGATTTATTCTTTATCAAAGCATTCAAGTGTATAAAAGTGTTTTAGTAGAAATGTTCCTTTAGGACTATCTAAATGTTTTTGTTTACTATTCCTTATTCAGAATAGTTTCACTTTTATTATTTATACCTGTTATCGTCAAATCACTGAAGTTAAGGCTCATTTAAACTTGAATTAATACATTCGAGTGTATGCCATTAGCCAGATGTTTAGTGCATTTCACACAGACTTGACTAATCATTTAACCTGTCTAGACGTATTTAGTACTAAATCACTAAACACCTGCACTAATCACTAATCAAAATGTAAATAAGCCATTAGATAAGGTTCATGGGTGACCACGTGATGACTGATTCAGAAATATAGTATGTTGCTGCTCTCGTACTAACTTGCACTTAGTCAGCATAGTAAAGCACTATGTCTAAATCCCCTTTTAGAGATTTTGCACGTATGATAAAAACCAACTATATATAAGTTAAATAATTTTTTTTAAATAAAGAAAAGTTCGCCAGATGTGTGTCGTAGGGTCACCAATTTTAGCTTTTGTAAATAATGAATGAAAGTTTCCCGGTAAGAAAATAATACAATTTGCAAAAAAGATTTTTTACTAAATTTTTTTTCAAATCAATAAAGTTCAAACGATCCTCGTATTTGTAAGGATAATATAGTACTTTAAATTTTATCTTATACTTACCAGTACTGTGTCGCATCAATAGCACGTGCTCTGATTTCAACTTTGTACATTTATAAAGCTCAAAGTTTGCTTTACTTTTTGGGGATATCGTAGAAATCTCGAATAAAAAACAAATTTTGCTTGGAAAAAAATGATAAACCTTAAGCTTGATTTAATTTGATTTTTTCGTTTAGCAAATTTTCTTATTTACAAAATTTATTATTTGAGAACACTAAAATGTTTATTGAATAAAATATTTAAAATGTAAAGCTCAACTTCATAAAAGCAGGATATTAAAAGGCAATTTAGAGTGAGTTTTGATTAAAGTTAGTAATTTGAATAAAAGTCAAATTAATAATTCATAAAATATGGCGATAAAATCTTTATCACAACAGAAATCGTAAATAAATGTAATTTAACTTTTATGATTATCGACAAAACATACCTCAGTGAGAGTGTCAGCATATTTTCGATTTTACTTCAACTTCAGAAATCACTGAACAGTTTAATACATTCGATGTCCATCTCAATCCTGCATACGATAAACTTAAAGGATCGCTGTCTCTAATAAGTGTTCGATTTGTATGCAGTCCTTCTTTCCATGAATTATCATTTAGATTTGGATTTTCGAAGTGTTTTTCGTGTAAACATAGGAAACAAAACATTGCCAACAAAAAAATTGTTGCATATGCACTAACCAATAATTTTATTTTAGACAAAAACGTTCCACTCATTGTTCATTAGCAAATTTTAGTTTTTCTAAATTAGCACTCAATTCTTGTTGATTTTCTCCAATTGACACGGTCTCAAATCAAAAATTTAAATAACAACTTGTGTTCATAACCTTAAATTTCGGTCACAAATTAACAGTGCAGATGTGTACTGGAAGCACAAACTACAAAGGGTGGCGTCGCGACGCTTCTGGCACGACTTCAACATCGAACTAATATAAATTTGGCATCGCGGTGCGCACGCATTTTCCCCAATGTGTTTCTAATATATGTATTTAAATAAAAAATGAGACAACACATTTTCATCTTAAAAAATCTCATTCGCGTAGATACAAGCCCATCCGTTTCGATTTTTTCAAGCTTTGATCATTTATATTTCAAAGTGCAAGTGTACTAACAAACTTTTAAGGCACTTGCATTGTTTGTTTTATTGGATGTACTAACTTTGTAAACTACGATGAAAGCTTCTTCAAGTCTTAAAAGTTGATGAACATCAAAGGTGATTCTTTACTTAAGGAAAGGAAAAAGAATTACAAATGTTACTTTTCTACTTCAAGCTGAATGACTGAGTAGGCGTGCTGAAGTGTTTTAAAACTTCCGCTGCTATAAAATTATGTTCTGCCCTTAAAAAACCTTAAAAATTACCTTTTTATTATTTACAAATTTACAAGTTCTTTTTTATTTTACAACATCATAATTTAATTGTTAGTAAATTTATTGCGCCATTAATGAAATTTTGGTTAGTGGATTACAGTTGTAGAGGTACTACGGTTTTGTTCTGTTGTACACAATATCCACTTGAAGCTTGTGTTATAATTAACAATTTAGTAACAGCATTGATTATAAACTTACCTAGCAAGCTAAATTATATAGTCAAATTAAGTTCCAGTATTAAAATTAATTTTGTTAATTTACTATTAATTTGTAAACGGTCAATCAGACTCAACGTATCAGTTTCAGGTACATAAACTAATCGATTAATGTAATATATTTTTCAGCATAACGTTTCACTAAATTGATGACTCCGAAAGAAAATCCAATTATTACGTATAAGTTAATTATTTATATTTATACAATCATAATTTTTCTTCTTTTTGTTACCTTTACAGGAATATAATATTTCTATATAACAAATATTACTATATCTGCATAGCGTTTTTATTTTTGTATAGAACAAACATCTACTTCATAATACGTAACCAACATTATTTCGTATATATTTGTTTATTTCATCAAACGACATGCACAGTCAATTACATGATGAGTAGAATTATTTTGCAATACATTAGATGTATTGCAAACAAAATAACAAGTACTCTATAATTCTACATTTTATAGTAGAAATTAATCACTATTAATTAATTTGAAGTACATAATTATTATTATTGACAACTCTGAGTAATATTTTATCTACGCACCAAACCGCATAAGTTACTACTTTACTCTTTCGGTTTATGGTGAAAAGTAGACGGTTGTCACGAGCACGAAAATTATTAGAAAACTAAAAATTATATACCTACTATTAAATAAAATTAAAATTATAATAATTATAACTACTGTAATACTAATTCCACTTGTAATTAAACTCTACTACTTAAAATTGATATTTGCCATTTAAACTGGGGTTTTAATGGAGCAGCAAAGCGTCTCTAATAGCCTCCCCTACTTAATTTCTACTTGCACCTTTAAGCTGGTAATCCCCAGCAACCTGCTGAGAACTCTCAGATTTCGATTAAGCAACCCTGGTACATGAGAGGAATTCACAGGGCTAACACGAGAGGAAACCCCCTTTCGGGTTGTGGAATAGGCTAGTAAACCATTCACGTAAAACATTTATGTACTTGCAGCACCTTAAATGGTCTCGGAATTGGATCGGAAATTAAGAAGACAACCAATGCAACGAAAAGGGACAAGAATTGGATTGCGGAAAAATTATAAGTGACTTGTTGGAATGTTAGATCAATAAATAATAGAGAAGATGAGTTAGCAAGAATACTAGAGAAAAAGAACATCAATATAGCAGTAATATCTGAAACAAAGAAAAAATTGCGAAGAAGCAGAGATGTTGGAAAATATGTGAAGCTGTACAGCGGAGTAAATCTCAGTGAAAGAGCAAGCAAAGGCGTGGTAGTATTCATTGACGACAAATGGAAATCACAAATAAGAAGCTATGAATTCGTGAATAAAAGAATTATTACCGTCAGATTTAGAATAGATCGAGAAAACCTAACAATAATTTCAGTATACGCGCTAGAGAATAGAAAAACACTAAAGTCTGAAAAATTATACCATACCCTACAGAAAATAGTGACAAAATACAACCCATCAGACAATATCTTAATACTAGGAGATTTAAACACAAATTAGCTATTGGGTAAATTAGCTATTGCAAAAGTAGTAAGGCAATATGGCAAACAAACGATAAATGAAAATGGCGAAATGCTAAGACAGTTTGCACTTTTTAGTGAGCTAAAGATCACCAACACATTTTATCGCAAAAAAGAGATACAAAAGTATACATGGACTGCAAGAAGATATAAATTCATAATTGACTGCGTTATAGCTAATGAGAAATTCGCCAAACAGGTAACAGATGTGAGAGTCCATAGAGGATACAATAATATATACTCAGACTATTTCTTGGTAATAGGAAAAATAAACCTATATACAAGATGGAAAAAACCAAAACAACCCACGCCAAGGAAAAATTCCGAGAATGTGTACAAAATCTACCAACTAGAAAACGAAAACACAAGACTGCAATACCAAAATAAAATTAACAGTTTGGGGATTACCGTCCTGACAAGCAGCAATGTAGAAGAAGAATGGCCTGAATGAGTCTGCCCTACATACCCTTGGAACAAAGAAGAAATATACAAAAAGAAAATATCTCGAGATCTGAGATTGAAAATGTCGTGAAAGATAAAAACAAAACAAAGCGTACAGAATACATTTAAATAACCCTACAGAAAGCAACAAACAGAATTATACGAGACTTAGAATTTGCTTAACCGTCCGGTCAATAACCGGGTACCCGGGTATCCATTTTAGCTTCGAAGATAGAATTTATTAACTTCCCCTTAAAAAAATGTTATGACCGCTCGGATCCCCAAAGTTGAAGTAGTTTGACACCAAGTTTTCGTAAAAAATTTTTGTAATCAATCAATCAATAACAGTTATTAACCATCAAACTCGATACCCCCTCCGTTCAACGACCGGTTATCCGGGTACCCAATATGTTATTATGTATAAAAGCCGGGTTTATACACACTGAAAAACCGTTTATCAAAGTATTTATGTATCTTGACTTGTGAATAAATAATAATCATCAATATTGTTTGTCATTTTCTTTATTTAAACAATTTTTATTATAAATAATAGTAAAGATAGTAGGTAAAAAACATTAATCCGCTTTGTTTTTCATTTTAGTTATTTTTTTCTTTTATTTATAAAATAACACAGTACCGTATAAAAAAACAAATAGATTTAATTATTTCGTACACTCCTGGCATGTCGTGGTTGAAATACAATGTTCATCACAACTCACATACCGAACATGATTTTCGTGTTTTGCGACATTTTTTAAATTCGCTCTAGAGACAAACATGGCATACACTAATAATATTTTTCCTTCCGGTTGAATCGAACTGTGCCTGTGGTTTTGAAGATGTAGATGCTATTGGTTGTGCAAATTGATTTATAGCTTGCTCAAAAAACTTTCAATCGCCACTTTCGTTGTGAAATGCCTCATGATTTGTGTATTATGCGAACGATTTTCGACGAATGGAGTACACAGCTCTCTGCCTAGTTACCGATAAAATAATCGTCGTTCATAAGATTTTTTCGAAAGCATATTATTATTCTCATAATAAAGTATATATGTTGCAATGAAGGTGACATCGAGAATATTGTAGCAAAATGCTAGAGGCCACCTTCGAGTTGATCTTTTAGTAGTATATCTCCCAAGCATTTTATATATCGTGTCCACTCCAGCTTTTGACCAGTTATAAAATTTAATAATTTCAGGTTTTTTATGCACCATCACCAATCTTTGCTTCTTGATGCATTGATGATAGCATAATCACTGCCTTCTTTTTCTTGGCACATAACTACACATGGTTACTTTTTCATGAAAGTTTAACACAGTAGATAATTCTTCTCGTGTTTTCAATGCAGTCATCGCTGGTGGAATGTACGCCTTATTTTTCTTCAAAGTGCCAACAATTGTTAAATCTCAGGTTAGTAAAAATTTTGCCCGTAGTGAAATAATTATCCATAGTAATATTTCTACCCGATCTTTTGTACGGAACCACCAAGTCTGTAACGACTCTTTCAGCAAAGTTTTTCTCACGATCGGCATTGGATTTTCCAGTGTAAATCTGTCCGGTGAGTGAATACAAATTTTCAGCATCACATATCCACCATACTTTGATTTCATACTTGGCTGGCTTTGATGGAATATACTGCGTAAATTTAGTTCGATACGTGATCATTATCAGATTCTTCTGCTTCGAATATTTTATCATATAAATGTTCCCTTCTCTAGGAACGCGTATTTCTATTGGAAAAAGTTTTCAGTTTATTATTTAGATACCTACTATTTTTTTAAATATTTAAAATATAAAATAATTTACTTGGAAATAAAAGAAGGAAATCACGCCTTACCGTCGAAAACTTGATGAACTATCCATCGTATTGATACTCAATGCGATTGTTTATTTATAATATTAATAATTTTGTATTTTTATTCTCACTTTCACAATAAATTTGTACGATATAATTTTTTTCTTTTCACTGCGCTTAAAAAAATTTCTATAGAATCTGCACGGTTCTAACACGATGTTACGTCTAACAATCGTTCTTCTTTGTTGTTCTTTGCAAGGGCATCTACCACTCACGTGACTGTGCAGTAGGATGGTACCTTAGCACCAAATGATTGTGTTTTGGGGTTGTTATTGTTATTTCACATTTTATAAAACTGGCTGTCTAAACGCTTAGCCATGTAGCGCGCAGTAGGTAGATTACCCGGGTAACCGGTTATTGAACGAAAGGTGAAAGTTTGGTTATTGACCGAACGGTTAAAGAGTATTTGCAGGAAGGTACACCAGGAAACATAAAACAGATTTGTAGAAAAGTTAAAAGAAGATGTTCATAGAAGACAAGCACTGGCGTATAAAACTATGAAAAAGCTTAACCAAACAGAAAAACTGAATGCGGAAATCAACTGTATAGCAGAAGACGAATGCATCAAACATTATAAAGATCTATGGTTCGATGAGACAATTCCAAAAGATGAAATACAAACACCAAATCCATATAGACTGGATGATATATGCATTGAAAAGCTACAAGAGGCTCTGAGAGGAAGTAAGGATAGAAAGGCATGCGGATTAGATGGAATTAACATGAAACTACCTAAGTATGGAGGCTATTTATTAGACTTGTGCTGGAAGAACTCAAAAATCTTAAAACAATGGAAAATATCGAAAATTATACAACTGTTTAAAAAAGTAAAACGTAATCAGTACAATGACTATCGAGAAATTAGTCTATTAAACACAGAATACAAATTATACGCTAGAATAATAAATGCCAGACTAAAAACAATAGCAGAACATATTTTAGATGAAGAATAAATAGGTTTCGGGATGTAAGATCGACCACAGATGCAGTCTTTAGCCTAAAACAGATAATAGAAAATAAAAGAGAATTTAATCAAGAAACTCACATCATCTTTATAGACTTCGAGAAAGCATTCGATAATCTAAACCGAGAACTGCTTTGGAAAATAATGCAACTGCATGGTTACTCACAACATCTAATAAAAACAATCAGAAGTCTATATATACTGCCTTTTGCCTACACTCTTTAACATATTGTGGTGTTGGAGTTGTATAACCGCAAATTTATTAACAGATATATTGCAACTCATCTTGAACGACAATTATTTTTATGTTGATAAATAAATTATCTTTCCTACATTTTATGAATTTCCTTGCTAAGAAAAAGGTTATTTGTTTCAAAGAATTAGAATCCACTCCGGAGATACAATCGTCTTTACATCCGCCTTCAAGAGCAAGCTTGGAGTTCTTTGGTATGCTTGGGAACAGCTTTTTGCTAAAAAATCATTGCAATATTAATAATCGACCAAATTCTTAAAGAATAGAAAAAATAACCTCCGGCATACAGTTGAACAACCTAATAACGCTAAAGCTAATTTTATACGCAGACGATACAGCAATCATACAAAAAAGTGAAGATGATCTGCAAAAAGCTATGTAGTTAAGGAATTTCAGGTTGTATTGGGAGGCAAATCAAACAATATATTTGTTTTTTTTAAAAAGCTATGTATTTATTGTACCTCATATGTAAGAATTACAATGTCAAGATCTTAACTCGTAAAACAAAAACCATGACATTCAAGGGAGCACAACCAATCAGAACAAAGATAGTTGTAGACGGGAACAGTATAGAACAAGTACTACATTTTAAATATTTAGGATGTGATGTGTCTGTGGATAAAGACTACAACATTGACGATAAAATAAATAAGTTTGAACAGATTTGTGGAACTATGCATGGATTTTTAAAGAATAAGACTAAAGCAAACACACGCATTAAACTATATACTACAATAGCTGTTCCGACACTAACATATGGAAGTGAAACCTGAACACCTACATCCAAAGATGTAAGTAAAATACAAACCAGAGAAATGAAATTCTTGAGAGCAACCAGGGTATGTACAAAACAGTACAGCACTCACGATACGGCTTTCGTGCTGCACTCATTTAAACAGCTCTATTCCGACGGAAAATTTTTCTTCGGGGAGGGCTGTTACTAACGAGAACAAATTCAAAAACAACGATATTCGAGAAGAATTAAATGTTAACAAAGTACAAGACCAAATTAGGAGTACCAACAAAAGATGGAACGACCATATAGAAAGAGTAATAGAAGAAAGGCTGCCACTAGCAGCATGAAGATATAAGCCAACTGGAAGAAGATGCATAGGCCGACCGAGAAAGAGATGGGTGTCGGAACAGGCAACATAGCCTAATCCATGAAGCTAAAAAGAAGAAAAAGCTATTTAAACTTAATATTTGTCACATGGATTTTATATTTATCACCAGAATGTAACAATGTGCAATGCGAAATTACTATCTAAAAGATAGTATGCACTTGAAAAAATAGAATATTAATGTTATAAGATTTTAAAATACATACGTAAAAAGTTACTTTTCAAAAAACATACAAAAAATACTCATATATTTGACCGGTTATGACTAAGAATATTTGAATAAGAAATAAACTATTATTGCGTTATGAAAATTAATAAAATTGATAAATAAAAATTTTGTAATGCTGCATAAAGGTCCTATTTCACGATTACTTTCGATCTTCAATCACATATAACTAGAAAAAATCGACAAATAAAGAAAAGCAAAAAATTATATTCAAAACAATTAAAAATTAGTTAAGAAAATGTTAAAAAAAATTATTAGATTAAATATGACTTATCAAAAAATAAAATTACGATGGCACGTGCTTTAATGAATTTTTGAAGGTTAAATAAAAAAAACTAAATACCGCACATTCTACTTGTTACTTATTTTTAAGTTCATTTTATTATTAATGTAGTAATAAAGTAGTAAAATTAAAAGCAGTAAACAGCAACAACTACCAATGTTGAGTCAAAATATAATTCAGCTAACATAAAATTATTTAATTGTCTAAAATAAAAGTAAAACTTAATTATTAGTTGCTTAATTATTAAATAAATTGAGAGTGATTAGATTGTGTAAAACAGAAAATAAAAAGAGAAATTATAAAAAGTAAGCGAAAGAGATACAGAGAAAGATGGAGAAATATCATAGCGATAGCGACAAACGTAACGGATAAAACATACCAATCGAGAAACGAGCATATGGTCAAAATAATAACGGGATGCTAGACTATACTTAGCCACTCCAAATAATACTGACGTGTGGTAGAAGAAATGTCGGAAGAAAGAGAAAGCGATGGGCACCGGAACAGGTCATAGAACCTATAATACTTGAGTGACGAAGAAGAAAAAGAATTATACATTTTGTAAGTATCCTCTAAAAATATTAAATTTTTATTTTTTGTTTCTATTTTTAAAATTTTTAGAAAAAAGAAAGATTTTTAATAGTAAAACTTTTTTCAAAAATATATTGCATCTCTATATTTTAAAAAATCAAGTACAATGTTCCACGTAAAAAAAAATTTTTTCGAAGTTCCAAATTAGTGAAATAGTGAGTTTTTTATAGTATGCACAGAATTTTTAAGAATAACATTTATTTATTTCAAATCCTTAAAATTCCGCTATTGAGAATCTGGACTTCTTTTAATGTGAAAAAATTACGCGTCTCTTCAGTTTGTATAAACAGCAACATTTTTTAACAAAAACGAATTTTGAAACAAAGATCTATTTGAAATAGATTCAGTCATATTATTTTCAGATGGAGTCAGCGCAGCGTGAAAATTTTAGCCGCAGAAGACTAACAAGGAAATTGGGTCCTTGAAGGCGGTCAGCATAGTAATTTTATAATATTATATAAATAATTTTCAGTTTCAAAATAATTTTTATTGTGTCAATCCTTTTTTTGTTCTTATAAAGTATTCAGTTTCAATTTATATATAACCAAATATAAGCAATCAAATCGGTTTGCATTAAATGTTAAATTGCTACCTTATATTATGATCACAAACTTTCATGCGCATCGAGTCTGCATAAACAAATTCGAAGTGGAACAATTTCCAATATCACCAAAATCTTTAAATCTTCAAAATTCTATCTTTCAACACTTTTACTTAAACAAAACGACTTTTAATCTCAATGAAAATCAACTTTAATCTCAAAATTATCATCCAAATTTTCAAATTAATAGCTCAATGGACGAACATTGGTCCGCTCGTCGACATAAAGCATAATTGTTTTCTCTGTTACCAATCTTGTAATAAAACAAAATATGTTACAAAATTTTAAACTAAAACAAAATAAACTTTCAAAATTCACAAAAATAAACAAAATGAGAATTTTTAATTGATTTTAAAACACGACAGTATATTAAGAGTGTCTGAATAAACTTGAATTTTAAATTAAAAGAAACACTTCTTGACATTATACGTACATAAAATAAAATGTCGGCTATATGACAGTGGCGGCTAGTGGGGAAAAATTTTGGGTAGACCAGCAATATTTTATAAATAGATAAAATCTGCGGAAGATGTGAATATTTTCTTCAGTTATAATAATATGCTCTATTAAGACATTTTATTTAACCTTCAAGCAGGCGCGCGGTCATTTGAAACGGCAGCGGTCGCGCGTAACTTTAAAGACCTATTGTAGATTTAAAGGATTGCAAGCACCTAATAACTAAATAATCATTTATTTTTTTTAAATTTTAACTTTTATCTTTTGGTTAGGAAACTATTTAGTTATAAAACATTTCCAAAATCTAATTAATTTTAGTTGAAATGCTAATTTAAAATAAAATCTTGTAAAAAGACACATTTTCTTTTGATTAGGTAACAATTAGGTAACAAGATAACAAATATAAAATCATATAATATATATATCATATCACATATTATATATTATATTTATATTATATTATATCTTCATCCGAACTTGAACTGCTTGCTCCTTCTACAGACTGAGTTTCTTCGGCACCACGTCTACGGTGCGATTGAAACAAAAGGTATGTGTGCAATTATTTAAACGCGGGGCAGAAGGGCATATCAGTTTTTCTGCTTGTAGTGCACTTAGAAAAAGCTACTTGTGATAAGAAATACTTATGAGGAAAATAATCAACATTATAAACAAAAATGTATCAAGTGCGGTCAATTCGACGCCGCGCGCCTGCTTAAAGGTTAAGTAATAGAATTACTTACAGTTACTCGAAAAAGTATTCGGACGCTCCTATGTTAGCAATGTAAATTTTACTTTTTGAAAACTCTTTTTAGCATATAAAAATCGCTTTTACAAAAATACTTTTAAGATATTTTTTGTAGATAATTTCATTCCCTTCATTTTTGTTTTTAATCATTTTTTTATTCGTCTCCTCGTTTTCGACCGAGAGTGACTTAAAGCAGTCTCGGTAAAAATCCCATGGGATTCCCTCGAGAAAACCATTGTGCGTTTTTAATTTTATTAAAAAGTTTTACTGAGTCTGCTTTAAGTCACTCTCGGTCAAAAACGAAGCAATAAAATAAAAAAATGTATAGGAATAAAAATGAAGACAATGAAATTTTCGACAAAAAATGTCTAATAAGTATTGCTGTAAAAACAATTTTTATATAATAAAAACCGTGTCCAAAAGAAGCAATTTACATTGCTAACACAGGAACGTCCGAATATTTTTTTGAGTAACTGTACATTATGTTATAGTATTTGTAAACAATGATCGATTCTCTTATTTTTGCTCTTCGCAAATCTGTCTATGACATTGTCGTTAAATGTGTTCGTTATTAATAATTCATCAAGAATGTCTTTTTGTATTGATAACAGTGCGAAGATTGGCGATCTCGCAATAGCAATACCTACCGCTTAAACTATTTTGCAATAATAAAAATACACTACAAAGTGCAAAATTTTTTTTTTTAATTTAATTTGAGATAAATATTCTTTTTTGTCATCTAAAAAGCTTTAAAATGCCGCTCGCATGTGTTCGATAAGAAAAACTGTTTATGGCGAGTTATCATATAACTGTAAGTATTGCTAATGCCCTTAGCATTTTATTTTTAATTGGGCCCGTTAAGAATTATTCGATACCGGTATCGCAGTCCGGCTTATCAATCCAAATTTTATGTTGTTCCTTGAACAAATTTTTAATTTAAAATTATACAATTTTTACCGTTTACTAAGTTTTCCAATTGTAAATTGTAAATTCCATCCAATTTCACCTTTTTATATCTTTTCTTAAGTAATTTGCTTCAGTTTAAATTTTATTTTCAAAAACCACTCAAAAATCTTCCAAAATCAATTTAATCCAATATAATAACTTCAATAAAACATTTTATTTTCAAAAACTTTTACTTGTATTCCAAAAATTATAAACTTATCAAAAATTATTCGGACATAAAATTTACACGTCCATCACGTCGACCATTTTTTGGCAAAAGGCCTCGATAAAAACACCACTTCTACCAACTTTAATTTTCAAAATTTTACCTCCCATAATTCAAATTCAAATATTTCACAAAATTAAAATCAGAATTAATAACAAATTAACAGGGTAGGCAATACTTTAGTTCGGAGCATGACAGTATCTAGTAGGCACGGACTTAAGCGCTGCAACGCGCTGGCTATTGAAGCTATAGTGTTGCTGTATCTGGCGTCATGGTCCTACTGTTACATTGCGCTATATGGACCAAGCTAAAACAGTGCCTACACTATAATACTTTGAAGCAGATACAAATAAAAATATAAAACACGCTAATTTTTGCAGCTGTTATTGCAATTTTAAGTGCAAATATTGAAAAATAACAAATATTAATTGTTCATAATATAAAAATATTAATTATATTGTACATAAAAAAAATGTTATTTATGTACATTAAATTTTGGGTAGGCCGGGCCTACCTTGCCTGTTCTTTAAAACCGCCACTGGTATATGACCACCGCACCTCAATACAGCAATCTGGTATTAAATGAACATGCTATGGAGCGGAGGACCCCAGTTTGATGCTTGATCGCGCCGACTGCATTGCTGTGATCTAAAACCAGAGTTTAATCTATGAGCTATGCATCTGGCAAGGTTAGCACCCTACCAGAATATTATGTAATTGTTCACAGAACGACAGAATCATTAGTGCAAAATGTAAAAGCTTAGTGCATTTATGGTAAAAAACAAAACGAAAGTTTTAAAAATAAGTTAAAGAAGAAAAAGTATCTCGGTTAACAACCGAATACTTTTGCCGACAAAAGTTTGGAAGACTTTTTGGTGTAAATACGGTTAGATTTCCCGAATGTAATGTTCTATTTATTTTCTTGATTTGTTGAATTGTTTCGGGGTGGTTGGCATAGACATACTTTTCAAGAAACTTATGAGGAAGAAATTCAAATAAGTTAAATTTCTTCTCGAGTAAAAATTTATATCTAGAGATTTGTATCAATTTAAAATTAAAAATAGACATTTATTGGCCAAGTAATAAAATGCAATATTGTTCAACGAATGTGGATTTGCTAGAACGAGAAAGCTTGTAGCTCCCATGTATACTTGCAAAATGTTTAGTTTCTGGCATCCGATTTAGCATTTTCACATGGTAAAAATTGTATGTAACTTCTTGACCATGAGCTCTAATCATCTCTGAAGTTTGTCTCTTTTGTAAATACCTCTGTAGATCTCATTTATCGCAATAAAAATGATAGAACTTCTAAGAAATTCTTTTGATTCCGGTCTTGTCTCGATTTTGGGTATTCCTTAACCTTGCGATTAAATATTAATCGATCGATGATCGATTATTCAAATAACATCAACTAAGGTAACGCATTTATTTAATGAAAATACTGAGATGTCCCCAGCTATTCAAATTTCTAAAATTTTCTTAATCCAAAATATTCTTCGCTAGAGGATATCGATTATTAATTTAAGCAATGAAACTCTTCAATAGGATTTTAATTTTAAATAAAATGTAAATTTTCATATAGTTTTATTTTTGTTTCAAATTTTTATTTGAAACGTGGCGAATAACTAGTAATGTTAAATTTTTTCTTGCATGTGCCCTTGCAATCGCATATTCGTCCGGCAGCTGTTGACATCCGACAGCCTTGTTTAACTTTGTCGTTGTGAATTATCTTCACAAACAACCAAAAATATTTAAATTTTCTAATTTTCTTATCCATTAACTTACACTAATTAATCAAACAACTTTTTTATTTAAATTTAACTTACTTTTATTTTTATTCATTAAAATTATCAAAAATTAAACTTATCGTAGCGGGAAACAACACTCCTCCCGCTCGCTAACGTACAGAGCGTCGGCCAGGCTTGCTGATCACCTCTCTCTCACCTAGTTTATTTCCCACCTGGTATTCACAATTAAAATCTTATGTACAGTACATTTACAAATAAATAAACACGATAAAAACCAAACAAACTTCAAAATAATTTACAAAATAAATAAAAATTGTTTTTACGTATCAAAACACGACAATACATACTACATGTTTCGGACTAATCGATCAGTATCGGTATCGATAACATATACACATAAAAAACTTTTAATTGAATAATATTACGCTTACTTACGGCTGAAGTCTTATTCGTATCTTGACATAAAAGTTTTTATAATTTATCTCTGAACCTACAAAATATAAAAATTGACGAGAACAAGCTGTAGGAATGTTTAACATTTAGGTACATAAATCTTGTAATTTACATCTTTTATAAATTTGATTTTTAGCACTAAAATCGTATCAAAATTTAATTCATTTTACAGAGCGTACTAAGTTGTAACAAATTAAATTAAAGTCTGGCTTGATAAATTATATAGTTGATCAAACCTCGTAGAGGACGCCAAACTATATTTTAAAATTTCTTATATCGAACTGATTTTTAAATGACATGTCACTTTGAAATTTTATTTTGCTTGACGTTTCTTCAATTCTATTTCAAATTTTATTAACTTAATATTTCACAGAGTTTTACTCTTGGTTGGTCTTTTGGTAGACAAAACATTATGTAAATAAAAAAATAACAATGTTACTGTTTTGCGACGTCTTTCTGCATTACGAACTACGAATTTCAGAAAAAAATTCGTCGAAGAATGAGCAAAAGTCAGGTAATTAAAGCAAAACAAGTTTTTAAAGCATCTTTCGATGTTCATGATTATTCTCAATAATTTATGTAGGTATATAATTTTTTTGTTTCCACCGAAATTTTATTAATATGCTCTGTCTCTGCTAACAAGTTGCGTGTCTTATCATATTTGAAATTTAGTTCGTTTAGTTTCGTCGTCCTAATGAAATTTTTGTTTTAATAAAAATTTAATTAAATTTTGTTTCAAGTCTGCATTGTTTAAGGTATTAACAAATTGTTTCTCACTACTCGTAAAAATATATTTTGGGTCTATTGATTTATAGAAAATTTAAAGTAGGTAGATACCCAAATTGATTTTGAAAAGTCTAAATTCGAACAATGATATATTACTTGAAAAGACAAATTCAGTTAATGTGACTGTCCGCCACCCTCTTAAATTTTCTCAATTGTCGACTGTGTTAGCTTAGGAAAATCACAAAGAGGCGGGTTGTGGACCCTTGTTATAGCTTACGTAGAGAGAAAGGGTTCAAGCTTTTATAAGAACTTTTCATATTAGAAAATGTTACTATGAATTGTTTTCCTGCCTCATTTTTTGCCATTATAATGGTTTTGTTCAAAACTAAAAACAATTCGCAGTAGGTTATTATTTTATGAACGATTTTCCCCAAGCTATTTGTATTTTGCCTGTTTACTGTTTATTACTATAATACAAAGTATGTAGATAATATTTTTAAAAATAAACATTAGCTACTAAAATATTCTGCCTGTTAACTTATTGCAAATTTAGCGGTTATAATATGCATTATGTAAAACTTAACAAATTATTATTAAACACCGAGTGCACCTGTACAAACTTTCCTAGCCATTACAAATTCATTGTTTTTGTACCTACGGAAGAAAATCCATTTTCCGGCATAAAATACAGAAACTTGTATAACCGCCAAGGTACAAATAAACGAAAATATGATGTGCTTGTCGCAAGATCGTGCAATCAGAATGATTTTCTTGTCATCTAAACTGACATTTGCTTTCCCTTGAGTAACCAATATTACGCATAAACCAAGCTGAAAGTTTAAAAATACTGAAATTTATTTATTTATTTTTTTAACCTATAAAAATATTATTATGTAAACTCTTGTTGCCCAGTTCACCTTGATGTAATATCTCAAAATTGAGTTACCGTCAACATTTTTTTTTGGGTTTTTATAAAATAACTGCTATTATTTACCGTTAAAAAATTGTCAAGAAAGTAATTTTGCCGAACGTAAAATTCCACACAGAAATTTTTTCCTTTGTATATTTTTTTAAGTTAAATCAAATTTTGACAACACGTAATTATTAACTTAAATAAAAATTTCTTCGGAGTAACGATGCATTTTCCAATTAAAATGTAGGAATACCCTTCAGCTGCAAACAACTTTAAGAAAGTTTCCATGCACTTTTTTACTTTATTAAAACTTGAAACTTTTAAAATAAGTACATAAATTGCTAACTTTTAATAATAAATAAGGGCTGCTTATTATTTACGGCTTTGTTGGACACAACTGTTTTAAAATTTTTCTCAAATTTATATTTAAACAAACAAAATATATTGACATGTTTTTTTTATATTCTAAACCTTGATCTATGCAAATGTGATTAATAGTGGTTTTGTTTCTTTCAAAATTTTTATTTTAAATAAATGTGTAAGTTATGTGGTTTAGAGTTGGCATAAAATTGAAAGGTCGGACACTTGGCCTGGAGTAAAAGAGGGCAAAGAAACGTATTATCAAAGAAATTCTTGTTTGAGCAAAATACACAAAGTAATAAAGAATTTTTTTACAATAACATAATCTATAACATAATCTCAACCTAGCTCTACCGATGTATTACCGTCAGTCAATTCAATGAAGCTAAGAGTGCTCCAATACAGAGCCGTGTGGTAAAATTTTTAAGAGTAAGGTAAATCTTTAAAATGCCACTTTTTAACAGAGATATTTATTAACTAAAATAATAAGTTTTATTAAATTGAAAATTTTATTCTTTTTTTAAATTTTAAATAAATAAACCAACAGTGTGTTATAAGGCTTAAGTCGACATGCTACGAAGCGGGAGACCGCGATTCGATGCTTGGTCGCACCGACTGCACTGTTGTGATCTAAAGTCCAAGTTTGATCTATGGGCTATAAACTCGCCAACACGCTCGTTAAGCGCGGCGTTTTAACTGCCAAAACCTCCTTTAAAAACTCTTAATTTATTGAAGGGAAAAAAAGAAAAGCCTATGTTCAGGAGAGAACGAATAACCGCTAAAGAAGATTTTTAATATTATATTATACTTTTATTTCTAAAAACAAATTTACAGTTTTACTCTTCTTACTTTTTTTTGACAAACTCCTGTATTAATTCGGTATAATTTAAATTACATCAACGTTTGTTTTTATTTAATGGAAATTCGTATTTTTTAACTTGTACTGGCCTTTTTTCAACAATTAATTGTTGAAATTTATTGTTCATGATATTTTTCCGCAAAGCGGAATCTGTAGGAATTTCTAATATATTATTTTTTCTTCGTATGAGTGAGATTGAGATGTGATTTTTAACTTCTGTTGATTATGTTCTTCGAAAGGTTTTCCTTCATTGGTGGAAGATCAATTTCTGTAGGTATCTTGATATCATTTTCAAATGTTACTGGAGTTGCAAGTACTTCAGACGTCGAAGACTTTAAAAATGTTTTTAAATAATTGCCGATTTTCTGATTTTTAGCTAGTTTATGCATTCGTTTATGTTTATATTGACTTTCTGATAACCTTTTTCGTTTTCGGTCTATTATAACGTAGAGACCGACCGAATGTTCGGTTTCGGTTTCGGCTAGTTTAGGCAAAAAATGCTGTTTTCGGCCAGAAATTGGCCAAAAATTTCGGCTAGGCGGAAACTAGCGTTCGTGTCTTGTTAAGCAATGCCACTTGCTACTCCCCTGTACAAGATTTAAATTTGACGCTTGGAAACCTGACTTTTCCAGCGATATACCAAATCATGCTTAAATTAAGTAAAATATGCACAACCAGCTATGAAAATTACAATATGTTATGAAAGATTAGATGGTCAAAATAATTTGACAAAAATAACTTGGTGAAAATGTGGAGAAACGTTTTTTTTAGCTTTTTGTTTATTGACTTTTTAATTGTGAATATTAGTGCTACTAAGATAGCTAAATTTATTAATTTAATTTGCAGAATTGTTGTAAAATTAAAACCTAATAAATGATAGTTTAAAATTTTCAAAATAGTAGGAATTTTACGGGGGCAGCATATATACCCATAAATATTTGAATATATGCTCTGGCAAATATATGCCAGAGCATATATTCAAATTTGACTGAGGTGCCAGAAGAGCTTGCTACGGCTCTAGTTTCGGTTTCGGTTATTGCTTCGGCCGAAACTAGAAAAGAAGCCGAATATTCAGGTTCGGCTGAAAATCGTGTTTCGGTCAGACACTAATTATAAGACAAGCTACTATAATGTTTTAAATTAGTTTTAAAAGTAAAATGTATAACGTTTACTTACGCTTCAGCAAAAAAAGTTATTTAAAATATTTAAATATTATTCTCTTGTTTAGTTCACTTTCTCACACTACTGTGCAAAAGTTTGAATATATACGTACATAGTACGTACGTAGTACATAGACTACTGCTTATAGAAATTCGGACACCTAATAAAAATTTATTACTAGTAATAAAATTTTGTAAACATTTGTCAAATTAGAGAGATATTCACTCATAACAGGAAATAAGTACTCACTATTCTAATATTTTAAGAAGTTTATATTGGGGTTGTTATTTGTTTCCACTAATCTTTTTTAATATTTTATTACCATTTTTTTGTTATTCTTTCTTACTTACTGACATATTCCTCAATCAGTTTTGTCAACATTGAAAGTGGTACAACCAAATTGTACGTGTGTTTACGCTTGTTGGCAATGCTGCTCATTAGGGGTTGTATGTTTTATTTCGCACAAAGCATTTGGCAAAAGCTTTAAGGTGTAAGATTAGCCTTGGAGTACGCCGACAAAAGAGATGAGAGAGTGTTGGCATAAAGAAAATTATAAAGCAAATTATTTGAATTGCACTTGTTTCAATAACAGAACAAGATGCGCTTTGGGACATTATTTATTAAGAGCACCCAGAGGACGCCAGAATCAACTAATTACTTGACTATTTTATTGAAACGTAATTTGACAAAATTTTGAGCTTGTTATTATCGCATGATTTGGAATCACTGAAAAAATCAAGAGTACAGGACAAACAACCACGTGCAAGGTTGGCACAACCGTTTTAATAGATTGGCCAAGAAATGTCATCCCAACATTTGTGAAGTAATTGAGTGTCTTAAAAGAGAGCAAAGAAAAATAGAAAGTGGTTAGCTACAATTTTCAATAGTAAACCAAGACCATGCAAGCATCCAGAACTTGCAACAACTTGTATTGAATAATGAAATTCAGTAGATTGAATATTTGGACGGTGTTAGGCATATTTAAGGACATTTGAATAGATTTACTGTAACTATAGTGCAAAATTTATTATTTTAAATAAATCAAATTAAAATTAAATTAGCAGAATATGAGAGGATAAAATGAGAGACAGCGATTTTTACGCAGCGAAATAAGTTGATACCATATAAAAATAAAAATTAATTTAAAGTAAATCACTTAATGAAATGTTTTTAAAAATAAGACACAAGCCAGTATGAACAATATTAGCAGTAAAATTTTATAAAACCATGATGAACATCACTAACCTAGACGTAATTTTCACTGCCAATATGATTACAAACTCTCCGCTCTATTTACATTGTAGAGTGCAGCATAGTTTGCGTTCCACTTACAGAAAGACTGCAGCAATATTGCATAATTAAAGTTTTTATCTTGTATACAATACCAAACTTTGATGATTAAATTTAATGTTAAAGTACTGTTCTGTTTTATAAACATTTTGAGTAAACAAAAAATCAAACCAAAGAGGGCGCAAAACAAACAAAATAAATTAAAGAGAGTTACGGCAAATACTCTATCAAAAAGACAAGATCATAAAGAACAACAGATTGTGATGAAGAAATGCACAGGAAACAAAAGAAAGAAAAGCAGCAAACTGAAAATAAAGTTAATTTGTTATAAATTAAAACTTAAATTAAATTCGTTCTAAATGCATGTTCAATGTTCGCTTACGAACTAATTGTAAACAAAAGAAAATTGAGAAAAAGATCGAGTACAACACTACACCCTACAGATAAAGACAAAAAAGCATTCAAGATCTAAAAAATGAAGTCAGCCTAAAAAAACACAGTTTGTCATCAGTTTGGTTTTCGCCAAAGACACTCGACGATAGAACAGGTTCATAGAATCGCCACCAAAGTAAGATCTTACTTGGAATCAAAAATATTTCGCTCTTCTGTATTTGACTGTTTGGCACAATGAACTTCTATATAAAATCAAAAACAATCTGCTATACACGTATTTCCTAGTCCTCTAATCATATCTAAATAAACGGCACTTCTATGTAAAATAACTGGACTCGACATCAAAATTATTTGATGTATCGTCAATTCATCACGCGACAATTCATCGTGTGCGACAATTCATCGCCTGCGACAATTCAACGCGTGCATGCTAATAAATGAATATAATATATTTAATAGAATATTAAATACAGGTGTTTAAATGCATAGGGGAATGTTGTCAGGGTTGGCCCGTCGTCTAGGTCGGCCCACTGCGATTTTTCAGTGTAGATCACTGAAACCACCTATGTGCGAGTGTGGCAAAACATCCCTCAATGACAACAAACTTTTCGTGCTATTACTGATTTCGGAGGGTAATGTTGAAACGTGTTGTGCACTCATACACTGAACCAAGACAAAAAAAGTTTTCCAGCAGCTGCAAATAGAGCATGAAAACTTGGAGGAAAAACATTAATTCGTTAAGATAAGCATCTAAAATGTGTTATGTGGATAGTCTTTAAAAATTATTTAAGGGAAACATTCAATTTCGCTACTTGTTTGGATGTAGTGTAACGCGATGTGGTGATGGAACTTGTTGTCAAGGTTGGACCGTTGCAAAAAAACCACGATAGTAATCTGAAAACATCAGTAAACAACAGTAAACATCTGCTTGGAAGCGAATGCTTCGTCGCCTGAACTCTATTGCATGCATTAAATGCAAAAAAAGTGCATTTGAGAAGTGCCAAAATGGCAAGGAGTTATTTTATTTGCCAAAACGGTGATTCGGAATTATGTGTCATGTAAATCAGTTCTTTGCGATATTATATTGTAAAGTTTTATTCAATCGAATAAAAATAAAATTAATTTGGTTTAATATTTCATTCAGTTAATTTTTTTGCATAAATTTGACAATTTTCAACGGTGGGCCAACCTAGACAGCAATGGGCCAACCTTGACAACATTTTTTTTTTTTAATTCTTGCATAAGTTCTCTATTTTTTACCCAATCAATTTGCGATTGCCTCGAAAGTAACTTTATTCCTAGATCTTTCTGATCATGTGCTTAAATTAACAAAATTCTTTCTTACACGGAAGTTATGGGAAAAAGTTAAAAGGGTGGACAACCCTAACGACATTCCCTTAAATATTGGGGTTTTTGTAACGATGTATCTGAATTAAATAAATGAACAATCTAATTAAAGGGGTGAGCTCTTGATGTAAGATGCTAAAGAGTAACGTTTGGGATACCATTTTAGCTTTTTATACACAATATAGAGAGAAACCTTATGATCTAGCTCTGTTCGTAAAAAAATATTATTTAAAAAAACAATAAAAACAACATTGATTTACATTTATCAAGTTGGATTTAGAATATTTAAATTTTAGAATATTAGAATATTCCAGAAAAAGAACCTAAAAAATAAATTTTTTAAGTGGATAATGTGGTAGTTAGTAGTATGTAATGTTAAAGTAAACAAACTGTAATAAAATTGTGTTATTTTGTTTGGTTTGAATACGGTCATATATTCCAAAGTGATTTTGATTTTTATAACCAGCAAGTGCAGTTGAAATTAAATTTAGTTAGGAAGCACTTCTTTTTACCACATTTTACTATCTTTTTCGCCTATTTTTTAGTCGCCTGTATTACCGTTGCTTTTAGTTATGATAGCGAAGCTGAAACCAGCGCGTACCTTGACCTAGGTATCACTAAATTTGAAGTGACCTTTTGTCCGCGATTGCAATTACTTTTAGAGTCTCGACACGAAAGATTTTCTGGGGAAATGAGTGACAGCTGCACCAGAGCCGCCCGGCTTATTTTTTAGATTATCATCTCTATTGGTTCATGGTACAAAGTGAAGATTGTTGAATGTACTCAATTTTACTGCCAGACTCGTGGTTAGGGGTATAATTTGAATAAGATTGGATTTTGTAAGCTCATCGATAACTATCGTGGTGAGTAAGGTTTTTATTACTTCTAATCTGTGGGTCTAAAATTTTTGAAAAAGCAGTTGATGTCAACTTTTTTATGAGTGTCACAATTAACGTGATCTACAACGTATGTTCGACAACGTGTGCACGACGTTGTGTTTGAGTTTTGTTAACAATTTTTTTGCGTATACTCACTAAGGGCATCTACATCAATAATTTATTGTACAAGTGCAATTACAATACACATGTATTTTTTTGATCTTTGATATTATTGTAATAAATATCTGTTATATTTATTTGTGTTTATTTCTGAAGAGCTGCCAAAAGGGTTTATTTTTTGACTTCGCTCTCGCTTCCGCATCAAATCAGCTAGTTATAACATCACTTAGGGTTCTCTACATCAAAGAGAAGCTGGTTAGTTTTTATTATCTAGCGTGTAGAAAAAAGATTTTTTTTTCCCACAAGAGAAAAATAGTTTTTTATCTCAAACTAAACAAAATATTAAAATAATATTTAAAAAACAATAAAAAATGCAATAAGTTTGACAATAGGTTTGGTTGATAACTGAAAAATTACAAGAAACTTGAAATACTGACTAAGATATTTGAAAAATATCTGGATAAAAATTGTTATAAAAATCTGGATTTATAATTATCTAGAATCTCTCCACAACAAGGGAGAACCGATTCTGTATCTCCTGTTTATAGCGCATCTACCAACAAATAATAATACTACCGTCGCTACATTTGCTGATGATATGATTATAATAGCATCTAATATAAATATTAAAGTGGCGTCACAAATATTACAGAATCACCTAAACAAAATCTGCAAATGGATTGAGTTATGGAAAATTGATGTAAGCAAAGACAAGCCCGTTCATATCATCTTCAGTCTGCGAAAAAAAACTTGTCAAATAGTTTTATTTAAAAATCAACCAATTTTTCATCTCAAAGAGATAAAGTATCTGGGTATTCACCTCAATCGTAAATCACTAGAAAACAAGCTCTTGATATACAAGAAAGTCCTGAAGTCAGTATAAGCCTATGGATTGCAACTGCGAGGAGCTGAAAGTATCACAAATATTAACAAAATTCAAATCTACCCAAACAAAATATTGAAACTAATTACTAATGTACCCACCTACTACCCTAACAAAGTAATCCACGACTACTCAAAATTACAACAGTACAATAGAAAATACAAAGACTCAGCGAGAGATACCAATGCCGATTACGGGCTTATCCAACACTTAATTTAGACGTGACTCCACCCAAATTCTGAAGAATTATTAAATTCGCCCCAAATTAGAAAAATTAGGCAACGTGACCCACTAGACCTAATGACATCATAAAATGCGCTGTTATAATTTCATGAGTAAGCCACTGGGAAATTTCTTGTATATCATCTCATAGTGGTTAAGTTTTACTTATTATTATTTTAACAGATTGTAACTTTTCGCGAAATACAATTTTTCCAATACAATGTGCGACAGAGAAGTCCATTCTTCCAAGCAACGAATTCTTAACAGTTACTAGTAATTAAGGTAAAGTATCATATTCAGTTTACCTTAGCAAGATAAATAACGTATTTCTTCCAGCTTACCTCAACGTTATAGTATTATTTTTAAATAAATTATATATTAACGTTAGAGGTACGTGTACACTCAGATTATATTATGTTTAATTCTATTTTATGCTATTTATATGATTTTATTATAATATCATAGTTTTAAATAAAATTTTGTAATTTTGTTATCTTAGATTACATATGGCAAATCAACCGCTTGCATGAGAACAGCGCGACTTTGGAGCTTTAACGATTGCATTTTCAGTTCTAAAATGTGTTTTTAAAGCTTTTTCTAAAAACCCTGATAATCAATATCGAGATTTATTTTTTAAACTACAAATTTATTAAGTACTTAGAGCTTGATTTAATTTTATAAAACTTATAACTTCAGTCGCGAATAACTGAATTTTATTGTTATTGGTAGCCCACGACCTACCGCTAATTCATCCGGAAACCATTTTTGTAAGTTTTTTTTTATTTTTTGAAAAAAAACATGAAAAGGAGGCTGGTAACTAAGGATGCGTAATTAATTACTTATATTTGAGAATATCTAACCAGCTGAGAAAAAACGAAAATGGTTTTTCATTTAATCGTTATATTTTTAAGTTTTCAATTGCCTTAGTAGTAATCGTTTTCAAAGGCGATTTAAGTTTGGAATGTTAGGGTTAACGTTTAAATTTGTGTTTTTTTAAGACAACCCTCCATAATGACTTTGTAGGATCTACTCGTGTCTATCTATTATCTCACAGTATCCTAGCGGCTTCATTAATCGCAAACATTACGGTAAGGTTAAATTAGTTTCCTATATTTCGGTTACTTAGGCCGGTCATATAAACATGAACTTAGTTTTTAGAAGAAAATGATTTTACCTTCTTGTGTTTATTCAAAAAGTTTGCTTGCTACCGCTGAATAGGTAGATCATTTTATACCTTATATGAACTTCAAAATAATTTTTGAACTTTTTCAAATAGCTTTAACCATTGTTAGCACACTCTTTCTTTAAAAGAGTTTTTAAGTTACTTTATAGATAACATCGGTTTACAAAGTTTTCCTCAATCGTAGAGTTCTTGAATAGACGTCGTTATACCGCGCTCTTGAGCTCAAGTTGGATGTTCTATGAAATAATATTTTTGCTGAATAATTCATAAAATTTTACAAGTTTAATGAAATTTGTTTTAGTGTTTACTTTTAACATTTGTGACGATACGACAAACAAAGTTTTCAATATTTTCTTCTTAATACTGTATCAACACATTTGTGTAAGTTCATTTTAGTTGTATTTTAACATTTTGAAAAAATGTATTATTTTATAAACTAAAAAAATTCTCAATTTTTGCGGCGACCTACAAATACTTTATAGACTTATTATAATGAAAAATTCAAGAGGATCAAAATGAAACCAAAAAATCGAAAATCGACCGAGAAATAAAGAAAGGGTCAACAAAAATTGCACTTGAAAAAATATTGTCTAGTTGCAAAGTGATATTATGTTAAAAGTATCATGGGTCCAGCAAAAATGTGTTTCTCAAGTTAGGTAAGTAACTGATTTAATAATAATTATTGGATTGAAATGTTTGGAAGAAATTAAATATTTAAATATTATAAGTACTATAATTTAATAGTCGAGCTTTAAAAAATATGTAAATTGAATTTAGTTACTCTGCAGTTCAGTTCTACTTAATTAGGAAAAGTACCTTTGATGTTTTCGGAAAACTAACAAAAAAAGCTTCATTAGTAGATATAATATTAAATATTAGAAAATAATAAGACCATTAAAATCTCAGTTATTAATTTGAAACAAAGCTACTGTCTGATTTCATAATCGCCAATTAAACAAACATTTCGAATTATGGTGGTTCAACTTGAGAATGATGTACTCGATGACTCCTCAATAAATAAATTGCTCTTTGTTATGTAACATTAAATAGAAAATAGGTAAATAAGTGGAATATAATATCGTCAACAGATCAATAACATCAAAAGCTATTTTATTGACTGCTACCTTATATTTAGCATTTTATATTTATACCATAAATAAATAATAAATATCTTTTAATATGTCAAAATGTTTCACTCCATATTCATTACGAAAAATGCCCGAAGCTTTTATGCACGTGATATTTTCACAACGTTTTCATAATTATTATTTATGCCAGCTTTGTTTCATTTTAAAACTACATTATTTACAGAATAAAATTGCTTTTTGATTTTATCAGTCCGCTTTAATTGTGTTTCGCTAAATTTAAACTACTTACCTACGCAAATTATTTAAAAAATTTTTTTTCCCCAAAAAAATTAAATTTTAATGCTACCTTAATTTATAAAATACTATTATAGTACTTATTAGAAGAAAAAAGTTAAGTGTTAGACTGCACTACATTAATATTATTCATTTATCGTAGATTCGTAGATCATACATATGCAATGAATGTAAATATCTTGCAAAAGTCTGCAACTTCTTCTTTTGTAGATTTCGAGTTCTCTAAAGAACATAGATTGGTTCTCTTAGATTGTAAATATATTAATGCACCGTGACTTTTGCTCTAGATTAATAGTTACATTATATTTCATCCTTTCTTTATATATTATTTATATTGCTATGACTCTTTTACATTGTTTTTTTCAAAAATCTTGATTTGGAAATTTATCAAAATTACTTCGTATAACACAAAATTTATTATTTAGACATTTCATTTAAATAAAACGGCCGACCGCTTGTCAAATACATCTGTGGTGACCCAAATATAAAATCAGTCGTCCTTTTAAACTTTCATTGCAATGTAACATTGAAATCTATTTTTGCAATTTTAGTTTTAATTACTCAAATATTTATTCATGTATTCCTTTATTTTATTCATATTTTCTTGACTTCTAATATCAATTTCCTAGTTTTAATTACTTAATTTTTTGTTCGTTCTGTCTCCTTATTTTATTCGTATTTTCTTGACTTTTAACATCTATAACATGGTTGGAAAATCATAATCCCGTATTTAGCTGGTAACTAAATTAAACTAAAACTTACTGTGATAAGCAGTGCAAAACTAATGAACGATTTAATTGCTAAACAGATGCTAATACTTACAAGGAAGGGTTTTCGGTGTTCCTGTCAGATTTCGATAAATTTGAATTTTTATTTAGAAAAAGATTATAATATAAATTATATATTATTAGTTATAAATTAAAATATTTTGGCGTTACATAAAAATTCAAAAATTCGATTCTTTACCCTATTTTTGGAGAGCGATTACACCCCTTACAATCATTTGTTAGTAACTAAAGAGCAATAACAGTCTTTTATTCCGAAACTCCAAAAATCCTTTCCTTGTTAGTAATGTGCGTTAATGCAAATGCCACGTACACTACATGCTAAATATTTAGCGTATTAAATTTTTCTCGCAGATTTGATATTCCTCAATTTTAATTGTATGATACCTACCTATTTAGACGTGAGGGTATGGTAAATGAATAACAAATGATTTAAATTTACTTTAGTTTTGTATTCATTTCTTTTCTAAGAATGTATGTTTATTTTGTATAAAATAAAGAAAACGTTATAAAAACACCATTGAATTTTATACTATATTATTATTGAATCGTTATAAATAAAGTACTCAAAATGGAAATTAGTACAGTAGTTATTAGTTTACCAACAATTTGGGAGTGTAGGACGATAAAGTATACCACAGAATTCAAGTTTTACACTAAAGATGGTTATACATATAATATGAATGAGAATATTATTACGAACCGAATAAACTAAGGATCTACATACCATTTTTCTTAAAATTAAGAAATAATCGAATTTGAAATATTGATTTTCACGTAAGATATGTACGGGCAAAAGCGAGTTTTAAAGAGTGAGGAGTACCCCAGCTATGCTTAACTTAGCTATGCAGCGGTTAACATAATTTAATAAATTACATTTTGCCCAGTTGGATCATCTAGAGGGATATAATTATTTAATAGCACAGCGCTTGTCGAAACGCCTTGGACCGGGCGGAACGGACGGAACGGGAGCATAACTACAAGAAGTTGATTTTGATAATAACCGCTTCGCTTGCAGAAAGCAACCGTTGTTTAAAGACGGTGTAAGCAGAATTATTTTATGTTAAATTTGGAACACAAAAACTATCAACACAATTATTTGAATAAAATGTAGTGACCTAAAACAAAAGTGATAAATAAAATGTTTGTCGGTGTATGTAAGTTTGACTTACTTTCAAGATTTGGTTTTGTTAAGGTTTGAACAAGAAATTTTTTATAATTGACGAGGTCGATGAGAAACGTTGATTCCGTGAGACGTGCGAATTTCTGCGAAAGATAAATTAGTTTTTCTTGTGCGAATTTCACTTTGTTGAAGTTGAAATAGTGTTTAAGATAGAGACCATTTGTCAAGTTTCGAAGAGAAACATCTTTTGCAGCGGAGACTTTTTCCTGAAAGTCATTTTTAATTAGTCAAAAAAATCACATTTTTCGTTACGAGGAGACGCGGCCACCATATTGAAAATTGCAAGTGAAGATTTCAAAAAGTTATAAAACTTACCTTACTTACGTTTAACATTATGAGTGGATCATCAGGAAACACGTAATAATTTATAAAGATTGCATCGAACGATACACGAAATAAATTGGAAGCTGAAATTTAATAGTTCAACAGTAGTGAGGGAAGGACATACTTTCCACTGCACCTGATGACTACAAGTGTCTATTATAGTAAATAAGTACGAGATGCTACTAAGTCAGTGGCGTATCCATAGGTAGATTAAACTATTATTAAATTTTTAAAGTGCATTTTTATTAATTTTTCTGAACATCGAGTTTCATTTACATTGTAAAATTTACTGACACTATTGCACAAAAAAGGTTAATGAAATTAGATGCTAGAGCAATTGCGATTAATAATAAATGTGCATCCAATTTGACGAATTAAGACAATACACCCTAATTTTAATCTGCTAAAATTAAACTGTCACTTATAAAAATTCCATCTTTTATCAATAAATTTGATTCAATTTGCCTTAGAAAGAGTTGTTTTATTTTCTTTCACCGGCAACAGAGGCTTGCCACAGGAACCGACTACTGAAAAGAAATCTTGCTCTACGACTATTAACATTAACCGATGTAAATTTTTGGTTAGGGAAGGGTTTTCAATTGCCCCAGAGAATACCACTACAATATGTATTATTTTAATGTCAGGATCAATACAATACTATTATTTATTATCGTAGTTTAAGTAACTGGTACTAATATTTTACATTAAACCATCCTTGCAATTGATTATTATAATCCTGCATTATAACGAACAAAAAGTTCTTAATTTGAAGGAATGTGTACATTCTTTCCAAATTATTTACTATATTCGTTCTACAGTAATTGAACTTAAAGTTATCGGTAGATTAATGCAATTCTCATTTATTTTGAACATCATTCTTCGAGTTTTTGATAAATTCAGAAAAGATAAATTTTTATAACTAATATTATATTTTACCATTATAAATTATCTCATATATTAAAATCCTAATATTTATTTCAGGTTACTGTCACTATTTCCATCCCAAGAATTGAAGTTTTCCTATTGACCATTGGAAAGAAGACAATTTTCTGAATATACTAACACAAAATTTTTTTTGGATTATGCATTAGTTGTTGAAATAACGGCATCTTAAAAGTACGAAAAGTAGGGAGAGGTAATATGATATACTCCGATGCGTGACGGTAAGTTGCAAGTTAAGCCCCTGCTATTATTTTGTTGATGGCGTGTGTTTTGATATATGTATTCTTAATGTTGTTGTTACGGACGAGTTCTATGGCTTCGAGTTCCACCCTTGGCGAGTTCTGCCATTTTACAGGGACATTTTTAAATTGTTATATGTCAGGTGAAAAAATAAAGCAAGCCCGGAAGGTGCCGAAGACGTACAGAGGGTCTGTTTTATTTTCTTGCCTAACCCAACAACGGCTTATCATGCACCCGTGTTAAAACGTGTATCTAAAATACATGCAAATTTTTGATTTTTAAAATTCAATTTTTTTGAGAACTAATTTATAAGTCAACAAAATTTTGTTCTAATATGCTTAAAAGAGTGCCCTCTTTTCAATAGTCAATAGGAAAAAGTTTAAGTCTTGGGATGGAAATCGTGACAGATCCCTTTCTATAACCGTTTTGCATAAATGTGCTTGAATTTTGTTGATACAGCGCTCAATTTCCTTTTTCAGTGCGTGGGTGGTCATAGTCATAGTTTTGTCGATTAACAAAACAATCAAAATGAAAATAAGCCTTATCACTGAAGATAATTTTGTTAAAAAATCAGCATCCACCTTTTATTGTTCTATAATCCATTCAACTAACTCTCTTTGCTGTGTGTGGTCAGTAGGCTTCAGTTCTTGAGTCAATTGAATTTTGTAAACATGAAGATGCAAGTCTTTCGTGAGAATACACCGTAGAGAGCTTCTAGAAATGTCTAGTTCTTGACCACGGTAATTAATGTTTCTGGACTCGCAGAAAAACTCTCATAAACTGCTTTAATGTTTTGTGTTGAATGACTTGTGGAAGAGCGACCAGAATGTTTCTTATTCTTATATGTACCATTCTCGGTCATTGTACATTACTGCACCGAGACTGTCTCGATCTATCGTCAGACGGAACAATTCTTCGGAGTTTTTAATTTACGATCACTCTCTGATATTCTTCAGCCGCAAAACCTGCTTTCTACCAACTCATATTTTTCATCTCTTTTCATTCCTAATGTGCTGTAGGACTTCATGCTTACTCTAGTTGTCCTCCAAGTATTGGCGATCCTATAATATATTAAGCAGTTCTCCATTTACCTTTATGCCACACTGTTGACCTTTTATTTATTTCTTAAAGATCTTATCTGAATATAGATTAAATAGTAATGGAGATACCAGAGGGATAGATAACCTTCGCAGTTTCATCAATCTAAGTGTGTTCTTTGTCATCTACATCTAATATCTTATTTCTGTACTTTATTTTGTCATTTATTTTGTTGTTTGTTTCGAGCACCTTCTTCACCATATTCTGTAGATTATTTCATAATTCGCTTTCATCTTTGTCTTCTTTATCCATTTCTCTCAGACCATCGTTTAGTTCTTGTGCCATCTAAATTTTTGTGATTTCATCTTGTAGTTTCCATAGATTCTGTTGTTTGACATATCCTTATTCTATAAGTTCCTTAATTATAGTTTTATGTTTGCAATCAAAAGGTTATGATCAGATAATACGTCTGCTCTAGGGTAAGTAATAACTCTTTTTATGCTGTTGCTAAAGCGTTTTTTTATAAGAATGTAATCTATCTGGTTTCTTGTTGTTTCCGGATAGCAACCGTCACCTGCAGGTGACTTCGTGTTGGTTACATAAGAATGTTATCTATCTGGTTCCTTGTTGTTTCCGGATTGCAACCGTCATCTGCAGATGACTTCGTGTTGGTTACTCATCTTGTGTTTCTCACAGAACTCATACAACTTTTTCCCGTGTTCATTAGGTTTTTTCAATCCATATAGTTCTGCCAAATTTGCTCTATGTCCCTGTTCAATATTTGCGTTGAAGTCGCCGATTATGTATTTTATTTAAATTATTTATGAGGTTGCTCAACTGTTCGTAGCAGAGATCCACTGTTCGTCGTATTTTTTATCCGATGTTAGTGCTTAAACTTGCACAATTTTTGTCTTCACTGGTTGACTGTTCAGTTGTATCAATAAAATACGGTCTGATATGGTACAAAAAAATTCTCTTACGCATTCCACCAGATTTGCCCGTACAAACATGCCGACTCCGTTTCTATGGTGTGCATCATCTTCCCCACCGTAATAAAATTTGCTTTTCTTATGCCAGAAAGTTTCCATACCTAGCCATCTCAGTTTACTTATTCCCAAAACTCCCACTTTTAACCTTGTCACTTCCTTTGCAACGTTATCGAGTTTGCATGCTGCAAACAAGCTTTGTACATTCCATATGCCAATTCTAACCATAGTCTTCACTTTTTTGAGTCAGGAGATTCTTAGCATTCCCTGCCCACTTATGGGCTGCCCGGGACTAAAAGCTGTATTTGTATTGTTTTTCCTCATAGTAATTTCTTGCAAAAATTTATCAGTGTGGTTTCCCATTGCCTTCATTGTCATGTTTTCAGGCGCCCCTATTGACTGCCAACAGCAGACGCTGTTGACTGCCGCTTTTCTGGACTCAGAAGCAAGTTATTTTACTATATCTAGCTACCCTTACTTAATTTCGCCTGAGGGTCAACGCAGTTTCCAGGGTGTTCCACATGAAGCCATAAGTGAAAATTGGGTATTCTGCGAGGACCAGTTACCAAAAACCATCTCCCGTTGTAATGCTCGATTTAACCATTTCGGTAAAAAGGTGTTATCTTTACAGTATACACCCATACACCCTTTAAGAATTTTGATCTAGTTTTACTGAATTTTTCAATTAATTTCTTTACAATCAAAGAAATCAAATCACTATTCTGACTATATTATTTTGTACGAAAATTGAAAACTATAGCTGCCAAACTTTTATTATTTTTAAAATATCGCTCAACAATAAAAACGCTTTGTTATTTCGTGTAGCACTCAACTTTTAATAACTCTAGACTGTCAACTTGTTACGTGACAAAACGTCGTCACACCCTCCGGTAAATTAGGTTGCCGGCTCAGTCAGCGTTAGGGGTGAGTTCCTAAGACGTAAACGGAGGATTTCAAAATTGGTCACAATCGGGAATTGTCGAATTTAAGGGCGCCACCGCTATTGTAAATAGACAAATTTTGGTTCGACACACACAGATGGATAGCAGGCCACCTGCCGTGAAAGATCTTAATAAACCAAAAATAAAATAGAATGAGGTCAAGAAACGGAATCTATAAATCAATCTTAGAAAGAATCTATGGGACGACCCGTGGTCGATCTCTCACAATTTGGTCTCTGAAACAAAATTTTAAAACACCAAAAGAAAACACTTTTATGGTACAAGATGCTATAATAAATTAATTTAAAAAAAATAAGAATACAGGCAACAATCGAAACTCAAAATTTATATTATATGGAATTTAGATATTAAAGTTAACAAACAAAACAAAAAAAAATACTGAAAGCAGGCTTTAAATTTGAATTAAAGTGCTTAAAATTAAATTAATCATACAATTTTGACAATTTTGAATTTATTAATTACTATTTGGAACAAAGTTTATCGTTTAATAATAAAAAAAAACTTTGTAGACTAACAAAAGTGGCACTGATAAAGATAAAATGATTCAATTTTTAACACAAGATAACACACTTAACAACCAAATTTTAAAGTTTACTCACATACGAAAGATGCTGGAGCTGCGAGACCTAAGATCGTCCAATGGTGCGTCTTTCCAAGATATTTTTTACCTCGTCGCGGTGCAACTTGAAATGATCGATATGTTATTTGTAATACTTGATTGTGACCCAACTTTGAAATCCTCAAATATTCGTAATTTTCTTTACCCAAAAGTACGATGTGACTTATTGCGGAAGCGTCGTAAAATCCCCATTAATATTGGGTTGACAGTGTAAGCGATACGAAACGTAACAAAAAAAAAATTTACTTCCACCGAATGTACAATTTGAATTTTTAAGTGAATTCACAACTTAACAACTTTTAACAAATCAACTTTAGCATTTTGCACCCAACCACTTGCGAGTTGATTCGATGGTCAGAGCCAACTAACTAAAAAAAATTGAACAATGCCGAAATTTATAACTTTTCATTAATTACTAATAATGTGATGCCTTTTGTTCAAGTTGACCAATAAAAAAATTTTAAAATCATACAAATTTGTAACTAATTTCTATAAACAATACTTAAACCCCAAAATATCATATTTTTAATATCGGCGCCAGAAAGCTATAAAATTTATTATTTTTTTCAAGGAGTTCTTATGAAAATTGGATCATACTGATGTAATTTCTTTTGAATAAACAACTTTATTAGTAAATAATGTGACCAAGTTTAGTAATTAAATTCTAATTTTTAAGAAAAGTTAGTTACCGGGTGTCTTCAAAAAGTAAAATCAGATAACAAACTGTCACGCTGTTTTTTTTCGTTGGCAACACTTTAGCGCACAATGGTGCAAAATTCAAATTTTAAGTGAATTCTAGGACACTCTTTATATTAACATAACCTTCTACTTTAGATGAAATATTTTTGATCACGTATCATATAATTTACGAACTCAATAATTATTGTTAGTTTTTTATTTTAATTTATCGTCAACTACGGCGTAATATTTAGTAATATTAACAACATATTTGTTTAATCTATTATTTTATCATTACTTTATAATTACCTCTCGTTATACAATAATGACTAAAAATATGTAATAATCGGCGTTCGTAATACATGGTGTGAAACGGAAGACCAAATTAAGCCACGTCTGATTTTTCTATATTACATTCCTGTCCCAAAACGAGCCATGAATATTAAGGTTATTAATATTTTCTACATTTTAATTAGTTTGAGTTATGCTCAACAAATTGGTAAGTAAATTTTACATTAATCGTTTTACAAAATTGCTTGTGTTATGTTTGAAATTCAATATTCAAATTCAATAACAATGTGTGTTGATTAACCGTTTAAGCACTATGGTTTAATTTAATTTTGAAAATATTACACAGCCTTCAATTTCCTTAATTACAAACTTACAATTACTTTATAAGTAGGGCTTAATAGATTCACAGCTTTGGGTAAACAATTTTATAAATATCGATTGAAAAAGTTTTAAACAACTTTTAATATAATTAATTATTATGAAATGAAAAACATAATGTTAAACTTTGAAACAACCGTATTACTTTCATTTATATCTCCCACGTAAAAACCAATAAATCCTGTGATTTTATGGTTTATCTCAAGTCAGTGCTCATCTGAGAATGAAAAATTTTTTTTGTCATGTACTTTTATATGTAGATCAAAGAAGCCGCTTCTGCGGTATTCTTAAGTAAACCGTAGATGTGTATTGCGAGAGGTATCTATTGCAATACCCCCAGCTATTAAAATTTGTAAAATTTTAATTAGTTTTCATAAAATTTTTATGTTACCTTATGGTATCGGGCTTACACGTGCGTCCCACAACTGCTCGCACCGGTCAAACAAATTTACTCTGAATGTCTTTCACAATCACGCAAAATGTTTACAAATCTTTAAAAATTTTGATCTCTCAACACTACACATTAATGATAACAATGTTTAACTTTTTTTAAAAAAATTCTCTTTAATAATTAAATAGTAAAAAATCAAATGATAATCAAATTTGTGTGAACGCTGCAAAAGCACATCCGCTCTTGAAGTATAACCTCATTGAAGCCACTCTTCCACTTCATTACATTCAGCACGGTTACCAACACAACATTATTTATAAATAAAATCTTATGTACAGCATGTTTACAAATAAATAATTAACATTACAAACAAAACAAACTTCAAAATAATTTACAAAATAACTAAACAATGTTTTTAACGTTTCAAAACACGACACTATATTTGATAGATCATTATTATAACTGAACAAACTTTGTGATAATTAAATAACAAGTATTTTGTTTGCAGAACTTTGTAATAATAAGGCAACTATCGCAGACCTTCCAGGTGGTGTACTTTCACAACTATTACATTTCTTAACAGGATTTTCACAACAGTTCTTTGGTTGCAAAGATACATCGATTCCAAAAAATGCTATAAAATTTTATTTATATACAAGACACAATGTTAAGAAACCCATATTACTGGACACAACCAACTTACATGAAATTGATCCCAACAAAAAGATAATTTTTCAGATTCATGGATGGTTATGCAGCTCTCGAGATTCTGGAATGCCTGAAATGAAAACCGCGTATCTTTTCCGGTACGACTACAACGTTATAATTGTGGATTGGTCAGTATTAACTATAAATTCGTACCCTCGCAGTGTTTGCAGCATTCCCCAAGCTGCTCAATTACTTGGACATTTTATTTGCAAAATGCATACTTTACGAAACATTAAAATAGAATCAATTCACTTGGTAGGTCATTCTCTAGGAGCCCACCTTGCTGGAGTAACAGGACAAGTAGTCAGACAAGTGTGCGGAAAAACACTTGGTCGAATAACAGGTTTAGATCCTGCAGGACCTTATTTCCACGGCAATTCAATTGACAACCGTTTAGACGAATCAGACGCTAACATGGTGGATGTAATTCACTCAGATATGGGTTTTATGGGTTATTATGGCTCTTGTGGTACTGTAGATTTTTTTCCTAATTGTGGATATTTCCAACCAGGATGCTTAAATATAGCTAACATTACTTCTTTGCCAAATTTCTTAAATTTGCCTCTTTCACTTTGTAAGAAAATCAAAACAAAAAATATAATATTTTATTACAAAACTTTTTTTTAGTTGCCTGCAATCATTTCCGAAGTGTGGAATATATGGTGGAGAGTATTGTTAAGCCGTTATTTGTTGCTCAAAGATGTGATTTGTGTCCCAATATTCTTGGACTTTGTATTCCAAACATGTTTCCTCCAGTAGATACGACACTAATGGGAGAAACTTGTTCAAATAAATCTGCAGGATCACGATATTATTTAACAACAAATAGTCAACGACCTTTTTCGCAAGGTCATAAGAAGAATTAAATATGCTTAACTTTGGCAATAATAAAATTCATGACAAAATCGTTAATTCGGAGTTTCTAATATCATTATTATTTGTAAAGTTTAAATAAAAATTTGGGCATTGATTAGATTTCTTAAATTTATTATTTTAAAAATTCTTGGTCTGTATGTGATCGTTGTATTTTATAAACCCGAATTACCAAAAAATTTTGCGATCTGTCAGAAAACCTCACCCACGATTTTAACTTTTTTCTATATAGTATTGGAAAGAGAACACTTTTCTTAGCATACAAGCACAAAAATTTAGTAGGATTAGGTATTAGTTTTCGAAAAAATCAAATTTAAAAATCAAAAATTTTAGATAGAGAAATCTTTGCTTTAACATGGAAACACGATAGGCCGCGGTTGAGTTTGTCAAAATACATCCTCTTTAAGTCTTACTAACCATTTTTTTGATCTATCCGCACTACTGCAATTTATACACTGCTAACTCCCGATGTGTACCTATGTATCTAGATTACCTTATGTGTCAACAACCTAAAAATTAACAGTTATATCTACCTCTTTTCGAGACAAATGGTATTACAGACAATAAAATTAAGAAGGCAGTATTTACTATCGTCAATTGGGGCAGAAGCGTACGACGTTATAAGGTCGTTAGTAACACTAGAAACACCAATAACTGAAAAGTGAGAAAATATAATAAAAAAATTGTATGAACATTTTAATCCGAAACCTAATGAAATTATACTGAGGTTCAGATTCAACCAGCGCAATCAGAAACCGAGTGAGTCTATTACGAGTTTTATTGCAGATTTAAGAAAGTTAAGCGAAAACTACAAGTTCACCAAATTAGAAAATATTATGTAAAGTATGTAAATATTATGTAAAATATTATATACAGGACGAAGAAATACAGAATAAACTACAAATAGAAAAATAACTTTAAAAATAAAATTTTTAAGTATTTATTGTGGTATATTTTAGTAGTATCCAAAGTATAAATAATTAAACTAAACAAATGTTAAAATAATAAATTTTAACTGTTACATACTTACATAGAAACATAATATTTAAGAAACACTAAAAATGACAATAATACATATTAACAGGTTAGAACTTAGAATATTTGAATAAACAAGAAAAAGAATACTGAAAAATTACGTTACTATAGAAATGATAAAAATTTTAAAATAAAAAATATAAAGGCCAATATTTCACAATTATTTTTGATAAATAAACGTACGAACGGAGAGCGGACTAACGGAAACAAGGAATGCAATAACATATTCTGAATCAAAAAGAAAAGAGTGAAGAAGGCATACACACTCTGAATGTAATGCACGAAGTGCTGAAAGAGAACTCTGGTAGTGCAATAGTTCAACTAAATAACAATACCGTGACGATGCTGGTAGATTCGGGAGCATCGTGTTCAATTGTGAGCGAAAAAACATGGGCTCAAATAAAGAAATCATCAGAACTGAAGGTTGAAAACACAGTATTACGAACATGGTCGAAAGAACGATTGGAAGTACAAGGAACAGCAATAGTAAATGTTCAGACAAACCGAGTAACTTGCAATTTACCAATTACCGTGGTAATAGGAAAAGGGTGCGATTTAATGAGACGTAATTGGTTTAACAAATTGGAAATATCACTACACTGTGTAAATGTAGAGTTTAAAGAAATTTGTTGTAATGTAAATAAACCTATTGATCAATATCTAACTGTTTTTAGTAATAAACTTGGAGCACATACAGGTGAAAAGGTACAAATACAGCTAAAAGACGATGCAAGACCCCAATTTCAAAAATTTAGAAATGTACCTTTTCAATTGTGCAAAGATTGATAAATTAGTAAGTCAAAGAATTTATAAACCAGTCAAATATTCGGAATGGGCAACACCATTGGTAGCCGTGCGGAAGAAGAATGTAATGTGTGGCGATCACAGAAATACAAGGAACAGCATGATTAAAAAAAATACGTATTCATTGCGAACGTCAAACGAAATTTTCACGAAGGTGGGAAAAGATACGACAGTATTTTGGCGGTTAGATTTATCGCAACCTTATCGACAATTAGTAGTCGATGAAGAAACATCCAAAGTATTGACGATAAATGCACACAACGAACTATTTAACATAACCTGGTTACTTTTTAGAGTATCGGCGGCACCTGAAATATTTCAAAGGAAGGTGGATACGTTGTTAATGAGAATAAAAAAAGCGGCAGCATTCCTCTACGATATTATTATAGCAGGAACAACGGAAAGAGAACATGACGAGACATTACAAGCAGTGTTATCAAAACTGAGGGATGCAAATTTAACGGTAAGCAAAAGAAAATATTTATTTGAAGTGGATGAAATCGAATTTCTATGATTTAAAATATTGCGCAATAAAATTCAACCCACAGAGAAAAGAGTAGAAGCCGTCATACAAGCACCCGAACCTAGGAATAAACAGGAATTTACAGTCATTTTTAGGAATGATAAATTTTTACAATAGGTTCTTACGGAACAAATCGTTCTGCGCTTAGTAATTACACCAACTATTAGATAAAAATGTAGAATTCAAAACAATTCTGTCGTGTGGTCCATCATCTTACGACGTAGATGCGGTGCTAGCTCACCGAAATACGAATGGAACGGAACCACCAATTTTGTTCACTTCAAGGACATGGGGTTCTAGCAAACGAAATTATGCACAATTGGACAACGAAGCATTGGCTGTTTATATACGGCCCGAAAAACTTTTATCAATACCTGGCAGAACGAGAATTCAAAATAATTACAGACCACAAACCATTATTGGGTCTATTAAACCCAGAACGACAGATGCCTACGATGACTTTGCCAAGAATGCTAAGATGGAACTTAATGCTAGAAAATTATTCGTATACCCTCAAGTACGGACCAAGAAAATTACATGGAAATACGGATGAGTTGAGTCGATTACCAATATCCAGAAAAGTGGATGAAATCATACTTCCAGGAAATATATTACTTTTGGAAGCAATAGAAGAACTTCCAATTGGCGTCGAGAAAATTCGGAAGTTAACAAATAAAGATAAGATATTAGATCGGGTACGACATTGGGTATTATACGGATGGCCTGAGAAGATGCCCAACGAAGATTATACGAGGTATTATAAAAAAACAAGAAATTTTGTTTTTTTTTAATTTTGTTAAAAGTAGTATTAACTATAAAATGTTATAGGATTAGTATGAAAGACACTTTCAGTGACATGTTTGTATAATTTAAACTTAAATCAAGTGTTAGTTTTAACAAAGAACTTTAAAAACTCAAAATGAATTTTCGGTGACAACTGTCAGATTGGTTTTTGCAAGATTAAAGAATGAAAAATAAAGGTGCAGAGCCCTAACATGTATCAAAAGATGCGCATTCAAAAGCTCGAATTTTATCGCTTTTTAAATTGATAAGTTAGAAACCTTTTCGAGCTACAGTGTACATAAAATAAAAAGAAATGGTTTCGAGAAAACCGCGTTTGAAAAAAAAATAACTGCAAACCAAAAATTCACGGCAATAATTAATTATTTAAACAGCTTACCGGTTAATCGGCGATTTCAGAACTATATAAGATCTTTTTTCTTCTTCATGACCTTCGTTTTGAGCTTGCAACTCCACTTTTTGAGCTTTCTCCGCTTTCTTAGTCTTCAAGGCACAGCGCCGATTTTACCGGCTTACGCGTCGCCGCTCATCTATTTCTTGAACGTGACTGAAGTTGCGGTTGACAACTACGATATTAATTTCTTGCATCACCAATTACATAACTGAATTCTCTTCACTAAATAAGAAAGCAGCCAAATATTCTGCGAACTCACTTATTTTCAAAGCACAATGTAGGTGTTTTGGAGGCAACCGCCAAATGGTCGAGTTTGCATTCTTTGTGACCGCCTAAACATCTTTCTAGCAACTCATCTCTTAATAAATCTTTAAAATATAGAAGCATATTAAAAGAACTTCGTTCTGGACATTAGTAGGTAATGCAGTGGTTGTGCTTGAGGGTTCGTTCAAAGAGTTTCAACTTTTTTCGATTTTGCTCAAACTCTACATTATATGATCCACATTATGTGATAATAAGTTGCTATTATGACTTATTTCATGTCTTCGATGTCTTCAACGTTTTTTCTAATAGCTAAGCTGTAGCTGAGTTTTTCATTAAAGCTTCCATCAATTTTTCTTTTCCACCCAATTTTTTAGCTTTCCTGCCGTTTGGAACCGATTTTCTTTTCTGTACGTATAGCCTTTGTATTCACTTTTGACAAGTATCAACTCATCACCATAAGGATTTAATTTGACAACAACTTACTTTTTTTAAATTTTATTAATTGCGGCAACGAAATTTTTACATTTACTAGTTTCGGTTAATTTTTTTTAATCATACGATTTTGGAGTTTTAGTGTAAATAATTTGGTTTAATTAGCACAAAAGAGATTTAAAAAGAAATTGAATTTTTTCAATTGAATCATAATTTGAATTTCCACGTAAAAATAAGTTGGTAAACTTAAATAGCCTGGTATAGTAAAGTGTAAAACCAAAAAATTTCAAATATTTTGAGTGGGGGACAGTGCCCAAGTAGACAAGCGTGAATTTTAAATTTTAAAAGAAGACCGTTGCAAACGTCCGAGCCGACAGGACGTGTTCTGTGATATTCACCGGAAAGGTAAAAAATTGTGATTTTGAAGAGAAGCAACAGTGTCCGAGGCTATTAGAAGTTTTTTTATCCATTCATCTGTAAGGTGAAAATTAAGAGATAAATTTTGTTTGGTAAAGCCACATGTTGGATAGCCGACAAGGTTAAATATTGTGTATTTGCATTTCAAGGGTACGAGTAGAGAATTACGAAAATTTGCTATATTTTATGAAGATAAAAAATACTGTAAATTTATTTGCCACATTTTTATGGCTATTTAATTATCAACAAAGTGAAATTATTTGATAAACTATACACCACATTTTAATAAAATAATTGAGAGCACTTTTTTGTACACATTTGCACTGAAACAAATGCGAATTATTTTTGAAGGTTTTTTTGCGGTAATCATTAAATTTCCCTGTAGGTAAGAGAATACTTTTACCGCTCCAGCCCTAAAAATCTGAAATTTGTCGTACAAGTATAAATCATTTTCTTGTGCGTATTACTAGAGTATAATAAAAATTTTTTTAAATTTCAACATAACTAATTATTTTTATTAAATTTTCGATATCACCAGAACTCACTCCCTTGAACGATATTATGCTTCCGATATTTTAAAGTTAGTCGAAGTCTTTTAAAAGTAAGTAAAATTTATAAAAACGATTATATCACTACAATATAATAATTATAATAGTTTTGAATATAATTAATATATTAATATAATTAATGCGGTTGACCCATCTGCAACAAATAAAACGAAATCAGTTAAATCTGGCGTTTAAGCAATTTGTTTCCGTTAAGGATTTCGGGACAATAGATAGTCACATTCAAAAGGTTTAGATGTGAACGTAAATTTAACAATCATTATTTGTTTTATCATCTATGCCCATTGAACAATTACCATCGCTTTAGTATTTCCAAGTTTTATATCTTATATTTACTTACTTTTACTTTGAGATGTTTATTATTGTTACATAAGTTTATATTTTTTAAATTCTTCTTTAAATAAAATTTCAAAGCATCAAAATTATTTGCATAAATTTGATACATTCTTATTGCTGTATCTTATTATAATAATAACTTTCTGTAATTCTTGTAGCATTTTATTTAGGTATAATAATAATTATTGATCAGCAACCACTTTGTAACTCGGAACCATTAACATCTTTATAAATTTAGATATTTTTTCTTCTGCAATGAAATAGTAAAGTTGCTGTATAATTATTTTTTCAATTATTATTTAAATTAAGTTAAAATTTCTTACACTTTAAACAATTCTTAAAAAATTTGAACAGTATCCTGACAGAGCATAACAAACCTTTTTTCAAAGTTTCACAAATATTGTTTATCTGTTGTAAAACTTTGTTTTTATTGTAGGTTTAGTTTAGTTCTACCTATATACAAATTATTTACAAAATTAAATTTATCTATCAATCAAATTTATACAATATCCATTCCATCCCTAAACAAATCAAATCTCACATAACTTACGATCTCAAAGCATTCATATCATTTACAATACACCCAAGTAAAATTATTGAATTATTGAAAGTCTCCTAATAACTAACTAATTTCGACTAATTTGAGATTATTAAACCCTAATTTTAAATTTTATCATTTAAATTAACCATTTCTAGTACATCGAAGTTGGTGAATCATAAATCTAATCAAATTTATTAGTATCAACTGCAAATCGTGTAATAAAACAGACAATAAATGGTTTATTATCTTTAAATTCTAAACTTTTCAATTAATTTTTTAACAACATATAGTATCTTCTATGCATATTCAAGATTTATATAATTTATTTTTAACAAATTTATATATTATATTTATAATATTATGATTATGTATATAAATTTAAATTATAGGAAAGGTACCTATGTACATATTTAAATTGTAAAATTAATAAAATAAACATAAGATCGTATTAAAAACACATAAAATACCCATGTTAACCAAAATTTGATTAACACAGATTATCTACGTTAAATAAATATATATTGGGATGTTCTCACTCTACCTCATCTACCTAAAATGCCAAATTTTTTATTCTTGTTTACCTTTCGTTTTTTGTGTTTGAGCTTATACATTGGATTATGTTTTATTAATGAGAGAGAAATGTTAACTCAACTGATAATACTGATGATATACAGAAGTGTAGTCAGGGAAGTAAAAATCTATACAGTAATCCCGGTTAATCTGTGTTATCAATATAAATTTTGACAGGAATTTTGAAACGGGGCTAATATACCTACCACCTTATCAAATTTAATATGGTTAAGTTGACAGAAAAATTAATATCTATTAAATCGTATCTAGAGAAAAGAATGAAAATTAAAAATTGCTAGCATTATATCAATTCGGTTTTACGACGAGTGGTTAACGATATTGTAAGAAATTTTAACAAAGATAAAACCATCATTATTATTTATGTTATTTAAACTAATCAGCTACTGATTTTTACCACAATTAATTCATTAATTTAACGTCACGTACATAGTTGTCAAAATAAAAAACTCAAAACGTCTAGCAAACATACCTTAGCCGGTGTACCACAAGGATAGGTGTTGGGACTCAAATTATTGAACTTATTTATAAATGATATTCTATTATTTGAAAAAACAAATATAGCACTTATACTGACGACACCGCTATTTATGCGCATTTAGCATTAGTAGCAAATAAATTAGTGAAAATGCATATAAACTAACTAAAACACTACTATAAAATACGAAAAATTAAACTGAATCTTGATAAAACCGAAAATATTGTATTTAGCAAACCATTTAGAAATACAAAAACTAAAAAAAAATAAAAGTTCTTTGTACAAGAAGATCATAAAAACTGTACAGAACTACATAATTTATGTGTGTATTAAAAATTAGCATCACATAACAAAACAATTTAATTACAGTTAAAGTTACAATTTTAATTTAGAAATAAACTTTTTGTATGGTCTCTTATATTGTTTTTATGTAAGGGAATGTCGTCAGGGTTGGCCACCCTTTTAACTTTTTCCCATAACTTTCATGTAAGAAAGAATTTTGTTGATTTAAGCACATGATCAGAAAGATCTAGGAATAAAGCTACTTTCGAGGAAATCGCATATTGATTGGGTAAAAAATAGAGAACTTATGCGAGAATTTAAAAAAAAATGTTTTCAAGGTTGGCCCATTGCTGTCTAGGTTGGCCCACCGTTGAGAATTGCCAAATTCATGCAAAAAAATTGAGTGGATGAAATAATAAACCAAATTCATTTTATTTTTATTCGATTGAGTGAAACTTTACAATATAATATCGCAGAGAACTGATTTACATGACATATAATTCCGAATCACCGTTTTGGCAAATAAAATAGCTCCTTGCCATTTTGGCACATTTCAAATGCACATTTTTCTTGCATTTAATGCATGCAATAGAGTTGTTGCGGTTCAGGCGACAAAGCATTCGCTTCCAAGCAGATAATGCATTTGCAAACGTGGTTTTTTTGCAACGGTCAAACCTTGACAACAAGTTCCATTACCACATCGCGTCACACTACATGCAAACAGGTAGCGAAATTGAATGTTTCCCTTGAATAATTTTTAAAGACTATCCACATAACACATTTTAGATGCTTATCTTAACGAATTAATGTTTTTCCTCCAAGTTTTTATGTTCTATTTGCAGCTGGTGGAAAACTTTTTTTGTCTTGGTTTAGTGAATGAGTACACAACACGTTTCCACATTACATTCCAAAATCAGGAATGGCACGAAAAGTTCGTTGTCATTGAGGGATGTTTTGTCACACTCGCACATAGGTGGTTTCAGTGATCTACACTGAAAAATCGCAGTGGGCCGACCTAGACGACGGGCCAACCTTGACAACATTCCCCTACTTTTAAATTTTGTAATAATTTTAAAATAATTCTGTAATTTAAATGTAAATAAATATCTTGAAATTAAAATTATTAAAAATTCCAGCTTTAGCAGCTTTAGATGCAGCTTTAGATGCAAGAGGTTCCGGGTTCAAATCCCGGACAAGTTCTTTTTTGCTAAATTTAGTAATGCCGCATAATATTCTAATTTTAGAGTTATTGATTTATCAACCTTATAATGAGCATCAATCTGCATTCAAATAACAAAGGAACCATGAATACCTAATTATGACAAATGTTGGTAATTCAAATAAACTCCCAAGACAATACAATATACGAATACAAACGAAGTCATAGTACAAATTTAATATTTCGGTATAGTTATAAGATATATCAAATACCTAAGTAAAATAATTAACCACTAAAATAATCACACCTGTTATACTAGAGAGATTTTCTGCTATAAATCAAACTTGTCGCAATATACGAAAATTTCTAATTACAAAATAAGAACTTCATTCGTAAATTAATCACACCAGGATAAACCATTAGCTTTACTCCTTTACATTGTTCATCATAGACATAACGTGTAAATTAAAAAAATCTGCAATAATATAAAAGGATAATTTTCTCAAAACAACCATGGTAAAATGACGAACGTAAAATTAAAAATAAATTGTAATAAAAATAAACACAATATTGTGCTAAAAAATTATCAACATTTGGATCAGCGATAATTAAACAAGTAAATATCATAATTTGTGTAATTTATTAAAAGAAAATACGACACCTAAAACAAAGTACTCATAACATGCTAGAAGCAAGAGGAAAGAAAGATAATGAAGGAAATATGAGACAAGAAAACCAGGAAATAAAACACATGTGGAAGAAATACTTTCAAAACCTGCTAGAAAAAAAAACAGACATCACTTTGTCTGAAAATATCAAGTTGAAAATTATGAGCTGAAAACGAATGAAACCAAAAGATTCTATGATATTTTCGTAAAAAATTTATCACACACTTGCTTATGCTCGGGTAAGCCCTGATGTGTGGAAGCAGTCGGTACAATTCCAGGGTCGAGAGTTCGGGCGTTCGTAAAACAAAAATTAATTCCAGTGTTTCAAAAAAATAAATCGTTTCCAAAACAATATTTAAACCTTAAAATTTTTATTTTAAATGCAAAATTTTTATAATTCTTCCAAGGATCGAACTTGCGGTTTTTATTTTATTCATTCGACGCTTAATCGATCACGCCACACGCAGATCTTTCAAATTGTAACTTTATCCAAATTAAATTATAATCACTTTCCATAAAAAATATCTACACTTACAAACATCCATAAAAAATAAATCTTCAGTAAATTTTTAATCAACCTTTTCGCACTACAATCTTAAAATTCAAATATTCAAAATAATTTAACAAATTTTTAAATTTATTTCGCACAAATTTCAAATTTCTTCAAAGTCAAAATCAATCAAACCGCCCAGCGGCAATGTTTTGCATAAAAGCCCCTTTGTGAATTGAAGTTTTGGGCGCAGCTCACATGGCCAATTCACAACTCCAACGTCGTGTTACAAAAAAAATATCAAAAAAAAATTTACAAAAACCAAACAATAACTCAAATCCAGTCTCTATTGGAACGCTCATCTTCTTATTCTTCTTTTTCTGTTTTAAGATCTATGACCTGTTTCAAACCGCATTACGTTCTTCTTGGGAGATGGACTGCCAGCTGTCTCTTCATCTTTTTGAAGGTCTGCCTGGTTGTCGGTTACCCATAGGTTTTTTTTCCAGCACGATGCGTGGTAGTCTTGTTGGGCTCATTTTTTTGGCGTGTTTGTTCCAGTAGCGTATCTTTTGTCTTCCCCATCTAACGATGTCTTGCACTCTACATTCTTACCTTATTATTGTGTTTCTTATTCTGTCTCTTAATGTCTTACCCGTTATCGGTCTCGATGTCTTCATCTCAGTCGCTCTCAATGTGGTTTTTGTTTTCGATGTATCTGCTCGGGTTTCTATGCCATATGTCAGCAAATGCCTTACGCATGTTTTATATATGCGCGTCTTACTTTTTATATTCATATATTTATTGGCCCACACTAGATATCTTAGGCATCCAGACACCACTGCAGCCTTATTGATTTGAGTTTTGATCTTACTCATTGGATCGTGGTAGCTTGCCACATTCACTCGAAGATAATTGAAATGCATAACCTGCTCGATGACTCCGTTTTCTATCACCAGTTTACATCTTGTACGGTCCTTGGATATGACCATGCTTTTTGTTTTGTTGATCGATATAGTCATGTTTAGGTCTTGAGCACATTTATAAATTTTGTACAGTTGCCTCTGCAAGTCGTCTTCGTTCTCAGCTATTAATATACTGCAATTAATGTAATGTAATGTCTTTGTGCCCATCCTGTAGCCCAAGATCAGAGCGGCCACTTCCTCTATGATTTTATCCATTAATATATTGAACAAAAAAAGGCTAAAGTTATCTCCTTGTCTGATGCCGCCTGGCATCTTTATGGTCTCTACTTGTCTAGGTATCCACCCGGACCCTCGTTGTATTATTTGTGTTTAAGGTATGTATTACTCTGATGATATTCATTGTAGCTCTCTTTCTTTTGAGCATATTTAACACATCTTTCAGCTGAACTCTGTCAAATGCTTTAGTGAGATCGACAAAGCACATATAACGTATGTATGCTTTTTTGTTGTACTCGATGGAATTTTCTTTTATTTGTCTGATCGTTAACAGCGCATCTGTGGTGGATCTTCCTCTTCTAAACCTCTGCTGTTCTTCTCTATTGCTTATATACTGTTCGAATTTAGTCTTCAGAATACCAGTCAATAGCTTCATTGCTGCGCATAAGAAAGTTATTCCTCTGAAGTTTTCGGGGTTTGTCTTTTGTCCTTTCTTAAAGGTAGGGATCGTGATGCTTTTATGCCATTCCCTAGGTATTATTGATGTTTTTAATATCTTATTGAAGATTAGAGTCAATTCAGTGAATATCTTTAACCCACTATATTTTAAGAATTAATTTTGGATGTTGTCTATTCCAGTAGCTTTTCTATTTTTCAGTTTGCTCATTTTCTCGAGCACATCTGCATATTCGATCTCTACTCCCGTCTGTCTTATTTCCTCTTCCGGCGGTTTAATCTTTTCCTTGTTTTTATATAAATTTAGTACTTTTGTTTTTCATTTAACGAGATCTTCTTGGTTTGTATGTACTCGTTTAATGATTTTATTCTATTCTTAAGCATATTCCATATCTTTCTCTGAGCTCCGTACAAGTCATGTTTCATCTCTTTTGTAAACCTCTCCCAGTAGTTTTTCTTTATTTCCTTAACTCTTGCATTTATTCTGTTTCTGATTTTTTCATATTTCTGGTTTCCTTTATATGTAGGTCAGCTTTTGTATTCTTAATAAGCCTTTCCCTTTGTTCTACAAGTTCTTTCATTTCTGGGGTGAACCAAGGCTTAGTTTTGTTTCGGGAATTTATATTAATTTTCCTGATTCTAATAGCTTCTTCTGCGGCTTTCTGTAGGCAATTTTTAATTTTCTTCTAATGTTCTTCCACATCACACTCTTCATTGCTATACTTAGTGAGTTTAGCCGTTATTCTATTTTTATATAATTTTCTTGTACTTTTGTTTATTAGTGACTCTGGGTTATATTTTTCCATATATTGGGACTCTTTTCTAACTTTTCTCGACTGATCCATACGTAGTTTTCCAAGAATGAGGTTTTAGTCTGTTTCTACGTTGACGGAGGTCAGTGCTCAAACATCCAGTTGGATGTTGGATGTTTGATGTATTGGTTACCACATAGTTGATTACTGATTATTGATCCCTGGTATTTTTGAAGGTTTTCTTGTGTGTACGATATTTGAGTGCAATTTATGCCAAAAAATACTTGCATAAAATAAAAACACGCTATGGGCGGGCGGGACTAACCTTATAAAAACCGCCAATATAGTAGCCGCTTTCATTTTTTTACGGTTTTCGTATCTTTTTATCCGAATTTTTGAATAATTAAAAATTGAACTTCCAAAATTTAATAATAATTATATATAATAATAATAGTAGAAGCAAAAAAAATTTATTTTGTAGAAAACCGAGTTACAGAAACAGTAAATATGAGAATTAATACGCACTAGAAAAAATATTTAAAAGCATAAAACGGTACCATAAATTTTCGTATGAAATGGAACACCAAAAGAGTAGCAAGGAACCTTAAGCATTTAAAATTTTTTAACAATGCGGCATATGTACAAATTTTATCATTTTCTACATTTCTTGTAGTGATTTGTCGGAAATCGGAAATTTCAAAAATAAATTGAAAAACAAATAAACTTTATACACAATTAAGTAGCTAGCATTTGTACCCGAGCGGCGTGATATTCAGAAGCGACCACGTAAATAAAAAGATTACCTAATAAATAAAATTGGCAAGTATCAAATTATTTAAACACGAAAATGAAAACTATTTGCTATTTTTACAATTTATTATAATACTCTTGTACCAGGGCGACGCTAACGACAAAAAGTAAATTTTTGTATTTTTTTACGTATTAATTATTATTATTAAATATTATTACTATTACGTAACGTTTTGTTTTTTTTGATAAAAAATACATAATGCATAAATTAATTTATTATAGCATAATTATCTACGTGAAAAGTAATAAAACGCCTCCTCACTTATTGAAATTATATTTTCTGACTTGCAAAAACTCCTATTGTTTTAAAATGAGGTATATTTTAAACGTGATTTTATTTTTGTTAACTTTGTGTAACGGTCAAAAAAGAGGTAATTTTAAAAATATTTTTTTTTATAATATAAATTTTAAAATATTTAAAAACAGAAAAAAATTTTAATTTTATTTTTAAGATCTAAATTACTGCACCGACGATTTTCTTTTCAAAAACATACCAGGAGGCATTGCAACGGAATTATTTAAAATAATAACAATTGGTACTATAGAAACTACAATGGGTTGTAGACCCGTAGCAGTTGATAAAAATTTCATCAAGTTTCTTCTCTACAATAGACAAAATTTGGATACTCCGATATCATTGAACTCATACAATATTAATAAACTGGATCTTACCAAACCCATAATTTTTCAGATTCACGGTTGGCTTTGTAGTTATTCCAACAGTAGAATGCCCGAAATGAAAAATGCATATCTTGCTCGTTACGATGCTAATGTTATAGTAGTGGATTGGTCGCGGTACTCTATAGATCTGTACATAAAATCTTTTTGTTATATTTCACCAATTGGCGAAATTATTGGAAAATTTATTTGTGACATGGCTGAACAGCTAAATGCAAATATAAGTACTATTCATGTAATTGGTCATTCATTGGGAGGACACATAGCAGGATTTGCTGGAAAAGAAGTCCAAAAGAAATGCGAAAAACACATTGGACGCATAACTGGTTTAGATCCAGCTGGACCTCTTTTCCAATATCTATCAAAGGATAAAAGGTTATATAAAACTGACGCTAAAAACGTGGACATAATTCATTCCAATATGGGTTTTTCGGGATATTATGGTTCTTGTGGAAGTGTCGATTTTTATCCAAACTGTGGTGTCACACAACCTGGTTGTCCAAGTTTTGATAATGTAAGAGATAATGAAGAAATAGCCAACCTTCCATACGCATATGGTAAGACTTTGTTAATTTTATTTTTCTTCATACCTCGGTCGAAAGTACGTACTTTCCTCTCTAAGGGCAGGGAAGAAAGCTTAACATTTACTCCCTGAGAGGAAAGTGAAAGAAAGATGTGATTGGCTATGAAGAAAAATCGTATACACTACACAGGCCAAAAGTTGAAATCTCGGTCCTGCGCGTCATGATGCCCGAGGCGAAGCCAATTCAACTTTCGGCCCTAGTAGTGTAATATACTATTATTTGCTTAAGAAATCGTTTTAAGCAACTAAATTTTATTTTATTCTGTTTGAGCAAAATTTAGTTAAAAAGTACTTCCACTTCTAATTGTTGTTTTAATCAGTATCACTCAAATCTTCAGCAATACTTCTTTCAAAAATTTTCCGAGAAAATTTTTTTGAATACCGGAATAATATAACAAATTTTTATTTCAGTACTTTGCAGTCACGTTCGAAGTCTAGATTACATGATCGAAAGCATTCGAAGTACTAATAATACTACTAAATTTATTGCTAAAAAATGTGATCTAGTTCCTACGCTACCAACGATTGGATTATGTGGCAATTTGGTAATTACAAAAGATAAAACCGAAATGGGAGAAAATTGTCCTCCTCATCCTCCTGGAAGAAAATTTTGCTTGAAAACAAATGGAAAATCACCTTATGCACGCGGATAAAAATTTGCTTGCTGTTTAGCAGTAGGATAATAAACTAAGTAATCTTAGTAAGCTAAAATATACTTTCTGAATGAATTTTGTACTTTTATCAATTTATTTTACATCAATGTTAAATTTTATAGGATATAGGATTTTATAGGATGTACATTATTATTAAAAATTACACCACTAAGTGATTATAATGAACATTATCGTCATCAAAGGTTAAACCATGGGTAGCTTGTTCCGACTTGATATTTGGCTTCCTTTATATTATTGTTTATTCTCTGGATGTGTTGGATATATTTTTCTCTGTAGGTTCGTTGAAGTTACAGATTTGTAGTTCTTGTCGTGTTGAAATATGTTCAATTTTGTTTCGATATCTGTAATATTGTTCTCATAGGATACCTAGAATATCAGATAGCCAAAGTTCTTATTTTGCTCTATGGTTTTAGCGTTCAACACAATTTTGGCTTTTATAATAATAGTTTTTAGCAACATTATTTGTGTATATTGCTTTCTGAAGGTTGTTTTCTGTTTCGGTAAAGAGTGTCTGGTCATCGGCAAACAATATATGGTAGCCCAAAGTCGCACCTTCTTCTTCTACAAGTGCTGTCTCCGCTACAAAAGTAGAAAATCATCATGACTCTCTGAATCCTGAATACTGCCGCTTGAAACAACTCGGTAGAGAAGCAACCAAACCACTCTCTGAGATTTCGCAACTGCGATATTTTGCGCCTGCCGACACTTGTTTTGCCTACGATCTTGCCCTGTATGATGACTCGAAGCATATCATGTATATCTCCTTGTATGAAATGGCCTAAATATTGTAGTTTATGTGCTTTAATGCTTAATGATTTTTTTTTTCTTATTCTATACTGCGAAGTACTTCCGCAGTTGTTACTTGATCCATCTACATCTTTAAAATTCTCTTGTACGTCTACACCTAGAGAGCTTCTAGCTTTTTTATATTTTCTACTTTGTGTGTCCATAGAGAAGGACTTAAAAGACATAGCATTTCAAGATTTTTATTAATTCTAAGCTTAGGTCTCTGTTAATAAACATTTGTCTTATTGTCACACAATGCTTCTCGTCTTTCTGATCCAGGTTTTAATTTTATCAGAGTAGTTGTTTTCGTTGTTTACCGTTGTACCCAAGTAATGATATTTTTGAACTTGTTCTATCGGTTTGATATTTTTTATTAAAAGTTGTTTAACTGGTTTTTCAAATTTTGTTACCACCATTATATAGTTTTTTTGAATATTTAGAGTTAGTCTACATTTTTCACTAGTTCCTACTATTTTGTCTACTAGATGAGGTGTCTCTTCATAATTTCTGCGAAACGCACCGTATCGTCCGCGTACCTGATGTTATTTATTGAAGTCCCATTTACCAAATTGCCTGTTGTCATAGATTCAAGAGCTCTTTTCATTATTTCTTCGGAGTGATATTAAAAAGGATTGGGGATTAGTATATACTTTTGTCACACTCCTCTTCTTATTTCTATTTCTGTGGATATCTCTGTTTCAACTTGAATGATAGCTTTCTGATTGTGGTAGAAGGTCTCAATAATTCATATATCTCTATAATCTAGCTTTTTTTTGTGTGAGAATTGTCATGAGATGACCGTGCCATACCCGATCAAAAGCCTTGTAATGAAACATACATACACGCGTCTTAGTTTACAACTAGCCTTTTTTGTTTCTAAAACCAAACTGTTGTGCTGATTTCTTCTTGCAACCTAGGATATATTCGATTGTAAATAATTTTTAAGTAAAAAGAACGAAAGAGTGTGACTTATTAAACTAATTGTAGGATAATCACTACAATGTTGGGCTTTTACTTTTTGGGAATGGTTATGAACATACTGCTATGCCCCAGCAATTAAAATTTGTAAAATTTTCTCTAATCCAGGAATCTTCTGACTGGGTTGGCATCCATCTTTAATTTGAGCAATGAGACTCTTTTTTCGTATTTCAAGTTTAAATTTTTTTAAGTTAAAAAGTTAAATTTTTACCTTATGTGACGACGTTGCTGTACGTGCGTTCACAGCTGCTCGCAGCTCGCCAAATAAATTTGCTGAAAATGTATTTCAATTTTTCGACAAACTAATTAACTTCAAATTAATTAATTTATTTAATTCTTCATCATTAGCAATTCACAAACCAATAAAAACAACTTATCTAACTTAAAATCAAATTTACTTTATTTAAACAAATCATCAACAAAATTAAACTCAATACATCGGAATAAACATTCTCACCGGCTTGCCTTGCTGGCGCCGTCTATCTAAGGATAACCTCAATCTAAGCAATTTCTTTGATGCCACTCTCCCGCTTCATTACATTTAGCACGGTTACCAACATAGTATTTATAATTAAAATCCCATGTACAGTATGTTTACAAACAAATAATAAACATTTACAAACAAAACAAATAAATCAAATTTTAAAATAATTTACAAAATAAATAAAATAATGATTCTTACGTTTCAAAATACGACAATACATACATCATACATCAACCATTTTGCGGGTATAATACCCGTCTTGTACATTGTGTAGAATAGTTCTGTCAATAAGTGTACGTGATCTTCGTCTATTAATTTGAAAAGTTTGACAGGCAATCGATTGGGTCCTGGAGACTGTCGATTTTTTAATAATTTCATCGCAAGCATAGTTTTTTTCACGTTTATTTCTAGTCCTTTTCTATTTTCGTGTTTTGCAGCGTCAATTGTTTTTCCGTTTCTTTGCCTGGATTCCTCAAATAATTCTTCGATGAATGTCTTCCATGTCTGTATCCATATTTTTATTCAGTATCATGTTAACATGGTTTCGCTTATAGGAGTTTGTCATCTTTTTTATCTTTTTTTGAGCATTGAAGGTATCATGTTTTGATTGGAGGTATTCTATCTCATTACATATTTCAGCAAACCATCTTTCTTTGGCGTGTCGAATGTTTTCTACGTATTTCATCTTGGACTTTTTTGTATTTCCTCTTTTCTATTTTCCTTGTCTTGAGAGATTTCTGACTGGGTTCCATAGTAGCTTGTTTGATATTTCTCCACTTTTTGTTTATTTTCACTTTATTCTTGTTTTTTGCTTTTGTTTCAGTTCTCGTTTATAATTATTTTACTCAGATTGTTGTTAATTTCTTTTTTTAATTCTTTTTTAACTATTGGATCTTCATTTCCAATTTTTTATTATTATTGGTGTTAGATTTTCTTTTCTTTAAGGTAATCTTTATATCAGCTACCAGGAGGTCATGGCTGACAAGACATCCGCACGCGGATATGTCTTAACGTGTTTTATACTATTTCTGTAGTGGGTTTTCGATAAGAAAATAGTCTATCTGATTCCGTACGACATTGTTTTTTCTATCTTGAGGAAATCTACAAACGTCTGTTTGGTAACTTGAAATAAGTATTCATGATGATCGTATAGTTTTCTTCACACAATTGCAATAGCCGATCTTTCCTTTTATGCTTATGTTGTGTATCATCACCTCTGAAATAGTATATCATATAATCGTCAATTGAACATTTTTCTGATTCTAGCCATTTCCATTTCCATTAGCCATTTCCATTTTCTTCTGCATTACTTGTATCTTCTCCGCATTTTATAGGTTCTAGCATAGTTCGTATATATCAAGTTTTCATCCTCAAGCTCCCATCCACAACACTGTTTAAAACTGTTTCTCTCCCCCTCCGAAATTTCAATAATCAATAAAATTTGAAAATATTACGCTGAAAAATGATAAAAATTTAAAATAAAAGCTTTGTAATACCTTTATTTACTTTATTTGTAAATTTGTAACTTTATTTCATTATTATTTTTGATTGTCAGTCGTATGTAACATAAGAATAACGTAAAAATAATGAGAATTAAAAATTGAAAAAATTAAAATTAAAAAAATCAAGAAATTTAAAAAATTTTTTACTTAAAATTGAATGTGACACCAAATGAAACCAAATAACTAAACGATGTCACGTGTCTAAATGAAATCATTAAGGTTAAAATAACGTAATTTTTTCAAAAATTCATTTTCTTGTTTATTCAAATATTCTGTCCTATAACCTGTTAAATGTAGATTATTTGGATTTTTTGTTGTTTTTTAAATATTATTTTTCTATGTAAGTATATATTCATTACTTAACAGTGAAAATTCATTCTTTTAATATTTGTTTATTTTGTTTATTTTAACATTATATACGACTAACTACCACAGAAATACTTAAAAAATTTATTTTTTTGCTTATTTTTCTAATTTTAGAATTTGTTCTAAAATATTAGTTCTAGCTTTTAAATTAGTACTAAACTTGCGCATTAGCTGTTTACTGATTTTTAACTATACTAATCGAGTAATACGTTTACCTGCTTTTTTTAAACTTGTAAACAATATTGTCGAAAAGCTTTAGTACATTTTCATAAACAAATTATACAACTATTAACAATTGTTGACAATTTAGTGTGTAAAAATAGTGCAATAATTTTAAAAAAATTAACAGCTTTAACTAAATCTCTAACCTCCCTAATCCAAATCATTCACAATATTATTTTAAATAAATTGAAATTTCTTAACAAAAATGCGGATAAACCAAATCAAATTAAAGCAAACTTTATATTTTCTGGTAATAATTTACCGATATAAAATTTTTGCTGCTTTTCTATATAATAATTCATTAGATCACTATCGTAGGCAAAAAGCTAAAACATACAAAGACGCTAAGAAGTTGAAAGACAAATCAACACCTTTGAAAATTTTCTGTAATTTATGTTATAACACACAGTATAGAACTGTCAGAAACATCCAGACGTACAAGTTATGCAATGCCAGCGAAATGTAATGCAAAGCAAATCAGTTCCAATAAGGTAAGTTTCGTAATCACCATCAAAATCAAGAAAAATAACCAATTCTAAAGTCAGAAAAACAAATGATTTTTGTCTTGTTGGCTTCTTTACTATTCTTACTTTAAACTTTCTAAATCGAACAGCTAGTATAGTTCTTAAATTAAAAATTTAACTTATGATCTCCATACTAAAGCTTTTAAAATGCAGCTGAAAACTTTCAAACTTTCTGAATCTTAAATTTGATAAAAACAATTTTGATTTTAACTATTCTATTTAACAGTCTTAATTTAAACATCCAATATTAATAATTAAAGTAAAATAAATCAAACACCAGTTATAAAGATTAAAATTTTTCTAAAACTGTTCTATTATTAAAAGTCAATTCTTTTTTTTTAAACTTTATTATGAAGTTGATTTAAATAACAACAAAGTTATTAAAGTTAAGATTATTGCAATAAAAATAACAACTTCTAAATTTAAGAATACTGCTGTTATTTGGATAACATATTTTTGTCTTACCACATGTTACCTTTATGTAACTTCATAAAAAATACCGCTTAACAATGAAAAAGAGTGATTTGTAAGACCGAAATCTTTAATTTCTAGGTGGGTATATACCGTATCTAAAATAAAATATTTAGTTAAGTAACCCTTAAACAAGCGTTTAAAAAGGTTGTATAGTACTATACAAGTATATTTTTTTTATAAAATTAATTTTTACATGTTACATGAAATTGAAGAATAATTTAATTCATAACTTACATAAAATTGTTCAAAAACTATTTAAATGAATGATATAGCTTGCGACACCCTGATATATAACCATATGTTTCGATTTTCGGAATCTCATCAGGTAACCTGGAAAAATGATTGAAATGATTGAAAAGTTATGCTATTAAATTCAAAATTCAAACTTGATTAAAAGTCAAATTTATTTGACTTTTGTAAAAACAAAAATTATACCTACTTGAAGCCAAAATGAATAAATAAACTTATTTTGAAAAATTCTAGACCGGAAAACTAAACAAACCCAAATAAAAAACCTAAAATGAAACGTTAGTTGTAATTAAAAATTACAAAAGTTGTAAATTACCCCAATTTCACGATTTCATGTGTATGAACTTAGTGAAATATACAGGACAGATCTACGTATTAATTAGTTATATTGTTAATATAACGGATATTAACAAACATACGGTTATATAACAGGGTGTCGCAAGCTATATTATTTATTTAAATAGTTTTTGAACAATTTTATGTAAGTTATGAGTAAGTTATGAGTAAGTTATTCTTCAATTTCATGTAACATGTAAAAACTAATTTTTAAAAAAAATTATTATTACATGTTGATAACCTTAACCATTCTATACAAATATAGTAGGGTAGGGGTGTGTAAAAGTGCGCAATGGCATTAACCAATCAGAGGACAGACATCCGCGTCTGTCTTTAATTGTCTACTGATCTAAGATAATTTTCATATGTGGCTACCAAAACATTTACGTTTTTATTGAATTTTGAAAGATTTATTCAACAAAATCTGTTTTTCCTTACTTTGATGTATTTTATGAAGATTTTCAACCGTCGATTGCGAAGAAATTTGTTAAGATAATGTTTATTTGTAATTTCTCAAGTCATTTAGTTAGTCTTCGAAATACTTGCCGACTTACACATTTGTCCGACGTTTCACATAAATAGCGCGATAATCACAGAAAAATAATTAGTTTACTGCGTGCAAGAGTGCTCAGTACCGATACGAACAAGAATACGCGCGCAATCTTGCACCGTGTACCTGGAAGAAGTTTATTCTTGTTTTCTATTGGTCAAATCTAATATAAACAATAATTTATTTTCAGGTTTGATATCTGAGTTTATAATTTTATTTATAAAATTTCATCAAAAGCACCAACGAATTATTTATGATTTTAAAATTATAATACAAAGTGCTTAATATAATGTATTTACTAAATTAGAATGTTTTGGACTCAGAGCAAGACGATGAAATTGTTGAAGATGTTTTGTTACGTCGACGTCCTGAATTATGTTGAATTATGTTCTTGCACGCCTGCATGCGCATTCTTGTCCACTACATAGTACAAGAGTGCGCAAACAAATGCCTTGCAATTTTTTTAATTTATTTCTTTACCGTCTATTGTTCGTTGATTTTTTAATAGTTTTTCTGTAGCCAGATACCTAAGAAGTTAATATATGATAATAACTTTAACTTTAACTTTCAAATAACTTTCAAATCGTGAAAGTGCGCACTCCTACACACCCCTACCCTACTGATATTTTGAACTCTTTAAAAAATGTTTTATAGAAAAATATTTTAGGTCTGGGACCTTTTTGTGATAGTTACAGAGTTAGTTTGGTTTTTTTTTGCAGTTTGAATCCAAATCTTAAAGTTTCAAAAATCGCTGAAAGTAAATGAATGACAGTTTCCATTAAAAAGCGATTTTGTACTGAAATCAGTAAAATTTAAGTCGAATCTGGAATTCTTCCCAGCAGGTACTACAAAAATAGCTCTATAAAATAAACCAAAGCTAACAAAAAAAAATTAGTAAGGCAATAAAAACCAACTCGCCTAAATAAAAGAAGTGCAAAAACTGCTCTAGACCAAGGCTAAAACCGTAATGTAACCTACCTCAGCATCATCATCATCAAATCCCAATGCTCTCTCAGGCAACATGGTATTACAAAAACAGGCTAGCTCTTTCATGAACTTTCCGATACTATCGATCGGCCTACTACCATACTTTCAGCTTTATATAAAACATAAAAATGATACTGCGGAGCAGTGTCTAGAATGAACATCCTCTCCTGCCACCTCGGAAGATGGCTTTAGTAAGAACCTATTTTGAATACTAGCTGACAAAAGCAAAAATAGTGATAATGGTTCAGCGCTGCCCATGAAAGTAATACCTAGAATAAAAAAAGATGTTTGAAAAACGCTGCTAACTTTCTACATCCAACCGATAGTCGTTAAAAAATTATTAACGACCTTATCAAAAAGAACTACATCAAATTCATCCTAATTCAATTGGTAGAAAGGAGTACTTTTTATCAATTAGCTAGCCAGCTACCACAAAGCGAAGATGCAAAATACTTGGGAATGCATCTAGACAGACGACTTACTTGGCGAAAACATATCTTCACGAAGCGGAAACAACTTGGGCTAAAATTAAACCAGATGCACTGGATCATTGGACGGAGCTCGCAACTCTCCATTAAAAATAAGGTTCTAATTTATAAAGCCATACTTAAGCCGATATGGACTTACGGAGTACAACTCTGGGGCTCAGCAGCGGAATCAAATCTCGAGATTCTTCAAAGATTCCAAAACAAAGTGCTTCGCATTATAGGTATTATAATCTAGGTGCATAGATACATACCCAATAGTGTAATACAACGCGACATCCCAATGTCTACTGTCAAAAAAGTGATCCAGCAGTTCAGTGTGAGATACCACCGAAGAATCACGTTGCACCCAAATGTGCTTGCCAATCAGTTAGTAACACCAAGCGAAGAACCACGCAGACTCAAAAGATATCAACCGGAAGACCTAATAACCAGATTCGACTAGTTATATAACTCATCAGATACTAATTGGGCCTTTAAGTAAATAAAGTAAAAGCAGAAGGTTCAGTGGAACACAATGCGCAAGTCATTCTTATTATTATTATTTATTTTAATATACCTTGTCAACTAATACGCTTATTGTCCAATGCGACAGATTGCAATGAACAAAGGAGTTAATAAAAAAAATAAAAATAAAAAAGAATCAATTAAATCACCGATATGTACTAAAAATCCTGAAGAACACTTTTAATGAAAACAACGCTCTAAAGATGATTCTTAGTATAAATAGAAAAATAACCTAAAAAATTAATTTTTTAAGTATTTATGTGGTATTTAGTAGTTATGTAATGTTAAAATAATCAAAATAAACAAATGTTAAAATAATGAATTTTAACCGTTAAGTAAAGGATACATACTTACATAGAAACGCAATGTAACGAAAATTAAACCGTTTATTTATTCTAAAGGGCTAATACAAATATATACAGATACGGTTATAACAATAAATCAATTATTACACTAAGATTAACACTAAACTAAATTACACTAAAATTTTTTTAACACTAAGTCCGGATTTATTTAAACACTCGGTATATTGTTTATCACTTCACTATTTATTTACACCTTATTTATGTTAACACTTGCAAGTTCAAACTGGAATTAATTTGTCACAAGAAATCGCTCTGCATTTATACCTAAATGCAGCTTCCAGAAATTTTCATACAATTTCTATGCACTTCTGTATGTTTCTAGATTGAAATCCAAGCATTATTTGAATGACTAATACTGTTACCATGTATGACTCATTAACGTCAACATCATAACGTCATACATTAGCCATCAAATAGGGTAAAGGAGGTATAGTTTTAATTAGATACAATTATGCAGTTGCATTAGTAGCAAGTAATATATGCAAGTAATACGGAATTAAAGTGTGGATTTTTGAAATATTATAAAAAATGGTTTTGACAGACTAAATTATTTAGATATATTTTCTTTGTTGAGTTTTTGTGTGTTTATGTAAGTTTAACTTGAAGATTTAGGTATAAAAATGCCATGTATGTATTTTAGTGTAAATATAACCAAAAAACAAAAAAGTTATTACATACGGTTAGGTAGATATTTTGTGGTCCGTCTATCCTCTCGTTTGAGAAGAGATGGACCAGAGATGTACAGGAGAGATGGACCTGTGTTTTTTGTTAAAGAAAAATGCCTAACATTATATTGTGGTGTTTCAAATGGATTCTCACCCACCCTATACATTTTGATGAAAATTTTGTTTAGTAATTTTAAGTTGTAAGATTGTAAAATTGAACAGGTGGAGGCGAAAAGAAGGAGATGCGAGGCTTTTTGGTCAACTATGGCCGACAGCGGGTGCGAAATTTTGTATGCCCGCTGAAGTTGATTTTTGATATGAGATTTTGTTAATTTGAAATTGTGAGTAGTATTTTGATTTAATTTAAATAAATTGATTTGATGCGAATGCATTATTGCGCCTTTTTTGGAAGTATTTTTTTTTTTGAAATTTGGAATTGATTTGAATATTTTTGATGAGTTCCTACCGAGCGAAGATTGTGAGTTAATTTGGTTGAATATTTTGAAAAAAGAGCATTTGAAGTTAAAAATTCGATTTGTATTAAAAATTGAAAGAATTAAAATTATATTTGTTCAAACGAATGGTTCAAGAGATAACACGTCGAATTGGATAAGGATAAATATCGACACTTCGTCTCCTTTAAATAAAATTAATAATTTATTTAACATTTATATTACATGAAATTTAAATTATATGCGATTGGAAATATTAATTTGAATAACTGCCGTAACTGGTATAGGAAGCGACTCTTGAGTAGAGCTCAATGCTGCCGACCATTGATAAACTAGCCGAGGTAAACTAAAAAAAGATAGTAAAGACTTCTTCCAATAATTTTGGAGAATACCACTGCAATATATAAGTCAAAGAATACAATGTCGAAAGGCACTTGCACTTCTGAAAATTTAGATAACGCTATTAATGCAGTGATAGCCGGTGATATGAGCGTAAATGAGGTTGTTAGGTCATTTAGTATTCTTACAACAACTTTTAAACGTAGAGTAGCAACTAGTAATCTGGAGAAAACTAATCATTTGGGCCCAGATAGTATATTAGATATAATGTCCGAGGAAAACATTTCTACCAACACTAAAAAACTTCAAAACACTAGCTATGAAAAAAAAACGTGTTAATCTGACTGGAATTATCACTTTATTGGAAAACATACAAAAGAGGAAAAAAATAGATGAAAGAAAGAAGAATCAGAAACTAAAGAAAAAATCTAAACGCGAAAAATCTCTTATACAAGCGTTTGCCAAATCTGCAATACAAAAAAACTGTAGGCCCATCTCTCCTACCACACGTGGTCCATCTCTCCTATACTGGATAGGAGAGATGGGCTAATTTAACTGTTCAGTTTTTAAATTTTTATAGTTGTACGGCATTACTTTTGGTTTATTAAAGTTTGCCAAAATAACAAACAATGTTTAAAGTATGTACTGTATTAAAAACATGCTTTTATTTTAATTAATAAAAAAATTATTAAATGTTTTTTAAAAGGTGGTCCAACTATACTTCCTTTACCTATAATTAAACGTTCCTTCCTAAAAATATTTAAAAAAACAGTAAAAAATGACAATAATTTACATTTAACAGGTTTGAACTTAGAAGACCACACACTTCTTCTTGTATTACACCAAGTACGCAGATTTCTTAGCCTAGATATTCTTCGTATCCCCACGCTTCACCTGTCCTGAATTTTTCCTTAACCGTTCAATCAATAACCAAACTTTCACCTTTCGTTCAATAACCGGTTACCCGGGTACCCACCTACTGCGCGCCACATGGCTAAGCGTTTAAACGACCGTTTTCATGAAATGTGAAATAACAATAGCAACCCCAAAACACAGTCATCTGGTGCTCAGGTACCTACCTACTGCACAGTCAGGTGAGTGGTAGATGCTCTTGCCAAGAACAACAAAGAAAAACGATCGTCAGTCGTAACATCGTGTTGAAACCGTGCAGATTTTATAAAAGAATTTTTAAGCGCAGTGATAAGAAAAAAATTTTATCGTACAAATTTATTGTAAAAGTGAGAATAAAAATACAAAATTATTAATATAAATAAACAATCGCATTGAGTATAAATACGATGTATAGTTCATCAAGTTTTCGAAGGTAAAGCGTGATTTCCTTCTTTACGTTACTACTACAACATTACTATGGATAATTACTTCACTACGCTGGTGCAAAAAAAAAACCTAAATTATTTAATTTTATAACTGGTCAAAAGATGGAGTGGATACGATGGATAAAATGCTTGGAAGATATAGTACTAAAAGATCAACTCGAAGGTGGCCTCTAGTATTTTTCTACAATATTCTCGATGTCGCCTGCCTTGCAACATATATTCTTTATTATGAGAATAACAATATGCTTTCGAAAAAATCTTATGAACGACGATTATTTTATCGGCAACTGAGCAGAGAGCTGTGTACTCCATTCGTCGAAAATCGTTCGCATAATACACAAATCATGAGGCATTTCACAACGAAAGTGGTGATTGAAAGTTTTTTTGGGCGAGCTATAAATCCATTTGCACAACCAATAGCATCTACATCTTTAAAACCACAGGCACAGTTCGATTTAACCGGAAGAAAAAAGATTATTGGTGTATGCTATGTTTGTCTCCAAAGCGAATTTAAAAAACATCGCAAAACACGAAAATCATGTTCGGTATGTGAGTTCCCTATTTATGATGAACATTGTATTTCAACCACGACATGCCAGGAGTGTACGAAACAATTAAATCTATCTGTTTTTTTATACGATACTGTGTTATTTTATAAATAAAAGAAAAAAATAACTAAAATAAAAAATAAAGCGGATTGATGTTTTTTTTACCTACTATCTTTGCTATTATTTATAATAAAAATTATTTAAATAAAGGAAATTACAAACAATAATGATGATTATTATTTATTCACAAGTCAAGATACATAAATACTTTTATAAACAATTTTTTCAGTGTGTATAAACCCGGCTTTCATACATAATAACATAGTGGGTATCCGGGTAACCGGTCGTTGAACGGAGAGGGTATCGAGTTTGATGGTTAATAACTGTTATTGATTGATTACAAAAGTTTTTTACGAAAACTTGGTGTCAAACTACTTCAACTTTGGGAATCCGGGCGGTCATAACATTTTTTTAAAAGGAAGTTAATAAATTCTACCTTGGAAACTAAAATGGATACCCGGGTACCCGGTTATTGACCGAACGGTTAAATAAGAAGTAGTTGGCACAACCTATGTATATCTCTCTGAATTTCTCATTACGTGACCTATGTATTCTAGTTTTCATTTTTTAATTGTGAAGAAGATTTTTTTTCTTGCTGCATTCTCAGCAAGACCTCCCCGTTAGTTACGTAATGGACTCAAAAAATTTTAAGGATCCGTCGATATAGCTCTGACAGAAAGTTTTTGATATTTAGAAGGTTAAACTGCTTAAATCTGATTGGAAAATGCCTGTAACCATGATATATTGCAGCGACCTTGATAAATCTTTCCGATTAATCTACCTAATAATTTATTTATAAAATTAAAGCAATCAAGCACAATCAGAATTTTTAATTAAAAACATGTCTGATGTGGTAGTTTTTAAGATAAAAACTTACCAAATAAGCGGTAAAGTGTCAATTTAAAAATGATAACGATAACGATTTGCTATTTATATTATTTGTGCCATTTAAATATTAACAATATTTTGATAAAAACAAACATAACTCATAAATTATAGCTTGATTATCTAAGTAAACGTAATAAAACACCTCATTTTGAAATTATATTTTCTGACCTGCACAAGCACTTGTCGCTTCAACATGGCGTTGTTTATTTTAAACGTAATTTTAGTTTTATTAACTTTCTGTAATGCTCAAGAACCAGGTAATATTATCAAATATATTTAAAACAAAAAAAATAATTTTTAATTTATTTTTAAGATCCAAATTACTGCAGCGACGATTTTCTTTTCAAAGACATACCGGGAGGCATTGCTTTGGAAGCATTTGAAATAATAACAACTGGTACTATACAAAATATAGTTGGTTGCGAACCAGTAACTGTTGATGAAAATTTAATCAAGTTTTTTCTCTACAATAGACAAAATTTAGATACTCCAATATCGCTAAACTCGTCAAACATAAACGAAGTGGATCCTAATAAGCCCGTAATTTTTCAGATTCACGGTTGGCTTTGCAATTCTTCCAACAGTAGAATGCCCGAAATGAAAAATGCATACCTTGCTCTTTACGATGCTAATGTTATAGTACTGGATTGGTCGCGATACTCTATAGATTTATACACGAAATCTTTTTGTTATATTCCACCAATTGGCGAAATTATTGGAAAATTGATTTGTGACATGGCTGAACAGCTAAATGTAGATGTAAGTACTATCCATGTGGTTGGTCATTCAATGGGAGGACAGATAGCAGGATTTACTGGAAAAGAAGTGCAAAAACAATGCGGCAGAAAAATTGGCCGTGTTACAGGGTTAGATCCAGCTGGACCTCTTTTTCAATATCTAGCTACTGATAAAAGGCTGGATAAAACCGATGCTGTAAGGGTGGATGTTATCCATTCTAATATGGGTTTTTTGGGATATTTTGATTCTTGTGGAAGTGTCGATTTTTATCCAAACTGTGGTGTTCTACAACCTGGTTGTTTGAGTTTTCATAATATAATTAATATTGAAGAATTACTCAACCTTCCATTTGCCGTTGGTAAGTTTTTGCTAATAAAATATCACAATTGTCAAGATTATAAAATATATCTCTTTAATCGAGAGAAAGATAAAAATTACTTTAATTTTTCTTTATTTTTCTGAATGATTGTCACTAAAACGTTCAACAATACTTCGTTCAACAATTTTTAGTCTTGAACCATTTTACATTTTACCATAATATAACCTACCATTTTTCCAATACCGCAATAATATGATAAATTTTTGTTTCAGTACTTTGCAATCACGTTCGAAGTCTTGATTACATGATTGAAAGCATTCAGAGTACCAATAGTACTGCTAAATTTATTGGTAAAAAATGTGATCTAATTCCTGCACTACCAGTAGTTGGATTGTGTGCCGATTTGGTAATTACAAGAGATAGAACTGAAATGGGAGAAAATTGTCCCCCCAATCCTCCTGGAAGAAAATTTTTCCTGAGAACAAATGGAAAACCACCTTATGCGCGCGGATAAAATTTTAATAATTTTAATATTTTGATATTTTAATATTTTAATAATTTTAATATTTTAATAATTTTAAAATAAAATTTTTGATTAGTAGTAACTAATGTGCTAAGTAATCTTAGTAAACTAAAATACACATTCTGAACTAACTCTCTAATTTCTTACAATTTATTGTTTTTTTAACCCTAGCAGAATCCAAACTAAGGTTGTTGTAAACTTTAACGTCCCACTCCCTTCCTGTTCCTTCTCACTACGCGTTGAATAATACAATTTTATAATAATAATTATAAATATATAACTTATTAACAACTGTTGGTAGAGTTTAACATAATATGTACAATATTTTTAATGAGACATATTATGTATTGCAGCAGTATGATGTAAACCCTACATCGACCAATTTGGGAAACGAAACAGCTCGGTTTAAATCTTAGTCACGTCAAATACACTGTTATAATTTAAAGCCCAAAATCAATATGTAAGCTATGAGGAATTCATGCCATTCATTAATTATATTTCCTAGTAAGTCATCTTGGCTCTGACCAGGTTAATATGGAACTCTAAGAAATTTTTTTTTAAACATACGCTTTCTTCTTCTTCAATAATCATAATGAAGAAGAAGGTATTGAAGAAGGTATTTTACCAGTTGCCTGATACCACTTAATCGTGACAACCATCTATCATCTTTTAAAATTAAATATACCCAAAATCATAATATAAGATTTCTGTTTTCTTTCTTTCGGTGCCTATCCGTTTCGGATGTTGGCGATCATCATGGCAATTCGAACTTTATTCACAGCAGCTCTAAAAAGACCCACTGTTGTAGTGTTGTACCCATGTTCTTAAGTTCTTCAACCATGATATACGTCTTCTTCCCGGTCCCCGTTTTCCATTCACCTTTCCCTGCAGGATCAGTTGCAACAATTCATACCGCTGGCTGTTTCTCATTATATGCCCAAGGTATTCTAACTTTCGCGCCTTTATGTTAACTAGCAGCTCTTTCTCTTTACACATTCTTTCCAAGACAAATTTGTTTGTGATTCTATCCGTCCATGATATCTTTATCATGCGCCTATACAGCCACATTTCGAAAGCCTCCAGCTTCTTACACGAGGCTTCCGTCAGGGTCCAAAACTCCACTCCATACAACAGCACCGGGAACACATAGCACCGTAGCATTTTGATCTTCGTTATCATGGACAAATCGTGGCATCCAAACAATCGGGACATCTTTAGAAACGCGGCTCTGGCTTTTTCTATCCTACATTTTATTTCGATGGAGTGGTCCCATTCTTCATTCAGCGTTGTTCCCAGATATGCGCATTTCTTGACTCTTTCTATATTTTGTCCGTTCACCATCAGTTGACCTGGGTGGTTATTATTTTTTGAGATTACCATGTATTTCGTTTTCTTTACGTTTAACGAGAGTCCATATTTCTGGCTAGTTTCCACTAATCTATCTACAATCACTTGAAGATTTTCCAAGCTGTCAGCGAACACTACCGCGTCGTCAGCAAACCTTATGTTATTAATACACTCGCCGTTAATTTTAATACCAAGATCTATCTCTTCTATTGATTCTTTAAAAATACGCTCCGAGTACGCGTTGAATAATTGCGGCGACAACACACACCCCTGTCTGACCCCCCTCCTAATTCTAATATCTTCCGATATTTCTCTTTGTAAACGTATGTATGATGTTTGGTTCCAATAGAGATCACTGATAATTCTTATGTCTCTATCATTTACTCCTATTTCCTTTAATAATCCAATCAGGTCATCGTGTCGTACGTTATCAAACGCCTTTTGATAATCGATGAAGCATACGTAAATATCACAGTTGACGTCTCTACATCGTTGGAACAGCACTTGTACAGCAAAAAGAGCTTCTCTTGTGCCCATCGCATTTCGGAAACCAAACTGTGTACGACCGATTTGTTCTTCGCATATCTTAAAAATTCTCTTGTGGATTATTTTCAGAAACAGTTTCAAGAGGTGGCTCATAAGGCTTATGGTCCGGAAGTCGCCGCAGTATTTGGCATTTGACTTCTTTGGTAGAAGTATAAATGTTGACTTCAACCATATTTTTAGTATTTTTCCACTGGAGTATATTTTATTGAATATTTTTGTCAGCCATGAAATGCTCTCATTATCCAACAGCTTAAGAAACTCAGCACAAATCTGATCCGGTCCTGGAGACTTGCCCTCCTTGAGTTTTAGAACCGCATCTCCGACCTCATGTGTTGTGATTGGCAGGTCGTCCGGACAGTGGTACTTATCCGGCTGTTCTTGTCTGTCATCCTCGAATAGTTCGGCTATATATGCTGTCCATAAATTCATTTTCTCCTGCTTGTCTATTATAATTCTACCATTTTCATCTTGTAGTTTTCCTACTGTGTTGGATCTGTATATTCCGGCCGCCTCTCTGACCTTCTTATGCATATTGAATATATCATATTTCCTTTCAAGGTCCTCTATTTCTTCGCATTGAGCCCTCATCCAGTTCTCTTTTGCTGTCCTTATTTCTCTTATCACTTGTCTTTTAATGTTCTCAAATGCTATAACGTCGTTTTTTGCTTTAATCCTTCTTTTCTCGTTCATGAGTTGAAGTATTTCGTCGGTCATCCATTCTTTTCTTTTTATGTTCTTTCTCACCAAGTGTGTGTCTGCGATTTTATTGAAGGACTCAGATAGTCCCTCTAGTGCATCATCAACGTTATCCACCACTTCCAGCTCTCTGCGTTTTTCATTCATTAATCTTGACACTGTTTCATTGGTTTTCTGCTCTTTAATTTTTCTCAGATCCCATTGTTTATTACAACTTTTCTTTTCTATTTTTTTAAGTTTAATCCTAAATCTTCCAACTAGTGGACAGTGATCAGATTCTATTTCGGCTCCAGGGTAAGTCTTAACTGATAGGCAGCTGTTTCGGAACCTCTTGTTTACCAGCATGTAGTCAATCTGGTTCCTCACCACGTTGTCATTATTATCACGTGGTGATACCCATGTGTATAGCCGTCGCAGTGGAAGCCTGTAGAAAGTGTTGAGAATTACGAATTCTTCTTCTTCTGCGAAGAGTTTTAATCTATCTCCTCGTTCATTTCTTGTGCCCAAGCCGTACTCACCGACATAGTTTCCGTATTTCCCCTTTCCGATTTTGGCGTTCATGTCTCCCATTATTATTATTAATTCATGTTTATCGAGTTGTCTTATTATTTCTGTTAGTGATTTGTAGAAACTTTCTATTTCCTCATCTTATTTGTCGGCGGTTGGGGCATACACTTGTATGATGTTTAATTTTATTGGTGAGCTGTTTATTTGGATGACCATCAATCTTTCAGAAACCGGTGTAAAATTTATTACGTGTTTTTGCATTATTTTAGATATTATCATGCCCACTCCATGTATATGTTCTTCGTCTTTTCCAGAGTAGTACACTTTGTAATCTCTCACAGTGCAGCATCCCGAGCCGGGCCACCGCATCTTACTGATGCCCATTATGTCGATTCCTATTCTAATCATCTCTTGTATAGCATTATGAGTCTTCTGTTTATATAAGAAAAATATTGAATAAATTTTTAGCGATTAAAAAATATTTAAAATACAAAATTATATATTGAAGTGATATTTTATATAAAAAATTCTACTTCACTTGTTTCACCACGATTAGCTCTTCAATACGAATACAGAAACTTCTTCTCAGAATAGTCGTTTTCAATGTTCGTTAATACCAAAATTCACTTTTAAAAACTTTTAATTTGGTTCAAGAATTGAATTTCGATTTCAATTTATCAATTTAAAGCAATATCAGCTACGTTTGCTTTTTAACAATTTAATTCCAACCATCTAAATTAGTTTAACCATTCCAATTTTCCAATTTTTTAACTTTGAAATCAGAAAAAAGAAACTATATATCCAAAATAAAATCACTTTTAATATCAAAATCTCCAACTTTCAAAATCCGACCAAAACCTCTCAAATAATTTAAATCGACAATACTTAAATATAAGATCACAATTTCGTAATAATTCGCACAAAAAATACTCAAGATCGACGGAACAAACATCTAGGCCTCCGCCGTTTTCGCCATATTGGCAAAAAAGTAAAATTCTAACTCTACTTTCCGTCAACCTTTACCTTTTTAAAGTTTTTTAAAAATTTACAACAACAAAATTACAAATGGGAAAGGCCAAATCACTTTGTAACACGACAATATTATATAGTATACAGGGTGTTTCCGTGACCGTGGAGAACCTTTGAGGTGGTAATAAACGACACTTTTCTAAGACAAATTTTCAAATAAAATTTTTGTTCAAGTCCAAACCCTAATGTCTATTGTCTATTTGTCTCTTATTGTCTATTTGGGTCCAAACCCAAATAGACAATAAGAGGATATAAACTAATTTGTAGATAAGTAAATGATCTTTAAAAAAGGTCTAATCCATTAAGTCTAAAAAATCAATAATATCGGAGCTATAGCCGTTTGAAATCAGAAATTCAAAATATTGCTTTAAAGAGAGGTACCCACTAAGGGTTTGGACTTGAACAAAAATTTGATTTAAAAATTTGTCTTAGAAAAGTGTCCTTTATCACTCCTCAAAGGTTCTCCACGGTCACGGGCACACCCTGTATAGGCGGGGGTACTACAGCTTTTGCCGCATTCCGCATTTCAATCGCCACACCTCTCTATCTTGACAGTTCTTTTCTCAAAATAATAAGAAGAAAACCCAACAGATTTTTTCACCTAACTTAACCACGACCTATCATGCCCCCGTGTTAAAACGTGTATCTAAAATACATGTAAATTTTACATTTTTAAAATTCGATTTTTTTGAGAACTAATTTATAATCCAACAAAATTTTTGTTCTAGTATGCTTAGAAAAGTGTCCTCTTTCTAATAATCAATAGGAAAAAGATCAAATTTTGGGATGGAAATCGTGACAAATTCCCTATAATAGTTTCATTCTAAAAAATAAAAAACCCTGTTTATTTAAAAATACCTAAAAATTCCAGAAGTTTCCTTTACAAAAAAAAAGATTGCTATATTTTGGTTGATATGTAAATCTATTGTTGTTGTCTATCTATTGTTATTGTCTATACTTGGCCCGATTTCGATCTTGATTTCAACTTAAGTACGAAATCGGTCAATCAAAATTAAAAAAATTGTATCTATTTGAACGGTTCTCAAGTTTTGTTCTAACCGAGCAAAACAAGTAGCTAGATTACCAAGACACAAGTACCTAGATTAAATTTCAATTTATTGCTGTGGTTAAAAGGTCAAAGACGTTATGGTTCTTGCAGTTAGGAAATCGGTTATAGATATTTATATTGGCGATTGTTTTTTACATTTAACTAAACAATGCAAATAATGTCTCTATATATTACTTATATCTTTATTCGATAAGTTTAATTTGCTAAAACAATGGAAGTATGGTGATAGTTGATAGTAAATAAGAAAAATGCAACATATTGCATTATCTATGTATATTATGTATACGAGTAATATAATAAAATAAATACTGATCATAAATTTTACATAAATAACTTGCATAGTAGAACAGATATAAAACTATTTTTTAAATATTCTTCATTACAAAATAATATTAATATTCTTTTTCATTATTAATATTCGTAAATATTAATATTATTAATATTAATATTCGTTTTCTAAAGCTCAAATAAGCAGGATGGACAGTTTAATTAAATAAGTTTTACTCCATAATCAACCAAAAAATTTACTTTTTCTCGTCCTATAGTCAAATATTATAAGTTTTACTTTTTTACAGCAATTTTTTTACTTTAGTGCTGTCAATGTAATACTCAAATATTTTAGTTATCGTTTATGCTTGAAGAAAAATAACATGCTTTATTCGGAGTTGTTATGCTTTTTGTGACTCATCTGCAATTGTCTAGCTTAAAGTATCACCTTTTTTGCAAAAAAAATAATTAGTTTGCTGTACTGCTGATAACAATCAGTGTTCTAATATTTTTGTATTTAGTGCATTTGTCGCCGGCATAAAAAGTATATGGGGCATTCCATGCCAAATCGGACACCATTTAGCTTTTGCATCTCGGATTTTACTGAAAAATTTTTTTCTCTTAGTACTAGTTGAGCCTAGTCTCCATTATTGTTTTTAGCTTTTTTTATCAAGTCATTCAAAAGAAATAAATTTTTGAAAAATTACGGAAAATTACATTACTTTTTTTTAAAATGCTCATAACTACGTCAATAATTGGGCAAATGACACAATTTTTTTTTCAAAACTTTTGTTTTTAAATCTACTTTCCATAAAAAATATTAAAAATTATTTTAAAACGGTATTACTAATAGATTTTCAAGTTTCAAAAATAAATAGTCATTTTCAACAATGTATGTGCAGTTTAATTTTTTTCAATTTTTTTTCTAAAAAACTGTTACCAATTTAACAAATTTTAAGCCTAGTCCCATCGTGGGTAAATGATGGGATCTATATTTTTTTGAATTTTTAATTTTTTTTTTGTTAATTTTGAAATTAAAATTTCACTAAATGTAACATAATTTCAATCTTATGTACGAACGTAAGCCGAACATAAGATGAACATAAACATAAGAATTTCGTAGGAACACTGTGAACACTTACGTTGATTTACTACTAGTTCCACTTTACGTCTTATGTATGTGTTATGTTTATTTATGTCTTACGTAGTACATTGTGAACAAGCACTAAAGAAAAGTAGTGTTTTATTCAAAGTAAGCATTTTATTTGTTGCTTGTTTGTAATTATTATTGTCGAACTTGAACTATATTATCAAAATGACAAAACAGTGACAGTATACAGCCACTCAAAACACCCCAGTTAAGTCATACCTCTATTCAAATAATTCAATTAAATTCTGTATTTCATTTTTTTTTCGTTCAATAAAAAACCTGCTAAGAAAAAAATTTAATTTTAATTCAATTTGGCTATAAGACTTTCCACGCCCTTGAAATTTATCTGTGAGTCTATATAAGGATCACGGCTATATAAAGTAAGGTTGTATAAGGCTTCTGATAAGGGCACAATTATCTTTAATTGTTTTGATTTAGAGCTGAAAGTTAGTACATTAAATTAAGCATCTATAAAAAAATCTAAATAAATCTAGAACTAATATACGTACTACTCCGCTTCTAAGAAGTCACTACTAAAACTAAACCAACTATAACAAGTCAGGCCACTTTAGAAACCAGGCAATTTCCCAAAGGCTACTCTACAATCAATGTTATAAAGCCAAGCCAAAAAATCCGTTCCAATCTTATTTTATTTATTTTTTTCTAAATATGAAAGTTTGTTTTTGTTATTTTAGATAATTTAAAATTTCCCTTGAGATGCATTGAAACTGAAATAGACCGCTCTAAACATCTTCGAGCTATGCCAGTACAATATCAAAATGAATGGAAAAGTGACATGATGAGATGACAAACGACCGATTCCAAAAACAAACCAGTCGGGAAAAGAAATATAAGAAGACCAAGAAAAAAGATGTATGGATCAGAGATTAAAACATGAAAAAGAAGAAAAAAAGAAGAATTCAATAAATAAAAAAAATGGGTTAAAAAAAATCAACTTTGAAAGCTTATTGCTAAGGTACTATTATTATGCAGTTACCAAGTTATTTCAAACATAGAGTAACAGATAATTGAGCTTATCTGCAGACTACTTTAGATGCAGATAAATATGTAAAATAAAAATCGAATTTGAAAACTGAAAAACATGTTTTTATATGCAAAAATCGATAAAAATCAGAGTTCTATAAAGAGCTATAACTTGAAAAATAGATAAACCAAAACAACAACTTTATATACTTTTACGGAAAATTTTATCTGTTTTAATTTTAGTGTAACTTATTTTGGCTAAGATGTACAATGAACAGGAAATGGCCAGTTTACGATTTAGTGATTTTTGGTTTCTTTCATGACAAATTTGCCCCTATTCCGGTTTAACTCTTATGGAAATCATAAGGTTTTATTCTGATATTAGAGTAAAAGACTTAAGTAAAAAAGATTGGAATTGTTGATAAAATAGTAAAGGCAACTAACTTATAAAATTATAATAATAAAAAGAATGATTGTTCTTCGGGTTGACAAACTTTATTATGAATTGTAAAATATATCTAATATAATTATACTTATTAAATTTATAATTAAAAACAAATTCATTTTTAGTTGTGTTTGGAGAGCTTAAGTTTAAGGAAAATAGTGTATTCTTTTTTATTCCTTTATGGTAAATTTTTCATATCATGTCTCTCACATGTTCATATAATGCAATAAATAATTTTTAATAAATCGTCGGTTTAAAGGTAAAACTCACTAAGTAACATAATTGATGTTATGCGATAATTGAGTTTAAAGATATTTTTTTACTTTAAAAATCAATCTTGCATTTGATTTAACTAATTTTTTGGGAAAACCTGTAGTGAAGTAAGTTTTGTAAACTCTATAAATAATTAATAATCTAATAGAATATGATCCTCTGATGTACTTAATGTAAAAACCTCATTTTTTTTAAATTGTCACTTAGTGAGTTTTACCTTTAAACCGACGAAATATGAACTTCTACCTGTAAACATAACACTTTTTCTGGCAGTCGTATAATAAAAATTGTTAGCTGACATGAGCCATTTTCAAATTGCTCACTAGAGGCGCTAGTAGTCCGGTAGGGACAAACAAGTATTTGGCCATAAGAACAAACATTCGTTCAATTCGAATACTAAGTAATCTGTAGCAATAAAAATTTTACATGTTATTATTCAAAGCTTTACGAAAACACTGTGAAATAACAGCAAATATTAACAATTATTATCTGAGTAATAAAATAAATAAAGTGACTACGAATCGACGACGTTACTATTACAAAAATTAATTGACGATTATAGAATTAATATATGCTGATTTTATCACATGTTATTAAAAGCATAATATTGCAACCATATATAAGCTGAAATCTGAATATTTCATGTAGTTATAAGCAAGAAGAACGAATGTTTGTGATCTTCCTGAGAGGTCATGTAAATTTGTCATTAGATGGCGAGTAAATCGATAATTTTTAATTTAATAAAAATGTGCATTAGAATTTTGAGAAGCTCCTGTACTATAAATATTATTCCTGTGCCAGATAAAAGAAAGTTTTAATTGTAAACTTTTTATTTTACTTTTTAATAAAAAATTGAAATAAAACTGAAATTAGTGCAAGCAAATAATTAAATAGTTAATAGATCATTCATTAAATGCAGTGAGAAATCAAAGAGATCAATTGAAGAGAAAAAAGTGCAAGAAAAATATAAATACAAGTATAAAAATTACGCTCAAAACTACTTTTTAATAGTTTGTCACACAAGATACGCTGATGTAAGCGGCAAACTTGCCGCCTACTTTTGATAGACAATTAACGTTACCCAAAACATCTATCAAAGGTCATTCAAAATTTTTCAAAAATTTGTAACTTAAATGTAGAAAGTTTGACGTTTCTCCCTACCACAAGTGCTGCCTCTCGTGACAAATTTGCCACACTATTCTTAGGAAAAAGGCTCATTAAAATAATATTTGTTTTACTTAAAAAGTAAATTTAAAATAAAAAAAAATTTTGCTACCAGTGAATTTTTTATACTGTTTTAAATTTAATTACAACTTCGGTTTTTAATCTTATGGATTTTTCGCGGCATAAATAAAACTTTTAACACTAACAAGGGAATTATACGACCTCCGCATTTTTGTAATTTTTGCCACTTATTATACTGATAGTTTAGCCCTTCAATAAGAACTCCTCAAAGCGGTAGGGCCAGATGGCCAGAAATTTTCGAGAAAATCGACTTTGAAATATTGTCGACGGAGTTTGAAGACAAGATGTGATACAATTTGCAATAAGTTCCGTAGCATAGAAGCGTAAGAGTTAGACTAGGGACCAGTGGGTCCACGGTTCTATTTCCCACCTTCGTTAGTTTTTTTTTTTATTTTTTTGCTATTTTTTTTTCTTTACTGCGTATTCTCACGTTATTTAATTATTGTAAAATTGATTAAATTTATGCTTGTAGACTAAAATGTGTCAAATGTGTCAGAAATACATTCAATTTGTACTTTTTCTTAACAAATGTAATAAAATCGAATGTTTTAATGATTATTATTTAGCAGGACTAGTTTCATATGTCATCGCACATATTATTATCCGGTGGCTGGTGGAAATAATTTACCTAATATTTGTTTATAATTTATCATCTGATTTAATTTATTTATTTTACGATTGGTAGAAATAGCAAGCATGATATAGGCTAATAAAGCCATGCAACTGACTAGATTTTAAAAGAAATAAAAAGTTAATAAAGCAACATATCCTAAAACAACAAATCTTAAAACAACATAAATATTTTTATCCTAAAACACATTTTCAAAAGTTTAGTTTTTATCCAGCTTATATACTGTAAAGTTATCATGTCTGATATTGTATCCGTTAATTTGCCTGGCTCCTCGACAAGTGCTGAAGACACCGTCGAAGATAGTTTGTGCAGTGAAATCGCCAAATTACGAATAAAAGATGCCCTTGTGTACTACGAGCATTTACTTAAGGAAAATAATCTCGTAGCATCACAATCTTAGTTACAATAATTAGTTACCCAATAACTTAGTTACACAATAATTTAGTTGTTAATTTAAAGTTAAAAGTTGTATAATTTAAGTTCTTGCTATATTTATACATTGTAATTAAAATAAACACATTAATACCCTATACTGGACGTTATTAATATTTGTACCTAAATTTAATTTATCACAAATATTGTTAGTCTACAAGCATAAATTTAATCAATTTTACAATAATTAAATAACGTGCGAATACGCAGTGAAAAAAAAAATAAAAAGAAACTAACAAAGGTGGGAATAGAACCGTGGACCCACTGGTCCCTAGTCTAACTCTTACGCCTCTATGCTACGAAACTTATTGCAAATTGTATCACATCTTGTCTTCAAACTCCGTCGACAATATTTCAAAGTCGATTTTCTCGAAAATTTCTGGCCATCTGGCCCTACTGCTTTGAGGAGTTCTTATTGAAGGGCTAAACTATCAGTATAATAAGTGGCAAAAATTACAAAAATGCGGAGGTCGTATAATTCCCTTGTAAAACTTATTACTATAACCTACACTATACCATTTAACTTTCCATGTAGTGTAAGTTGCCTATTTCCAGTCATTAAAAATGTTATTACATTATTTTTCAGATTTTACTAATGTAGTATAATAGTAACTTTAGGTTTTTACAATCCCCCACAATAGCGGTGCCCCATAATGTTTTTCATGAAGGGGAAAAATAAACATCATCTTTTCAATGTTGAAAAATCAGTTATACATACGTATACATTCAAGATTAAAAGTATACTTCACATTCTAAATTGGATCTTATCGTTGTATAGGAAGAAATGAAGTCATAGACACGAACGACGTGAACATAAGGGAGAAAAAAGTTATTCATTTTTCTGAGACACCTGAATCACAATTTTGTAATTTTATTTATAGAAAAACAAAAATAATAAGTACCCCTCTTCGTAAAAAGTACAGTAGCACTTATTTTAAATATAATATAAATTATTCAATATAAAAAATTTAGAAGTTAAAAAAATTAAATGCAATGAAAATTCAAAACCAAAAATTTTGTTTACAACTAAGGCTCGTTGGTCTAGGGGTATGATTCTCGCTTTGGGTGCGAGAGGTCCCGGGTTCAAATCCCGGACGAGCCCTTTTTTGCTAAATTTAATAATATTCTAATTTTAGACATATTTATTAATCAACCCTATAATAAACATCAATCTGTATTCAAATAACAAAGGAACCGTGAATACCTAATTATGACAAATGTAGGCAATTCAAATAAACTCCCAAGACAATATAATATGCGACTGCAAACTGAGCTATATAGTACAAATTTAATATGTCTTTATAGGTAGGTATAAGACATATCAAATACACACCTAAGTAAAATAATTAACCACTAAAATAATCACACCTGTAATACTAGAGAGATTTCCTACAATAAATCAAACTTGTCGCAATGATATACGCAAATTTCTAATTACAAAATAAGAACCTCACTCAAAATTAATTACTTACACTAGGATAAATTATTTGCTTTTGTCCTTATGTATTTATTAATTATCTTGACTTGAGCTTTAAAAAATCTACAGTAATAGTAATTAATAATTTTCTCAAATAATCCATCGTCTGCACACAACCGCAGAGTAACAAAAATATATTATCGGTGACCATATTTTGTTGGGGCAGTTTGTTAAAACTGAAGCCTAAATCTTAAATCTTATGTAGAAACCTATAGTAAATTTAGTTTCAAGACTCAAAAAAATCTAGTCCATACTAATTGAATTATTATAAGAAAAATATAAAGCTTTCTACAATACCGCGCACACTTCGTTAATTTATACCTATTATAAACCATACACTGGTTATAATTATTCATTTGTTACTTTTGGTTAATATTGTTATGTGTTATTTATTATGTTTATGTTGTATCAATTAGCAACAATATACTCCCCGACCGGGTGGTTTAACCCAGTCGGGAAACAGGAAAAAAAAACCATACACTGCATGAGTAATTATTACTCTTCTAATTATTAGTAATTTTTAACCTTCCCTATATTGATAAAGTTGACTTCTCCCTAGATATGGAAAAAAAACTGGAAAATAGTAGGTACATAGTAGTCAAGATGGTGGAGCTGCTCCAATGTAGTATGTATTGACGAATTGTACGTTAAACAAAAGAATACTGAAACTGATAAATTCCAAATAAATTGGTAAAAGTAACATCCATGACAACAGAAGCAGCAACAGCCTGTGTAAGAACAACAGATAGAGAATCAAAGAACTTTGTAATCAAGAAGTGAAGCAAGACAATTTTGTGACTGAAAATAACTGATGAAATCTCTGGTTAGTTAATCTTAATTAACTAAGCACGTGTGCTTAGCATTAAAATATCCTCTATGGTATTTAGATTTCATTGCTAGGCCGCTCGAAAGTCGTGAACCCGCCGTTGTCTTTCGTATTACCTCATTCTGCTAAACTACAATAACAACAGCAATTATAAACTCGAATATTTATATAATAAAATGTAGACTTCTTTTCTTTAAGAGGCTTTAGTAATCCAGTGCTAGACATAGGTCTCCCCTTTCTGTCTCCATCCGTTGCGGTCTGCAGTCAGTCTTATCTAGGATAATCCGACAACCCCCTTTAAGTCATCTGACCATCACATCTGTGGACATCCTCTTCCTTTTTTATCCGTTCATAGTTTTCATTATTGAACCTCTCTGTTCCATTGCCCGCCCGTCGTTCTCATTACATTGCCAGCCCACTTTCATTTCACTGATGCCGTATGTTTTATTACATCTATTAATTTTGTTTTTTCTCTAATACGTTCATTTCGTATTCTATCTTGGGGCTGTAGGTATAGCATTTGTCTTTGTCCAGCTTTATTCTTCTGTCGATTTCTGCGGTTTGGTTTTGTTTCTAATGTTATAATAGCTCGTCAAAGCTTCCGGCTAAGGTGAATTAGTCTTTTCCCATCTATATTATTCCTTTCTCTTCCCAGCTTACTTTTTTGAGCACATCTTCTAGTGCTGTTATAAACAATCTAGGACTCGTGCTTTCTCTTTATCTTATTCTTCGTCTAATCTGAATGGATTGGGTGTTCTCGTATAGCTGGATTGTTATTTGTGCGTTGTCATATATAGACTGGACTAACTGTGCATATCTGTGGTCTCCCCGTAGTTCAATAGTATCAAATTCCTTTCGGTAGTTTATGAAGGCTAAATATAGTGAGAATCTACATATATTTTGTTGCTTTCTCTATTAGTGTACTGATTGTGAGTAGATGATCGGATGTACTAAAACCCTTTTGGAATCCCGCCTGTTCGTTCTACGGGTTAATAAAATTCTAGTTTTTTTTTCAAGCCTATCTATTTTGATTCTTGTCAATATTTTATATAGGGTAAAAGCCAGATAGTTGCCTCAGTAGGATACATGCCCCGGTTTTGAATATACTATGTTAGGGACGTTAGTCACTATAGGGCTTTACTATAATTAGAAGTGGCTTTTCCAGAAGCCTAAATGCCATCTAAATCTAAGCCATCAAAATAGGCGCACGCGTTTTATCCGTGTGAACAAAAATCTTCCGCGGTGAAACTTTGACGGGCATCGAAATTATATTGGTAAGTAATTTCTATTGAATATCTTTATTACTGATTGTGGTTTCAGTCAATTTTTTGTTTTTTTTTTGCATGCATTAGATTTTAAAATACACTGTTTATTACGTTTTATTGTTGAATAGTTTTTATTTATTTTGCAAATAAAGAGGGCAAGTATCCGCATCACAAAGGATAGTCGCCCTATTTACTTATGCGGATAGTTGCTCCTGGAACAATTATCCATTCTGGACATTCTTTAACAAGATGATTATTGCACATAATGTTTTGAGAATTACAATTTTACTAAATCGAAATCAGATTGAATTTAATGTGAGATCTGTCGAATGTGGTTGCGTGAAACTTGTACAACATTCAAAAACCATTGCATGAGATGTGCAAAGTTGAAAACCCTGATTTCTGGTTATAATTAATGCTAATGCCAAAGTTGATTGCCATATTGTTCTATTTCTTAGATAAATAATAATTTTTTACTAATAATTTACCTAACTTAAAGTTTGAAGGTTATTTTTGTTGCATTTTTATAGTTTAAAACGTTAAAACTTAATGCTATTTTATAATAATCAATAGACAAGTGGATTAGGTAGTGTAACTCGATATTAATCATCAAATTTTTTGGTTTTTCTAAAAAAATTTATATGATAATTTTATAATGTTGATTAATATTATGATTAGTACTAGATAAGGATTTCAATAAATAATATAGACTGATTATTTAAATTGATATAAATTTATTTCTATCTAAAAAAGTCATTGTTAGGCGTCTATCCCAGCACGAAGCAAGTATCTCCACAAGCATTTTTAACCTTAGGCTACTATCCGTTACAATAGGTAACTATCCCTTTTTGAGAAGTCAAATAAAACAGGATTTACTCAAAACCAATATTAATTATGATTACAAAAATAGCGTACTATAAAAGATCAAAGACTTAGGTTTTGATATATGTACATGTAGCATTATTCTTAATAAGTACATATTTTTTAATAATAGAGCTTTTTTCAAAAGTGAGGCAACTATCCGGCTTTTACCCTAGTTGTGATAGTGGCGAGATGGTCAGTAATTGCCAAAAATAGTTTTATCTTTTTATTTTTAGAATAGTATTGTTATTGATGCATTACATTCTTGGTGGATTTTTCTTTAATGTAGACATTTGTTGAATACACTTTTTAGACTTTTTACTACTGCTCTTCCACAATCTTTTATTAGTTCAGCTGTAACGTCATCAGGTACAAGTGTTTTATTGTTCTTTGTATGTTTTAGTGCTGTCAGAATAACTTCTTTGTCTATATCTGGTATGTCTTCTGAACCCATATTTTTTACGTCTATTTTTAGTTCTTCAATCTCTTTCGGTATTACATGTTTTTGTTTGTGTACCAATAGTATAGTTATATCAATAACCAATAGTAAATTCATATTAAATTTTTAGAATAAACCAAAAAATGCACAAGCACTTTTTAGAACTAAAATGTTTAAGTTAACACAATATTATGTTACTGCAATTGTTAACACAATAGTGTTAACTTAAACATTTTAGTTCTAAAAAGTGTTTGTGCATTTTTTGTTTTATTCTAAAAATTTGATGTGATTAATATCGAGTTACACTACCTAAACCACTTATCTATTGATTATTATCAATAGTAAATTATAAGATTATGGAGAACGCACAAAATGCGAATAAAGTCATAAAGAATACGATGGTTTAGTTACTTGATTAGGAAGCTAGATTACTAGATGGAGTTCAATAAAAAACCGTAGTAGAAAAAAATCCAATTTGAAATGGTATAATCAGGTGTCAGAGAATTTGAAAAAAATTGAGGTAAATTATTGCAGAAAAGCAATAAAAATTAAACAAGAATAGAGCAAAATTACAGTGAAACCTAGAACAGATAGTAGATTATTGAAAGCAATAAAAATGCAAAATTTTGAGTATTGTAACACCAACAATGTGGTATGTCGACTTGAATCGACATCAATCGAATTGATTGCGCCGACTGCACTGTTGTGATCTAAAGCCTAATTGTGATCAATCGGTTAAACTCACCAACGCGCTCGGCAAGCGCGGCGTTTTACCTGCCAAAATCTCCTTTAAAACAAAAAACTCTTAATTAAGAAAGAAAAAAGAAAAGGGGTGTATGTTCAGGAGTGGACGAATAACGATTGAAAAACAAAAAGATGAAACTTAACATTCCAAAACAATTACAAAAAATTAAATATATTATGAAGATTAAAAATTTTTTTTTCGTTTTAATATGTTGCAAAACTGTATTGAACATACATTTTGTACTGTTACCATAAATGCAAAATGTTTGGATCTCTTAACTGTATATCGAAATATTGTACAATATATTTGATTAATACTACAAAATGTTTAGATTGCGATTTTGGCACAATATATGTATTAAAAACCAGTATAATACCAATATTAGCTGTATTCTTTTTACCTATTTTATTTCCATCTCAGTTGCACAACTGAGATGAAGTGAGCTGAGATGAATTGAGTCAAAGTGAGAAAAAAATAAGGTAAAAAGAACAACGAAAATTTACTACTAAGTGATTTTTGAATTTAATTATTTTGAAGTTTGGTAATGCTAACCAAATTGTTTTTTGTATTATTGTATAATGTCAACATAAACTTCAAAAAGACAAATTAAAAATTTAAGGTGCAGTAGATATTAAAATGATTGCAATAAGTGACAAGTTTAATTCAAATCAACCAATCCGAGCCATTTCCCATTTTGTCTCAGTTGTAACACTTCAAAACAGCAAGATCAGTTTGGATATGGAAGGGGATAATTTTGTCACGTAAAACTCAGTTCGGCACGACACAGTACTTATGTCAAAACGGTAAAAAAAACAACTTTTCAACTAAGTAACTGAGTATCTCATTACAATCTCACTTAAAATAGGTAAAAAGATTAAAATATTGAATAAAAATATGATAAAAAAAATATTGTTTATTATACTGTAAATCAATATTGTTTGCTATATAGCATTAATATATAAAATATAGATATATAAACATCATCAATTATAGTTAAAATAATTTTGATCTAATATGTAAAAATTTTAAAAACTTAGATAAACATCTAATTGACACTACTATATTAATAATCAATATTGTACCAATATTAATAGTTTACTATTTAAATCAATATTGAAAAATGTTTATATCAAAATATTAGCGTTATATACTAAAAATCAATGTTGTCTTAATATTTTTACTACATTAGGTCAATATTGCAAAATGTCTACAACAAGATATTTGTGCTATGTTAAAAATTAATACTGTCTCAATATTTTTTACTGCAATAAAGCAATACCGCACGATATTCAAATCTCAATATTAGCAATATATTAGAAATCAATATTGAACAATCATTATTATTTTATATGGAATCAATATTGCAATACATTTACATCAAGATAAATTTTTACTATTTTGAAAATCAAAATTCTACCATTATTGTGTACTACGGAGTAGCAATATTGGAAAATGTACACATCTTTATGTTATATTGACAATAATTATATTCCAAATTAATATTATTTACTATATTACAAAATATTTACAACACAATATTGACATTATAATATTACTAATCAATCAATACTATTGTAATATAGCTAGTAATTCAAATAAGAAAATGTTGGTAGTTGTAGTTTTGACAAAGTAATAAGAAAAGCGTAAAGCATACACAGACCAATTGCGAAGTGGGAAACCACGGTTTAAATCTTCATTGCGTCGGATACACTGCTGCTATCTAAAGTCTAATATCAATCTGTGGGCTATGGGGAAGGCAATCTTCCAAGTTTGAAAAGGATAGTTGATATAATTTAGTCAGGTTAGTTCCCTGTCTCTCATGAAAACATATATTTACTAAAAAAAGTCTAGAAATAATGAATACTAGGCATCGGACATCACAAAACGTTTTTTATAATTTAAAATTCAATTGATTTAAAATTTTAAAATTTAATTTTAACTTAATTTATAAATAAAAAAATAACTTCAAAAATGAAATTTTTAAGTAGTTATTTATTGTTTTATTTTAGTAGTATGCAATGTATTTCTATAGTTTCTATAATTAAATAATCTTTGAGTAAACAAGTTAATTAAACGTAATTTTTAGAATTCTATTTCTTGTTTATTCAAATATTCTAAGTTCTAACCTGTTAAATGTAAATTATTGTCAGTTTTTAGTGTTTTTTAAATATTATATTTCTATGTAAGTATGTATTCTTTACTGAACAGTTAAAATTTATTATTTTAACATTTGTTTAGTTTATTAATTTATAAATTAAAAAAATAAAATAAAAACACTTCATTAAATAAAGGATAATTATTATATTATATTAACTATCTACAGAAAAAATTGTTAGTTGAACCTTTAACATTTTTTATCTACATTTTTTTTTTTTTTAATTTGTAATACAAAAAATAATTTTCATTATAGAAGATCGTTTTTAACTAAATAAGAAATAATGGTTTTTAATCTTGTATTGTATTCTTTATTATTTGTCGTATCGCGGTTAAGCATCTCGGAAAGAGTTAAATCCACACTGCTGGAGTCTTCTAAATCTACAATTTCACTTTTTGTGCGTAACATAATTAATAACATAATGGGAGATACTAATACGGAAAATTTTGCAAACTTCTTCCACTGCTTCATAAATACCGAATAAGGATATAAATTATTTGAATCACATCCTAACTTCTGTAAATGTGTAGATAAAGTTTGGTAATATAAATTCAAATACTCATTGCATCGATTAATGTCTTGTTCAGAGCTGCAAGCAAAGAAAAAATGTGCCAAATCAATTACTGGAGGTGCTAAACGTGACAATTGATAATCAATTAAGCAGACATCTGTGGGGTTGCAGGTATCTTTCTAGAAAATTAAGAAAAAGTAAGAAATAAGTATTATTTTTAAATACTTACTGGATATTTAAACAATATGTTATTTAGCCAACAATCGCCATACAGTATAACAGAATACTCATCAACGGGAGGACTTGTTATCTCCTCTAATTCACATTCAATATTTTCCAAAAAGTTTCTTAACCTTTTACCATCGACTTCATTAAGGAATTGCAAAATATCAGTACACTTATGTATTATTATATCCTTCAAATCAATCATAATGTTTAGTAATAAATCATTAAATTTTGATTGCGATTTTTTAAACAGCTCTGGCTGCTTTTCTCGTAGGGCAAATGATAAACTATGATGCTTAGCGTACTGGGTAATAACCAAACTAATATGTTGACTATCCAGTGGCTTGCTACTATCAAGCATACTATAACCAATTTCTTTTAAATTTTCCAAAATTACTACTTCATTTTTATCATTTAATATTGATCCAAAAAAACTTGGCATAAAAGCTGATAGAGTTAAACCATTCCGAATTTCCAAATCTTTAAAATATGGAAATATTGTGTTATACATATAAATTTCAGTAGCAAACATTTCTGCAATAGGTAGTTTTTTTCTTGCACTTTTTTCCCTAGCAGCGCTCTTAACGTATAGGCTTAACATTTGGTTCCGATTACTTGGATTACATATTCGAACATATTCTGCTGTTCCAGTATGCCCATCACCTTTTGTAATACTACCTTCGATTATTTCCAAACTGAATTTTTCAAATCCATGCTTTTTGGCGATACACCTTAACTCTTCACGAATATCATCGTTTATTGCATAATTGCTTATATCTGCTATAATATTATGTTCAGTACACATTTTGAAGTTTACTTTGCAAATAAAATTAAAATTGCAAAATAATCCTTATTTATTAATTTTCCTTGTTTGTTTTAACTTTTATAACAATTACGTTTTAAATATTGTTGACAAACAGGTACACATAATAATTTATTGCGTTAGTTTGTTGAGCACACTAGCTGTATATGTATTTAAACAGATGAAGGTTTTTTCAAAAAAAGATTATTATAGCATTATAGGTATTATTGTCTTTATTGTTAGAATTATTTATTATACCAGCTTTTATAAATGCCATAAAATTATCTCAAAACTAATTCAGCTTGAAAGATTAATTTTTGTTTATGTCATGGTATCATGAACAATGAGTACCGAAATGCATCTTATTTTTGCATTTATAAGTTGATACCAGTACGGCCACAGCACCCAGTACCTTTTAGATATGCAACCACATTTACATACTCTTATGAATGTTGTTTTGCGTGTTTACGGCAGAGAGAGAAGCTATTCAAATTAATGTGGTCAGAGTAAAAATTTCTCATTTTTTACAATAGTTTATCAAAGACCAGAGTCGCCAGATGAAGAAAATTAATACTTTCCATTGTCACTACTTTGCTACCCTACGCACTGAATTGGTGAGGAATCAGATAGATAGGTAGACTATTATACAATCTTTTTATAAGCGTGAATTAGTTTTATTTCACACTAAAGAACTAGGAAAAGTCTGCGTGGCATCCTTTGTGATTCGAATTCTAAGTAAAGCTGAAGGATCCGTTCTGCACACTTCCGAAGCTGGAATTCTAAAATTATAAATGCCATGCCATAAGGCTATCTACAGGATAATTTTCTATAAAAATGCATACAACTTAATCAGTGGCGCAGCTATAGCCCCTAGCCCTCCCCCCCCCAGACACTTTTCTTTTTTTTTCTTCAAAATTACCGGTGCAATTAAAAAATTTTTAAAACTTTATTTTGTTTGACTATTCCATATAATTGTAGTTAGATACTGTTTTTAGTGTAGGTACTTGATGCTTGTTGGTAGCTAATCAGCCAAGCCAGTTAATTTAGGGCTGGCATTCTCGGACCCCCAGGGGAGAATTTACCAAATTGTCGCTTATGGGCACTACTTTCGGATGCCGCCCCTGTTATACTTAAGGGCTAACAGAGGTGGTCTAGCGCAAGGAGGGACGCAGGTAGGGACGTGGTCAACGAATTTTTAGCATTTATACTGAAATTTCAAATACAAAATAACTTCACTATGGATAATTAGCAATCAATTTCAATTCTTAACCTTAATGGCTGCTATTTATTAAAAATAAGGGAAAATATTGCTATGTTTATTCTTGCCCATGACATTAAAATCTTGAATTATCCATAGTTCGGGTAAAATTCACGTACAACGACTTTGGTCGAAACCATTGGGTTAAATAGGGAAATCATCTTAGAATTATTTTTAGCAAATTTCTTTCCAAGTCTTCATTGGGGGAGATTCAACTGAAAATAAAATGTTTATTAATTTATAAAGTAAATTTAGGCAACGTACCAGATATTTGTTATCGGAGAACCTTCAGCTACGTTTGGTCTGGCATTGCAAGTTTTGTTATGGTTAAAGTCAATCTGGACATTCCAATATTGCAAAGTTGGATTGTTTCCACCAAAAAAAAAAAATCGTTGTGCTGAAAATTGAAAATCTTAAACATGCTGGAGTGAAAATTGTATAAAATTTGTGTATTATTGTTAGGTTAAGAATAGATTTAAGTGGTTACATTTTGGGACGATTATATTGACCAAAATATTATAAAGGTGCGACGAAAGACGATTAGGTTCGCGAGTGTTCACGGGTTTGTGAAAAATTAGGATTTTTGTGGTGCAAATGCGTGTGAGAAAAACGGTTGCATCGGAATTCAACAAAAAGTCGTTGGGACTTACGAAAAAAGAGTCAAACGAGAAATGGGAAACATCATCGGAAAGAGCAGGAAATTCTCTTTAATTTAGGACAATTTGAAGATCCGATGATGAAAATTAAGAACATAGGAAGAGATTCCATCCGAGAATGTGGACGGATCTGGACAATTTGAACTTTTTAATTGAAGCTGGAGTCCGACCGAAAACATTTGGGATAGGAAAATTTATACCAAAAGATGCGGGATTAAAAGTTAATGACTTTAGATAACTTTTAATCTCAAGAAAATTGTGTTGGTGGAAACACCAAGTGAAATTAAGTACTTTAGTTAGTACAGAAATGCAAAATTTTGGCATCCTATGGAACCGCGAATTATCATTGGCCGACGCGAAGATCACCCACCACCCTAAATTTATATGTGATTTAGTGGATTGTTATTGGTAAATGGCATTATCGATAGACATTGGTCAATCAGCCATAAAACGAATAATTTGGCCCGGATTTCGTATAAAAGGAGGTGCGTTTCTAAAAATAAGAGAGTTCGTTTCCAATTTTTGGACTGATTGCTGCGGGAGCTTATGCCCGATAAATTGGCAAAGTTAAATAAAGTACTTTTCGGTGATAGAAAAATTTAATAAAGTAATTTTCGGTGTTAGAAAAAAAATTTAAGAAAATTTTTTTTGATAATTAAAAATCAATTTAATTATTCATGTAGTGAGATGATGATTGTCGAGCAATGGCAAATTTAAATAAAGTATTTTTCTGTGATAGAAAAATTTTTTTTTTTTTTTTTTGACTTTATTTATAATTTACAATCTGTTGTGAAACATTCAGTAAATCTTGTGACATACAATAAATTAACGTGTGAAAGTGGATCCAGTGATACACTCTCTTATATAATCTTCAAGTTAAACTTAGAGCTACATAGTAACACAGCAAATTCTATTTAAGTTTTTGAACATTTTGTACAACATAAGTACGCGATTTCATGATTACAATTTTTGTATTTATTCACTAAATCTTGTTTTAAGATCAGAGGGTTTAAACCTCTTTAGTCTACTCACTTCACAGCTATTATTGTAGCTAAGCTTTTCCGCAAGTGGATTTGGATGGTTTTCGAGTCTTTCATGATAAGCTTTGTAGAAATTATTAATTTCTTCTCTAATTGTTGGCATCTCCAAGTCCCGCTGAATTATTTGGTTTGTGACGTACCAAGGGGCATCAACAATCATTCTCAAAACTTTTGATTGAAAGCGTTGAAGAATGTCTATATTTGAGTTGGACGCAGAGCCCCACAGCTGGATCCCGTAAGTCCATATAGGTTTTATAATTATTTTATAAATCAGCAGTTTGTTTTCTGTTGTGAGTTTAGATGTTCTACTCATGAGCCAATATAATTTTCGAAGTTTGTGTCCCATTTGCTTTCTTTTTGTAAATATGTGTTTTTGCCATGTTAACCTTCTATCTAGATGGATTCCCAGATATTTAACTTCATCCATTTGAGGGAGTTGACAATTATTCAGAAGTACAGGTGGACATGTATTTCTCTTCAACGTAAAGGTTATCTGTGCAGACTTTGTCTCGTTCACTTTGATTCTCCACATTTTCAACCACTTTTCTATTTCGCTGAGGCTTCTTTGTAACATTTCACTAGCTATATTTTGGTGTTTATGGATGGCTATTATAGCTGTGTCGTCTGCAAACGTGGCCGTTGTGACAGACTTTGATGTAGGTAGGTCAGCTGTGAACAGAACATATAATATTGGTCCAATTACGCTACCTTGGGGTACCCCCGAGCGAATGGATGTTAGTGGTGTGTGCTCATCTTGGTACTTTACCAGGAAATGTCTATCCGTCAAGTAGGATTTCAGCATTCTGTAGTAGTTATGAGGTACTTTCTCCTTTAACTTATATAACAGGCCCTCATGCCAGACCTTATCGAAAGCTTGAGTGACGTCAAGAAACGCTGCAGAACAGTAACTGTTGTTCTCGAATGCTTTATGTATTTCTGTCACAATTCGATGGATTTGTTCGACAGTACCATGCCGCTGTCTGAAGCCAAACTGATGATTGGGGATCAAGCAAAGTTCCTCTAAGATTGGTCTCATTCTTTTTAGGATCATTTTTTCAAACAGCTTTGATAATATCGGCAAGAGACTGATCGGTCTGTACGACTTTACATCCTCAATTGGTTTACCAGGTTTTGGAATGAGAATCATCTGGGCGACTTTCCATTGCGTTGGGAAGTATTCTCGACGTAAGATAGCATTAAACAACTGAGTTACATACTTAAACCCTTTATCTGAAAACTCTTTTAGTATTTTTCCTGTTATTAGATCGTAGCCGGGAGCTTTCTTTGGACTAAGATCGTTTTTTATGACAAACTTAATTTCAGTTTTTTTGAAGCGTTTGATTGGTAGTTCCAGCTGATCGGGAGAATCTAGAAATTGTCTTACATGTTCTTCTTTAGTGTGATTTTCAGATTTGAACGGTGTAAAAACGCTGCCCAAATGTCTTGCAAAAAGCATCGCCTTTTCACTATCACTCTTAGCCCATTGCCCATTTTCCATTAGAAGTGCTGGATAGGTATCCTGGGGCTGCTTTAATTTCTTAGTTGCTTTCCAAAGTGAATAGTCCGTGGCTTCCGTTGCAGATAGGTTTGTCAGGTAGTTTTGTATATTTTCATTTTTGTAATTACTAAACAACTGTTTAAGTTCTTTTACAGCTTTATTTAGTTTGCTTTTATCCTGCTGAGCTCTTGTTTGTTGCCATATTTTCCTCAGTTGGCGTTTTTCTGAAATCTTTTGTTTTATAGTAATCGGACATTCGTCTGTATCCTTAGCCTCTTTACGCAACGGTGTTGAGTTCCAAGCTGCACTTTGTATTGCTAGAGTTAAGTGTTCGGTTGCTTCATCGATATCTTCGTTAGTTTTTAAAGGAATTTCTAGTACTAAATTTTCGTCTAGCAGGCATTTAAACTTTTCCCAATTTGTTTTCTTACTAGTTAAGAAGAGAGGTTTCTCTTTGTTTGTTATTTTAGAGCTTAGTGTTACTATTACCGGGGAATGATCCGACGACAAATCCAAGCAAGATTCAGCTTTAAAACGATTAGCTGGTATACCCTTCACTACACAAAAATCAAGAAGGTCCGGAAGTTTCCTTCTGTCCGTAGGCCAGTATGTTGGTTTTCCTGTTGAAATGTGGTCCAAATTATTAGCTTCCATCGCTTTAAGTAACTCTCTACCCTTGGTTGTAATTAATCTTGAACCCCATTGAGTATGCTTGGCGTTGTAATCTCCTCCTGCAATAAATCTGGGACCGAGGCTCATATAAAAGTGCTCAAATTGCTCTTGTTTAATTGAATGTTTCGGAGGGCAATAGACTGAGGATATTATTATTGCTCCATTACACTGTTCTACAGAAATGCTAGTGGCCTGTAGATGATCTTGCTGATATTTGTCCAAAAGGTTATGTTTTATTGTATTTTTGATAATTATGGCCGTACCACCATGAGCAGTTCCATCAGGGTGTCGTGTGTCGTATATAGTGAATTTGGGGATTTTTAGGTAGCTACGCTTTGTAAAGTGTGTTTCTGAAATTAAAATTATATCAATGTTGTATTCAGCAATGAATGCTTTTAGGGCTTGACCGTGTTGCGCTAGGCCATTAGCGTTCCAGTGTGCAATTTTAATTTGTTCTGGCATTTTGATTGTTTGTCATGAACATTGTTAGTAAATTTATTATTGTTCCCATTTGTTCAATAAGGCTTTTCATCATCTTTTTTAGCTCTTGTATATCGTTGGGCTGTTGTTCATTTGCAAATTGTTGTTGGTTATTTATGCTTTCAAGTTGTGTTTCGTGACCCTGCTGTTCTTGGGATTGCGGTATAGGTTGTGTGTTTAAGTTAGGGTTCGTCAGTGCATGCGCGTAAGATGTTGTAGATTGAACTGGTCTAGGAATTACATATGTTTGGGTATCATTTACTGTTCTGTTCTTCCTAAGTGGAGGATATTTCTTTTTTTGTAGGTCTTTATATATGCTACACCCCTTGTAATTTGCTGGGTGGTTTCCATCGCATAGAACACACTTTACCAGGTTGGTCTTCTCTTTTCTCTGGCAGCTGATGGTGGTATGATCTCCGGCACACTTAACACAGCGTGGGCTGTGATAACAGAAACTTTTTGTGTGACCATATCTTTGGCATTTAGTGCATTGAGGAATATCTCTTTTTGGCCGAGGTGGTTCGAAGTTTATTTGGCTGCTGTTGATTGTCTTTAACGTGTAAATATCTTTATTGTTTTCCTGTGGTTTCAATTCGACGTAAAACATAGGTAGGGGGTCTTTGGTGTGCCTTTGTCTGATATTACATACATTTGTGACTATATGACCATGCTTTTCAATTTCGTTCTTTATTACTTGGCTATCAGTTGAATGATGTATGTTTTTTAAAACAACTCGAAAACTACGTTCTTGCCTGTTTTGATACGTATGAAATTCGGTCTTTTTCTCTGTTAATGCTTGAACAATTTCTGTGTAATTTTCGGAAGTTTTTGGTTGTATCTTTACCTGTTCTCTTCCAAAAAGTTTTGTCTCATATCCATCTTTTGCCACTTTTTCCAGTAAATCATGAAGTGGAGAAATACAGCCTACTCTTGTTACAAATATGGGTGGCGGTTTTGGTATTTTTTCTTGGTTTCCTTCTTCTGGTTCTTTATCTTCATCATTTCTACTTTCGGTTGACAGAATTTCATATCTATTTGATGTCTGTGGGGCATTTAGCCAGTAATCAGCTAATGTAGACTGCTTTGGTTTAACAACTCTCTTCTCTGGACTGCCATTTCGACTTCGTTTGTTATACTGAACACGTTTCCATTCATTAGGATTGGGCATTTCTTTAGTAAAATTACTGAGTGCATTTGTTGTAGGCATCCACATCTGATGTTGTTGGTGCCCTTGTATGGGATATTGTGGTGTTACCTGTTGCGTAGGATACTGGATTGGATGGTTTCCATAATATACTGTTGTGTTAGGTTGTACGTATTGTGCTTCCATTAGAGTAGGATACGTGTAGGAAGTGCTGGTAGCCCCAGGAACCAACATATTGCTTGTCGCATTTTGGACGTTGGATGGTTTTTCACCTGTACTTGTGGTTTGATGTGTCTGGGATACATACGTCTCTGGGGGTTGTTGTAGCATTAATTGTGTATTTATGTCTACCACTGAAGGTGTTTTGTTAGGCGGCGTTCGTTGCATGTTTACGCCGCTTAATCTTCATATTATAACCTCACTTTTATATCAGACCGAAATGAGTCTGTAAGTTTCTTATTTTTGGATATAAACGGTATATAACATTCACACCACTATCTCACTATTCACTTAGAATTATGAACGTTGATCCTCTCACTAAAACTGGTTATATCAAAGATTTTAACGAAATTCCTATTCAATATTAAATTTACAATAGTACAGAACCGTCCTAGGACATAGAAAAATTTAATACAGTATTTTTCGGTGATAGAAAATTTGATGAAATCATTTTTTTTTTGATAATTAAAAATTAATTTAATTATTCTTCAAAGAAGAAGATGCTCATGGAGAAGATATAGTCAACTATAATTTCAAAAGGATTACGGGCAAATTTACCTGTTGGTTATGTGATAGTGCCGTCCTGAAGTTTAAGTGATTAGGTCGTGTTGAGAGAATTTAAGAAGAATATACAAGGTAGATAAAACAATTTTGATTGTAAAAATGTTGTGTTTTTTCTTTAGGTAAAAACGTTGTTTTTTAGCTTAAGTTTTAAAAATATGTGGGGTTAGGTTTAGGTTTTTGTTTAATTTTAGAAAAAATTGTACTTACGTGTGTTATGCAATTAAACCAGATGACAGAAATTTATAGAATTTCAATTCACTCCACAGCACAACGTTTACAATTTATTTTCAGAAAAGTTCTGAATACGGTCACGAAATTTGCAGGTACATTTGGCGAGATAACAAGTATTGGTGGTTGCTAACTTACTTTCCTTATCTTAGTAATGGTATGTTCAGTGGCGTGTACATGATAAGTACGATAGGTAGGTCTGCTATTAGTTTTTTTATTATTGTTATCAATAAATGATAACTGGCGCCGAGCAATTTTAGGAGACCATCGTAACTTATTTGTAGAGTATCACAGCAGTATATTATAATAAGAAGATTGGCAACAAAAATCAATGATACATCTCTTGCTCTGAGTTATTTCGGAAATGCTGTTTTTTAATTCTCACTTCAATTTAAGGTAGGTAACAGTAGTAACACAATAAGTGCTTAGCGAACGAAATTAGGAAATCCTTATACTCTTCTAGTAATAATTAGCATATAGGCACCCAAGTATGGTTATTTTAAAATTTCAGTCGCAAGTAGTAAACAGTAATTTTATCTTAAAAATTGATAATAAATTACGTATTATCTAGGTTCAAAACATCACAAAAATTATCAAGTGATTATCAAATTTAATTGTTAAAATCTTGAAAAAAATTTATATTATTTTAATTTTCTACAAAACATTACAACGGGAGCAATGTACGAATTAACAAAACATTTTAAAACCACTCTGATTCAAGTTTTACAGCCCCTTACCATCAAACAAATTTTAACAACTGAACGTCGTGATGATGGGATTAAAAGATTTAATAAAAAAACACTCGAGTTGTCTGTAAAGTTGGTTTACGGACGATAATTTTACGTGATAACGTCATAAGAAAACATTGATGAAAAATTGCATACTTTTATTAATTGAATTGAATTATGTTTATGTAACAGATAATACGAATTAAAACTATGTTATTACATTAACCCTCAATAGGCTAGTGCGTTATGTGCATGAAACATAATTGCATCATTTGGTGATCGCGAGATCAAACCTCATGCCGGAAAAGTTTTTTTATGGCATTTTATAATTCAAATGATGTTTATGTATGATGCAAAGCCGATCGTGCTTCTCTCTCGCTTGTTACGCGCTCTTGCTTGCGAAATGTGACAATAAGTCATATTTTTTCGTGCTTGTAACCGGTATATCAATTTATAAGACGTTATCACGTCAAAAAAATAATTTAGCTATCAGGGAATTTTTTATGCTGTTTTAAATTTAATTACAACTTCGGTTTTTAATCTTATGGATTTTTTACGGCATAAATCAAACTTTTAACACTAAAACTTAGTAACATAACCTACACTATAAAATTTAACTTTCCATGTAGTGTAAGTTGCCTATTTCCAGTCATTAAAAATGTTATTACATTATTTTTCAAAGATTTTACTGATGTAGTATAATAGTAACATTAGGTTCTTACGATCCCCTCAGTAGTGGTACCCCATAATGTTTTCCATAAAGGGGAAAAATAAACATCATCTTTTCAATGTTGAAAAATCAGTTATACATACGTATAATATTCAAGATTAAAAGTATACTTTACATTCTAAATTGGATCTTATTGTTGTATCGGAAGAAATGAAGTCATAGACACGAACGACGTGAACATAAGAGAGAAAAAAGGTATTCATTTTTCTAAGACACCTGAATCACAATTTTGTAATTGTATTTATCGAAAAACAAAAATAATAAGTACCCCTCCTCGTAAAAAGTAAATAATAATATTAATAATAGGTTTATTAGCTAATGCTTTAAAGCTTTAAATTAGCACTTATTTTAAATATAATGTGAATTATTCAATATAAAAAATTTAGAAGTTAAATAAATTAAATGCAATAAAAATTTAAAACCAAATATTTTGTTTACAACTAAGGCTCGTTGGTCTAGGGGTATGATTCTCGCTTTGGGTGCGAGAGGTCCCGGGTTCAAATCCCGGACGAGCTCTTTTTTGCTAAATTTAATAATATTCTAATTTTAGAGATATTGATTAATCAACAATATTCAAATAACAAAGGAACCGTGACGTACGTTTTAGGACGTAAAATTATCGTCCGTAAACCGAGTGTTAATTTAAAAGGATGAAATTGGGCAAATAAATCGAATTCATGAAACTGATGCTTTTGAAAAGCCCGCCAAAACCTGCTTGATATAATAATAATATTATTATATCAATATATAATATAATTATGTTATATTCTTTTGCACTGCGTTAACTTGTCATTAAAACATAAATATTTTTAAAACTCTGGTTAAAAACATTAATTTTCAAAGATTATTTACAGTTTTTGCAAAATTAATTTAATTAATTTGTTTAAATATAATCACGAACAATTAGTTATAGAAATAAACTGAAATAAAATCAATGCCAATAAATTATTAATTTGAAATGACGAAATAAATAAAACAGAAAACAAATAAATAAAATTTTTTAAATTGCTGCCTTTAAAAATCCCGCCTTGTCATTTTTTACACATTGTTATGACACGTGTGTTCCGCGCTCTCGCTTGCACGCATGACTCAGGCGGAATGTGACAATTTCTGTGGTGACAATGAGTCATGTTTTTTCGTGCGTGCAGTCGTTATATCGATTTATAAGACGTTATTACGTCAAAAGAAATCCGGAATTAATTAGCTAGAAGACAGCGATCAGATACATGTTTGGTTTGAAAAGCTCAGATCATTGTGTTGGGTATTTCAAAAAATTTGAAATTTTGACCCTACTTACTCTGTTTATATTGGAAACTGTCTGTCTGATTTATAAGCATATGTCGGAATTTCTCACTAGTCCTCAACACAACTACAACATAAGGAGACCTCACTTCATATATTTACAGACTTCTATCTCAGAACTTACCAAAAACTCGATATTTTATAATGAAAAAAAGTAATATAATAATCTACCATTTTACATGCAGTCTGAAACCACACTCCACAAGTTCCGGAGAGCAATCAAGGTCCCTTATGGTCGTAGTACACCATCATATTTTACATGTAAATATACATGTAGATGTTGAATGTAGCGTATACTACACTAAAATTGCACTTGTATTTATACATGTATTTCTACATGCAAAAATTGACGGAATAGAACAGGTCCTATTTTTGAAGGTCATACACGTGTATTTCTGGTGACTATTGGGGATTTTACACTTAGGAGTTGGCGTTTCACTTGTTGCACTTAAAATAAAATGGAAACGCAACTGAAATAAGAAATTGGTGACAGTTCTTTTAGTGATATTTTATTTTTCCAACTATAGCCAACATTACTATTTTAAAAACTATATCATTTTTAAGATGTAAATATGACAGTGTACTACAATACAGCGTACATGTAAATTTACATGTATTTTATCATATATTTTTACATGTATAAATATAATGGTGTACAACCGCTTTTAGAAACAACCTCTCAACCGCCATTCATATTCTTTAATTTAAATATCAATTTTGTGCTGTGCAAGTTAACTCAACTCAATCACTAAACATGAATACTCTCGATTCCTCCGAGGTTTCGATCGAAAATTAGAGGATGTTATGTTATTTAATTTTCAGGAATAAAATTTTTGCCGTTGTTTTCCTCTTATCGTCCACATATCAAAAGCCGCAATGATGCAGTCATTTTTATTTGATAAATAGAGTACGCCCTTTCGGCTTCTTCATTCTTCAGAATTGTTGTTATTGTTTGTAAAATTTCTTTGGAAAGAGAGCTTTTCGTCTCCGTGGTAAAATTCTGAAGATTTCAACCAAAATTTTGTAAAATATTTTAAAAATTGGTAAAATTGTGGTCGTGAAACTTAAAACTAGGAAAATGTAACTTAAATTATATACAGGGATTAAAACTATTTTATTTAAAATTGCCTTGCAAGCTGCTCTTATTTGACTTCCAGGACCCCTTCACATTTTTGCAGTATCGTGGAACTCCCTGGATCTTTACTACTCCCACTTTGGCTCATATTTTTTTGATTCATATATTATAATTATTTTAATTAAATGCAAGGGTTTTAGTTTCTCTTGAGAAAAATATTTACTTTTCATTTGGGCCCCCCAACAAATTTTGGTACAGTGCCCTTCTAAGGCACGCTACGCCACTGGTGCTCTCAGAGCCATGAGTGACAAGTGTAAAACTTAGGGCATTAATGGTAATAACAGAACGAAGTTCTAAATTAAGTGAAAGAAGAAGATATTCATCTTTATTATATATTAGCGCCCAAAATTTTTGTTATCAAACAATCCATCCGAGAATATAAACAATTAGTTCTCAGGTTTCTTAATAAGCATAAGAAATATTATAACAGTACATACCTAGGGGTTAGGGGATTAATAGAGGTTTTATCTAGACATAAGTAATTGCCATAAATGGAGACATCATAATATTACAGTTTGGAAAGTCTGGAATACCCATTGTATCCCACTAATTGTATGAAATACCCTTAAAATGTGCAAATTAACTTTAATATTTTAAAATTCAATAAGGCCAAAAATTTTTTAAATTTTTAAGCACTATACCATAATTAAGTGATAACACCAATTAAACGGTACTGATGACGACTAATGAGTCAGAAACACATCGTGTGATGGCTAGACGGTCGAAAAAGCAGGCAATGTGTCTACCGTTCTTACCTTAATTATGTTGGATTTTTAGTTTTTAAACTTTTATGCACGATGGGTGCAAGATTTTTAACTTTCATAGTAAATATTTAAATAAAAGCAAATCTAAATTTTAAAAATCAATGACAAAATATTTTAATGAACAAAAAAAATTATTGCTTGCAGGGGTATTTTTACTTGCTTCCTTTTATTTTTCGTTAATGTTTTGCATGAATTTAAGAAGTACCAAGTGCTGACTATTTAAAAAACAACTACTATGAAAATATGTGCATCAGCAAGGTTTTTGAAAATTTTGATTATAATGTGTTATTTTTATCAATACATAGTATTTTTATTTATTATTATTGATTTAAAATAAAACAGAATACTTTGTCAACAAATAACAAAGCTAGACTATAGCTATTTATAAATGAGTTTTAATATAATGTTACATCTTCTGACATCTAAATTTCAAAAGAATGGTAAGTAATTTGGCCAAAATCATGATTTGATTTGATTCCAACATTTTATGCATCTCGGAAGATGAATGTTTGAAGCCAAACTAGGTATGATTGAACTAGGTACTTGAAATTTTAATATAAAAAATTTTAATACGACACGAACACAATTAGCAAATTTAAGCTTTCTAAGATATCTAAAATCAATAGCTCATACAAAAATCAATTTAGTCTAGGAGCTCTCAATAATATGCACTGACTAATAAATTAACAATTTATAATTTATTTTCATTTTTATTTATTATATATAACAGAACTACTGCTCACATTAACCGAAACACAAATAAAGATAAATTATGGAAAAACTAAGAAAGATACAAATATCAAAAAACTTTATTATACAATTACTTAAACTCTCCGTGACTCCGCATAGTTTATTATAATAAAATTTCTGTCTAAAAGTCAAAGTCAATTGGTTGTCGTTTAAATTATTCAGAATTATACAGAATACCTAATTTAAAAAAATTTTATTTTGTTTGATCCATCCATCTAAATTTAATGACGATAATTTATTTCACAAAATTTAACTTAAAAAAATATATTCTAATTTTGAATTAGGAGACTAACATCTCAACTACTAAATTATTTTAGCACATTTATTACCTATGCTATCTGTTTCAATATATTTTTATCTTACATTTTCAAAAAAAAATCAATTTAGTGAAAAAAAATAAACAGTTTATCTTTAGGTTGAATTAAAAATAAAATAGACATACAGTAATAATTAATGTATGATTTCCAAAACAGCATAATCTAGAAAATCGATTCGTTAATGGTACCTTGAACAATCATTTTTTATTTATGTTTTACAAATGCAATCAGCAATAATTAGTTTTCTATTGTAGCATGCGTGCCAGCATTAAATCTGTTATTATATTTTATTGCATTTTAATTTATTTCATGCACAATGCTTTTAAATGAAATTCGTTTTGTCTTGTCCATTAGCTCATAAAACCGTAGTTCGAAATAATAAGCTTAATTTTAAATTTAAAAAAATGTTATTAGTGAATGGTTTTATAACTCTGGTAGCTTTCGTCATAATAATACAAGCAAAAAATGGTAAGATATTTTTATTGGTGCTTGATTTATTAATATTAATAAATCTTTTTGATTTATATTTACATTAAATCCAAACAAACAATTACTTTTCCACCCCTTAATCAAAATTAATTGTATAATTGCAGATTATTGCTCGGAGTTGTTTTCCATCGCAGATGTACCATATGGTATTGCACTTGAAATTAGAAGTTTTTTTATAAATGGAACATTGAGACATTTTTTTGGTTGTCACAACGTTTCGCCCATAAATAAAAATTCAGTTCGGCTGTATCTTTATAATCGAGAAAACAAAAGCAATCCAATTCTTGTTAACTCCAATAACTTGCAGAATGTGGTTACAACCAAGCAAACAATAGTTTTACTGCATGGTTGGCTCTGTAACATATCCAACGATAGAATTCCGGAATTAAAAAATGCCTACTTAGAACGTTACGATTGCAATGTAATAGCAGTGGATTGGTCAAAAATTTCGGTGGATTTATACACAAACGTGTTTTGTTTTTTGCCTCAAGTGGCTAAAATAATAGGGCATTTTCTTTGCAGTTTAGCAACTGATTTTCAATTAATTCACTTAGTTGGTCACTCAATGGGAGGACAATTAAGTGGACTGGTTGGTCAAGCAGTTCAAAAGCTGTGTAAAAAATCAATTGGAAGAATAACTGCGTTAGATCCTGCTGGGCCCCTCTACCAAGGACTTGAGGAAGATCAAAGATTGGATAAACAAGATGCAAACTTTGTCGATGTGATTCATACAAATGGAGGCCTGTTTGGATATTTGGAACCATGCGGAACGGTAGATTTTTATCCAAATTGTGGTATTTTACAGCCCGGCTGTATTTCGTCAAATGTAAAATCGGTGGCTGAATTTTTCAAATTGCAGTTTAATGCACGTAAGTTTTTATATTGGAAATAAAAAAATTTTTAAATTGTAAATTCTAGCTGCTTGCAGTCATCTTCGTAGCTGCGATCTTATGATAGAAAGTATTCGAGGACATAAATTTTATGCAAGACATTGCGAAAGTTGTCCTTCCATTTTGGCTGGACCCCTTTGTTTTGATGATGAAGATTATAGAGAAATTTTGATGGGTGAGGATTGCCCGGTGAACGAAGCTAGGGGAAAATATAATCTGGTAACAAATCCAATTTCTCCATTTGCTTTACCCAAAAATGAAACTAATATCATAATTTAATGTATTTGCATAAGTTATATTTCAAAATAAAAAACATTTTGTTGAAAATATTGAATAAATATTGTGATCAAATTTATTCTGGACCTTGTTTGTTTCTATGCTGTTTTAGGTTTAAAATTAAAATATTGATCTAAAAAGATTTCAAAAAGCTCTGGATGGATCATAGTTCACTTGCAATTTAATTATTTTTGGAGTTAAATTTAAATCTGCTTGCGTCTTTCCACAAATCAACGAATAATACAAAAGAAAAATAATAAATTTTGAAACGATTATTTATTATTCATGTATGTATATGTACAATCAAAAACATCTTTTTTACACGTCCGTTGATGTAAATTATGACAAAGTGGAATTTTTTAAACTCTTAATTATACAGATTTAGAATAGCATTAGATTCTGTACATACATAAACTAACCACACAGAAAATTTGAAAGATGTAGAAGCAGGATGCATGACGTCTTTGGAAGCATTGTTGTAAAGTTTCCATCGATATTAGATTTGAATGCATAAATTCTATTTGAATATTAGTCTCGGTAAACTAATTAACAAGTAATTTCAAAGCTATTTACAACAATAAAATTATAGTTGAGAAATAGGTTCATAAATAATCCCAAATAGATATGTGAAGGTTCCCACTTTCCGGAAACCTCAAAAGTATTTGGAAAAATTGTAGAATTTTAAATTGTCAAATTATTTTATAGAAAATCAGAAAATTTTTTATTTTAAGCAAAAGGCTTTTTATTAAAATTACCCAGGTTTGAAAAATCTTCACATTTAACCAGAGAAAACTTCGAAAAGTCAAGGATTTATAAACTCGAACGCAAAAACTACTTTTAAAACAAATTATGTGGTTTATCATTAGTTTTTCCGAAAAGTGATTCATATTTTGTTTACACAATTTATTATTAATAATCAATTGGTTCAGCAGTAACATAACAAGTTAGTATTAGTGCAACTCTCTCAAGTTCAACTACTGTTACATTCACAATTTTTCAATTGCTGTTTCTTCTGGTTACGTCAAAATCCATAGCATAAATTGATCATTTATAATAATAATAATAACTTTATTCATCAACTGTATTTAGAATTAAAAAAAAAATACAATTTATAGAGTCGATGAAGGGACAAAACAATCAGCAAAGCTGTTTATCAATTCCACCCCAGTCCGCATTCTGCGCAAACAGCAGTATTTCCTTGACCCCGCTTGACCCCGCAAAACACGTCCAGATAGACCTTCGCCGCTCGGTACTCGAAGGAACCCTGAAACTTAGTCGTCTTGTGAGACGGGATAGATAAGTTTCCGCTATAACAAAGATCAAGTTAATGGCGTTCAGATCTTTTTACCATCAATTCCAACAGATATCCTGGTCTATTACGCTTATACAAGTTGTACAAGAACAAAGCGAACAGAAGTTTGAAACGAGCGTAAACCTTAAGGACACCAAATTTAATATAATAATAGGTAACGTGGCTGCCAAAGTCAATAGCACAGTCAAATCTCATGCAAGAGTTTTGCAGAACCTGAAGTTTATGTTTTAAGTTAGTAGTAAGGTATCCATAATAAACCACCTCAATAGGTGACATAATACTAAACTCTGCACCATAGCTGCAACTTAATCGTCGGAGGAAGAAGATAGTTGTACCTACCTATAATAAGGATTTCAGTTTGTAGTATCCAATACCACAAATCTTAATAACGTGCGCTTCGAAGCTTAAATTATACTGTCGCATACAGTACAAAAGGTCCCTAACATTTTCACTAAACTCCAATACGGAGCCATCAAGTTTAACATCAACAGATCAAGTGTTGTCGGTCAGAGTACAGCAGTATGTACTTCCCATGCATAAACAAACCGTTTTATTGGGGTTAAGCTCAAACTTAACTCTATGTACAGTGTATTTACAAATAAACAATCTACAATAATAAAAACAAACTTCAAAATAATTTATAAAATAATAAAATATGATTCTTACGTTTCAAAACACATTTTATTGCCACCCATAATTGTTCCAGATTAATTGTAACGTCAAGCCTGTGAGATCAGAAGACAATTCGGTCGGCAAATCAGAGGAAATGAACCCGGTAACCTGTTCAAGTGTCGTATTAAGACTCAACCTTCTTCAATATTATTTCTTTTTTTTGACGCATGTTATCAGTTAATGAAATACTTCATACATAGAGCTAAAAATAACTGTATTTGACCATATAGGTAAGGTAAGCGTTAATTTAAAATAACCGCGTCGCGTCTGATTCCTCTTTCCTGCTCCATCATGACACCTGGATCATCATTTAATCATAACTATAACCTATTTATTAAGATCATTTCAATAAAAGCAAAAATCAATGAGTCAGGCATGTGAGGTGATGCTGTAGCATCAAGTCAAAGTACCCATGTTGTTACAATATCACATAAGAGATTGAAGTAACAGGATACCAAAGATCTGATCGACTCCTTTGAGAAAGTAAGAAAAGGGTAAAAGATTTTTATCTTATTTTAAAAAAAACTATTTAAAATAAGAGTTTAGTGAAACCATGAAACATTTTAGCTATTAGGACGATTTAAATACTATCCAAAACGGGTGTTCTAGGTTAGCGAGGAGGTCGGTTGAAACATAAAATATCGAGCCTACCCTGTGTAGTTGTGCGGAAAATTAAGATCTAAAATGGTCTAACGATTTGAGCGAAATTAATCAAAAACACATAAAGGTAACCTTAGTTACCAAATGTGGTTACTCAAGGTAACTAGGTAACTAGATATGTTTGATTTTACATCATTGTCATCTAATAGTATTTAACCAGATATTTGTATAGTATAGATATAGTCGGATTTTTTTTAACTCGCGTATGACTAATCTCCAAGTGCAGTGAGATTTGACGTATAACATTTGGTTATCTTTGTCATATTTAGAAAAAAAGTAACTATTAGAAAAGAGACAGAAAAAAAAATACGTCGCCGTAACTTTGTAATGAAAATGAATTAAACTTACGTCGATTTTAACTATTTTTTCTGTCAACTCGTTTGATTTTTGACATATAATCTCGTCAAAGATTATGACATCTGACATCTTGTTTGATATAAAGAACCCTAAGACATACGTTTTGTAAATTTGGATTCATACAATTTTTTTGATGAGTCATACGCGAGTTAAAAAAAATTCGACTATGGGCCGGTATTATAAAGCATAAATAAATCACTAGTTAGTTAGTTTCAGTGCTTGTTCACAATGTACGTAAGACATAAGACAAACATAACACAAACATAAGACGTAAAGTTTAACCTTTGTTATAAAGTTTGAAAGGGGTTTGAAAGTTTATTTGTTTATTTAGTTTATTTTTTTGTTATACGCATGCGCAGTTTCATATATTTCTTATGTTCATTGTGAACACTTTTGCGGCTTATGTCAAAATTATGTTTTATGCTTATGTTATTCTTATGCACGTCTTATGTTTTATGTACATTGTGAACAAGCACTCAAAGTAAATTTACTTGACTACTAAAATTTACGAAATAAAATTTGAGTACTATAAAGGAAAGTAACCAAGTAAATAACTAACTTAATATTTACTTTCCTATTATGTTTAGACATTTTGATACCAGATGTCTTGGTCTGCGTTAGAACTAATCTTTAAATTTTATGGTTATAACGTTGATTGAAGAATGGTATCAACCAATCAATGGTTATGGGCTATGTGTAAGTTTACAACTAGCGCCAACTGGTTGGGCGCACTTGCATTTTTTATGAAATACCTTTCATTTAAAACAAATAACCTCACAAATGATTTGACCTGTCAATTTACTTCATATATAAATATTTAGTTGAACAAAATCGAGGGGTTAAATTAGTTGCTAGATTTAGTTCGAAAGTACTATTCGTGCTTTATAATACCCAATCTAGCAAGTAAATTTACTTATTTGACAATCTCACAAGTAAATTAGTTATTTGTCGTTTATAATCCCGGCCCTATACCAAGACAATATCTAAACTTGTGGCCAACATATCTACGCGTTGCTTTTCTATTGCTATCTCTTTCTACATTGAACTTTCTGTATTTGGCATCTCTTTTGTTAGTTCTGGCTGTGAGCCAATTAGAAATTTTCGTACGAAATAACTGCAACCAATACCAGACGGCCATATTAAGTGGGAATATTTTAAATTGAAATAGTTAACCCGTTGTGATGTTATTACTTCGTAGTAAAAAGTGATTGTAGTAATTTATTATTTAAATCCAATATTACATCATTTAAAGTATTATGTTAAAAGATATCGGGATTATTTAAATGATTGTAGAAAATAAATAACGTTTCTTTTTTAATAGAAATATTAATTCTAGTAACTGAATTCGTAATTTGTAAAATTGATTAAGCAAGAAAATGTTACAAATTCATATCAGAAAATAATGAAAATGCAAAATTCTAAGATGCGAATGTATTTGTATTATATATTTGAATATATTTGAATGTAAATTAAATTAATTAATTTTATTGAAAAATTATTTTATTAATTAATAGGTACTATATCTTTTAAAACAATCACGATTGTGTATTGAAAATAAGAGTAGTCATTTTGAAGATTTACTTAAATTATGTAATAGCTCAACCTTAATTAATACAATAATTTTTTAATAAAATCCGGGGAGATCCTGTATAAATTTTTTATTTTTGTATAAATTTTGTTTTTGTTTAAGAGAATAGTAATAAATTGACTTTTTCTATTTTGTATTGGTGGGTTTTCAAGAGAAGCGCATTTATTTTAGTAGCACAGGGGCGTCGTATATCTCAAGACGGTCCTGCTTTCCCCACCTTGACAGCGTTGACAGTAACATACGTCTTTACTAATCTGAGAAATCTGAGCCTGTAAAACCAACGAAAGAAACAGCCTATGGTAGTACTCATGTAAAAGAAGGAGATGGATACAAAAAAATATGTCGAAACATCTTGGCACAACGGTTCTTTCAAACAAGTATATGGGTATTGGTATCTATACTATACAAAATCACCGTATTTAACTAAATACAGAAACTAAATTTTTACATGTAAATTAAGTTTACATTTTTAATATTATTCTTTAGATATTATAACCATCCTATATATATTGGCTCCATTATGCAATGAACAAAAATTTGTTAGACATAATTTAGTTCGGGTTATCACTCTTTCTGATAACAGTAAAAGTTATGGGTTTTTACTAAAAATGCAATAAATTAAGCAGTGAAATTTGCTAAAATTTTAAGATAGTGCAAGAATTTTTACGTCCTTTTACTTTACAATGCTTTATTTGAAACAAATTTTTTATATCTCTGTGAAGCATAAACAATCCACTTAACATGTGTATGAAGAACATGTGTTCCGAATTATTTCTTTACTTTATCAGTTACATTCACATAGTGCATAAGTAATCCAATTTATAGAAAAGAGATAAAGTGGATTTTGTATTAAAATCGATTAAAACTTGATACGAAAAGTTGTGCAAGAGGCGCATTCTTCAGTAATCCAAATACCATTTCAGCATGCACAATCATAAAAGTTCTCCGTGAACATGAGGCTGGGAATAATTTTTACGCTCTGTGCATTTTGTATAAATAAATCTCAACATTTTGCAAGTGACGACATAAAGAGTTTTGATCAATACACTGCGTTTCTAAATTTTGGCGATAACGAAGTTTTGAAATCGAATTACAATTATTCCAACGGAAATTTTAAGTCAAAAGTTGATGTTTTGGGAAAACTGTTCAAAAATAACATCGACGTTCTTAAAGCTTATCGGCAGCTCGACCTTATATTTCTGATCGACTCTTCTTCGAGCGTTGGCGAAAATAATTTTAAAAGTGAAATTAAATTTGTTAAAAAGTTGCTCAGTGATGTTACGGTTGATTATAATCACACTCGAATAGCTATCGTGGTATTTAGCTCTAAAAATTATGTGGTAAGAACTTCACAGAACTTTTTGCACTTAATAATTACTTTCAAACTTAATTTCATTCCATTTACAAGGTAAAAGCTGTAGATGAAATTACGAAACCTAAAAAGGAAAATAACAAATGTGTACTATTAAACAAAGAATTGAATAACATCAGGTTTAGAGGTGGAAGTACGTACACAGTGGGAGCCTTTCGAGCTGCAAAAGTAAGTCTTGTGCATTTATTACAAGAAAACTAGAAAATCAAGTTTTTTCAGACCATTTTTTATCACAGTCGGAAGGAAGCCAAAAAAGTTTTGTTTTTAATTACCGATGGATACTCAAATGGAGGCGATCCTACTGCATTGGCCAATGAGCTGAAGCAGGACGACGTTACAATCTTTACTATTGGTATAAGAAACGGAAACTATAAAGAACTCTACACTTTATCGACATCCCCTGGGCAATTTTACAGTTACTTATTGGACAGCTTTCAAGAGTTTGAAAGTTTAGCAAGAAGAGCCTTGCATGTCGGTACGGTACTGAAAATTCTTAAAACATAACAGGTTTTCTAAAAACTTTTTTTAGACATTCAAAGCGGCGAATACGTACCTTTAGGAACGGATGTTCCATGCAACATTCTTTGTACAAATGGAAGTTGTTGCGATAAAAATGCGATTTGCACTTGTGGTATTTCGACCGGTCATTTCACCTGCTTGTGCAGACCAGGATACTACGGATCGGGTTTACTAAATTCTTGTACACGTAAGTTATTTATGATCCAGTAGCTTCCAATTAATTTTTTGTTGTTAGCTTGCCCGTCTGGAACCTACTCCAACGAACCCAACTTGTGTTTACCTTGCCCAAATGTTCATCACATTACCGTACCTCCAGCTGAAGGTATAACAAGTTGCAAATGTAAAACAGGATATCGCGCAACCAAGGATCACGAGTGTGAAAGTAAACTTTCGTAGTAGGTATGACGCTCGTTAATGACTTTAATTTTAGCGATTAAATGCAAAAAACTTGACCCTCCTGAGCACGGTTACTTTGTGAAAAGGCAAGAATGTGGTAACGTATTAAATAATGCATGTGGAGTTCGGTGTGAAGTTGGGTACACTTTAACTGGAAACAGCATAAGGTTATGCCAAATGAATGGAAGTTGGAGTGGAAATTCTCCTTCCTGCCAAGTAAAAACTTGTCTACCGCTTCCGTCACCTCTTCATGGGAAGATTACCTGTAGCCATTCGGACTTAGGAATCTTTTACAATGAAACACAAGCTTCACTGCCAGTTGATACCATGTGCACATTTAAATGTGGGAATGGGCGAGTTTTAACTGGCTCTCCACAGCGTACATGTTTACCTATAGCGCAATGGGATGGTTTGAAGACTTCATGTAAACGTAAGAATTATAAAATTTTCTGTTCTGTTCGATCTGACTGTTAACACTTTCGCATGTGCAGAAATCAAGTGTAACAAATTATCTTCTTTGCCTCATGGAAAAATTGAACCTGAAGCGTGCACCATGCGTAAACAAGTTTTTGGAACTAATTGTACGTATACGTGTAAACCTGGATATAGACTACAAGGACCTAAGGTTAGATCCTGTACAGAAAAGCACGGAAGATGGAGTAACCGAAATAGTCACTCCAGTTGCGAAGGTCAGTAAAATTAAAATCCTTATACTGTAAAAAAACAATTTTTTTTGTAGATATAACGCCTCCAAAACTTGAATGTCCCAAAAATATTGTAGCAAACACGACACTTGGGAAAATGTATGGAATTGTATCTTGGGAGAGCCCAAACGTCACAGGTAGCTTGAATAAAAAATAGTTTGGTTTAAATTTTTACATGTACATATTTCCAGATAATTCCAATTTAGAAGTGACCGTTTGGTCAAAACCGGCAATTAAAAATATTACTGCCTTTAAATTTAAGGTTGGAAAAACCAAAGTGACGTATTTTGCTCAAGATGCATTCAATAACATTGCAAAGTGTAATTTTACTGTTGAAATTCGAGGTTTATAATCATTCCCAAATTTTCTTTTTTATTTTTAAAGTTTTTTAGATAATGAACCACCAACGATTGAAAATTGTGTTGATCCTGTAACATTTTTGACCACTGAGTCAGCTGGAGCAAATGTTAGTTGGGACGAACCAATCATATATGACAACTCCAAGAATGTCACTGTAAGGTTTTCACTAACTTTGGCATATTATTACCATTTTGTTGTTTAGATAAACAAAACTGAAAATTTCGGATTTTTCAAAATTGGACTTACGCAAGTTACATATACAGCGAAAGATGCATCAAACAATTCAAACTCTTGTGTTTTAAACATCACAGTTGAAGGTAACAAATTTATAGCATGCAACTTTTTCATCAATTATTATACAAATTTTAGAATCTCAATGCCAACCTTTGCCAAGTCCAATGTTTGGAAACAGTAATTGCTCATTAATGGATAACGGAATTAATTGCGTTATAACATGTGAAGAAGGTTATGCGATTCCAATTTCAGGAACAATCGACTCGACCATTATTGAAGATAATTCCACTCAATTTTCCTGTGATAATTCCGATCAAATGTGGCTTTCCCAACAAAACTTATATCATCCAGATTGCACAAGTAAACTATAGAAAATATTTTTAAAAATTGTTTCTAATTTGCTTTTTTTAGTTACTGAACTTCCAACAGAAATAACTCAAAATGGAGTCATCACAGTAGAACCAGACATTAGCTCAGATATTTGCAATAACACTTTAAAATTACACGAAGTAAGGATTTTTTTGTGCATAGCTCAGTGATCATTTAAATGACATGGGTGTTTATTACATCCGTAAACAAATGGTTTCCGACAGGTGACGGTATATTTCGTATCGGGAGGCACTGAAGTATTTTGTTTATTTTTAATGCCGTCTATTGCCAACAGTAAAAGTAATGTTGAAATCTCCTATCTTAATTATTTTGATATAAAAAAGTAAGGAATCGTTAGGTCGCCGTTAGATCTTGAAAGGTCGCTCGATTTTAAGGTTAGGTCGCTTCTAGTTTTTTCAATAAAAATTATTCCATTTTTGAAAAATTTTCTTGGTAAGTTAACCTCTCATTTATATTTGTTTGACGTAAAAAAATAGAAATGGATAGGAAATCGATCGCTGAGGATAGGTCGCCTATTTATATCGTTAGGTCGTTATTACTTCATTTGTAAAAAATTAATTAAAATTCGACGAATTTTTACGCATGCGTAAAATAGAACATTATCCGAATCATATTTCGTTTATTTAATTATATTTATCGTTTATAATTCTTGCTTTAATAATTTAAATTATATTCAAAGAAATTTAATTTCTTATAAAATCGAATTCTTGATATTTTATCAAAAACATCTTTATCGAATTATATTAAAAATTGATGAGTCAACGTCTTTTATTTCTTGGCTTATAAATAAATTTATCATTTTGTTTAGAAACATAATATATTTTTGTGATATATTTATTATTTTATCAAATGTAAAAATTTGATTGCATTTTATTGTCTTTTCTGAGATTTAAAAAGAAATGGGATATAATCAACCCATTACCACCTTTGGATTCGCCCATTAACTTATCAAAAGCAGATTTTTTATTTGCTTTCTCCCGATTTAAAACTAGATTCTCTTATTTTTAACTGTGTGCCAAAGACGTCTACCTGGGACCATAATAATTTATTTTAGTAAGGTGCTAACCTGGTTAAAAACTCTAAATATTAGACTTACAGAAGCAGTAACAGAGATCAGATTGGAATGTGTAAATTTACATTATTAGGTTTTAAATGTATGCGTTAAAGAAAAAATTGCTTTTTTAGCATAAAAATTCCTGTTTTTTGTAATTTTTACTGACAAAAGTAAGCGATAAACTTTAAAAGTGTGATTTTTGATTGTTCAGATACTTACAAAACAAATTAGTTAGTCATTTTCGTAGAAATCATGCCGATTCGCAGTCTCTATGTCACTGGTAGCCAATAAATTTTTTTTGCTAGAAAAATAAAATAAAAAAACTTATCATTTTTGTGAGAGTTCCAATGATAAAAAGATGATTTCGCAAAATGCACCAAACATTTCGTCTATTAGGTTTAGAGGCAGTGGCTCTTTGGCACAAGGCGGTCTACTAATACATCTCGCCGTCGCCGTTTTGTCGTAAACCAATTCCCCATCGATCATTTCACCGTCATCAAATCTTGTATTTATGTTTCTAATTCATCTAAATGATCCTCCAAAAGCTTCAACGACAAAAGTAACGGCAAAAGTCCCATTGCTGTTATGAGAAGGAGGAGCAATGGCGCACCACCTTCCTAAAACAAAATAGTAAATTATTATTGTCCAAGTCATCTGATACTGGAAGACTTCATCAATCTTACCATATAGTATTCCGCTGTTTGTCAATCTCATTTTTTTTTCTTCATTCGTATGTTGCGTACCCAACATGATTCTTATTATCCAACCTTAATTTTCATTTTTTTTTTCAGTTAGAAAATGAAGTAAAAATTAACTTGAACAACGATTTAGGAAGCGCCTGTACTGATGTTTTGTGCAGTTTCAACGCATCGGCATTTTGTGAAGATTCGGAAAGATCTGAGCTTGAAGAAAAGACTAATATTATTAAACGAGAAGCAATTGATAGAAAAGACAGAAACAATAAACTCATCAAAGTCAACTTCGAAGTTCACACGAAAGTTTATAAAACAAATATCGCACTATCTAACTTAACCCTCTCGAACAACTTGCAAAACATAAATTTACACAGCCTTGGAAACAAAACTAAAATCGTTGGTGTGAGCATAGAAAAAACGAATGTTTTGTGTCCTAGAGGATCCGTTCCAAAAAATGTTAAATGTGGTAAAACTTACGTTCAAGTATTTTTAGCATCATTTGTAAAACGATAATGATTTTTAGTGCAATGCCCAAAAGGAACATTCCACAACATAACAGGGAATGTATGCCAAAGTTGTGATTTGGGTTTCTATAATGATAAATTTGGACAGAGCAGTTGCATTATATGCCCGATAAACTATTCGACCACAAAAATGCATTGCAAGTCATTGAATGATTGCATAAGTAAAAATTTGTAGCTAAAAAACAAAATTTTATTTTATCAGTAATTTTTAGGTGTCTGTCCACCTGGAACCCATTCTAGGCGAAAAAAGTTGAAGCCATCTCGACATCATCCTTACACTACGATTAACCATACAACTTTAATGCCATACTGTCGTCCTTGTTCTCTCGGTTCCTATCAAGCAAATTTTGGTCAACTGACTTGTCGCAAGTGTCCTGAAGGTTACACTACAAGCATTATTCGAGCAACCAATATCAGTGAGTGTATACCAAAATTAGAACCAGTTTGTAGAAACGAAACAACCTTGTGTAACAATGGTCAATGTGTTGCCCATGATGAATTTTCCTACAGTTGCTTGTGCAAGCAAAATTTTATTGGTAAGTACTTGCTTTTCCTTCGTAACTTTAACATTAACTCCAAAACTTAGGTTCCCACTGCGAAATCAAATTAAATAGCTGTTCATCAAATCCATGTCTAAATAATGGGACTTGTACCGAAACTAATGATTTAGCTGAACCTTACGTTTGTAGCTGCAACGAAAATTATTATGGCAAACACTGTGAGTATTTAAACGAGGAGTGTAATAAAAATTGTTACAATAATGGAACTTGCTTAAAAAATGAAGAAGATGCAGAGGAATGCTTTTGCACTGATGGTAATTCAAAGTCATCGTGTAGGTTTTCATCTCTATACAATATTTTTTATAGGTTTTGCTGGCACTTTTTGTGAGATTAAATTAAAATATTGTAGAGATAATATTTGCGAAAATGGAGGAAAGTGCTTGGAAGAATTGTATGGTTTTAAATGCGTTTGCCAAAATGGATTTATTGGAAAACGCTGCAATATTTTGCCCTGTGATTATAATCCATGCCCAGTCACTCATAGTTGTTCCAATATTAACGAGAGCACTTCCACAAAATTAAGTTACGAGTAAAGTTGAGCTTTCTAATCCAATTGGATCAAGCTTATCCTTTTTTGGTTTTTAGTTGTGAATGTTCAACAGGATACGAAGGTCCTAACTGTTTGGAAAAAATTGATTTTTGCAAATCCAAGCCATGCCTAAATGATGGAATGTGTACAAGTTTGGAAGACGGCTTTTCGTGCACTTGTCCAAAAACGTATAGCGGTACCAAATGCGAAGTTGAAAGAAACAGTGACTATATATTAAAATTTCCTCGATCAGGGACAACCGATTTTGTTAAATTGTACGGTTTCTCCTATAACCTAAGTGAGGTAGAAGAAATACTTCTCGTTAAAAATTTCCGATTTCTATTGAAGATTTGTTGCAGATATCCGCTTGCTTGTGGCTGCTAACTGAGGATAGCTTCAACTATGGAACAATTCTTTCTTATGCTACTACCAAATACGACAATGCTTTCACGTTAACCGATTACTCGGGGTAACTTGATATATATATTTTTCTATTAAATAAATTGATAATCCATTTTGTAGGTTGGTTTTATACATCAATGGAGACCACATTGTGACTGACGTTTTTCTAAACGATGGTCGTTGGCATTTCGTGTGCGTAACCTGGAAATCTTTGGATGGAGCTTACAAAATTTATGTTGATGGTAACAGAAAACAAAATGGAACCGGTTTAGCCACTTCAACTGTAATCGAAGGTGGAGGCACTTTTATCATAGGCCAGGAACAAGACATTTTGGGAGGAAAGTTCAGTCAATCCGAATCATTTTTAGGCAACATTACCTACCTTGATGTTTGGAAACGCGATTTAAATGATTCCGAAGTTTTACATTACATGAATTCATGCTCCAGTAATATTTTTGGAGACATTTACGCCTGGGCCGAAATCAGTAATTTTGTTTATGGAGATGTTGAAGTATGAGCATGATAAATTTGTTTGAAACTGTTTTATTATTAACATTTTAGATTTTAAATTCTACTTTCTGCAAAAAATGTGTTAAACCAAGACTGTTGAACAATGGATACATTGAAATTATCAATAACGTGGCTTATTACAACTGTCAGCCTGGGTATGAATTGAATATACCACTGTACGCGTTTGGAAGAAAGTGTACAAAAGCGTCCAAGTGGGAAGGGCCGTCCGAACCCGAATGCAAAAGTAAAACCGTCAAATAATATAAAAACACCCAATACTTTTATTTCGTTTTGTAGGAATTTTTTGTGGTTATCCTGGATATGTCATGAATTCCAATATTATTGGAAATAATTACTATTATTTAGATACCGTGATTTATGAATGCAAAAAGAATTACAACTTGGAAGGTTCCAACTTGAGAAAGTGCACTGAGAATGGTACCTGGTTTCCCGAAAGGCCAACATGTGTAGGTAAAGAGTTTTATTTTGTTTGTCTAAAAGCTCAATTTAAACTTTTTTTCTTTTCTATTTTAGGAATTCATTGTCCAAATTTTGTCAAACCTCCTAACAGCGAAATTTCGATACTAACAGATTTAAATGACGACAATTTAGAATTGGAAGGAAATTTAGACGTCGGAACTCAATTCGAAATTAAGTGCGTAAATAATACCAAAATTGAAGGAGAAACTTTACTGACATGCCTAGAAAACGGTAGGTCTCTCTGTTAATAACTCCAAACCTGAAATTTAATCGCAGATGTGCAGGTACTTGGGATTTTCCAATACCAAAATGTGTTGGAGAAAAGTTACAATATGAAGAAGTACCTTGTCCAATTGATCAATTACCGACACCTCCAACAAATGGATATGTAGTTTTGGAAAGTTTAGGTGCTTATTATAACGGAACAACCAATATGGTTGACTATCATTGTCGTCAAGGATATCAATTACGAGGTGAAAATTTTACAACTTGTATCCTCGATGGATACTGGACCGAACTCAACATTAGATGTGATCGTATGTACTTAATTTAATGTTGATGATTTTGTCGAAAATGATTTTTTCGTTTCAGAAATCATTTGTGAAAATCCTCCAACTTTCAATGGCATGGTTATAAGAGATGCTGTATTGTTAAACTCTACATACTATTATGGTAATATGGTTAATTTTGATTGTATTGAAGGATATCGGCTGTATGGAAGCTCTACCATAAGATGTCTCGCCAATGGATTATGGAGTCGCATGCAAGGAAAATGCATTCGTAAGTCCCAAGTACTTTCTTTACCTTTAATTGGAATGTTTAATTGCCCACAGGAAAGTCTTGTCATAAACCGTTTATTAGAAAAAGTACCACAATTGTAGGAAGCTCCTTCCTATTTCAAGATCGTATTATGTTAATATGTGCAAATAACGGTCGCTATGTATTAGCTTGCAGTAGTGCTGGAAAATGGATAGGAAACCAAGATAATTCCTGTTAAAAATTTTTATCTTATAATATACTTTTGTATATATTTCATAGATCTTCATCATATTTTTTATTCATAAATAAAAGTGAAATAAGTAAATTTTACAGAAAACGACTGTATAGTACTTTTTTTAAGAAAAATATTGAAATTTGTACTAAAGCGACTACTTCTAAATGTTAACCAATGAAATTGCATCGAAGTTAGACGGCTTTACAATAACGAAATTTTTGTGCTATGTGCTAAGTGCTATGTGTGTTGCCTAAACTGAACCGGGTAGAGTCATAAATAAGATAGATGTGGACAGAGTTAAAAAATGTAATATCGAATAGACGTAGTTACTTGGTTATAACATTTCGCTTTTTTGTCGTGAATATTTAATATTGTCACAAGATTAAGTATTATTTAAATTATCTGAAGTTTCCCGATCTTTGCAAACGACGCGCCACCTATATTATTTATATTTTGGATCGACTATTTATAGTATTTATTATACCATAAATTAGCTGGCACAGGTGTCCTTCAGCCGTCTTTAGTCATATAGACTGTGTCGAATATAGTTGTTCGGCTTTCGACCTCACTCATGGCAATCGCAACCACACTAGTCTACCGGCTTCTTTTAGCCATCTAGACTGTCTTGGATATAGTTGTTCAGCATTCGGCCTCATTCAGGGCAATCGCAACCACACTGGCTCGCTGGCCGCCTTTAACCATCTAGACTATGTCGTATGTAGTTGTTCGGCATTCGGCCTCATAGGGATAATATCGGTAGTATACCTAAAAGTCATAATTGTTCGACTCTAAAATCCCTAAAATCGTCCGGAGCGTCTCGATGCTTATATAATAAATAGATTAATTTTTTAGTTGGAAAAAAATCGACCAATCAGATATGCTTTACGGGAAAGAAAGATACACAGATACATAAATTTGGGATATTATATTCGGCCTCATAAATGGAATATCGGTAATATACCCGAAAGCAATAATTGTTCGACCCTAAAATCCCTAAAGTCTAATCTCTGAAGACCAATCAGAGGTGCGTTACGGGATAAACACACAGACGGGATATTATATTATGTAGACTGTGTCGGATATAGTTGTTCGGCCTTCAGACTCACTTAGGGCAATCGCAACCACTGCCGGCCGTCTTTAGCCATCTAGACTGTGTTCGATATAGTTGTTTGGTTTTTGGCCTCACTCAGGGAAATCGCAACCGCACTGGCTTACTAGCCGCCTTTAGCCATATAAACTGTGTTGTATGTAGTTGTTCGGCCTTCGACGTCATAGGGGGTATATCGGTAATAATAACTTAATTTTTAAGATGAAAAACAACCGACGGTTACTGTCACTATTTTCATCCCAAAATTTGAACTTTTTCCTATTGACCATTGGAAAGCGGACAACTTTCTCAGTATATTAACACACAAATTTGTTTGGGTTATGCATTAGTTGTCGAAATAACGGCATTTTAAAATTACGAAACGAGGGAGATGTAATAAGATAGACCCCGATGTGTGACGGTAACTCGCACGTTGAGCCTCCGCTCTTATTTCTGTTAACGGTACGTGTGCTTTGATATACTCTTAATGTTGTTGTCAGTGGCGGTCGACACACGGACGAGTTCTATGGCTTCGAGTTCTACCCTTACCGAGTTCTGCCATTTTACAGGGATATTTTTAAATTGTTATGAGTTAGGCAAAAAAATAAAACAAATCCGGACGACACCAAAGGCACCTAGGCGGCCTATTTCATTTATTTGTCTAACTCAACCACGGCCTATCATAAAATTCATGTTAAAACGTGTATCTAAAATACACGTAAATTTTACATTTTTAAATTCTATTTTTTTGAAAACTTTTGCATTAGAGTAGAGTGTGGAATTTATGCACTAAAAAGTACCAAATATATGCACATACATATGCAGCAATAAATGTCTGAAATATGCACGTATATATGCTTTAAAAATGAAAAGGTTATGTACTAAACACAAAGACCTTTAATTTCGTTTATTAATTTTATGGAGAGATTTAATTACAATTAACATTGAGATTATACGCCAGCCGTATTTTTACACTTTTTGTCACTTATTGTGCTGGAGAGTCAGCTCTCCAATATTTCTATTATATTCCTCAAAGCTGTTGGGTCAGATGGCAAGAAATTTTCGAGAAAATTGACTTTAAAATATTGAAAGTGGAACCGTTGAAAAATAAAAGTACAAAAATGCACAACCTACAAAAATATGCACTTATAGTGTTAAAAATATGCATTTTAAAAAGTATTTTATTGAATTCTGATTTGCCTAATTCGGCTTTATCCATATGGATTTTGGTGAGATATCAATTTTAAGAAATATGCAAATGCATTAAATTCCGTGCTCTAATTATGACTCATAAAATAATCATAAGCTGCATTTCCCTTATGACAGCATAATAAACGGCAATATTGATGTTTGATGTTTATTGCGGATGCAACAATAAATAAACAGATTCGTTTCCAAGCCGTTCTGTTCTGAAGCTGTTCTTTTTAAAGATATTTTTAAAAAGTTTGTCTTTTTTAAATTTTATTTTCTTGAAATTATGAAAATGCACTTATATGTCTTAAAAATAATAGCATATAAAATATGCACTCTCAAATTTTGGTTGTAAACTCTAAAGTTGTAGAAACGCATAGTTACAATTTTTTGCGACTCTAGGAACAAGCAACAAAAATATGCATTTACATATAATTCCACACTCTACTTATAAGAGTGTCCTTTTACTAATAGTCAATAGAAAAAAGTTTAAATTGTGCATTACGGGAAAGAAAGAAAGATACACAGATACACAGACTTGGGATACACAACCTCGTAGGGGGAATATTGATAGTTGAAAGCGATAATAATTGTTCAACCCTAAATTCAGGTAAAAATAACAACCAATCAAAGGTACGTTACGGGACAGAGAGATAAAGAGATACACAGATTAGAGTTATTATTTTATTGGATTATTATTTTTTTTATATTATTTAATGACTGACAAAAAGTTTTTTTTTTTAGTTGAATTTTTCTTCTGAGAGTAAGTTACCAAAAAGCTTTGAAAAAAGTCGGATCATAGTTGATATAAATGTATTTATTTATTCTACCTTATACTTAACATACTAGTACTTATAACATAAGATTAATAAAAGTAGGGAACTTAAGAAAAGGTTCTGACTTTCCGGACAGAAATAGGTAAAAAAACGACCAATCAGAGGTGCGTTACGGGAAGATACGCAGATACACAAACTTGGGATATTTTATATCTTAATTAGTGTTGACTTACCCTGTATAAGAAATAAGCAATAATTTTGATACAGTAGGAATTAGATGAAGTGAGAAAACGTCAAAATTACTGCGGTTATGCAAGTTCCGAAGTTACGTGTGTCAAAAGTAAATAAGTGAAGAATATTTTAATTATGACAACGATTTTTCGTTCGGGCTTGTGTCGTTTAACCCTCAGCAATTTCAATTCTAAATTATTAATTAATAATGCATCGGATTTGCAACTTACCGTTGTTCGAGGAATCGCTGGTTACGAATTGCGGGAAATGAAATGTACACCTCCACGACCTAAGCCATGGCCCTACCAGACTAAACGTTTTAATTATTTTCACTACTTATATGACTTAACCACAAACAGATTCGACGAAAATTCTAAAGTTTGCTTTACTTTTTTCTTCAGATTTGAGTTTAATAACAAAGTTTTTAGATTATTGTGGTTGAAGGACCCATCGCAGCTGGAAAGACCAAGTTTGCTAAAGAATTGGCTAAAGATTTGGATATGCTTTATTTACCCGAGGCCAATTTGGATATGTACTATACAAACGATTATGGTTACAATGTAAAGCAATTGGATGATATGCTTCCGGAAGCTTGTAAGAGTTTCGATGTTATGGATTTTCTCAAAAATCCTAAACATAGATCCAGTGCTCGTTTTCAACTAGAACAATATTGCATTAAGTTAGTATTTTGTTACAAATGTAATAGGTAGTCTAGCCATTAGGTATTTTTGCATGGAAATCACTCGAATAAGCAATTTTTTACCTTGTCAGATTTAAAGCCAGAAGATAGTTAAGTTTGTCAAAGCAAATCACAAAACTCAATTTTTATAAATCCTTAAATTTTAATTACTAATCATGAGTTGTCAAAGTTTTTGGGACTAATTGGCAAATTTACCTATAGAGAGGTTAGGACCTATTTTTATATTTAATTTAGTGGCTTGACTACAAGTTTTATAGTTTTATTTAATATTTCATTAGGTACTCCCAATATGTTGACGCTTTAGCTCATCTTTTAAATACCGGCCAGGGCGTTGTTTTGGATAGATGTGTTTATTCTGATTTTGTGTTCTTGGAAGCAATGTATGCGTCAAAATTTATATCAAAAGGAGGTTGGTTACATACAATTTAATATAATATTAATTTTATAAACAACACATTATGGTTTTAGTTCGTAATTATTACTATGAATTACGGAGAAATACTATATCAGAACTTATGAAGCCACATTTGGTTATATATTTAGATATGCCAGTGGATAGAATTCTTGAAAAAATAAAAAAACGTAATGTAGGCGTAGAAGTTTGCTCCACTGCTATGACACCCAGCTACTTACGCTGCATGGAGGATGCTTACAAGCAAAGTTATCTAAGCGAAATTAGGTGATTTTTAAAAATCATTGTTTTATTTATATCAATAAAATATTGATTTTAGTAAACACGCAGAGTTACTAGTGTACGACTGGTCTGATGCAGGTGAAGTTGAGGTAGTAATAGAAGATGTGGAGCGCATAAATTTTGATAATTATGATGTACATGATTCTAAGATGAAAGATTGGGCTCTTAGCAAAGAGGAAGATTGGGCTTGTGCAAGAAATAAGTAAAACCTTCCAAGTTTTTAAATACAGTACTGTTACTATTTGTTGTAGATATACTGATAAAAAACACGATTTGATAAGTTTGCTTAATTGCGTTCCAGCTATTCATGTTCCCGAATTGCTAAACTCGGGAGATGATGCCCAAACATTAATGGAAGTAATTGAAAATGTAAGTGGATTTTTCTTTTTATATATACAGTTTTTAACAACTTTTTCTTTTATTTACGTAATTAAATTTGTTATTTATACAATATTTGTTTTAGGCACCTGGTAATGTATACCAAGTTGGCTACAATCAGGATATGGGAGACAAGGGGTTGTTATTTAAAGTAGGTCTGAGAGCTAATAATAGAGGAACCTTACCTCTAATTGAGAGACAGTAAGTTTTATTATTGTATTTCGAAATGAAAAATTATTACTTTTTTATTTTTTCAGATTGTGTTAAATCTAGACACTTTAATCAAATAAATGAATAGTTTTGTTTGATTATTCAAACTTGTAATAAAATAAACTGGAAAGTATGCCCTGTACAATTTAAAATATTTAAATAAAATAAAACACTGAACCATTGTTTTAGTGAAGGTTTTTAAAGTACTTTTTTACATTTTCGTGGTAGAATTATAGCAATATTTAAACTAAATTACTAGAACTTTTGATTATGAAGAAACTTCACTCTAATTTGTTTGATAAATAGAAACATTCACTTTAAATGTTAACTTCTTTTTCTAAAAAAGTTGTATCTTTATGGGGAAAGTTTTGTAATGTCTGCTGTACTCTCGCCGAGACAGGGCGAGAACGAGAGTGTAGATGATAGCTCTTGTCTCACAAGGGAATTATATGACCTCCGCATTTTTGTAATTTTTGCCACTTATTTTACTGAAAGTTTAGCCCTCCAATAAGAACTCCTCAAAGCAGTAGGGCCAGATGGCCAGAAATTTTCGAGAAAATCGACTTTGAAATATTGTCTAGGAAATTTGAAGACAAAATGTGAAACAATTAGCAAATAGTTTTGTAGCACCGTAACCAACGAGTTGGACTTAGGAGCCAGTGGGTCCACAGTTCTATTCCCACCTTTGCTAGTTTTTTTTTTTTTTTTAATTTTTTTTTCTCTAGTGCGTATTATTTTCCTTAAGTAAATGCTCATAGTACACAAGAGCATCTTTCATGCGTAATTTAGTGATTTCACTTCACAGACAGACAGAAATTCAAAAAGGTAATGCGGCCAGCGTTTCACGAACATTTAGAAATCCGTCCGAGTTAGACGATACATGGTTGGCATCTTTTAGATTTGCGCAGTGTGGTTCTTACATAATATCCATAAACTTAATCGAATAAATGCCAAACCGATTAGTTAACGTCATCCATGAAAAAAATTGGGCGAGGCTATTCCTATTTCCTTCACTGTATACCAACCTGTAACTTGATATATGTTCAAAATAATTCCAAATTATAATAATTATGATGTCTAGATGTTATTTAATTTTTTCCAGTAAAGTGGGTTTTCCAAAAAAGATATACTTTTAAGAGCCGACAAACTAAGCAATTAGCAGATTTAGGGTAGTTTTATGGATTTATTACTATAGATTACTATAGTTATTTACTTTTTAAAACAGTTTTGCCAAATCGGCTTTTTATTATTATTATTATTTAGATGATTTACCGTGCGTATAGATAAATTGTAAATACAATTTTTTAAATTGTTTAGTTTGGCGTGGTGCTCAAAATACGTAGTGTGGGGCTCCAGCACTCAAGCAACTCGAAGTTAAAATGTTTTCACGATACGATGTATTATTGAAAATAGAAGACTACCGTTCGCATATCAATAAAATACATAAAAAATTTAAATAAAAATTTATTTATTTAAATAAACCAGAGTAATTACATTACATTAAATTTCAGATTTGTTACAGAAAAAATAAAAAATTACAGATTTGTTTTATTGTTTTATGGCATCTAAAATATATGGAGGATCTACACAACGTTTTCCTTTACCGATGTTATCTCTAACTATTTTGTGTGATGCATTCTGTGGAAAATTAACATCGTTTTTGTTTTCTAAACATATTGTGTTTTTTTTCAACTTCACTACCTCATAATTTGGATTTATTTTGAACATATTAAGTTACAGGTTGGTATATAGTGAAGCAAATGGGAATATCCTCGCTTAATTTTTTTGAAAATATCAAAGAAATTTTATGGTAATAACCAAACTATATCAAGTAAATTTAAAAGTAAACAAGTTAATTAAACGTTAAATATAATTTTATTTATTTATATTTTATAAGCTTTCATCGAAAGCTTTCATCGAAAGCTTATAAAATATAAATAAATAAAATTATATTTAACGTTTAATTAACTTGTTTACTTTTAAATTTACTTGATATAATTATCACAAGTTAAAAATTAATATATTTAACCAAACTATATACATAAATATTGTATATTATTGTATAACTGCTTCCAAAATGTTCAAAATAAATAAAAATGTTGATAAAACAAATAACTCAAGATTAGATTAAGTTTATTAATATTATGTGGGAACCACACCGCAAATTTAAAAGATGCCGGCCCTGAATTCCATGATACAACGAATTCATTGTATTATGCATAATGCTGATTGAAGAATACCGAATACCGGGCGAGGTAACAAAAATAACCATGTGACGTGTGGTCAGATTTCCATCTATAAGTGAACCCTTGAACCTTTTGTGCATTTTGTTGACTTTATATGGTTTAAAACTCTACTAAGAACACTTTTTGATTTCAATGTTCTTTATGATTTTCGAGTAATTCACGATGAAATTGCTTCTAATTCAGATTTTGTCCATATAATGACCTGCGGAAGGCAATAACGAAGTTTCATCAAGATTGGTTGTCATAAAAATTCAAAATTGTCAGTTTTCAAACATCAAATTTACATATTTCCTCTTAATTTAAAGAACTCAAAAGTTGTTATTGCCTTCCGTCATCTTTCCTTATTAATATAAAAAAAAAATTACACCGATATAACGTTTAGTTTTTGAAATTCTTATAAAAGACTAGTAGAGCATTGTTTTCAACGTTATATTTACTCTTTCCCTCACCCTTGGCACTTAACCAAGGCCGGAACTACCGGGGTGCGGTGGGTGCCATGCACGCGGGCCCCCGATTTTGCTTATTGAAAATTTAATAATGTTGTAGAAAGAAAAAAAGATTTTGATTAATAATTTCTTTAAAATGTTAATAATTTCTGTATTTTTTATTCTATTAATACAATTTTTGTTTGTTTATTTTTAAATAATGTGTAATATACGTTCTTTATTTTTGTTTGTTTTTATCTTGTTACAAAAGCAGGGCCCCGGCCCACAACTTTGCACAAGGACCCCTCAACTGCTTGTTACGCCACTGCACTTAACATTCATCATTTAAGAAGATAAACAATAGAAATTGTGTATAAGCATTTATACTCCTTATTTATCACGTATTTATCATTTATTTAAGAGATAACCAACTTTCATCTATCATTATAATATAACATTTAAAGAAATTTTGTTCACACTGCGCAAGTCGAAAATTTATCGTGTATTTTTTAGTACTTTACTTTTACTTTTTCCATTACACAAAACAAACTGATCTGCACACATACAAAAATTTCACTAATCAACCATATAAATGAAAAATACATAGATTAACAATATAGCGAATTTTTAAACCGTTTCTTTTGTTTCTTTTTGATAAGCGATGGCACTTGCTTATCGTTCAACTACCAACTACAAATAAAATGAAACATAATATTTATTAAAAATTTGAGTCCCAAAATTTTTGTATATTTGTTTTCAATGTTCAATTACAAGAAAATTTTCATAATTTGTATTCTATAAATAAATAAAATAAGTGTTTTAATAATTACTAAGGGGGCATCCATTAATTACGTAAGGACGATTTTTGTAATTTTTGACCCCTCCCTCCCCCACGTAAAGGTACGTAAGATTGTGGCAACCCCTCCCCTTACGTAAGGATTTTTTTAAAATTAATTTTGACCTTCTCTCTCCCTCCTAATATTTGTAAAATATAAATAATAATTATTAGGGTTTGATGCCTACTTAATTAATAATTTTTAATTAATAATTTTTCTAATCGTTCTTCCTTGTTTTACAACTATTTTATTTAATACAGTAGAAGCTCGATTCTATGAATACAAAAATCCAAAGGCATGTTCAAACCATAGAGGTATATATTAGAAGTACTGGAGGCACCACTTGCATATAATCCCTATGAAAAGAAAACGGTCCGATTTTACATAGCGTTCCCCCACTCCTTAAAGGTATAAACTCGATTTGACATCATGATTTGACATTGTATAATAACGTGGTAAATATGATTTATATAGACGAGAACTCCTCAAAATTAAATACAACACAGACTTATTATGTTGATAATATTATAATAATATAATATAATGTTGATAAACATTAAAAAAATAATGTTATAACTCAAAAAATGCCGATTTGGAGTTATATGTGCCATGTTATAGAAAATAAATGATTTTATAGCATGGAATAAAAAAATGTTTGTTTAATAAAAATTAAGTACCTATTTTAAGTTTCGTAAGTAAAAATTATGAAGAATTATTTCATATTTGACGGCAATACCGTAAAAACCCTAGTTTTTTTGTTGTTTTCTTTTGATAAAAGGCAAGTTTTTCTTTCAGTAATAAGCTCCACAATTATTACATAATAATAATGTAAAAATTTAGTAATAAACAATAGAACCTTTAGAATTAACCTTTAATAATTGTTTATTCTAATTGTTTTTCTCAAAACTATGAATTTTAAGTTAGAGTATTCTCTTCGTATCGATATATTATATTATAACATATTGCAGGAAAAAGGCTAACAATTTCTAAAGTCTTGCAGGGCAGTTCTGTAAGAAGTAAACTTACAAAACTAATTTTATTAAAAAATGTATAATTGTTTCTTTTTCGGTGTTTTATAATTTTATTTGCTATGTATTTTTAATTTAATTCACAATTCTATTTTTGTGTTTATAAGAAAATAATTATATTTTTTTATAAAATTAATTTTTACATGTTACATGAAATTGAAGAATAATTTAATTCATAACTTACGTAAAATTGTTCAAAAACTATTTAAATGAATAATTTAGCTTGCGACACGCTGTTATATAACCGTATGTTTCGATTTTCGGAATTTCATCAGGCAAACCTGGAAAAATTATTGAAATGATTGAAAAGTTATGCTATTAAATTCAAAATTCAAACTTGATTAAAAGTCAAATTTATTTGACTTTAGTAAAAAAAATAAATTATACCTACTTGAAGCCAAAATGAATAAATAAACTTATTTTGAAAAATTCTAAACCGGAAAACTAAACAAACCCAAATAAAAAACCTAAAATGAAAAGTTAGTTGTAATTAAAAATTACAAAAGTTGTAGATTGTCCCAATTTCAGGATTTCATGTGTATGAACTTAGTGAAATATACAGGATATTAATTTTTTGAAAATAATTATATATATTTTTTAAATTAGAATGTGAATTTTTAATTAAAAATCACATTATAATATGTCTACAATTATTTTAATTATTTATCACATCCTAATTTCTTATAATTCATTTATTTAAACGTTTAAACATCATTTATCCTATGATTTTGCATTACAAAATTTGAACTGAATCCTTTAAGGAGTGGGGGAAGCGTAAACTTACGTCGGACCGTTTTGTTGCACCTAGTGGTTCCTCCAGTAGTTTTAATATATACCTCTATGGTTCAAACTAGCGTTTGACACGTAGTTCACACTAACGGGGGTGTAGAAAAACTAGTGTTTTGTGTAATAAAAAAAATTACATACTAACATCATGAAATAAAAATATTACACTATCATCAACATCTTGTATTTTGTCAACAATTAGACGAATTTCTTATAATTATATACTAGATATGTATTCTGATATTTAAACACGGGTACCTTTATTTATTTAATCACGTACAAGTGATAATGAGTGAGTGGTAGACATCGAGATATTTAATACACCACATTAACAACTGTTAACTTTCGCTGTTATGTTATCGAGTGTAATAATGTTCACGTTACCGAGTAGCTATTTGCGTTTTACAAAATGTGAAGCGCCACGTAGTGTCCTTATCGGTAACTAGTATAGGTAGTAATCGACATCTTTTTCGCTTTGAGTGTTTAAGTAATATCAAAGAGTATGTAGTGTATAGAGGAACAGCTCTTATGGGTATACCTGTCACTAGCATTTTTCGTACCCTACAATAAAATTGTAGTCGATTCGTAACGACCTCACCGGCAAAAACGAGCATTATATAATGAGTAAGCATTAAATGAGACAGCATGATAAGCTGTCTTTGTCTGTTACGATTTTGGTAATCCCTTCAGGTAGATGGTTATAAAAGTAAGAAGAAAATTTCAAAGTATCGTAAAAACAGACAATTTTATTATTTACTTCGAATTTTAAAGATTATTAAAATTTCAAACCAAAGTTAAAAATAAAATAATTTTAAACTTCAACAAATCAACGCTTCAACTCGGATCTCTCGGCACAATTTTTAATTTTTATGTATTTAATTTCATGTTGAATTTTATTTTTTAAATCAAATCAAATTAAAATATTATTATTAAACATTTATCATTATTTTAGAAGTATACATAAAATATTATTCATGCTTTAAAATTCTTTTTTTAGGTTCTGCTTTTTGCTTGTCATATTACATTAATATTACATATTAATTTATTGCAATTATTGTTTTAAAAAAGTTCGATTTGTTTTTTCGCAATTCTTCTAAAACTGAATGTTTTATATTTATTGCATGTGGAGTAACAGATATAAATCTTTCATATATTTGTAAACTAGATTTACATTACAAATTTTATTTGAACACTTTAAACCAGGGCCGTATTTAAGGGGGTGGTTTTAGCCCCCCCCCCCCAGAAATTATTTATCAATTAATAAAGTACTGGAAGTTCGACTGCAATCGTAAAAAAATCAGAAAAAACAAAAACATTAAACTTGAAGTGTTTAAATAAAAATTAAAACTAAAGAGATATTTCTAATAAATTAAATCCCAAATTAAAAAATTGGAAATTCGTATTATAATCCGGCGATTGGCGACACTGGATTAAATACACCTACTACTAAATTGCAAAAATATAAAAACCGAAGATGAAAAATATAAAAATGCCCTAAATATTTACAGTCCTGTGTAAAAGTCTGCGACCACTTAGTTAATTGTTAGTTATTACTCCTATTAATTAATTTTCGATTTTTTGAAAAATAATTATATTGAAATGAATAAAATAGGTATTTTATCGTAATTCTTACTATTATGGTAAAAATTTTAAATTGCAATAAATTGTTTGAACCAAAAAGTTTAAAGGGAACATAAATTTTATGATCATCATGGGCAGCAAAATAGCTTAAAATAACACTTCCGCAATAAATTAGAATGGGCATTGTAAACCCATAAATTGTTTTAAATTTTGTACATTTTTGTACATAAGTGTATATTTGCTTAAGATTTGTGAAATTTTCTTTCAATCTAATTTAGTTCTTCGTTTTGACAACATTATTTTACTATCGCCATCGGTAAAATAAGAATTTAGTTTGTGATTTTTATTCAAATATTAAAATTAAAAAATTTTATTTAAAAACGGTTTTTTACGTGAGAGTTTAAAATTAAAATATGAATAAGTTTAAACTTATTAAAAATATCGTAGTAAACAAAACTTTTAAAATTATATAAACAAAAACGCCCCCCCACCCCAGAAGTCAACCTGTAATCAAAATTTGTCGCTCCTTTGACAAATTATTTTCAACCATTAAATAGAGTTCATAAAAATCAAAATTTTCTCTGAATATCGAACTCAAATAAAGAAAAATCGCGCAAAAACATAATTATTTCAATTAAATAAAAACAATTTTTTCACAAAATTTTAATTTTTTTTTGCGGTAACTTTCGACAAAATACTTTTAAACAAAATTTTCTAATAACAATACTCAAAAATAAAATAAAATCTTAATTGCAAAAATACTTGCACAAAATTATACTCAAAAAATCAGCGAAGCAAAATATAGGCTTCTGCCGTTTCCGCCATCTTGGTAAAAAAACCTCCCTCTAGTCACTTTTCTCCAAACATTACATTTCAAAAATTAATATAACAAAATTTAAATTTAGAAAAACTTCTTTTGTTATTTTATAAATTAGCTATTTATTTTGCTATTTTTTTAAAACCCTCCCCGAAAATTTAGTCTAAATACGGCCCTGCTTTAAACAGTAATCAGTGCAGTCTTCAAAAAATTCAAAACAAAAATTTAAAAAACAAATTAAAAAATGAAATATTTAATCTTTGATATTTAATATTATTAAATAATTTATAGTATATTTTTAAATTATCGGATTTATCGGAAATTGATCGTATCATTTTAAAAAATTATCGTACGATAACATAATACTATCGTATAGACCAGGCCTGGTATATACTATAAAGCAGTGTTTTTTAACCTGTGGGTCACGATCCCCAAAGGGTCGCGATGTTTTGCTCGTGGGGTCGAAATTTTTTTTAATAAAATTAAATTATAAATTTACATAAATTATAATAACTATTTACGATATAGGTGTTAAAAGTGAGATTTTATTTTGTTAGTGGAGAATTTCGCGAAACGAGCGATAGCGAGTCCAAAAAATTATAAACTAATAACACTAGTGTTAAAAATCTTTTTCTTACTAGTGTTAAAATAATTATTAATTATATAAGGGGATTAAGAAGGCTCTATTATTCTCTATTCGATAAGGTTGAAAAACACTGCTATAGAGGATACAAATTATCGTATTATTATATATACAATAACTACCGTATGGTGGTTACACTGATTGTAATGTTTACTGCCCTATTTAAAAATTTCTATGGAGACCCCATGATAAAACCGTGTTAAAAAACCTTTTTTCTTACTTATCCACTTCAGGTACGAACAGTCGCCAAAAAAGTATACCTGCAATTATCGATATAGTAGCTAACTTTATATTTAGGTATTTAATATAAAAATGTTCCCGGCCGATAGATGGCTTTGCTACGCCCTCTGGTAGACGGGATTGTCTCTACGTTTCAATTTTTAATACATGGCTGTTCCTCTATACACTACATACTCTTTGGTAATATGAATAAAATCCTAAAAAATAAAATTAATAATATGAATTGTGGTGTTTACAGATGCAGTGGCGTAACTACCAGTGTTCGATGTGTTCGATTGAACAAGGGCCCGGCATTAAAGGGGCCCGGCTCTGCCACGATCAGAATTCAAATTTTTGTGATTTTTAGAGCTAAACAGTAAAAACATCGTTAAAATCATAAAATATACGGTACATTTTCAAAATAAGGTGTCTGCCACATTTCTCATGTATACCTATTTAAAATAATTATAAAGTATATTTACTGTCTGTTTCGGCTTTCGTTAAATTGAACTTGAAGCCGGCATCGATAAAGATAAAACGGACAAGTATAATTTCGCATTTGGTTGAAATTTTTACAATAGGTAATAAAAATATCAACTGTCATCCTTAGCCCTTAGAAGATTCTGAAAAAACCCCTTAACAGTTAGGTCATATTTTGATTTTTATTTACATCACATTGCAGTTTGTTACAGTATTTATGATAAGAACCAATTGTTTTGTTTTTATAAATTATTTTAAGTTTTAAATAGTGAAGTTTAAGTTCAATTGTTTATTTTGGAGTATGATTTATTAAAACCCTCAGGTATATTTTGAATAAAATTCTTGATTTTCTGTTAACTGTTTTTTAACTGGTAGCTAATCTCTAGGGTGATTTAAATAAAACTAATTAATAATATTTATTATATTTCTTTTTCATAAAAATTAATTTAAAACAATCGTTCCGCTTATAAAAGCCTGTTTACATTAAAAAATTTCGCTTAAAATTTTCATTAAAATTTTCATAAAATTCCTTAAAATTTGTAGATTTTGCAGATTTGTGTTTACACCTTTATCACCAAACAAACCTTAAAACTTATATTTTACGTAAAATTTTAAGGAAATAGGTGCTGATCTATTTCTTAAAATTTGTTAAAATTTCTCTTAAAAGTTATTTTAACGAAAATTTTAAGGTGTAAACAGGCTTTAAGATTATTTAAGAAAAATTTCACGTTAATTTATTATCTATTTAGGGGCCCGAATTTAGGGCCCGACAGTCGGAAACACAGGCCCGTAGCTGCCTTGTTACGCCACTGTACAGATGTCATAGCAAGGCGGGCTAAACAAAAATTTTAAGTTTTCATAAGTTTCCACGCGAAAATAGTAGGTATGTGCTAGTAATACTGCAGAAATCTGCTTACAGCGATCAGAATTTCCAGCTTTGCAAGTGCATAATGCACTTTTGATTTCAATTACCTCTTTTATTAAAAAAGCACATTGAATTTCATGAGGTTTTTCCATTAAAGCAGTGGTCTGCAAGCATACAGCAAATATCTCGATAGCATCTGCATCTTGGTGTTTAATTCCACATGTAATGGGGTGTTTGGCATTTAAAACTGCTTCTCTCTCATTGAAACATTTAGAAGACGGCACAGCATCTAAATAATAAAAAGTTTTTGCTAATGAAAGTAAAATGGTGCATTTTCAGTAGCCATTTTCTCTAAAAGAAAATTTAACAGTTAGTTACCTACATCAAAGAGTATGTAGTGTATAGAGGAACAGCCATGTATTAAAAATTGAAACGTAGAGACAATCCCGTCTACCAGAGGGCGTAGCAAAAGACATCTATCGGCCGGGAACATTTTTATATTAAATACCTAAATATAAAGTTAGCTACTATATCGATAATTGAAGATATACCTTTTTGGCGACTGTTCGTACCTGAAGTGGATAAGTAAGAAAAAAGGTTTTTTAACACGGTTTTATCATGGGGTCTCCATAGAAATTTTTAAATAGGGCAGTAAACATTACAATCAGTGTAACCACCATACGGTAGTTATTGTATATAATACAATACGATAATTTGTATCCTCTATAGCAGTGTTTTTCAACCTTATCGAATAGAGAATAATAGAGCCTTCTTAATCCCCTTATATAATTAATAATTATTTTAACACTAGTAAGAAAAAGATTTTTAACACTAGTGTTATTAGTTTATAATTTTTTGGACTCGCTATCGCTCGTTTCGCGAAATTCTCCACTAACAAAATAAAATCTCACTTTTAACACCTATATCGTAAATAGTTATTATAATTTATGTAAATTTATAATTTAATTTTATTAAAAAAAATTTCGACCCCACGAGCAAAACATCGCGACCCTTTGGGGATCGTGACCCACAGGTTAAAAAACACTGCTTTATAGTATATACTAGGCCTGGTCTATACGATAGTATTATGTTATCGTACGATAATTTTTTAAAATGATACGATCAATTTCCGATAAATCCGATAATTTAAAAATATACTATAAATTATTTAATAATATTAAATATCAAAGATTAAATATTTCATTTTTTAATTTGTTTTTTAAATTTTTGTTTTGAATTTTTTGAAGACTGCACTGATTACTGTTTAAAGCAGGGCCGTATTTAGACTAAATTTTCGGGGAGGGTTTTAAAAAAATAGCAAAATAAATAGCTAATTTATAAAATAACAAAAGATGTTTTTCTAAATTTAAATTTTGTTATATTAATTTTTGAAATGTAATGTTTGGAGAAAAGTGACTAGAGGGAGGTTTTTTTTACCAAGATGGCGGAAACGGCAGAAGCCTATATTTTGCTCCGCTGATTTTTTGAGTATAATTTTGTGCAAGTATTTTTGCAATTAAGATTTTATTTTATTTTTGAGTATTGTTATTAGAAAATTTTGTTTGAAAGTATTTTGTCGAAAGTTACCGCAAGAAAAAATTAAAATTTTGTGAAAAAATTGTTTTTATTTAATTGAAATAATTATGTTTTTGCGCGATTTTTCTTTATTTGAGTTTGATATTCAGAGAAAATTTCGATTTTTATGAACTCTATTTAATGGTTGAAAATAATTTGTCAAAAGAGCGACAAATTTTGATTACAGGTTGACTTCTGGAGAGAGGGGGCGTTTTTGTTTATATAATTTTAAAAGTTTTGTTTACTACGATATTTTTAATAAGTTTAAACTTATTCATATTTTAATTTTAAACTCTCACGTAAAAAACCGTTTTTAAATAAAATTTTTTAATTTTAATATTTGAATAAAAATCACAAACTAAATTCTTATTTTACCGATGGCGATAGTAAAATAATGTTGTCAAAACGAAGAACTAAATTAGATTGAAAGAAAATTTCACAAATCTTAAGCAAATATACACTTATGTACAAAAATGTACAAAATATAAAACAATTTATGGGTTTACAATGCCCATTCTAATTTATTGCGGAAGTGTTATTTTAAGCTATTTTGCTGCCCATGATGATCATAAAATTTATGTTCCCTTTAAACTTTTTGGTTCAAACAATTTATTGCAATTTAAAATTTTTACCATAATAGTAAGAATTAAGATAAAATACCTATTTTATTCATTTCAATATAATTATTTTTCAAAAAATCGAAAATTAATTAATAGGAGTAATAACTAACAATTAACTAAGTGGTCGCAGACTTTTACACAGGACTGTAAATATTTAGGGCATTTTTATATTTTTCATCTTCGGTTTTTATATTTTTGCAATTTAGTAGTAGGTGTATTTAATACAGTGTCGCCAATCGCCGGATTATAATACGAATTTCCAATTTTTTAATTTGGGATTTAATTTATTAGAAATATCTCTTTAGTTTTAATTTTTATTTAAACACTTCAAGTTTAATGTTTTTGTTTTTTCTGATTTTTTTACGATTGCAGTCGAACTTTCGAATAATTTATCGATAAATAATTTCGGGGGAGGTTGTAACCCCTAAAACCACCCCCTTAAATACGGCCCTGGTTTAAAGTGTTTAAATAAAATTTGTAATGTAAATCTAGTTTACAAATATATGAAAGATTTATATCTGTTACTCCAAATGCAATAAATATAAAACATTCAGTTTTAGAAGAATTGCGAAAAAACAAATCGAACTTTTTTAAAACAATAATTGCAATAAATTAATATGTAATATTAATGTAATATGACAAGCAAAAAGCAGAACCCAAAAAAAGAATTTTAAAACATGAATAATATTTATGTATACTTCTAAAATAATGATAAATGTTTAATAATAATATTTTAATTTGATTTGATTTAAAAAATAAAATTCAACATGAAATTAAATACATAAAAATTAAAAATTGTGCCGAGAGATCCGAGTTGAAGCGTTGATTTGTTGAAGTTTAAAATTATTTTAGTTTTAACTTTGGTTTGAAATTTTAATAATCTTTAAAATTCGAAGTAAATAATAAAATTTGAAATTCTCTTCTTACTTTTATAACCATCTACCTGAAGGGATTACCAAAATCGTAACAGACAAAGACAGCTTATCATGCTGTCTCATTTAATGCTTACTCATTATATAATGCTCGTTTTTGCCGCTGAGGTCGTTACGAATCGACTACAATTTTATTGTAGGGTACGAAAAATGCTAGTGACAGGTATACCCATAAGAGCTGTTCCTCTATACACTTCATACTCTTTGCCTACATTGAATAAATTATGAATTAAGTGTATTTCAATCCTTTTTTAAGTGTTTCTTTATACACTTACCATTAAATATCATTTAAATTATAAAATTAACTAATGTAAACCAAATTAATTTAAAAAACACGATTTCCAATACGGAATAAGTCGGACATATTGTTTTAGTACAGCACCATCTATCGGTAGTGTAAAATGCGAATAGAAAACATTGAGTGTTCACAGGACCGAGATGTTCATAAATTCGAATGTTCACATTATCGAGCTTCTACTGTATAGTATTTTTGTGTAAGAAAGATGCGCAATACTAATTTAATGGTAATAATAATAATAGTAATTATTATTATATTAATTTATATGCAATTCTAAAAATAGACAGCGATAAGAGCAGTAAAGCAATATCAAGTCGTTTTTGCATAGCATAAAACAATTCTATAAAATAATACTAGTACTACTATTTATTAAAACAATTAATTATTTATTATCGGTACAATTTTGAATATTTTTTACCTGCTTTACCTCAAAGGGATTACCAACGTAAAAAAAAGAAAAATTATATTTGATTTTTAAATTTAATTTAAAAAAATAAATTAAAAAAAACTTTTTAAACAAAGCTTTTTCTAGAAATTAAATAAATAAAAAAATGCACTAAAAAGTAAAAAATTATTTTTCAAATAAGAACTAACAAAGCTCCTTGAAAACATCAATATAAAATTATATAAAGTGATTAAGTATTTTATACATATATTATAGATAATTACTTTAGTCCGGTCAATCTAGACATTCGAAGGTACAATAATTCCCAAAAAGCTGAAAATTGGTAAAATTGTTCAAAACATAATAAAGTATAAATGAAATTTAAAAAGTCTTCATCGATCCGGTACGTGGAAAAAAATTTATTCGAGGTCAAAAGTAAAAAAAATTGATATTTCGCGTTTTTTGCAAAACGGTAAGTTTTATCATAAAATTAGTTCGAACAAAAATTGTAGATCATATAATAAATTATCTATAAAAAATAAATGAATACTTTTTTCTTAAGAGCCACCGTTTCAGAGATATATCGATTCAAAAATTTGGAAAAGTTGTAATTGAAATTAAATTTGTATTTTATTTGAATTAAAACGAATTAATTCTACAAAATCTTCGTCGTTCGTTAATTTGTTTAAATTATCTCTTAATGATATTAATATTGATAATGAATTATTATTACAGAATAGAAAATAGCAATAATTCAAAACACAACTTTCACAAAGTTTGTGCACATATTCTAAGTTTAAACTGTCACTATTTTATAGCAATGACATTTGCGCAATGCTTGTCATTGTTTGTTCACTTAGTTCAATTCTATAAAATTTAAATAAAAATGTTGTTTACTTTAACTGTCAATAAAGCCAATGAACGCAAAGAACACAATGTATTCTATGAAATTAAAGCAGCAAAGAAACAACAAAAAAATGATTGCGTATACAGGTAGCTGTTTACAGCTACCCATTTATGGTACGTAACGGTTTTCACACGCGTCACTTCAATGTCCAGGTATATATATTCCAGTGGCGTAGCAACTGGTTCCTAGGCTAACTCTTTCGCCTCTATGCTACGGAACTTATTGCAAATTGTTTCACATCTTGTCTTCAAACTCACTCGACAATATTTCAAAGTCGATTTTCTCGAAAATTTCTGGCCATCTGGCCCTACTGCTTTGAGGAGTTCTTATTGAAAGACTAAACTATCGGTACAATAAGTGGCAAAAATTACAAAATAGCGGAAATCATATAATTCCCTTGTGAGGTTGGTACAACGGAATTTTTGTGTTGAACCGAAGTTCACCTTGAACGACTTTTGAACAAGGTTGGTACAACCGACCCTTAGAAAAGTACATTCTTTCCAATAGTCAATAGAAAAAAGTTTAAATCGTGGGATGGATTAACTGACAGTAACCGGTTAATGTTTGAAATATCCCGGATGATATCAACTATTATCAAAAACAATGAAATTATTTGTGTGTAATTTTGGCAACTTGATAAAGAATAGTTTATCTCTTCAAAACAATTGCTGTCTTGTTTGAATATTAACCAACTTAGCGTGAGTTTTTAGCGATATATTCAAAAAGATTTTTTTTGAAAATGTCAAATTTTATTCATTCAGTTTTAGTTATTAATATTATCTTAACTTAACTTAAAATATGGTGGAAAAAACGTAAAGTTTAAATGAAAAAGATTCTAAAAAGAAGAAGCTGTAAGAAACTCAGATTTATGCCCGGTTGCACCAGTCAAAAAATAGTCTGTTGAATCGGCCGATCGATCGTAAATCGAAGCTTTCGTGTTGCACCACCTAAAATCGCTCTGTTAATCGATTGATTTTACAGACAGAATTTTACAAACAAAAATAGAGAGAGATTCACAAGCGATACAAACAAACAGGTTTAAAGGTACATGGTACAAGGTACATCAACTTCAAATAAAGAGCTCGTCCTGATTACATGGAATACAAAAATTAATTCTCTCCAAGAGCCCCGGGCAATTGTAGCTTCCATTAACCAACTTAAACAAGAAAATCAAGCCAGCCACCACTCTCCTATCATACAAAGGTGATACAAAGTGTGTAAGCCAAGAAGTTCCCGAACAAAATATCTATTAGGTATATCACCTTTTGAATTAAATCTATAATGAACCACACGTATAAACTTTTCCTGGATCCCCTCAACCAAGTTCACACCACCAACATAATATGGGAACCAATACTGATTCATCCCCGTAAACACTTGAAAAATAACGCGAGAAAAGCAGCAGTATCCGATCAACCGAGTCGGCCTCCTCGTTACCCAAAAACATAGAATTTGGAAGACCTCCAGAAGACTTACTTGAATTTATGTACCTCCAAAAGCTCATCTCAATGGGTATAGAGTTTTCCACCGAAGAAATATCGTCCGTGCATGGTTCAAGCCGAGCTCTTACTAGTATTTACATAGATTAATGACTAGATAACTACTTTATCTATGAGCATTTATTTTCTTTCACAATCATTGTGGGTAATATTTTAAACTACGTCCGGGCCCCTGCAGAGCCCCGGCCCGTGTTCCCGGAACACACGGAACACTGTTGACTACGGCACTGTTGGTAACTCTAATATTCATAATTAAAACGTCAATAAACAAAAAGCTAAGAAAAGAAGTTCCTCCGCATTTTCGCCAAGTGAATTACTTTGACCATCTATCGTTCATAACAGATTGTAATTTTCATAGCTGGTTGTGCATATTTCATTTAATTTAAGCAGGTTTGGTAAAGCCAGGTTTCCAATCATCAAATTTAAATCTTGTTTAAGGGTGTAACAAGTGGCAGTGCTCAACACGACACGAACGCTAGTTTCAGACAATTTTTAGCCGAAACTGGCCGAAACCGAACCTTCGGTCGGTCTCCAATAATTTGGTTACTTTTCTCTTTTTCTTTTCAATAGCCAATTCACAGAACATATAAGTAGGAGAAGGGAACCTCGCATGTTAATTCATCGCAACACGGCCCTCCTGCGGCGGTAGGGCACAACTAAAATTTTTGCGCGGCGTTTGAATAGCTCTTTATAATTTCATAATTTTATTACAAGATTTAAAATTTCAAATTCTTAAAAAATTTATTTATAAATTTTCTATAATAAACAGAGGTAATTATTGAAAATATATAAATAAATTTCTTGAGAATTTCAAATAATTATCTACTAAATCTGACATCAGGAGGTTGGTTATCAATAAAAATTCAGTCAAATTAAAAATGTATATGAAATATATTAAACACAAGTTAATACAGAAATTTATAAAAAAAACAATATGTATGTACAACAAACAGCAAATAATTTTTAAAAAGCAGTAACAATATAATATACATAAAACAATAATATTAAATAAGTATTAAAACGAACAAGTTATATAATCATATACAACAAAATAAATTTTCACATCACTTCACGTACACATGCGTCTCGTATAAAAACACGAACCAAAAATGAAAATATAACTGATGTAACCTAAAAATAATAATACAGTGTAAAATAAAGGAAGATAACACTGAAAGTCACTAGAAATCACTAAGAATCTCACCAGCTTTGATGCCCTTTGGCGAGTATAACCGAAGAATTACGATGAGGCACCCGATGATCGTGTTGCCGTAATTTCGTATCTCAGCTTCACCCCCATGAGCCAATTTGTCAGTTGAGCTTCATTCATTCCAATTTATTTTTACTGTAAACACGGCGTGAGTTTTTGGGATCGGTGATTTAAAAATAGAAAAAAATAACGGTAAATGAAATGAAATTTCAAAAATCCTAATTGTCGACCGTAAAAACTAAGAATAAGAAATAAATAGTTGAGATAGAGGTCGTTATAATCTACAAAGTAGATGAATTTCAAAATACAAATTTGTAGCAGGACATCGGTAGTCAGGACCGTATTAGGAATCAATAACGAATGAAACAAATAGAAAGAAAAAAAAATTATTAAATTCAAACGCCTTAACGAACGACATGTTTCGGACTTATTCGTGGTATTACCCAACGAAATTGACCTCATCGGGCTCATATTGACAAAGAACATATAAAATTAAACTTACCATTCCATTCAATCGTTCATGTAAACCTTCCACGTGCTCTACACTAACCGAATGCCATACTAAGAAAATGTATTTTGAAAGTTAGTAAGCGTCCACTAGGGATATCTAAACTTACAAGTCTGTTATCTCACCAAACTAAAAAAAATAACGGTAAATGAAATGAAATTTCAAAAATCCTAATTGTCGACCGTAAAAACTAAGAATAAGAAATAAATAGTTGAGATAGAGGTCGTTATAATCTACAAAGTAGATGAATTTCAAAATACAAATTTGTAGCAGGACATCGGTAGTCAGGACCGTATTAGGAATCAATAACGAATGAAACAAATAGAAAGAAAAAAAAATTATTAAATTCAAACGCCTTAACGAACGACATGTTTCGGACTTATTCGTGGTATTACCCAACGAAATTGACCTCATCGGGCTCATATTGACAAAGAACATATAAAATTAAACTTACCATTCCATTCAATCGTTCATGTAAACCTTCCACGTGCTCTACACTAACCGAATGCCATACTAAGAAAATGTATTTTGAAAGTTAGTAAGCGTCCACTAGGGATATCTAAACTTACAAGTCTGTTATCTCACCAAACTAAAAAAAATAACGGTAAATGAAATGAAATTTCAAAAATCCTAATTGTCGACCGTAAAAACTAAGAATAAGAAATAAATAGTTGAGATAGAGGTCGTTATAATCTACAAAGTAGATGAATTTCAAAATACAAATTTGTAGCAGGACATCGGTAGTCAGGACCGTATTAGGAATCAATAACGAATGAAACAAATAGAAAGAAAAAAAAATTATTAAATTCAAACGCCTTAACGAACGACATGTTTCGGACTTATTCGTGGTATTACCCAACGAAATTGACCTCATCGGGCTCATATTGACAAAGAACATATAAAATTAAACTTACCATTCCATTCAATCGTTCATGTAAACCTTCCACGTGCTCTACACTAACCGAATGCCATACTAAGAAAATGTATTTTGAAAGTTAGTAAGCGTCCACTAGGGATATCTAAACTTACAAGTCTGTTATCTCACCAAACTAAAAAAATAACGGTAAATGAAATGAAATTTCAAAAATCCTAATTGTCGACCGTAAAAACTAAGAATAAGAAATAAATAGTTGAGATAGAGGTCGTTATAATCTACAAAGTAGATGAATTTCAAAATACAAATTTGTAGCAGGACATCGGTAGTCAGGACCGTATTAGGAATCAATAACGAATGAAACAAATAGAAAGAAAAAAAAAATTATTAAATTCAAACGCCTTAACGAACGACATGTTTCGGACTTATTCGTGGTATTACCCAACGAAATTGACCTCATCGGGCTCATATTGACAAAGAACATATAAAATTAAACTTACCATTCCATTCAATCGTTCATGTAAACCTTCCACGTGCTCTACACTAACCGAATGCCATACTAAGAAAATGTATTTTGAAAGTTAGTAAGCGTCCACTAGGGATATCTAAACTTACAAGTCTGTTATCTCACCAAACTAAAAAAATAACGGTAAATGAAATGAAATTTCAAAAATCCTAATTGTCGACCGTAAAAACTAAGAATAAGAAATAAATAGTTGAGATAGAGGTCGTTATAATCTACAAAGTAGATGAATTTCAAAATACAAATTTGTAGCAGGACATCGGTAGTCAGGACCGTATTAGGAATCAATAACGAATGAAACAAATAGAAAGAAAAAAAAATTATTAAATTCAAACGCCTTAACGAACGACATGTTTCGGACTTATTCGTGGTATTACCCAACGAAATTGACCTCATCGGGCTCATATTGACAAAGAACATATAAAATTAAACTTACCATTCCATTCAATCGTTCATGTAAACCTTCCACGTGCTCTACACTAACCGAATGCCATACTAAGAAAATGTATTTTGAAAGTTAGTAAGCGTCCACTAGGGATATCTAAACTTACAAGTCTGTTATCTCACCAAACTAAAAAAATAACGGTAAATGAAATGAAATTTCAAAAATCCTAATTGTCGACCGTAAAAACTAAGAATAAGAAATAAATAGTTGAGATAGAGGTCGTTATAATCTACAAAGTAGATGAATTTCAAAATACAAATTTGTAGCAGGACATCGGTAGTCAGGACCGTATTAGGAATCAATAACGAATGAAACAAATAGAAAGAAAAAAAAAAATTATTAAATTCAAACGCCTTAACGAACGACATGTTTCGGACTTATTCGTGGTATTACCCAACGAAATTGACCTCATCGGGCTCATATTGACAAAGAACATATAAAATTAAACTTACCATTCCATTCAATCGTTCATGTAAACCTTCCACGTGCTCTACACTAACCGAATGCCATACTAAGAAAATGTATTTTGAAAGTTAGTAAGCGTCCACTAGGGATATCTAAACTTACAAGTCTGTTATCTCACCAAACTAAAAAAATAACGGTAAATGAAATGAAATTTCAAAAATCCTAATTGTCGACCGTAAAAACTAAGAATAAGAAATAAATAGTTGAGATAGAGGTCGTTATAATCTACAAAGTAGATGAATTTCAAAATACAAATTTGTAGCAGGACATCGGTAGTCAGGACCGTATTAGGAATCAATAACGAATGAAACAAATAGAAAGAAAAAAAAATTATTAAATTCAAACGCCTTAACGAACGACATGTTTCGGACTTATTCGTGGTATTACCCAACGAAATTGACCTCATCGGGCTCATATTGACAAAGAACATATAAAATTAAACTTACCATTCCATTCAATCGTTCATGTAAACCTTCCACGTGCTCTACACTAACCGAATGCCATACTAAGAAAATGTATTTTGAAAGTTAGTAAGCGTCCACTAGGGATATCTAAACTTACAAGTCTGTTATCTCACCAAACTAAAAAAATAACGGTAAATGAAATGAAATTTCAAAAATCCTAATTGTCGACCGTAAAAACTAAGAATAAGAAATAAATAGTTGAGATAGAGGTCGTTATAATCTACAAAGTAGATGAATTTCAAAATACAAATTTGTAGCAGGACATCGGTAGTCAGGACCGTATTAGGAATCAATAACGAATGAAACAAATAGAAAGAAAAAAAAATTATTAAATTCAAACGCCTTAACGAACGACATGTTTCGGACTTATTCGTGGTATTACCCAACGAAATTGACCTCATCGGGCTCATATTGACAAAGAACATATAAAATTAAACTTACCATTCCATTCAATCGTTCATGTAAACCTTCCACGTGCTCTACACTAACCGAATGCCATACTAAGAAAATGTATTTTGAAAGTTAGTAAGCGTCCACTAGGGATATCTAAACTTACAAGTCTGTTATCTCACCAAACTAAAAAAATAACGGTAAATGAAATGAAATTTCAAAAATCCTAATTGTCGACCGTAAAAACTAAGAATAAGAAATAAATAGTTGAGATAGAGGTCGTTATAATCTACAAAGTAGATGAATTTCAAAATACAAATTTGTAGCAGGACATCGGTAGTCAGGACCGTATTAGGAATCAATAACGAGTGAAACAAATAGAAAGAAAAAAAAAATTATTAAATTCAAACGCCTTAACGAACGACATGTTTCGGACTTATTCGTGGTATTACCCAACGAAATTGACCTCATCGGGCTCATATTGACAAAGAACATATAAAATTAAACTTACCATTCCATTCAATCGTTCATGTAAACCTTCCACGTGCTCTACACTAACCGAATGCCATACTAAGAAAATGTATTTTGAAAGTTAGTAAGCGTCCACTAGGGATATCTAAACTTACAAGTCTGTTATCTCACCAAACTAAAAAAATAACGGTAAATGAAATGAAATTTCAAAAATCCTAATTGTCGACCGTAAAAACTAAGAATAAGAAATAAATAGTTGAGATAGAGGTCGTTATAATCTACAAAGTAGATGAATTTCAAAATACAAATTTGTAGCAGGACATCGGTAGTCAGGACCGTATTAGGAATCAATAACGAATGAAACAAATAGAAAGAAAAAAAAAATTATTAAATTCAAACGCCTTAACGAACGACATGTTTCGGACTTATTCGTGGTATTACCCAACGAAATTGACCTCATCGGGCTCATATTGACAAAGAACATATAAAATTAAACTTACCATTCCATTCAATCGTTCATGTAAACCTTCCACGTGCTCTACACTAACCGAATGCCATACTAAGAAAATGTATTTTGAAAGTTAGTAAGCGTCCACTAGGGATATCTAAACTTACAAGTCTGTTATCTCACCAAACTAAAAAAATAACGGTAAATGAAATGAAATTTCAAAAATCCTAATTGTCGACCGTAAAAACTAAGAATAAGAAATAAATAGTTGAGATAGAGGTCGTTATAATCTACAAAGTAGATGAATTTCAAAATACAAATTTGTAGCAGGACATCGGTAGTCAGGACCGTATTAGGAATCAATAACGAATGAAACAAATAGAAAGAAAAAAAATTATTAAATTCAAACGCCTTAACGAACGACATGTTTCGGACTTATTCGTGGTATTACCCAACGAAATTGACCTCATCGGGCTCATATTGACAAAGAACATATAAAATTAAACTTACCATTCCATTCAATCGTTCATGTAAACCTTCCACGTGCTCTACACTAACCGAATGCCATACTAAGAAAATGTATTTTGAAAGTTAGTAAGCGTCCACTAGGGATATCTAAACTTACAAGTCTGTTATCTCACCAAACTAAAAAAATAACGGTAAATGAAATGAAATTTCAAAAATCCTAATTGTCGACCGTAAAAACTAAGAATAAGAAATAAATAGTTGAGATAGAGGTCGTTATAATCTACAAAGTAGATGAATTTCAAAATACAAATTTGTAGCAGGACATCGGTAGTCAGGACCGTATTAGGAATCAATAACGAATGAAACAAATAGAAAGAAAAAAAAATTATTAAATTCAAACGCCTTAACGAACGACATGTTTCGGACTTATTCGTGGTATTACCCAACGAAATTGACCTCATCGGGCTCATATTGACAAAGAACATATAAAATTAAACTTACCATTCCATTCAATCGTTCATGTAAACCTTCCACGTGCTCTACACTAACCGAATGCCATACTAAGAAAATGTATTTTGAAAGTTAGTAAGCGTCCACTAGGGATATCTAAACTTACAAGTCTGTTATCTCACCAAACTAAAAAAATAACGGTAAATGAAATGAAATTTCAAAAATCCTAATTGTCGACCGTAAAAACTAAGAATAAGAAATAAATAGTTGAGATAGAGGTCGTTATAATCTACAAAGTAGATGAATTTCAAAATACAAATTTGTAGCAGGACATCGGTAGTCAGGACCGTATTAGGAATCAATAACGAATGAAACAAATAGAAAGAAAAAAAAATTATTAAATTCAAACGCCTTAACGAACGACATGTTTCGGACTTATTCGTGGTATTACCCAACGAAATTGACCTCATCGGGCTCATATTGACAAAGAACATATAAAATTAAACTTACCATTCCATTCAATCGTTCATGTAAACCTTCCACGTGCTCTACACTAACCGAATGCCATACTAAGAAAATGTATTTTGAAAGTTAGTAAGCGTCCACTAGGGATATCTAAACTTACAAGTCTGTTATCTCACCAAACTAAAAAAAATAACGGTAAATGAAATGAAATTTCAAAAATCCTAATTGTCGACCGTAAAAACTAAGAATAAGAAATAAATAGTTGAGATAGAGGTCGTTATAATCTACAAAGTAGATGAATTTCAAAATACAAATTTGTAGCAGGACATCGGTAGTCAGGACCGTATTAGGAATCAATAACGAATGAAACAAATAGAAAGAAAAAAAAATTATTAAATTCAAACGCCTTAACGAACGACATGTTTCGGACTTATTCGTGGTATTACCCAACGAAATTGACCTCATCGGGCTCATATTGACAAAGAACATATAAAATTAAACTTACCATTCCATTCAATCGTTCATGTAAACCTTCCACGTGCTCTACACTAACCGAATGCCATACTAAGAAAATGTATTTTGAAAGTTAGTAAGCGTCCACTAGGGATATCTAAACTTACAAGTCTGTTATCTCACCAAACTAAAAAAATAACGGTAAATGAAATGAAATTTCAAAAATCCTAATTGTCGACCGTAAAAACTAAGAATAAGAAATAAATAGTTGAGATAGAGGTCGTTATAATCTACAAAGTAGATGAATTTCAAAATACAAATTTGTAGCAGGACATCGGTAGTCAGGACCGTATTAGGAATCAATAACGAATGAAACAAATAGAAAGAAAAAAAAATTTTTAAATTCAAACGCCTTAACGAACGACATGTTTCGGACTTATTCGTGGTATTACCCAACGAAATTGACCTCATCGGGCTCATATTGACAAAGAACATATAAAATTAAACTTACCATTCCATTCAATCGTTCATGTAAACCTTCCACGTGCTCTACACTAACCGAATGCCATACTAAGAAAATGTATTTTGAAAGTTAGTAAGCGTCCACTAGGGATATCTAAACTTACAAGTCTGTTATCTCACCAAACTAAAAAAATAACGGTAAATGAAATGAAATTTCAAAAATCCTAATTGTCGACCGTAAAAACTAAGAATAAGAAATAAATAGTTGAGATAGAGGTCGTTATAATCTACAAAGTAGATGAATTTCAAAATACAAATTTGTAGCAGGACATCGGTAGTCAGGACCGTATTAGGAATCAATAACGAATGAAACAAATAGAAAGAAAAAAAAAATTATTAAATTCAAACGCCTTAACGAACGACATGTTTCGGACTTATTCGTGGTATTACCCAACGAAATTGACCTCATCGGGCTCATATTGACAAAGAACATATAAAATTAAACTTACCATTCCATTCAATCGTTCATGTAAACCTTCCACGTGCTCTACACTAACCGAATGCCATACTAAGAAAATGTATTTTGAAAGTTAGTAAGCGTCCACTAGGGATATCTAAACTTACAAGTCTGTTATCTCACCAAACTAAAAAAATAACGGTAAATGAAATGAAATTTCAAAAATCCTAATTGTCGACCGTAAAAACTAAGAATAAGAAATAAATAGTTGAGATAGAGGTCGTTATAATCTACAAAGTAGATGAATTTCAAAATACAAATTTGTAGCAGGACATCGGTAGTCAGGACCGTATTAGGAATCAATAACGAATGAAACAAATAGAAAGAAAAAAAAAATTATTAAATTCAAACGCCTTAACGAACGACATGTTTCGGACTTATTCGTGGTATTACCCAACGAAATTGACCTCATCGGGCTCATATTGACAAAGAACATATAAAATTAAACTTACCATTCCATTCAATCGTTCATGTAAACCTTCCACGTGCTCTACACTAACCGAATGCCATACTAAGAAAATGTATTTTGAAAGTTAGTAAGCGTCCACTAGGGATATCTAAACTTACAAGTCTGTTATCTCACCAAACTAAAAAAATAACGGTAAATGAAATGAAATTTCAAAAATCCTAATTGTCGACCGTAAAAACTAAGAATAAGAAATAAATAGTTGAGATAGAGGTCGTTATAATCTACAAAGTAGATGAATTTCAAAATACAAATTTGTAGCAGGACATCGGTAGTCAGGACCGTATTAGGAATCAATAACGAATGAAACAAATAGAAAGAAAAAAAAATTATTAAATTCAAACGCCTTAACGAACGACATGTTTCGGACTTATTCGTGGTATTACCCAACGAAATTGACCTCATCGGGCTCATATTGACAAAGAACATATAAAATTAAACTTACCATTCCATTCAATCGTTCATGTAAACCTTCCACGTGCTCTACACTAACCGAATGCCATACTAAGAAAATGTATTTTGAAAGTTAGTAAGCGTCCACTAGGGATATCTAAACTTACAAGTCTGTTAGTTTGTCAAGTCTTTAGTTTGGTGAGATAACAGACTTGTAAGTTTAGATATCCCTAGTGGACGCTTACTAACTTTCAAAATACATTTTCTTAGTATGGCATTCGGTTAGTGTAGAGCACGTGGAAGGTTTACATGAACGATTGAATGGAATGGTAAGTTTAATTTTATATGTTCTTTGTCAATATGAGCCCGATGAGGTCAATTTCGTTGGGTAATACCACGAATAAGTCCGAAACATGTCGTTCGTTAAGGCGTTTGAATTTAATAATTTTTTTTTTCTTTCTATTTGTTTCATTCGTTATTGATTCCTAATACGGTCCTGACTACCGATGTCCTGCTACAAATTTGTATTTTGAAATTCATCTACTTTGTAGATTATAACGACCTCTATCTCAACTATTTATTTCTTATTCTTAGTTTTTACGGTCGACAATTAGGATTTTTGAAATTTCATTTCATTTACCGTTATTTTTTTAGTTTGGTGAGATAACAGACTTGTAAGTTTAGATATCCCTAGTGGACGCTTACTAACTTTCAAAATACATTTTCTTAGTATGGCATTCGGTTAGTGTAGAGCACGTGGAAGGTTTACATGAACGATTGAATGGAATGGTAAGTTTAATTTTATATGTTCTTTGTCAATATGAGCCCGATGAGGTCAATTTCGTTGGGTAATACCACGAATAAGTCCGAAACATGTCGTTCGTTAAGGCGTTTGAATTTAATAATTTTTTTTTTTTCTTTCTATTTGTTTCATTCGTTATTGATTCCTAATACGGTCCTGACTACCGATGTCCTGCTACAAATTTGTATTTTGAAATTCATCTACTTTGTAGATTATAACGACCTCTATCTCAACTATTTATTTCTTATTCTTAGTTTTTACGGTCGACAATTAGGATTTTTGAAATTTCATTTCATTTACCGTTATTTTTTTAGTTTGGTGAGATAACAGACTTGTAAGTTTAGATATCCCTAGTGGACGCTTACTAACTTTCAAAATACATTTTCTTAGTATGGCATTCGGTTAGTGTAGAGCACGTGGAAGGTTTACATGAACGATTGAATGGAATGGTAAGTTTAATTTTATATGTTCTTTGTCAATATGAGCCCGATGAGGTCAATTTCGTTGGGTAATACCACGAATAAGTCCGAAACATGTCGTTCGTTAAGGCGTTTGAATTTAATAATTTTTTTTTCTTTCTATTTGTTTCATTCGTTATTGATTCCTAATACGGTCCTGACTACCGATGTCCTGCTACAAATTTGTATTTTGAAATTCATCTACTTTGTAGATTATAACGACCTCTATCTCAACTATTTATTTCTTATTCTTAGTTTTTACGGTCGACAATTAGGATTTTTGAAATTTCATTTCATTTACCGTTATTTTTTTAGTTTGGTGAGATAACAGACTTGTAAGTTTAGATATCCCTAGTGGACGCTTACTAACTTTCAAAATACATTTTCTTAGTATGGCATTCGGTTAGTGTAGAGCACGTGGAAGGTTTACATGAACGATTGAATGGAATGGTAAGTTTAATTTTATATGTTCTTTGTCAATATGAGCCCGATGAGGTCAATTTCGTTGGGTAATACCACGAATAAGTCCGAAACATGTCGTTCGTTAAGGCGTTTGAATTTAATAATTTTTTTTTCTTTCTATTTGTTTCATTCGTTATTGATTCCTAATACGGTCCTGACTACCGATGTCCTGCTACAAATTTGTATTTTGAAATTCATCTACTTTGTAGATTATAACGACCTCTATCTCAACTATTTATTTCTTATTCTTAGTTTTTACGGTCGACAATTAGGATTTTTGAAATTTCATTTCATTTACCGTTATTTTTTTAGTTTGGTGAGATAACAGACTTGTAAGTTTAGATATCCCTAGTGGACGCTTACTAACTTTCAAAATACATTTTCTTAGTATGGCATTCGGTTAGTGTAGAGCACGTGGAAGGTTTACATGAACGATTGAATGGAATGGTAAGTTTAATTTTATATGTTCTTTGTCAATATGAGCCCGATGAGGTCAATTTCGTTGGGTAATACCACGAATAAGTCCGAAACATGTCGTTCGTTAAGGCGTTTGAATTTAATAATTTTTTTTTCTTTCTATTTGTTTCATTCGTTATTGATTCCTAATACGGTCCTGACTACCGATGTCCTGCTACAAATTTGTATTTTGAAATTCATCTACTTTGTAGATTATAACGACCTCTATCTCAACTATTTATTTCTTATTCTTAGTTTTTACGGTCGACAATTAGGATTTTTGAAATTTCATTTCATTTACCGTTATTTTTTTAGTTTGGTGAGATAACAGACTTGTAAGTTTAGATATCCCTAGTGGACGCTTACTAACTTTCAAAATACATTTTCTTAGTATGGCATTCGGTTAGTGTAGAGCACGTGGAAGGTTTACATGAACGATTGAATGGAATGGTAAGTTTAATTTTATATGTTCTTTGTCAATATGAGCCCGATGAGGTCAATTTCGTTGGGTAATACCACGAATAAGTCCGAAACATGTCGTTCGTTAAGGCGTTTGAATTTAATAATTTTTTTTTCTTTCTATTTGTTTCATTCGTTATTGATTCCTAATACGGTCCTGACTACCGATGTCCTGCTACAAATTTGTATTTTGAAATTCATCTACTTTGTAGATTATAACGACCTCTATCTCAACTATTTATTTCTTATTCTTAGTTTTTACGGTCGACAATTAGGATTTTTGAAATTTCATTTCATTTACCGTTATTTTTTTAGTTTGGTGAGATAACAGACTTGTAAGTTTAGATATCCCTAGTGGACGCTTACTAACTTTCAAAATACATTTTCTTAGTATGGCATTCGGTTAGTGTAGAGCACGTGGAAGGTTTACATGAACGATTGAATGGAATGGTAAGTTTAATTTTATATGTTCTTTGTCAATATGAGCCCGATGAGGTCAATTTCGTTGGGTAATACCACGAATAAGTCCGAAACATGTCGTTCGTTAAGGCGTTTGAATTTAATAATTTTTTTTTTTTTTCTTTCTATTTGTTTCATTCGTTATTGATTCCTAATACGGTCCTGACTACCGATGTCCTGCTACAAATTTGTATTTTGAAATTCATCTACTTTGTAGATTATAACGACCTCTATCTCAACTATTTATTTCTTATTCTTAGTTTTTACGGTCGACAATTAGGATTTTTGAAATTTCATTTCATTTACCGTTATTTTTTTAGTTTGGTGAGATAACAGACTTGTAAGTTTAGATATCCCTAGTGGACGCTTACTAACTTTCAAAATACATTTTCTTAGTATGGCATTCGGTTAGTGTAGAGCACGTGGAAGGTTTACATGAACGATTGAATGGAATGGTAAGTTTAATTTTATATGTTCTTTGTCAATATGAGCCCGATGAGGTCAATTTCGTTGGGTAATACCACGAATAAGTCCGAAACATGTCGTTCGTTAAGGCGTTTGAATTTAATAATTTTTTTTTCTTTCTATTTGTTTCATTCGTTATTGATTCCTAATACGGTCCTGACTACCGATGTCCTGCTACAAATTTGTATTTTGAAATTCATCTACTTTGTAGATTATAACGACCTCTATCTCAACTATTTATTTCTTATTCTTAGTTTTTACGGTCGACAATTAGGATTTTTGAAATTTCATTTCATTTACCGTTATTTTTTTAGTTTGGTGAGATAACAGACTTGTAAGTTTAGATATCCCTAGTGGACGCTTACTAACTTTCAAAATACATTTTCTTAGTATGGCATTCGGTTAGTGTAGAGCACGTGGAAGGTTTACATGAACGATTGAATGGAATGGTAAGTTTAATTTTATATGTTCTTTGTCAATATGAGCCCGATGAGGTCAATTTCGTTGGGTAATACCACGAATAAGTCCGAAACATGTCGTTCGTTAAGGCGTTTGAATTTAATAATTTTTTTTTTCTTTCTATTTGTTTCATTCGTTATTGATTCCTAATACGGTCCTGACTACCGATGTCCTGCTACAAATTTGTATTTTGAAATTCATCTACTTTGTAGATTATAACGACCTCTATCTCAACTATTTATTTCTTATTCTTAGTTTTTACGGTCGACAATTAGGATTTTTGAAATTTCATTTCATTTACCGTTATTTTTTTAGTTTGGTGAGATAACAGACTTGTAAGTTTAGATATCCCTAGTGGACGCTTACTAACTTTCAAAATACATTTTCTTAGTATGGCATTCGGTTAGTGTAGAGCACGTGGAAGGTTTACATGAACGATTGAATGGAATGGTAAGTTTAATTTTATATGTTCTTTGTCAATATGAGCCCGATGAGGTCAATTTCGTTGGGTAATACCACGAATAAGTCCGAAACATGTCGTTCGTTAAGGCGTTTGAATTTAATAATTTTTTTTTCTTTCTATTTGTTTCATTCGTTATTGATTCCTAATACGGTCCTGACTACCGATGTCCTGCTACAAATTTGTATTTTGAAATTCATCTACTTTGTAGATTATAACGACCTCTATCTCAACTATTTATTTCTTATTCTTAGTTTTTACGGTCGACAATTAGGATTTTTGAAATTTCATTTCATTTACCGTTATTTTTTTAGTTTGGTGAGATAACAGACTTGTAAGTTTAGATATCCCTAGTGGACGCTTACTAACTTTCAAAATACATTTTCTTAGTATGGCATTCGGTTAGTGTAGAGCACGTGGAAGGTTTACATGAACGATTGAATGGAATGGTAAGTTTAATTTTATATGTTCTTTGTCAATATGAGCCCGATGAGGTCAATTTCGTTGGGTAATACCACGAATAAGTCCGAAACATGTCGTTCGTTAAGGCGTTTGAATTTAATAATTTTTTTTTCTTTCTATTTGTTTCATTCGTTATTGATTCCTAATACGGTCCTGACTACCGATGTCCTGCTACAAATTTGTATTTTGAAATTCATCTACTTTGTAGATTATAACGACCTCTATCTCAACTATTTATTTCTTATTCTTAGTTTTTACGGTCGACAATTAGGATTTTTGAAATTTCATTTCATTTACCGTTATTTTTTTAGTTTGGTGAGATAACAGACTTGTAAGTTTAGATATCCCTAGTGGACGCTTACTAACTTTCAAAATACATTTTCTTAGTATGGCATTCGGTTAGTGTAGAGCACGTGGAAGGTTTACATGAACGATTGAATGGAATGGTAAGTTTAATTTTATATGTTCTTTGTCAATATGAGCCCGATGAGGTCAATTTCGTTGGGTAATACCACGAATAAGTCCGAAACATGTCGTTCGTTAAGGCGTTTGAATTTAATAATTTTTTTTTTTCTTTCTATTTGTTTCATTCGTTATTGATTCCTAATACGGTCCTGACTACCGATGTCCTGCTACAAATTTGTATTTTGAAATTCATCTACTTTGTAGATTATAACGACCTCTATCTCAACTATTTATTTCTTATTCTTAGTTTTTACGGTCGACAATTAGGATTTTTGAAATTTCATTTCATTTACCGTTATTTTTTTAGTTTGGTGAGATAACAGACTTGTAAGTTTAGATATCCCTAGTGGACGCTTACTAACTTTCAAAATACATTTTCTTAGTATGGCATTCGGTTAGTGTAGAGCACGTGGAAGGTTTACATGAACGATTGAATGGAATGGTAAGTTTAATTTTATATGTTCTTTGTCAATATGAGCCCGATGAGGTCAATTTCGTTGGGTAATACCACGAATAAGTCCGAAACATGTCGTTCGTTAAGGCGTTTGAATTTAATAATTTTTTTTTCTTTCTATTTGTTTCATTCGTTATTGATTCCTAATACGGTCCTGACTACCGATGTCCTGCTACAAATTTGTATTTTGAAATTCATCTACTTTGTAGATTATAACGACCTCTATCTCAACTATTTATTTCTTATTCTTAGTTTTTACGGTCGACAATTAGGATTTTTGAAATTTCATTTCATTTACCGTTATTTTTTTAGTTTGGTGAGATAACAGACTTGTAAGTTTAGATATCCCTAGTGGACGCTTACTAACTTTCAAAATACATTTTCTTAGTATGGCATTCGGTTAGTGTAGAGCACGTGGAAGGTTTACATGAACGATTGAATGGAATGGTAAGTTTAATTTTATATGTTCTTTGTCAATATGAGCCCGATGAGGTCAATTTCGTTGGGTAATACCACGAATAAGTCCGAAACATGTCGTTCGTTAAGGCGTTTGAATTTAATAATTTTTTTTTCTTTCTATTTGTTTCATTCGTTATTGATTCCTAATACGGTCCTGACTACCGATGTCCTGCTACAAATTTGTATTTTGAAATTCATCTACTTTGTAGATTATAACGACCTCTATCTCAACTATTTATTTCTTATTCTTAGTTTTTACGGTCGACAATTAGGATTTTTGAAATTTCATTTCATTTACCGTTATTTTTTTAGTTTGGTGAGATAACAGACTTGTAAGTTTAGATATCCCTAGTGGACGCTTACTAACTTTCAAAATACATTTTCTTAGTATGGCATTCGGTTAGTGTAGAGCACGTGGAAGGTTTACATGAACGATTGAATGGAATGGTAAGTTTAATTTTATATGTTCTTTGTCAATATGAGCCCGATGAGGTCAATTTCGTTGGGTAATACCACGAATAAGTCCGAAACATGTCGTTCGTTAAGGCGTTTGAATTTAATAATTTTTTTTTCTTTCTATTTGTTTCATTCGTTATTGATTCCTAATACGGTCCTGACTACCGATGTCCTGCTACAAATTTGTATTTTGAAATTCATCTACTTTGTAGATTATAACGACCTCTATCTCAACTATTTATTTCTTATTCTTAGTTTTTACGGTCGACAATTAGGATTTTTGAAATTTCATTTCATTTACCGTTATTTTTTTAGTTTGGTGAGATAACAGACTTGTAAGTTTAGATATCCCTAGTGGACGCTTACTAACTTTCAAAATACATTTTCTTAGTATGGCATTCGGTTAGTGTAGAGCACGTGGAAGGTTTACATGAACGATTGAATGGAATGGTAAGTTTAATTTTATATGTTCTTTGTCAATATGAGCCCGATGAGGTCAATTTCGTTGGGTAATACCACGAATAAGTCCGAAACATGTCGTTCGTTAAGGCGTTTGAATTTAATAATTTTTTTTTCTTTCTATTTGTTTCATTCGTTATTGATTCCTAATACGGTCCTGACTACCGATGTCCTGCTACAAATTTGTATTTTGAAATTCATCTACTTTGTAGATTATAACGACCTCTATCTCAACTATTTATTTCTTATTCTTAGTTTTTACGGTCGACAATTAGGATTTTTGAAATTTCATTTCATTTACCGTTATTTTTTTAGTTTGGTGAGATAACAGACTTGTAAGTTTAGATATCCCTAGTGGACGCTTACTAACTTTCAAAATACATTTTCTTAGTATGGCATTCGGTTAGTGTAGAGCACGTGGAAGGTTTACATGAACGATTGAATGGAATGGTAAGTTTAATTTTATATGTTCTTTGTCAATATGAGCCCGATGAGGTCAATTTCGTTGGGTAATACCACGAATAAGTCCGAAACATGTCGTTCGTTAAGGCGTTTGAATTTAATAATTTTTTTTTTTCTTTCTATTTGTTTCATTCGTTATTGATTCCTAATACGGTCCTGACTACCGATGTCCTGCTACAAATTTGTATTTTGAAATTCATCTACTTTGTAGATTATAACGACCTCTATCTCAACTATTTATTTCTTATTCTTAGTTTTTACGGTCGACAATTAGGATTTTTGAAATTTCATTTCATTTACCGTTATTTTTTTAGTTTGGTGAGATAACAGACTTGTAAGTTTAGATATCCCTAGTGGACGCTTACTAACTTTCAAAATACATTTTCTTAGTATGGCATTCGGTTAGTGTAGAGCACGTGGAAGGTTTACATGAACGATTGAATGGAATGGTAAGTTTAATTTTATATGTTCTTTGTCAATATGAGCCCGATGAGGTCAATTTCGTTGGGTAATACCACGAATAAGTCCGAAACATGTCGTTCGTTAAGGCGTTTGAATTTAATAATTTTTTTTTCTTTCTATTTGTTTCATTCGTTATTGATTCCTAATACGGTCCTGACTACCGATGTCCTGCTACAAATTTGTATTTTGAAATTCATCTACTTTGTAGATTATAACGACCTCTATCTCAACTATTTATTTCTTATTCTTAGTTTTTACGGTCGACAATTAGGATTTTTGAAATTTCATTTCATTTACCGTTATTTTTTTAGTTTGGTGAGATAACAGACTTGTAAGTTTAGATATCCCTAGTGGACGCTTACTAACTTTCAAAATACATTTTCTTAGTATGGCATTCGGTTAGTGTAGAGCACGTGGAAGGTTTACATGAACGATTGAATGGAATGGTAAGTTTAATTTTATATGTTCTTTGTCAATATGAGCCCGATGAGGTCAATTTCGTTGGGTAATACCACGAATAAGTCCGAAACATGTCGTTCGTTAAGGCGTTTGAATTTAATAATTTTTTTTTCTTTCTATTTGTTTCATTCGTTATTGATTCCTAATACGGTCCTGACTACCGATGTCCTGCTACAAATTTGTATTTTGAAATTCATCTACTTTGTAGATTATAACGACCTCTATCTCAACTATTTATTTCTTATTCTTAGTTTTTACGGTCGACAATTAGGATTTTTGAAATTTCATTTCATTTACCGTTATTTTTTTAGTTTGGTGAGATAACAGACTTGTAAGTTTAGATATCCCTAGTGGACGCTTACTAACTTTCAAAATACATTTTCTTAGTATGGCATTCGGTTAGTGTAGAGCACGTGGAAGGTTTACATGAACGATTGAATGGAATGGTAAGTTTAATTTTATATGTTCTTTGTCAATATGAGCCCGATGAGGTCAATTTCGTTGGGTAATACCACGAATAAGTCCGAAACATGTCGTTCGTTAAGGCGTTTGAATTTAATAATTTTTTTTTCTTTCTATTTGTTTCATTCGTTATTGATTCCTAATACGGTCCTGACTACCGATGTCCTGCTACAAATTTGTATTTTGAAATTCATCTACTTTGTAGATTATAACGACCTCTATCTCAACTATTTATTTCTTATTCTTAGTTTTTACGGTCGACAATTAGGATTTTTGAAATTTCATTTCATTTACCGTTATTTTTTTAGTTTGGTGAGATAACAGACTTGTAAGTTTAGATATCCCTAGTGGACGCTTACTAACTTTCAAAATACATTTTCTTAGTATGGCATTCGGTTAGTGTAGAGCACGTGGAAGGTTTACATGAACGATTGAATGGAATGGTAAGTTTAATTTTATATGTTCTTTGTCAATATGAGCCCGATGAGGTCAATTTCGTTGGGTAATACCACGAATAAGTCCGAAACATGTCGTTCGTTAAGGCGTTTGAATTTAATAATTTTTTTTTCTTTCTATTTGTTTCATTCGTTATTGATTCCTAATACGGTCCTGACTACCGATGTCCTGCTACAAATTTGTATTTTGAAATTCATCTACTTTGTAGATTATAACGACCTCTATCTCAACTATTTATTTCTTATTCTTAAAAATAGAAGTTCAAAACATATGGTGGCTCCATTCTCCCCTTAAAGGTAAGTACTCCATCAAATTGTTTTTTCAATATTTTCATAATATGTAATACTTAATTTTAATTGATCAAAATTTTTCGTTTTTGTATTTTGTTTTTCCATAATTTATTTGTAAACAATCTGTATTTTAAATTTAGCATTAAAAATGTGTCAATAAAGAATCCGACACGTCTGACATTATTATTAACTATTAACAAACTCAATTCTTAAAATGGAAGGTCAACGAATATTGCAATATTTTAGCCAAATTTTAACTAAACATTGTCACGTGTTTAAACAAAATTTTTGAGGTTAAATAATTCTTAAAATAATTCTTAAAACGGCACTGCCATTGTTTAGTTATTTGTTTTTATCTGGTAAGTCATCTTCAATTTAAAGCAGTTTTTAAATTTCATAATTTCGATTTATTTTGTATATATTTTCTTGCTTCTCATTATTTTTGGATTTTTCTTATGTTATATACGACTGATGATCGAAAATAATCGTGAAATAAGAGCCTTTACTTCGCATTACAAAATTTTTTATTTTAAAATGTTATATTTTTTTTTATTTCAAAAATTTTTTTTTAAAAACGTGGTAAAAATTCGAAAATTCTTTTCAAATTTACTTTTAGAGGAACTTATAAGGAGAATAAGGGCTTTTATATCGTATTACAAAGTTTCTATTTTAAATTTTTATCATTTTTTTATTTCAAAAATTCTTAGTCAGTATTTAGAGATTTTTTTATCAATTTTCATTTTTATTTTTCTTGTTTATTCAAATATTCTAAGTCCAGACCTGTTAAATGCAAATTAATGTATTTTTAAATATTATTTTTCTATACTATCCACTTAAAAAAATTCATTTTTTATGTTCTCTTTCTATTAAAAGATTAAGTAACGTTAGTTTTATAGTACGTTGAATAAGATAAATTACTGACAAAAAAATTAATAATTTTGATTTCAAAAATTGAAGTTTTCCATGATTAATTTCTCAAGTGCCCCATTTGAGCCCCAACAAAAAATATAATAGAAAATAAATTATTATGAATTATTCAAACCAAGGCGTGGCTTATGCGCATTCAAGTTTCCAACCGCAGTTCTAAACACGTGAGGCACCCTGTATACCACTAGCTCTTTCTTTTGTCATAACCTCATAACCATACAAAATAAATTCAAACATTTTATTTGACAGTCTTATTGTTTACTAAATATTATACCTCCAGATATAATTCTAAATAAATTAATGATACATTTTATATAATATACGAATTATCGATGCATAATAATTCTTTAAACAATTCAAACATTCTATTTATCTCTGTAACAGTGTCTGTAAACTTACCTTAAATTTATTTGTCGATGTTGACAGAAGTGCGCAAGCGTAATAACCTATAAATTTCGTTCAGCCATTGGTGTTGATCGCCTATTTCAGTATCTAAAAAGGAGATATTTCGTTAAAAAGAATTAATAAATCAAGGTAGGATAAAATCATTAATCAATTAACGATTTTTGCATCAATAAAAAATTTAATTTTACGACTTGTTGGCATAATTACGTCGTGTAACGTAAAATAACTTTTCATTAAATTGCCACCTAAGCCTAGCCTCGGGCATCGAAATGTGCTTTTGTGTACGTTAATTCAAAATTTTAAATTTCAACTAAATTCAAAAGCCTCACTTGTACTCACAATTTTCGAACCGATTATTTAAATTTTACTCCGTATCATTTTATTAAATTCACATGTGTTTTTATTACTATAAATAGTACCCACCATATTTGTGTTGCCTTTTAAGTTCAAAATTTGTAGAAATAAAATTTTATTACCATTCAGAGCGGATTTTATAGTAAGATTTTACGAATTCGTATTGCACTAGAATTTTTTTTAAAGTGAGGTTATGTTATAAATTTGTGTTTTTGCAGAATGACGGACTCTATGAATTTTGGTCCCGAGTGGTTGAGGAATCTGTCGTCGGAAGGTTCGACCGCTGGTATTACCGGTGGAGGTGGAGGAGGTACACGATATCAGCTAGCAGAATACAGGTACGCTTGATTTAGAATTTATGCCCATTTTAACTACTGATTGCATAGATATGGAAGAGAAGAAATGTTGGCACTATTTGAAAAAGGTACTAAAGCTCCACAATCTTTAACATCATTTGCACCTTTATATTCAGAACAGGTTTTACCACCTTTAGCACTTTTACCTCATGGTGAAGAAGAGGTGAGAAGGTTTTAGTTTGAATGTAGGTTTGTACTTAAGGAATGCTTTTAGAGAGGATGGCCATTGCGATCTGTCCCACCTGTGGGTGTAATTAGAGGCAGGGGTGGTTCTTTAGAAAGAGGTGGTCGTGTTAATAGAGGAAGGGGTGCTTATCAGTCATATGGTCGTGGTTATGACAATAACGGTGGTGGTGGTTGGAATGTTGGTGCAGAACCCACCGAATGGAGCCCCAGGAAAGATTTCACACGTGGCTCGTCTGTGGACAATTGGAGAAAGAGTCGCACTGGAGAGGATGATGATGGTTGGAGATCAAACGCCCACAATCGTCCTCCATTGGAAAAATGGGGTCGTTCTACAAGTTGGAGAGATGGCGGGGACGGAATGGAAGATCGAGCAGCACCCGAACGAAATAACCGAACCAGTTGGCAGGAGGGAACGAGGGGAGGTTCTCATCGACGTACCTGGGATGGTGAGGACCATTTACCTGAATGGGCAATGGAAAATCCTAGCGAATCGGGTGGCACATTTGATTCCAGCGGTGCTTTTCATGGATCCGATGAGGAACAGGTAAATTTCTCTAAATCTAAAGTTGCCTTTTTTAAATTTGAGTTTAAATTTAGAGGGAACACAAAAATGTGCACAAAAAGGACGTTCCTTTACAAAAATCAGTTTCTCAACAAATTATAACTACAAAAAGCCATCCCGCAACTCTATCCACATCACAATCAACCCTGTCACTGTCAAAATCAACAGAAAATGACATCAGATTGCCACAATCGGAACCACCGCATAAGGAACCAAAGCAATTAGATACGAAACAAACCACTGAAGCTAAAAAAGTAGAAAATAAAATTGACTCTAAAATTAAAGAAAGTGTGAAAGAATTGAAAAAAGAACATAAAGAACAAATATGTGATAAGCAAAACGATGTCAATCATTCTATTAATACTTTAAATTTGAACGGAACAGAAGATTTAGATATGAACAATAAAGTCGAAGAAGAATTTCAGCGTATGCAAGAGGATATAGTGAAAAAATTGATGGTTGACGAAGAAACGCCCAGAAAAATTAATTTAGAAAATTTCGGTATTTCCTCAAATGTGGTTAACACAACTTTACCTCCACCAAACTTGGTTCAACCCTTGCAGCAGGATAAATGGTACTATCAGGATCCACAGGTAATTTAATGTCAACTTGAAATTTTAAAGAAATATAACGAACAACATTTTTTTATCTTCAGGGTGAGTTGCAAGGTCCGTTTTCACCATCTGAAATGGGCGAGTGGTTCAGGGCCGGATATTTTACCTCAAACTTGTTAGTTAAAAGAATGAGCGATGATTCTTTTTATCGTTTGGGCGAATTAGTGGCTTTGTGTACTGGCAATCCATTCCAAACGAATATTCGAATTCCCCCCTTAAAGCCAGATATTTCAAATATAGATCCTGAATTAATTCAGTTACAAATTTTGCAAAGACAATTGGCTTTAAATAGACAACAAAATACAAGTATGAGAGTTTTGAATCATCCTCCAGAACCATGGAACAACATTCCAAACATTCAACAAAGAGAATTAATTGCTCAACAAGTGCTCACACATTCACAAGTAATGTTTTAAAATATCAAGTTATAATATGGGCCTAATGTGAGATTTTTATTTACAGTTTTTACAACAGCAACAACAACCCCCACCTCCACCAACCAATCCTTTAATGCAAATGATCAGTCAAATGCAGCAAGTAAGTTTTTTCTTCTTGAATAGGTCTATGAGTTCAATATGACTTGATCAAGTTTTTATATAATAACCCAAAACATTGGAAAGTATAAAAATTGTTTTTTTATTAAAAAATATTAATTATAATTATTATCAACAAATTAACTTAAAAAACCATGTGCTATTTATTTATGAGCATGTGATATGTTGTAGCTTGCTGAGCTTACAAGCCACTTATATTTGAAAACTTAGCATTTTTGAATTTTGTAGTTCACAATAATTACAGGTGTTTTTGAGTAATGTTTTCAAGTTATTGATAAAAAAATAATATAACAATTAAAGATAGGTGATAATCAGTAAAACAATAAATTATTGAATTCACTTAATTTTATGACACTTAATGAGATTTCAGAACAATGCAATTTTAATTTACAATGTGAAAAATGCATTTTCATTTCTTTTTGCATAAATAACTTTCACTTAAACTTTAACATCTTATCTAGCTGAATATCAGAAAATATACTTACTTAATAATTAATAGTGGTCTAACCTTTAAATTGATTTTTTAAATTATGTTATATTAATAATGGGTTTATTACTATTGTATTAACCACACTGCACTGAAGCTTAAACTTATTGTGCACCCCTGCACAGAGTGTTGATACTGGCAGGAAGGCCGAGCTGAGATATTTTGTCGGTTCGCCATTCGAACACGAAACTCCCGCTCGTTACTCAACCAGCTATCATATCACACCACTACTGTGGACTTTTCATAGCCCATAGATCGATATTGGGCTTTTTTAGATCAGCAGTGTAGCGTGGTCATGGTTGAGTAGCGAACCGCGGTCTGCCACGTTCGAGTATGTTGATTTAAGCATTGCACCACACTGCTGGTCAATAATGGGTTAATATTAAATAAACTATTTCGGGGGATCTGTCACGATTTCCATTCCAAGATTTGAACTTTTTCCTATTGACTATTGGAAAGAGGACACTTTTCTAAGCATACTAGAACGAAACTTTTGTTGGGCTATAAATTAGTTCTCGAAAAAATCGAATTTTAAAAATCAAAAATTTGCATGTATTTTAGATATATGTTTCAACATGATAGGTCATTGTTGAGTTAGGCAAAAAAATAAAACAGACCCTTCGGACGCCTTCGGTGTCCTCCAGGCCTGTTTTATTTTTTCACCTAACACATGACAATTTAAAAATATCTCTGTAGAATGGCAGAACTTGCCAACGGAGAAACACGAAGCAATAGAACTCGTTCAGGTGTCAACAGCAACTGACAACATTAAGAGTCAAAGCACACGCACCGTCAACAGAAATAAGAGCGGGGACTCAACGTGCGAGTTGATATTACATCTCCCTGCTTTTCGTAATTTTAAAATGCCGTTATTTCGACAACAAATGCATAATCTAAAAAAGTGTTTGTGTTAATATACTCATAAAATTGTATTAGAAAAAAGTTCAATTCTTGGGATGGAAATAGTGATAGTAACCTATTTCAGTACCAGACGTAAAAAGCCACTAATTGAAATTTTTCGTCCTGAGACAATAAACTAAATAACTCCAAAACAGCTGGATTTTCTTAAAGATTAGATGGCGTTGACAAAAAAAGCCATCAACATTATTATTTCAACAAAATCAATAAATCAAACAAAATTATTTCTCACAAAATTTAATTTGTTGCTTAGGACTATTATATTTGTTCATTGAGTTCAATTTTATAATAGTCGAATAAACCTGGTGAAACGTTATACCTAGTATAACTATGATGCCAACAATTGTTATTTTGGATAAGTTTATCCGACTATTTAAAAATTAATCTTCAGAATTCTAATTTAGCTGGACTTTTTCCTTCTGGAACTAAAACAAATTACACATGTCTTATCTAGATAAACTTATTTTTGAACATCCAGAGGTTCTGTTCTTGCTGGCGATGTCTTTTCCTGCATTCTCTTGAACGCCGTTGATGTCTTTGCTAGCGGTTTCGATGTTGATGACACTTTTAACTCGTGTTGTTACCTTTTTTACTGGTGGTTGCGTTGTAATGGAGCATCGTTCTTCACCCATAAGTATTTATGCCAAAAAATCCCTGCAACTAATCGCAGTGATCAATTGCATGAAAAAATCTCCTCGTGTAAAGTGCCATTAACAAGCACAGTCTATCACATAGTTCATCTCCTCCATGCTTAATCAATCAGTTCTATGTTTATATCATCTTTTCCAGGTGGTATACCATTTTTCATTTTTTGTATTATTGTAGGTATCGTTAATTCTTGGTTGTCATTGTTTGTTACGGTATGTCTCATTTCTTTCTGTTCTTGTGTTTGTTGGACGCATAGCAACTACTGAAAGTGATTCTTCCAGATGTGTTTAACTCTCTCCGAGTCGTGTTCCATCTACCTCTTTAATATCTCTTGGTTTTACATTGTATATTGGTTTCTGTTTTCCCAATAGTAGTTGGTAAAATATTCTTGTGTTGTTGTATTTATTGTTCCTTTTGATTTCTTTCATTTTTTCTGCGAACCATGTATTCCTCTTGAGCTTGAACAATTTATTGGTAGTGTGAACCTTAATTTATTGTTAAGTAATAATTTTTAAACATTTTTAAAGCATTTCTTGGTTTTCAATAATTTTGGGTATTTTGGTAATTTGTTAAACTTGGAGCCAATATATTCACTTCCATGTAAAGTGGTCAATAGCGTTACAAGTAACTTAAATAGGACTTACAGTTAACATAAAACGTTACAAGTGAAATTCTATCCTAAAGTTAATAGATTGTGTGTGTATTTGTGATAAATAATTTTTCAAAATGGATCTTATAGATGATATTAATCTTATCTTAGACAAAATTGCCATTATAGTATATACTGGACACCTATAGCTAATCCACAAAATGATGCCGAGAATCTATTTCACAAAGCTCAAATTAGGACTAGTAGTATGATAGAGCAAATATTTGGAAGTGGCGATTTTCTTGTTTGTCTGTAGGAATGAGACGCAAGATGGAATTGTAGCGACAGCAGTATTACACAACATTGCAAGCCAAGGAAATGAACTACTTTTCGAAAGTGGGGGAAGATGTAAAAAATAACGAACAAAATAATAACTTATATTGTGAAGAATTTTTAAAATATTTTAGAAATTTATAAATATAGAAAACTTGTTTGGAAAACTTTATTTATTTGGATAATTATTTGTACCTATGTTTTGTTAAATTAATAATTTTCTTAATATCAATAAGTTTCTAATAACTTAATTTTCTGGATTGGTTATGTCATAAGAGTGGGACCAGACAAGGCGATAAACAATATTTATATATCACACCCAATTAGAAAGAGACTCACTGGTAGACTACGACGACGTCTAAGAGATAACATAGTCTGAGACCTTGACTAGATCGAAAGGAGATGTGACAGTCAGCGATGAATCGGGAGAGATGGACAGGCATTATAAAGGAGGTTAAAGAAATTGAAGGTTGTAGCTGAATGAGCTATTCGGCCATCGGAAGTGAAGTGTGTAATATCTTCATTTGTAAAAGATGCTGACATTCTGCTTTTTGTCAGCTTTCTGAAGGTTTTCTATCTAACGACAATTTAACAGTTCCTGTTTGGCAACCTTCTTTTGTAGATCTTTACTTGCAGTGGTCATATTTTGACAATTTTCAGTTGCTGAAGTTACTTTGCTTGCATTGAGCTTTTTATTCATTTGAGTCCTTATGTGGCAGGGTTCCAAGAATAACCTGAAATAATGTAATTTTACTAGAAATCTTATGCTAAAGAAAAAGACATATTTACGTGCTGTATTGCCATTATTTTGGACTTGTTTAGCACATATGAAGTGTTACTTGGAAGATTATTGATTTTTGTTGCTTTAGGAACATTCAACAATCTAATTCAACAAATCTGCTATTTTCGATGTTGATTATATCAGTATAATATGCTAATTAGTAGAATTCACTAGAAAACTAAACAGCGGTTAATAATAAAAACAGAAAGTATAAAATTTTACCTGTATCGCTATCATTTCCACTTGGGAAACCATCCACACTTAACAATATAACTTTTCGATGAACTTCTTGGCGATATGGAGTTCCACGGTGATCCGTATATCTCCTTCATCTGATGTGGGCGGCGGGCGTTGGGATTTACTGAGGTGTGATTCCTCATTTGAAGGGCTAAGCTTGATCAGGATATAACTTTTAACAATTTTTCTTCCTAATGTAAGTAATGTAATGTAATAAGATATAACATTCCTAATGTAATAAGTATATCTTGGATGCAACACTTCCTCCTGTTCTATATTCTGCTTCTGTTCTGTATTCTTTTTTTTAATAGGCAACTTGATACATTTGTATTTCGATTTTAAATGCTTTTGCAGTATGAGTACCAGCAGTAATGGAATTAAATGCTTCAACCACTTTGATCCATGATTCTTCTTTTACTTTCCATGTCACTACATCTGTCTGTTTATTTTCTATAACTGCAGTTCGTTTTTAAGACTTTGATCAGTACACATTCGGTCTCATGGTCAGTAAAGTTCGTAGAACTTGGTCGTTTTGACACTATAATTTTATTGAGTTATTACAAAATAATAATATAATTAGGTTACTGTCAGTTAAACCATTCCACGATGTGAAGTTTTATAAACATATTGTAACAACAAATTTTTAGGATTAGGCATTAGTTGTCGAAAAAACGGTATTTTAAAATTTAGAAAAGCTAACACTTGTAAAACTCTACACTTGTGTTGCGCTAGGGGTATCGACTAGGAAGCTTCAAGCGATTCAGTTTTCTGTTGACGGTCCGTGTGTTCTGATATACTCTTACACTTGACACCCGGACGAGTTTTTGGTCTTCGAGTTCCACCGTTAGCGATTTCTGTCATTCTTCAGTGATATTTTTAAATTTGTTATGTGTTTGTCAAAATGCAGACCCGGAGGGTCTGTTTTGCCAAACTCAACTACAGCTAATCGCGAATCCATGTTAAAACAAACATTTCCCTATCTAAAATTTTTGATTTTTAAATTCGATTTTTTCGAAAACAATGCTTAATCCTACAAAATTTTTGTTCTGGTATGCTTAGAAAAGTGTCCTCTTTCCAATAGTCAATAAGAAAAAGTTTAAATCGTGGGGTGGTTTGACTGACAGATCCCTATAATTATAATACTTACCTACTTGATTCAAAGCTATAGTCGAATTCATTTTAACTCGCGTATGACTTAACGAAAAAATTGTGTGAATCAAAATTTACAAAACGTATGTCTTAAGCTCATATTACACGATCAAACTAATTCATGAATTAATTCATCAATTTCTTCACGAACAAAATTTGACCGTGTAATACAGAAGTTGAACGTTCAACTTGACGTGAAAAAATTAACCAATAAATTCATGAATTTATTCACAGAATAGAACAAGTTCTAATTTTCGTCAATTTTCTGGTGACTTCTAGTTTTATTTTCTATTTTTTTATCACTGCCAACCAAACTTGATTTGAGGTTATCACCAATACCATCAAGTTAACTTTTTTTATTTTATATTAGTGGTGTTGCTATTCATTGCTATTACTACATGTAAATATTATAATAATAGTAATAATAATTCTTATAAAAGCTCAAATATAAATAACATGATATTATAACTAAACTTATTTTAGTTACTTTTATTATTATATTTTGACAAGAGTTTGTCATACTGTAAATTCATGGATAAATTGATGAATAAATTGGTGAAGAAATTGATTGATAAATTCATGAATTGGTTTGACCGTGTAATACGAGCTTTAGGGTTCTTTATATCAAACGAGATGTCAGATGTCATAATGTTTGATGAGATTATATGTCAAAAATCAAACGAGATGACAGTTAAAATAGTCAAAATCGACGTACGTTTAATTCATTTTCATTACAAATTTACGGCGACGTATTCTTTTTTTCTGTCTCTTTTCTAATAGTTACTTTTTTCTAAATATGACAAAGATAACTAAATGTTATACGTTAAATCTTACTGCATTTAAAGATTAGTCATACGCGAGTTAAAAAAAATTCTACTGTAACAGATTAGAGATAATTGTGTATAATACGCAAATTTTTACTACTTACTAGAATGTTGGATGAAAATTGCAAAATAATACTGATGTATTAATGTAATAGGGTCTAGGACTTTTCGGCGCAGCCAGTCCGGCGTAAAGACAATTCGGCGCATGGTCGATTCGGCGCAGCCAGTCTGGCGCACACGCGGTTCGGCGCAAAATTACTTGAAAGTCCGGAAAAAGTGTTAGCATTTGTATATTTACAAAAAATTTGTCAGTACAAATTATGAAATGTTATGTTACTATAGTATTAATAATATTATTTTATTACTTTACTAATATTATTATGTTAGTAAAATAACATTTCAAGTTATTTTAATTATTATTCTATGAGCGTGACATATAATAATGCAATATAAAGTGAACTAAAAAATTTTTTTCCGAATCGTCTTGGCTTCCCGAATAGTTTTGCGCCGGACTTGTCTGCACCGAACCGGTTGCGCCGAAAAGTCCCATTCCGAATTCCCAGTCCGAACAGTAGAAGTGATATTTCTACTAGTATCACTTGAAGTACCAACCATAAAATAATATTCGCGTCATTCTATCTTGAGAATATATTGAAAATGTATAGGGTGTTCTTCTTAAATTTTAATTTTTCTTCCCAAATAAAATTGTAATTGCCTTTTAATTACAATAACATGAGACTCTTTCAATCTTACGACTTTGTTATGACCATAAAAATCTTACAATTAATCACACACCGTTCAATTAAACCACTGAACTCAAAAAATAATTTATTTTTCACACTTAAAAAAAACAATTCATCAAAATTGTAACTTAAAACCAACAAAATCAAACATCCACTCTACTCGCCAACTTGGCGCTCACTGCCAACCTTTTCGAAACAAAATCTTTACATTTTTTTTCAATTAAAATTCAAACAAAAATTATTAAATAAAGTAACTATTACATAGCAAATATTGAATTGTAAGAAAATACACGACAATATATAGCGGTATCTCTTACTTCATATTGTACCATCTCGAAGAAAACATTGTCTCTACTTAATAAGTTGCTAGTATTTACAAGACAGATAAATTTATATGAATATACCCAAATTTTTTAAAAGTCACTTTTAAATTTATCTAACAGATACAAGACACTTTACGAGGAGGTGAATAAATTGACTCTTACTCAGAAATTATGGTTACTTGATTTAAATAAATAATAATCATTAACAGGAAATTATTATCTATTCAAGTCTTCAACAACAATAAAAGATTTGATTTTTTCTAATCTTTTTACTTTATCATACGAAGTCTGAGAAGGTATTGTAATCGTGCAGAAAAAAAATTGAGATTTTGATGAATTTAGACATTTTGGGGTCCCAGAAGCGGAAAATCGTCATTTCCAAAAAATGTCTGTATGTATGGATGTATGTATGTGTATGTACGGATGTATGTGGTTAAATTTTGTGTGCGCTCTACCTCAAAAAGTAATAGAAATTTTTTAACAAAATTTTGTATTTAGTACATAAATATTGAGACTTAGAGCTGATTAGATTTTGGTTAAAATCGGTACACGGAAAAGCAAAATAAAACAATATTTTGTAAATTAAAAAAAAAATTTTTTTCTTATTTTTAAAATTTTATTTTTTAATTATATTCTCCTCTAAAATAATAATAAAAAAATCGGTATACGGAAACGCAAAAAAAATAAATATAAAAAAAAAATAATAAAAAAAAATTTTGCAAATAATTTTTTTCTTTTAAAATTTTAACTTTTTAATATATTCTCATCCAAAATAATGTTTTTTTTAAATTCTTTTAAATTTATTATTATTTAAAAGTATGATAAAGTTATGGGCATGGCCACATCCGATTTTTTGATATTTTGCAATGCTTATATTTGAATACATTTACTAAACCTAATTTTGATACCTCAACTATTTTCAAGTTAAGCAATAAATTATTACTAATTTTTCTATTTTTTTTATTTAAAAGGCAAACAAACTTCCACCTACAAATTTAGCGGAAAAGAATCCTACAGCCTTAACACAACAATTGGATCCAATTCAAGCTTTGGTGCAGCAAATCGGTATGCAAAATCAATCAAATATCCCAGGATTACCAACAACGACCGTTCCCAGTAGTGTGGTACTGCCGGGTGGTTTACAAAACACAAATCTAATGAACAGTTATCAAAATTTATCAAGTGGTTTAGCTGCAAATGTACCAATTGGTTTACAAAATGCAAGTGGCTTGTTAGTTGGTGGTAATTTAAACAATAGTGGTGGCATTCCAAATTTATCGAATTCGGGTCTATTGCCGGGAAATGAAACATTAAATGGCCAAGGAATGCCTGTTAGTGCGCCGTTAACAAACAATGGTCTTCCTGTTAATTTACAAGCAGGTCTTCCTAATTCTTTATCGTCCACGCTCCCGCCAAGACCAAATCCTTTAGGCGCCGTGGATCCTTCATCTACTAACGATACGGAAGCTCTCAAAAATTTATTTCTACAATTGGCAAACAAACATCAACAAAATCCTCAGTTAGATTCTCTTTGGCAGCAAAACCAATTTACTAACAGTTCTGCAAATAAACCTCAATGGCAACAACCTCCTTCGTCAGATGTCCCTATGTCGTTGTGGGAATTTCAATCGTCTGCAGTGGCTACAACTGTTTCCAATCCTATACCACAGGATAAAACGGTAATAAACGTGGAACAATTAAAAATTCATGAAAAGGAACGTCAGAAACAAATAAAAGAAAAACAAGAGAAGGAAATCCTTAAGAAAAAGTTAGAAGAGAAACAAGCTAAACGCGAAGCCGAAGAAAAACGGAAAGAAGAACAGAAAAGACAGGAACTTGAGCGAAAAGCAGCGGAAGAGAAAAGAAAAAAAGAAGAAGAAAGAATTAGAAAGGAATTAGAAAAAGCCAAAAAAGAAGCTGACGAGAAAAGATTAAGAGAATTGGAAGAAAAGAGAAGACTAAAAGAACAAAGAAAGGCTGAAGAAGAGGCTCGTAAAAAATCAGAAGAACAAAGAAAGCTGGAAGAGGAAAGATTGAGGTATTTATTAAGTTTTATTTTATTTTGGCATTATAAGAAGAAACATAAAATTATAAATTTCTTATCTGTACTTTAAATATGTTTACAAATTTTATCACCTGCCATCATTGATTTATTGCCAAATTTATTTTTATTAGGAGGGAAGCTAGAGAAAGGGAAGAACAACTTCAAAGACAGGCTGAAGCGGCTGCTCGTGAAGAATTAAATCTAAAAGCAGTAAAAATTGCCCCATGGAGTCAGGCCAATTGTACCACCGAATTAAGTTTGGCGGAAATTCAGAAAGCAGAACGAGAAAAGAGAGCAGCAGAACAAGCAGCGTTATTGCAACAACATCGAAGCCAACAGATGTTGCAAGATCAACAAGTTATGACTGAAAAGCAAACGGTACAATTGAATTGGGCTAAAAAACCACCAGAAACACGCAAAGTTAAATCTTTTGCCGAAATTCAACAGGAAGAACAAGAAAAATTCGCAAAAGTAATATTAACCAATTTGATTTGTTGTAATGAAATTTGATTTATTCTTTTTCAGCAAACAGCAGAAGCTCGTTTGGCACAAAGTAAAGAAAAGGAAATTATCAATTCGAATCCAATTCAAACACTGCCATGGAGTGGTCAAAATTTGACCTGGGCGAGTGCAGCAAATGCAGCGTCACAATGGAATAATGGAGGTAATTAACTGCTTCTTTTACCTAAATTAGAAAACTTAGATGTCGGCATGAGTTCACCCACCCGTTGTTCAAATGACAATTTTAACTGAGGCTTGCATGAAAGGCAACTAAATTGGATTCTTCTTCACTTTTTTTGAGTTTATTTTCAAAAGTATGATTGGGAGTTATTCTTTAATTTTTATAAGAAACTCAAATCTTAATTTAAAAATTGTTAATGAGTAATGTGAAAAATTATATTTTCATTTTTGTTGTATGCTTGACTACAACGGTGAAGTAATTTTGAGTAAATTTTGTTTCAAAATTGTTTATTTTTGGAAAATAAACAAAAATAAAAATAAATCAAATGGAAAACAAATGAATCAACAGTTTTGTTAAAAAAATTAGAAGGTTCAGATACCTTCTAAATTAAATTAAATTAAATTTTTATTCATTTTTATTTTTTTCAAAAAATTAATTTATTCTTAAATTCATTTTTCAAGTTGAAAACAAATGAATTGACATTTTTGTTTGTCATAAAAATAAGATTTAATTTGATGCTACTTGAATTTTAACATTTTGACAATGACAATTTCTTACTGAAAATTTTATTGTTTTGATTTCTTGACCTATTCCAATTTATTTTAAAATTCATTCATATTTGTTAATTTGCCAAAAGTAATCAATAGCATTGATTTTATGTACTTCTAAATAAACCACGCAATCTTAAATTTAAGGGAAATTGTTGCAAAAACCAGTGGTGGACGATTTTTTTTTACGAAACATTGCGTTCATAGCCCTACAGTTTTTAAGTAAATTTCGCATTACAGTACATCATCTATAAATATATAAAATCAATACCTACGGCAAAGTTGTCTGTAAATTTGATATATTGATCATTAGGGAGTTAATAATTTATGAGCAGGTTTTTCTGTATAGATTACATTTGTTTATATTAAAAAGAATTTATAAGTTTATTCATATAATATATTCAAACATTAACGAAGTTATGTCACTTTTTTTCATTTGTTATTTTTTGTTCGTATTGTGTGGGATTCTTTTTCAAAATTTCAATTATTCAAAATTATTTCCCATGCTGTTTCAGATTTCCTCTACCTACTGACAAAATTTGCTGTTGCCATGGGGATATCCCAGATAAAACAAATTTTGGTTTCTTTTTTATTCTTGGAAAATTGATGAAAAAATTGCTTTACTTGTTTAATTATTTCCTGTTGGTGTACCTTTTCATCGTAGATTAGTGAATAAAAGTTGTATAGATGAAGAAAATTGATTCATGGGTTGCATTTTCGAGGTAAGAGGCTGTCCGTGAATCTGACCAGAAGGGATTGTCGTTGCCTAATATCTCATTAGTTTCTGTAAAATTATTGAATGTGTCCAATTTTATATGAATTCTTGCATTTAGGTTTCTGGGAAGAAACTTCCACCCAAAAAACTCAAAACAAATCCATACCAGTAACTAAAAGTAGTTCAGCAAGTGCCGTTAGCTCGGTTAAATCATTAGTAAAGCCAAATAAGAGCAAAACAAAAAAAGAGGAGCAACAAGTTTTAAAAATATTTAGTAATGGACCTACAACTGATGAGTTTACGGAATGGTGCATGATGGCACTTAGTAAGATAACCAATACTGTCGATAGTAAGTATTACCCAAAGGTGTAAAACAATGAAGTTGACGTTTTCTTTTTTCAGTTCCCACATTTATAAGTTTTCTACGTGATATTGAATCGGCTTTAGAAATACGAGAGTATTGTAGAGAGTATTTAGGAGAAGGGCCCTCCACTCATCAATTTGCAGCTCAATTTTTAGAAAAGAGACGCATGATGAAGCCTAAAGTCGTGACGCAAAAAGATGATATGAGTTCTCCTGCCCCTGCCATTACACCATCCAGCCAACACAACATGGAATTTCAAGAAGTGAAGGTAAACAAAATTTTTTTTTGCGTTTAATTTTAAAACTTCCTCTTTTTAGGGTAAAGGAAAAAAAATTAAAAAGTCCAAGATGACCAAGGTAGATGCTCGAAATTTGGGTTTTTCTGTTACGGCTGCGACAGATCGAATAAATGTAGGAGATCGGGACTATGTTGAAAATTAAAATTTTTTAGTAACTCAGTCAATGTAAAAATTGTGCAAATACTTAACATGAATATTTTTAAGATGTTTATTTATGTTTTATGTAATATTTTTCTTGTTTTACCAACTTTATGTTCAAATATTAATTTTACATAAAAGTTTAAATACGAAATATGGTGTTTAGTTTGACACCACCCAATAATCTAAAGTTATCCAAAATACACCTTCTAGTTAATTCTAATTCTACCGTGAATTTTAGTTCATGTGTTGAAATATCATTGATTTAAGTAAACTTTTATTTAATTATTTATTCTATATGACAACTTTTTTGGTTCAGTGTAGGTTTCACTCATCTATATTGTCGTATTTCAAATTGGACGTTAAAAGTACTACAGTACAACATGACCGAAAATTTAATAACGTTAAATATTAATCTGATACCACAGACTTCTAATCAAACAGCAGAGGATTGTTCTGCGTGATTTTGAAACGACGTCAAGAAGTGCTCTTTTACAAGGAATTTTAATTTTTATTTATGTAAAATTTGTAGAAAAGAGGAATTGTTTTAATTTTGGGATTGTCTTTGTTTAAATAAAACAAAAAGTGTGCAGAGTGTTTGTTGTGAGTTTGCGCTGTTATAAACAATTATGTGGGGATTGCGATTGAGCAACATAAAATTTTGGATGGAAAAGGCTCTCTTGACATACGAGGCTGCACAAAAGAAAGAATCTGTCTATAGTTAAAGTATCGACGCAACACAAAATTGTAGAGGTATAGAAAGTTTATTAAAAATGTACAGCCGGAGTCTGTTGATTGCATGCAAACGTGTACTATGCTGTACATTTGGAGAGCCGCACATGGTCGAAAGACTTTAATTTTAATTTTTGTTTACCACGAATTGCATAAAGTTATTTTAAACGACAAACAATTTTATAAAAAACTATTTCAGTGGCGCATTAAAGATTTATTTAATTTCTAATTTAGGGTATACTATTACATTACATTAGCTTTACATTCTGATAGAATATTGCTTTCTCTCTCTGGGAATTACAAACCGCTTGGCAGGGGGATTAGGCCCCATAATACACCTTCCAAATAACTCAACGTAAAATAAAATTATTTCCCAATGTCGACATTCACATTTCAAAAAGCAAAACAAAACTAGAAAACAAACTTAATTTTTCACTTTCTTGTACTCTCTAGCTTTGGGTTTGAAACGGTTCTTTCTATTATTTCTCTCCAGCTCTTCCTATCCCGAATCTTAGTTCTCCAGTCGCTCTCTTCCAACACTTTCAAATTGTTTATTACTTTTGTAAATTTGATTTTTCCTTTTCTTGTAGATAGCAAAATTAGTGTTATTTTAAGTTTAGTAAATGTTTTTTTGCTATCTGCAAACAATAGCACTTTGATGACGAAATTATTGTTATATAAATTGTCGTTCCATAGTTTATAAATTTGTGGCGAATATTTTTTTATTTTATTTAATAATTTTTGAATTAGTTTATTTTTTGACATTCAAGTCCAAATTGGGGGATGACAGATAAAATTGTCGCTTTATTGTCACATTTATAGACATAGAAGGTGCCTTTGATAACGCCTCAACTAAATCTATAAAAACAGCCAAGAGGTATCGATGGCCACAGCAAACAGGTGTCCACAAAATGGGGTACTGTCGCCTCTCTTGTGATATATCGTGGTAGATGACCTACTGATGATGAATTCTGTATATTAGGATATGCGGACGATATTGTCATTTCAATCAAGAGCAAGCACGAAGGTATAATTTCAAACCCAATGCAAACTGCTCTAAACAAAGTAAAAGAATGGTGTGAAAAGGAAGAACTTATAGTGAATCTTTCAAAAACCACCGTAGTTTCATTCACTAAGCGTAGAAAGATAGACCTAAAAGCTACACAGCTTCGAGGTCTGCCAATATCTTTTTTTGGCGAGGTAAAGTATTTAGGGGCAACTCTGGATGCAAAATTCACCTGGAAATCTCATATGGACAAACTCTTTCCAAAGCAACAGGAGCCTTTTTGGAAGAACCTGGGGACTAAGACCAAAATTGATCCATTGGTCAAATACATCAATAATAAAATAACAAAATGTTAAAATAATTACATACTTACAGCTGTATTCATAAAAATTTACAGAGCTCTTCAAACCTACTTTAGCGTAAACGCCAGAAAGCTCTATTCATAAACACGTTTTAGCCCAAAACCCTTCTGTAACAGTGGTGTAACTTTGGCCATATTTAAAGTAGGGAGGAGCCTTCTTTAAACCGAGTTTAAGGAAATTTTGATTGTAAAATACAGTTTACACTGTTATGTAAACCATACTTTACTAAACCAACCACGATACCCTTATCATAAATCTATTGTGTTAAGGTGTCCAGATTTTTACAAGTCGAAAAATTTTATTAAGTAGTTTAAATAATTTAAAATAAAAAAATATGGATGCAATATTTGATATTAATATTATAATTGATAACTGCTTACCGCGGCGTCTTTCTAAATTTTTTGTTTGTTTGAATAATTATTAAAATTATTCCATACTTTACAACGCATTTGAACATGATAAATTTTATGATTTAATTACTACTTAGCTTTTCTGAAATCTCGTGGGGAAACCAAAAACTTTCTTATTGCTTCCAATATTATGTGTTAGCTGACTGTCCATTGAACAAAATTTTTTAATTTTGCAAAAACGTTAAAGCTAGGATTTTGTAAGTTGTTTCATTGGCGAAAGTTAATCTTAAAAACTGCTTAACGGATTAATTTAAAATTTCTAGGGTACATGTAGAACACATTAGGGAACAGTAAGATATATTTTATATTTTCGTATTTAAAAAAAGTCGAAAAATCTGCTTGTAATATTTTGTTCTTCAATTTGAATTACCGCCTTCTCAAATCAAAGTTACAAACCAAACCAAAGCTGTGATCGTCAAACAAACCTCGCACGTTGTGATCTCTCCTCATAGTAACACTTACAAGTCCTTTTAAATTTGCGGATGGCTCTTTGAATGCTAACGTAGTTTACCTTACTTACTAACTTCAAACTTATATCTGTCCAGTGGCGTAACCACTGCTAGGACACCTGAAGGAATAATTAGTACACACAAATTAAATAAAACACAGGATTCGGTTTAACGATGAATATATTTTAACCGAAAGAAAAAAAAAAGGTAGTCCGACAACCAATTTACCAGCAAAGTTAATCTCCTTGATATCATGTAATTCAGAATACTTTAGTTTAAAATTTGATTTAATAACTGTTCGATAGTTAATCCCCTGATCGTAATGTTTTCTCATTGATTATTCATATTTATATTACCAACCACAACCTATAGTCATTTGTAAGAAGTTCATGTATGCATACCGATGTTCGACTCAATTGTTTTTTATATTATGTAAGACCTTAAATAATAACCCTTATATTCTAAATTATCCGTTCTTATATAACTAATACCTCGTCACTTAAGCTAAGATGGTCACCTTAAAATTAGTACGTCTCTTATTGCTAATTGGTCAGTTTCTTAAATCTAAATAGATCGTTTGTACTTAACTAAATAAATTCCCCATACTTAAACTAGCAAATAATCATAGCCGCAAATAATAATCATGAAGAACTTTGTTAACACAGTTCTTTAATATTGTTTTAATTGTTATTACCTTTTATTAGGTTAAATGGTGTAATTTTAATTGTATTCAATTTTTATTAAGTTAAATGTATTCGATTGTCACTATTTTATAAGTGGTTGCAAATAATCATAAGGACATTGTTAAAATTATTAATAACTGTCCTGAAATATCATAATTTTGTAGTACATCATTTAGACATTGAAAAAAGAAAGGGAGCGACATCACAGCATTTGCTATGTCACTTCCGGTTCCATTACAGTTTGCCTTTTTAGTGACAAGCCTATTACTGCGACATATTTTAACCGCCATCTTATGATTGCAAGCGTCCACTAAGTCCGTTACTTAATCATCTAAATTAAATTATCCCACGATAAATATATTTCCACTTCAAACACCCGCTTTCATTAAATTACCTTCAACAACTCCTCTTACGCCTTAACCAAACTAACCCCTCGTAATGGTACGCCCTTGGTAAAACATTATATGAATAATCAATCTCTCACATCACATACCCCCATTCCTGTTTTTAAATGATAATATAATAAATCACCACCTTGAACAGTAATCAAATCTTATAACTGAAGATATATTAATAAAAACTTAGATGCACCCGTGTATGTAAAACGAAATTATCTACCCGCGTGGTTACAGCAATTATTACTCGAAATTTTAACGTAATCCTGTATTAAATTCTTTAACAAATAAATCAAATATTTTAACTTACGTATTTTACTTCTGTTGTTAACTAAATCTGATTTGAAATAATTTTAATTTCAATTACTTGATATTTTAAAACTGATGCACAAAGAACAAGTGTTTCAACGGCGTTCCAAAAATGTAAGAACCTGTTACCATCCCTAACGGTCAACTCTAGCGGAAAAAAACTCCCACTACCTCCGTTTTACCACCGTTGTATTTTAAAGTAACCAAAATGAACTAAATTTAAAATTTCGCGCCCAATATATTCAAATTCAAATTTACAATATTACATGCTTTATAATTTCTTTTATTCAAATCAAACTAAAATAAGTTTATAACGATTACTATGACAAAAGAAAATAATAAAAATATTTTAATTTTTTATTCATTAAAAAGTGGAATATTTTGAGAAACTTTAGACTCAAAACGGCTGAACCGATTAATTTAAAATTCGAGTATGGTTTTTTTAAGCACAATAAAACAATTTTTGGGTTAACGTTTAGTTCAGATGTAATGGTTTATAACTGCAATAGTTCATATATTTCGAAGATACCAACTCAACTACATCAAATTCACTTGAATCGGTATTTAAACACCACTTTAGTTAAAGAAGGATTATGACCCGCTATTATGAATGAACAAAAATTAAAACGCTCTCTAAGCCTTAAAACACGTTTTAACTAAAATAGGTTTAAAAGGTGTTTTACAATACTTTTATGAATACAGCTGTTAGTATGTAATTATTTACTTAACAGTTAAAATTTATTATTTTAACATTTTGTTATTTTAACATCACATACTACTAAATACCACATAAATACTTAAAAAATTCTAAAAACTTTTTTAAGTTATTTTCTATTTTATAGTAAACGTGCTTCAGGTACAAAAACGTGGTAAAATTTGAAATTTGCTTTCAAATTTAATTTTCGAAGTTATAGATGGCATTGTATGTTCATATTAGTTCATTTCTGGTAAGCACATTATTTAATTTATTAATTTTAAAATTTTTTTCAATTTTGTTTGGTATATTTACTCTTAGTTCTTTTTATTTTTACTGTTACGCATAACTGATGATCGCCAATAAACGTGAAATAAAAGCTTTTATATTATGTTACAGTATTTTTTAATTTTTTAGTAATTTTTATCATTTTCTATAGTATAATTTTTTCAGATTTTAATTTCTTGTTTATTCAAATTTTTTTAAGTTCAACCCTGTTCAATGTGAATTTTTGTTTATTTTGGTTTCTTTAAATATTATGTTTCTTTGTAGTATGTAATTATTTACTTAACAGTTAAAATTTATTATTTTAACATTTTGTTATTTTAACATCACATACTACTAAATACCACATAAATACTTAAAAAATTCTAAAAACTTTTTTACGTTATTTTCTATTTTACATCAATAATAAGACTCGTTGTCACATGCGCAGCTTTTGTATGGTGCACAAAAACCAACGAAGTCACGATACAAATCAAGATTCAAAATTGCAAAGGCTAGCGTGTCTAGGTATAACAGGGACTATGCGTACAACGCTAACTGCGGCTACGGAGGCACTTTTAGATCTATTAGGAAATTCAAAACGGGAGACAAAACTGGTCACCTAAAGATACTGGATCTCTTTGAAAAACCTTTGGATATCGTTCCGAGAACTTTTGACTTTGAAACACCGTTTGAAGTTGTTATTCGGGACCGCAATACGGTTAGAAGTCAAACAATACAAATGAATACAAAATCTTCCAACTGGTACACAGATGAATCAAAAACTGAACAGATATATGGCCCAAAATACAAGGCATCTATAGTAGTGATGAAACGGATATCCGGTAACTATCCGGCCGGATACCAAACGGCTAACCGGTTTTTAATGGATACCGGATTTTAAAAAAATACAAAATATCAAATTTAGTTAAGGATAAGATATACGCAGCTAGCTTTGATTCACGAACGCGAGGGGGCTTATAAGCTCGTTGTATTTTATAATTCGCGGGTAGACAACACGTTTAACAAATTTTTAAGTCATCTAACTTATTATTGTTTTACCGATACGCGTCGCTATTTCTAACATACGATAAGCTCCTCCTTTTAAAATACGAAAATTACCCTCTCTGTTATGTAGTTTAAAAATTTTATCAATTTAAGAGCGCAAGCGGGGAGAATTTTCAAAGGTTTACTTAGTATTTTTATACTCGTACATATTTTATGTTTGCTAATTTTATACAACTTTTTAGTTTCCTGGAACTAAACGTATACAAAGCTGTTGGTGATTTAAATAATTTTAAAAATAACACCATTTTTATATGAAATCATATAATGTTTAAGACAAATTTAAGATCATATAAGATAGAAAGTAATTAACACTAAAATAAGTATAAATGCATATAAATTTGATATAATATTATAATTTCGCACTTGTTCGACTATTATATACCAATAACAATTTATTGCTCAATCTCGATAAATGTTCAGTCATTACATATAAAAAACATAATTGCGATCAATTTAATTATAACATAAACAGTGTTCTTTTAAATCGTGTATCCGAAATAGATGATCTAGGTGTTAGACTAGACTCTGGTTTATTGTTCAAGAGTCACATCGCAATAATATGCAATAAGGCTCTTCGCACATTAGGTTTCATACGTCGACAAAGTAAATTCTTCTCTGCTAACACAGTCAAAATACTTTACTTTTCTCTAGTTAGGTCACAACTGGAATATGCGTCTAGCGTATGGTTCCCCTACTATCAAGTTAATATTGATAGGTTAAACCGTGTCGAACGCAAGTTCTTAAAATACCACCACTTCAAGTCTGGCAGAGCAATGGATAAGTTCTCTTATGAAGCAAGTCTAATCCAATGTAGGACCAAATCTTTGGAGTACAGAAGAACCATAACCGAACTCTGTTTTGTCCATCGCCTCTTGCATAGGGAAATCAACTGTAGCTTTCTTCACGATAGCTTCAAATTTCGTGTTGCTTGTCGTAATACAAGGCTTGATGATGTATTTACAATCCGTCATCACCGTACGAATTATGGTCAATACAGCCCCATTACAAGAATGTGTCGCTCAACAAATAGGCTGAATAAGTCCCCGTATTTTGACATCGTCCACAGCTCCTATCACAGGTTCAAAGAGTGCATTATGTGGAGAATAAATGCACCTGAAGCTATTTAAACTGTTATTTTGCTCTTTATGTATTTCTTGCTACTAAAAATGTATATTTCAATTGGTATATCCGTATATATATATTAAATAAAAAAATAAATAAAATAAATTAATAAAATTTTTCGTAATCGTATAAAACTAAGCCCAATGCAACTGGGTTTTAACCTCACAAGAGAGATATGCATAAAACTTGATCCCACTTTTATTTTGCAGTTATCTGACAATAATTATTATGTCTTGAGATCACTGCTCAAAATGATTTGGATTATATTGTTATAAAATGTTATATTTAAAAATGCAAAAATTTAAATTTTACTATAATTACAAAAATTGAAATGCATTGTTATTACATAACACATAATAATATTATTTGATAACTCTTATAATAATGGCATTTAAAATCTCATTGGGCAATCAACCATAAGTGTCTAAATATCCGACAGTTTTGTGGATAAATTAAAAATATTTATTTAAATCTCATGAACAGGGCCGCGTTAAGGCATGTAAGTACCCTAGGCATACTTTTTTTGCCGCCTCCTTATAATTAAAAATTAAACTTATTATAACAGCATCATATTATTTAAAATAATCAAACCTAACAAATGTTAAAATAATAAATTTTAACTGTTAAGTAAAGAATACATACTACACAGAAACATAATATTTGAAAAACACTTAATACTTAAATACTTAATACCTAAATACTAAAAAATTCATTTTTTAAGTTATTTTCTTTTTTTTAGCATCATATTAATTAACAAAATAAATATAAACTTTCAGAACAAAGATAAAAATGATTTTATAATAATAATAAAAAGAAACAAGATATACCTACTACTTTTTAACTTTAGTCTTTGGTAATATGATGCACATAAAAGTAAATATTATATTCTAAGAGCTTTCTTCCTAGACCAGCGGTTCTCAAATAGGGTTCCTCGGAACCATTGGGGTTCCACAAAAAAATCCAAAGGTTCCGCCAAAAAGAATTTCAAAATAGCTAAAAATAAATTTTGTCGCTTAAAATATATTTTTAACTATTTTCTATTCCATCCGATGGCAATCCATTCATGGAATGCTAACGTTCAGTCGAATTTTTTGCTGTAGATTTCGAAAATTCAATTGAAATTAGGTGCGATTTCCAATTGGAAAGTAAATTTAAAGAAGTTCCGCTTGGCGTGTTTTGGAATGAACTCCGCGAGGAATATCCGCAGTTGTCCAAAAGTGCAAACCGTATTTTGCTATCATTTGCGAGCACATTTAAGTGTGAGACTGGATTCTCATTATATTCAGGAACAAAAACAAAGTATCGAAAGCGACTGGAGGCGGTTCCTGATATGAGAATCCAGCTTTCAGAAATCAAATCAAATATTAAAAGAATTTATTAGAAGAAAACAAAATGTCATACTTCTCACTAATAATAATTGTAATAATTTATAATTCTATAATAAATAATTTTTATACTTGTATTTACTTGGTCACTGGGAGGGAGGGGGGTTAGTCTGCGTATACAACCTTGTATGCAGTAAACAAATCGGCTTGGGGTTTCGCCAAATTTTTTACATCGCCCAAAGGTTCCGCGGCCAAAACTAATTAGAAACCGCTGTCCTAGACTTTTATTCGGCAAAATTATTTATGACTTCATCATAACTTACATTTTTTGTTATGTTGCATTCCAAAGACAAATTAGACAAGGCATTAAGACGTTGTTGGTTCATAATCGATCTAAAATTGTTTTTAATCCTTGTCAATTTTGAAAATGATCTTTCAGACGACGTGTTAGCAACTGGAATTGCCAAATAAATTTGCAACGCGATATCGAAATTGGGAAATATTTCTCTCAATCCCGTTTCTCTCAGATATTTACAAATTTCCACCGGAGATATAATTTTGTTGTCTAAATTCGCTTTTAAATGAATGTATTCATGAACGAACCCAGAATCTAAATCTTTTTATGCATTAACTTTTGCACTTCTTTAACTATTGCTTCATTATCTAAATTTAAAAAATTTGTAAGGAAAAAAAATTGCTCGGAGATACGTTGATAAGCGCCTAGGCGTCGCGTTGGTTTAGATCTAAAGTATAAGTGTATCAATAATAATATAAAATGTCTCGATTTTTATTTCATCTCTGGCTAAAAACTGTCTCTCATCACAGACACTCTCACCAAACTGAACCGTTCTTCGTTTTATTCTACCCTCTTTATATGCCTTTGATAGATTTTGTAATATATTTTTGGCTTCTTCTTTGTAAATTTCAAAATCGTTTCTTATCGAATTTAAATATTTTATAAGTGCTTCTAATTCTGGAATCACAGAGCCCATGTCAAGCGCAGGATTTTACACATATTTATTTGATGCGTTCATTCTCTCTAAAATGTGATGCTAAATGACGGCAACTAAAGAAGTTTCATATTTATCAATTTTTTCAATGATTACGTGTGCTTCATGTCTTACAGTTCCAGTTTGACTTTCGTCATTGCTCAGCTCTGAAAGTGAAATTTAATTTCTTTCTACTCAGAATACAGAGCTTTAGTAGCATCTGCCCTAGTAGATCACCTAGTTTTTGAGAGAGATTTCACAACCGGTTCTTTAAATTCCTTGACAAAATTTCCTATCGGTATGTTAAAGCTGAAAAAAAACGTGTAGAGATTTTGCAAGAAATGTAAAAACAAAGTAAGCATTTTGACATGACTCTGTTGCAACAGATTCTGTCAAGTTGAGAAAATGTGCAGAACAAGGTATGTACTCGACAAGTTTGTTATGATTTTTAATTCTGGCTTGCAGTCTTGAATATGCTTCAGATATATTAGATGCATTGTCTTACGTTTAAGAGTGTCTTAAAAATTGTTTGTTTTCTACATAATGTAATATGATTTTTAAATAAGTACCTACAATTTGCAATCAAGTTTCTATTTATATGTTACATTTTTTATTAGAATTAATTAGTATTTTTGCCGCCCCCTAAAAGACTTCCGCCCTAGGCAGCTGCCTTTCTTGCCTAATGGATAAATCGGCTCTGCTCATGAAGGAATGGCACATTCGCCTTTTATCACTATTGCTGCAAAAACTAATAAGCCAAAGTAAAAACTGAATTTTCTATTAAAAAAATCGACGAAAACATTATTTATTCTAAGATGAATATTAAATTTTCACAACCGATTTAATCTTCTATTACCATTATATAAATTTGATTTTACTATGATTATTTTTTATAAAGAAAGTACCCAAACCAAGGGGAGGAGGGATTTCCCAAATCATTTTCGAAATTCATAGTTTAATTCACTACAAACAAAAAGGGAATCTACAAAAATTACTCCAAAAAATGTAAGGTTTTCATGGTATAATAATATAATAATTTATTTATCCAATTAATGCGTTTTGCGACTATACAGTAGTGCTTCGATAATCCGGACGTCCGTCGATAATCCTGACTCGATAATCCGGATTTAATTTCAGCGCAAAAAAAATTATTATCTAATAATCGTACATATTTTTGTATTAGTAGTAATCTGTACCATTAAAATACTTATAAGTTCTGTTACGGGTATTTTCTCCACCACGCACACCCCCGCATACAAAAGGGTGCCGGCCTCGCTGCAGCGGAAGGGAGGGGTCTAACTAAATAAATTTTAGTGCGCGTCGAAACGTAATATCGTCAAATTTACGGATGGTCTGTAATAAATTAATAGAGGCGCCACCAATGGATTAATTCCAGGTTCGTACCCCAACAAACGAGTCCCCACTGGTAAACAAGTCTGTCGCGCAAAGGATACTTACCATAAATTAATGTTACAATTATAAATTACAAAATCCAGAATTACTTAGACCGACCTGTCGAATATTCGGCCACCTTTACATAAAATAACCTATAACAAAAAGTACACACAAAAAAAAACCAAAAGACATAAAATGATAAAATTAATAATTTTAATGATCAGAAAATATTTAGCAATTTATACAATGTAGTTATTAAAATAATCTAAATTAATTATTGACAAAAACAAAAAGAAACATGACAAAATTATTAAATTTAAAAAAAGAAACGGTCCCGTTTTGGTAACTGAAGTATAGATATAAATTGTAATCAATGAACAAATAATTCTTAATATTACTGCTTAAAATATTTTACGATGACAATGAACTTGAAGCAATACTTGAAACATAAATGATGTAATAAACTTTTGGTTGATAATTTTACATTAACACGTTTGAAATTATTTGATACACAAAAAAAAATGTAAAAGTCACAATAACAATAAAATCACGACACTCGAAATTGTATGTAGTACATAAAAAAGAATAAAAAAAATAACTCACAGAGGTAACGTTTCTTCAATTAGGAAGCCGAAGGTATCCATCAGGTGTCCATCCAGTAATTCTGCTTGATGTTTAATTTTTGTCGATTAAAATTTATCCGGGTGACTTGGTTACCAGCGAGAGATCAAAATTGAAGTGGTTAAAGTCCTCAAAAGGAGTATCGTGCTCTGACAAGCACTTGCAGTAATTTTCGATTTACGTGGGCTTAAAATTGGTCCCTCGATTTTGAGGTACAATTACCAAAATAACTTCATAAAATCATCCACAAACTCAAACGTTAATTACCCACTACGAAATTATAACGCAACTTCAAAATGGAATCTTCAAACACACAATATACCAAATTTTCACCACACTTGACAATATTTTAACCGTGAATAAAAAAAAACAAACTGGATTCAAAACTTTCTTGTAATTTAATTGTAAAAAAATTTAATAATTCCGCAGGTTAATGCGAGATATAATCAATATAATTGAGATATAATTGAGCCTAAAAAAATGAACTATACCAAAATTTATAACTTTTCATTAATTATCAATGACGTGAGCCTTTTGTTCAAGTTGACCAATAAGAAAATTTTAAAATCATACGACAAATTTGTAACTAATTTCTATGAACAATACTTAAATCCCAAAATATCATATTTTTAATATCGGCGCCAGAAAGCTATAAAATTTATTATTTTTTTCAAGGCGTTCTTATGAAAATCGGATCATACTGATGTAATTTCTTTTGAACAAACAACTTTATTAGTAAATAATGTGACCAAGTTTCGTAATTAAATTCTAATTTTTAAGGAAAATTAGTTACCGGGTGTCTTCAAAAAGTAAAATCACATAACAGTTCATATTAATTAATGGTTTTATTTATTTGCTTCAATTATTTAACCACTAAAGTGAATTATTAACAGTTTTAGCAAGTTTTTATTATGTTTAAAGCATCAAACGGTTCTTTTATAGTTAGTTTCGATAATCCGGATAGCCTCTGGTCGCAATTGATCCGGATTATCGAGGTCTACTGCATTTAATTAATTTTATTAAGTTCTTACAGGTAATTAAAAAAATAATCTTAATAAAATATTAAAAAATCTTAATATTTAGTATTTTCTCTCACGTCAATAAATCACAAATATTCATTTCCTTATCAGAAATGTGCTATTTTCAGACAAAATTCAATAGCTTCTGAAGTAAGGTAATTTTTAAGAAGCGTGAATATTTTTTCTCCCAAGAAAATTATTTTGGTAAATCCATCACCCTAATCTAAAACAACGGTTCACTTGCATTCGCGCTTGAAATTATTAGGTCAATCTAGTTCAACTTGGATTATAGCAATAATCACAATAGCGTCGTTATTGAATATGTTTTGATTATTGAATTTAACTTTGTTAAAAAACACGTAGCACTCGGGTTGTCTGTAAAGTCGGTTTACGAACGATAATTTTACGTGATAACGTCATAAACAAACTATGATGAAAAATTGCATACTTTTATGAATTGAATTGAATTATATTTTCTTATGGCGTAAAATTATCGTCCGTAAACCGAGTGTTAATTTAAAAGGATGAAATTGGACAAATAAATCGAATTCATGAAACTGATGCTTTTGAAAAGTCCGCCAAAACCTGCTTGATATAATAATCCAAGTTTAAAAACTATAGCCACTTTAGTGTCGTGGCAACTCGACCGGTTTAGACGGAACTATTCTAAGAAAAGTATTAAATAATTTAAAAAAATTTTTTTTATTTAAATATTCAATTTGAGGTAGATATGGAGCAATATATTCATCAAGCATATATGGATCAATACATGGAGCCGAAATCGCTGATTGAAAAAATGTAAGCATATAAAGTATCAATGTATAGCTTAGACTTCGCGTAACTTACCGCAATCAAAAGTGATATGAAAGTGATGACAACTTACCTGAAATAGATGGTGAATTACTTGAATGAAAAAAGGATGCGCAATGATCAAATACGGACAGTAGCATGAGAACCAGGTGCAAGTGGCCAGAAGTCCACAACCAACGTTTAATAACATATGGTGAGAAAATTATAGTGCACGCACGTTATTAAAACTTTAACAACGAACACCGGATAAAAAGTTAAAATTTAAAATTTTTATTTAATGTCATTCAGTGATAATTTTTTAGAAGCACGTTGAAATAATTACGAATTATAAATATTAGAAAATTAAATCCAACGGCAAATTTGTAAATCATTAAATTATTGTATGCAAGAAAAACTCTAAAAACATCGGCTACATTTGAATTCATTAAATCTTGAATTGTGATAATATTTTATTTTGAAATTTATAATTGTGTGTTTAAATATTAAAAGTTACATTGACATACACTTCATATTCTTCTAATGTTAGAAATCCTAAAAAAGTGGCCGCAATTAAAATTGCTTTTGAAAAATCAGTCCCAACTTGCTTTGGCCAAATGTATGAGGCACCTTATAAAGTCTTGAATATTTTGATTTAGGATAAGATTAAATGAAATACAAATGCATATTTATATTAAATTACTGTTTTTATTTTAACTAATTATTATTTTGTTGGACCACCGTTCGCCTTGACAACAGTAGCGAGTCTTCGGGATATAGAGCCCACGAGCTTGCAGCACTGCTCCGTAGCTATTTTCTCCATTCTTGCTGCAATATATTTTTTAGCATATTTTTTGATGTAATCTAGTATTTTAAAACCTTACGTTTCAAAATACCCCATAGATGCTCAATTGGGTTAAGATCCGGAGACTGTGCCAGCCACTCAAGCAGTTCATTGTTATTTTTTCGAAGCCACTCCATTGTAAGAGCAGATTTGTGGTAGGGTGCATTGTTCTGTTAAAACAATGTATTGTTCGATTTGTTTTTGCGAAAACTTGCTTTAAGCAACTTAATTTGAAGTATATAAAATGTTTTCTATGACTTCTATGTATGTTTTTGAGTTCATTCTACCCTCACATACGAACATTTCCCCAACGCCGGCCGATCCATGCACCCTCAGATCATTATACTACCCCCTCCGTATGTAACAGTGAGTACCACGTAATCTGGGTAAATTCCTCACCAATCCTTTGTCATACAATTTCCCAATCCCGGCGTTCCAAATACCTGCAAATTAAAAAAAAAGTTAAAATTATTTTAAAATTAAAATTACCTACAAAATATTAAAATTTGTGAAGGTTTTGATTTTATAATAAAAAAACAACTAAAAGAATACTGAAAATCCAACATAATTAAGGTAAGAACGGTAGACACATTGCCTGCTTTTTCGACCGTCTAGCCATCACACAATGTGTTTCTGACTCGTTAGTCGTCATCAGTACCGTTTACTTGGTGTTATCACTTAATTATGTGCACTATACCAGCTACTGGTTCACATTCTATGTAGACTGCTATACGCGATGTCACTACACAAAAATTGGAACGGCGCCGGAATTGGAAACAATATAATAATAATAATTATTGTTAGTTATTTGCTGTGGTATGTACTTAACCTATTATGAATAAAATGTAACCTATTGTAATTATTAATATTTTAGCAGAAACTTTTACCTCGTGTTGAAATGAATGGTCCAGATAAATGTTCGCTTTCATTTAAGAACCTTTTTGATTACTTAAGCCTGTATGACACGACGTTAAATTTGACATCAAATTTACATGTAAATTTTTATAAAAATATTTAACACCGTTGCATACAGAAAATTTATCAGTAAATTTTGTGTTAAATTTTTATGTGAAAAATTTAGAACTTGTTCTAAATTTGGTGTTAAAAGTGCGTGTAAATGTGCGCAGCAGACATTTTCAAGCTTAGAGTCCGCCCAGTTTGGTTTTTGAAGTTTACGAATGTTTACGAACATTTCACGGAAATTTCACCACGCACCGCAAACTCGAAAACTATTTTTAGGTTAGGTTTGTAACAAAAATTTATTAGTAATTTTTGTGTTAAATTTTCATGTGAAAAATTTAGAACATGTTCTAAATTTGGGGGTAAAAGTGCGTGTAAATGTGCGCAGTAGACATTTTCCCGTCTATATTATGTGCTGTGGTCTAAGGTTCGCCCAGTTTTGTTTTGAAGTTTTGGAGTATACGAAGAATTCCCATAACCTCAATAAAAAATGTCTTGGTTTCGCACACAGGTAACGTGTTTAATTGAGGAGTTTAATTTAAAGGAACTAAATTATTGTTCGAAGGTGTACGAAAATCGAGATGTACTTCGAATACCGAGAAATAAATAAAATAAATAATATCCAATGAAAGTGTCTTATATTGATTGTAGATAAAAAATGAATTACTGTATGTTAGGAAATCACATTTATTACATTATATGTAGCTATTCATTTACGAATCACACCTGGAGCTCCGAATGACAGACTCTAGAAATTATTGCTAAGGGTGTCATATTGTATTAAATTTGTAAATCAATGCATGAGTGACCATTCATTGATTTTTTAATTGTACACTTATATTTTATATTTATTTCGCCAGGTGATATACATCTTTTAAATTCATCTTTTGTGTAATTTTAGAAATATGAAATAATTTTGTTGTATACAAATGTTACATCTGCACTTTATGACAATAGGACTTTTATCCTATTATACTGTATTATACTTACATGTTTCCCCTAATTTTGGCAATAGTAATATATAGGCTTCCGAGCTAAATTTTAGTCAGTCTGAACTATATTGCGGTTAACTACACATCACCTTTACGATATTTAAAAACAAGTGTACAATTCGTTTTTTTAATATATTATAAATAAATAATTCAAAACCTAACTTAGTAAATTTATAAGTGGCGCAGTCGGTAGGATTACTTAGCCTGGGCTGAGTAATAAATAAACTTTAAAACATAAATTCGGTAAAATAATAAAAAGTGTTCATTATTAACCAAGAAATTCTACATTTGAGGGTCTTCTTAAAACATTCCAATTCAAATCTTTGATATTTTCACGGTCAATATTATTGCTAATATTGTAAGTATAAAGCTAAATATTTATCCTTTCCTTAAGTCAATACGTCCTTTCAATACGACAAATTTATTTCATTTCGTAAACAATTTTGAATAAAATGGCAGCAAAAAAATTTAACAGTGATTATTTAAAATTTATACCCATTTACGATGGTACATCAGGGCAACTCACAGATTTCCTTAAAGCGTGCACATTATTAATTGACAAATTTTACAATACCGAAAATGAAAATTCATTTGAAAATCAATTATTATTAATTGGAATAAAAAATAAATTAAGCGGAGAAGCTAAGCAATTGTTGGGTACGCGTAATACAACGACGTGGCTACAAATCAAGGAAATTTTAATAAACAATTTCGCTGATCAGAGAGATTCAGAAAGTTTACTGCGGGATTTACACCATATGTTCCAAAATTCAAACGAAACTCCAAAAGAATTTGGCCAGCGCATAATAGAACACTTAGTTTTACTACAACAACAAACGATAATAAACTGTGTTAATGACACAGAAATGGCTCTGCGTGAACAATGGCACACCGCACAAGCATTGAAAACATTCCTCGCGGGTCTAAAAGAACCACTTGGTTCGGTTATACGTTCAAGAAACCCTGATAGCATCACGGAAGCCTTAAATCATATCCTCGAAGAAGAAAACATTTCTTATATGAGAAATAAAATTAAACAACCGTCCACTTCATCAAACGTGTCTTACAACCCTAATCAATACAATATAAGTAATAACATAAAATTTTGTAGATATTGTAAAAAACCAGGACATGAGATAAGAGAATGCCGTACACGACTTTTTCGAAACCAAGTAAATAATGTTTCTTTCACATCGGTACCCCCACGCAATTTCCAAAATTTCTCATCACCCTCAAATCAGTCTCGTAATGTTTACAATCCTTCTCTTAATTCTAATTATTATAACTCTTCGACTCGACCTCAGAATATTTCAACGCAAAGCCTTAAACCTAATTATCATAATAATTCATCCCAGATAAGAAGAGAAAATCGTCCTCATAATAACATAAACTCAAATCATTTAAACTTACACAACGATGGTGTAAACGGACAGACACCTTCGGTTATCAATGTAGTGTCCGAACAACCAAATATCCCAAACGAAATTCTATAAATTATAATGTCCATCAGCTAGAAAAATCCACTTTACCAAATGATCTACCTTACCTTTATTTCCCACAAAGTAATGTCAAATTTTTAATCGACACAGGAAGTCGGATTTCTTTAATTCACCCACGTCACACGAAAGGATTTGAATTCCAACTAATTAATTATCCAATTACTCTCACTTCCTTAACCACCAATAAGACATTTTCTCATGGCATTAAATTAAAAATTCCTTCACTGTTTCAAGATGTACTACAATTTTTTATAGTCGCGCATTTTAACGGTAATTATGACGGTCTTATAGGAATGGATATCTTAGAAAGCCTCGAAAGCAAAATCGATTTATATAATAATGTATTAATTACTAATGTATTAATATAACTAATCAAGTTATAAAAATTCCTATATATCCATGTAACCTTATTGAAGGAATACTCCCTTTTCATTCATTTTCTAATAAATTACAAATTCCTGAATCATTAGTGCGTATTCAAAATAATTCAGCAATTACCACTATTATTAATCCCACAGAGACGGATCAATATTTCTCTGTTACAACTTTTCCAATTGAACCTTTTGAACAAATAAAAAATGAATTTGTTGCTAACATTCAACCCCACCTTGGTTCTAAAAGAAATAAAATTAACGAAATATCTAATAAAATTCGTGTTGAGCATTTAAATCAAGAAGAACGAGCCGCACTCATCAACCTTATTCACGAATACCAAGACCTATTTTTCTTAGAAGGGGACATTCTTACATTCACAAATGAAATTAAACATGAAATTAAATTAATGAACCCGAAACCCATTGTTTCAAAATCGTATCGTTACCCTTATGTACATCAGCAAGAAGTACGTAATCAAATACAAGAAATGTTAGATCAAAAGATTATTCAACCTTCATTTTCTCCATTTAATTCACCAGTTTGGGTAGTTCCGAAAAAATCAGATTCATCCGGAAAACAAAAATGGCGTGTTGTTATTGATTACCGTCAGTTAAACGAAAATACGATTGGTGATAAATATCCTATTCCGTGTATATCAGATATTTTAGACAGATTAGGGAGATTCAATTATTATACCACTTTAGATCTCGCGTCGGGTTTTCATAAAATAGAAATGCACCCAGATGATATTGTTACGAAAGAACGTCTAATTATATTTGATGACTAATGTATGACGTCATGTGTGATGAGTCATATATGATAACGGCATTAGTCATTCAAATATAAATGAATGTACGATCTAGAAAATGCGTGGAAGCGCCTGGAAATTCCTGGATGGTTACGGAATATTCTGGAAGGCTGCATTTAAGTATAAATGCAGCGCGATTTCCTGTCACAATTAATTCCAGTTTGAACGCGCGACTGTTAACCTAAATCAAGTGAACATAAATACAGTGAAGTGATAACGTTATACCGAGTGTTTAAATAAATATAGACCTAGTGTTAAATATAAATTATAGTGTAAATAAATTGTAGTGTAATTAGTGTTAGTGTTAATATTAGTTTAGTAATTGTTATTAATCGTATCTGTAAATAGTTGTATTAGCCCTTTTAAAATAAATAAACGTTTTAATTTTCGTTACAATATTCAAAAGACCGCATTTTCTGTAGAATCAGGTCATTATGAATTTTTAAGAACCCCATTTGGGTTAAAAAATGCTCCATCTACCTTTCAACGAGTGATGGACAATATATTACGTGGTGTACAAAACGAGATATGTTTAGTATATTTAGATGACATAATTGTCTTTTCGGCTAATCTTGAAGAACATATCCAACGACTTAGAACCGTATTTGATAGATTACGTAAAGCCAATTTAAAAATTCAACCTGATAAGTGCGAATTTCTTCGTAAGGAAGTTAGTTATTTAGGTCACGTTATCACCTCCAATGGTGTTCTCCCTAACCCTGATAAAATTCAGGCAGTAAAAGAATTTCCTGAACCAACCAGTGGCGGCTCGTGAAGAATGTACTTGGTGAGGCACGCTTGCCAAACCGCGGGATTTGTGGGATACTCCGTACCCCCCAACCTGGAGGGGGTCCGGTGAAATTTTTTGGAAAAAATTAATTTAAAACTCTATTTTTATCACATGTATTCGACTTCGTTTTGTACAAATTTAACATATTTTTTTAAATCTAATTTGCTTATTTATCTCGGGTATTTTACATCTAATCATATAAATTATTGAAATTTTATTGAATCAATAAAGATTTCCATAATATTTATAGATTATGATGAATTTTGGATCAGTTTGGAATTTTCTTTTTTTTTAAACAATTAATTTTTTTGAATATAATTGGTAAATTTTGAATCATTAAATAAATCAAGGAAAAGCAATTTCTCTAAATCGGAAAATCTAATTTGAATTTAATTAATTACCTTGTCTAAAATTAAAAAAAAAACCTTTCTTAATTGCTGTTGCTTATCAGGTAATTGACTTCTTTGACGACTCGAACATTCGTCAACATTAAGTTTAATATAAATGCTGTTAAATAATCATCACATCCTCGAAATACGCGTAATTTAGATAAAAGTGATTGTAAATGTGTTCTTGCTTAAATGAAATCTGTTGGTCTATTTTGTAAAATAGAAAATATTACATCACTTTGTTCAAATATCAAAGTAAACGTTTCGAGAAAAATAAATTTATAATTTTGTAAACTATGTTTTAATCCCATGGTCTCTACTCTAGCTAAATTTTCAAAATCCTCAGATTTGTCAATAATATAATCAAAAACTTGAATTAATTTGTCTCTATGAGTATTTACAGTAAATATAGCACGAGAAGTGAAATTCCAACTTTAGTATACACGTGCACAAATATTGCGCGTGACAGCAAGGCACTGTAATACACATGTCTTTCATGGCAGTGCGCGTAAATCCAAGCGCCTTGAACTATTAAGTAAACTTAGGTATAAATTTGTACAAACGCGCACGGAATCAAGCACGGTAGGTATTGATAAATCTTGAGGCAGTTAAACAGTTGAAATCAATGTCCAATAATGGCAGTGCGCTTATTCACGAAAAAACTGTTTATGTTGACCGTGAAATCACAAAACAAGACTCGCTTTATTTAAATTTACCAGAATTTATATTATTTTTAAAAAGTATTTATGTTTTCAGTGTCATTTAATAATATTATAGCATATTATTATAATAAAAATATATAATATTAACTAAAAACATACAAAAATGTTAAAAAAAATTTAAAAATTGATCAAAAAATAATATAAGTAAAAATTATAGTTCTAATTAATTCTTGCTATAACTATAATACTATCGAAATATTATTTCATATTCAAGTTAATCTTTTAAGCATTAAACAAACCTTATAAATTACTTTTTTGAAACTTTAATTTAAATCATAACTTGGTGGTTATGAGCTTTCGTAATCTTTCGTATACAACTTTATAATATATACATTATACAAAATATATAAATTACTTTTTGAAAAACTTTGCTTATCGGTTTGGTGAGGCACTGCCTACCCTGCCTACCCCGGCAAGCCGCCACTGGAACCAACAAATCAAAAGCAAATAAAATCATTTTTGGGTTTAGATGGATACTATCGTAGATTTATACCAAATTTTGCTAAATTCGCAAAACCTCTAACAACTCTTTTACAAAAGAATGTTAATTGGAATTTTAATTTTGATTGTAAAGAATCATTCGAAGCTTTTAAAACAACACTCAGTTCTCCACCTATTTTACAGTATCCTGATTTTAATAAACCTTTTCTATTAACCACGGACGCATCAAATTTTGCTCTTGGAGCTGTACTTTCTCAAGGAGATCCGGGTTTAGATTTACCTATAGCATACGCGTCTAGAACACTAAATAAATCGGAACGGAATTATTCCACAATAGAGAAAGAACTTTTAGCAATTGTATGGGGTTGCAAACATTTTAGACCGTATCTATTTGGTCGTAAATTTTCCATTTTCACAGATCAGAAACCATTAGTATGGATATTTTTTGTAAAGGACCCGTCGTCACGATTGGTACGGTGGCGACTTAAACTAACGGATTTGACTACAAAATTCAATATAAGAAAGGAAAAATTAATACTAACGCGGATGCACTTTCCCGAATAAAAAATTATCAATCGTGCAACGTTTTAACCAGAATCCAAGCTAAATCTTGCCTATCGCAAGAAGAAATTATTTTTGAAAAAATGAATCACAGAGACGTAAATTATCAACAAATCAAAATATCCCCTGACCACATAAATTTTCATAAACATAAAATGATAATTTTAATTAATTCTCCAAAACGCAATTTTAACTTGGAACCATTGTCAGAAATTATATCAAAATTAAAAATTAACTGTGATACACCTATATCGCAAATCGAATACGATAAAATACACTACATTGTACTTTCTTGCAAGAATTTAGAACTTCTCACCATAATTAACGTTTTCTAAGAACATCTTCATCTATTCTCTCAGGATCATTATTATCTCATGGAAGAACCCGAATTACCGGAACTTCCAAAAATATTAACATGCGTATTCGATATGATACCCACCTTCACAATCTGCCAAGGTAAAGTTCAATACCCACTTGAGGAGGAAATCTCAGACATTCTCACTAAAGGACATAAATCTAAAACACATTTCCACAAGGGTATCAATGAAACATACAATTAAATAAGAAAACATTACTATTGGCCCAAAATGAGAACTTCCATTCAAGAATTTATAGATCAATGCAAAATTTGTGCAACCAACAAAACTAATCGGCTGAATTTATCGGTACCCCTTTGTATCACTGAAACTTACTCTAAACCATTTTAAAGAATTAATATGGATACGTTCAAATTCTCTCAAACAAAAATATTAACTATTATCGATGAATTTTCTAAATTTGCTCAAGCATATATTCTTAAAGAATGTACCGCAAAACAAGTTTATAATAAATTACTAATCTTCATTCAACATTTTGGTATATCTGACCACATTCACACTGATCAAGGAACTGAATTTGATAATATAGTTATACGTGACCTTTCAGCATTCTACAAAATAAAACATATCTTTAACGCATCCAATCACCCTCAATCAAATGGAGTAGTGGAAAGATTTCATGCTACTCTAGCTGACGGACTCAGAATCTATAGAGACGAATATCCAAACGATCCATTAACCACAGGTTTATTTAGTATAATCACTAGTTACAATCAATCAATTTCATCATCTACATCTTTTTTTCTTTTTTCCCATTTCAATTAATTTACGGCTTCTCCTCTCTTAGGTCCCCGTTATTGTATAATGAACATTATGAACTTTACAATGATTATATATTACAAACAAAGAATAAACTTGATTACATGTATAAATGTGTCAGAGATTTAGAAACTTTCAAAAAACAACAGAGTAAAGAGCGATTTGATGAAAAAATCAAGGTTAAAACTTTTCAGCCTGATCAATTAGTATATTTATTAAATGACAAAATAAAGAAGAAAACGGATACGAGATTTACAGGCCTCTTCAGAATTCTCGAAATATTACCCAATAATTCATGTCTTTTACAACTAAATTGCAAACAAGTCAAAGTACATTATGATCGACTAAAACCTGCCATTATTACAGAGCATGGGGATCTGCCCAAGGGTTCCACCACTTAAAAATCGACCATTCATCAGGATTATACATAGAAAAAGAAGCTACCGCATTTGTAACCAATTCGCATTGGAAAATAATTCGCTATGTCGACATTACCAGCTTGAAGAAAGCTCAATTGCAAAATGAGCTGATTTTAAAAAATCTAAATTTTACATTACGAGATGGACTTACAGGAAACAAAACCTTAAACTTCTTTTCAACACCGTTCTATTCACAAATCAATTCACTCAAGCTAATGAATATCAGATGCAACAATATCTTAAACGAATTGTTACACAACGTTCCGTCAAACTTTCAGAGATTTAAGCGTTATTTAATAAATGCTTTAGGTTCAACTATTAAATGGATTTTTGAAAATCTGGATGCGGAAGATGGAAGATACTATGAAGAAAATATAAATAAACTTCATAATAGCGACGAAACACTAAAAACATTATTAAAACAGCAAATTTCGGTAGTCACCTCTACAATAGAATCATTTAACAAATCAATCAATCGACTAAAGGTAAACGAAGAAGAATTAAGAAACACTCAAGAAAAGATTTTCATCGCTATCAGACAAGCTTTAATTGATCAACATCACGTTAATACCCAAATTGAAACAATGAACTATTTTTCTCAGTTGCACGAATCCTATTCGATAATATTATACGAGCTCGACCAGTTAATGGAAGCAATCAACTTCGCCAAACTTGAAGTATTACATCCTTTGATTCTTGGACCAGAAGATCTTATAGAACAACTTCGACTTATTTCGAATCACATATCCAAAGTTCAGTTACCTTTAAAACCAATTAAAGAAAACCTTTACTATTTTCAAAAATTTGACAAAGTTTCTGCTTTTTAATTGGGGAGTAAAATTATGTTTATTAAGTTTTTAGTTATTAATTAAGTTACGAACACTTTTTCATTTTTTTTTAAACAAAATTAAAAGTGAACGTAACACATCCCCTCTCCTCAAAAAATTAAAAATTGAGATATTACTTACTTAACACAAATTTAGTTCCGTATAAAATTTTTTTTTAAGACATGACCATAAATCTATTTTTCTAAATTTCATATTCGCGTAATATTTAATATTAAACCTAACATTCCATATTCCAGAAGGAGCCGCATTCAACATTCCAGAAGGAGCCGCATGAAATTCGAGGATTTCTGAAAGTCAGCTTACAAGGCGCCGAGGCATCAAAATTTTTGTGCACATGTAGGTAAAGCTGGCAAGTCAGGACGTTGTAAACATATAGCGGTTGTCCTAATTGTGTGTTCAAGGTAAAAACTTTTTGTGCATTTATTAGCAGACTAAACAGAGCTGATTTTCAGAAAAAATATATTGGATTTTCCAATGCTGTCATCGACTGAAATCAAGTGTTATTGAAATAAAGTTAAGGTAGTAGAAAAATATGCTTCACAACGTTTATACGACCACATCTGCTTTGAACCTAAGCGAACTACAAAACCGTTGAAAGAGTGGCATAAGCAACGACAGTATCGAATAACAGGGTCCCGATGTTATCCCGTATACACATATAAGTTGAATAACTGGGAAATGAAAGCTAAGAAATATTTCTGTTCTAAAAGTTTTCATAATAAGTATGTAGACCATGGAATACAATATGAAAATGCTGCAAGAAATGCTTATAAAGTACTCAACGAATGTGAAGTTTTCGAAATGGGACTTATAATCTGCAAGCAACATCCATGGCTTGCATGTACTCGCGATGGAATTGTATTTCAAGATAAAAGGCCAATAAAACTTCTAGAAATAAAATGTCCTTTTGAAGGTAACTATATAATTTTTATTAGTTTCCTCTAATTTATGTATGTTTACAGGCAAAGAAAACCCAGCGCTGCAGATAGTCAAGTCCTGCAAATTTTTAGTCTTTGAAAACAATGTTCCAATGTTAAAAAAGAAGCATTCCTATTATGCACAAGTGCAATTAAGCATGGCAATTTTAAATTTAAATGAATGCGATTTTGTTGTATATTCATCGTTTCCCAAGCAGCATTTTGATGCCAAAAAAACAACTAACTAGTGGTTAAACAGCAATATATGGCAGCATACTCGCTGCGGCAGCTAGCTAAATAGCGTTTAAATTGCATCCATATTGCAGCAATATTGCTAAAATGGTCCACTATTTTTAAGCAAATAGCTAGCTGTTAAAAAGCAATTTGCTTGCTGCCAGACAGCTAATGGCGCGCTTTTAGCTAGCTAAAATTACGCTATTTAGCTGGCTAAAAGCGCGCTATTAGCTGTCTAACAGCAAGCTAAAAACACGCTATTTAGTTAGCTAAAAGCGCGCTATTAGCTGTCTGGCAGCAAGCAAATTGCTTTTTAACAGCTGGCTATTTGCTTAAAAATAGTGGGCCATTTTAGCAATATTGCTGCAATATGGATGCAGTTTAATCGCTATTTAGCTGGCCGCCGCAGCTAAAAAAAAAAACAAATTTTTGAAATTTAATTGTTTATAAAATAAATTTATAAATAAAAATATATTTTGTTAGTGAGTAATTACCATTACTCAATATTTATTATTGAATTACATATTTATTATAAGCGCTTTTTTATGTTGATGATAATCAATTTTTAATTTAAATTTTATATATATACATATTGTCGTGTTTTTTTTTTCACTTCAACCAGATAAATTCCCTGGTGGTATTTGGAGTTTTGGTCACCAATCTAAACGTTTTTTTTTTTAATTTTGAAAATAAAACTGAATGGTTAATCACCGTACCTTTATTTTCTATAAACATAAAATATAAACATAAACAGAAACAGAAACAGGAACAGAAACTTAAACTAATAAAATTAAACTTGAAATATACCGTTAACGGAATACCTTTTTTTTTTGTCGCACTATTTTCTTTCCTTTCTCTTTTATTGCCGTCGCCTTTTTGCTCCGCCACAGTTATTTCTTCTTCTCTAATCTTTCCAAACTTTATCTCTCCAACAATTTTATTTTTTACAAATTTATAGCTTCGAGAGCCCAATCCTTCTCGAAATTAATCGTTCTTTTCTTTATCTTTGTTTTTGATTTAATTAAATTTTGAGAGATCAATTTCTCTTCAAAATTTACCTGGAACCTGGTTTATTATTCTACCCTCACTACCCTCCTTCTTTTTTTTTTTTTTTTTTAACCTCGCGCACTCTTTAAACGTTTTAAAAGTAATAATGTACAATAAACTAAAATAAAACTATAAACTACAAATTACAAAATTAACAAATGGAACCTTCTTGAGTGTACAAACTTGTACGGTTCAAAGCTACGGTGGTTAATACACTCATCCAGTTTATTTAAATCGAAATATTTTTAATTTTGAGGTAAAATGTGTAAAAGGAAATTTTGTTTTGTAATTCGAAATAAATTTGTAACTTATAATTTGGATTCAGGAATTTATCTGGTTTGATTTTAAATTCATCTCAATATATATGAATTATCAATTCTTTCCTTGTTGGTGGTGGAGGTTTCTTCGGTCCTGTAATAATTTCAATTATTTATTAAATAAATTTTTTTATACTTACCTCATCGACCCAGGCTTGAACCACTGACCTTCATATCCCGAGTCTATCGTCCAACCCTCTAAGCTATGCCGGTTAACGTAATATACGTTAGACAGACATTTATCAACTTATTGTACAACATATTTTCAAAGCGTTGAATTGGCAGACGGGTTAATATTAAAAGTTGATATTACAAATAAGTGGATACTAACCAAAAGTAATAATGTTGTAGCGATCAAGTTTATGTTTACTATATTTCAATATTACTATATTTATAAAGTCATTAGCAATTGCTAATGACTTTATAAATATTGTAGTAAAAAGAAGCGATTCTTTTATAAATGATTTAATTAGTAAATTACAATTTAATTATTTTACACATATGATACACGTTTTATGTATGAATAATCAAACATGAATAAAAAAATAAATCAACTTGAAGTAGTAGTAATTTTTTATTTATCAAATTTATCGTCTGCTAAAATAGGTTTCGACAAATTAACAATAGCGCATACAACGTTAAACATATCTTCAACTTTGCACACACGTGATATTGGTAATGGCTTGGTAATAATCTCAAAAACTTTTATTCTCTGATTGATCCTTTCTATATACACCCTAGCTTTTGCAATCTCCACAGTTGCCTTTGCTTCTTCCGACATCTGATTTTTCTTTCGAAGATAAGGTGGTCTAATAAGCTTAATCCTATGTGCCCTAATTATGTCTTCTATAAGAAATCCTTTATCTACCATTATTGCATCTAATCCATAATTCAACTTATCGATAAGGCCACTCTGTTCAAAATTTCCCATCAACAACTTTAGTTCCCAAGCTTTCTTTCGATCAATTTTTTCACGAATCCCGAACTTATTCTCAATGAACACGTAACCACTTCTTTCCTTAGGAAAATAATGAAAACTTAGCTCATTATCTCGTCCTTTCTTAGAATGACAACCGAAAACGGAACAATTCGTATTATTAATTTTGCAATTCTTCATTTTAATGAAAATACTTATACTTAACTAAAAACATGTATTATTTGTAACTGTTTTTCTTTTTTACGCAAATAAATACATTATTTTCTTACTTACCTATAGAAAAGTTTAATTAATTTTGACACAGCTTAACGAAAAACTAAAAATTTCTGTAGAAACCCGTATAAACAAATCAACATTCTACTGAAGTATACGCGTTAGGGCGGACATATTGAAGTTGTCACTAGCGCCCCCATCGGTAGTGTAAAATCCCTATAACAACAATTTACCAGACCGAAATACTTAAGGGGGTGTCCTTAATTCGACTTCTTCAAAAATCTCATATTGATGCATTTGATCAAGTCTACGAGCTGTATGAGCCTCCTTACTGCTAGATACCTTGCCCTTGTTCTCTCTTTCGATCCGTTGCGTGTCAGCGATATCAGCAAACATTTTGCATTGCTGGCCTATGCTCAAATTAAGCAACTGCATGACCCTTAAAATCGCCGAATATCCTTCATTGAACATACCAGCAGCCATTTAGGCAGCAATTTTAACAATTTTTTGACCCGCATTGAGTGCGGGTTTAAAACTTCCGAACTAATCATAATTCTTTAATATTTATGTTAACAAAATGTGTTACTTACAATTTCTAAAATAATATTCAGTTTAAAAAATTTAACATTGTTATTACAATATTAAAGTTGTTAAGGGTGTAATCTTTTAACACCGGAAATATGCGTTCTTTTATGAGCTTAACCAGTGGCGTAACAAGGCAGCTACGGGCCTGTGTTTCAGACTGTCGGGCCCCTAAACGGATAATAAATTAACGTGGAAATTTTCTTAAATAATCTTAAAGTCTGTTTACATTATAAAATTTTGCTTAAAATTTATATAAGACTAAAAATTCACAGTTTACACATTAAAATTTTCGTTAAAATAACTTTTAAGAGAAATTTTAACAAATTTTAAGGAATAGATCAGCACCTATTTCCTTAAAATTTTATGTAAAATATAGTTTTAAGGTTTGTTTGGTGATAAAGGTGTAAACACAAATCTGCAAAATCTACAAATTTTAAGGAATTTTATGGAAATTTTAAAGGAAATATTAAGCGAAATTTTATAATGTAAACAGGCTTTTATAAGCGGAACGATTGTTTTAAATTAATTTTTATGAAAAAAAATATAATAAATATTATTAATTAGTTTTATTTGAATCACCCTAGAGATTAGCTACCAGTTAAAAAACAGTTAACAAAAAATCAAGAATTTTATTTAAAATATACTTGACGGTTTTGATAAATTATACTCCAAAATAAACAATTGAACTTAAACTTCACTATTTAAAACTTAAAATAATTTATAAAAATAAAACAATTGGTTCTTATCATAAATACTGTAACAAACTGCAATGTGATGTATGTTAAAATGTAATATCAAACACCCTATATATGTAAGTTAATATTGTCTAAAAGCCATCTATGTATTGACGATGTAAATAACTTTTATTAAAAGATTCAGTCTTGCTTAAAACTGGTAACCGACTAGTCGTTTCTTTAACAGGTTATGTGCCCAGTTAACGCGTGTGTTAAATAAATAGTCAGGTAGTTATTAGTGCATGATGGCTCAAAGTTTTCTCAGCAGTGTTCCAAAATTAACAGGAAGAGAAAATTATGACGATTGGACTTTTGCAGCAGAAAATTTCCTCATCCTAGATGGACTCGAGAAATGCATCATAGGAGATGATCCTAATGATGCTAAAGCGAAAGCCAAATTAATATTGACAATTGATTCTTCAATTTATCCACATATCAGGCAAGCTAGAACAACGAAGGAGCTATGGGAAAAGTTGAAATCGTTATTCGATGACTCAGGTTTTTCGAGAAAAATAAGTTTGCTACGAACACTGATATCGACACGCTTAGAAAACAGCGATTCAATGGCATCGTATGTCAACAAAATAGTTGAAACCGCGCATCGATTGCGTGGAACAGGATTCGACATAAATGACGAATGGATCGGGTCATTGCTACTAGCAAATTTATCAGAAAAGTATGCACCGATGATCATGGCGATTGAACATTCAGGGATTGCGATCACAGCCGATTCAATAAAAACTAAGTTGATGGACATTGAAGAGGATGTTGATAAAACAGGTAGCGCATTTGCCGGTAAAGTAAATTGGCGTCGTAACCAGAAAGTTCATGTTGGTAGTAGTGGAAATGTCAAAACAAATGACAAGAAAAACGTCAAGTGTTACAAATGCAAAAAATTCGGACATTATCTTAACCAGTGCCCCAATTCGATTAATAGTGACAATAAAAACACTAGTGATAAAAATAAAACATCTCATGCTTTTAGTGTGGTATTTTTAAGTGGAACATTTAACCAAAATGACTGGTACATTGACTCAGGTGCAAGTACACATTTAGTTGCCAATAAAAATTTCATAAATAAACTATCAAATAAAGCAGAATTAAAAGACGTTATGGTAGCGAACAAAACGAAAATTACAGTAATAGGTCAAGGTGACGCGGAAATCGTAACAGTAGTAGGGAAAGAAAGTTTTAATGTTAAAGTTAATAGTGCTTTATATGTTCCAGAATTAGCAACAAATTTGTTATCCGTAAGCCGTCTCATAGAGAATGGAAACGAAATAAAATTTAATGTTAATGGTTGTCAAATTTACAATAAGGAACGGAAATTAATTGCAGTAGCAGATTTAAAGGACAATGTATATAAACTTAATATTAAGAAATCCGAGCAGTGCATGTTGGCAAATGCAACGAAAATCACAAGCGAAACTTGGCATCGTCGTTTTGCGCACTTAAATTATGGTAGTTTAAATAAAATGTGTAATGGTGCAGTAGAGGGACTAATTTGCAACGAAGAATTCAAAAATAAGAAACAAAACTGTGTTGTATGCTGCGAAGGAAAACAAACTCGTTTACCTTTTCAACACCAAGGTACACGTTCGGAAGGTCTTTTAGAAGTCATTCATACGGATGTTTGTGGCCCGATGGAAACGCCATCCATAGGCAAGTCAAAATATTTTCTATTGTTTCAGGATGATTTCAGCCGGATGACCTTTGTATATTTTTTGAAGACGAAAGATCAAGTACTAGATTGCTTCAAGGAATTCAAAAACATGGTTGAAAATCAGAAAAATAAAAAAATTAAAATGCTAAGGAGTGACAATGGTGGTGAATATACAGGTAAAGAATTTGAACATTTCTTAAAAACGAACGGAATTATTCATCAAAAAACAAACCCATACACCCCCGAACAGAATGGTTTAGTTGAGAGGTCAAACCGTACAGTAGTCGAAAAGGCAAAATGCCTATTGTTTGACGCAGACCTACCAAAGAAGTTATGGGCAGAGGCAGTACATACTGCAATATATTTAAAAAACAGGTCGATTGCATCAGGTTTGAACGATAAGACACCATTCGAAGTCTGGACAAGTAGAAAACCAGATGTAAGCGATTTAAAAATTTTTGGAAGTGTTGCAATGGTCCACATTCCAAAAGAAAAAAGACTCAAATGGGATAAGAAATCCAGCAAGTTAATTTTCGTTGGGTATAGCGAGAATACGAAGGGTTACAGAATTTACAATCCGAACAATAATTCTATAATGATAAGTAGAGACGTTATCATAATGGAAAGTACGATATCAAAAATGGATCAAATTATTCACTATGAAATTAATAATGAAATTAATGATGAAGTTAGTGATGTAATTAATGATGAGGAGTCAATCGATTCAGTGGGAGACGACAAAGAAGATGACAGTGACTTTGCACCCACAATCGATGAAGAAATAATTGCTAATCCAGTAATAAGGAGATCCGAAAGAATACCAAAACCAAAAACTTTTGATGATTTCGTAACTTACATGTGTGCTGAAGACGTGGATTTGGATGTAGAACCGGTTACCGTCAAGCAAGCGCTATCGAGACCAGATAATAAAAGATGGAAGCAAGCCATGCTGGAGGAACTCCAATCATTTGAAGAAAGTGAAGCGTGGGAATTAGTGGATATACCACAGAATGAAAATGTTGTGAAGTGCAAGTGGGTATTTAAAAGAAAATATAATAGTGAAAGTCAAGTGCGGTATAGGGCTAGGTTAGTCGCTAAAGGTTTCACGCAGAGACCTGGTATTGATTTTGACGAAACTTTTTCTCCTGTTGTGCGACATTCGACATTAAGACTATTAATCGCTTTATCTGTAGAGTTAGATCTAGAAATAAGACATCTAGATGTAACGACTGCATTTTTGAATGGTGTGTTGGATAAAACTGTTTATATGGAACAGCCCGAAGGTTACGAAAAATCGAATAACAAGGTGTTAAAATTAAAGAAGGCTATTTATGGACTCAAACAGTCTTCACGGGCATGGAACCAAAGGGTTGATGAAGTTTTGACAAATTTTAGTTATAAAAAATCAAAGTTTGAACCATGTTTATATATAAAAAGTAGTAATAGCTCATTAACTATAGTGGCTTTGTATGTAGACGATTTTTTTATTTTTTCTAATAATGGATCTGAAACGGCAATCTTAAAAAACGAATTAAGTTCTAAATTTAAAATAAAAGATTTAGGAGAAGCCAGACAATGCTTGGGCATGAGAATAGATATAAACAGGGAAAAAGGTTACATTTCGATGGACCAAACGGACTACATAAATCAATTGTTAAAGAAATTTAACATGAATGATTGTAGTGCAGTTGGTACACCAATGGAATGCAAATTAGATTTAGATAATAAAAACAATAATTGTAATGATCAGAAATTTCCTTATCAACAACTAATAGGGAGTCTAATGTATCTTGCTGTATTGACTAGACCTGACATTTCTTTTAGTGTAAGTTTTTTAAGTCAGTTTAACAATTGTTTCAATGAAACGCATTGGAAACATGCTAAAAGGGTCTTAAAATACCTGCAGGGTACAAAGGACTATTGCTTACGGTTTGCCAAAGGAAATGCAAAATTAGTAGGATTTGTAGATGCTGATTGGGCAAGTAATTCCTGTGACAGAAAATCTTATACTGGATTTTGTTTTAAATTGTCCAATGGAGCAATTTCTTGGCAAACTAAGAAGCAGCAAACGGTAGCTTTGTCGAGTACCGAGTCAGAATATATGGCAATTTCCGAGGCTTCAAAGGAGGCAATGTATTTACGGAATCTGTATAATGAGCTGACTGGAACGTTGGACTGTATCGTATTATATAATGACAGCCAAAGTGCACAAAAACTTGTGCTTAATCCTGTATTACACAAGAGGTCCAAACATATAGATGTAAAGTACCATTTTGTAAGAGATGCTGTTTCTGATAAGATAGTAGAGATTAAATATCTCAAAACAGATGATATGCCTGCGGACATATTTACCAAAGGCTTACCATCTAAAAAACATTGTAAATTTGTAGAATGTTTAGGTCTGAATAAGTTGGATGTTTTGATATAGTGGGAGTGTTAAAATGTAATATCAAACACCCTATATATGTAAGTTAATATTGTCTAAAAGCCATCTATGTATTGACGATGTAAATAACTTTTATTAAAAGATTCAGTCTTGCTTAAAACTGGTAACCGACTAGTCGTTTCTTTAACAATGTAAATAAAAATCAAAATATGACCTAACTGTTAAGGGATTGTTTCGGAATCTGCTAAGAGCTAAGGATGACAGTTGATATTTTTATTACCTATTGTAAAAATTTCTACCAGATGCGAAATTTTACTTGTCCATTTTATCTTTATCGATGCCGGCTTTAAGTTAACAAAAGCCGAAACAGACCGTAAATATACTTTATAATTATTTTAAATAGATATACATGAGAAATGTGGCAGACACCTTATTTTGAAAATGTGCCGTATATTTTCTGATTTTAGCGATGTTTTCACTGTTTAGAGCTAAAAATCACAGAAATTTGAATTTTGATGTGGCAGAGCCGGGCCCTTTTAATGCCGGGCCCTTGTTCAATCGAACACATCGAACACTGGTAGTTACGCCACTGAGCTTAACATTGATTGAAATAGTACGGTCATAAAATTTGAAAGCTTGTTTGAAATTTCCGAATTATTTATAATTATTTTATTTTTATAAGAAACTAAGCTGCTTATTACTTAATTTTACCATAAAAGGGTGGGTTTTTCTGCATTTCTACACCTCAGTTTGTTGGAAAATCAGTATAGCTATTTTTTTAAATTAAACTATAATTTTATGTAAATATGTTAAATAAATGTACATTATTTCAAAATTTAATAAAAGTTTAATAAAGATTACAACTATTGTATTGAATATAATTCAGTTGTATATGTTATTCTGAATATAAAGTCGGAGTGGCAAGCGCCCGCACATTTGCTTGACGCTCGTTTGCTTGGAAATATTTAGAATTGGCCTTTGTAACTTTGTGAACGTATTCTTAGATAGTTTATCTATCGATTTAAGCAAAACAAAATCGATTTTTTTGACATTCTAATTGAGGACACTGCCTTAAGTTCTAAACATGGACACTAGATGGAGTCACACTAATTTGCGTATTAATTTAAGCATTGTGAATGCTACTAAAACATTAATTTATGTTCAAATTTTAAGTATTAATTTATGTACTAATTCTACGGTTAATTTGGAGGTTGTGGATGAGGCTTAACACACCACAAATTACACAACGAAAACAAAACTAAGTACGTGTTTGTTGACTAAGAAGAACGTATGAATTTTATAAAAAAAATTAAACAAGTGTGCATATTTGCCAGATGGGGTTGTTTTATTGTATAATTTTAACAGTTATTAACAATTTATACCTTCCCTTAAAGGTACAATGGGTCACAATCCACAAAGAAAACAATTCGGGGTACGTACTTTACGATACAGGTAAAGGGATTAAGGTGCCTCATACATTTGACCAAAGCCGTATATCATTGGATTTTATTACAATTAAGGTAATTCAAATTCAAATTCATTTTGTGGAAGTGCTTCCTTCGCCTCAATGCAAATATTGTGCAATACAGCACAAGCTATCACAACCGATATAGCTGTTTGCAATTTCAAACGTATACCTATAGCTAATACAGGAAATTTTCGTTTCCACACACCATATTGTCTTTCAACTGTATTTCTGGTATGAATGTGTGCACGGTTATAATTTTCTTCAGCTCTATTTTCTGAAGTGAAGTGATGAAGTGTACAACTTCATCATCTGATGAATCATCATATCTTTCTAATCTATCAAAAAGTCGAATAGCATCCATGGCTAGAGAAGAGTGTAGAATAATGCACGGCTATTCAAAATCAACATGCACAAACACTAATTTATAACCTATAAATAGTATAATACAACCGCTAAGGAATACCTAACACTTTAGGGGTTGGTAAATCGGATCCCTAAGGTTAGGGATTTCTTAATACCACTAAGGAATTCTTAGCGCTTGGTGAAAACCAAATTTGACATAAGAGTTTCTTATCTCAAGTTAAGAAACTCTTAACGTTAGGAATTTGTTGGTGAAAACGGGCATTATACTCTAAAATAATCTGTGCACCCCAACTAATTTAACAGAAGGGTAAAAATTTAATAATTTTATAAGGTTGGGAGCATGGCAATATATAAATGCAAGCTTATATACTAAAAGATCATTCATTAACTATGATACATCTTTGAATTTAAATAAAACATGTTGTATTTAAGGTACAAAAGATTTTTTTTATTTGAAGTTAAAAAGCATTCAATACCATTATGTTTTAAAAATAATACCAATGAAATGAGATCCACGGCTTTGCTTGAATGACGGCGGTCATTCGAAAAGTCCAATTTTGTGCAACTTGTGCACATAAGTTGGCCTCAATCTCGTCAACGACGCAAATAACATTTATCTTAAGGTTGTCAATTGTTGCTAGTTTATTGGTATTGATCAAAAATTTAATGTAACCCTAAAGAAAAAAGTGTAAGGGAGTTAAGGCGCATGATCTTGAGGGCCGGGCCAGTTGATATCAGCTCTCTGTGAGATTACACAACCCGGAGATGACTAGTGGTTTTTAATTCTTAAACTATTTGAATTTTAATGATATCAAATTTTTAGCATAAACCAAAAAATGCACAAAACACTTTTTCGAAAACTAAAATGTTTAAGTTATCACAATATATAAATACACTGTATGTATATTATCGCAAACGTTTTCACCATACTATGGCATCATCAGGCGATGAACTAGAAGGAGACGTGACGTGACGTGACGATGATGGCAAATGCGGAGCATTTGGCATTGCGCCTTGATCTCCTTCGTCTGGTGAATTGAAACATTGACGTTGAGTTTGAAAAAACTTGGTACACGTCGCGGATCCTGGGATCCGCCGGTCTGCGGTTGTGAGTGATTCTTGGTGCACTGTTTGATGATTAACCGTGCCGGTCATGGTTTATTGTTTGCGGGTGTGGGAGCGCGTGGGCCACTAGAAGGAGAAAGGAAAAAAATCCGTATTTATCGACAAATTGCAAGAGAAAAGTGGAGGGGGTAAGAGGAGGAGGTAATTTTTAAAAAGTAATTATGTGTGAATTTACTAGAGGGTGGTGTAAATTTAATACAAAAGAGAAAAAAGGAAAAAACGGGGGAAAAAATGTAAGTAGATGTGAGGTAAGTTAGGAGGGGGGGGGGAAGTATTATTTATTAAAAATGTTTAGTAGGGGTGAGTTATTTAAATCAGATTGACTATTAAGTAATGAAGATGAATATTTTAATTTATTAATTTCCATAGCTTCCAAAAATTCCAGTTTTTTACTTTTTTGTGCAACGTGTAAAATTTCGTATCCCCCTTGTTTATGGTTAGTGTCTATTAGGTGTTTCGCGAAAGTCGATTTTCCATCTGAAAGTCTGTGGGATCGAGTGTGTTCATCAAAACGTGTTTTAAAAGATCTACCGGTATGACCAATGTATTTTTGGGAGCACTCACAAGTGAGCTCATAAACCCCCGATTTAGTTAACATGTCTGATTTTGATTTCGCGTTATTAATAAATTTGTTGAGTTTATTAACTGTTTTAAAAGCAATGTTATAATTGTTATTTTTTAAATATTTTACAATTTTGTTTGATTTGTTACCGAGAAAAGTAATGACATTGAAATTCGCGTTAGTTTTTTAAAAATATTGGGATATATTGAGTTCGATAGAATTTTTTGTTTAATTTGGCGTAATAAGTTATCAATAAGAGTGACTTGGTATCCATTAGAGATCGCGATATATTTAATTCTGTCTAATTCTTTTCTTAAATTTACGTTACTTAAGGGAATTCTAATTAAGCGATTGAGAAAAGCGCGGAAAGATGCAATTTTATGTGTAAAAGGATGTGCGGAGCTATTAGGAATAATTATATTTCTTTCTGTAGGTTTATGGAAAATGTCAAAAGAGTATTTATTATTGTCTTTAATAATTGTGAGATCTAAGTAATTGATTTTATTGTTTACTTCTATTTCTTTAGTACATTTAATATTATTGTGTTGTATGTTGATAAAGTTAAAAAGTTGATCTAATTGTCTGAGGGAACCATTAAAGCAAATAATAATATCGTCAACATATCTGTACTAATAAATTATATGTTTTTTGAAATCTGAACAAAGAATTTTGGTTTCGACATGATCCATAAAAATATCAGCTAGTAAACAAGATAAAGGGTTTCCCATAGGTAAACCATCCTTTTGAAGATAAAATTTTCCATTAAACTTAAAATAGTTTTGTTTAAGGCAGATGTCTAAAGCGGTAAGGATCTCTTCAATAATTACGGGATTAGTTCTATTATTTTGTAATAATTCTCGGATAATATTAACGGTATCTTTAATGGGTACGCTTGGAAAAAGGTTAGTGACGTCAAATGATACTAGTTTATTGGAATTATTAATGATTCTATTATTTAATTTTTTAACTAAATCTAGTGAATTTTTAACTTTTTTTACTTTTTTTTTTACTTGGGTTCAAATTTTGTGTAGAATTTAATAATGTCAATTAATTTAGAAGCTAAATTTCTGCACGGCGCGTTAATATAACTAACAACAGGTCGAATAGGGTGTCCCGGCTTATGTAATTTGACAAGACCATAAAGCCCAGGAGCTTGTGGGTTCATACAAATTAGGAAATACCTGTCGTTTTTGGAAAGGATAAACTGGGTACTCTTATTCCCGGTTTCTCAATAGCGACTTAAGTTCCAGGTAGAGCTTAAGCTGCAGCTTAAGTTCCGACTGTTGCTTAAACCGTTGCACCATTAGAGCTTAGCACCGGTTACGGCTTAAGCTCGACCTTAAATGTAAGATGCCGATTTCGACGACTTAAGGCGTAGATCACAACCTATAACCATAGTTGCTAATAATAAAATTATTTAGTCAAGCATAAGTGTTCTGTGTTTTTAAATACGAATTATGTATTATTTTAAAAAATTTTACTTGCTCTATAGTCAGGTCATTTATTACTATTTTTGAGCGTATTTGTTCTCGTCCTCAGAATGCCATCACTTTTGTTTTATTTAGAATTTTACCATATTGTATTCTTTTATGGTTTGGCTCAGTTTAAAAACTAAGTTCGCAAAAAGCATGATTATTACAAAGTCTTGGTTGTTCAGATTTGAGCAATGTTCCCTTCATTTGCGTATACTTCTTAAGAGTCACAATGTCAATATTTGAAGACGCCGACATTCTCAATGAAATTGAAAAATTCAATTATAGAAACGGCACAATGAGAACAACGTTTAAGAATAAAACCAATCAAATTACTGCGTTCAAAGTCAATAAGACAATTTCGGTACCAAGCATAACATACGGGGATGAAACTAAGACGATTACCAAGGAAAATGAAAGACGAATTCAGAATGCAAAAATGAGGTTCCTACGGGCAGTAGCAGAATACCAAAACACAGATCAAAAAAATAATACTGATATAAGAACCAACAGCCGAAGAAAATCTTCCATAACAGGCTGAGAGGAAGCCCCCCCAGAAAAAGTTAAAACAACCAATTCGAGTGAAGTGATTCACTAGTAACGGACTACCAGTCTAAAACTTGCAGATAATGATAATCATGAATTGTGTATAGACTTGATAGATGTCGATAGAGTGGACATTATTGATAATGTTGAAGAGATTCAAGTAATCATAATTATTATTCCGATGAAGAATTTTTTAAAAGGTTTGGGTTAACTAAACCTATTGCTTCAAATTTAATAGTGGAAATTCAAGAACAGCTTGCAAATAGAACGAATGGGTATCTTGTTTTTTTCTTCTAATTTTATACTTATTCTATTTTAATCTTAAAATTTTTCAGTAATAATTATGTTTGTTCTAAAGATCAACGTTTAATAACTTTGCGTGACTATGCTACTGGTGGCCATTTAATGACAATATTGAAGATTATATTCATTGTGGTAAACCTACTGTCTCACGAATTGCAGCAAGAGTAGAACTATTGCTCAACTTTCTAAGAAATATATAATACATTTGCCAATAAATAAGGCAGAACTTGCCAAACCTCTGTATAATTGTAAAATATCAATAATTTGATAATGTAAAAATCTGTTGTGTTTTTGGTATTGTCAGTATCACTTGCAATTTTATTAGAATTTATGACGTTGCCAAATTGACTGTCAGCTAAGCAATTGCCTAGATAAAGCAACGTAATAATATTTTGGTGCAACTCGACTTAGGCCCCAGGTAGAGCTTAGACGCGGTTAGACCTTAGCCAGGCAACAGCTTAAGTTGCGATTGAGAAACCGGACATAAATGCAATGAGAAATCAAATAGATCAATTGAAGCAAAAAAAAGTTCAAGAAAAATGTAAATACGGGTATAAAAATTACGCTCAAAACTACTTTTTTAATAAGTTTGTCACACAATATACGCTGATGTAAGCGGCAAATTGGCCGCCTACTTTTGATGGACATATAACGTTACCCGAGACATCTATCAAACGTCATTCAAAATTTGTAACCTAAATGTAGAAAGTTTGATGTTAGTCCGTACCACAAGTGCTGCCTTTCGTGACAAATTTGCCACACTATTTGCGTTTTACAAAATGTGAAGCGCCACGTAGTGTTCTTAGCGGTAACTAGCATAGGCAGTAATCGACGTCTTTTTCGCTTTGAGTGTTTTTAAGTAATATGGATAGAATCCTAAAAAATAAAATTATTAATATGAATTGTAGTGTTTACGGATGTCATAGCAGGGCGGGCCAAACAAAAATTTTTCCACCCAAAAATAGTAGGTATGATGCTAGTAATACTGCAGAAATGTGCTTGCAGCGATCAGAATTTCCAGCTTTGCAAGTGCATAATGCACTTTTGATTTCAATTACCCCCTTTATTAAAAAAGCACATTGAATTTCATGAGGTTTTTTCATTAAAGCAGTGATCTGCAAGCACAAAGCAAATATTTCGATAGAATTTGCAACTTGGTGTTTAATTCTACATGTAATGAGGTGTTTGGCATTTAAAACTGTTTCTCCTTCATTGATATATCTAGAAGACGGCAGAGCATCTTAATAATAAAATATTTTTGCTAATGAAAGCAATAATGATGTATTTTCAGTAGCCATTTTCTCTAAAAGAAAATTCAACAGTTAGTTACCTACATTGAATAAATTATTAATTAAGTGTATTTTAATCTTTTTTTATGTTATTCTTTATATATTTACCATTAAATATCAATTAAATTATAAAATTAACCAATGTAAACCAAATTGATTTAAAAACACGATTTCCAATACCGCCATATTGTTTTAGTACAGCGCCACCTATCGGTAGTGTAAAATGCGAATTCTCAGAAAAAACGCTCATTGATTTGAAACCTTTGGTAATTTTTTTAATTTAAATTTTGTTATATTAATTTTTGAAATGCAAGGTTTTGCAGAAAAGTGTGTAGAGGGAGGTTTTTTTGTCAAGATGGCGAAAACGACGGATGCCTAGATTTATAATCAAAAATAATCAATATTTTATTTTTGAGTATTGTTATTGAAAAATTTTATTTGAAAGTATTTTGGTCGAAAGTGACAGCAAAAAAGTTGAAATTTTGTGAGAAGATTGTTTTTATTTAATTAAATTGATTTTTTTGAGAGATTTTTTTTTATTTGAGTTCGATATTCAGAGAAAATTTGGATTTTTGTGAACTTTATTTAATGGTTGAAAATAATTTGTCGAGGGAGCGACAAATTTTGATTACAGGTTGACTTCTGAAAGGCGTTATCGCAGATAAAATTTTGTTGGTGCCATTTTAAAAGCTTTGTTTACTACGATATTTTTAATAGTTTAAACTTATTCATATTTTAATTTTAAACTCTCTTGTAAACTGTCTTTAAATAAAATTTTTTAATTTTAAAATTTGAAAAAAAATCAAGAACTAAATTCTTATTTTAGCGATGGCGATGGTAAAATAATGTTGTCAAAACGAAGAACTAAATTAAACTGAAAGAAAATTTCACAAATCTTAAACAAATGTTATATTAACTGCATTTACGAAGTATCTTATCTTCGTGCCAATGACTTGATCATATTCAAGCTAATCTGCCAATGCAAGAATGTTAGATATTGTAAGTTAGTTAAGCTTTGAACTGCAATATATAAAGACGTTAGTTAAATAAACGCTACTTTTCTTTAATTAATTGATGCAGTGGCGTAACTACCAGTGTTCGATGTGTTCGATCAACAAGGGCTCGGCATTAAAAAAGCCCGACTCTGCTAAACAGTGAAAAACAGTGAAAAATTCGCGAAAATCAGAAAATATACGGCACATTTTCAAAATAAGGTGTCTGCCATATTTCTCATGTATAGGTACCTATTTAAAATAATTATAAAGTATATTTACTGTCTGTTTCGGTTTTTGTTCAATTGAACTTGAAGCTGGCATCGATAAAGATGAAACGAACCTCGTAAAAGTAAAATTTCGCATCTGGTAGCAATTCAATAGGTAATAAAGAAATAAACTGTCACCCTTAGCCCTTAGCAGATTCCGAAAAAATTCTTTAACAGTTTCAAACTAATTCAAACTAATAACGAATAATAGAAAATTTATTATGTTCAAATTTGTATTGTTGATTGTAAATATATTGATATCAAACAAACTATTGATTTTTAATAAATAAAATATATTACATAAGACTATTAATAGTTAAAGACGTTGTTTTTCAATAATTTCCATTATTTATTATAAATAAATAATTTCTAGTTTACTAACTTGATCGTGTTGAAATGGTCTAAAACAATACAATAATTATTATTGGATACTTTCAGTAAATTAAAAAAATTTATATATGTACAAACCATCCAAATATATTATACTTATTAACTACAAACCGTATATTTTCTTTCATTGGTGGTTTAAGATTTCGGCTTAACGATACGTGGATCTTCATGTAAGTCTATTACTAGTTTACTAACTTGATCGTGTTGAAATGGTCTAAAACAGTACAATTATTGGATACTTTGAAACAATTTAAAAAAATTTTAATTAATACCTGGTATTAATACCTGCAGCTTCAAACAACGCTTTTGATTTTATTGTCTTCTTTCTTCCAGCTTTCATGTCAGATGAATAAATAACTTCTGTAATTCCGGATTCAATTATAAGCTGGGCACATGCGTCGCATGGATATAATGTCACGTAAATTTTGCAATCCCTCAGTTCTCCTAACTTCTTATTAGCAGAGTCAATTGCGTTTTTCTCCGCATGAAGCACTGAAACAATAATAAATTAACATGGCATGAAACCTTTACAAAAATTAATTTCTTTAGTCCGTAATTTTCAAACTTTAACTGACCTATAGCAAAGAGTATACATGCTCTTTGCCTATAGCAATGGTCAAATGAGCAGTAATAAATTATTCACCAAGAAACAAATTTCTAAATTTGATCACAGATCAAATTGGTTTGGTTTCCAATTCTCTTGCAGTTCCTAGATCTTGTACATAAAAATTCCTCAGCGAGTTAACTCTCGATTTTTAATACAATAATAATATTATTAATATGTTTAATTTATTTTTTCAGTGAGATGTCGATTCAAATTGAACATATTATTTATATTCTAAAGTAGTCATTAGGGCAATCAAGAATCGATGAAAGATTTAAACAAGACGAAAATTCATTGTTTGCAGACATGCAAGTTAACCATTACATTTAAAATAATAGTACATTTTATAATTTTTTCTAATATTTTGCTTTATGAACCTTTTAAAATTAACTAAAATTAAGATGCACTATTTACCAAAAGTCTTGTCAGACCAGTCTGTTATACCAATTGGCATGGAATTATATCCTACCCCTACAATATTGTTTTCTTCATTTACAACACAAGCTCCTACACGCACATCAGGATCTTCACTACGTTTAGACGCCAAGTGAGCGATTGCAATAAAATATTCTTTCCATGTAATGTAATCTGGTGGAAATTTTCTATTACTGAAAAAAATGTTTACTTAAAAATCACATTTGTCAGTATCTGCACATTACCTTTGATCTTTGTTCATTTTAAATGTTCGATTGTAGTTCGGAGGAAATTCAAAATCACACACAAAACCTGGATTTCTGCAATCAATTATGAACAAATAATTATAATAATATGATTAATATTATTAACATGTGATAATATTAAATGATGAATGATAAGGACAAAAACTATTTAATTTAATTTCAATTTTTAATTTAACATGAAAACTATTTAATCTTATCATAAATATAATGAAATCTTATCATAAATGAAATAAAACTAAGTATAGTTCATAATAATTACTATGGCGAAAAAATTATAATACATATACAACAATCGTAACAAATTTGTTTGACTAGACGTACTGACGCCAGCTACAATACCATATGCGAAGCCAATAACAATACCACATTGCAAGGTAAAAGTTGCATATTTGAAAATAAACATTTATGTCACAAAAATTTTCAATTTAATTAAAATTAAATAATTGAAAAAGAGCTCATAGCTATAAAAAATGGATGAATCCGAGCAAAGCAGTAAAATTTTGGAATTGAGCAAATTTTATAGATTTGTATAGCTATAGGTTCATCTCAATATAGATATTTAGTATCTACAGATATTGTTTTAATAAAATTAATTTTTACATGTTAGCAAAAACATGTAAAAAACTAACATGTAAAAATTAATTTTATTAAAAAATATTATCACATGTTAATAACTTTTACCATTCTACAGATATTGGTATAAAACACTGTAATATGTTGGCTTAGAAAGAGCCATGTCCTCCCTTTTGATAGACTTTACACAAGAATTTATCACGTACACACATGAAATTTTTGCATATGATTTTCAACTTCTGGAGCACTAAAACGTCCAAATTTACCAAAATCTCAACTGTTTTTGGTGTACAACTAAAAAGCACAAAATATTCTTTTCTAAATAATATCATTTTAAAAAAGTGAAATAAGTTGAAAAGTGTATTTATGACAAATTTGTTGTACCACGTATATCTACCAAGTAATTAATTATTATTTTAATCAATTATTATTGCATGTACAAGTGTTGATTGTATTCTAATACTAAACAATGTGGAACTTGGATGACTGCACTTCTAAGGCTTCTACATATATATTGCTATCTTTCTGATTTAAATTTAATTAATCTGGTGTTAGTTTTGTAAAGGCAAAGTTTTTAGAAAATTAAACTTCAATGTACAGTTTACAAATACGTACAAATAGAAAAACGAATAAAATTTATTAACGTGCAACTAGATCGTGTAATTATCTATAATGTAATAAATTAAAAATCTTGATAATTATAAATATAAGAATATCAACTTGATATAACATCGGGTTTTAATTATTTTATAATTGAAGGGGCCAGTGGATAAAGGGGCTATGTGACAAAAACTGTTTATTGAGTAAAGAGCCATTTAGTTTTTTTTCTGTTGCACATAGCCCCTTTTTCAAGTTAAAATATCGATAAACAATGCACATTTCACATGGTAAAAGAGTGTATGAGTTGCTTTTACACATAGCCCTTTCATTCAGGACAAAATATCATCAAATATCAGGTCATTAAAAAATGTCACATAGCCCCTTTATCCACTTGCCCCTTCAATTTATTTCTATAATTGCATTATTTTGCATTTTTGCGGTCAATATTAATATAACGAGTTTTCGTAAAGAAATTAAAATTTTTTTATTTACAAAAATCTATCTTGTGTCGAAAAATAAAATTTATAATTTTCGTTAATGAAATAAAACTAAGTATAGTTCATAATAATTACTATGGCAAAAAAATATTAAAAAATAAATAAATTCTTTTTATTTATTTATTTAAAAACTAAAAATTTATAAACAATAACAGTCTTATAATTTATTAAGACTTATTGTAAAAAATAATATATTTTTAAATAAAGTATTATTTTAATATTTTTATTTAAAAAATTTTATATTTTATTACTTTTCAAACTCTGTATTTCTTATTAATTTATAATTTACTAGAAAATGTAATTTTATTGTAATATATAATTAATAATGTTACTTACCGTTTAATTACCTGCAACCTATCTTGCAGAGCAACTATGGAAAACTAATTTCAACACTGATACAGTTAATTAATTTATTAATTTGCGATAATTATATTTAAAAGTAGATACATATAACAAAGGATTATTGAGATTAGAAAGAAAAATAAATTTAGTGACACAATGGATTAGGAAAAATATAAAAGTATATTATCTATTATTGTAATACGCCACTGGCATAGAATAGTACTTCAAATTTGTTGATTATAGGAATTTTCAAATATAGTCGGTAAATCGAGATTATTAGTCTCCAGCACAGTAATTATAAACTGGTAATTGTGTCAGATCACTTAATTGAGTGTTATTCACTTTAAGAATCGAATAATAACATCTTATTCTTAGTTTTCACGAAGTGAGGTTAGAATGCAATAACGCAAATAATGATTCGTACACCGCCCAAAGGGGGTGGTGAAGTCCAAGGGTCATACCAGCCTCAGCATCAAATAATGGATCCTAGTAAGGAATGGGAAACAGTCAGTTATGGAAAACGAAAAGTAGACAGCCCCGAACTTAATATTAGAAATGTTAGAAAAACTAAACAAAGCACATTGAAGAACTACTGGCTAAGTAAACCAGAACCAACAATAACCATTGTCAATAAGTTTGCAGCTCTAAAGGAAGTTGTGAATGAAGGAGGAGAAGAAAAAGGAGCCCCTGAAACTATACTAATCCCAAAAATAGTCAAACCCCCTCCGATATATGTTGAAGGAGTGCAACTCATAGAACCGTTAACTGAAGTCTTAGATGAAACTGCAACAAATGGTTACATAATGAAGATCATGTACAATGATCAAGTCAGGATTCAACCTAGTACTGAGGTGCATTACACCAACATTTTGAAGGCCTTAACTGATAAAGGTACCAAGTTTCACACGTATCAACTAAAAAAGAATCGCACATTTCGCGTAGTCCTCCGAAATATTCACCCAACAACTGAGACAAATAGAATAAAGGAAGCTATAAACGCCCTGGGACATGAAGTTGTAAACGTTTCTAACATCCGGGACAATAAAACAAAACAAGGTCTCCCACTGTTCAACATCGAACTAGTATCCAAGCAAAACAACAAAGTCATTTATGAAATAACAAGGTTATTTAATTCAATAGTGAAGATTGAACCACCACACCCGAAACGAGATATACCCCAATGCATTAAATGCCAGCGGTATGGTCACACACATAAGTACTGTTATCACAATCCGCGTTGTGTGAAGTGCACAGGAAATCATGCTACTGAACAATGTTCACGTAATGAACGTAACAATGAGGTAACCTGCGTCAATTACGAAGAGCATCATCCTGCCAACTATAGAGGATGCTCAGTTTACAAAGAACTACAAAAAAGGAGGTTTCCCCCATTGCGTGAAAGACAAACTGTGCAAACCGTAAGTACAAATAATCATATCCGCCAACCTGGCTTCTCTTATGCACAGGTGGCTAGAGCAAATAATAGAACGCTTCAAGATGTCAACAACGCTCAACAAACTCAATATCCAGCTGCCCCACAACAGCAATCAAACAATGTACTAGAAACAATGATAACAAAAATGATAGAGAAGATGGATAAGATGATGGACCTCCTGACTGCTCTGATAACAAAAATGATTTAATGTCACACACAACTTCAAACAAAAATCTAACAACTCTAAAAATTGCGGTCTGGAACGCAAATGGTCTAGTCCATCATGGACTGGAGGTCAAATCATTTATCATAAACCAAAACTTAGACATTTTACTAATTTCAGAAACCCACATGACTACCAAAAGCTTCATCAAAATTCCCAACTTTACTATTTATCACACCCAACATCCTGATGGCACAGCACGAGGAGGTACTGCAATCATCATTAAGAACAATCTAAAACATCATGAAATAGAGCAGACAATCCAAAGAAACTTACAAGCTACATCAGTTGTGATCGATGACTGGCAGGGACCACTCACTCTCTCAGCGGTATACTGCCCTCCTAACCTAGCTATCAAAAAAGATCAATTCGATACATTCTTCAACTCGCTTGGTCATCGCTTTATTGCAGGAGGTGACTACAACGCGAAGCACAATCATTGGGGTTCGAGGCTGATAACACCCAGAGGTAGGCAGCTGTACCAATCAATGCAGACCTGTTGCCTATTACAACTATCAACAGGTGAACCTACACACTGGCCTACAGATAGAAACAAAATCCCAGACGTAATTGCTTTTTGTATTACTAAAGGTATCTCGCATAATTATCTCAAAATTGAAACATGCTTGGACCTGTCATCTGATCACACTCCTCTTCTCGTCACTATAGATTCAAATGTCTCCAAAGTTAATAAACCACCTGCTCTATTTAACAGAAATACAAATTGGGAAATATTTAAAAGCAACCTCGCACTCAAGTTAAATCTCAACATTGCAATGAAAACTGAGGGTGAAATTGATGTAGCTGTAGAACAACTAACAGTAGCAATACAGCAAGCGTCATGGAGGGCTACCCCTCCAGACTCAAATACTGATAAACCCGACTATTGTCTCGAACATATAAAAAGGAAGATAGCAGAAAAGCGAAAATTAAAGAAACGATGGCAATTTACTCATGCTCCAAGTGATAAAACCAATTTAAACAAAGCCACGAAACAACTAAAAAAACTTCTTGTTGACAATAAAAATCAAGAAGCTCTTTAATAAATGCTTTAGGTTCAACTATTAAATGGATTTTTGGAAATCTCGATGCGGAAGATGGAAGATACTATGAAGAAAATATAAATAAACTTCATAATAGCGACAAAACACTAAAAACATTATTAAAACAGCAAATTTCGGTAGTCACCTCAACAATAGAATCATTTAACAAATCAATCAATCGACTAAAGGTAAACGAAGAAGAATTAAGAAACACTCAAGAAAAGATTTTCATCGCTATCAGACAAGCTTTAATTGATCAGCATCACGTTAATACCCAAATTGAAACAATGAACTATTTTTCTCAGTTGCACGAATCCTATTCGATAATATTATACGAGCTCGACCAGTTAATGGAAGCAATCAACTTCGCCAAACTTGAAGTATTACATCCTTTGATTCTTGGACCAGAAGATCTTATAGAACAACTTCGACTTATTTCGAATCACATATCCAAAGTTCAGTTACCTTTAAAACCAATTAAAGAAAACCTTTACTATTTTCAAAAATTTGACAAAGTTTCTGCTTTTTAATTGGGGAGTAAAATTATGTTTGTGATCAAGATACCATTGATAGATTTAAAATCGTACTCGTATTATCACATGTATTCTCTGCCTGCTAAAACTAACATTCCGCACATATTCTCTACAATTATCCCTACCTCTCCTTATTTAGCTTTATCAGAAGACAATATGCAATATTTTATACCATCAAAATGTACTAGCATAACTGCCAATCAACTTCTGTGCGAAGTAGCTACAATACATTTAATAAATTTAGATTCGCCTTGTGAAGTGCAGCAGTTGTTGCACACTGATAACTATAACAGGTGTAAGGAAGACAAAACTATTTTGAAAATTCAAGAAAACAAAATTTAGAAAGTGTCAAATGAACGTTGGCTACTGTTTATTGTCAAACCAGTCGATGTCATCGAATCGTGTCATAACCACCCCACAACTTATGCAAGCGTAGAAGAATCAATTGTGATCAAAACTGAGTCCTCGTGCACCCTACGAATAGGTGGTATACCACTTGTTGGAGTAGAACAACGTAACTCAACCATCAATGGGACCCTACAACTACCTGATGTTTACTACGATTGTTGTGAAAGTCATTACAAAGACTACCTATCGGAAGTAAAACCAGTGAACTTAAATCATGTAAACCTAGATTCATTAAACGACGCAAAAAAACACATAAATGAAATTAATCAGACATTGAACAATTTAAAACGGCCATTTATTGAGAGACATATTACATGGCTAACGTATATTATAATTATTGTTGTAGTTTTAATAATAAGTGTAATGTGCTATAAAAGAAGTGCACGTTGTTGTTCGCGAAAAAACGATTCATCTGGGGAATTATCTAATTCATGTGTTACGTTTACGAACATTGTCAATTCATGTTTCCATACACCAAAACGCCGTCCAAATATTCGTATCTCGCGAGAAGACATCAATGAAATGACGACCTTTTCAACTTCCAATAAAGCAGAAGGAACAAGACAACCTGGGCCCAATCGCAAACGATTTTTTAGTACACTACAAAAATCCTTTTTCTTATGAGGGAGGTGTTAGGAAATCACATTTATTACATAATATGTAGCTATTCATTTACGAATCACACCTGGAGCTCCAAATGACAGACTCTAGAAATTATTGCTAAAAGTATCATATTGTATTAAATTTGTAAATCAATGCATGAGTGACCATTCATTGATCTTTTAATTGTACACTTATATTTTATATTTATTTCTCCAGGTGATATACATCTTTTAAATTCATTTTTTGTGTAATTTTAGAAATATGAAATAATTTTGTTGTATACAAATGTTACATCTGCACTTTATGACAATAGGACTTTTATCCTATTATACTGTATTATACTTACATGTTTCCCCTAATTTTGGCAATAGTAATATATAGGCTTCTGAGCTAAATTTTAGTCAGTCTGAACTATATTGCGGTTACCTACACATCACCTTTACGATATTTAAAAACAAATGTACAATTCGTTTTTTATAATATATTATAAATAAATAATTCAAAATCTAACTTAGTAAATTTAGTGGTGGTATTTACCTACCCTTACTATTTCCCTAAAAATCTAGTTTTTTGCTTTTACTGTAAAATTTTTGTTTTGTCACATTTGAGGTATTCGCAGCGCGGCGACGACATGTTCTATTTTTCACGCCATTTCACAAAGCAAAACAATTTTTGAAGCAATTTGCTGTTTGATACTACGCAATTTAGATTGTTTTAAAATTTGTTCAAGATTTCCTTCAAGATTTTGTGTAGTCTAAAACAAGCTTAATATTGAAAATGTATGGATCCGGCAAAATTCGCGAAATAGCAAAATTATATGATAAATCACCGACTTCGGTTTTCAAAGTTATAAAAGCATTTAAAACCGAAGGTAGAGTAACGGCAATTAAGAGACAAGGACGGCCAAAAATCACAACTAAACGAGAGGGTATTAAAATACAAACACTCGTCTTCAGATCCCACTATGTCTGCTCCACGCATTCGTGCAAAACTTGAAAATTACACTAAAAATCAAATATCTACAGAAACTGTAAGACGTCGTTTTTGTGAAGTAGGTAAACATGATTACATACTACAAAGAAACATAATATTTAAAGAAACCAAAATAACAAAAATTCACATTGAACAGGGTTGAACTTAGAAATATTTGAATAAACAAGAAATTAAAATCTGAAAAAATTAACTATAGAAAATGATAAAAATTACTAAAAATTAAAAAAACCTGTAACATAATATAAAAGCTTTTATTTCACGATTATTTGCAATCATCAGTTATGTATAACAGTAAAATAAAAAGAACTAAGAGCAAAATATACCAAACAAAATTGAAAAAAATTTTAAAATTAATAAATTAAATAATGTGCTTACCAAATAACCTAACTGAACTACGTGATGTGTCTAAATGAAACTTTAGGTAGTTAAATAAAAATGAATCCTAATCTCCTTACAAAGGAAGGGTTGAAGCAGAGACATACAATGCTATCTATAGCTTCGAAAATTAAATTTGAAAGAAAATTTCAAATTTAAAATTTTAAAATTTATTATTTTAACATTTTGTTAGGTTTTATTATTTTATTATTTTAACATCACATACTACTAAATACCACATAAATACTTAAAAAATTCTAAAAACTTTTTTAAGTTATTTTCTATTTTAGGTAAACATGGCCGAATTGCTCGCAGAGTACCCTTTGTTAGCAAGATTAACATTAAAAAAAGGATGAAGTTCTATTCAGATTACATTTTAAAACCTTCAAATTCTCAGGATACAATCTTATGAACTGACAAATCTATGATTCGTCTGAAATACAGCCATGGTAGGATGTACGTTTGGAAGAAAAATGCAGAAGTATACTCATTTTAGTGTACTAAACCCACATTAAAATCGTTAGTAAAGGGATTAATGATTTGGGGGTGTATGTGTTCAGCAGGGGTAGGAAAAATTGTGGTGTTAGAAGGAAGAGTCAATGCTGCGGTATATTTAAATCTTTTAAAAGAAGTAATTATACCAGAAGGTAAACGTTTAATTGGTGAAGATTTTATTCTGCAGCAAGACAATGCTCCTATACACCGTGCCAAAATTGTCACCAATTACCTTAAAGATGCCAATATTAATGTTATGGAGTGGCCACCTCAGAGTCCAGATCTTTCTCCTATAGAAAACCTCTGAGCTCTGCTTAAATCCGAATCTCAAAAAAATGTCCTAGAAATTTGCCATTTGCCTTTTTGCAATTTGATTTTTGCATTTGCCATTTAATAGAAGAAATATGGTTTGATATAACTCCAACTGAGTGTAATAAGTATGTCCAATCATTACCATCTAGATTAGCAACTACGTATGTCAATTCGAGAGAGTGGATATTATGGATACTTTTGTGACATAAATTTTCATGAGTGTACTGTAATTATTATATTCAGCACTGGAATATTGTAAAATTTTATATCTTTTTCTTTTCATGTGATACATAAATGAATTATTTTAAGATTATGTTTTTTATTTTTTTGTTTTAGATAATAAGTAACAATGAAAATTAAGATTATAATATAAAATATACTTTGTTAACCTACTTTTGTGAGTAACTGTATATATATTGACGTGTTTCAAAGGGATTCGCACCCACCCTGTACATTTTAAAGAAAATTTTGTTTTAGTAAATTTTAGTTGTAGCATTGTAAATTTGAGAGGTGGGGGCGAATCGACAGAGATACCAGGCTTTTTAGCCAAAGACGGCGGCCGAGCTGGTCGATTGATTTTTGGCTCTTTGAAAAGTTGTGAGATTTTTGATAATTGGTAATTTGAGTGATTATTTTTGTTTGATTAAATGAAGTGATTTTTATGCGAATGCATTATTGCGCTTTTTTGGAGATTTATTTTTGAGATTTGAATTATTTTGGAGTTTTTGATGAATTGCTACCGAACGGTGATAAATTAATTTGGTTGATAAATTAGAAAAGCAATCGAAATTAAAAATTGGAATTAACTTATATTTAAAAATTGGAAAATTAAAAATTATTACATTCGTAGAACGAATGGTGCTATTGATAAACGGGCGATTTGGATAACGAAAGTCGAAACTTCGTTCCCATTTAAAAAGTAATAAAATTTTACATTTATTTTACATTTACTTTAATTTGGATTAGATTTAATAATTATTTTTGGAAGACGATTTATTTTTTTTTTAATTGGAAATTTCACTTTTGTTTTGAGAACGATAGAACCCAACCTGAGATACGACCGTCTCATCTCCCGCATTTAAGAGCAAGCTTGGAGCACTTATAGTGCATGTGAAAAATCAACCCGTTTTGAAAGGATTACTGCAATTTATATAGATGGATCTTTTACGGCTGGAAACGCCCCTCCGTTCCTAGTTTCCATCTCTTTCTATCTATTACTATATAAGAGATTAACTCTTCTTTCATATATCTGGAATTAATTGCCCCATCTACATCGTCTCTTCAGCTTCTTCTAGGCCGTCTTCTCTTTCTCCGCTCCGGTGGAATCCATTCTAACACTTTTCGTGGCCATCTATTTTCCTCCATTTTCTTTGTATGTAAATTCTTTAAGAAAACAAAACAATTAATGGAATGTTTTCAGCATGACTTGTAAATTAATCATCACATTTACTTATTGATTAAAGTAAACAGATTGTAAATATTAATTGAGTTAAATAAAAAAGAAAAACAATAGACGAGGAAAAATATAAAAGTATAATATCTATTAATTGTCATAACTCGTAAGTACTTCTCGGAAAACTAAAGATAAAGAAACGACAAATAAGTACCTATAGGCTTTGAAACTGGGAAAAATTGGAAAATGATCCCCAATTGCTATACTTTGATACTTACGAGTAAACAGTGGCAAAACCTTTTACCATCATTTTTTCAAAAACAGCTATCGGAAAATATTCACTTAATTAATTTTAACGTATTTCATCCTGTGAAATCCTGTCCCGATCTTACAGTTTTAGTACAAAGGATCTCCATTCCTTCCAATTTTAATTTTTTTATACTAATTCTCGAATTTGAGTTTTTATTTTGAAAAAAAAAAAGGAATTTGTTTTTAAAATAAGTAACAAAAATAACTTTTACAATCATTTTGTAAAAAAACTAACTTTTAGTATTAAAAATAACTCATTTCGATCATAGCGTTTTACAACAATCTAACGATCTATTCCTGATAAGAAATTCAGCTACACTGCTTTTTTTTTCGGTTTTTCTATAAATTGGATTGATTGTTCAAAAAAGTTTATCCGACGAACGTTGTAACCCAATAAATTTCCTGTCTAGAATAGATAGATAGATATTTTGTAAAACGCTTCATTTAAATAAAGTTTTAAAAAGAAAAAAACAGTAGCATTTCCAATTTTTCCACATTTTTGACTTAATTCGTTAAACAATAGAAGTTTAAAATCTAGTACGTAAATGATTTTAAACAGAAGAGAACCATGCAGAACGTCCAGAGACACCAAAATAATTTATATTATCACGATAAGAGTAAATTTTTATCATGTTAAATGAAAAATTAAAATTAAATTTAAACTCATAACTTATAGTTATAAGGACAAAAACTATTTAGATGAATGATTATAGCTTGTTACATAATGTCAACATTATGTTTTGAATTTTGAATTCTCATTCGACAAAAGTGAAAATATTATGTAAACGACTGAAAAGTTATGCAATTAAATTCAATTGTATTTGAAAAGTCAAATTATTTTGACTTTTGTAAAAATAAAATTGTACTTTCTTGATGCCGAAATTAATAAAACTATTTTGAAAACTCCTAAACCAATAAACAAAATAAAATAAAAATCATATGAATAAAATATAAGGCAAAGAAAATTTTTAATTCTAATCTTCTATACTTTATACTTATTATCAGTGGCTGATTAAGCTATTGGTGACGTACAAGCGCAAGCCTCATTGAGGCCCCTTTAATTTTTTTTTATTCCAAAAAATGTACAGTGGACGCCGCTTAATGTGATCACATTGAGACTCGGGAATTTTGATAACAATACACGAAAAAATTATTTTTTAATTTTACACAAAAGTAGTTGCGAAATTAATAATTATTGTTAATTTTAGTTAGTTAATTGTAGTGCTGCATTCCACTGGCTAATTTTTTCAACTTAATTTTTTATATTGCTTATTATGAAATTTTAAAATAGAACTGAATTAAACCGTACATTATCAGCATATTAGTAACTTTCTGCTAACCTGAGTCAGGTCTGGATAATGAATATATGTCTGGGTGGTTCCCCGGTTTGTGAACAAAATTAAAGAAAAGCCTTGTAAACTAACTCCATTTTCAGCGAGAGAAAACAATCTTAAGAAAAATAATCGATAACATAAACCGAATTTTTGATTATAATAAACGATATTTTTCACGTGTAGTCATATTGGTTCGACCCGTTCTTCGCGAAAGTGATAATAATACCCGATTCCCGATTGATAACATTAACCGTGATTCCATAAACGGCGTCTATTGTATTTGTAATCCTACAATACATATAACAAAAAAAAATTAAAAAAAAATAATAACTATTATAGTTATTATTGACATCTGGTTACTTTAAAAATTATGTGGATCTGTTTTTCAATGTGATTAGATCAATCGTGTTGAAAACATGATGTGAATCCACACGTAGTCTTTTAAAAGCAACATTAGTCTCGATAATACTCATGAGCAGGGCTCGGAAGTTCTAGCAAATGCATATATTTTCTGGTAAGTCTTAGAATATTGAAAGTAAGAAAAATAATATTTAAAAAGCTATAAAAAATACATAAATTAACATTTAACAGGTATATAAAAATATAAAAATAAAAATTGATAACAAATCTTTAAATGTTGATTAACAATTTTTTAAATAATAAATTACGTTATAAAAAAATATGATAAAAATTTAAAATAAAAAATTTTGTAATACGATATAAAGGCCCTTATTTCACGATTATTTCCGATCATTATATGTATAACAAAATAAAAACATAAATATAATGAGAAGCAAGAAAATATTATATACCAAACAAATTGAAAAATTAATATTAAAAAACCAAGATATCAAAAAAAAAATGTTATGGGAAAAAAATAAATTTTGTACTAAATAGCTGCATACGAATAAGCGAACGAAAGCAAACATGTATTTTAATATCACTTTAATATTAAGATCAGGTTTGAAATAACAGGAATTTGATTATTTTTAAAATTATGATAAAATGGTTAAGGTTATTATTTATTAACATGTGATAATATTTTTTAATAAAATTAATTTTTTTTAAAATTATGTCAGACGCATCTTAATGTAATTAGCAAATTCGCAGTATTTAGTTCATTTATAAAATAAAAATTAAAAAAAATGGTTGACAATTATTTTATTTTGCATATTTTCAATTTTTTAGTGCTATTTATAGCGCTAATTTTTGTGTTTTTAAGTACATATTAATGCGCTAAAAGTTTACTTTTTTAGTGCTATAACTTCCGAGGGTATCCGGACGGTTGGTCCCCGGACGATTGGTCCCGGACGATTGATCCTCGGACGATTGATCCCCTGACGATTGATCCAGCGGACGATTGATCCAGCGGACGATTGATCCCCGGACGATTGATCCAGCGGATGATTAATCTACGGGCTAGACTGCTAGTGATATGTCTAGTGGTGGGGTAGGGGGGGGGGGGTTAGTGATAAATATAGAGATTATGAATGGCTTTTATTATGATTAAGGTTCTATTAAAGTAAAATTTGTAACGATTTCCACTCTTATACTATTTATTAAATAAAAATATTTAAAATATAATAAAAATATTAATTGTACGACAAATGAGCAATTGCGCGAAGATATGTCAATACATCAGTTCTTCCGTATCTGTCAACAGCACGTTTCACTCTGGCGACCAAGTCACGATATCTTTTGACGCCGATTTCTTCAACTCCTGTAGTTCTTTGCAGGAATGCTGCTTTCTGTTTCTGGCAGTCTTTCTCTAACCCTTCGATTATCAACCACATTGAAGGATGACTGCACATGAATATTGATTGAATTGCGTGATGCCAGCCTTCGACGATGTTAGTTGTTCGTGCAATTCCATCACCTGCAGACTCGTACTGATTCCACATTGAGATTGCAAACGTCGCTGGACCATAAGTCTCGCCTCTACCTCGTAGTCGCCGACCTCTAATGTAAGTATGTTCAAAGTAAGATAGAAGTTCGTTCATTCTTTCATGTTCTGGCATTTCATCCACTAGCAAGTCGAATGATGCATCAACATCTTCAACTGGTACATGTGCGAGTGCTGATAAACATCAAACACTGCTTCGCAATACATCGTCGTTTTCGTATGCGGTCTTCATACCCAGCTCGTTGACCTTGCGCAAAATACTTTGATTTAGATGGAAGTAACACCCTGTTACTGAAGCTTCTGGATATCCGTGAGTAAATGCTCTCATTGCGGCCATCTCGAAATCGATTAAAATTCTTTGCGGTGATGCATCTGGAATGAGTATCTTCAACTCCGTTATAAGACGATCGTACGTTGCTCGAGTCTTGCTAGGTAGCAAACAATATACTGCTGCCGGATTAACTCCGTTGATAAACTGAAAATGGATACTGTACAATTGAAAATAGATAGATGGTACTACTTTGAAAGTGCCATCAGCTAATCAGACATTGAACCTGGCTAGACCATCTAGAAGTATTCTATCGCCCAATATGAGAATTCGATCATCTCCCGGTTCAGAATCGAATAGTAGTAAGTTGGTAAATCTTAATGGAAATTTAAAGCTGAGATCACTTGGTGGCGGTGGCAAGGTCATCTGGTTATTATCAGTTGACAATGCAACTTGACGATGACGACAAAGAACGCGGTGTAGAGAAGTTTTCTTCGGCAAAGCCATCAACACATCTTCACCCAGATCAGCCATAACAGCAGCAGAAGACAAACTTGGTGTTGCTATAGTTTCTGACATTTTTACCTTCATATCGTGAACGGCTTTCCGTGCCCGTGCTGTGGCAATATTACCACTGTGAGTGTGCTCCGGTGACTCATTTCCAAAAATAACGTCGTCTGCATCTGTGAACAGTTTTGCTTTGCAGTGGAAAGTTTTATATTTACAACAACGCCATTGTGTTTGTCCACAAACATTCACATTGTGCATTCTCTTGTTTTTTCCAATATTCATAATTGAGATGTATGAGAGTTTTTTCTTCCACGTTTTGAAACACCAAAATTTACTGTCACCATCGAAGAATTGATTTTTAGGGATTTACGTATTATTCGTCTTGTAGTATTATAAGTATAATGTAATATGTATAATATTGAATAGATTTATGACTGCTGTTTATATGTCTGTTTCTTTATATATATATATATATATATATATATATATTGTCGTGAAACAAAATATTTCGACCCACCCTGTGCTAAATTGTAAAAATTTATGAATTTAATTTTTGAATGTTTAAATTGGAAAAGTACAGAGTGGGGAGAAAAGATAAAGATACGGGGCTTTTTTGGCCAACTATGGCCGACAGCGGGTGTAAAATTTTGTCAGCCCGCTGAGTTTTGATATTTTTTGAAGAATTGTGAGTAATGTTTTATTTTTGATTGATTAAATAAATAATTTTGATGCGAATGCTTTATTGCGTGTTTTTGGATAAAATATTTTTGGTATCTGGAATTGATTTGGATTAGTTTTGATAAGTTGCTACCGAGCGGTGGAAGATTTGATTGATTTGGTTAATTTGGAAAGAGCAGTTGAAATTATAAATTTCGATTTGAATTTAGGATTGGAAAGTTTAAAATTATATTTGTGCGAACGAATGGTGCAGTTGATAAGCCGTCGATTTGGATAAGGGCAAATCAAGCTTCATTCCCATCGAATAAAAGTGAAATTTTACATTACGGAAAATTTAAATTAAATTGGATTGAAAATTTATTATTGGAGTATTTATTTTTTTGACAAGAAGAAATTTTTTTTTATTTTGGTACAAAATTACCACAGCAGCTTTTGGCTGTAGAAAACGAAAGAACCCTTCGACCGCTTGAAAATTACCAATTGCTTCCGCAATCCAGGGTTACCTGAGCAAGAATAAGTGTGTGGAAATTTTCTACGAAAATACCATTACAACTAAATTGGCACCACGGCGCAGGGACTTGTTCGCAAATATTTAAAGGAAAACCATTACAACTAAATTGACGCCACAGCGCAGAGAAACGAAAAAAACATCTAAAAATTTTTTTTTAGTAATTTCTGCTGTTGCATTTATTTTTTTTTGATGATCAATTTTAAATAAAAATAAAATGGAAGAAAACAATAGAAAACAGGAAGAACAATATGTGAATGGTGAAAGAGTCATCAATGTGAGTGACTCACCAGTGAACTCTCCCAAATATGCCAGTACTAGGCGAGGTACTGAAAATATGGAAATGCCAGAACCAGAGGATTGGATGGCAAATTTACAAAAACTTATCATGGAAAATAACAAAAAAGACAAAGAGGAACGAAGAAGAGAAAGGCAACAAGACAAAGAAGATAAAAAAAAGACACAAAAGAAATGATGGAGTTCATAGAGAAAAATAAAAAAGAAATCATACAAATCTTTGAACAAAAATTCCGGGTCATAGAGAAAAATCTAGAAACCACTAACACAAGGGTGGATAAGGTAGAAAGTGAGGTGATTCATTTAAAGGAATTCGTGATAACGAAAAATCAATTAGAACTACAATTAAAAAACCGACAAAATTTTCAAGAAAACAAATTCGAGAGCAAACTAATGGAAAATAATGAATTAATAAAAAAAAAATTTATGGAAGAAAAAGAGTCCAATGAAGACGAAATAGAGTTTTTTGCAATGTTTGAAAAAGAAGAGCAAGTAAATGAACTGATGGCACAAGATAAGACAAAATCATTTGTAAAAAAAGAAGTAATAAAAAGAAATGAGTCGATGGACACAGAAGAACCATTAATAAGAGATGAAGAGGAGGACGAGAAATCATTAAAAAAAATTCACAAGGGTGTGAAGCGGAAATATAATCAAATGGATGATGTTGAGAAAGAAAAGAAGAAGATTTGGAAGTGTTGGACGAGTCGGGGGCGACAGAAGAAGATGCCGGAAAGTTGGACGCCTGGCAAGAAAATAATTCTGTGGAAGGTAAAGAAGAAAAAATAGATGGAAACAGTAGGAGCTCGGATAAAAATGGATACAGGATGAAAGTTTGGAAGAAATAAGCAATTTTTTTGATTTTTGATTTTGTTTTATTTTAGATAAATTTGAATTGCTCTCAATTGTAAATAACTTTTTTTTTTAAATTTTGATAATTTTTGTTTTGTAGCACGACATGGGATTTGCGAACTTTCGTTCTAGGCTGCGCCCATAACTCCAATTCGCAACGGGGGCATTAAGATGTCGTGAAACAAAATATTTCGACCCACCCTGTGCTAAATTGTAAAAATTTCTTAATTTCATTTTTAAACGTTTGAATTGGAAAAGTACAGAGTGGGGAGAAAGGATAGAGATAAAGGCTTTTTTGGCCAACTATGGCCGACAGCGGGTGTAAAATTTTGTAAGCCCGCTGAGTTTTGATATTTTTTGAAGAATTGTGAGTAATGTTTTATTTTTGATTGATTAAATAAATAATTTTGATGCGAATGCTTTATTGCGTGTTTTTGGATAAAATATTTTTGGTATCTGGAATTGATTTGGATTAGTTTTGATAAGTTGCTACCGAGCGGTAGCGGTAGCTACCATTAGTGGTAATGGCATTACCATTACCATTACCATTATGGTTTTTCGTAGAAAATTCCCACACACCTATTTTTGCTCAGGTAACCCTGGATTGCGGGAGCAATTGGTAATTTTCAAGAGTCGAGAGTTCTTACGTTTAAAAAAAAAATAATGAAATAAAAAACTTCTTCTCGTTTTAAAAAATTAAATAGTAATCCAAAATTAAATGTAATTCCAATTCAAAAGTAGTATTCTTTGATGGAATCGTGGTTTTGATTCCGACCCTATCCAAATCGCCCGCTTATCAATCGCAACATTTGTTCCCACGAATGCAAATTTCAAACTTTCCAATTTTAAATAATTCAGATTCAATTTTTTAATTTCAATTGCTCTTTTTCTAATTTATCCACCAAATCCAATCTACCGCTCAGTAGCCACTCAATATAAAAATTATCCAAAAATCCAAATATCAAAACTTCAAAAATAACGCAATAATGCGAAAGCACAGAATTCACTTTATTCAATCAAATCAAAAATATTACTCACAACTAATTGCATTAATTCGCCTCAAAATTCAAAACTCAACGGGCTTACAAAATTTTACACCCGCTGTCGGCCATAGTTGGCCAAAAAAGCCCCGTATCTTTATCTTTTCTCCCCACTCTGTACTTTTCCAATTTAAACATTCAAAAATTAAATTCACAAATTTTTACAATTTAGCACAGGGTGGGTCGAAATATTTTGTTTCACGACAATGTAATGGTTTTTCGTAGAAAATTCCCACACACCTATTTTTGCTCAGGTAACCCTGGATTGCGGGAGCAATTGGTAATTTTCAAGGGTCGAAGGGTTCTTTCGTTTTCTACAGCCAAAAGCAGCTGTGGTAATTTTGTACCAAAATAAAAAAAAATTTCTTCTTGTCAAAAAAATAAATGCTCCAATAATAAATTTTCAATCCAATTTAATTTAAATTTTCCGTAATGTAAAATTTCACTTTTATTCGATGGGAATGAAGCTTGATTTGCCCTTATCCAAATCGACGGCTTATCAACTGCACCATTCGTTCGCACAAATATAATTTTAAACTTTCCAATCCTAAATTCAAATCGAAATTTATAATTTCAACTGCTCTTTCCAAATTAACCAAATCAATCAAATCTTCCACCGCTCGGTAGCAACTTATCAAAACTAATCCAAATCAATTCCAGATACCAAAAATATTTTATCCAAAAACACGCAATAAAGCATTCGCATCAAAATTATTTATTTAATCAATCAAAAATAAAACATTACTCACAATTCTTCAAAAAATATCAAAACTCAGCGGGCTTACAAAATTTTACACCCGCTGTCGGCCATAGTTGGCCAAAAAAGCCTTTATCTCTATCCTTTCTCCCCACTCTGTACTTTTCCAATTCAAACGTTTAAAAATGAAATTAAGAAATTTTTACAATTTAGCACAGGGTGGGTCGAAATATTTTGTTTCACGACATCTTAATGCCCCCGTTGCGAATTGGAGTTATGGGCGCAGCCTAGAACGAAAGTTCGCAAATCCCATGTCGTGCTACAAAACAAAAATTATCAAAATTTAAAAAAAAAAGTTATTTACAATTGAGAGCAATTCAAATTTATCTAAAATAAAACAAAATCAAAAATCAAAAAAATTGCTTATTTCTTCCAAACTTTCATCCTGTATCCATTTTTATCCGAGCTCCTACTGTTTCCATCTATTTTTTCTTCTTTACCTTCCACAGAATTATTTTCTTGCCAGGCGTCCAACTTTCCGGCATCTTCTTCTGTCGCCCCCGACTCGTCCAACACTTCCAAATCTTCTTCTTTTCTTTCTCAACATCATCCATTTGATTATATTTCCGCTTCACACCCTTGTGAATTTTTTTTAATGATTTCTCGTCCTCCTCTTCATCTCTTATTAATGGTTCTTCTGTGTCCATCGACTCATTTCTTTTTATTACTTCTTTTTTTACAAATGATTTTGTCTTATCTTGTGCCATCAGTTCATTTACTTGCTCTTCTTTTTCAAACATTGCAAAAAACTCTATTTCGTCTTCATTGGACTCTTTTTCTTCCATAAATTTTTTTTTTATTAATTCATTATTTTCCATTAGTTTGCTCTCGAATTTGTTTTCTTGAAAATTTTGTCGGTTTTTTAATTGTAGTTCTAATTGATTTTTCGTTATCACGAATTCCTTTAAATGAATCACCTCACTTTCTACCTTATCCACCCTTGTGTTAGTGGTTTCTAGATTTTTCTCTATGACCCGGAATTTTTGTTCAAAGATTTGTATGATTTCTTTTTTATTTTTCTCTATGAACTCCATCATTTCTTTTGTGTCTTTTTTTTATCTTCTTTGTCTTGTTGCCTTTCTCTTCTTCGTTCCTCTTTGTCTTTTTTGTTATTTTCCATGATAAGTTTTTGTAAATTTGCCATCCAATCCTCTGGTTCTGGCATTTCCATATTTTCAGTACCTCGCCTAGTACTGGCATATTTGGGAGAGTTCACTGGTGAGTCACTCACATTGATGACTCTTTCACCATTCACATATTGTTCTTCCTGTTTTCTATTGTTTTCTTCCATTTTATTTTTATTTAAAATTGATCATCAAAAAAAAATAAATGCAACAGCAGAAATTACTAAAAAAAAATTTTTAGATGTTTTTTTCGTTTCTCTGCGCTGTGGCGTCAATTTAGTTGTAATGGTTTTCCTTTAAATATTTGCGAACAAGTCCCTGCGCCGTGGTGCCAATTTAGTTGTAATGGTATTTTCGTAGAAAATTTCCACACACTTATTCTTGCTCAGGTAACCCTGGATTGCGGAAGCAATTGGTAATTTTCAAGCGGTCGAAGGGTTCTTTCGTTTTCTACAGCCAAAAGCTGCTGTGGTAATTTTGTACCAAAATAAAAAAAAATTTCTTCTTGTCAAAAAAATAAATACTCCAATAATAAATTTTCAATCCAATTTAATTTAAATTTTCCGTAATGTAAAATTTCACTTTTATTCGATGGGAATGAAGCTTGATTTGCCCTTATCCAAATCGACGGCTTATCAACTGCACCATTCGTTCGCACAAATATAATTTTAAACTTTCCAATCCTAAATTCAAATCGAAATTTATAATTTCAACTGCTCTTTCCAAATTAACCAAATCAATCAAATCTTCCACCGCTCGGTAGCAACTTATCAAAACTAATCCAAATCAATTCCAGATACCAAAAATATTTTATCCAAAAACACGCAATAAAGCATTCGCATCAAAATTATTTATTTAATCAATCAAAAATAAAACATTACTCACAATTCTTCAAAAAATATCAAAACTCAGCGGGCTTACAAAATTTTACACCCGCTGTCGGCCATAGTTGGCCAAAAAAGCCTTTATCTCTATCCTTTCTCCCCACTCTGTACTTTTCCAATTCAAACGTTTAAAAATGAAATTAAGAAATTTTTACAATTTAGCACAGGGTGGGTCGAAATATTTTGTTTCACGACAATATATATATATATATATATATATAGGATTTTTTTTGGTTGGCAATAACCGGGGGGTGAACCGCTAAACAAAATGTGTACACTAATTCCCAGGGATGTTACTACTTAATTAATGCCTCACTAATTCGTAATTTCCTATAAAGGAAATTATAGATATTATAATATAGCATAGCCATTGAAGCGCAGGAATTGTTTAATGAGAGTCCGAAAAATAATCTGGTTTCTCCCCCCCCCCATAGACATTTTTTAAATACGTCACTGAAATGGGTGTCTTTAAATTTTTTTACTCTTTCACTACTGTGTACTTTACCATTTTTCATTCTGTACGTGCCGTTTTGTCAATCAGTTTGATTGCGAATGATAGGGTGGTGACTTTGTTATATTCTGGGTTAATACCTACTGTATAGAATCATATACAGGGAAGCTCGAAAGCTATTGCTTAACGTGACAAAATGCGATAGGGGGGGGGGAGTCTAAGGAAACATGGCGTTCACAGTTCATCAATTTTATTCAATAATTTGTTCAATTAGTTCAATAATTTATAATTCCATCCGGGACCAATCGTCCGGGGACCAATCGTCCAGGGACCAAACGTTCGCTGGATCAATCGTCCGCTGTTTTTTAATATAGCTGCCCGCCCAGTAACGGATAATGTTTCGAAGCTTGGCCAGTAATATACTATTATTTATCTAATTTCGTCATTTCAAATTAATAATTTTTTGACATTGATTTGATTTCAGTTTATTTCTATAACTAATTGTTCGTGATTATATTTAAACATATTAATTAAATTAATTTTGCAAAAACTGTAAATAATGTTTGAAAATTAATGTTTTTAACCAGAGTTTTAAAAATATTTATGATTTAATAACAAGTTAACGCAGTGCAAAGGAATATATTATTATATCAAGCAGGTTTTGGCAGGCTTTTCAACAGGGTTAGTTTTATGAATTCGATTTATTTGTCCAATTTCATCCTTTGTATTAACACTCGGTTTACGGACGATAATTTTACGTGATTTTACGTCATAAGAAACTATAATTCAATTCAATTAAGAAAAGCATGCAATTTTTCATTATTTTTTTCTTATGACGTTATCGCGTAAATTATCGTCCGTAAACTGACTTTTTTTAACTAAAAATTAACTAATACACTTTTTTCAGCCTTTTATTGGAATATAAAGAAGGTAAATTTACTAGAAAATTTCAATGCAATTGGTATACTAATTTTTGTGGCTTAGTGGTTGCGATAAGCGAAATAAAAAGTTTTGTTTTACTTGCGTAATTTTTAGCAGAGGAAAAGAATGTTGATGAATTGTCGACAATAAAAAATTTTATAAGAAAAGCAGAAAAAGGTTCTATATAAATGCATTCAACAATAATATTTTCTTTGAGATTTCAAGAAAAATTCCATGTTTTGGGCAAATTCGAATTGAATAATGTGATATCAAAAAGTCGACGACTTGCTGCCCTAAAACATAATGAAAAAGTCAGTATAAATAGATGTTTACCAGCACGTTTAATCCATGTTGTTTGTTTTTTGAGCAAGCAAGAAATTGCTTTTCGTGGACATCGAGAAAATAACGAATTTTTAAATAAAGGGAATTACCTATTTTAAATTACTAGAACTACTTGCACAAGAAGAGCAGTTGCTTAAAGAGCATTTTTTGTTATCAATAATATAGAATGTTATAGAATATCTAAGACGATACAAAATGATTTAATGGAGTGTGTAACTTCATTTTTAAACTCAAGAATTATTATGTACACTATTTATATACATTATGTATCTACATTGTTAATAAGTAAATACTGTTATTATTACTTTTTAATACTTTAGATTTCCAGTTCCCCAAATTACTTACTCACGAACCGCCACTGATGAAATCGTGAAACTGCGTACTCCTACACACCCCTACCCCACACCCTATGACTGTCTACTTTATACGACGATTTAACATTAAGGATGAGCCATAATTAATTGGGGGCCTACCAATTTAATTATTAAGGTGTTATAATGTGTCGAGGGGTATTAGATCTATAAAAGATTTTAATTGGTTATCGAAATGCATATACAAAATATTACAAAGATTATGATGGGTCGTTACAAAAAGATAAACAATATCTGATGTTAATAGGGGAGTTACTTATCGAACAGTTATTTAAAATCATATTTCAAATTAAACGTGTGCTGAATTAAATGATATCAAGGAGATTAACTATGCTTGTAAATTGGTTGTTGGACTACCTTTTTCTTTTCAGTCAAATAAATATTCATTGTTGAACCGAATCCTGTGTTTTATTTAATTTGTGTGTACTAATTATTCCTTCAGGTATCCTGGAATTACCGCCTGTAAAGGCGGTAATTCAAATTGTAGAACCAAATATTACATGACGTTTGTAAAAATATTTTTATGATTGTTAATATTTTCATGATGTCACTAAAACGTTTGTATAAAAATTCTTATTTTAAAATACCTTAATTTCTATAATTTTTATAAAAGGAGGCATCCCATTGGCTGTTGAAACTCAGCTTTGAGTTGAAACAAACTTTAAAAAAAAACTTGGTGCCAAATATGTTCCAGTGGGACACATGGTGTAAAGAAAGTACTTTCCTTACACCACCATGGTGGGACATGGTTTAAAAATATTTTTGTCACGAGACGTCACATATAGTTTGTATGTAAACTTTTATACAAATTTTTAAAGTGAGACATGAGCTTAAGTTGGGAGGGCATGCGATTCCGCACTAAAATTTATATATTAAACGTTTTTTTTTTTCTGAAAAAGAATCCAAGGCCTCTACACCCTTGAAATTTTTTTGCATTTTGCGGCTGAAGATGGGAAAAAAGTTTATCACATCGATTTTGTGGAGAATCGCAAAACACTTTCAATTCCATTTTGAAAATAAGAATCGGAAGGTAAATAAGGCCGCTACGGCCGATAGAAAAATATTAAAAATTTTGACTTTACACCTAGGGCATAAACCATGTATCCATAAAAATTAAAACAAAAATTTTTCTAGTTTTTCACCCTTCATATCTATTTTAATCTATATATAAGTTCATTTTGATGTCAGCGACGTCAATTTGCCTCGTTGCGTGCTGGATGGATCGCGAAATGTTGTCCTGGAGGACTTCAACGTATTTTTCCAAGTCGTCTTTGGTGGAAATGATCGGGATGGCGTCCATGTTTTGTAAGAGGTGGTCGTGGAAGGAGGGCCATGAGATTTTTGGTCTCGTCGGTTGTAATCTTGACCTGATGTCGTCTCACAGATAGAGTAGCACTGGGTAGTGGTCCGAGGTGAGTTCCTGTGCAGTTGTTAGATGAAACTGCATCTGGGTGTCCTTGATGACGGCTAGGTCGATGATGCTTGGCGTGCCTTCCGGGAAGTAGTGGGTTGGGGCTGTCGGAGCGGCGATGACGAGGTCGAGATCCATTGCGATCCTGGAGAGGTTTCTTCCTGCTTGATTGGTGTGCCTGCAGGCCCAGGTCGAGTGTTTGGCGTTGAAGTCGCCCGCGATGATTTTCCCTCCGGGTCCGTCGAGGAGGGCGGCAATATCTTCTCGGAGGATTTCTCTGTTGGGGGCGTTGTAAATTGATGAGATCTGAAGCCATCCATGGTTCTTCGTAAGGACGTCGATTATGGTGGCCTCCAGGTGGTTTAACTCCAGTGGGGGTCCTTCGTAATGCTCGATGGAGGTCTTGACGTAGATAGCGGTGCCTCCACCTCGGGCGTACTGTCGGTCGGTGCGGTATAGGATGTACCCTGGCAGCTTGGCGTTGTCACCTTTCCTTAGGTGGGTCTCGTTGACCATGATGACGTCTAGGTCGTGAGCGTGGGCGAACTCTAGCAGCAAGAATTTCTTCGAGAGGAGTCCGTTTGCATTCCTGAATGCAGGGATAACGGTTGGTGTCAGTGTCTAGGCATTCACGATTGGGTATTTGGTGGTGATGGCGTCTGTTGCTGTTTGTAGCTTGTCGAGCGTCGCTTTTCCAACGTTTGCGTCCTTGAGGATGCTGGCGAACGCGTTGAAGAGTTCGTTTGCGAACCCTTGGATGTCGTCGTTTTGGGGCTGGGCGGTCGGTCGTGCGCTTCGTGGTTCGCTGCTCCTTGCGTTTGGGGCGTGGCTAGACTGCGTGTTTAGAGGCCTTTGGGAGTGGCCTTTTTGCGCGATGGGCGATAATCCAATGGTAAAGTTTTGTTTATATACCATTTTAAATATTTGGGCAAATTTAAAATGAAAATAATAGCAGGTGATTAGATGGAACACGATTGGTTGCCATATTTTTTTAAGTTGGTAATAAGATAAAGTTTTGTGAATTTCTATGTAGTATATAAATATAATTTTACAAGGTAATGACAATCGCAAAGTGCATATTGGTCTTTCTTCAACCGAAAAACTACACTTATCGCTCTCGATAATTAATATAGTATCTACAATTTTCAATCGATAATATACATTTTTGTTTTGTTTTTACATCGCATCGACAATGTCCAAAAGTGTAAGTAACAATGAACTTAATATTATTAATTTTCAAACACCGAAGAGAGGTTATCGCAAAATTCCTCTTCAACTAAGGAAGAAATTGATAGTGGAATTCAATAAAATTCGTCGACAAAATGAAGATACGAATTCAACACACTCAACATCGTCAATTAAATGCGGAAGCGAAGACCAAAATTTGTTATTACAAGGTATTATGGATATTTTTTATAAAATTAATTTTTACATGTTACATGAAGTTGAAGAATAATTTAATTCATAATTGGGTTTGTTTAGTTTTCTAGTTTAGAATTTTTCAAAATAAGTTTATTTATTCATTTTGGCTTCAAGTAGGTATAATTTTTGTTTTTACAAAAGTCAAATAAATAAATTTGACTTTTAATCAAGTTTGAATTTTGAATTTAATAGCATAACTTTTCAATCATTTTAATAATATTTCCAGGTTTGCCTGATGAAATTCTGAAAATCGAAACATAAAAGTTAACAGTTATGTAGCAAGCTATATCATTCATTTAAATAGTTTTTGAACAATTTTATGTAATTTATGAATTAAATTATTCTTTTTATTATCACATGTTAATAACCTTAACCATTTTAGGTAGTATGAATAGTAAAATGGAACATTTGAACAAGCAGAAATATCAGAGAAAACGATTAACGGACGAGTTTGGTAAATATGCTTCAAATAAGCGTTTAGGTAGCCAAAATTTAAAACCGGAGGTTATATCTCGACCAAGTGGTTTTAATAGTTTCTTGCAACGGATTTTTAACACTTTCCGAAAGAAAAAAAATTAATACAAAAAAACACGTGTAAAGTCACGTGTAAAGCCTGTAAAGTCGGTTTACGGACGATAATTTTACGTGATAACGTCATAAGAAATGAATTGAATTGAATTATGTTTTCTTATGACGTAAAATCACGTAAAATTATCGTCCGTAAACCGAGTGTTAATTTAAAAGAATGAAATTGGACAAATAAATCGAATTCATGAAACTGATGTTTTTGAAAATCCCGCCAAAACCTGCTTGATATCATAATATATTTCTTTGCATTGCGTTAACTTATCATTAAAACATAAATATTTTTAAAACTCTGGTTAAAAACATTAATTTTTAAATATTATTTACAGTTTTTGCAAAATTAATTTAATTAATTTGTTTAAATATAATAACGAAAATTAGTTATAGAAATAACTAATAATTTTAAATTATTTAAAAATCGCAAAGTAGGTGAAACGGCATTACGATACTAGCGACCCCAATTTGTAACAGATAATCATGATACAATAAATTTACAAGGTATGATATTGCGCAGGCTGGACTGTGACGTACCTTAATTCAGATATTAACCCTAGCATGTTACCTACGTAAATCGTGGTAAGCGTTAGGGTGTTTGGGTATCGTATTATATTTAATTTTACGTACGATAGCATTCTAGGGTTAAACAAATAGCGAGAACGACCGAGTATTGGCGGTAAACCTAGAACCTAGAGCAAGTTTAGAACCTAGATACGTCAAAATGACGTCATGCGTCAAACTGACGAAAATGGGTTCGTAAAATATCATACCTTGTAAATTCATTGTATCATGACAGATAATACGAATTAAAACAATTAGGGTATTCACACTCCCTTGTATATTTACCAACGTTGTATATTTACAACGGCCAAATACCATAGCTGTGAACACACCTATGATATTAATAATTGTATTTGGATATATGTGATACATAACCTTACAATTATTGTTTATGTTATTGTTCTATTAACCTTACTTTCGGCACATGGTTAAAATAGTAGTGATTTACACATTAAAATGCCTAGAAAATCATAAAAAGAAAAATTATATTGTATTGTAAAATGGTATTTGTAAACGTAGAAAATACTTTTGCACTTGATCAGCTGTTGTCCGCCTTACTGGTTTTCAAATAGGTACAACGTACCTATTTACGATACAAAGTATCGTAAAAACAGACAATTTTATTATTTACTTCGAATTTTAAAGATTATTAAAATTTCAAACCAAAGTTAAAACTAAAATAATTTTAAACTTCAACAAATCAACGCTTCAACTCGGATCTCTCGGCACAATTTTTAATTTTTATGTATTTAATTTCATGTTGAATTTTATTTTTACTCCTACCATTTCCTTGCAATTAATGGTATTGTAAGTTGCTTCGAATAATTTATTTTTATTTTTAGAAATAAGAACTTTTTCATTATTTTTTTATTTATTTTTCATATTTATATTTATTAGCAGTATTTATTAAACTAACTTTTAATAAAATTTTTAAATACGTTGTTTTAAATTATTTGTATAACACTGCGGCTGTAGGGTCCGTCCCTGTTCTAATAAGAACTTGCTCAATGTGCTGTCACATGTTATTAAAATCACGTGCATTTATTTACATGCACTCAGTCTTTTAAATAAATGCACTATAGTGCATTATGTGCATGAAACGGGGTAAGGTAAACTGCACTCCAAAACGACCTGCAAATGGTAAACTGCATTCCAGGTGAACTGCACGAAATTTTACAAAGTGGTGAACTGCACTCCGAGCATTTTCCAGGTAAGTTGCACCCCAAAATTACCTGCATAATGGTAAGCTGCACTCTAAGAGCGTTTTCACACGGTGCAATATATTGCAAGCCATAAAAAGTCGCGATATCGCGTTGCGTTTTAAACACACTTTCACACAGAGCGAAAATCAGCCACCATAAATTGAACTAGCAAGGGAATTATACGATCTCCGCATTTTTGTAATTTTTGCCACTTATTGTACTGATAGTTTAGCCCTTCAATAAGAACTCCTCAAAGCAGTAGGGCCAGATGGCCAGAAATTTTCGAGAAAATCGACTTTGAAATATTTTCAAGGGAGTTTGAAGACAAGATGTGATACAATTTGCAATAAGCTCCGTAGTATAGAGGCGTAAGAGTTGGCCTAGAGATCAGTGGGTCCACGGTTCAATTCCCACCTTCGTTAGTTTTTTTTTTATTTTTTTTTCTTCACTGCGTATTTGCACGTTATTTAATTATTGTAAAATTGATTAAATTTATGCTTGTAGACTAACAATATTTGTGATAAATTAAATTTAGTTACAAAAATTAATAACGTCCAGTATAGGGTATTAATGTGTTTATTTTAATTACAATGTATAAATATAGCAAGTACTTAATATATATTGTCGTGTTACCAAATATTTGGACCCACCCTGTACTCTTTCAGTAAAATTTTGTAAATTGTGATTTTTAATTTGGTGGTTTTGAAGGAGTGCAAGGTGAGATGTCAATAAGGGGAGATAAGGGCTTTTTTGCCAAGATGGCCGACCAAGCTGGTCGATGATTTTGGCTCTGTGATTTATTTTTGAGATTTGTGATTTTTTTAAAATTGTGAGTTATTATTTTTGATTTGAATAAAGTGATTTTATGCGAATGCATTATTGCGCCTTTTTTGGATGATTATTTTGATATTTTGATAATTTGGATATTTTTTATATTGAGTGGCTACTAAATGGAAGTAGATAGATTGATTGGTTTTGATTGATTTAGAGAAAGAGAAGTTAAAATTATAAATTAGACGTGAAACAGTTAAAATTGGAAAATTTTGAAATTATATTCGTACGAACAAATGGTTCGATTGATACTCGACGTTTTGGATAAGGTTAAAATCAAAACTTTGATCCCTTTGAAGAATATTAAAAATTTTACATTTAATTAAATTTGGATACATTTATTTTCAAAGAATATTATATTGGATTATTTTGGAGAATTTATTATTTATTTGAATTACATAAGATTTATTAATTAATTTTTGGAATACTAATTATTTTTTTTGGATTAGAAAATTTTATATTTTAATTTTTTATTTCGATAACGCAAGAACCCTTCGACCTTTTGAAAATTATCAACTGCTTCCGCACACCAGAGTTGCTACGGAAAAACAAGTGTGTGATAAATTTTCTACAAAATTTAACATATCATCTTTTTGGCGCCACAGCGCAGAGACGTTTAGTTTATCGTTGGTGACAGTAAAAACTAAAATTTTCACCAAAGCACAAGAACCATTTTATTTGCTTTTTTTGATTACCTCATAAATTTTTTACAATGGAAACGGTAGTTGTGGAAATAATACGAGAATTGATAAATAGACAAGAAGAAAGTAAGAAAGATTTAATAGAGTTAATCCGTCGTGAATTTAGGGAAAGAGACCAAGATAGAGAGAAAAGAGACCAGGATAGAGAGGAAAAAGACAAAAGATGTAGGAAAGAATCAGAAGAGAGAATCATAAAAGAAATTTTGAGGGGTACAAAAAAAGAAAATTTAGAAGAAAAAGTGTCCAATAAAGAAGAAAAAGAATTTTTAAAAAAGGAGCTACTAGAACAAGAAGATGTAGAAAAAAATGACTTGTTGGTGAAAGAAGAATCATTGGAACGAGAAAAACAAAGAAAGGATGAGCAATTGGAAAAAGAAGAACATGAAAACAGAAAATTATTTGAGGAAAACGAAATAATAGAGCAAAACAATAAAAAAATTAAACTGATGGAACAAAATGAATTGGTTGGAGAAGAACAGCTGGAAAAAAAAAGATCCAATGAAAAAGAAAAAAAGTTTTTTGAATTTTTTGAAAAAGAAGAGCAAGAAAATGAACCATTGGTAAAAGAAGAAAAACAAAGAGAAGATATGTCGCTAAAAACAGAGCAAGATGTAAAAGTCAAAATGATGAATGATTTTAAAGAAAAAGAACAGGTAAAGAGAAAAGAAAAGAAAACGTGGAAGTTTTGGACGAATGGGGGGCGGCAGAAAAGGATGCCGACAAAATGGACGCCTCGTATAAAAATAATTATGTGGAAAGCAAAAAGAAAAAAATAAAGAAGAACAAGATATTTGGATAAAAGAAAATTGGAAAAATTTAGAAGAAGGAAGCGTTTTAATGGAAATTTAATTTGGAATTAATCTGTGTGAAATTTGTTTTGATTGATTTTATAAATGATTTTTGATATTTTTTTAGCACGACACTAGAGTTTATGAATTTTCGTTTTGAGCTGCGCCCATAACTCCAATTCATAAAGGAGGCAAAATGATGTCGTGTTACCAAATATTTGGACCCACCCTGTACTCTTTTAGTAAAATTTTGTAAATTATGATTTTAATTTGGTGGTTTTGAAGGAGTGCAAGGTGAGATGTCAAGAAGGGGAGATAAGGGCTTTTTCGCCAAGATGGCCGACCAAGCTGGTCGATGATTTTGGCTCTGTGATTTATTTTTGAGATTTGTGATTTTTTTTGAAATTGTGAGTTGTTAATTTTAATTTAATAAAGTGATTTTATGCGAATGCATTATTGCGCCTTTTTTGGATGATTAATTTGATATTTTGGATTTGGATATTTATTAATTATTTTTGAAGAAGATTTATTTAGAAGAAGTTATTATTTTATTTTGGAAACCAAATTGCGAGCAACAGCTTTTGGCAGTAGAAAACGTTAGAACCCTTCGACCCCTTCAAAATTAACAATTGCTCCCGCAATCCAGGGTTAGCCCGAGGCAAAATAAGTAATTGATAAATCTATACGAGATATATCAGAGCAACTTTTGGCGCCACAGCGCATGGACGATTAATTGAAAATTTTCTACAAAATTATCACATTAATATATATATATTTAATTAATTCATATTTAATTCAAAAAGAACGGGAAATTAACGCCAGAGAGGATTGCATAAAAATTCAATCAATCGTACATCACCAACTATCCTCCCCAATTTTTGGTAAAATGCTCCGGTACGCTTGGTTTGCTTCCAAACTGTACGATGACAGGGAGATATTTTTAAACGTAAACGAAGTATGTTTTCAGACAGACATTTTGCAAATAAGATGCTCCTGCAATAATGCATCATTTGTACAGTGTGCAAGGTGCCGCAAAACATTTTGTTTTCCTTGTTTCTACGACAAATATCACCCGGGCTCCTGCGAAAATCCGACCGTGGTGGACCTAAACGTTGTATAATTTAGTTGTTAATTTAAAGTTAAAAGTTGTATAATTTAAGTTCTTGCTATATTTATACATTGTAATTAAAATAAACACATTAATACCCTATACTGGACGTTATTAATTTTTTTACCTAAATTTAATTTATCACAAATATTGTTAGTCTACAAGCATAAATTTAATCAATTTTACAATAATTAAATAACGTGCGAATACGCAGTAAAGAAAAAAACTAACGAAGGTGGGAATAGAACCGTGGACCCACTGGTCCCTAGGCTAACTCTTACGCCTCTATGCTACGGAACTTATTGCAAATTGTATCACATCTTGTCTTCAAACTCCCTCGACTATATTTCAAAGTCGATTTTCTCGAAAATTTCTGGCCATCTGGCCCTACTGCTTTGAGGAGTTCTTATTGAAGGGCTAAACTATCAGTACAATAAGTGGCAAAAATTACAAAACTGCGGAGGTCGTATAATTCCCTTGTAAGTAAAATTAAACTAAACATAATTATGCAAGGTTGCCGTAGTTAGTCGTGAACTACCATGGAGAGTAGACTTCGAGTGCATTATTGGCCTTAATTTGTAATCGAAGAAGAAGAATTAAAGAAAGAGAGGAGCGTAGAAAAAATCGACGTTTCTGGATTCATCCTTTAATACGAGTCAGATACATAAATGGTGCATCTTGCAACACCGTTCAACTAATACTAATAAAATTGCGACAATATATAGCGACTCGTGTGAAAACAGCCATATACTTGCATTGACGGACAGAAAACGCAGCGATAAAAAATGGTGCAATTTCAGTAGAACATATCGCGTGTATTTGCAATATAGCGCTGCAGACGCAATACCATATAACGCATCGCGTTCATGTGAAAGTTTTCAATTTAAATACGTGTATTTTTGATGCACAGCAATATCGCGGCTTTTTATGGCTTGCAATATATTGCACCGTGTGAAAACGCTCTAAGCATTTAATTACTATCTATTATTAAAATATCTATTAAATCTGATATACAACAAATTATATTACCAATTCATTACCAACTGAGAAATTTTATTATACATATGAAATACAACAAATCTGATATAAAACAAATTACATATTATTCAGAACAATTTACGAGGACACAAGAGAATGTCAGAACTTACATTTACAACGAGCGAACGAGGCAAGCCCTTACTACTTTTTCGACAAAACAAATTTTATATGGAACGGCTACTAAAGACGGGTGAACAAAAATGGCGATGTTGTAGAAGAACGTGTACGGCGTTCGTTAGTGTTGGGAGAACGCGCGGATATAGAAATTACTTCTATTCAAGAAAAACACACACATGCAAGTAATGAAAGGTTTTGCTCAGGCAAGATTTGTCAAGTCGCATGAAAAGAACAGCGATTGAACAACCGCTGGGAAGGCCACAAGGAATAATGAATACATGTTTGGACCAAAACCCGTCTTCTAACGTTAAAAAAAAATGTTTACAACATGCGGCGTCTTACTATGGGTACTCTTCCGAAAAATATTGCAGAAGTGCATCAGAAGCTAAAAAAGATGGAAGTAAAAACTGGGCAATGTGAAAATTTTGTAACATTTAACGATGAACATTCTAATATTATTATATTTTCGTGCTGCACTAATTTGGCTGCTTTGGCGACAGCTGAATCTATCTACATGGATGGTACATTTGAATATTGTACCAAATTCTTCCACCAATTGTTTACCATCCATGGCCTTTTTAATGGTCATTACATACCGTTAGTATTTTGTTTATGGCCAGATAAGAAACAAGCGACATACCTCAATTGTCTTCGACAAGTATGCACACTGGGTTCTTCCTTTTTAATAGATGACAGTTTTTTTTAAATATTTCAGCTCTTCCAAATACAGAAAATAGTTACTGATTTTGAAGTAGCGATCAGAAAAGCGTGTGCAATTTAATGGCCAGAAGCATCCATAGCACGTTTCATCTTGGCCAAGCATGGTTGTAACAAATCACCCCCAAATCTAAAGCTAAGACGAAGGTAATTTATGCGAAACCAACTCAAACTTTTGTATGCATCGCTAAAAGCGATTGGTTAAAATTCCTTTTTTTTTAATACGATTAAAATACCTTCAACGAGCTAGAGACTTAATTAAGTATGGTGCAATTAAATCTGTGTGACAATAATTTGGAACATCCTGGGAATACACACTATACATGAACACATGCTGAAATTGGTCGGGACCCGTCAGATCTTTATTACTAAGAAACTCATAAAATAGATAAGTTTTCGACTTTTTATGACAGGTCACATTAAACAAATTACACACTAATTGCCAGTAAATACGAAACCCGCGACATTTCAGAGTCGAAATTTATATGAGCTTGGAGCTAATAAAATTTCAATCGGGAGTATGTAAAATTAAAATAGCGGAATTGCGATTCAAATAAGTAATTATCAAATTTTAAAGTTCCACTGAGAACATCTGGAGATCATAAAATCATTAAATACAAGTTCAGGGGAACTCCAACTGATAATTCTCGAGAATCTAAAGGTTCGAGCATCATAAACTTTCACTGACCGATAATAACGGCCAGAGTTGGATTGGACTAGACCAGTGAACTTAAAACTATTTTTAAAATTACATGTTAAAATATGAATTGTGCATCAACGTTTGATACGCACTGGTTTTATTTCATCTTTTAATGATCAATTTGCCGGATTTGAATTAAATTTAGAATACATATCTCTTTATTCATAGACGATATAACAAAATTGTCATTTTAGAGTTTTCACGATTTATTCAGTTTTCGGGAATAAAATTGTAACGGTTAAGCGACTTTAGCCCTTATCGGCAACCCTGGAATTTAACATAAATAGGGGTTCCCTTTCGGGCAGCATGACTTCATCTTCAAACTTTGTTAGCAACAGTCATTAAACTTCATCTTCAAATTTCGCTAGTAACAGTCATTAAACTTCATCTTCAAACTTTGTTAGCAACAGTCGTTAAACTTCATCTTCAAACTTTGTTAGCAACAGTCATTAAACTTCATCTTCAAACTTTGTTAGCAACAGTCATTAAACTTCATCTTCAAATTTCGCTAGTAACAGTCATTAGACTTGATCTTCAAATTTTGTTAGTAACATATTCAACTTTTCATATTTTTTTCAAGTGCCTAGTTAAATTTTAATATTTTTTTTCCTTTGGTGACAATCGAACAGCCTAAAACTCAAATTCTTTTTTTTTATACATCCAAAGTGTAATTTTATTTTATTTTAAACTCGTGAGTGTGTGTTCCTGGTTCGCTAAATTCAACAAGAAGGTAAAAATATAAATAATCTATGTACCGAAAATTGTTCCTTTTTCAGATTTGTGTCGCAACCTAACTAAAATTGTTCTTATTAAATATTAGTTGTTACTTTCAACTAAATAATTTCTTTCTTTTGTATTTTTGTTAATGAATTTCAGTGTATTATTTACTTTGCATTATATTGATTAAATAGACATAGATTTATATGATTTTATTCTTTTCTTGCTATCAAAGGCGATTAAATTGTTAGTAATCCTACGTCTCCGGTCTTCAATTAACAAGTTTAAAATCGGTTCAAATCGATTTTTGGTGGCAGCGGAATTACCTTCAGTTAATACACGACGGCCGCGATTATTTAATTAATCAAAGCCTACCCGTGTTACAAATGGTGGCAGCGGTGGGATTTTCGATAAAACAAGGAGTACTTTCACGTATTCCAATTATTAGCAAAATAATCTCCTAAAAATAGCACTAAAAAGAATAAAATCATTTTTAGTTATTCACAATATTTAAAAATTTTTTTTTAGGTAAAGAAATTCTTTTTTTTTTTTCAATAATTTCTATTTTTAAACTATTTAATCAAATAAAACAATTTTGATGAAATAAGTTAACTTTTTTAAATATATATAATTCAAAATAAATTCTTTTTTTTAAATAATTCTAATTAAGTTGGTTTTAAATAATTCAAATTAACTTTTTTTTTTAATAACTTAAACAAATTTTTTCTTATTAAATAATACAAATTAATTTCTTTTTTTAAATAATTCAAATAAATTTTTTTTTGATAATTCAAATTAATTTTTTTTTAAATAATTAAACTTTTTGAAACCGACTCTCATCGAACTTTTAAAATTATTAGTTGGTGCAAGGATATTTAATTAATTTGTGCATGTTAATTTTAAAGAAATTTTTATTTAGATACATCCAACCGATTAATTTATCGTAACTAACAATTTTTTTTTATTCGTGTATTAATAACAGTTTATAAAAGTATTACGTAAAATTAGATTTTTCCATCCCTTGAATTTTAAAATAACAATTTTAAACTTAAATACACAAAAATGTCTACCTCGCGACCAGCAAGCCCAGCAAGCTCATTCGAAGGCACAGTAAATATTGGCCCCGTAGCCCCACACAGTTTAGCGATTCTTTCAAATTCCATTTCGATGTTTTCTGGAGCTACAAACCCAGCGCACTATTTTGATAGATTGGAAGCCCTCAAATCATTAGAAGAATGGACCGACCTCACGACATTAAAAATCGTAAAATTCAAATTAAACGGCGCCGCGTTAAAATATTTTAAATCCGACCCTGAACTAAACGAATTAAACTATGAGCAATTTAAAGCACGGATGATAAAGCAGTTTAGCAAATTACGAATTCCAGGGGAAGCAGCCAGCAAATTGCACCAATGTTTCCAAAGACAAAATGAAACGGTATCACAATTCACGGTCAGATTGAAAGGGTTGGGCTCTAAAGTTTTGTTAGAAGACCTCGAAACCGCCGAAGATTACGAAAAACCGGGTATAAAATTCAAATGCGCGCAAACAATACTCACTCAATTCAAATTAGGGCTCAAAGAGGAAACATTAAAAGAAATAGGCGTCACTCTTATGAGGACGGCTAACCTCACAATCGACGAAGCAGAGCGAATCGCGGAAATGCACGAAATAAACGAATCACTAATTAAAACGAGACTAGCACCAATCAACTTAACACAATTCGACTCGCAACAACCGCGACAATACAATTCAAATCATAATAACCCCAACAACTATCAAACCATTAATAGAAATTATAGGCAACCGCAACAATACGGTCCAATCACCAACAACTCTAACAATTATCGATCCAATAATGCAAACTACGATTATCAAAGAAATCACAGAAATTTTGAAGGCGATGGCCGCAGACACAACCCCAGAATATCAAATAATAATTATAACTATGGCAATAATTACCAACGTCCCAATTACGATAATCGCTACCCCTCACGAGATACCCCTATTAATTCCCCTATAAATAATGTGCGACCACGGCAATACGGCCCGAATTATAACGATTACGGCAATAATAGGCAAAGACCGAATTACAATTACCAACCCGCGCGCAATCAAGTAAACAACCCTGATACAACCATCGAGCCGCGAAACCAAAATCAAGATTTAAACTCCAAAAGCCCTGCGTCCTTTCCCCAGACCGCAGAGGCACAATAAACGAAGCAAACAAAAATATTCGCATCAATACACAACATAAATTCAAACCGCTTTATTCAATACCAAGCATAGATTCAAGTTATAATCAAACACCCTGTATAGTAGAAATGATATTAAATAAAACTTACTGCAGATTATTAGTAGACACGGGCTCATGCCTCAGTTTAATTAAATCAGATATTTTAAATTTAAATAAATTAAAACAACCGAAAGAAGAAATAATTTTAACAGGCATCTCAGGTCAAAAACATTCAATACAGGGTATCTTAAACGTTATAGGAGGCACGCCTCGAAACACAAATTTATTTCAATTTAATTTTGTAATTTGCGATATTAATTTAGACGCCGACGGTATAATAGGAAGAGACTTTTTAGCCACATTTAATGCAATTGTTGATTACCAATTTAACGAATTAAAATTTTTAAACGAAGCAATTTTAATAACAAAACAGTTACGCGAAGATTTTAAGAAGTGTATAGATCCAAATAGGGGACAACCGGAAACGAATAAAAATTACGAAACGGCATTAACGGAAATGAATTATGAAAAGGTTATGAATCAAAAACGAAAAGTCATCTGCAATAAAAGTTCGAAAAACTTCAACCACCAGGTTGAACCAATAATAACCATCAATCGTTTTGGAATATTGTCAGAAGATGAAGACGATCGTATCGGGTCAATCGAAGCCATATCGAAACCAAGAAAGGAGATTTGCGAGACGTCGCGAATTAAACCAATCGAAAGTCGAGTAAATGGTCCAAATAGTCACGATACCGAAAAAACTTCATCCTCAGGCAGGAAGATGAAAATTAGGTCACCAATTCCAGCCCAGGTGCTTGAAAATCATGAGTCAAGCACCCCTTCAGCTGAAATCGGTAACTTAATCGAATCGATCAAAAACGGGGGCGATAAAAGAGTTAATGCGCAAGAACTTCTTAATCGCGAAATGGCACAAGGTGCGAGAAGAAAGGAATATTCGAGTACCGATGTACACGGCGTTCGAACAAAGGTAGCAGAACCTTTTATAGCAGAGTATTTTAGATATGATTTCGGGAAAGTGAGCGAACAAACATGGGAACAAATGAGAGGTATTAGTAATGGAAAAGGAAATGATGTAATAGATACGGCCTTGACGGTAATAAAACCTAAGCAATTAGAGCCGATTAAATTAGAAAACTTTATACCCAGCAGAGGTAATGCGAGCAGTGCACTAAACGAAACGTTAGCGAATGAAAATATGAGGATTAATGGAAATTTAGAAAATTTTATACCCAACAGAGTTAGCATAGTAAACGAAAGTGATTATATTAAAAATAGAAAAGAAAATTTTACGCCTAGCAGTGGCAATTCAAGCAGTGAACCTAACAACGGAGTACGAATCAAAAGTACGAAAAATAAAGAAAATTTAGAAGATTTTATGCCTAGCAGTGGCAACGCAAGTAGCGAATGTAACAATGCAGTACAATCAAAAAGTACGAAATATTTAGAGTATTTAAGGAATTTAGAAAAGTCAAGAAATTTAGAAGATTTTACGCCTAGCAGTGGTAATTCAAGCAGTGAACCTAACAACGGAGTACAAATAAAAAGTACGAAAAATTCAAGAAATTTAGAAAATGTTATGCCTAGCAGAGGTAACGCGAGTAGCGAATGTAACAGTACGGTACTAAGGAAATGTACGAAAGGTTTAGAAAATTTTGAAAAACTAGAAAATTTAAAGAACTTAAAAACCTTAGAAAATTCAGAAAATAAGAGAAATGTGGAAAATGTCGAAAAATTTGAAAATTACCCAGTAGAGATAACGCGAGCAGTGAATGTAACAGTGCAGTACGAATCAAAGGTACGAGAAATCAAAGAAAATTTAGAAAAGCATCTAGTAATCAAGAGTGACAAGAGAGTACGAAATAAAAGTATGGAAAATGAAACAAATTTAAGAAAATTCACGGAAGTCAATTCAGAAGTAGTCAATTTAGAAGATGATCAAATCAATAAAAAAAAAGATTGCAGCAGAATAAACGAGGTCAAAATAAATAAATATAACGAAATTTTAAAATTACCGCGAAAAGAAGAAACCATTAACGGATGTGTATTAAAAACAAAAATTAACGGAATAAATAATAACAAACTAATTAGCGATCCAATTGAATTAAGTAATAAACGCGTAGAAACAGCAGATACAAATTGTAAATTAAACCAAGGCAGTAAACGCAGCACAGCAGGAAGTAAAAATTTCGTAGGAACACTAACAGTGGTAAATGATGTGGTGATACCGCGACGCACAGAAAGCGAACAATCCTTCCAAATTAAATTTATGCGAGGAACCCCCTCGGGATCAAAAAGCAATAGCGAAAATTTATTGATTGAACAGGATGACAACAATCATCAAAACTTAATTTTAGCCAGCGCAGTCGTCACAAACGGGCCTAATGCAACCGTGATTACGAGGGTTATCAACCCAAACGAATACGACGTGACTTTAAGAACCAATGCCCAAATCGGCAAAGTATCAGGTGAAATAAAAATTCAAGAACAACTGGAAAATAGCAAACCTTCCAAAACAATTCATATGATAAATAGGTCAACAATCAACAGCGAAGACATCCTTTCGCAAATCAATTTAGATCACTTAGATAAAGACACAGCGCATTCCCTTCGAGAACTTATTGCATCGTATTCTCATATTTTTATTAACGATGATGAAATTTTGACCAGCGTGCACAATGTAAAACATAGAATAATTACGGAGGACATACCTCCCATAGCAAAGAGGCCTTACCGAGTGCCGTATCATCAAAGAGAAATCTTAGAAAACGAAATCAAGAAACTTTTAGACGCAAAAATCATTAGAAATTCCGCCAGTCCATGGTCAGCACCAGTGGTAATCGTAACCAAGCCACTCCCAAATGGTGAGACAAAGATCCGAGTATGCATCGACTATAGAGGTCTCAATAGTGTGACAAAAAAGGACTTTTTCCCTCTGCCTGATCTACACGAGACGATTGAACAGCATTTCCACGAATCTGCTTTATTCACCGTGCTCGATATATCCCAGGCGTTTCATCAGATTGATGTGGAAGAAGCGGACAAAGAAAAAACAGCATTTACAACAACATTTGGTCACTATGAGTACAACAAATTACCTTTTGGCTTGTCGAATAGCCCCGCGACATTTCAGCGCTTTATGAATATAACCCTTGCCGGACTAACTGGAATTCTATGTCTAGTTTACTTAGATGACATCATAGTGTACAGCCCCAACGACGTAAACGAACATTTCCGAAGGTTGACACTGGTTTTCGAAAAGTTGGAGAAATCAAACGTAAAACTTAAGCCCAGTAAATGTTATTTCCTCGCAGAACAAGTAAAATACTTAGGACACATCATCACAAAGGAAGGCGTGAAACCTGACCCGGAAAAATTGAAAAGTTTAGAAACTTTCCCGATACCGCGGAACGTATCCGAAGTACGATCCTTTCTTGGATTAGTAGGATGGTACAGACGCTTCATAAAGAACTTCTCCGAATTAGCATTACCACTCACAAATTTAATAAAAAAAGAAACCAAGTTCATAATCACCCCGGAGATGTTAGATTCAATAAATAATTTAAAAACAGCAGTGACCTCAGAAAATGTGTTAATTTTCCCAAATTTTAAAGAACCATTCATATTATCAACAGACGCCAGCGGAACAGGAATAGGAGCCATATTAAGTCAAAAACGCGATGGCTACGAAAGACCAATCGCCTTTGCAAGCCGGAAGTTGCAAAAAGCAGAAAAAAATTACACAATAACCGAATTAGAATGCCTCGCAGTAGTTTACGGAGTTAAACAATTCAGATGTTTTCTATACGGCCGCAGATTTACAGTAATTACAGATCACCGAGCATTAAAGTGGATTATGAATCTGACTCAAGCAACGTCTAGACTCGCTAGATGGTCCCTATTATTGTCAGAGTATGATTTTGAAGTCACTTATAGACCAGGTGTAAAACATGGTAATGTGGACGCCCTCAGTAGAATCCACGCGTTCGAAAAACCTACCTTGCAAGAATTTTACGTTTCATTTAAAAATAATAGTATACCAAATAAGCAAACAACATCAAGAATTCAAGCCACCCTCACCACAATTTCGGAAGATTACTCCCTAGTTTTTCTATCATCGAAAGAAATAAATATCACTTCCGGAGTAGCAAAAGAATTTAAACAATTATACGACGGTACATCCGAACTGCGATCTCAAAATAAGGACATAGGCGAAGTAGCAACCCTTAAGCTACCGGAAAGGAACGTATATTATTTAATAATTAAAAATGGACTTTACAGGAAAACATCATATGAAACCATATTCGAAGCATTTAATAATTTATTCGACTCATGTATGCAAGATAAAATTTTCAAACTTGCTTTACCCGATTTAGAAAATGAAATCGACGATTTAGACCTTGAAACCGTAATCCACATGATCAAATTCATATTTAAAACCGCGTCAGTAGAAATAAAAATTTTCGAAAATAATAAACCTAAGTATCCGATATATTTAATCGAAGGAGAAGATTTACCAATGATACCCACCTGGGATAGAATTTACATAAAGAAGGCACAAGATGATGATGAATTTTGTAAGGCCATGATTAGAGAAATTAATCCAAGCGAAGAAGAAGAAGCCAATTTTCCATATTATTTAGATCAAGATGGTATACTCTACAAGCAAGATAACTCGACGGGTCAAGATTTGTTAGTCATCCCCAAAATTTTCATAAATAAGGCAATTCAAGATTTTCATAACGCCCCGTTTATAGGCCACCCAGGCCAAATCAAAACGTTTCAATTTATTCAAAGAAAATTATACTGGCCTAGTATGCGTAAAGATATTAATGATTACGTTTTAACTTGTAATATCTGCAACCAACGTAAGACTTCCCCACATTTCAAACCAGCTCCCTTACAAGAATTCCCGCGAATATATGAACCCTTCGAAAGAACCGCGATGGATATCGTAGGCCCCTTTGTCACCTCTGACAACGGAAACAAGTACTTATTGACGTTCCAGGATCATTTCACCAAGTATGCAGAAGCCATACCCTTACCGGATCAAAAGACCGACACAATTGCAAAAGCCTTTACGACTCAAATCATTTGTAGGCATGGTACACCCAAGCAGTTAATTACAGACCAAGGCGCAAATTTCGTGTCAAAACTTTTCAAAGAAACTTGTACCCTACTTCAAATTGAAAAAATCCAAACAACAGCATACCATCCACAGTCCAATGGGGTAATTGAACGCTCGCATCGCGTATTCAAAGACATATTAAGTTGCTACGTCTCTTCGACGCAGCGCGATTGGGACGAATGGATTCCTTACGTACTAATGGCATACAGATGCCACATTCACAGCTCAACCGGACATTCGCCGTTCTTTTTGCTACATGGACGAGACATGGTGTTGCCCTACGATGAGATAATAAAGGCAAACAAAGTCAAATACGACGTCAGTACTAACTACCCTTCAGAAATGATGAGTAGGCTAAATAAAGCATACGCGGACGTAAATAACATGATGGCGGAAAGTAGTAGAAGACGCGCGAAATATTTTAACCGAAAGTCAAAACTTCGCGAATTTTTAATAGGAGATTTGGTATACCTACACGAAGAAGCCACTAAAGTTGGCATATCAAAAAAACTAAGTAGGCCCTGGACAGGTCCATATAGAATAATGGAAGTGATTTCGACGGTTAATTATCGTATCAGGAAGGTAGGATCCAGAAAAGAGCAGGTTGCACACATAAATCGACTGAAGCCCTACCGATGCGAAATAAAGAAAAAAGACGACCGAGTCGGTAGAGTTGTAAAACGGAGTGTAATCCCAGATAACCCCGAGCAAAGTCTAGAATCTGGACCCGAGCCACAGATAAATCTGTTGCCATATGAATATTTAACTTCTGCACGTAAAGTCAATTACCAAAATAATCGACGGAAACCCGTTCGACTCGACAATCACAAGTCAACCACAGAAGACGAAGCCCAAGAAAACCCATCAGATGATGGCGAAGAGGTCTCATCAGATGAGATCGAAGAAGTCTCATCAGACGGAAAAACGCCTCTAATATCCCCAGTAGGAAGAGAAGTACTGCAAGAAGAAGTACCCCCAGGCTCTCCAGCGAGAGAAGAAGTACCACCAGGTTCCCCAACAAAAGAAGTACCGCAAGAAGAAGTACCACCAGGTTCCCCAACAAGAGAAGAAGCACCGCAAGAAGAAGTTCGCTCAGGTTCTCCATCAAGGGAAAAATTGCCACAAGAAGAGGAACTACCCCAAGATCCAGAAGTCGTACCACGTCGATCGGAAAGGTCAACTAAACCCAATGTATTTTCCGACTTTCACTATTACTAAAGGAAAAAGAAAGCCAATACCATCAATTCAATCTAAAGTGAAAAACAGTCAATTAAATTAAAGTGAAAAACAGTCAATCAAATTAAAGCAAAAAATAGTCAATTAACCTAATGTGAAAAACAGTCAATTAACCTAAGTGAAAGACGGCCAATTAGTTCAAAGTGTGAAAAAGTCAATTAAATAATAAAAAAGTGCGGGAATCGGTTAATCAAAAATAAAAGTTAGGACTATGTGTAGTGCGGAAATTAATCAAAAGTGAACAACAAAGTGCAACAAAACTTTATTTGTGAAACGAACTTCTCATCAAATTTTTTTTTTAGGGGCAATTAAATTTTTTTTGTACACAAGAACATTTTAATTTTATTTTTGTTTTGTGTTGTTATATTTTGGAACTCACATGTGTGAACGAAACAATTCTAATAATTTTATTTTAGTTAATTTTTTTTTCATTATAATATTCTTTTAGGAAATTATTGATTTTTACATATTACATAAAATTGAAATTAAAATTTAATACGTAACTTACATATGAGTTCAAAAACTATAATAGTTAACTAATGTTAATAAACTTGTATCGTATTAATATTTTTTTTTAGAAATCTAGAAATTAAGCAGAACATATTTTTTAATTTTTTTATTATTAATTAGGACATCATGTTAACGTCGATCTAACAATATCAAACCAATAATCGCGTCTAAAGTCAAAACTTTTTTTTTAATTTTTTTTTACCACAAAATCAACGATGAATTACTACCATTGGATGACTATCATCACCTTTCGAATAAACATTGCTACGAACAAAATGAATGTACCAGTATCACCACAAATGGCGATCAAAGAAGAAAATTAACAACACCGCTGTCCATCGGAATGCTTCAATAGGGCACCAACCTTAAAATTAATTAAGACATCATAATATGTCTCCAGCGTAGACGCAAATAATTCACCATGCGAAGTACAACTAATGTATTTCTGCAATACAAATTATATCAGAATAACAGTATCCACAGTTTAATTATGCGAAATAAACTTAAGGGAAGATCAAGATAAAATCAAAAAAAAAGAAAAAAAAACCAACGCGAAGATCTAATTACCAACAACAACAGTACCCTGTGGTGATGACATGACTTAAGACACATAGAAGAAATTTGGACGACATTGAGTAAACTCGGAAAAGCAGTGGTAGAAAAACACATATCGTGGATAATTTATGCCATCATAGTGGTTCTGTGCGGAATAATAATATTAATGACCGCAAATTATGGGAACAAAATCCCAGGAGAATGCAAAGCAAGAATCGGAGGAATCGTCCCCAGCTGTGGAAATTTCTGCGTCAGGAAAACTCCTGACCTCGCCAACAACGAACTCCAACCACCAATCGAACTGGCAATCATCGAGGAACGACCGACCAATTCAAAAAGTAATAAAGGAAAAAGTGAAAAGTTAAGTGCTTAAACGGCAAAGTAGTGAATAAAACAACCAAAATTTTTTTTTAATGGTTATGATATCGGTAGACGACAACGAAACATTATTTTATTGAGTGTGTGCACCAGGGGCGGTTCTATCATAGGAACTGCAGAGCTGCAGAACCGCCAAAAATAAGAATGAAGTGTACCAAATTAATTATTACTTATTAGTATAACCACCACATTTCAAATTATTTCAATAATTGAAGAATAATCAATTTTGGTTTAAAAGCGCGCTTCTTATGTTGCCTTGAGTTATAAGTACCTTTATCAGTCAGTCAAATAAGTACTGTAATAATTAGTACAAGTCCGTTACGCTTTCGAAATCACTGTTTAACTTCGATGTGCTGGATATGATTCTGAACATGAAATGACGCGAGCTATCGGGTGGAATCGTATCCATATCCAGTATACATCGTGGTGTTAGGACAATCCTAACACCACGGTATACATTACAAATTGTGCTGCATCTTTATGCAGAATTACATGCCGTATTTTTGTCATATATGATTTAAAATTTGACTTATGAAAACAACTAGTAAGTTAATTTTTGTTCATTGATTGTTCAACAACATTGTTAAACAATAAAATGCAATAGTTTAATACTTGTAATATAGTGTAATTTAAAAATTTAGTACAAATTTTAATTTTACCAAGTTTCTTATAAATATTATTATCAAAATAGAAGTAAAATTATTTTTTGGCAGATCCTATAATAGAAACTCGAAATCAAATTACGTTTAATTATTAATATCAGTAAAATTAAAATTATGCAGGTTTTTTCTACAATAATAATGTTTATTATTAAACTCGCAGATTACAAGATATAGGAACAACCCACCATGGTACAACGTACAACCGTTCTGCTCATATTTCAGCTCTGGTTTTACAAACATATACGATTTTATTTTAAACACATCTTGCGTTATGAACTTTAATTGAAATTATGAATATCGAAGATAGTATCTTATACCTACTAGTACATAAAATAAATGCTTATGAATATTAAATGAAGAAAAAATAAAATTAAATATTACTAATATTTTTAACACAACTCCTCTCATAAGCCGTACTTAATAAAATTTTTTCGAAAATTAGTTAGAATTGCAATTTATTGTAAAAATGTAAAATCATATAAAGTACTATATTCTAGATAAGTGTTGTACGTTTAATATTTAAAAATGTGCAATAAGTAAGTTTATTTTTTGAGATTGCCATTTTCTGATATCTTGCCATTTTTATAATGCAGAACATCCAAGAATATTTTTCACGAGCCGCCACTGGTGTGCACATAGCACCCGTAAGCATTGTATGTTACAATTAATTGTGTATTTACTCACGTTTAATTTTTTTTTGGTATTTATAATTTAATTAGACATTCTTTTTTTTATTATCCAGGGGCGCTCAAACAAGTTCATTGAATAAATTTTTCTTTTTCATAAGTTTCAAAACGACAATTAGCTTGTTTCGGCATCGTAGCTCATTCTCTTTCACAAATTTTTTTTTTACTATTATTATTATTACTATTATTATTATTACTATTACTACTATTGTTATTGTTGCTATCGTTATTTTGCGATAACTCGAGGCTAATGAAGCCAATAGTCACTTGTGATTTGTGTACCTATAAATCGTGCATGCTATAATAAGCATTTCTATACTAATTTTTTTTTGTTAAAAAGGAACGCATGCTTTGATACATGCCTTCTTTTTCAAAGGGGGGGGATATGTAACAAATCACCCCCAAATCTAAAGCTAAGACGAAGGTAATTTATGCGAAACCAACTCAAACTTTTGTATGCATCGCTAAAAGCGATTGGTTAAAATTCCTTTTTTTTTAATACGATTAAAATACCTTCAACGAGCTAGAGACTTAATTAAGTATGGTGCAATTAAATCTGTGTGACAATAATTTGGAACATCCTGGGAATACACACTATACATGAACACATGCTGAAATTGGTCGGGACCCGTCAGATCTTTATTACTAAGAAACTCATAAAATAGATAAGTTTTCGACTTTTTATGACAGGTCACATTAAACAAATTACACACTAATTGCCAGTAAATACGAAACCCGCGACATTTCAGAGTCGAAATTTATATGAGCTTGGAGCTAATAAAATTTCAATCGGGAGTATGTAAAATTAAAATAGCGGAATTGCGATTCAAATAAGTAATTATCAAATTTTAAAGTTCCACTGAGAACATCTGGAGATCATAAAATCATTAAATACAAGTTCAGGGGAACTCCAACTGATAATTCTCGAGAATCTAAAGGTTCGAGCATCATAAACTTTCACTGACCGATAATAACGGCCAGAGTTGGATTGGACTAGACCAGTGAACTTAAAACTATTTTTAAAATTACATGTTAAAATATGAATTGTGCATCAACGTTTGATACGCACTGGTTTTATTTCATCTTTTAATGATCAATTTGCCGGATTTGAATTAAATTTAGAATACATATCTCTTTATTCATAGACGATATAACAAAATTGTCATTTTAGAGTTTTCACGATTTATTCAGTTTTCGGGAATAAAATTGTAACGGTTAAGCGACTTTAGCCCTTATCGGCAACCCTGGAATTTAACATAAATAGGGGTTCCCTTTCGGGCAGCATGACTTCATCTTCAAACTTTGTTAGCAACAGTCATTAAACTTCATCTTCAAATTTCGCTAGTAACAGTCATTAAACTTCATCTTCAAACTTTGTTAGCAACAGTCGTTAAACTTCATCTTCAAACTTTGTTAGCAACAGTCATTAAACTTCATCTTCAAACTTTGTTAGCAACAGTCATTAAACTTCATCTTCAAATTTCGCTAGTAACAGTCATTAGACTTGATCTTCAAATTTTGTTAGTAACATATTCAACTTTTCATATTTTTTTCAAGTGCCTAGTTAAATTTTAATATTTTTTTTCCTTTGGTGACAATCGAACAGCCTAAAACTCAAATTCTTTTTTTTTATACATCCAAAGTGTAATTTTATTTTATTTTAAACTCGTGAGTGTGTGTTCCTGGTTCGCTAAATTCAACAAGAAGGTAAAAATATAAATAATCTATGTACCGAAAATTGTTCCTTTTTCAGATTTGTGTCGCAACCTAACTAAAATTGTTCTTATTAAATATTAGTTGTTACTTTCAACTAAATAATTTCTTTCTTTTGTATTTTTGTTAATGAATTTCAGTGTATTATTTACTTTGCATTATATTGATTAAATAGACATAGATTTATATGATTTTATTCTTTTCTTGCTATCAAAGGCGATTAAATTGTTAGTAATCCTACGTCTCCGGTCTTCAATTAACAAGTTTAAAATCGGTTCAAATCGATTTTTGGTGGCAGCGGAATTACCTTCAGTTAATACACGACGGCCGCGATTATTTAATTAATCAAAGCCTACCCGTGTTACATGGTACCGTGCTCTCCAAAAGAACGGTCTAGCTTCATACTATCAAGATTTAGAATCTGAAGTTGGTAGGTGGTTGCGCTACTGCTTTGGATTAAAGTTTCTGAAACCGGACGACGTTTTGCAAACTTATTATGACTAAATAGAAATTAAACCGGTTAATGCGAATCTCAACAAGTTCTGTGATTCAAATCCTTGGCCATTTAGCCCGTTACCCAAAATGCGAGGTTTTATCGTAAAGAAATGTTTTTTCGAAAATGTTTATAACTACTTTTCTTCTTATTTTCACGATTATTATCGCTGTAAAATTAAAAAAATTTAAGAAAATTTGTTTGGATTTGCCGTCTGCGGACCGATTTTCAACCAACTTTTCGGGAATTTAAGGTCGTAGAGACGAATCTCAAATCGCTGCGCTGGCAGGAATTTTTACTCTAAAAGTTCAGAATTACTTTTTCAGTATAGTCGGAAGACGAAAAACGACAATTTTAGCGTGCGTTTCATGAAAAATTAATTCTTTGAAATAAAATTTTTAATCGAAAGAGGCGTAAATATATAAAAAAAATTTCTCAAAAATACTTAAAAGTTGCGGGAAATGCCATTCCAAAAAATAGCTATATTTTATAAATTTTTTTTTTCGAAAAAGAATCCCTTGAGATTTTTAAAATAATTTTGTTTTGCATTTGCGGCTTTACGGTTAATAAAAATGTATAACATCGATTTTCATTGAGAATCGCGATACGCTTTCAAAGCCATTTTGAAATTAAGAATTGGTTAATAAATAAGGCCGTTACGACCGATAGAAAAATATTAATAATTTTGTCACCTATTAGCAGGTGATTTTCGACAAACATTGCCGGTGATTCCACGATCAACGCCAGCCGACGAAATTAATGCATGTTTGAAGTCGTCCATTTGGACGGATGGAAATACGTCAAACCACTCAAATTAAACATGAACATGCGAGTCGAATTACAGAACGACCTATCTGCAGAAATTTTTTCCAAACAATTGCTCGACATTGGTAATGGCAAAATTCCTGTTGACCTATCGTCTGGATACATTACATTCCCTGCCAGTTTTTGTCACTTTACTGAATCAAAAACTGAACTCATCGAGATGGTGTTCCCAAACATTGCTCAAAATTACCAAAATCATGTTTGGTTGTTCGAAGGTGTTATATTGGCTGCAAAAAACGTTGATGTCAAGGAAATCAATTTTCGGATTCAAATTAAGATAGCTGGCGAATCGATGACATACAAATCGGTTGACTAACCGGTTAGTTACGACTAACCAAGATGATGTTGTCAACTATCCAACGGAATTTTTACATTCACTGGAATTGTCCAGATTACCACCTCATAATATACAATTAAAAGTCGGATCGGTAATCATTATGTTGTGGAACATAAACCAGCCACGTCTTTATATGAATGTTATCAAAGCCACAATTTTGAAAGGAAAGTACAAAGGCGAAAAGGTTTTGATTCCACGCATTCCTATGATTTCGAACGACATGCCATTCGACTTTAAACAGTTATAATTTCCAATGCAGCTTGCATTTGCAATGTCGATAAATAAATCGCAAGGGCAGTCGTTAAGTGTTTGTGGCACCAATCTTAAAAATCCATGTTCTTCACATGGCCTATTGTATGTGGCCTGTTCCCATGTTAAAAAACCATCATCGTTATTTATTTACGCACCAGAAAACAAAACTAACAATGTTGTGTATAAAAAGCATTACAATAAATACTTTGATTTTGATATATATTTTTTAATTATTTATTCCAGTTCCAAGACAGGACAATGTCTGTCGGGTCGGCTAGTTATCTATAAATTAACATTATAAATATAAGGTACGCAATTTACTTCGTTATCTTTAGGTCTTTGACAAAAATAAGCAGAGCATTTGTCATGTTTTCAAATATGTCATAAAGACAGTTTTTGATGTCATTATTTATTTTTATTTGTTCGCCTAATAAAATATTTTGGTTTCGATGAAAATTTATAGACATTTTTGTGCCAGTTCTCATTCGTTGAATTTTCAAAGTCAACATTTTTTGAAGTCGTAAAAAAACTACTTTTTTTCTGTTGCTAATTCTTTTTTCGCCAAGTTCTCTAAGCTTACAACAGTAATTCCTCATAATATGGTTGGTACACAACACGGTCTTAGATCCGTAAGGTTTTCGGGAAATAATTTTTTTATATACACTGGAAACGCCATCACCAATCAATCTTACATATTTTAATTTATGCATTTCAGCACTTTTTTGAAATGCTTCTAAAATTATATCAGATTTTATTGCTGTAGAGTAGATGTTCCAATCCAACTTTTAAAACATTTATAAGTTTTCGGGGTATTGTTTGCAGCAGCTCTAGTACATATTGCGCAGTATTTATTTCTAGAACCTACAAAAAGCAATTTTCCAGTTTTTGCTCCAACTACGCAAGCCTATAAAAGTAATTATTATTGTAACAATAAACAAAAAGAAAATAAAAAAATTCTTACTACACCAGTGGAGGCATCATAGTTTACTTTGTACGATCGTTTTAACCAAGCTCCATCTACAATAACAGATATCATCTCATTTTCATCACTACCGACTTCACCTATTTCTTGAGCTAGATTTAGCTCTTCGCATTCAGCATCTTTCATGAATCCCACATTGATTCAAATATTGTATCAGAAATAAGATCGTGGTGTTTAGCATATTGTCGGTACGATATTTGAGGTATCTTCATTACTGCTTATTGTTCAACCAGTTGAAAATGTCAACATCCAGTTGAAACCATTGCAAGTACAGCTGTAGGATTTACATTCATAAAAAGCGTAGCATTTGCATCTTCCGTAAATATATATTTTGTCATGTTACACATTTTGCATTTAAAAGTTAAACGGCTCACAAGACCTTCGTGCTTTTCACTAACAAAGTCGATGTCAGAAAATTTGCAACCAAAAGGTAAATTATGATTTAAACTTTTAATGGATTGCAAGAAATAGTTTAAATCAATTATTCTTCTCCCAGAAATCGTTTCTGTAAACTTTTCTTCAGCTGTTTCAATCTCAACTTGTAGTTCTTCTGATCTAAACATATAATAATGTGATTTTATTGGGTCTATTTGCTATTCTGGCGAACGCATATACCTCGTACTTTTGTTACAACTAACAAACTGTGACTGTGATGTTGATGCATCTCTAGGTATTGTCGATGATCCTGGTATTGATATCCTCTCTCCTATTACTTCAATAGTTGATGATTGTTAGTTCAAAATTTCACTCTTTTTTCCAAGATTCCTTATACATATAAGATAAATTAAAATAAGTAATTTGTTTATAAAATAATTAACTACTAATTAAAAATTATAATATTACATTTACCTTACAGCAGTTAATCTTTTAGTTTTAGTATTAGTATTCCTAGCTTTAGGTTTCTTTTATTAAAAAAACAATAATAAAGACTTAATATTATTTTTGCAGCGGCAAATATTACGTAACAATTTGCTCATTATTGAAACAAATAACACGAGTATACCTACAGAAGATATGCAATAAAATACAACATTATACCGCAAGTTCGCTAAAAAGGGTGAAGTTATTATTTGCGAGACAAAGAAAGAATAGAGAAAACTTGTACCAATGCAAATATTTAAAAAATTTTATAATTCATTTTCTTCAATTTGTTAACGTATTTTAATGAAAAAAATCATTATTATACATAAACTATTTACCTATATTTTGTAGGTCTTAAAATTGGACCTTAATATAGGATCCACTTAGGAAAAAAATTTGAAATTAATTTTTTTTACACAAAAACAAATAATTTTATCAAAATTTAAAAATCGACAAAACGTACCTAACTAATATAATAAATTCGTCCCGTAAATTTTAGCGCAATACATTGCAAAATAAAACAGAAAAATTAACCATGTATTTTTACATAACGATAAAACTCCCTTAAGCATTTTTTTAATTAATCTAAAATAACAAATAAACTTGGCAATTTTGTATATTTATAAAAAAATATAACAGTAGAGTTTAGTATTCTTTCACAGTTTAAGTTTAAATTACTTAATATAATGAGCTGCAAAACAAATTGTGTAAAAGTACAAAATTAGAAGTATATAATAGAAATAAAATCAAGAAATTGCGATTCCTTGTCTTTATTAGCCTCACAAGATTTTTGATCAAACTTTGGCTTAATCATTAATTGAGAGATTCTTAATTGGAGTCACTGGAACTTGAGACATGTTGTTCCAATTGATATCATTAAAATCTATTTCAATTTTACTGTTCTTTGGTATAAATTGCCTAAAAATAAAAAATTACTAAATGTTCACATTTTAAGAATCGTACCAACTTGTAGCTGATTCCAGCAGCATCGAACATCCTTTTAGACGCCTTTGTCGATATTTTACGTTCATGTTTATCTGACAAATAAACTACAGATTTAATTCCAGATTGTATTATGAATTTAGCACATTCGTTGCAAGGAAATAGTGCAACATATATAATACAATTTTTTACATCGGCCGAATTCTTATTAAGAATTGCGTTCATCTCTGCATGGCACACTAAAATATAAACAAAAATGTTGAATAGAAATAATTAAAAAATTCTATTATTTTTCCTAAAACTCTTTCGTTTATCACCTGAGAAAACCAATAAGTTCTCTACATTAGACTTGCACCAGAACAAGAACAAAGATAAATTTGTCAAAAACGGTTACAATGTGAATTGGCCGTTTTGTAGACATCTTATGATATTACTAAAATTAAACGATTAGATAAAATTCTAAATATAATTAGAGATGAAGCCATTCAAAGAACTATAATATTTTTCAATTTTTCTTCAAAAAATACTCGATGTCCCACTGCATTTCTAAAATCTGATAAATATTAAATTTTGATGAAATATTCTTGGACTTTCTGATGAAAATTCTTATATGCGACTTGGTCTACAAAAAATGGGTTTAGATGTCAAAAACTCATTTTCCACTTTTTTGCCGATTTGGATTGAGTTTGAGATGCGCTTTCACATGGTGAAAACCAAAAAGCCATAACTTGTTTAAAAGCTCACTAAAAATGAAGAGAAAAGAGTACAAATACGAAAATAACAGAATTTATTTTAAAATCTGGAATAAGAAAAAGTCATCGAATTATGTGATAAAAAAACATGATCTGCTTTACTTGTATCCGAAACTAAGGACAGCAGACAAGTCCAACCTAACGAAACTTTGTTCCATATCATCTTCTGCCTAAGAACAATGTCGAATTAACATCGACGTCGAACCTATCATTGTCCGGAACCTTGTCTTCAACGTTTTTACGAGAATATTGTCTGTAGCCGGCACTGAACTTTTCATCAACATAATATTTTTATTATTTTTTGTGTTGCGAAAGACCAACAGAAACGATTGCATAAATTCATTTCTTTAGTGTTCCTCATTTAAAAATCCAAAACTAGCAACTTATGCGATTAACTACGATAATATACTGAACAGAATCAACCCTTGACTTTCTTGAAAATAGTGAAACAACAAGCGACGCAGAGAAAAGAGAAAAACCAACAAAAGGAGTTATTTATCTTTAACCGCTGTTTTCTCAAAAACTATTTTTCGCATGTAAGCCCCCTTTTCGTAAACCATGTCACATATTAATTTATATGACGACATTTTTCTCGCAGACTTCCTCCTTCCTTATAAACAGGTACAGAACATTCAAAAACGCGATTTTTACAATCGTCAAAATTATATTGTCTTTTAAATTGAACAGAAGTTTCCCTAACCCAAAGTTTTAATTTCCCTGACATTTAAATATCCTGACTGATCCAGGTAAGTTGTAAGAAAAGTAAAGAAACATGATGAAAATTAGGTTTCTTTGGAAAGTCGTATTCAAGAAACAAAATTTTTTTATTTACAATTTTGCTCATACTTATTTTTAGACATAAGATGAGTAAGAAACGACCAACTCATAACTCTCTGGTGTTTTCTTTCAATCCAAGCCTGATGTGGATAATTCTTTCCAATCACAAACTAAAGGATTTAAGCACAACAAATGTGAATGAAATGACAACTAAAAATAATTACCATATAAATGTTTATTTTGAAGTTTGTTTTCATCATCGCTTTTACCCCAAGGGAAGTCATTGTCGCTACATCCTATTGGCATTCCGTTGTAACCAACGCCAACAATTTTGTTGTCTTCGTTTACAATGCAAGCTCCCACTTGCGTAACAGGATCTTTACTACGTTTAGCAGCTAAAAAGGCAGTCGCCATGAAATATTCAGGCCATTCAATATAATCGGATCGTTTATTATTTCTGCAAGTAAAGTTTTGATAAAAAAAAGAAAATTACTTTAAAATAAGTGGAACCTTTCACTATTAGTTTCACTTTCGTTCATTTTACCGTTTCACACATAAAACTAAAATTGACTAAAATTAACAGTTAGGTTATGTTTACAATCATCTGGGTTTTGACATTTATTTATAAAATCGTACCTGCGGCCACCCACGAAAAACAAAAGTACCTAAGTGATAAGAAAGTAACTTGAGATAACCGGTCTGTCACTATCGTTTCAACATGGCAGGTGGTGTTTCGTGCTTTAATCATGTGATGCGAAAAATTTCGTGTTTTGTGTAAAAGTGTTTGTGAAAAATTCTGACAAATTTGTTTTAAGACGTCTAAATACAATACAGTTCGCGATGGCGGACTTAAATGCTCCACCCTTGAGTGATATTAAGCATCCTGAAGAGGTGGTTAGGATGGCCGTGAATGATAATTTGAAATTTGCTGTACTTATAGGACTTATCGAAGTTGGCCAAGTTACTAATAAGGAGGTTGTCAACACCGTCTTGCAATTGGTAAGGCTTTTCGTTAAATTTAAAAAATTTTGAGGACAGGACTTGTATTTTACGTTCGATACCTGTCGGAAAAATTAACCACCTCCGCAATTTTTTATGTGTACGTTTGCGTGTATTGGGAATTTCCTATAATAATTATACCTGTTGGAAAATCGTTTCCAGGCTTTTCGATTGTTTTTTTTTAGTTTTAATATTTTTTTTTCTATTGCGAACGGTGGGCGTGTCGATACTGCATTGATAAAATGACATGCATTTTTATGTTTCTCGCACGTAAATAAATATCTAATATGCAGTAATAAATACAAACACAAATGTGCGATGTAAACAAAGATCCTAATTTCGATGTTTAATTACGAGGCGCGTTCATAAAGTCTGGTGACATCCTAGAGTTGGTTTATCTTATCAATTTGCATAATCCTTCTTTCATTATCGTGCCATTTATTTGACGCAGCATATTTACATTTGTATAAGTAGACACAATAATTAAATTACGTAACGACACAAAATTTGCAATTCTCTTTTCGACTACCCACAGCTGTCACTTTATTTATACGACCTATCCCTGGAACATGACACGAAATTTGTAAATAATTCAAAAAGAAAGGTGAAAGGTAATTCAACTTTTCTAGAAATAATAATAATTATTTGTGATTGTTTTGTTTACGTTCATTTGTTTTTTTAATTTTCCACTTGCTTGATTGTAACAAATAAACAAACAACTAGTGGGTTTGTAATTTCTTCTAATTTTGAAGAAAACGTTTTTTAATTAAAAAAAGGCTAACATTACACTCATTAGCTCACAACCATGTTGACGCTCTATGTAATTTTTTAATCTTATCATATTAGTCGTTTCTTCCACGTTTTCCCAGATAGCACAAACCGTCGCCATCGAGTGGAAATTACACCTCAAAAAACTGTAATTATTGTAAAACATTAACTGGACAGGCTGTTATGTTTCTGTCGCTATAAATGTTTTTGTGATAATCCTAGCTATTAAAATAAATTAATCTGATACTACAAAAATGCCAAAAATGCCTAGCGCAACAGTTTTAGTTCCGCGCAATATTTTTTCATCTCCGCAAATTAACCGAATATTTATAGTTATTCACAAAAATATTTGAAGACTTTATCTTATAAAAATCGCTTTTACAGCAAAATCTTATTAGACATTTTTGTTTATACAGTTAGTGGCAAAAGGAATGGGACACCTAATAAAATTGCATTAATTTTCATGTATTAATTTAATTATTTGAAAAGAAAACAGCGGTGTTAACATACCATTTGATAAAGCATTCCTTAACATCACCGAAAAAACAAAACAAAAATTGTAAAAAATATAACGCCAAATAACAAAATAGCGTTTTAATATGTTAACACTGGAAATAACAGTGCAAAAGAAGTGGGACACTCCTTAATATGATATTTTATTGCTTTGTAAAAAGACGCCAAGTTAATATAATATAATACATTTATTGCACTTTTCCAAAGTTACAATAAGGACTTTTAACATTAGTTTGTATTGTGACATTAAAATTTCACGATGGAGCGCAAAATTTCTAATAATACTAGTTTTAATTTAAGACAACTGATGATATTTCCTAACGCCAAAGGTAAATCGTACCGTGAAATTGCTAAATTTAAGCAAGAGTACCGTGGGGCGTATTACAAAACGTTTCAAGGTAGAAGACAGAATTGATTTTAAAGACAAAACCGGTTGTCTACGTAAATTAAATTATCGAGAAGAAAATTATATTGTGAAAAATCCTAGAATTAGTGTGCCAAAACTACAAACAGTTTTCACAATTCGAAGAGAAAGAAGAGGTTACAACGGTCAAGTGGCTAGAAAAAAGCCGTTTATATTTGAATAGGTTAAAACGTATTCGTTACGTCAAAAACATCCAAAATAAGGATGTACCATGGTGGAATAATGTAATTTTTACTGACGAGAGCAAATACAACATTTTTGGCTCTGATGGTCGAATCATGGTATGGCGTACACCGAATACAGAGCTTAAATCACAAAAATTTACGTGGAACTGTTAAACACGGTGGTGGAAATGTGCTTGTTTGGGGGGTGTATTTCGACCGAGGGAGCGGCAATTTAGTAATTACAGGTGGAATTATGAATAAATAAGCATTGATAACAATTTTAAATATTACACAGACAATGATCTCTAGCTTAAATCCTATTTAGTCCAAGAATATTTATTATATAAACGTCCCAAAGTTTTACATCCGCCCTCTCAGTCTCCAGACCATAATCCTATAGAAAATCTATGGAATGAATTAGACCACAGAATAAGAACTACCCCTATAAAGGTGTAAAGGTAAAAAAGACTGCATAAAAAAATTTTTCTAACATGCTCAAACGCTTAAGTGACGTTTTAAAAAGAAGTGGTAACCCACAAAATATTAAATATTGTGCAAAATTCCTAAAACTAAGTATTATATTATAAAGTGTCCCACTTCTTTTGCGCTGTTATTTCTAATGTTAATTTATTAAAACGGAATATTTTTTATTTGGCGTTATATTTTTTCAAATTTTTCTTTGTTTTTCGGTGACCTTAAGGAATGCTTTATCAAATGGTAAGTTAACACCGCTGTTTTCTTTTAAAATAATTAAATTACATACAAATTATTAGGTGTCCATTTTTTGCCACGAACTGTATGAATTTTTTTATTTTGTTGCACCGTTTCTGAGATACAGTGACTTAAAAAAGTCTCTGTACGTTACAATAAAAATTATCACCTGTATCTCAGAAACAGTGCGACGAAATCAAAAAAGGTATATATAAATAAAAATGATGGGTATGAAAATTAAAACAAAAAATGTTAGTACATTTAAATTTAAATTTTAAATAATTCGTTATAAACACAAATAGCAAAGCGTCAATTAAGGATTGGGACAATGTGCTTTGTGTTACTTGACTTTATTCTTCCAATGTAACAACAATTTTATAACGTTGATATTGCACTCTACTGACATTACAAAAATAATAATGTCATTTGGAATTATTACATTCGATGTTAAAACACAATGGGGCGAAGAAGTGAAGATATCAGTGGGAGTAGCACGTTAAGTGAGTCAACGATTTTAAAAATTTTCTAATGCAATTATGGTAGAAAAAAGTGTAATTATGAAGTGTATACACTTATATAAATTGATGTTTGAGGATCATTCAAAAATACGCGTAAAAAGGGCCAAAATATACAGCTACATTTCATTGGCTGTTTCCATAAGATTAAGCTCGCCGTGGTTTTATTTTATTAAAGTATTTTTGGGCATAATTTACACTCGAAAATTACTATCATAGATAAATCATGCCGTGGTTGCATTTGTTAAAACTGCCCGTAGTGCCCGAAGCGGAGGGAACCGGAGCGCAGGGTGCGTAGGGTGATTTACTCCAGTTGGTGATTTTTTATAATACTAAGGGTAAATCTTACCGTCAAATTTCCAAGTTGTTAATATTCCTAAAAATACTGTGTGTGACATGAAACATTTTAAAAATTAAAATAGCATTGATTCTAAATCTGCACCTGGTTGTTCAAGTGCATTCAGTGTTAGAGAAGAAATATAGATTTTACGTAAGATTAATAAAATCCCTAGGGTTAGTTGAAAAAATTGAAAAAATTTGTATACAGAACTCGGAATTCCAATGATTTAAAAGCAATTTCAACAAAAATGTACATATAATTTTCGAGGTATTTAGCCCTTACATAAAATAGTTCGTATGTTAATATAAATTTTATTAAACGCTGAAATTTTATAAAATTAAATAATATTTCATGTAATACTTATTGGGTAATTAAGAGTTGGTTAACTATGATCTATACGGTACTGGTACACAGAAACACAGTGTTTTAAATGATATCTAATAATTTCGTTTGTTTCCATAAATTTTATTTGTAAACCTTTCAAATTTTAATTTAAAAATGGGTTCGTTAAATTTATCTAGTAAGAGTATTCACGTGCTCAGGCACCAATTTCAATTTTGTTCTTTCGCTTATTTTTTAATTAACTATTTTGAAAACTCGTTAGTATTATTTAATTGAATATTGAATTATTAATTATAGTTTTATTTTCTACTGAGCTTTTATTCTAGTTTTCTAAATTTCCATCAACACTGCCTACATAATAATGACTTCCGTTTTATTTTATTTTTTAAAGTACTAATTGTTTCTAATATTATTTTTCACATCCAGTTAAAAGTTAAACACTTTTTATCAAAATTGTTCTCAACTGATTGATTATTCCACTTTTTACTGTAAAATTATAAGTTACTTACAAAATCGGTCTGCACTAAACAAACACATTGTGCGGCAACTATAAATTTTTCAAAAATTAATTACATTTTTTTTAAATTTCTTTTAAAGAATAAAATTATATTAGTTATTTGAGCGACTCAATGGGGCCTTGGGGGGGGGGAGGTAATTACCATTATTATCAACCCCTTTGGATATGTGCATGATTCGTAGTTATAAAGGATAAATAATATTAACACAAATAGCTGATGAAAAAGTTGCTCTTATATCTTGTCGAGACTTCACCGAATTATTGTCTATTAGAAAATTATCTATTTTTGTCTTCCTAAGATCTGTTTTTTAGATTTATTTTAGACATTTTGGGTATACAATTAATCCAAAGGATTGATTAAAGTTATACAGAATTTAATAAATTATTATCAACAAAATTACAGTATCCAAAAATGGAAAAAATATAAATACCAGAGGGCTCAATATAAACAAATTAAACTGCGTATTAAAACAAGTTAAGCAGAAACAAAATAACGTACAAAACATACGAACATAAATAAAAGCAAGTGAGACAGTTTAAGCGAAAATAAATCAAAGTATAGGAAATTAACATAAATCAGTATATTAATTTCATCGGCCGGCTAATTATGGAGGTTCTATAACAACTATTGGCGCAAGTGGCATTCAAGTAGAATAACTCACTTGATCTGGTTGGTTGAGAGGAAGTCATGAAGCCAATACACCGAATAAATATGGTACTATCAATAATACTTTACTATTAAAATTAATATAATAAATAAGTATATTATAATTATTGTTGTAGTTACCAGAAGTTCGTTATTAATCTTGGTTCTTCTATAGCCTTTTAGATTATTAAATATTAATCATATTGCTGAAATATTAAAATCCCTTGAAAGCACTCTGTGAAAGTAATTCAATTACCAAATACTTTGTTTATATTGAAATCTTCTTAAAAGTAATTGAAATACTTTAAAATTAACCACAAAGTAATTCATTTATACAAAGTATTTCAAAACCCAAATTCTTTAAAAATGATGTAAAAATTAAAAAAATAAAAGTTGAGCTCTACAGGCCTTGCAGAAAAATTAAAAGCTTGTTATATTATTATGTTTTTCAAATAGCAAGAGTATTTCAAATTTCAATCGAGGTCAGAAATAAGTGGGGAGATAATAATCTACTCCGTTAAAAATGTTTGTTTAATGTTTCAACAAATCATTCATAAAAATTAAATTGTTTTTAACTACAATATAAAAAACATTTACGTGCAATAAAATTTAAATTGTTCGAAAACAAAATGATCTTTATTCAAACATGATTTTTTTTACTGTGTGTCATTTTAACTTGAAGTCGTATGAAAATCTAAAGAAAAATCAAAAAATAATTATTATTTTAAATTACATAAATATATCGTAAAACAGTCGATTTAACCCCGCAGGATTAAAACTTTACGAAAAAGTAATTCAATTACCGAAGAAATATTTGAAACCCAGTTACCAAATACTCAAATACTTGAAGTTTTTAAAGTTCCACACAAAATATATTGTCCAGATTGTGTCGAACTGACCCATCACTTTCCCGTAACTTGAAATTTTTTTAGGGTGATAACTTAAAATGAACAAATTATAAATGCGTTATGTAAAGAAAGACAGACGGACATGGGTTTTTTATACATATGTGGTAAGATTATGGATATACGTTGTTTTCTTTGTCTGTAACCTTCCCGTGTTGAAATTGTTTAGTGGAAACAGGAGACCACAATTTAACGTGGATTTGGAACCACAAAAGTAGACGATCGCACTAAGGGAACGTTCAGACCAATACATAACACAATTTATTCAAATGCATACTTATATTATACAAAACTAAAGTTCCAAAGTCCCATGATAAAGAGATTAAACTTTATGAGCAGTAATTCTCGAAAATTATAAGCATTGCAGCGAAAATGCTAAAGTTTTACCATAATTTACCACTTGTTTAACCGTATATGTTATTATACGTGTCGGCTAGCTTTGAAATTTAACTCACAGTTTTTGAGAGTGCATATTTTTTAACAATTAGGTTGTCTAGGTCTCTTAAATACGCTAATTAAAATATAAAACTCTAGCATTAGTGACCAATAACATTAAAACTCATATGAAAGAACTGAAAACTGCCCGAAGGTTAGTTCAGTTAATAATAAAAATATGCAGTTGGAGACCTTTGAAGGAGGATGATATAACATTATCAAACCACAAACTTGGAAAAACTGATCAATTAAAATTGTAAGCGAAAATGTAACGTTTTGTTTTCAGTTTGCATGAAAACTGAAAATCTTAATCAAATTCATTGATCGAAGAATACATTAAAAAGATTGTCTTTTGGTAGATAAATGCCATAATTTACTTCATGAAAGTCGACCTGCATGTTTATTAATATTATGTGTTTTTTACACATTGTCTACTGTATACTTGTATTCTTATAAGCCACGTTTCGTGATGCGCAGCGCAAGCCAACCGAAAGAATTAAGTTGCAGCGCAAATCCAACCTAATTATAACATGTAGAACACAAAGTTGTTCTTCTGAATAAACAAAATGTTACAGTGTATTTTACCTCTCAAATTTAGTTTTTTCTCGATCAATAAAATTTTTAAGTAGTTAATTAGTTTTTCGATTTTATGTAAAAGAGACCGATAATTGCAACATTCGCTGGCTTATCTGTATGCCACATGTTAATCAATCTCATATCAACTCAAATAGATAGTAAGTAAATTTTCAATTATTATTTATTTTTCAGTTTTCTTGATAATTTTTTAATAATTCACCTTTATACTCTAATTAATAATTAAAATCATTTACCTCTGTTATTAGTTAGCTTAATACTTTCTTAGCTTCTGTTTTTAATCTAAATTCCATTAAACTACTATCTCTGTTCAATCTTACTTCTACGCAATCTTTAAAATGGCAAACCACATTTTTGAAGTTATTAATTATTATACGGTTCAAGCATAGGAACATCTAATTAAACACTCAATCGATATGTACATTTTTATAGCACGTTTTGCTACGATTTTCTAGGTCAAGGCAAATATTCATATTTAATTTCGTTTCGCGGAAAAAGTTATTGGTATTATCAGAAGTGATCTCAATAAATTTTTAATTTTAAAGTACGAATGTCGATGGCGTGATAACATAAAAGTAATAATAATAGAAGCATTCTATTCTTGTTTGAAATTAGTTATCTCCGTAGAGATTTAACATATCCATTTACCGAGATGGATATTTTTCATTTTCTTTACTTCTATAGTCTTTCATCTATTTTTGTTTAAATTGCAAATCTTTTTTCAGTTTTTCAAATGCAAATTGTTTTGCATAAATTGTAAGATTTTTATATTTAAGCAAATAATGAAGTGATACATCAATTAATAAGGGCGAATCATAGCAATATATAAGAATGTGTATGCCAAATTTGAAACAGTACATTTTTTAAATGACTATAAGTTTTAGTCAGTGCAATTGTTTTCTAATTCGAGTAATATTGTGAAATATTGACATTTACTAATGCCACTCTTAATAATTTCATATTATGTGCTAATTTAATTACAAATATTTAATACAACTAAAATAAGATAGCCTGGAGTGGTCTCACCGGTAAATTAAATGCAACCGAGTAGTCTTAGGATTAATTTGCTTTGGTCTAGTGTAAGCTATCTTAATGTGGTTGGCGAAAGCGTTAGAAAGTGAAAACCATTAGGAACCTCCATTAGATTTTATTAACTGTATCTTGTAGATCCTTAATACCACACTGTTTTGGATTGTAAACCTGCCTGTCTTTGCGTTAGAAAATAATTATTATTTGCTTCTAATTTATTGATACTACATTGAATGCTATTGCGGATTATTATTCATACTCTAATTTTTCAGTGACTCTGTGAATTCAAAAATATTTTTTAAAGTCAATCAGTCAATTACGTAATTTTTAACATTAAATAGAATTAATTAAATGGAATAATATCAAATGAGCAAAGCAGATTAATTAGTCGCTTATTATTGTTTGCGCAGTTAACATTCAATAAGTCGCAACCTATTTTATTCAAGAATTTGCCAATTATAATCTACTAGCAATTGATTAATATTATATAAAGCATATTATCGCAATGCATTTGTCAAGGAAGGATTAACTATGAACTTCTTGGCTTAATGGATTTTCAGGGCTGGATGGGTTTTGTATCGCTTTGTATGGTGTTTTGTTAACTGTCGATAGATTTATTAGAAATTAGTTATAAAAGTGGTGCTAGGCTTAGATTGATCTGATAAATAAATTACAGTAGATTTTCCTGAATAAAATGCTTATTTGAAGTCGTTGTTCGGCCTTTAGTCTCACTAAGTGGGGCTTGGCTATGTTACTATAATAAGATCCTTGTGGTGATTCTAACTAAAGATTTCACACATGGCCATACCTATCAAATATGGAAGATGCCAAAGACATGAATTCATCAAACATAATTCGGTAATAAAGCGACCTATCAGGCTTGGCACCCTTGTATCTATGCATGTTTTGTTTTGAAATAACTAAATAGAATTTTATTTATATAGGTATATGATATTGCAATATGCACGCGATAATTTACTAATACACGAATTCTTGACTGTTTAAACACAAGGAGGCTTGCATATCACCGACAGGGAGCTATCGAACGAAGAGAACAACTTACAATACAATTTTGTTATGCTTTAATACTGACTAATATTATTGTATTCGATATTAGTCTTGCTATGCCTTTCAATAGAGAACCATCTAGCGCCTTGGTAGTAGATGTCTCAGACTATTCGTCCCTATTCACTAACTCTAATCGTTATCTTTCGGATCCTTATAATCGTAAAGTTTGGTTACCATATAAAATACGTCTTGTAATTCAATTGTTTACATTTAAACTTGGGGGTGTAAATCGAACTTTCCGGTACGATTGAAGTTAGTGAATATGGATGTTAGTATATCTGGTTTATGGGATACTTAGCAAATTAGGTATACTATTCAATTGTTTGCTGTTTTAAGTTTTGTATACTATATTATTTTGTTTGTTAATTTTGTATTTTTCTTCGTTTTTTTAATACAATTTTTTACTGTTTCTATATTTTTTTTTATTGCGATGTTGTACTATTTTAATTATTATAAACTTCTAATAAATTTGTTTTTGTTTCTTTTCGTTTTATTCTTTTAAATTGTAGGAACTTTGAAAACGATATAGAAAGTTATATATTGCATTTAAACGGTGTTTGTTAATGTCGAGTGTACTGATAAGAAATATAAAAATTGTGTGTCATATCGTGATACCGTTATCATAGAGAAATGTACAATTACAGACTTACAAATTTGTACAATCATTCATGAACTTAATTGGATGATTTCGGATATTAAACAGCATAGGATATTGTAGCAATTACTTATTTAATGAGAAATTAATGGTAGTAAATGCTAACTATTTCAGAAAGTTGGCCAGTACGTTATCTATATGAAATATGACTATTATAGGTTTTTCATCGCATTGGTTTATTTCAGAAGTTTCATAAGTTCATTCCTCCAAAACGTGTGATATTGGTTACTAAATTATATTCTATAGCAGCAGCGAATACGTACACCTATTACTTATTGCCTATCCAGTTCACATAATTTTTAATGATTACCTTCCAAAGCCGGTCACAATAAATACCACTTAAAAACACTTATTTATATTAATAATAATCTTGTTATAGATATTAGTTTATAAAAAAGAATTTAATAAAAATGATGTAATCAAAATTTTAAAAATACTTACATGTGAACACAGCGGAAATTAAACAAACAGAAATAAAAATAAAATTCAAGTTGCTCTTGTATGGTTAGAAAAAAAACTGCGGCAAAAAATGTTGTTATTTGTATCTTTTCAAGTAAAAATGAAGGGCATGATGGTTCATTCAATACCATTCTACATAGCCGCGGGGGGGGGCTGAAATACATCGCCATCTCTAGTTGATTGTTCATACTTAAATACTTGTTCATAAAAAAATTATTAAGCAGCTTTGATTTGTCTTCCATTAAATTTAAAGCCATTGGTCATTTAACTGAAATACTTAACTGGCGTTAGTACAATTGACCCTCAGTAGGTACATAAAATAGTAGGTCACCTCGAGTCGCAGCGAGAATTTGGTTTCGAAAATTCTTTTGTAAGTTGATGAATTTAGTTAAAAGTACAACTGAAAATTGCATGCATAGGTTCGACCGAGACTATTAGAGAATTGTATAAATACGTTAAAGCTTTTTGTTATTTGTGTTAGACTTTTTCAGTATGCGAAATTAAAACATGCACGTTAATAAATTACATTTAAATGTAAGTCACTGAAAATTTGTTTTTAAAATTTAATTTTGTGGCAATTTATAATTTTAATAAAACATTGTAAAACTTTCTGGCTTGGTTTTATTCTAATTAAATTAACATTCTGAATTATTTTTTTGCCAACACTAAAGAAGTATTCAACTCGCAAAGTTAGTAGAACGCAAATATTTTCAAACAAGAGTTTGAATAATCTTGAATGCAAATAAAATATTTCTCACAATTTAAAATTTTCTTATTTTTAATTTCAAGACGAGATGCCATATTCTTTAAAATCTTCAAAGAATTTAATTACTTTAAATGTTTGTGAAACATGAATGCTTTTATATAATATATTTTTATATTACATTTTATCTTTTGTGTGTATTGGAATTTTTTGATTTATATTTTCCTTGTTTTCTCAACTTGATAAATGCAAAAGTCGTCTTCCACGTGCTCTGAATAATTTAAAATCTTCTATGTAAAGCCGAAATATACTTTTAGGCGCTTCGTACATCAAAGAGGAATTTCAATTTTCATGATCATAATATCTAAGAAAATCAGTGGCGTAACGCAACTTCAAATTGTATCGGTTCATTTAGTCATTTGACCATTTTTAAAATTTTATTTTTCTCTTATTTTTAGTAATTTATGAATTTTTACTTTTGTTATTTCTGTTAATGCCGGAAAATTCTTTCTAAATGGAATATAGTATGAAGATTAATGCTAGAAAAGGAGGTAATGTGTCATTGTAAGGAAGTAGTACGAAATACTCAATAGTTAAACCGTGCCCTCTTGTTTAATTAACTTAAGAAAAGAAGAAAATTTGATTTCTTTTCCACTAGGTCAAGTTTTGATTCACAAAGGGATTCAATTTTGTGTAGCCTGGATTCGTTCTCTCTATTTTATAGATTAAGTATTTAATCGCAAATCTCTTCATCGTAATGGTTATCAAACCCTTTTTCTCTTTATACTCATTTAGATTGTTATAAATATTCATGGCAATAATGTCTGAAATTTGCCTAAATTCACGAAATGGTGTTATATCAAACAGATTGATTATCTTTTCGATCGATACACGGCATATTTACAGTTAATACTTCTGAAATTTGTTAAATATTGTCCGTTTTGGCAAGCTTTCTTTTATTTATTTTTTTTGTTTTCGTTTGCTTCTACATTTGTAGTTTGATGTGTAGTATAAGTGTGATATCTTTGTTGACTTGACTCGTGATTAATGGATCTTTGAACAACAAACCTATTTATATTCCTTTTTGTGACGGGAGTAAGTTGTGATTATTTCCTCTCTAGTTTCTTAAATTCGCATTTTTTTATTTACAATGAAAATGTTTCCGATAACTGTTCTTCTCCTTACTAAGTAATTTTTGGATATATAATAATAACAGTGAATATATTGATATTTTAGACATAGGTAGAGAGAGTAGTCAGAAACATGAATTATATTGTCTTATTGCATGACCTAGGTTTCGAACAAACCTCAAAGGTTCATTCATACTACTAAAACTTTAAACGTGAATTAGACACGTCGCGTCCCGCAGTGGTATGCACGTGAAAGATTATTAAAGAAACATTGATGTAGTGAACGAAGAGATGCATCATAGATTTGATTCGATTAATTTACAATTTAAGAAACGCTGAACACTTTCGCGAAGCTCATGTTTTGTAGTTTTGAATAGAATATTTCAGTTTGTGTGGTAATCTACTCATACGGGATGTACCTATCAGTTAATTAAAATTTGCATGATTGATGACATCATGACTGATGGATCAGTTATAGAAGCAAGGGATTATGGACATAGCTAATTCCCACAACGTATTATAAGACTTGTGTTCTTCCGAAATATTCCTGCAATTTTCTGAGAAAATATTTACACAGAGAACTACTCTCAACGTAATTTTTTTAATGTAGTACTTTGCAATCGTCTATATCGGTGCTCTACAATCTTTCTTCGCCTACGGCAGACCCGTCTGAATTCTTTACAAAATTGTCTATATTATAATTTTGCCGTATTCCTTACCTTACAAAATTGGGATTAAATTAAATTGATTGGAATGAAAACAACATAGCCAACACAAGTGTTTTACATGTGACGATGAGTTCGAAGCACTTACCACTTGTCAAAAAATCAAATCATGATACTAATTGGGATACCATCGCATTGGCGACATACTCCCTGTCTTCTGGTTTTGCAATCATTTCGTTTTTTAATTCGGGACCGTACCCTATTGTGCCTTATCGGCTATCTATTTATTGGGCCCACAATTTTTGCCGCAGTTTCTTTTTGGGCGTTCAGGGGGGAGCCGTGGCCTTGCCGTGTCCGCCGGACTCGGAAATTGCGGCTTGTGGTGGGGCTTACGCAGCGCGGAACCGTTTTTTGTCGTAGTCACGCAAAGGAACCGGCCGCGTTTCGCCCTCTCTTTAAAAATTTGCCATTCGCGGAGTTTTACAGTCTATCGCCGCCGATTTATTTTAATTTATGACTGTGCAAAAATCGAAAATAACCGGGTGGTTCAGTTGGATTTGGCTTGGTGGGGGGGGGGGCGCGGTTCGAGACCGCTCGGTGTGCGCGACCCATCCAGTTAAGCACTAGGCCAACCATCGTTTGTCCCGCCTGCAAGGGTGGGTGTCATCCTGCAAAATAAAAAATCGGTTATTAGAATTTCTTATTGTATTCGGTCAATTTGTGGAGACTGCAGGATTGCTTTCGGCCTCTTGTACCTCAAATAGTCCTCCGGCTGGTAGTTACCCAGCCCTTGGACTAGAGGGTTTTCAGAGTCCGCCGCTGCGTCGTAGAATTTATTCGTCATACCCCGAATAAATTCTTCGATGGATTCGATGTTACCGTCCTCCTGCAGTCTCCGGTTCGAAATGAACCATTCGGCCTTCATAGCTCTCCTCACGGCTATGTTTTGCACGACCTGGATTCGCTTCATTTGGTTTGCAGTTGCAAACCCCCAGGCGGGCGCCGCATAGGTGAGGATGGGCCTAACTATTGTTTTGACCAGCGTCAACCCGTTTTTGACGCTGAGTCTGCTGCGTTTATGTAGCAGGGGTCCCAGCGCGGCCATGGCACCCCTAGCTTTATTTCGAACTTCTGTGATGTGTTCTTACCACTTGTCTACCGTTTGCTATGCTTTTATCTATACCCTTCCACCTCGTTCAAAAACTCATATTGCTGTGATCGTCTACCCCTGTGATTGGCAGGTTCTTCGACATTGATCGTTTTTTTGGGATTTTTCATTTAGGTAGCGCATCAGACTTCTGCATGGATGGTTATCGTGCGTATTTACGTACAGCTGGTGCGCCAGAATTTGAATCCGGGTCGAAGAACATTTTTTCAGCAGATTTTCTCACTTAAGATCTATAATTGATGTATTACTGTACTATTAATTAACTTTCTATTTAAATTGCAAATTATTATTTTATATCTTTAATCAGTGAACTTCTAAAGATTAATGTAATTGATTAGCATATTGTCAGTTTGCTCTAAATATTTAGTTTTCTAAAATAAGCAAGAGGGTTTCCTCCCATGACATTATTATATTTCCATAATCGATTTTGATACTCTGCTCTTCATAACATTTTGTAAAATAAACTGAAAAGTGTGTCGTGAAGTCAAGAAAATATTGTTTTTTCGTTTATATCAAGTATTGTAATCTAAATATTTTTTGATGTTATATCGCCCTACTTTCAAATTTTCTTTTGCGATGAAACGGCGAAGGAAACTGAAAAACAAATAAATTCTTATTTACATTATAAATTTTTGATTGTGTACGAATGTAAACGGTGAATATATTAACTTTTAATTATAGTTTACGTCTGGTTCCTCGTATCCAAATCAATAATTGATTAAATTCTAAAAATAAATAACTTACCTTATAAAATAGCGAACTGGAAGTATATTGCTACATAAATTTAAAAAATGATAGCATTATGTATTGGCATTGTCACGGTTATAGCTCTTAATTCCATCAACAATTTTCAGTACGATGGATCGAATATAATTCAATAAATTAAGAATGTTAAAATTTCCCCGTGTTTTTCAAAAGGATCTTTTTAACAAACGGTTCAGTACTTTTCGATGTTTATAAAAATTTGATTTTACTTTTTAAACATGATACGAATTTTTATAGAATGCCCCTGGCTATCAGGGGATTTTCTAACTTGAACCTTTTTCTTGCTTCGAAAATTTTATTGTTGAATATCAAATTTAGCTTAATTCAGGTTTGCCTTGAACATGTTCTCAAATTTTTGTAGTATTAAGTGAATCCTAAAACAACGCATACCGGAACAATTTTTAATATAAAAAAACTATGTTTTTATAATTACCGGTCGACGATGCGATAGTGCTTTATGACAAGGACGTTGGAGGGCCATTGGAAAATGGAGAAGCAGAGAAACAAATCATAAACTTAAAATGGTCGAGGCAATGCCGAGGAAAAGACTGCCGAGGGTGGTTTTGTCGAGATAACCAATTGGAATAAGACGAAGATAGATAGAAGTGAAAAATTCACTCAAAGTTTAATTAGTTCTTATTTCTGTATGACAAACAGTAACAAAATAAAAAATTGACTCACCCAAGCTCTTCCATCAAGTGGCTTTGTAAAACATATTTTTTTATAAATTATATTAATCGATCACGTAATGGACACATGAATAATTAATTTTCCTTCCGCATTAGCCATAGAGGATTCAAAGTTGAGCACTTTTAGTTAAGGGCCAAAATGAATTATTAAGTTTTTAATAACCATAAATTTGAACGTTTCTCTAATCGGATTAAATTGTCGTCCTAATTTGTCAAAAGAAATATTTAATGTTGGTAGGATTATTGCGGTTTATTATCTTTTCAGTTCTCGTCCTTTCTTTTTATAAATTTTCGGCTGTTGCGAAAATAATAATTGAATTTTTAAGCAAGCGCACTTCGGTGATTTAACTTTATGTATTCAACAAGCACTTCGCTATACATTTGCGTCATCATTAATTTGGTAAGTTCACTTCCGGATTATTGTCCTTGCTACCGGATCCACTAGTTGTGTTTGCTTTGTTCCAACAATGTTTACGATTCGATCGATTGTATCCACCACCACACCTTTATAGTGCAAAATTAGTCATTAGCTTAGGATACTTGATTAAATGTTTTTGTGTGCCCTAATAACAAGAAAGTGCAATTAATTTGGTACAATATTTGTTTCATAGGGATTGAAGCTTCGGCCGAAGTTTCATAACTAACATTTTCCTGTTGAAACTTTGTGTATGTAAATTTCTTCTGATTTGCTTAACATTGCGGCATTAGGTAGTTGTATCTTCTCTTATATTCAAATTAGGTAAACCTATATGAAACCCAAAGTCATATGCATTCCATTATGTCGAGTGTTCTATTTTCGATATGGAAGAGGAAGTTCCTTGATTTGAATATACTATGTATATGTAAGACGTTTCAGCATAGTTTCCCAATTGGACTTCCTTCCTGTAGAATAAATACCCTCAGAGGTTTGTTGTTTAACTTTTTGGTTTGCATAATTAATTACGCCACTTTGAGAAATTGAAACTAATTTTGGATAATATAATAGTGATTGAAAATTATGATTTGTGTAAACTTCAAAAAATCTTATCTTCCATTAATTCCATTAATCATCGATCTCTATACAAAGAAGCGTTAAATTGAAAGAGAAACGCATACTCATCAAATGCAGAAAACTAGGAGAAATTGTCAACATAAAAAATCGAATAAGGAAGATGAAATCGATGATGAACCTTAACCTGAAAATATAAAATCCGTAAAATAAGAAACCGCCGGAAGAGCAAGGATTTTAATCTGTGCTTTGGGTGGTTGGGGTTAGATTTTACTTGAGCGGAATAGGAACTTTAATAATTTATTTGATGTATGCACATTTTACGACGTTCGCTTCTATTAAAGAAAATCTTAAAAATTTAAAAAGAAATTATTTAAAATTTTTATTGCATATTGCTTACAACTTGGGCTTGCACTTGCACTCTATCAACGGTATTTGATAGGTATCCAACGAGTAAATTTTAATACAAAATTTTTACTTCATTGCACCATTAAATTAACGATCGTTTTCGCTAGTGATTCTTAAAAACGTCAAACTTGACAGCATGAAATTATTCGGTAATTTGATGGTATCGGATCATGGTTTTGAATCGTTTTGAATCAATTGTAGGTTTGGAATTGGCGGGGCGGTCCCGATGACCTTAACGTTTTTATGTTTTGATAGGACCATGTTTTAAGTAATGTACAGGATTTCGGAACAAAATATGTAACAATAATTTTTTTTAAATGTATTATTAATTCTTAAAGCGAAGCTGTTTCTGAGCTAAGAGAGAACAATTAAAGGTGGGCACTAGGATTGAACACTCAATATAACCTCTGAAAACCGCAGAACGAGGCGCCACTCTTCATTCCCTAACAAAAATTTTGAACATTAGACGCAGTAGATACCATTTAATTGAAGCAAGCGTTCAATATTATGTAGTCAGTAATAATGAAATAAATCTACTAAAGTCGGATCTGAAATCATTAACACGAGGAAAACAAACAGAAGCCTGTGGCATTCTCGCAAATAATTTATTTTCATTAATCTTTTAATATCCAATTATCGCTCTTGTACAGATGCACCCTATCCGTTACACACTGCTAGTGCACAAAACAATGTTTTTAAAATTAAATATTAGTAGCTTTAACTCTCATGAATCATGATATCATATCGTATTTACAGCACACCTCTAAATATGGTTGTTTATTCTCGACAGGAATAACACAGTGGAATTTTTGTTAATCCATTCATGAGCATCACTAACCGATATTACACGCCGTAATGTATCTTTTTAAAGATATCAGATTGTCTCCCTCACATTGAAAAATTGAGAATCATCTAACTGTTTCAAACGTTTTTTTATAATTTCAATTTGGCACTTCATGTGAGAATCGATTTCCTATTCTGGACAAACATAATAATAATATAAAAATTACAGTATACACTTTCCAATTTGATTATATAAATTTTTTTATGGAATATGAATAGAATAAGTATATAATTGAAGAAAGTGTATACTGTAATTTTGTTTAATCTTCAATAGGTGTTAATATTATAAAATAATATAATGTAGTTTTAGATTTATATATTGCAGTGCTGTCTGTCTAAATTTTTTCCAGTTATCAAACGCTTGTTGATTATTTATCTCAATTTGTTTCTATTTATTTTTAAATTAAAAATTTATTATGACATTAAAATTTTATCGATGTGAATCATATTTTTCAAATTAACTATCTAAATACACATTGACCATATTTGCGTTTATAATTTACTCATCGCTGGCATTCTGACTTAGTGCTCGAATACAACTTTACAATTTTAATAAATTTTGTTTTAATATTTATTATTTTATTTGTGCAACATTCATTAATCTTTTTTTAAATAATACGATCACATTTATTTGTTATTAATTAATTTGAATTTTTGTCATTCTCCTATAGAGACTTTTTTCCTCTTTACTATGCAAAATGCACTTTATGCTGCACTCACAGCAGCAGGGCCGCACAACAAATATTTTGTTTTCAATTGCTCAACAATGCACACAGTTGTACAGAATTCAACATGTTAATATTGTCGTGTTTCGAAACACAAAAAAAACCATTAATTGATTTGTTTTGTAAATAATCTTTAAAATTCAATTTTATTATTCATGTATTTAAAACATTCTACATTGTATAAAATAGTTTGTAAAATTTGCTGTGTAAATAAGGGTAGGGGAAGTAAGAGTAGGAGTGGGACCAGTAGGTCGATGCAAGGACAATGAGGCGAAGGCCGTGGTGCCTGGCGGATGAAACGCAATACCCGATAATTGGAATTTGCTTTATTTTTATAAATAAAATAAGTTAATTTGAGTTCTTTTGTTTGATTTAATTAATAAAGTGAAGTGACAAAAATTAAAAGGAAGAATTTGTAAAAGTTTAGCAAACGTGCAAAGGTGCATAGCAACAGACTTGGGGCCAGCCGGGATCCCAGGTGCACTCCAGGACCAAACGCAAACTAACAAAGTGAGCATTAAAATTTATAAGTTTACCATTTTAAACAATTTGAAGAGTTCATTGCTACAATAAAAAGAATTTACAAATTTTAAGCTTGAAGAGTCTCTTGCTATACAAAAAAAATGGATGCCCAGTTATTGAATTAATTTTTGGAGTAAGCAAATTTTATATAAGTTTTGCATAGTCTGGGGCATTACAATATATAAAGAGTCTATCTGATTCGTAGTCGCACTATCTGGGCTCATCCACGTTGCTTTACAAATGTCTTTATGTTTGTAGTGCATACTCTTTATTTTTAGGTCTTTTCCTATTGCAAAGTCAATAAGGAGTCTTCTGTTCTCTCATTATGTAAGCTAAACCTTCCAATTATAGGCCCATATGCCTCCTCTTGTTCAACTTTAGGATTTCAGTCACCCACTATTATTTTGCAGTCATATTTTAGTATTTTTTCATACTCTATCCATTAATTCATAAAACTGTTCTTTAACTTCGATATTCTTTTCTTCCGTTGGCGCATGAACATTTAGAATACTTATCTTCCTATTATGTCCTTTTATTATCAGTACGCACATCCTATCCGCGATTGGTTTGAAACTAATTATCATGTCTTTCTTTTTTTCGCTCACCATAAAGCCAGTTTCCGACCTTTTCTGTCTTTTCCACCGCTTTTGAGAAAGGTGTAGTTTTCTATGTCTACTATAGCTGTATTCTTTTTACCTATTTTAAGTGAGATTGTACTGAGATACTTAGTTACTTAGTTGAAAAGTTGTTTTTTTTACCGTTTTGACATAAGTACTGTGCCGTGCCGAACTGAGTTTTACGTGACAAAATTATCCCCTTCCATACCCAAACTGATCTTGCTGTTTTGAAGTGTTACAACTGAGACAAAATGGGAAATGGCTCGGATTGGTTGATTTGAATTAAACTTGTCACTTATTGCAATCATTTTAATATCTACTGCACCTTAAATTTTTAATTTGTTTTTTTGAAGTTCATGTTGACATTATACAATAATACAAAAAACAATTTGGTTAGCATTACCAAACTTCAAAATAATTAAATTAAAAAATCACTTAGTAGTAAATTTTCGTTGTTCTTTTTACCTTATCTTTTTCTCACTTTGACTCTGTTCATCTCAGCTCACTTCATCTCAGTTGTGCAACTGAGATGGAAATAAAATAGGTAAAAAGAATACAGCTTATGTCATTTTCTTTTTGTTTTGTCTCTTGTAACGATATAATATCTACTTTATACTTTTTTAATGTTTTTATTAACTGTTTTAATGCTCCTGCTACAAAGGTTTTCCTAACATTTCAAGTTGCAAGAAACATTATATCTTCCCTCTCCCCTACTCCATTCTTCAAACCGTTTGCTTTGTCCTTTTCGTGCCTGGTCATCTTATGTTTTTTTCCATTGCTTTCTTTTTTCAGTTTTTTCCCTTTCGGTCTTTTTCGGGTCTTCCTGCAGCTCGTCTAGCTCTTAATTCCAGTAGTAATGTTTGTCGTTTACTGTTAGTTTCATATATTCGGTCCGCACATTTTTTCAGTTTTTTTTCTTCTCTTGCAACTTTTCTTATCTCTGCTTGAATCCTTCTTTCTTGTATTGTGAAGTCATCGTTAATAAAGATTTGACTACCCTTCAGCCTGTTTTTGTTCTTCATAGTTCTAATTTTATCTTCAATATTTTCCCTTTCAACTACGCACTTGTTCCGGCCCAATCTATAAACCTTTGGAATACTCGCCTCTATTCCAAGTTTTTCTCTCATAAGTTCCGTGATTTGCTTTTTCGTGTCTTTTTCATCTGTCATGAAATCGTCTACTCTTATCACCACGTTATTCCGTCTCGATTTCTTCTTCATGTTCTCTAGCTTTTTTCCATTATATTTAGACGATCTTTCATCTTTCTCTTTTCGACTTCCCATTCTTTCTTTTCGCTCAGGTAACTTTCCAATGACCAGCAGTGTGGCGCAATGCTTAAATCATCATGCTAGGACGCGGTAAACCGCGGTTCGCTACTCGATCATGTCCACGCCACACTGCTGTGATCTAAATAAGCCCAATATCGATCTATGGGCTATGGAAAGTCCACGGTAGTGGTTTGATACGATCGCTGGTTGAGTAACGAGCGGGAGTTCCGTGTTCGAATGGCGAACCCACGGAACTTCTCAGCTCGGCCTTCCTGCGAGTATCAACACTCTGTGAAGGGGTGCACAATAAGCTTAAGCTTCAGTGCAGTGGGGTCAGTACCACAGCCCGTTACAATAATGAACTTTCCAATTGTAATTTCGCTTGTTCACGTGCCTGCTTTAACTCTTTTATATTGTTTATTTCTCTTGTAAACTGTACATTCCAGTTCTCCAGAATGCTTTCATTTCCAGTCTTGATATCTCCTCTCTTATAGTGTTTGTCATTTTATTTTTTAGATGATGTTTTCCATTTTGCTGGTTAGATGTTCTTCTTCTTTCTGATTTCTGTTACTAATAACTGGGGATCTTACCAATAACCTGCTTCTTTAAAATGCACAGTTATCTTTCGATTGTGAACCTTTTTCTCTATTTCTTTTCCTACTATCGTATTATTGCTACTCATTTAGTATTTAGTGTTACGTATTTTCTAGATACTATTCCGTTAGAAAAACAGATACCCGGATTGACTCCTAAGAGGTTACTGTTCTCCTTATTTTGCCATGACAGCAAATTACAGTTACAAAATACTTGCCACATACATAAAGAATAAACTTCGAGGTTACGCAGACGAAATGATCGGAGAATATCAATGTGGTTTCAGGCAAGGTAGATTAGTAACGGATCAATTATTTGTTCTGATAGAGGTACAGGGAATTAGTCACGAATTTGGATTAGAAACGTACTTGATATTTCTGGATTTCAAACAAGCATACGACAGTATCGAGAGAGACGAGCTCATGATAGGAATGGAAATCTCGATGGAACCGAAAACAAAGTAAGAATTGGAAGTGAACTGACAGATAGTTTTGGAGTAGAGGTAGGACTGAGACAAGAAGACCTGTTGTCGTTAGGACTATTTAACATTGTATTGGAAAATGTAATACGAAAAGCAGAATTGAATAGGTGCGGCACAGTTTTTAGACGAAGACCCCAATGCTTGGCTTTTGCGGATGACTTGACGATTATGACACGCACAAAGAAGAAAATACAAGAAACCACGCAGAAGTTACTGGAAGAGGCTAAGTGAATTGTTCTAGAAGTAAATGAAAATAAGACAAAATACATGATATGGAATGATAAAACGTTTGAGGAGAAGAGAACTCTAAGTGTAGTGGCGGGAAACAAAACCGTAAAGTTTGAAGAAGTGTGCGCCTTTACGTATTTGGGAACGGTAATAACTAGGAAACCAGGGTGCGATGATGAGATTAAGGCCAGAATGGCTGCTGGTACAAGAAGTTAATTTGCACTGAAATCGATCCTCAGTAGTAAAGTGTTTGCTAAGACAATTAAAACTAGAATATATCAAGCTTCTTATTGACAAGAAAAAAATATAAATAACTTAAAATTTTTTTAAACAATTCCGAAACTTGAAACGAACCGGAACCGTCAAGTGCCTCTGTGTTGACCTATCTAGAAGTTTTCTAAGTATTCTGTTATACTAAGACAGCTCACTTACAAGTTGCCAACCTCTGGTAAATTGATAAAAAGCCCCAAAGGGCGTCATAATTTTGACGACCACCTTTTATTAAGATAAAGAACACGTAATATGTTGAACTAATTACTAAAACTTTTAGCTTTGATATGGTACTTCTACGTCTGCAATCACGAACTTTAAAATTTACGTTACTCAAGTTGATAACTTGGAATTTATATAAACAACATGTACAAATGCAAATAAAGTTGGAAAACTAGATAGACTGCTACTTTTTGCATATCATTACCATATAGTACCTACTAACAGGGTTGTATAACGTAAAAGTCTTTTAAGGCAATCGATTAGTGGTCCTCTAGTTTGACTTGCCATAATTGCCCATTAAACCTTAATTAAAGCTTTAATTGAGAAATCTTGATTTATACAGTTTTATCTCGTAAAAGTAGCCATTTTATTGGCTTTTATTTGAAGTAAAATTTTATTGCAATAAAATAGCGTCAATTATATCACGTTTTTGCTTGGAAAACCAGCGAATCTCTTATTCAAGTCACATATTATTCTTCTTCTTCATTGTTGTAACAATAAAGTATATTTCTGCGAATTTTATAATTTGAGGGGTTGGTTAACCACCCTTTTCGCTTTGGGACTTGAGAGTTTCATCACTTTCAACTCTCAAAGCCTAAGAGGGTTAAACTACGTTTCAAGTTACTTTTTGAAAGTGAATTGGTGTTTAAATTTGCTTGTATACATTAATAGCTCCTAAATATTTAATAAAAATAATCAAAATTTCATAAACTTTAGAAAAATGCTTGCTGCGCGCATTAAAATTATCTTTACGTCTTGGTTGGAAATGAAATGATTTGAAATCTCCTGGTTTGATGGCCAATTTATAAAAATTAAGGTAATTACATGTGTGTGTGCCCTGAATATGACTAAGTATCTGCTGCCGTTTTTGTGTGTGCATTGCTCTGCAAAAACTAAAGCGAATGTAACATTCAACAAAGCAAACTTATAATTTATTGTCATAACGTATAATGTGGTTATGTGTGGACTGCACTTAAATTTTGTTTATGTATGTTATGAATAAATTTATTCAACATTTACAACATCATAATAAAAAATGAATTAAATATTCTGTTATCTTATGTTTGTACATTTAATAGGACTTGTTGGTAAATATATTTATTTTGGATATTGATAAAGTTTATTTATTTTTATCAAGTAAATTTGCAATGTTGCGTTGTTAAATTTAAAATTCTAGGGTCAATTAACTATTTTAATTGCCATTACTCTGTTCACTTTTTCGTTTATTAGTCATTATTTTAATTACAAATCAAATAAGTTATTTTTTCTATAGCAGCTGTTAAATGCGGTTTGTTCGACTGAAAATAATAGAATAAGTGACATTTGAACCGCCACAGTAGATAAAGTGCTTTATTTTTACTGAAATTACTATTGAAGTTGCAAAATATGTTTGATTTCTTGTAAAATAAAAACTATCGATTATAATTTAATCTGTATTGTAATAATTATATCCGTAACTTAAAGTTCTTTTTTCCACTGTACCTATCACTTTTTTTTAAATCAAACATTTCGACTTCTCAAACGTTAAGTAAATAGCAGTTGTTTATAAAGAAAGGATTCGCGGGTGTGTGTGTGTGTGTGTGTGAATCGAATACGTGCAGTCGAAATTTATAAAATTGTATCCTTTGGGAAGCAAAATTTCTGACGTTTCTTTCTTTTCCTTGTTTTCTTATTGATTGACCAAACAAGTTAGGAAATTGTTTTTTTGCTCTTCTATTTAATTTTCCTCCTTTTTTAGTTGGTATTTTTATCGATGAAAATCTGAAACCTGATCGGAGTATGGTAGTGGATGAAATTTTGCTCGTGACTTTTATACCAAAATCTTGTCTACAGTAGCATCAGTGTGACGTGGAAATGAAGTTTTTCTATATTCAAGGTTGTTGTGATCGATGCTTTATTTATTTTAAACTGAGAGTTAGTTAAAATCGATAAAATGTTAATCTTGTACGGCGATTTTCACTCCAATGATCAATGAAAATCTGATAGGAAAGGGGCTTTGAGAAGATCAGAGGCCAACTCGCTGACCCTTTCAAGTTTCACGCCGTTTAACAATTTAAACCCAATAATGTAATGTTTTGTTGAAAAATTTAGCTTTTAGTTAACACTTAGGCAGAAAGAAAAGTCTTTACGATTTATTTAATTCTTCCTACGATTTTAGTATGCTAATAAACTTCGTAATGAAATTTACTACGTGGCTGATATGTTTCAAACGTAACTTTCATTTATCTTGGCCCTTGGCTTTTATATTCATTATCTTTATTGAAATTAGGATGGTTAAAAACCTAAGATAACGAATTTTGTTGAAAGTTGCGAAACGGAAGGCAAGCGAAATTTACGACTATTCTCATTTTTTTAATGGTTAAAAAGATTATGATGGCGTTTCATTAAAGATCGCATTGGAGCGACTTAACGTTAACTTTTAATTTCTTCACATTTTTCAAATCATTTTTAGTTCGCAGTTCTTATGATTTTCTTTATATCGAAATCGATTAAGTATAAATTTTGCTTGCTTTTAATTTTTGAGCTGTCAACTTTCATTCGTCGACCGACACCAAATTACACCCCTTTAAATTGGCAAATTTAATTTGTACCGGGTGTTGATTTAAATCCACATAATATCTATTAGCCGTCGTACTGTAAGGGAATGACCGGTAATGAAACCGCACCGAGGACAGTAATGTAATTTGTTACCTAAACGATATAATAGGTCACTTCAAAATATCAATTCTTCAGCTTCATAGCGAACACATACAAAATTTTTAAACGACAGACTTTAAATTGAAACTCAATTAATTCAATTAATTATTCTTGAGGAAGCATTTGAAATAAACGCAATTGTGTCGTACAATATTGCTTGTGGTGTTATTAAAGAATTCTCATGGGAAGCCGGCCTTAGCAATCTACGATATTGACGCAGCTTTGCACATGCGATGACGTACTCGTTTAGGGTAATCAGAAAACTATAACCAAAATTTTAAAATTCGAACTTCGGTATGATCTGTCTCCATGTCCAATTATATTCAAGATGTCGGGGAAGTCGTTGAAAAGAAACAGAAATTGTAGGAAAATTACTACACTAATATCAATTATACAGTAGCGCCACAACCCACAGTGAGTTTTGGCTAACCAATTCATGTTATGAAGGGTTTTTCAAGGCAGATTACCTTAATGGTTTGCCATTGTCCGCCGAGGAAGGACGATTAGAATAAAGTTCTTGCTTCACTCGGGCTTGAACCCGTTTGGTTTAAGCGGTTCGAATCAAGTTCGAGTTCTTTTATTTTTTTAGATAATGAAGAATCTTTTCCAACGAAATACTACCTATAATATTAAATTATTTGAAGCTACACGCAAGTCAATATAGGACATACTGCTAAGGTTTTGTGCATTAACTTATTTATTATTAAGATGTTACATATGGGAAAGCCGACAACGAATAAACTCGGCAAATCAATATGCGAAACAAACACATTTATCCATTTGATAGCATATTGTGTGAATGGGAAGTCGAAACCGACACCGGTTCTGTCGCTGTGTGTAAAAACAGCTTTAGGCTCAGATTTTTTTAATTGAATCAGTACTTGATAAAGTAGGTAATTTCAAATTTTAAACTAGAAACTTTCACATATTATACAACAATGCAATTCACAGGGTGCTAGAGTTTACTTTCTATGTATTAGCTTTTGCAGTTTGGACATGGTTATCACTCGTCAGTGTGCTCTGAACATGAAAAGATCCGGGAAAAGATTCGGGGTAAATAAAAATGTAAGTGGGTTCGGTTGAATGATGTATCATTTAGAAGCTTTTGACATCATCAAATGGCAGTAGCAGCTTTCCGCTCAAGATACAGATGGTTTGTCAAAAACAAGGATCACATTAACTCAGACCAAAACTCGAGTTTCGACTTTACTTTGATGAGATGTATCTTTCAATTGGATTGTTGTTAATCTGGATACCAAGTTCTGCCAAAACCTACACTTGCATTGCTCGTAAATTTGGGCTGCGAATACCATACCCAACATCTAGCAGTGGTGTGAACATCAAAGATATGCAAGCTTCATTATAAAAGATAATTTTTACGGTAAAAATTACGCATATTTTTGTTATAAGCCCGCCATTGGCATTGATGAAATCGACTGTAATTTTATAAATTAATAAATATAAGTGGCGTCAATCGAATGATCTTGGGTGTAATTTTGAAACCTAAGACGGAATAGCATTAAAATATCGGAGAGCACAACCTCTACTATAGCTTCATATCTGGCTTTGGTTATGTATTGCGAAGGAAGTATCTATCTATAAAAGATTGTACGATCCAAGCCATTTTTTTTATTTAATAAATGGAGAATGACCTTTAGCATTGCGACACGACACCTTAATATAGGAAGAGATCATGAATTGCGTTGGGACGCCAAAAAAATAGCACGGAAAATTAAAATTATATAGTGTATTTATACTATGTAATAATAAATTTGTCGCCCCGTTTGTTTACCACAAGCCTAACTAACCGATCTGGTATCTACCTATTTTCTATTAACAATCCTTTGTGCAAGCAGAAACTCACCGAAAGTTTCTTAATTACACGTTGATAAAACAAAACCGGAGACGAAATCGACGGTTGCTCTTTTGATTTCGTATTTCAAAACTTCAAACGCCACTATTTTTTTTAGTACATTATGAGTTTGTAGTAGGATTTTTAGTTAACCGTTGACCTAATTGAGATTTGTCATCCTCATCAAGTTTTTTCTTTAAAACGATTATCTTTATAATTTGAGTACAAGGAATATTTTAACCGTGTATAAAAAATGAATATTATTTTTAAAAAAATTTAGGAATACAATAGCGCCGAACAAGATCTGAAAACCAAGAGATTTAAAACTTTACAACGAATTGATTTTGTTTAAAAATCGACCTAGAGTTCGGCTGTGTACTGTGCACTACCTTGCGATGTAAATAAATTCACTCTATAAGAAATATAGATTGTCATGTTCTAATAATCAACATTAACTATTAACTTTTTTCAATAGGAAGAGAAATATATTCATAGATACTTAATAGACCAAACCTCAGTGGTAATTAATAATAATGCAAACTTTAAACTCGGTCACAATATGAAAGATTTTTTCTTCACTTTTAAGTTTATTCTTACAGGCAGGTGAGCTGATCTCTTCTCGCTTATTTGGAAATTATCGGATCCTGGTTACTTGGTCTAATTTGAATCGGTTAATAAAAGTACACAAAAAGTATTTTCCAAATTTATGAACTACTACAAAGAAAAGAAAGAAGCTAGATTTTGAATCCAAAAGTTACGAAGTTTTAACATAATCACTGGGTTGAGTGGAAACCTCCCGACTCCTCGATTTTATAGAACAAATGTTTGAGCATGTTCTGTGTTTGAATTTATTAAATATGAAATTTTGACTCTTTCAGAACAAAATACATCAACTTGTTATAGTAGTATACGCCGCGGGGTCTGGCTGGTGTGGAATATTCTTCAATACTTCAATATATAAATGTATGGAATACCCTAAAATGTGAAGATTTAAATTGGAATGTTTAAATACCTACATATTCAGTACTACTTACTTGGTTTAAACAGAAAAGTGTAAACCTAGCAGGTGCAAATCAAATCAAATGACATTTATTAATTTAGTACGGGACACGAGGACACCTTACAGTTCCCGAATTACATGAGTTATAGATATTAAGGCTGGATAGCCCTCTCTTCTATATTTAATTAGGTTTGTGAAAGGTTTAGTGAGTTGGAAATTAAGTAAGTGCAGGATAAAAGTTTCAAAAACCTGCTTTTAGCAGGTGCACATATCAATTCAAAATTCGTACTGACGAGAAACCATTTTAACGTTTGGTTTTGATAAACTAATTTATTTTTAACAGACGCACCGTCATTATCGACGGCCACATCTTTCAATAGCTAATACATAATATCCTGTATAAAATCAAAATTCTAGGACACTTGTGCAACTGCAAATTCGTCACATCGTAATATTGCAATCATTCTGTTATTTTATATTGTTTTCTGAATTATCTTGACGCTTCCATTATAATAAATCAACTGCACTACATTTAAACGTTGTTGTCGCATTTATTTTATTTCCTACCTTGACAAAAATTAATTTTAATATTTACACTGTATTTGTAAAAATGTGAAGTTTTTATATCCTCTAGTATTTATAACCAAATTTTTTAAATCATTTTAATAGTGGAAGGTTTTTTTGTGAAAAGCGGTCGAATGGGAAGGATGTTTTTGAACCGAACATTGTTTTTCTCCAGAATAAGTTATTACGTCGAGTTGGTGCAGTCACGGGCCCCGACATTGCTTAACCGAGTAAATATTCCGATCGATAGTATTTTTAACGAAGCGGTTTTTCATGTCGCTTTACTTTTTTGTTATTTTCAAAATGTTCATTTAATAAAGTAATTTTTTTAATCTTGCAATTATTTGTTAAAAAGCTATTTTACGCCGTATCAACCACATTACAAAAAAAGTCGTTTAATGTAAATTTTTAAATTGGAGTTAAGTTTTTATACAGCGAGAGATTTAAAATCTGAGATGTTTCATTAAAATGCAAAGAACTTCAATTATCTGAAAATTCGCGTATGCAAATCGATTTTAAAATTGAGCTCAATTATTTCATTGATTTTCTAATCTAAACTTCTTTTATAATGAAAATTTCATCGAGACATAACTTTTCATCACTCTTGTTATGAAATTTTAATGTAGATCATTATTTTTATTTACAAACATTTGTGTTGTGACGTCACATTATGTATACGTCGAAGCTTTATTTTTCTTATAATACCTCCAACGCAAATGCGAAAGCTTAAATATGTAATTTCTTATTGAAATATTTACTTTTCGGTTTCAACGTGTTGATTTGGTGTATTTTCTAAAATAACTTTGCATTCTGATGTTTTTAGCAAATTTTTAATTTAATTGTTTATTTAGGTATTCCCCACGTGCTAGTTTCCTTTACCTTCCCTACCAATGTTGACTTCTCCTACAACGCTTTTTACTTCTAACAGCTTCGCTTTAAGCCTGTTCTAATTTTTATTGTGTATCATTTCGTTCAATTTTTATCTTTCTGTTTGGTCGTTACGTAGAGTGTTCTATTCTGGCTTTTATATTTTATCGTTTTCCTCTTCAATAAAATCTCAATTTAGTCTGTATGAATTTTGTAGCCCTGCGCGTCTATGTCTTACCTACTTTTTGCCTGTTGAGTATATTTATCACAATTTTCTCTTTATGGATCCAGTTTAGCTATACGAACTATTTATTGTACTCTTAGGATTTCATTTTTAGTTTATTTTACTTACAATTTCTGATAGATTCGTGTATGTCCTACATGTGAAAATTTTCCGATTGAGGTCATACAGCTCACGTTCATTTATATGAAAAACATTCTCACTGAATTAATTTATATTCCAAATTAACTTTAATTAACAAAAGTGAGGTCTGTCAGTCTATTTCCAACACGAAATGAAATTTTTCCTATGGACTATTAGAAAGAGGACACTTATATAAGCATATGACAACAAAAATTTTTGTGAATTATTCATTAGTTTTCGAAAAAATCGAATTTAAAAATCAAAAGTTCACATGTATTTTAGATACACGTTTTAACATGGATTTATGACAGGCCGTTGTTGAGTTAGAGAAAAAAATAAAAGTTTATAACATAACGAATTTAAAAATATCCCTGTAGAATGCCAAACCTCTCCAAGGGTGGAACTCGAAGTCATAGAACTCGTCCGGTTGTCGACCGCAACTGACAACCATAACAACATTAAGAATATATCAAAGCACACGTACCGTCAACAGAAATAAGAGCAGGGGCTTAACGTGCGAGTTACCGTCACGCATCGGGGTGTATCATATTACAACTCCCTGCTTTTATAAACTTTAAAATGCCATTTTTTCGAAAACTAATGCGTAATCCGCAAAATTTTTTGTTGCATTATGCTCAGGAAGTTGTCCTCTTTCCAATAGTGGATAGTAAAAAGTTCAGATTAACTGACAGTAGCCACAAAAGTTTATAGTATTCAAACAATAAAGACAAAGATTTATCGTTTTCGGGGGAACCTTTTAACAAGCGATTACTATCGGTGCAATCGGAAAGAAAGTGAACTACTTAATCTGGCGAACTACGCAGAATTTTTTTTCGCCGGTCTTTCAGACCGTTAGACCCTACAACTTAAAAAAGACGAAAATATAATAAAATATAATTATTATGTTTCAGCATCCCAGCCTCTTTCGTTCTTTGTTGAACCATAAACTTTCTTCTTTCGCTACTTATTTCATTCTCATCTCTGAGGTTGAGAATGAGCGACCAATTATTTAACGTCATAATATATTCTCTTCTTTTAAGGTTATGAACCAACTTAGGTTAAAGGTCGCACGTTGATCTTTATGGTCAGTACTACAGTCCTGATAAAATTTTTAACTCTACTACTGCGCATTTTGATCTCAAGACAAATCGTAAAAGAACCGAACTTTGGAAGCAAACTTATTATACACATGGCGTTTAAGAACTTCTGCGTGAGACATTGAAATTGAAGATTTCACATTTGAATCTCATTATTTGTGGTTAACTCGTCATCGTCAGTAGTTGCATAGTTTCACCAGGAGCTCCTGCGCCACTTTGTAGTGCTTCTTCCTAAGCGATTAAGTAGATATAGGACACAGATCTTGTACTCCACTAAAATTAATTGCTAAGCTGCTTTTGAACGTCCACGTTGTCAACTCTGATATAAAATTTTCGAATTCTTACCGACAAGCTGCTTTCCTGTCTTACAGGTGCCTGTACCAAAATTAAGCTGGATGTCAAATGCCAAATGACCAAATCTGAAGAGATGTGATATTTACATACATGGATGTTAATCAATGTTTATAATATTTTTTTAAGGAAACTATGAAAATAAAAGAGAGAATAATAGCATATACTGCGGTTTAGTGGTAACAAATTGCACAATAATGAAAATTAAAAATGTATTATAGATAAATTGGAGATACTCGACAATATAACTAACTATAATAAAAATGTATTGTAAAAACAAAGTTATTTGACGTTGAAAGTAATTATTCTGGGTTATTTATCTGACCGTAAGTTATATATTTATAAAATAAATTTAATTATGCTTTGTTTAAGCTTTAAATTAAGAAAATTAGAAAAGAATATCTTTTTAAATTCTTTTTTAATTTATTGAAAAACAAGATTGTAAAAAATTGAACTTACTAGAAAATACGAACTTAAGGTATAGAAATGTAATAGATATACTACGAAGATTTTGCGAAGATTTTTTATTAGCCAGATTCTACTTTGATTACATTCGGAAGGGTGGGGTTCAGAATAATGTTCTTAGTTTGCCCGGAGTCAAACTGGCATTAGCAGTCATGCACGTAACTGCCAAATCTATAATAATTTCTAATTATTTTTCGAATTTGTCGACTAGATAAATTGACCTTTATTTTTAGTATATGGACGACCGCAGGGCTCAATTCTCCAACTCCGTTGCTGAATCTTAAAGTAATGTGATGTTATAGCTAGCAGTTAATGCTGCTCTATATGCGGACGATACCGACTTGGAAGTGATGAACAGGGTTTCACAAATAAACTTAAAACAAAGATAATATGTAATTTATTCAAGTGCCTACAATTAGTTTCTATTAATAATCAGTATATCTGTGGTTTAGTAGTGAAACTCGATGTTAACCAAAAACATACTTTTTGGAATTGAAAATATACCAAATTTCACCATACGCTGCCATTTATAGGGAGACGAATTAGACTGAATTACATTTATTTATATGAAAAAAAAATTTATACTTACAGTATCATGTTAGTTCTAAAAATTGCGTGGTGCATTTTTTGGTAATTTTAATACTGATGTTAGTTTCTATTAGACAAATTGTTCCTGATGCCACCATTTGATCCCAATTAATGCTTACGTTCGATAGATTGAATATTTAGCCTTGTTCAATAAACTGTTTTTAATAAATGATTAATTATAGACTGTTCTGGATAATAGTATTTGCCTGAGCTGTAATAAACATTTAATGCGACACTGCACATTGTGATTTTTTTTAAATAAAATAGTTACTTTAATTATGATAATTTAATTTATAAATTGTGAAACACTATTAAGTGGTTTACGTGGGTAAACTTCGGAACAGTTTTCACGCTTGTTGGCTCTCAAAGATCAAAAGGGCTGAGAAGGTCCGAATTACCACATTATTGCATTTTGATCCCTACCTCGATTATTGTAAATTCGTGAATTCTAAAACAGGATGAACGAAAACACATTGCCGTAATTGTATCGTTTGTACGAGGGTTATTTTACTGAAATTTGTTAGAACTATGCGCCATTGCAAAATTCATAAGCAATTTTTAGATTTTGCTATTTAAATTTTAATCACACCCTGTAGATTTGACAGCAAATTTACTAACACCATTGGACGTGGAAATTGTATTGTTTACACCAAATGCCATGTTTTGCTCGTTGAATTTATAAGTAGGACGGATTACATTGGACAATGCTGGTGGTTTAAAATATTTTCAGAGATTTGACTTACTAATTAGGGAATCATTTGTGAACATTCGAGATTTATTTCATGAATACAAAACGCAAATTATATTTTTTTATCATCGTTAATATTCGCATATTTATAATTTTTGATCGCATCAAAACAAGGGACAGTTTTATTTTAAAAAATTGTGTTATGAAGTGTTCCGATTTATCGATTAGTTTCGAATGGTTTACTGCAACAAAAGTTTTTTCTTAAGTTGTTGGTCTTTTCGTAACATAGAAAGGGAAGCTTTTAGAGCTTCTTTTATCTGCAAAAGAGGTTTCATTATTTATCTGTTTTATTTCCTGTTTGATTAAAATACAATTCGATTACAATATTGAATTATTCTTGTGTGGAGATTGCTGATTTATTCAATCGTGTACGAACGAAATAAATAGCCAATTTTAAGAAAGAAAACTTGATGTTTTATTTAAGACAATTTAGTATATCTCTATAAAGGTTTTTTTTATAATTTATTGTTAATTAATGCAATAATAAAACTGTAATTTGTCAAAGCGATAACGAATCTTTTAAACGGCAATTATCTCCTCCGTAGGTTAAAAGTTAAGAATAAAAGTTTGTTGTTTATTTTGAACTACTTTTTGGAAAATATAAAAGGACTTAAATTATTTGAGGCCATTAGTGTAGCTTTTATATAAATATATTTTTCGAAATTGATTGTTAGGAAGATCAATGAATGTGATTTATATATTTTGCTTTGTTACTTTTATGGTTTCTCTTAACACATAAATATAAACTCAACTTAAAGTACGGGCACACTGTGATAATAAAATATAATATTGTAGGAAAAAGTCAGAAAATGTGATTTAGCTGTTTTTCTTTGTGTTTTTGATATAATTATAAAATAGTCACCGGTTTTTTAAACATTTATTTTAATCTGACCGATTAGATTAGCACAAATTGACACTTTCTTGGTGAAAAAACATAAATATAGATAGCAAAAATCTTTTTAATCTACATCAGCTACTTCCACAACATACAGGTCATTTTGTAGCTTTCAACACTTTGTTTTATTACACCTCCCGTGTCACTTCTTTTTAAAATTCCCTTTAAAGTTGGATGTTTTAAGCGAAAAGTTTTCGTTAATTTTACATTGTTTTCGAGTTGAAAAGGAATTTTAAGTGCACTATTATTATTATATACCATGATACTAAATTTGGATGAAAAATATAAAATGCTGTACTATGTTGCGCAATGTTGAATAATCAAATTATTACTCGGCTTTGATTATTTAGTAATGTAATTATTAGAAGAAATATCAGGCAAGAATAGCTGAAAAAATATTAAAATCTAAGTTGAATATCTCATATTTTGCTGGGCAAATGCTGGATTAATCCTATAATCCGGGTTTCAATACTCCCCGCTTGATAAATCACAAATATTCGAGGGGGTAATAGCAACATAAATTTTTGTATGTCAAATTTCCATTTACGAAATTCTTTTGGATTTCCTCTGATTTCCTTTCGGTCCAATTTTAGATGCATAAAGGATACGAAAAATTAGGGGAGCAAAAGAAACAAAGCCCATTCACTTCTTCAAAATAAATTTATAGAATTTCATGGGATTTCCGAAGATTTACAAGATTTTCTCAAATTACCTTCCAGTTATACAATGGATTTTCCCGTTGATTCTCTTCCCGCAAATATTATACATAGAAAAATTGTGGACATGAAGCTCGATCATATTACTTTTCGCTATACTGCTAAAACTATTCAAGAATTACTGTAACTTACTACTTGATTTGAGATTTAACTCGCAATTCTTGAGGTCGTCTTCACATTAAAAAACCTGGGTACTGTCAGTTAACCCTCACCACGTATTCAAAAATTTCAATTACACGATAAGAAAAATGACAATTTTCTGAGTATAATGCAACAAAAATTTTTTTGGATTATTCACTAGTTTTTGAAAAAACGGCATTTTAAAATTAAAAAAAGCAGGGAGATGTAATACGATACATGCCGATGCCACGGGTCGCGTCACGGTAACTCTCACGCTAAGCGCTCTGCTCTTTTTTCTGTTGACGGTACGTGTGTTTTGATACACTCTTACTGTTCACTGTCAGTTGCGCTCGACACCCGGACGAATTCTATAGCTTCGCGTTCCACCGTTGGCGAGTTCTGTCATTCTACAGGATTATTTTTAAATTCGTTGTGTTAGTCAAAATACAGGCCTGGAAGGCGTCCGGAGTATCTGTTCTGACAAACTCAACCACGACGACTCATGCACCTGTGTTAAAACGTTTATCTAAAATACATATAAATTTTTGATTTTTAAATTTGAATTTTTCGAAAACTGATGGCTAATCCAATAATCAATTTTGAAATACGTGGAGAGGGTTGTCCGACAGTCCCTCCATAATTAATATACTTAAAATGTGATCTGTCGTCGTGATGTGAAATGTGATCTTGCTTCATGAGATTTTGTTAAATAGAGTTTCAGTTTTAAATCTTTAAACTTTATTTTAATCTTCACACTCTAGAGGTTGGAAATACACCTAGACCCTTCTGATACTTACTGCCGCGACACAATATATTCTCTATTTTTGAAGGGTGAAAGATTCCTATGTAATAAAATACATCGCAGAACAAGTACACAGAACTTTGATCTTTGACAACGACGACAACATAACGAACAAGCCTACAAGAAAATTAACTATCAGGCCTATTATGCATCACAAACTTTATTATAAAGGTGACCTCTATATGATAAAATAAAGGTTTTCGTCAAAACAGTATTATTCTCTTTCTTCGACATATGTCAAGTACAATAAATGTTTCTCGCTTTAGACGTAATCAGAACTTATTACTATTTTATTTTTAATTGTTATTTTAATATTTTAACATAAAGGTTGACCACTATTATTAAAGATTGTGATACGTAATAGACCTGATTACTTAGTACCTAATGTAGTGATAAGTTGAAGACTTAATACTAAACAGCATCTAAACAAACTCATATTTAAAAATCTGAATACTTCCTGAAGAGTAAATGATAAAAAAGACAGTTGGAGATTTTCAAAAAAATTAATACAACAATGTAAACACAGTAACGGTCTGAATAGAATGTTGTTGACCAATGAGAAGCAAGAAAAATTTTAAATGCTAGGTTCTCATGTGTATTAAAGGTAAGTTTAGCAAGCAATCTTGAAACTTCAGTGTGAAACTATTAGGTAATCGCAAACTTTGAACAGATCAAAATCATGTAATGCATTAGTTGTTAAAAATTAATCTGTTGGACGCAAATTACAAAAAGTAAACGACGCTATTAATTGCTGATACTAGGAACCATTTTTGTATTAAAATATTTTGCTTAAAAAGAGAGATCTGTATGTTTTAATCAATTATAAGTTAGGATCCGTTTTTTATTAAAAGGTTTTGGTTAAAAAAAGAGATTTATGGGTATCTCAATTTAATTATAAAGTAGGAATTGCTATTTTCTTAAAAAAACAATATATCGGTACGTACCGAAAATTCTAATTTTTAATTTATTCATCTTGTAGTACATATTATCTTTTCTCGCGCCTTTTGTACACGGCATATTTGGCAGCTATGATTTATTTTCATTACTGTTGGTTTTTTTATTAATATTTCACAAAAAAATACAGCGAAGTCCTTCGAAGCCAGATGTTCTCTGCGCGTTAGGAAGAATCAAGTACAGTGGCAGAGATATCGGTTCTTGACAAGAGGCATCGTTCCAAATTTTCTGAACACAATGTTCATTAAAAACCAGATGAAATAAGTTAATATCACACGAATCGAGGGTCGCTGTCGATGCGTCTGTTCGGACTTGAGCGTCTAACTTTATTAACTTCAAATTTGACACAAAAGTATTTCACATATAGCGACTTAGGGGGTTTATAGAAAATTTAGCCTTGTGTGATTGTGAAGGCTGTTTTTTTATTTAATGTTTAATTTAGTAGCAATTCAACTTTAAATTAAGTAAGCAAATTGCAGCAACTTCCGAGGTTATTCCAAACTTTTTTATTATTTTATATTGAAAAACCGTGTATCCCTCAGTAATTATTATTGGTAAACTTATATAGGTGGTTCGCTTCGCAACAAAGAGAACTTTTTTAATAGTAAATTAACTTTCCAACTGCTTTGCATATAAATTTGTTTTTTTGTAATAACAAGTTTGTAATGGTACAAAAAACTTTTATTATTGCTATTTTTCTTAGTTACTCATTTTTTTACTAATCGAAGTTAAATGGAAAACGCCGTCCATGCAAAAACTCGCAAAGCTGTACTCCAATTTCACGATGCTTTGTTACCTAGAGTTTTTCATATTATCTCGAGGGTAATTTTATGAACTATTTTAAATTTTTAATATCCTCGTTAACAAAATACAAAGCTCGTACGTTTCAATGGCACTTTTCTTCTTCGTATGTTCTTAGACGTATGTCTTGTGTTTGAAGTATTAAAATCACTTTATATGCTTGATGAGGTTTAGTGTTTCAGCTTAGTTAATTGACAGACACACATACATTGTCTGCATACAAATAAGAAGTTTTCATATCCGTTGGTATTACACGAGAACACTTTTTATAAAATTGTCATTATTATTATTCCCAAGCAGGTCAGACAGGAAAGGTACTTAATACATTCGTTTTTATTAGTGTATTGCCCCGATGTTCGTTTAAAGCTAGCCGAGTCTTAGAGCGGATGCAAAGAATATCGATACACTCTCTAAGAATTTGATTTGTTTATCGACGAAATGAAATAAAACTGATACACAATAATCTTATATTAAAAAAATTAAATAAATAAATGCGTTATTTAGCTGAACAGATTACGCGTCATGAAAATATATGTGAATTCTTTTGAGATTTCGGTTCATACTATTGTAAAAATTTTGAGCAAACCTGAACTAAAGCCTTTTTATGGAGTTACAGTAATCCTTTCTATTTTCTCCTCATTGTCAACAAAAAGAAACTAGATAACTAAAACCCCAAATTTTTATTCTTTTAAACTTAAACCGATTTTTTTTTTGATAACGAATTTTATATCTTGAAACGTGCTGTCACCACATATCAGCTTGATCTCCACCACGATTTTGATTCGACCATTCAATTTAAAATTGCAACACATTTCTTATATCCGCTTATATTTTCACAATAAATTTGTAATACATATATGAATTTTATTCAATGGCTTTGGAAAATTTATTACAGTTGCTAACTGAACATTTCTTATAATTTACGAAATGTTGAACATACTTTTTTGATTTGCCTTTAAATCATAATTTCCTCCTATATTACGACGTCTGATTTTCTACATCCGAATGCACCTTTAACGAGTTTTAACGTTTGGTGCATTTGGAAAGCCAATATCTTATTGAAACGATTAAATGAAGCGGAAAGGCAATATCATAATTCAAGTTCGTTTCGCATCACGTTTTTCCGTTTTCAACTCAATAAATGTTCAGTTTGGTTAGATGTGAATTTGATTACTATTGTTTAAATTTATTACCTAATATGTTAGGTATCTTTATTACGCGCTTTACATATTTTTCGTAGACGTTTGGTCGATTTTCAATCGATTTTACTTTAATAATAAATTTATGTGACGATTAAGGCATTAATGGTAATCCTGTGTGGATGATCCATTTAAAATGCAATCTTATTTTTTATTTTCGTTACGTCGACGTAGAAAATGGGTTCATAATCCTTGCATAATTAGTTTTAAAATTTATTCCATTTCAACACGTCTAATTAAGCTCAGCATTATCAAGTTTGCGTTCATCCTTCTTGTAACGCTAGTGTCAATTTAAACAACACGATATTTAGTTTTCTAAGTGAATTTGTCTTATGTTAGTCGTTTGTGTCACCAATGAAAAAAGAATCCTGTAATTGATTGCTTTGGAAGAGTGTAGAGACTTTTCTAATGTTCACGAATTGCTATTTAATCCTGATTCTGGAACTCCCTCGGTTGAAAACTGAAACTTTCGTCGGTACGTATCTACTACTATTTTCACAAAAATAACATTTAGAGCTGAGCAAATCAAAAGTCAAATCAATCTTTTTGGATTTCACAATTCGGTGTCACATTGAATTATTTCATCACGAATCATCCTTGATGGCGACAGCTTGTATTCAACGTCCCGAAAGATCTCAAAATGACGTTTTCTTGTAATAGACTTGACACTTTCAGCCTATACCCATGAATTTTCTCAAGTATGCTTTATTGTGTGTAACGTTTCAGGTTGAAATTATTTTGTCTTATAGACAATACGATTTTATGGCTTGCAAAATTGAAGCGTCGTGTACCTGCTTCCATAAAACTCATATAAACGATCAGATGAACTGTAAGGTGCTAGATGATCTAACGTAATTTGATCCTATAAATTGAGCTTGGCAGAGTTTAAAATTTTAACGTGTTCGTCTTGCGTGGTTTGCACGCATCTATGTGATGGAGTGGGCCTATTACTCAAACAAAAACCCGATAAAAAGTTTTTCTTAATATTTCAAGCGGTTAGCAAGACGGTAAGGCAAAAAGTAAAAGTGGAGGAACCCCAAATTGAAATTTTAAATCTTAATTATTTCTGATTTATGTTTAACTTAGCACCGAGTTATTAGCTTACCCTTTTAGTATTTAATCTGTTCTTAAATATCTTCGCTTCATGCTGATTATTAATAATCCACTAATTAGTATATCATGACTATAACTAAGAATTTTAGAGTCTTTGTTCCTATTTTTATGGTAAAACGTAATCAAATTCAATGAAAAAGGCGTTTGCTACCAGATTAAGTTTATCAAGTTAAACGAGGGCGTTTAGTTGCATGGATGAAAAGTTGTCGCTTTGCATAGTGGATTATAAGCTCTTAAAGAAGTTTACGAAGATTTTTCTTATTGAAATTGAAGTTTTTGTTCGAGTTGATAGAAATTGACTTTAATTTTCCAGTTTTCACCTTTGCAAGAACTTTCATTTTTAAGATCAGAAAATTTTAGAATTCTGTTTGATGTGTTTCTTTTTTAGTTTTACGCGATGGTAAAAGTTCAAATTAGTTTTATTAAATATCACTGGAGCTTTTCGATCAAGTTATTTTCATATTTTTAGCAGCCTTGCTCTGCAGTATTTGGATGAAAGAAAACTAAGGTTTAGAATTTGAAATCGAACCACGTTCCTTTCAATATCCAATCAAGAAAGTGCTTCATTAGTGATAAGGGTGGCACTAGAAGTAAAAAGTTGAACTTCGTACAAAAGTGAGTTGGTTTTTAAAACTTTGGTTTACGTAATTATTTTCAATTACCTCCACATTATAGTTGAAAATGGATACAACACTAAATGCAGTTTCCAGAAATACTTTCATGGGTTTTATCTTTTTATTACAGGGGTAACTTTCTTACTTTATAGGAATTGAAGTTATCTTAAAGTTGCTTAGTTAGTAGATAATTGCAAGTTTTAGATTATCGTGTACGGGAGAAAAGGGTCGTCACATATTTTAACGAATAGAAGAATATAAACTATTTTCACTTATTTTAGGATTAAGGTTTGTTATTTCCTACTGTGCCGTAGTAAGCTTAGATAGAGAGTTTGAGATTAAAAAGTAAAGTGTACATAGGTCTGATAAATATAAAATATTAAAATAATCAAACCTAGCAAAATGTTAAAATAATAAAATTTTAACTGTTAAGTAAAGAAATGCATACTACAAAAGAAAACATAGTATTTAAAGAACACTAAAATGACAATAATTCACATTTAACAGGGTTGAACTTAGAATATTTGGATAAACAAGAAAATAGAATTCTGAAAAAATTACGCTATAGAAATGATAAAAATTACTTAAAAATAAAACACTGTAACATAATATAAAGGCCCTTATTTCACGATTATTTTCAGTCATCAGTCATGTATAACAGTAAAAGTAATAAGAAATGAGAAATTCTTAAATTTTTTTAAGTTATTTTCTATTTAAAATTTTAAAAGTACCAATACCTTAACGTTCGAAGCTGTGGTATAACAGCGTATACGCTTTTTTAATTTTGTTGGCATTCATATACAGATATCAATCCTAAGCAGTTTATTTTGAATGCAATAAATGCTTATGCCTTCAGAGACAGCGATGCTGTTGAACGTGAAATATAGAAAGTATCCAGCATTCATTCATCCTGGCGTATAGTAGATAGCCTTTACGTTCCCTCTGAAGCTTAGAGACGTTTATAAGAAAGCTATTCTCTCTTCAGATTTCTCTTGGTAAGTTGTACAGTATACATAAGTAAAGAAGCTTCAGGAATCAGGAAAAAAAGCTTCATAAAGCCTTTTCTGTCATTAGTTATGCCAAGCTAGTCATACCAGAAAGAGATACGGAAGAGAAATGAGCTATCTAACTAATTGTGAAGGAACCGTCAAGTATACATATCCAAAAATACTGGAAAAGGTATTCTAGGGCGAACTATCTAAGATTCTATGTTCGTCAATCAATTTTCTATTCTATGAAACATCAAATTGTTAGATTATTATGGACGTTTTTAGGGCTTCAGGAATCAGGCTTGGATTAGTAATATTTTAGTTACTAGCGAGGTGTGGGTGAGATATAACGTAGATGTTTAGAAATATATTTTTAGGAAAAAAAGATGTAGAGTACTCATCGTAATCTAGAATTTCTTACCATAAATTTAGATAAATACAAATTTTCTTTTCTGGATGTCAGACACCCAACAACTATTTTACTTCACTGCCACTAAAACGTGGCGCTAAACTGCTATTTTAGTGTTGTTCATCGCCGGCAGTAAGTTTTTTCTTTATCTTTTGATTAAGAATTTTCTTGTGTGCCTGGTCTTTGGATCACTAAGTAGAAGAGCAGAACCTACTCGGAACCCATCTCTTAAACGGTCGTACAGAGCCTCTATTGGCGATTTACATTAAGAAAACGCCATCACGCGGAATAATTTTAACTAATCGTTTACGTATTGTAACGAAAATTGAAACGTTTATTTATTCTAAAGGTCTAATACAAATATTTACAGATACGGTTAATAACAATAAAACAATTACTACACTAAGATTAACTCTAAACTAAATTACACTAAAATTTATTTAACACTAAGTCCGGATTTATTTAAACACTCGGTATATTGTTTATCACTTTACCGTTTATGTTCACACTTCATTTATGTTAATACTTGCACGTTCAAACTGAAATTAACTCGTCACAGGAAAGCATCTGTATTTATACTTAAATGCTGCCTTCCAGAAACTTCCATGTTATTCCTATACATTCTAGAGTGTAAATTCAGCGATATTTGAATGACTAATGCTATTATCATGTGTGACTCATCACACATGACTTATCGTGTTTGACTCCTCATACATAACGTTATACATTAGTCATCAAATATAATTAAACATTCTTTAGTAACAGTATAATTGTTGTTATAGAATGTTGTGAAAAAAATATACATGTTTTGCATTATTTTGGCATTCAATTTAATGATTTATCATTATGTATACTAAAAAACGTGCGAACAACACGTTTACTATAACATAATTCAGAATTACATTCAAAACAACAACTATACTTAAAAGAGTCACCACATTGTTGACATTTGGTGGCGCCATCAACGGTAAGGTAAATCGCGAATTGGATCGAATATTTTAACAGATTTTTGTCAGTCTGTTTTCTTCCATCTTGTCTACGTGAGCAGTAATGGCAACGGTACTTAAATTATATTTCGTTTCGTTTTCGGAGTAAATGTACTTTTTGCCACTCTGCTTGAGCGTCGATCTTAAAAACTCACCAACATTTGTTCTTAAAAAATCCATATACTATTTTTTCTCCAAACGTCAAAAACATACATTTGTCGTCTATTTCTAAACTTAAAGATTCATTTGTTTGTGAAAGCAATTTATTGTTTTACTTAATTAATAGCGCTTTTAGCTGTTAAGTTGAGTCGAAATTTAGTGCATACTACCTAATATAAGTGTACATTTAATTGCACTCTACTAATTCCTATTGTAGGTCAAATAATGCAAACTCATTAGTCTGCACTGCAAAACTGAAATTACTAATTGAAAACGCTATAACTTTTAATGCCGCCCGATCGGGTACACATTTTTAGTATTTTCTTCGAACGATTATAAGGCCTCGTTGGAATTAAAAAAGCACACATGTTTTACTGTTACTGGCTGATCGGGGGGTGATGGAGCAGTTATTGCTATAACCACTAAAACTCTTAGACAGTTTAATCTTTTTTTTTTTTCTATAATTGCTGGTAAACGAGTCAAGATATCAAGTTGGTACATTGAAGAAGACCAAACGTACTTAGACTAATAGAATCAAAAATTTTTTTAGAAAAATCTTGGTTTTCTGATCAAAGATATCTATCTAAAAATTGGATAAAAATGGAGGAGATTAAAAATAAAATTCAGTTTCTGTAAAACCTATTGCAGATCGGGAGGTCTGGGGGTACAGAATTTTTTTTCTCTTTTTTCACATCTTATAGGGGGCTAACGGGGTAATCTGATTTTGTTTAAATTATTTTTCTAATAATCGCCCCTTTTTCTAATACGGCTCCCTTCGTTAGATAATGGTTTTCCAAATTTTTTGTGCATCTTGTTAATTTTGTACAAAAATATGAAATTATTTAAAAAATTTATCTTTGAAACTTTTTATTAAAAACAACAATTTTTCAAGCGACATGTAAGTACGTAACAAAATGTGCACTTATAATAAATTAATAACGACGTTTAAATTTTTGTAAATTAGCATAAATTTAATAAATTGTACAATAAAAATATTTTTATTATTATTATGCAAGTGGGAATCGAACCACTTGCCTTCTGATTTATAGTTCAAAGCAATGCCTACTCCGCTACAAAACCAATTGTACTATCCTGGATGTTCAGTGTATGTATCTAGTTCAGAATTTTTAAATTCGGTTATCTCGAGTTTACCTGTACTATATTATTAGCTCTATTATTCCACGATAGTAGTATTCGACTTCTGGTTTTTATGTACATACTATAAGAATGAAAATTTTAAAAAGTGTCCGATTACCCCGTTGACCCCCTATTAGTTGCGAATAGTTTGCGATGGACGATCGAATATAAATCAAAGGAATCTAGACCTCATTTGCGGTTGTCCTTAAGAATAAATTAATTTAAGAATTAATCCAATAAATAAGTTTCAAGTAAAAAGACCGATAAAAGGGTAAATTTTGTCAACTATTCTCGTTTATTATTAAAATATTTATAATGTTTCGGTAAAAACGGGATACTTTGAGATGTACTTCAGGACTTACAGATTATTTCCTCATCATCAGTATTTTCAACAAACGGGATTATCGCCTACTAAGATATTTATCTCATCTAAGTTTCTTTCACTTAATTTGAAAAGTTTCTGACATCGAAGTGATTTTGTAGTACTATACTACATTTCAAGATATTAAACCTGCGAAGAAGTAACAAAATAAGAGATATTAACAGTCAGTGATATGTTCGTAGTATTTGAAGCACTTTTAATAGAAAAGGGAAATAAATATGTAAGTGAGTTATAAATGAGAAAAATCTGATCATTTCACATGGGAAAGGACATTCTAAGATTGACGAAATTTTTCACAAAACTTTCCAAGTATTAAGAACTACGAAGGTGTAATGTGAAGAGACATACTTAGTATTCGATTTACCAAACATCACATGGATATAGGTATTTTAATATGCATTATCCATTGGAATTAAATCTTGGTATAGGTAACATTATTTGTGCGATGAATATCGAAAACGTATGCTTTTAACGTTCCATTGAACAATAGAGCAGAGAAAAAGGAATTGGGTTGTAGTGTTTGGGAAGATTAATGATGCTTTTTGAAAAATTAGATTTGCATAGCAATTATTATTGAATATGGAATTAATATTGAATTTAATAGTTTCCGGTTATTTCGCCCAACTGAAACTAATTGAGATAAAGCTTTATCTAAATACATCGAAAATTCATTTAGATGACGAATAAATTTCGTTTCTATTTCCAGCACAATATTCAATTTTGTTATTGCGAAACGTTAGCTTTTTCCAAATTTCTGATTTATGTTAATATATTCGCTTAGAGAAGAATAATATAAAATGTTACCTTTGTGAATGAGCGTAATGTTTAAAGATAAATGTTGAATTTGAATTGGCATTTCGCTCACATACAACTATGGATACTATGTGGACTGATCTCTTGAAACTGACTGGACTGTAAAATCCGGGCTCGGATGAATTATTAGCTCTAGATTTCTACACGAACCACACTCATCGATTACCTTCACTGGTGCTCTGTGATTTGAGGGTTGGTGGAATTTCATGAGAAATGATATAAGTTGCTAACCTAACAACTGCTTATACATCCAGGATAATAATAATTCACTCGAAATTCGGTTTATTTGATATTGCTATTTGTACTAACTGTATAATTAACGATTATCTCGTAATGGCCAAACATTTGTTTCCCGATATGGTCCGGATATTAAAATTTGTTTAATAATATTTGCCGCTCTCCAAAGCACCAAAAGGGTAAATTGCATTAATAAATCTTTCGCAACTTCAAATTTTTGTTTTTAAGTTTTTCCATTTATTTTTCTTCTACGCGCGGAACTGTCACCAAAGTTGATTTATGTAATAAAGATGTTACCGATCACACATCTTTATATTATTGGTAATATTTTACTTCTCACTTATTTAATAGCCACAGTCACCGAACAGAAGAGAATGATTTAACAGTTGACGTATAAAAGAATGGACGCGATAAGATGAGGATAAAAATCAAAATCGTTGCGAACTGTTCAGTTTTCCTAATAACATTTTTTAGCCCGCCGAAGTTTGATTGATAAAAGTATGACATTTCTTTCCGTTTTTACTCCTTCCAGTCGGATGAGCGCATTAATTTAAATGTGCTCCGTTGTTGATTTGTTACTATTTGATGTGAAAAGAAAGGGAAATTTCAGGTTTGTACTTTTTTTTGTATTTGGTGGCAAATTGCTTTGTAAGAAGAACAAATGGTTTCCTGCACTGACTTGGTAATCTTTTGAGTACAATTTTATCTAAATTGTGAGGGCGACACGTTCTTTGAAAAATGTTCTACCAAGTTTTTTTACATTCGCGAATTTTTCTCATTACCTTATTTCGCACAAAACTCACGTTTTAATACTAAATTATGATAATTTATTTTTTTAAAAATTTTATTGCTGTCGCAACTCTAATTTGCTTATGATTTCACTTAGTGTAACATTTTAGAAATGTTTTTTTTCCAATTTTATATTTTCTCTGCTTATTGCAAGATTTTAGTGAATGGCAATCTTCTTTTGCAGACCGGATTACATTTTGTAATAGTCGAATCCTATTGAACTAAAAGATCATTGCTTGAGGTTCTTACCTAGATCGACTTTATTTTAGAAAAGATACAGAATAGCGAACATGTACTTGGGCATTAAAGCTTTTTTTGTTAGTTTAAACTCTTCTTTTACTTGTGTGCACCTAATTTCAAATCTTTTAACTTCTGAAAGACTTAGTAAAGCTCGCACATGTCGACATAATATGAACTTTTGAAATATTCTTGTTAAATTGTTAAAAAATGCATTGCAATGTTGTTGTTCTGTGATTGAAACCATTGATTATTAATTTTAGAAAGATATGTTAACTTTTGCTGAATGATAAATTATTGTAACCACACTTGCTGTTCTGAAACTTATGGTAACCACAGATCTACTTCTGCCCAAGGTTGGTCGTCCACAGGACCACAGAAGTCTCCTTCGTAAAGCTCCACCGTTATTGCAAGGCAAGCTAGTTCCCTCAATTTATGCTACGCTAGGGATTATTGCACTTATAGAAGTAAAACTTACGTATAAAAATATGTTCAAGTTACTAGAGTTGAAATACACATGCTTCTCTTTAACATGAAATCCTAAAAAAATCGTAGTTAAACTGATTTTATGGCGATAAAGTAATAAGGTCAATGATCTGTTCACTAAAACGCGGAAATGCAATAATTATTATTTTAGCAACGTACATATTCATATGCCAACAAATAGTGCTCACTGAGGCTATTAATAATTGATTTTTATCAGAATAGTTATGCAACCTTGCGGAAAATTAGATGTCGGTAATACTGTTTTTTCTATCGATATTGCAAAGTTGCCTTTACAATGCTTAAATAATTGCTAAAATTGGGTGGATGTAAACTGCCTCAATCTGTCACTAATAAAAAACTGAAAACTCTTCCGTGCAAAGAGGTCAACATATTAATCTCACCTGTAAACCGCTCTAAGTTTGTTATGATATTAATATTAACCTTTTTATAGAGGAAAATATAAAATAACTTTACTTTTTGAAAATTACAAAAACAATAATAGATGTAAAGAGAAAGATCTTATTTAAAATAATGGAAACCCATATTATTTATTAAATATTAATTATATAACTTATCGTCACTAAAACTCATCTTAAATTTTTCTTATTAATTTATTAATAACAATCGATTTTTTACTGTTATTTTGCAGCTGTGGTGTCGCTAATCAATATAATATATTAATAAATAATTTAACCTAACATAACTTTAAAAGTTGTGAGAAATATGATAATGAGATGAGTTAATCCGTCGAGTTTATTTTTTGTGAAATTTATATCACCACAGTCACAGCCAAGGTTTCTACTGGCCAAATACGCTCGTACAAAAACGTGTAACTTGTAACCTAGTATGGACTCGAGTAGTGACTTGACCGCATTTTTCCACGAGAAATTGAATTCTCATTGCTGTAAAAGTAAAAAGGATTAGTAGTATAGCATAAAGCCTACACCGACCGATTGAGAAGCAGGAGACGGTGCTTCAAATCCTGGTTGTGTTGGATATATTGAGATGACCCGAGCTATACAAATTTATAAAATTTGCTGAATTCCAAAATTTACTCTTTGCTCGGATTCATCCATTATTTGATAGCTATGAGCTTTTCTTGTTTTTTTTTTAAACATCGTAAATTAAAATTGAAATGCTCAACTTTTGTTACCTTGTAATATGTGGTCTGGTTATTGGCTTCACGTGCGCGCTCCATATGTGATGCTATGCAGCTGGCTTCAGTACGCCTAGCTACACAAATTTGTTGCGATGTAATTTTAACTGCATCGACTAAAATTTTCACTAAATTCTTTAATTTTATTTATTTAACAGTTTTCACTTCACCACAATTAAAATAAAACATCAACTCAACTTATTTATTTATTTTCAAACAATTAACAGTTTTAAATTTTTATTGCGGGAATGATGTTCGTTCGCTCTACTCGACGTCAAGGCCTCGGTCTAACTGTACTGCCTTTTAGCCCCATTCTTTCTAGTCTTACTTCTCCCACCTTTATTTACATCTAACATTTAACTAACATTTTTTATGTACAATGTGATAAATAAATAAATACTAACAAATTCAAACTTTAAAATTATTTTACAAAATAAATGAATTAATGGTTCTGGTTTTCGAAACACGACAATATAGCTCAATCTATGAGCCATGGAAAAGGCAATGGAAAATCACACCATTAATTATATTTTCTAGACAGTTATCTTGGCTTTCACCAAGTTGATCCCCTTCATAGCCGGCTGCGTAAAATATCAGCGACTTAACAACACTTTTCCGACGTGATTTTTATTAACTTTTAGAATAAAAAACGAAATTTAATTATGTATTAATCTGCTTAATCAAAATTAAACTGCGTAATCAAAAATTTAAAAAGACGACTTATGTATACGTTTTCCACTTTAATTAGGCTCATTTAATTAGGAGATCAGGGAACTTAACTGCCCAGGTTGTGCGGCCTGAAGGCTGCACTGACCTATTCCTCTTTTTTAACTGCTCAATTTTTTTAGATTTTTTTATAAGGTCAGGGTGATCGGACTCTGGAGATGGAGAACCTGGAATTGAGGCTCTTCAAAATTTGACGTGAATACGTCTGTCAAATCGGTAATATGTTCAAAAATAAATCTACAGACTTCGAACGCTAACAATAATAATAATAATACAGCTTAACATTCATTGAGAATATAGCTATCTTTTTACCGGGATTTACAAATCAGTTTGATGGGGTGGATTAGTCCCCATTTAGTACATTGCATAATTTTTACATTGTATAATTTATTATCATTCCTATTGCTTTCTTATAACTTTGTGTGTTTCGTGGCTTCCTTCACGATCTCACTCCATACTTGTCTATCGTAAAACTTGGACTTCCGCTTTCCAGCACCTATCCTTTCGAGATCACCGGTCCTACCATCTGATCCTAACATCTGATCCTCGGACGCATCCTTCCTCTATCACCTTGGTCTCCACAAAGTAATTAATAATAAAATGATAATAAAGTAATAAAATAAATAAAATAATAAGATAATAAAAATGAGTGAAACAACCTATTATAAAGAAGATGCAGATATGTATGTTATAATCGCTCGATTTGTTCAGCAAAGTTTTGCCTGTAGAGTATAAAATTAGACTACTTATAAATGAGTGTGTGTTGAAATATTAAATTTAATAAATAAATATAATATATACTGTCGTGTTTCAAAGTGATTTGGACCCACCCTATGCATTTTAGTAAAATTTTTAGTATTAATAATTAAGTTGCAACTATGTAAAATTTGCTAGGTGGGGACAAATCACAGACAATTGAATGCTTTTTTGCCAACATGGGCGGACATATAAATTTTAGTCCTTGAATTTTTGAAAAGTAGTACTTTGAAATAGTGAAGTTTTTTTTTATTATTGTAATTTGAATACTGTTTAAGATTTTTGGTCAAACGTGGCCGTAGTTGAAATTGATAATTTTTGTAAGTTGGAAATTTGATTTTATTAAGAAAGAAGATTTATTTTTTGATGATCTAGATAATTTATATTTAATTAATCGTCCACTTAAACGCGAATAAATACAACCTTCTTCTTTATTTATAGGTAGGTATAATATTATTTAGATGAGAGTTTCCATGTGGGATTACAATAAATTAGGAAACTAAAACGTATAACTTTTATATTTAATTTTAATCTGGGAAAGAAGTAATCGACATCATCATAATATTAATTTTTAAATGTTAAGAATAGATGGCATTTCCTTAGGCCGGATTGGGGAATGCCTGTAACCTTGTTTTTAATAGTTGATGGTGGGAATCATTAATCCAGGGAGACCGCCGGATTTACGTGTATTCTGAAGCACGAAGACGTTCATACGAAAATAGAAAATAACAAATATAATAGAAAAATTCTAAAAAAGTTTTTAGAATTTTTTAAGTATTTTTGTGTATTTATTTTTATTTTTTAAGTATTTATTATTTGAAAAAAAAATAAAAAAATAAAAAGTTCATACGAAAGTTTAAAGTCAACCTGGATTGGAACTGGGTAGCTTATTGTCAGCAGTTATTCGACTAACATTAATATTTAAAATACTAATTTTTAGTGCGGCAAAAGAACGAAGAAGAAATAAAATAGGTTCTTATGTACTAAATCATATTTATATTAAAGTGCTTTACTCTTACAAGTTTGGTTTGATTTTTAATATTTTTTAAAATTATGATAATTTTAAATAAAAATTTGAGCAGTTTATCAATAATTTTTTTTAAATACAAAAAATTTATGAACGTTAATAACACCTGAAATAAGAGTGAGTTTTGGAAAACACCCCATATAATATCTTAAATTTTTCAAAACATTTTTTGTTTTTATGGGATTTCCTGTAAAACTTTTGTTATTTAAATCTAAAAAAGTAAGTGCTCCCACTAAATTAGGTTGAAACTTTTACTTTGTTCCATAGCTTGACTACATACTTGGAATTATTTGGAGCCGAATTGAGAGGCGGGCTAATGTACATATCAATCTCACAAGATCTCTCAGGAAATAAAATAACAACTAACGACATAAGTTCTAATAAATATTTCTGCTAAATCCTATAATATTTCTTTTGTAATAAATATTTCTTATTACTAATCTAACTCCTGTCGAAGACGTAGATGGATTAAGTTAAATACATCATTCTACATATATTTATACAAAATTAATAACTGCGAACGACATGACGCTTGTTGAACAAGCTGAGATGACTGTTTCTCTGGGGGCATAAGAGAAAAGTCAAAATCAGAGTTATTTTAGGACGGGTAAGACGGTACGATAAATCGTAGCAGCTAGGTCTGCAGCCAGCTTTATTTTCTCTTCTTTTACACTTACCGGTAAGCTAACCGATTTCTTAAAATCATTTGTCCACTTTTATTTAGATTTTTTTTGCTTATAGTTTTTTTGATGTTTTTATTTGGTTATATTATTTTAAAAAATTTAAACGTGTGTCTTTTCTTCCGTCGTGTTTGGTTTCTAAGGTCTTAATTTCGCTAATAGCTAGCTAGACATCCAAATAAAATTAAACTTTTTTGTACGAAGAAAGTTTTAGAATTACCAAGTTTCGTTAATGAACTTGGAAGTTATTTTACAATCAATTTACAATTAATCTCTATTAGCTTCTGTAAATTTCTTTATTTATTGATATTTTATTTAATTTGTAGATTACTAACTGTCTTACCTGGCTTCGCTCGGTTTAGCAATTGTGTTTCTTTCGTGAGTTTTCAATGGGACAAAAAAGTATACAAAAGGACTGGCTTTAAGAATTTATTATAATATTATTCAAACACAAGATAAGATAACATGATTAATTTTATTACCACTGGTTTAAGCTTGTTAAATATGTAATCACTGTATTTTTCTTTGTATGCGATAATTTTAAAATGGCAAATCTAATATGCACTATAAAGTTCTGTGGGAACGATTACTGTTCATAACAAAAAAGGTGAACTGTCGATGGTAAAAGTGAAAATATCCAGATACTTTTCTGGTAAACATCCCGTTTTTGCAGGAAATATCTCTGATTGTGAGAACGAAAACTAAGGTTTAAAGCTGATGAAAGTGATGATGATGTGAACAATTCCCGGCTATGTAGACTCAAAAAATGACAGGCAGATACAGAAATTAAACCGCAAAGGAGACGGATATACGATGCCTAGTGATGCAAAGTAATGAAGATGAAGAAAACCATGATAAAAATAATCTTGCCGAATTGAATCGAATTTGAGACCTAATTAAGCGATACCAAAATTGAAGCCCGGCGTAAATTTTTAAAACAACGCATATTAAGTAAACAAAAAAAGCCGACATTGGATATGGAATTGGAAAGTTTTGAATATTAAGATTCAGAAGAAGATACAGAATCGAGACTGAAACTAATGTTTCTGCAAAAATGTGATTCTATTACCGACATTGAGATGGAGAAGGGAGCCCAACGGCAAAAGCAATTGGAACATGAAGCACAGAAACAAGTTGAAGAAAGACGGATACAGAGTTTGATGAAAATGATTGAAGTTTGATCAAGAAGTCTGAACGAATAAAACGAGATCGTGAAGAACAAAAACAAACTTTTAAAGAGAAATGTTTAGAAATTGAACGATTGCGAAATATGATGGAAGGAACTTTTAAATTAGAATTAAATCGGAAACAAATATTAAACAAAGCAGTCGAAGGGAAGTTCAAGTTTTTGCAGAAGTATTATCATAGAAGTATTTTCTATCTTGATAAATAAGACGAATTGCTGGCGACGCTGGAAGACCACTTCGATAAGGCTGTTTTGTCAAAAATTATGCAGGTAAAAATTTCTGGACGTTCGCAGTATACTACGCAGTTTACTTTGCCGTGGTGTAGCGAAACACCGTAAAATATTAAATTTTATTCTACAAAGGCTGGTGGAGCTTGCCAAACATTTGAGAAGCCAAGCTTCACAAGAAAAAGCTTGAGTAATACAATCAGCAAGTAGTTTTTACATTGGAGTCGAACTATTCTGTAGAAATCGGCAAATGAATCATGTAGCTGAATCTTTTGTAGAATAAATTTCATTCCGATAGGTCACCTAACCGTCGCGATTGCTTTCTTTGTATTATTTTCCCGTATCGCTTGAGCTTTTAGTTTTTCTCGTATGTTGTGTTTTTTACGTTTGCTTTCTAGCTTTTTTTCTATTTGTGTCCATAAATTGCATCAATAGGTGCGATTACTTTTGACCTTCTCTAAGGTTAAGTTGGTCTGCTTTTGCACATTTTTTTGATATTAATCTACTGAAGTTCTGTATTATAAATAGGATCGAGAGCAGATTTAACATTAACGAACGATTTTTTCTTGTTTCGATCTTATAAGCCGCTGTTATTACTTGAAAAGGGCTTTGATAGCAGCGATTGTTACTCTATCTTATCTTTCCTAGAAAATTACACACATCTCTCTTGATTCTGTCGGGAGCTTTGTTGAGGTTTATAGAGCTTACTATGTTTACTTCCCTTCTACTGATTTAACCACCGAACAATTGCCCATATATTTTTAATTTCTTCTACTTCCATTTTTTACAAATATAATTGACTGCATTGATTGAAATTTGGCCCTAAATTGGAAAGTTATTGTTCACTGTTTTGATGAAAATTTATTGTACGTCGTTCTTTTTAAATCCCTTTACGGGTTATTTAGAAAAGAATTTAATTTTACAGCGTTTGATCGCCAACAGAACGAAGGTATTTTATTAACGCTTTTCAATCTTTCTACTTCTATCAATCTAATCAGGTTTTTCAATCTATGGAGCTATTTCTCTCTGGGCTAATTTAATATTATTTTATTTCGATTTATTTTATGTCGTCGGCGTCGCTTCAAAAAATGCACTAATTAAGCTTTATTGCTTTGCGATATGTAACTTGAATGTAATCATTCCAACGAGAGAACGTTTCATTACGGACTCGAATTCATATCCGGTATATTTGATTTTAATTAAACCTCAACGAGATTATAAAGTTATTGATTTTATTTGTTTTCGTTTAAAAACTGAAAAGCATCACGTTTGAGCAATTTTTTTGTTCAACAATTCGGACGATTTTATCTTTCATATTGGCAGCTGAATATTTGCTTGTGTTAAAGGAACAAAGATTCAAACCGTGCAATGGAATATTCGACTGTGGATAGCTTTTACATGTATAATATTTTTTATGGCGGCACCTGAAAATTCAATCCAAATATACAACGGGTTAGTTTAAACCGAAAACTTTTTTTTCTGAATTAAGCTTCACAGCTTTCAATATTAATTTTGTTTGCGTGTTTATGAACTTTATTATAATTTTTCAAATAAAAATTGTATTTTTCGAAGATTCTATTGAAAATCGATGAGTTTGTACATTGGAAAACTTGATGGAGAGCAAAAGTCGAGCCAATTTCCCATAAGCCTCAAGTTACTGAAGCTTTAGCAACTTGGATGTTTCAGATAACTTTTATTTATCGCGATTATGTTTTGATTTCTGAAGCGAAACGCTTCGATTTCCTCTTTAATTTTCATTGTTTTTATCGTAACCTTTTGTCTACAGATAAAACATTCACATTTCGCGTATGTCGAATACGTAAAAATTATTAAACCGTAAATTCTCTGACGTATACTTATATTTATAAATTTTTCTGAAAGCTAAAAGTAAAGCCTCTTAGTATTCATATAGGAATCGGGATTTTTAACTGAATGATGGATTCGAGTTTTATTAAAAATACACGAATTTTCTTGAAAGATGGAGGTGCGGAATGTGAATAATAATCTCGTATTTTGACGAAATACAAACTCAGATGTGCTTCAACATTTTCTAAGTTAAAAGATAAAATTTTGTTAAATGTTTAGAACATTCGGATATGATTAAAATTGTCTGAGTTTTGGGAGAACATGAAGTTTTCGTTTGTACGAAGGAAACTAAATGAAATTCTTAGAAGTTAAGTCAAAAGTTTTAAAAAGAAATCAAACAAAGCACTAAAATAGGGGTAGAAGATTTCAAGTGTTATTATTGAACTCCAAATTTATTATATTCTGATAATTTATAAAAATGTTTCTAACACTAAAAAACATTCGAATTTATTTTGAACTACAAACTATGCAGTAGTAATTAATTCAGAAGACTAGGTCAAGCTGAGTTTTATCTAGGGGCACACGGGAGGCCACAGCCTACCCGGTTAAACGATTTGTGGGAAAAAAATTTAAATTAAGGAGATCTTTAAAGGATACTTTATTATTCTTAATATCCGACTGCAAACGTCTTAAGTTTAGCGATTTGAGTGCTAAATGGTTATTTTAACAAACTATTTAAACTTTTATTGCTGAAATTGCTAAAACTGAAAGTTTTAAAGAAAATATATTAGAAATGTTTTTTCCTTTAAACAACTTATTATCCCTAAAAATTAAAATTGGTTTACTCTTATTGAAGTTATCTTATCTCTATTTTATTTTTGCACTGGATCAAAGGCTGCCTTGCAGCTAAAGGTAAAGTTGTTATATGGCACCAGGTGAAACTAATAAAATAACCGGTAAGGAAAGAAGGTTCCATTGTCTAACCAAAAGTGATAGATGGAGCGGGGAGGGGTTTATATAAATTTCAAAATCTAGAAGGTACAATCACACTATAAACCCAGTTAAATCAGATATTGTGCTGAAGACACAATGGACTATTCTAAATGTAAGTAACAAATTACAGCTGAGACTGCATTGAAGATACAATTTCAATAAAAGATTAGTGATAATATAAGATCAAATTTGACTCGAGAGTCGTAAATTCAACAAAAAGTAAGTGCCACATATTTAGATTGTTCGCTAAGCAGAGTTCAAAAATATGAACACAATTCTTATTGAGTTACAAATAGTATTTTAAAGTTCATTCCTTCCAACTAAATTGTAAAATACAATACCTCGCAGATTACACCATTAAGTGCAATTTATTCAAGTCTCTCTTATTTTACTAACTGTTCTTGGTTAAATTTAATGCGAAATAAAACTATAAAATTTGAATTTGGTGAACCGTGGCAAGGTTGACCCTTGATGGAATGGTACGAACTGCGGTATATCCGTTTCAGAAAATCAATTACCAAGTATCACAACTCCAATGCGATCACTTACAGGTGCAAGTGATCGCGGTGGGATTCGTGATCCCATTTAGGCAAGATTGGGTTACAATAATATTATTAAAATAAACCAATCAGAGCTTATTCTTTATTATTTTTTTTTATATTGTTTTTTATGGTCAAGGTATCATAGCGAACATGGAAAGTGATAATCTGTTGTGTTCTCATTCTTCATTACATCAGCATTAAATTAACAATTTGAAAATTATGTTTTTCAATAACAATAGAACATAGCAATATATTACTATTTATGTATTCTGATGTAGGTGATACTGATGTAGATATATACTAGACAGAAGTCAAAATGCTAGCTAGTTGAGTTTATTTAAATGAAATATTTGATATCAATAGGAAAATTAATTTATCAAACAGTTTTATTGAAAACAAAAGAGGTGGTAATTTATTTTGAAAAGAGAGCTATTAATTTTGGTTAATTGTTTTTATAGTTAAAATTTTGCAACTCAGATGTAGGTTTACAAAGACGTAGGAAATAGAAAATTTTCGTATAAAACTTAAAATTCAATTCCTGTAGATATGCAGTTGAGGATAAGATGTTTTTTTTTAAGAAATTATAGCAATATATTGACGTGCTTTTTTTTGTATGAGACAATCACTAGGTTGTAAAATTTATATTTTAAGGGAATATTTTGTTTGGGTACGGTTAAGGCACATACATTAATTACGCAAGGAAACTTTACAAATTTTTGACTCTTTCCCCTCTATCTAGGAACGTAAGATTTAGTACGTTTTCATTATACATATCACTTCATTTGGTCCTACCATTTAAATTATTTTTTTTTAATTCCTGCATTCATGGGAATCATTTAAACGCATGTAAATTCTGATTTTTCAACTTATACTCATCTGCGCTTGGTTTTTGAAGGCTTTAAACGCTAGTATTTATGCTGGTGGTTCTCCATAAAAATTTCGCACATACGAAATTATCATCGTATGGCATCTGACGTCATAATATAATATAATCATATATAAAATGGATAAAATTAGAGGACCAAAAATCTTTTCAGTTAAAATAATCGAAAATTGATAAATAAAAATAATTTGGTCGAGGTGGAGGTTGTCAAAAATGTGCCTAACATTTGACCCAATGAGAAAAAGTAAATAATTGAACAAAAGAAAGCAAGAAATATGATTGGTAATAAAACTTAATGGATCGATGCTACTTATAAAGTAAATAAACAATAAACTGCAATGCTTTTTCTTTAAAAAAGTAAACAAATTTAACTTTAGATTAATTGGGAATTTACAATTTTAACCAACTTTTGATGTTGTAAATGTAGTTTACGACTTCTATTGTCAATTCGTTAATTTCAATACGACTGAAACTTAATTTGTAAAATTTTGTTTAAGAATATCTGCGTTATTATTTATTTTTCATCAAATATTCTGAGTGACATTTTGTCTGAAACACAATTTGACGAATATATTTTTCACGTCTAACCTGAAATGGATCTTTCAATTACTATTATTTTTAGATAATGGATTAGCTTCTTGTTACGTGATCGATTAACTTGTTTAGTAGTGTCGATTTCAGTAATTCATTTTTATGTTTGAACAAAAACTTCCAGTTAGACCTGAAATTGGAAAATGTCAAGGCTACATTTTTGCTTGTCCATTCGATTTGACTATTTTATTTTTGTCATTTCATGAAAGAATTTTCGAATATGTTGTGGCCGATTGAAAATCTGTTCAATAGTGGCACACGATTGAATTTCGTTCTATTTTGCATCCGCATGTGATTTATTTAGAACCACTATTTTAAAATTCACGAGCTTTCGGTAGAGTTTATTTTATTTCAAAATTTATAGTGGGAGGCTGAAAGTAAGAAAAATTGTCCTGTTTCTTATATGCGCCTTTCGGCAACTCTTAATCTTTACGACGTAAAGTTTGTCACAAGAGGGCACTGGTAAAAAACCTTTGCTAATTCACTTATAAGCCCATAATTAAGTGGGCAATTACTTTGCAATTACATGTATGGGTTCAGATAAGTAGTTTTGATTACTTAAATGTAATCAACAGTTGTGTGTCCAGGCAATCTCTGTCACAAAATTAGCAGTTAGTAGGGTATTTGTATGTAAATTGGCTCCGAAATTAGAAGGAATTTAACTGTTGTGCCTTACAATTATTATTCTAACCATAAATTTCTATTATGAGGTGCTTTGTCTAAAATTTGAATATTTTAAGCTTTAAAAATTATTATAAAACTTGGGTTAGGTCGGATATCGAACGCGGTACCCACCACAGTAGTTCCACACTGTAATCCTTGTAGGAGGTTTATTTTAAATTCCGGAAACAAGGAACGAAGAGCTTTGATTTTGTGTTACATAAGCATCCACTTGATAGCGAAAGATTGGGAACATAAAATGTTTTATCATCAGGTTAAGAGACTATCACGTCAAGTACATCATTTAAGGATGACGTCAGAGCATTAGGCTCTATTACAGGATCGATGTATGGGTAATAAATTATTAACCAATTCTACCATTGGACATTGTGGTGGTTTAATTGGAACGATTCATAACGTCGATTCTTATAAATTAATATGTTTACCGTCATCGAATTTCATCCACCCGGTTACTTTCGTTTCAATTTTCCAACCGTTTAATTATTTTCTATAATTGGAATAATTTAGTAGCTTAACATTTTTTCTCCTCGTTACCGCTGTTCGGTGACGATCTCTTACAACTTTTGATGAAGGTTCGTAAATTTGTGGCCTAAACTAATTACGACCGAGACTTGTGGTCGTTATTTGAATTAAGCGCTATTTACTTAAAATAATTCTCCGATCAGCAGACAAAGCAATTAAATGACTAAAGCGAAATTTGGAATTAAATTTACATCCTTTATTGCACGGCACAAGATTTCGAGAGTTTGAAAAGAACTCCCGATGTAAAATAAGTTTATCGATTATAAAATTTTCTAGTAGGTACATCGACAAGAGAGTTATTTTAAGTTGTAATCTTGTTAACTTAACAATGCTCTAGATATGTATGTAGCTAAACTAAAATCGATAAGTACAGATAGACTTACTTTGTGAGGGTTACGTTTATTAAAAATGAAATTTTAATGGAAAAATTGTAGCTGCAATAAAGCCGAAACGAAATTTGACTTCATTTTTAACTTTTTCGTTGCCAAAACGCTTTTGACGTGGGAACTCAAATTGTTTCTTTCAATATTTTCATACTTTTTTATCTCATATTTGAACAATTTTGATAGTAGCTAATTTGCATGTGAATACATAGAGCTTTGAGCTTTATAAGAGTTTATAAAGCTAATTTCTAGTCAATTACTATGACAATGAGTTTTATCTCTTTCATTATATTCTATCCAGGCTTTGATGGTCTTTCGTTAATTTGGTAATTTGTTTCGTACAAGACTTAAAATTTACATTTTATCCTGTTTATTTAGCATTGCGTAGGCACCTACAATATTAAAAGTGTGGACTATTTGCTTTCACAGAAAAATTTCTAATTAGTAAACTGTTGCCTCAAGCTTTTTTAAATTTTACTCCGAATTTAAAAATAAAATTATTTTTATGGTTTACATTTAGATAAAGTTTCAGAGTGCTTTGATAAAATCTGTACTAATAACTTTTTTTTGTAAATCCACCCCGTTTTATCGAGGTTTCCTGTGTTCAATTCACTTTTTCTTGTTAAAATATTTCAGCAAAAACATTCAGGACCCACCTAAGTTCGGATGACCGAACTGTACCTGATTATATTTCGATATATTTGTCAAGCAATTTTCGAGTAATTACTTTTTTGGCAATTCCATTTTTAAATTAAATTTAGACGAATGACGACGCAGTTGGTAAAGACACCGTAATTTATTTAGTTGTAACAGCTGTTTGCCTCTACAGTTTGAAGACGTTATTTAACATCGGAACATATCTTGTATCTTGTATATATTTTATGAATTTATATTTTTCGTCAAAATTTATCGAGGTTCCCTACCATAACTTATTAGTTTTATGATAATTTGACTTTGCGTTTCGAAAATTTATGACAGCTGAATCTGATTGCGTATCTCACATTTTCATAATTAATGCCACGATGTTAAAATTTAATGAAAGCTTTTTCGTTATAACCATTTTCCATTTCCGTAGCCTAATTTTACAAATTCTGATAGCTTTCATCTAAAAACTTAATCTAAATTTTATCATTTTTCACATGTTTTGTCATTTTGCTACTGCTCTGCTTAGAATGGCGAATTATAGTAGGAAAAAAGTTAACTGTGACAGATACTTTTTCTAAATAAATTTTGTAACTTTTTGGAGCTAAGTAGAATTTGTTTCGTTTTTATGATGGGTTACTTTTGAAATGATGAAATACGGACTCTTCTTACTTATTTTATTATTATAAAAAGTTTATTATTTAAAAATGTAAAAGGAATCAAGTTTTTAAAATCTAAATGTTCAGTCTTGTACTATTTATTTTTCAAGCATTATGGTTACGGAAAGTTTTCCTATCCAAAGGTAATAATTTAAAGCGGATAGTCATACCAAGACTGAACACTGGGACTAAAAAACCAAGAAAAAGGCGCCACTCCCTTTTTATTACCAATAAAAGGTATAGAACTTGAAAGTGAGAGAACTCGGCAAATATAACTAATATCTATTTATCGCTTGTGTAAAAAGCGCATAAAACAATTTTATTATTTTGAAAATAAAAAATATAAATAGCAATAATCATTTTTCTCACATAACTTTGTAACAGTGCGATCCTAAATTTGAGATTCTCCATCGATTATCAGATATGAAATATGGAAATGTAAACACATAAGGTGGTCGACATTATGCACCAGTTTGATAATAGATTATGCTGTTCTCGATTGGATTATCATCAGTAGTTAATTATAATGTAATCGTACCGGTATATATAATAAATGCAACAATATAATAGCTGTTCCTAACACAATTTCCTCACGGCGAAGTTTGCGAATTAATCCTATACAGAAAATTAAGAAGTTGTCTCCGCGCTAAATGTGTTCGTAAATAAATTATCTTGGCTGTTTCCACAAAACCAGAAACCAATAACTCATTTCACCAATTAAAAATTCGTAACTTTTAGGTCTACCGGTACGTGCCGTTTTTCTTTCGACCTTCACGTTCTTATTTACTTTCTAAAAATTAATAACAAGTTAATAGTTGGCACAGTTAGTTGCCAACTTTTAGATGAACGAGTGGCTAAAAGAGTAATCTAATTTTAGAGTGCCGATTGTAATAAATATATTGATAATTTATCGTAATAACGAAAGGAACACTAACCCAAACTGAAGTTCTCGTTAGTCGATTTTGACCAATTTTAAGTACTAAACCGAATAATATATTTATATTAAGTGAATACTAAATAGACCAGCGGTGTGGTTTGAATACACTGCTGTGATTCAAAAGTCTAAGTTAATTTATTTATTTATTTAATAATTTTATGGTACTTGTATTCATTCAATTTAGGCAGATCTAAATATATGATAAAAACTGTGAACCCTTTAATGCAATATTCACAGCACACTACCATTGCTTGTGTGTATTTCAAATATTATAAAATATGAATTACATATTTTTTAATATTATTTCTTTTCCACTTAATTTGATACGTCATCTTATTCTTACCTGGTACTCTTAGTTCTGTGAGGACTGGCAAAACACATTCTAGTAATATGCTAGCCTTGCTAAGATACAAAGTCCATAAATTGAACTTGTGCTTTAGAATTTAGATCACAGCAATGTAGTTTATTTTATAATATATTGTGGTGTTTCAAAGGGATTCGCACCTACCCTGTACATTTTGATGAAAATTTTATTTTAATAATTTTGAGTTGTAAGATTGTAGAATTAGACAGGTGGGGGCGAATCGACGAGGATATTGGCTTTTTGCCGACGAGTCCCCGCGAGAGACAGCGGGCCGACTTTTGGCTCGTTAATTTTTGACTCGAGTGAGTTATTTTTGAGATTTGTCTTATTTTTGAGATTGTGAGTATTTATTTTGATTGAATAAAGTGAATTTTGATGCGAATGCATTATTGCGTAATTTTTGGATTATTTTGATAATTGGAATTGGATATTTTTTGATAAGTTGCTACCGAGCGGTAGTTGAATTAGTAATTTGGAAAGATTTGATGATTTGGTTGATTTAACAAGAGCAGTTAAGATTATAAAATTTGAAATTGTTTAAAATTGAAATTGGTTTAAAATTAAAAGTTAAAATTACATTTGTAAATGCAAGCAAGTGTGGCCAGTAACTGATAACTCGACGCTTTGGATAAGGCAAATCAAACTTTGTTCCTTTCGAATAAAATTGAGATTTTAATTTATTTTGCATTGAATTAAATTGGTTTTAATAATTATTTTTGGATTTTGGAGAGACTGGGGTCATCGTATCTATTGGCGCCGCAACGTGAGGCTCGATTTCATCGCAATATATTTAATAATAATTATTAGTTATTATTATAATATAATGTTTAATATAATCAAATAAGTTTACAATTAAACAAGTTATTATATTAAATAATAGAGTATATAAAAATATTATATTGAGATGACCCTAGCTATACAAATCTATAAAATTTGCTTAATTCCAAAATTACTCTTTAGCTAATTTACAATATACAATATTATAATATGGTTGGGTTTTACCAAAATTTTGTTACTTAATATGCATGTGCCTTACGCCTTACTATCAAAGAACAATGACACCGACAGTTGCGATCTTGGGAGTTCCAGTGTGTTGTTGAGGGTCTCAGCAGAGGGAGAATCGCTGAGCAAAATTTGATGTACAAATGAAGGGAAATTAGGAGAAATTGACGAAATCTAGCAAATGTTAGGAAATTCGATAACATTTTTGGGTTTTGCTTCGTTTTTTAAAGCAATCAAAGAGAAGATATGTGGATATGTCTGAAAAATCTCATAAAAGGAATAATTAAAGTAGAAAAATTTGTCTTGTGATTCTTGTGATGAATCTAATTTTTAAAAAATTGATTTTTTATTTTTATATAAAAATGTTCAATTTAGATTTTGAATATTTGTTTGGATTAAATGTAGGACTGATAATTCGTTCTAAAATTTTGTAAGTGTTACCTTATGAAAAGTAAAACGGAAAAGTACAATACACGATTTTGTGTCTTATTTCGAAATTTTCCAATAAATTTATTATTTAGAGAATTTTTCGTAGAGCAATTATTACTTTAATCTTTTATCAGTTTAAGATAAATTTTGAACAATATACTTATTTTAAAGGAAATTTAACGATTTAAAACATTTTTTGAAAATTCAAGTATTTTATATCAAATTTTTGAGAAAAACCAAAAAGTGCAAAAAACATTTTTTAGAACTAAAATGTTTTAAGTTAACACAATATAAATACACCGTATGTATTGTCGTGTTTCGAAACCATAAAAACGTTAATTTATTATTTTGTAAATTATTTTGAAGTTTGTTTGATTTTATGATTGTAATTATTTATTTATAAACATGCTGCACATAAGATTTTAATTGTAAGTTATTGTAAATTTGTTGGTAACCGTGCAGAAGGTATTGAAGAGAGAAGGTTTTGATGGCAGAAGCGGCGTGCGTTAGCTAAAGGCGGGACGAGTGTTCATTCCCGCCTAAGTTCTAATTTTGATTTTTTAATTGTTTTAAAATAAAAAGTAATTTAATTTGAGTTGAGGGTTGTTTTTGTTTAAATTTATTGAAGTGAAGTGTTTAAAAAAGGTAAAAATTGAAGAAAATAAAAAATTATTGAATAAAATTTTGGTCGTTCATAAAGGTACGCCACAACGAATTGGTTAGACCGGCGAGCATATATGGGTCGAACGTGCAAGCTCGATTCCATAAGGTAACAAAAAATTTATTATACGAAAATTTACATTTTTAAATTAAAATTGAACAATTGCAAGAGTCTCGTTGCTTTAATATTAATAATGGATGCACCTCTAGCGAAGAATAATTTTGGATTAAGTGAAATTTTACAAATTTGTATAGCTGGGGACATCTCAGTATATTATCGCAAATGTTTTCACCATATTATGGCAATCATCAGGCGATGAACTAGGAAGTTAGTTCTAGCTAGTTCATTTTAGTTCTAAAAAGTGTTTTGTGCATTTTTTAGTTTTTCTACAAAATTTGATATGATCAATATTGAGTTACACAACCTTAATCACTTATCTATTGATTATTTTAAGATTTTTACCTCGAAAACTATAAATGAAAACATTCTTATAATAAAATGTACCTGGCCACTTTTTTGTCAGGGCTAGCTTACTGTTCTTGAGAAATAAGCGAAAAACCATAAAACTTTCTTCGTGTTAGTTGCACACTCTTTACGTCGTAGCTCCGGGGTCCAAACACAGCCTGAAGTCAAAAAATCTCGACATTTTCTTCTAGACTTCCGTTTTGACCGTTTATCGACAGTATTATTTGCGATATAAAGATAGCTATTTTTTATTGGAGCGATAATTAAATAATTAAATATAACTTTTTTTATAGCAGATGTTAAAGAAAACGAATATAAGAAATTTCAATTGCAAATTAAATTATTATTAATAACTTTAATATTAGTTTTTATTTTGCAATAAATCAAATATATACCTACTTCGCTAATTCAATAGTAATTTCAGTAAAAATAAAGTACTCTGTACTCTTGCGGTTAAAGTGTCACTTGTTCTATTAATTTCAGCCCAACGAACGTACTTTAATATCTGCTTTAGAGAAAATAACAAAATTTATTTTTATTTATATTAGGTATATAAAATAATAAAATTTATATTTCTAAACAAAATTCTAAAGACGACTTGAAACATTTCTGTCTTACTAATGGTTACTTGTAAAAATCGTTTGTGCTTTGTTGTAGTTTGTGGTTTAACTCAACGATAAATTTTTTATTTACTTTTGTAAAGAAATATATAACATTTTAAACGTTGGCAAATGATTAAGTATTTAAAAACGTTTTAGTTAAATAAGGCCAATAACATGTAACCTACCTACTTTGAGTGTTTTAACTACCTTAAATATTAACTTGGGCATAAAAGAATGGTAGGGTTTAGTGGTTTACGAGTGCAAACAAGGGTCAAGCTTTGATGCTGTTGGTAGAAGGTTTTGGATGTCGTAATAAATGTTTCAACTTGTATGTTTCGCAAATGTGCTACCTAATGAAAAAGTATTAAATATTTTTTTTTGTTTCAGGTGAGTACACATTTAATCCCAAAATGAAAGCTGTAAGTACTAAGAAGTTAATGTAAAATATGTACCTACTATAATTTTGCATACAAAAATTAATCACTTCATCAACATTTTTAGTCGAACAATATTTTATCCCCAATTAACGAAGCTGGGAGTTGACGAAAAAAATCGTTAATTTTTATAAATGACCGAAGTAAAATTTTAACTCAATTTTTTAATTATTCTGATTGGCGTTTATACATTTTTTTTATATAATTGATTGATGCAATAAACGATAAATTTCGTCCTCGGTACAAAGCTCAGCATTTACCGCTGTTAGTTTTTTTAAATTTTCTTAATATTTTTGCTACTTATATTTCTGATGAACGGAAAGATTTATTAGCAGTCTCTCAAATAAGTATACGCTTGAAATTTTGCGTATAGCAATGCATGATAGATTATTTAAGACGATTTACGAAATTCGCTAAGGATTACTTAAAAAAAACAAATAGGGTAAGGTCGAGGACTGGAGAAAACGGAACGCACGATTTTATTATTCTTCCTTATTTGTCTCGGAAAATTGTGCCTGCGGGGTGGTTTAAGATTCATAAATTGCATTTCATATTATTTAAAGGTGATACGTGTGCGTGATTGAAATGTTTAAATATTTTCACTGTTTACTTTTGTTGTCATGAATTAATTGTATGGTTTTCCTGTTTCGGCAGGTTTAATTTTATAGCTTTATTTTGCCTTCTCGTAATTAATAACAATCAAGACTTTTAAAGTGATTAACGTAAATATAAATTTTAATAGAAAACGTTTATTACTCGTTTAATTAGTAGTTTAGATCGTGGTTTTATATAACAATGCCTTAGCGCCTTTTCAAAACGAATTAAAAAGAATGCTCCGGTTTCTAACGCTACATTAATTTACAATGCCGCTCCGGGTCATTTAATTTTAAAGTGTGAATATCACTCCCGAAAATAGCTTATTTGTAAAAAAATATTATACTATCTTAAATTATTATTTAGGTCAATTTTAAAATTATTTTACAATTCGCAATTCAAATTATTTTATTAACTTTCGGTAACAGGATATTTCTTCCTCATATTTAAAAATCACAGTTTTGCTCAAAGAGCAAAAAATAAACAAGATAATTATGAAATAATTTAAATTTTATGTTTGATTAGTATTTCCATTTAGCAAATATGATTAATTTTTTCTTCGTGGTGGTCTGTTTACATTTCTGGCTGGTGCAATATTAATTTATTGACAAATTATATTATGGAAACCTGAAAGCTTGGCGTCATGGTAATAGAACAGGGAAAATGTTGCATTATGAAAATTATTATCGATTTCTGGGAAACCTTGTAAATTAAATTTTTTAAAACGAAAAGTTTGAATTGATACATTTTTTATTTTTAAGTTTTGAAAAGTAACATTTCTACTGTAGGCTGCATTGATCAAAAAGATTATCGCATATATCTGCTCTCTATTTGTCCCAGGTTGCTCATTTTAGAGTAATTTTATTTCTCCCTTTTATATGTAGGTACTCATTCTTCATTCATTCGTTTTTTTAAATTGTTCCTGTTCATACGGCAGGGTCTTTGTTAAATACAAGCTTTATTTTCTCATCAAAACTTTTTTTATAAAAGCGCATATCGATTAGCTAAAAATTATATTTAGATAGAAGCTTACAAATAAATTACAAGTAGATTTTGTGGTAATTAGTGAGAATTGTAAAATATAAAATTTAACGTAAACTAAACAGAAACGTTAAAATAATAGAATTTAACCGTGAAGTTAAGAAAACATACGTAGAAAATTATGATTTAAAAAATGTATTATTCATTGTGTTTTTGAAATAATAATTTTCTGCGTATGTATTCTTTACTTTACGATTAAAATAGTATTTTAATCGTAAAGTAAAGAAAACATACGTAGAAAATTATGATTTAAAAAATGTATTATTCATTGTGTTTTTGAAATAATAATTTTCTGCGTATGTATTCTTTACTTTACGATTAAAATAGTATTATTTTAAAGTTTCTATTTAGTTTACGTTAAATTTTATAAATTATATTTATTTGTGTTTGGAAGAGCTTCCATTTAATATTCAATATTTGGAGATTGGTTATTTATTGTTTCATTATTTTCCTCAAAAGGTAGGTACTTATAATTTGTAGATGAATTATATCCTTTCCGTCATTCCACGATTTAGTTTCTGCAGTATTACAACTTGTCAAGTTATAAATTTTCCGAGGTGTGCGCTCATGTTTTTAAGTTAGTTTATGCTTTTCCACTGCTATATTATTGGATAAGTAGAAACGCAGAAGGAGTCGTATCTTAGACTTTATATCTCACCTTCCCTTATGAGAGCACGTTTTAGATGAAACTAACAAGTAAAAATTTAATAAAATCTTCTACTTTGCCCCCTATTACGAATATTTACATTTTTGAAAATATTTTTTGATCTGTTTTGGTTATTACATAAATTCTTAACTTTCTAAGACATCCTATATATGCTTGATACGGCAAAGATTGAGTAGCTTTAATAATTTTCAGTGAGGGAAGAGCGTATTTCTATGCTTTGCCATCGTAAATATGTACCTACCCTAAGATTCAAATTTCTATTGGGTCCAAGCTATTTATGCAGCGATTGGAATCTACATTAATCTATAGAACCATGTTTTCGTTTCGACAATGTACGACGAATAAACTATAATACCAAGCAACTTTCGTGTTGCAATATTCACGCTTGCATATATACCATATATTTACCAATATATGGTAAATATTTGCCAAAGGAAATGGTCCATGAGTGGCAATAAACCTGCATATATGTCCATACTAAGGAACTAATGGCAAATCGATAATATTTAGTAGTAATTATATGGAGGTAGATATGCAATTTATTTTTAATGGCGTTTACTTACTTCAATAAGTGCAGTTTTGTTATTAAGGCTAGGATACTACCGTGTATTAGAGATAATATTTTACGACAATTAATATTGTAATATTATATCTTGCAATTTTCAAAATAGCTCCTTGCTCTTTCTAACAATTTCAAAAATATTATTTTTAAATTCAAAAAAATACTTGTTTTGAAGAAGAAACCAGAATAACCACAGGTTATTATTAGCTCAGTTTGACCGCCATATTTTAAAATTTGAAATAAATAGTTTCTGTACTTTGCAATGTAATTCGTAAATTGATACTTAGATAACACTGTTCGCCTGGAGAAGTTCAAATACTACAGTGAAAATAAGTTGGCGCCGATTATCAAAATTCATAGTATTAACGAACAAATTTCATATTATCAATGAAGAAGTCAATTAATTCTTAATCGAATGAATTTTGTTCATTTGCGCATAAAATTGTAAATTTTTTATCAATATGATATACCTATATTTTTCAGTGTATCTATCACATTGAACACCACGTAAAATATTTATGATAATAGTGTATAATAAAGGGGTCGAGTGGGGGAGTTATTAAGCCATATTCGAGGTATTAAAATTTAATACTTCAAACGTGTTACGAGGGAAACACAAAATTGCGATACACTTGGTTGGAGTCCGAACTCACAACAACAGCATAGCCAACTCACGACGATGATCTATATTATGTTTATATTATTGAAAGAAAAATAATAAATAAACTTTCTTATTTTTAATTAACTTGATTTCTTTTTTCTTTATTGCAAAATGAGAACTTGATAGGCGGTTTCACAATAAAAGTTTAGGCTGAGATTAGCCCAATTAAGTTTTAAAAATTTTAAAAAAGTTAACATCGAAGTATTTCAAGGGATAGAAATGACACATAAATATTTAATATAATTCAAGGGGTCTGTGATACCCTCCACTGCTTTGCTCTTTATTTACGCGCTAAATCAAATGAGTTATTCTGTTGCTCGTACTGGGAGCTATTTTATACTCCCGGTCCGGAGAACGCATAAGAAAATTAACATATGTATTACCGTGAATTTTAAAGGCCGAAATCAATTCTTCAGCTACCAAAACTAAATGTAATTGTAAATCGAGTAGTATAATAATATGTACTTCAGCGTGTTTTGTATTTTTTTATGCTTATGCTGAAGTTGTAGAATTGCTCAGCTGAAAATATTAGGGGTTAGTTCATACCCGCGATCCGAAGAATTGGAAATTGAGAAAAATTTCAAAATTATACAAATTACAATTACTCTGTACAAATTACCACAAGTATTACAAAAGAAATTTTAATTGTGCGCTTAACTGGATTAACGAGATTCTATCAAATTAATTTGATTATACATCGACTTTCAGCAAGATTAGTTAAAATTAACTTTAAGTAGATTTATTAAACAAATAATACCTAGTTCGATGTTTATAACTTAATTAATTTCTTACTCCTAAGTTAAATTAAAATATAAAAAGGAAACTTAAACGAAAACCAATTGAACCGCCTTCAAGAAAAGAGAATAACAATAAATTATTATAAGTATATTTTTAGATACAATGCAGCGGGACATTTTGCAACCGCTGCGAAGACCACAACACATTGTTAAATCTGTGATGGAATAGACAATCACAAAACAAACAATGCCAATTGGCGCTATACCCTGTTTCGCTGCATTGTATGAAAGAGCGATAACTTACTTCTACTAATTAATTTGGCTCCGACTTATAAATAGTTAATTTCTGTCTGATATCAATCAAAGCAAGTATATTATTTACGATTTGCTATAAGCTGATTGTTGACTAGAAATTCTTCTAAAAAGCATAATTTTACTTACCAAATTTATTAAATCGAATCGAGCATGATAAGTTATCAAACTATATATTATATTGACGAAACTTGACAATGACTTGTTAGGGTTGTTAAAAAAGTCGACACGTCAAATTAACAATATTGTTTGCTAATAATATCTACTGCTATCTTGAATTCACATACTTTGACAGTTTGACGAAACACTTCGTCAAAATTTTTAATACAACAGCAGCTCTTGAAGCGAAGGCGTTGACAATATTTTACTGCATTCCGAAAATTTGATACTACCCTGTGGAAATCATGAGAAAATAACATTTCTCTAATAAATTAAAGTGTAATCTGATTCGATAAATTGCGGTTTCGATTAATTGGGTTTTCGGTAAATTTCATTCGGTCAATTGTTTTCTCTAAATGCTCTGCACACCACAAATAAGCAGTAAATTTACCATTGATATGTTTTTACATCCAACTCTCATGGGAGGTAAGTAACTCTTGTATGAAAGTGGTGTTATACGGAAGCAGTATAAAGTGCTTCAAGTGTCACGCCAACTGCGATGGAACTGTCGTTTATTTCCTGTGTATGGACATTGCTATGTGAGAATTTTAGTGATTTTAGTAAAAAAATGTTGGTTTGGCATTGACTTTTACTAAAAGGATTTTTAAAGAATTTCTAGACTTCTATTAAGTGTAACTTCTAATAACTGCCGCCGGCGTCGGCTGAATTTTCTTTTTCAATTCTGTATCATATTTATTTTATTTAGGAGAGAGTCTAGAACAGTGACCACAAAAATTACTTTCCGTTTTCTTAAGACTTGTTTTTGCTATTTATTGTGTGATGATCTGGCCATTAAAAAAAATCATTCTCAACAGTAATGAAAAAAATTTAAAAAACTTTCTTAAAATCGTCACTGCTTGCTTAATTGATATAGTGCTTACAATGGTACAATGAAATGTTGGCACTATATTTGGAATGGTTTTTCTCTAAAGACCGGAATTGTAACTTTAACGATTTAAATGTTACTACCAACTGAAAGTAACTAAATGGTCATTGTTTGCAAACTCTCCTACTTTATATCATAAATTTTTAAGACTACAAATTCCGTCTGTGGTAGAGTGATTGCGCAACATGGTAGACAATAATTAAGACTTGCAGTTATTGTCAGATTTACTTTTGTGTTCTACATCTAATAGTATATTTAATCGATAAACTATCCTGACAGAATAAAACGTCTGGGAGGTTTGCAGCTTGCGGATGGCTAATGCACTTTTTCATTAATCTCGTTTTTTATTGCCTTTTCAAAATTTCTTTGGATACTCGCCTAATTTGCAAATTTTGTTTCTTTGTTTAATTTGTTGAGCAAAGCCATTTCCCCCAAAAGAAACAATTCAACCGATTTCGTTCAGATTCTGGTCTAATGATCCCTCTAGGGGCGCGATCCACAGTTTCAGAAACCTTCTTTTGAAAAAAAAACTTAACATTTCCGCTTCAGGTTTTGGTGCTTGCTTGGATTGTGTTTCAATTTATTATTTCTAGTTTATCTGAAGCAGGAATAAGTGTATTTGAAAGAGAAAATAATGAGACTTTAATATATGTTTGGGTATTTTACAGCACCGGAAATTCATGGTTGCTAATTACCGCTGTAATCAACCTCAGTCTGCTTTTACTGCGCTTTCACGACGAAAACTTTTTGTTCTTTTTCTAGGAAATTGATGTGCCATGCAGTGTCATATACCTTGAAGTTTCAAACATTTTATAACTTACTTATCCCGTTGCTCTTGTATTAACATTTTTGTTACGTCGCATCGTTCCTTCGAATTAGAAATAATGTACAGCATCTACTCATAGGATATTTTTGCTATGAACGTGAAAAGCGACACAGTAATAACACAAAATATGACATTTTACTCTTTTATTACAAGAATTGTTTAATAAAAAGAACAGTAAAATCTTGACGATTCTACTAAAATTGTGGGTGAAAAGTTCCTCAACTTATTTATTTTCTAATAAACTAGGTTCAGTTTTTTGGAGTTTTTTATTTTTATCTATCCAGATATTATTTACTCTTGCATGAAGTCACACAAAATTATGCTGGATTTTATTTTGAACATGCTTACTCAAATAGTCGGTGTTATTTTAACTGCAAAATTTTGTTTTATTAATTTTATGCTGGAAGTTCGTCGAGTTCGTTTCTCAGGTGGTCTAGTAGAAATGAGCTTAACATAGCTCGTCTTTAATTCGCTTCGCAAAACTTGGCTTCGTACTGCTTTTAAGGGCTAAAATACATCGGATGCTCTGAAGTCTGCGAGTGGGGTAAACCAAGCTTAAAGTTCTGCATTTGGGTCTTTTTGTCTGTTTAAAACGAAACTATATCGTCTGTTGTGAGTCTGGGAATGGGGTTAAAAAAACAGGGGTGGCGAAATTTGAAAATCATTTAAAAATACAAGTTTTGCATTTCCATCGGGCTAAAATATGTCTGTTAAAAGAAAACATAATTATAAAATTAGACGTAATAAATTATTGTCGGAAACTTTTAATTATAATTTTCGCAGCCTAATATTTGTTATGCGTATTCCAATTATTTTTGTAACTTTTGGTTTCCGAGAGAAGAGTATCGGCAAAGTTAGAAATTTTAGAACAGTTCCATACGGAATTTTTCGCATTCTCTACGCATCCAGGCCAGTTATCGTGCATTTTGTTGTACAAAAATTGTTTACTTTGAGAGTTTATTTCTAAAAATTATTTTTCAAATTAACAGATTAGAAACGATTAAATATTAAGTAAGCATGCAATTATAAAAATGGAAATCAATCGATTGATTACTCATCAGAGCTAACCTTTTATATTAATCGTATCCTAAGTACCTACTACAACGAAATATTTTAATTACTTAGTTAGTCTTTTTTTGTATTCCATTGGTGCTTCAGTTTTGCTAATTAGTGAATGCCTTTTACGCTTTTTAAAACGGGGAGTGTAGCTTGATTAATACCTGAACACGACGAAATGCCAATTAATTGCAAAGCTTGAAATATTTCCAAGCAATGAGTGATGGGGTGAATAGACGAAGCTTTCTAGCTTTCGTTTTGGTTAAACGCTCCATAGAAATAGTATACTCGGAATCATAATGGTGACATTTGCTATCGTCAAGACATAGCCCAGAGAGAAGCTGTCGAAAATGAGGTCACGTGATAAATCCGTTAGTTATATTGAGTTTTGTGTCGACACCCCATTATTCAAAAATATCCAACAACCGAGAGTCCTATATCACGTGGCCGTATAGTTTCCATGATACGTTACGATACCATGATTATTTTCGCTCCTTTACTTCGACGCGGCGGTCGCTATGGTCGTATCTATGTTACAGAAATACTTAAGAGTTAACCATCGTAAACGGCCGATATTACTTTAGAATATTGACTCAAAATTTATGAATACTCTAGAAGAAAATTTTCTTACGACAACTTTTTACGACCCACGGGTCGAGGTTTTAATGTTGAGATATTCTTGCATCCCGTTTAGTTTATTGTCGGGATTTATTTTATCAGGTAGTATTTTTTTTATTATTATTTTTTATTAATTAAGCTTCAATTTTGCAGCACCTTGTATGCGTATCTTTGTACATTATTCAATGTGAATAAATTAAAAATGTTTTAACTTTGTTGAAGTTTTCAAATTGGAAACGATTAAAATTTGTATACGGGAGTAAGAAAAACGTGTGAAATTTTGAGATTAAATTCATCTGTTTTTGCTTAGTTTTTTATTTAGGCGATTTTAAGAGCTTTAGACGATGGCGAAGTAATAATGGAAAATAATAAATAAAAATTAGAAACATATAAATTACTTCTAATAAATTACTATGTTATTTCTATTATTTTTTTGGTTTGTGTGACCGAATTTAATAATGGCGTGCTTGTTGGACGTTTTTCTACAAAAAGGGTATCCTAGTGGAGCATTAATTTTCTTGAACCGGACGCATTTTCTTGTTGTATGTGACAACGCACAAAACTATTCATAGCAAGTTCGCCCAAGGAAGTTTTACACATTTCGCCATCTTTAATCGCTATGAAAGAATTTGTCGTTTAATTTGGGACAATTTTATTAGCGGATTAGGGCGGACGGAATGTAAGACATTTTTTGGGGTTGCAAGTTAAATCATTTTGTGTAATCTTCTTATCGTTAGACCTTTAGGTGGTATATTGCGGGTGAATTTTCCCAAATCACTTAGTTGTTTTAGTATGCAATACATGGGTGAAATAGATTATGGCGGGGCGCAATATCGAATAAACAGAAAATCGATAGGGATGCTGAAAATGAAGGCCGCGTCATAAAGTCTCGGGATCTGTGTAGATACTACAAAAGGTTGTCATGTAATCATATAAGAACGTACGGTCTCGCTTTTAGAAATGCCTTTTGAATTATTAATTTCCATGACACGTCGAGACTAATTGATCGTATTGCAAGCAGCTTTACAAATTGAGGTTTACGCTACAGTTTTTTTTACACGGGCGTTCCTGTAATTTTACAATGTATTATTCGAACTTCAATTTTCTGCCTTTGTTTTTCAACAAAACAAAGATTGCTTTCTTTTTTCTGTGTGCGAGGGCAGACGATTTTTTGGTATTCGTGCACTAATAGATTCACCTAAATACGAACTAATTTAATATTTGTTAGAATGCTTTTCAATTTTGTGACAGCGGAAGTTGGTACAATCCATAATCTAAAATCAAATTTATTTTGTAGTTGAGTGCTTTCGAAATACTATGCAAATAGCACTTCGTCCGGCTCTTCAATGTCTACCGAGAATAGCAAATATTGAAGTACACCTAATTTCGTACGAGAGAGCTTTGTTTAAGCCCACAATGAATCAAAACCTTGTTAACAGATCGAAAGCCCTAAGTGTATACTCGGTTGACAATTACAAGGTAAAATGGCAACATTTTTATAATTTTCCTAGCGAAATTTTATCTTATCGTGTGTAATACAGGGTGCTGTCTGTAGGACTATACAAACCCTTACAAGAAGACGGTGAAGTGATAATGCAAATCTACTGTAAGCTCCCCACGTTGCACGATATTGCACTCTGTTAATGCATATAAATGTGTAATACAGCCTTTAGCGATTGCTTTTCAATAAATAAACAAGGACTACAGGGAGGATATAAATAAGTGGGCAGATTCGGCAAATGATGAGTAGGGATCGGATTTTCAGGCATTTGCATGTCTTTTTTGCGTACAGACCTGTGAAAAATTTTAAAATGTGAACATTTTTTTACGCCTTTCCGAGTCGTTTTATTTTGGCTATAAAGGTATATTTTGAGTTCAAATGCTTAAACTTGCTGATTTACTTATATCTTTACTATTTAGCCAATCGCAAAATAAAACTTTTTTAAATTCTAAAATAACGGTTGAAACACTGTAGAATTAAATTAGCTTGCGCATACGTCTGATATCTTCAAACCCTTACCAACTACTGCAGAAACACCGCTAATATTTTAATCAAGGACGGATGACTTTTCAAAAGCCAACAATGAATGCTAAAATAAATTAAATTTCTTAATATTTGAAAAATATACCTAAATTTTAATCGTAAATTAATTATTAATAATTTGTGCTTATTTGTATCTATTGAATTTTATTTAGACAAAATCAGTTGAAGATTATTTTTAATTTTAAAATAAATTTTAATTATTTGAACCAATTGCCATCAATCGTTTTGATGCATTTGCGGTTTTTAGCGCATATTTTCTACTTTTTAGTGCCTAAAAATCCGATCCATACGTAATGAGAATTCCATTTATTTTCAAAATTGCTATACTTCCATATCATATACAGATCACTGTCAGGATTCCGTTTTCTTTCTATTAAATTATCAGTGTCACTTGACACATCGATTGAAACGTAGAAGCAGGGATATATCGAGACAATAATATATCTTTTTTTGGAAATAGGTACGTCAAATTTAATAAAAAAAATTTAACGTAATTGAAAATGTCGTTGTCACCTGTCTGCGTTTTCATTACTTAAATAGCTCTCTGCTCTCTTCTACCTTGAAAACAATTATCGTGAAAAATTTCAGGTTAGTTATAGCTCACAGAGCTGGATCTAAAGACATCGGTGTTCACTGCTGTGCTTATATTTTGATTAAAATAAGGTGAGAAGTTAAACTTATTAAATTATGTGATTACGGTTGGTGTCAGCAGTTTTGTAATATAATTTTCTCCTAAACCAAGTTTTTATTAAGAAGTTTCAATAACCAGCACGTTTTTGAATTTCAAGTCACGTTTACTGCGGGTCCATTCCAGTGTATAAGTTGTAATGGACATTTTCTTATTCAGCTTTTATCGTGGCTTTATAATTGAATATACAGATCTGCTTTGAGATAGTTGAGTTTTCTAAGCTTAATAATTATTTTGAATAAGCAAAATTGCTGTTTTATACCATTAAGTCTGATGTTAAAATCTTGTGACGTATTTAAGGTCAGTCTGAACAGTTCTCGGCCTGGCACATAGATGTCCCTCCTTTATATAAACACATGTAAAATTTTAATTTCGATCTAGCAATTCCTTCCAGTGATAACAGCTGTTTAATATTGAAGTGCCAGTGATTTTCCTAAAATGAAAAAAATTGAATATCGTGCAGTAATTATATTATTTGTTTTGGATAGTTTAACACCAACAAAAATTCATCCTAACTTGCATTATCTTCTGTAACGGGTCAAATTGGCCGGTAAGACACAAAAAAGGGGGAATGCCTTAAAACTGCTTGGAGGAACAGGATTGCCGCCATCTCTAGTCGAAGCGAGGTCGTGAATCGCTAAAATTTAGGGAAATCCTGAGTCCAAGCTTAATCGAAAGATCTAAATCAAATCTGGGGGTAGTCGAAATAATGGGCGCCACTCGGAATAAAGTTGCTACGAATCTTACCTTGAGTTGGATTCGGCCCGAGAAGGAATCCTCAACTAAATATGGTGGTAAAAGGAAGGTTGATCGAAGACAAATAATCGACAATAAAATTATACTTTTAATCGAGTGCAAATTTAGAATAACTTTGTGGATAAAAGAAAGTATTGTTACATTTAAAATAATTGAGCACAGATAATAATTTCGGTTCACCTTGTGAATTAATGGACTTAAATCTAAATGGTAGATGGATGATCTTAAAATTAAAACACATAAATCAGAAATATCAGAATGACTTAAAATATTGCTAGAAAGGCAAATTATTCACACAACGATTACATAATATAAAAACATGCCCGTAAAATTGTTGTCTGTAGGTTAGACAACTCAAATAGAGTCAAACATATTTAATTATTGAAACGTAAATTAATAAATTTTTATTATATTTGCAAGTTATAAACAAAATGCTTCTATATTCTTACTCGTAGGACACAGAAACATGAAAGATGTGCTAAATTACTCGCAACAAAAAAATCCTACGAAACCAGAATAATAGAAATCGCATTGGTTAGTAAAACTTAAATGTAAACATGGAACTACATAATACATAAAACTTTAAATACGGTTGACTTCAAAATTATTATACTTCATATTAATTAAATTGATGTTCCGAACAAGTAAAAATGAATGATCGGCGAAAATTACAAGTACAAAAAAAGATTATATTACTCAGATAGCACAAAAACGAAAAAAAAAAGTTTAGGTAGTTAAAGAAATGTTTTCAACACAAGAAACGGGAACTTGTTAATGGTTAAAAATGCAAGTAAACACTTACGAGTAGAAATACTTTGTTTGCAAAGTATTTTCACGTCACTACAAAAAATCGGAAGACAAAGAAGAATTTTTCATCGGGGAACATGCACTAGTTGATTATAGATTTGGCATAAATTTTTATGTATCTTGAAAGTCAATGATGGTAACAGCAATAGGGAACGACGATTTTGTTTGTTTTAAAGCGATGTTAACATTTCCAAATAAATTTTGATAAACGATATGCACTCACATGTGCCGGTAGTTGGTTTACGAATTTTGGAGGAGTACAGATTTGCAAAACAATGCAGTACGGCTAAATGACCAAACTCGGACCATTCATGATCCGACAAACTAATTTCCAAAATTCATAACAAAGAAAATGCTGCTTAACAAACAAAGAAATCAAAAGACGTCCATTCTATGAGCAGGAATACCTCCATACTGAATTATCGAGAGAGCGCAACGCGCAAGATTTACTTTAAAGTTAATTTAAAGTAATTTAATTTACTAAAAATTAAAAAAAATAATTACAAATCTGAACTTAACGATGAAAAACAATGAAAAAGTCAACTCACATTACACTTCACCTTCCGCTGTGAAAAAATGGGCTGCTCTTTTTAAATCTGGTCGTACAAACATCGAAGGCGATCCACGAGAAGAAGAAGAAGAAGAAAAACTGGTAGTTGACGAGGAGGTGTTAGATAATCGACGAATGAAAATGCGTGAAATAACTGAGATCATAGGCATCTCAAAAATATGAATTGGAAATATTTTGCGTGAAGAGAAATATGAAAACATATGAAACAGCTTTGTGCAAGGTGGGTTCTAAGAATTGCTAAGAATTGACCAAAAACAAATTCCAATGCGTATTTTCCAATTGTGTTGGAATCGATTGAAGTGAAGGGATCGGAAGCCGGTGGAATTGCGTCAAAGAAGGCAAAGACGATTCCATCAGCAGGAAAGGTTATGGATGGCAATAGTTTTTTGGGAATACGAAGATGTTTTGCTCATTGATTACCTTCAAATTCAATTAATTTTGAATATTTTTGTAACCTTTTGGATTAGATCTGATTTAAAGAAGCAAAAAATCATTTTCATCAAGACAATGCACGTGTTCACACAAGTCAAAGTTTAACTAATTCAAGTACGAATTGCTTGAACATCCAGCGTATTCATTAAATTTGGCTTTCTCTGATTATTATCTCTTTCCAAACCTGAAAAGTTTCTGGCTGGAAAGCGTTTTACCTGAAATGACGTAGCTATTGCAGTCGTGGATAAATATTTTTCAAACCTTCCGGAATCTTACTGTAATGATGGTATTGAATTACTGGAAAAACGTTGAACTTTTAGGAGAATATAACATTGAAAAATAAAACATAAATTTAAAAAAATGTTTCTATTATTGTTACGCCAAGAACTTTACAGACTGCTCTCGGACTTAAATACTTAAATTAAAGTTAACTAGTTGATTACAATAAACTGAAGTGTATAAAAACTATTTTTATTGTATTATTAAAAAGTTGGTTCTATCGAGAGGTAAACGTAAACCGCTATCAAAAATTGTGTACATCGACATATTTTTAAGCAATTCCGCGATATTTCCAAATATTATCACTTTATTATTGTACACCTATTTCCAGTCGCAATTCACCCCTCGAATTTTATTATCTACAGAAGATAAAATGTGTCAATTTAAAAAAACGAAAAGACAAAAATTGTTAATTTAATCAAATTCACGAAGTTGGACTTAGTTTAAGTTATGCCGGTACATTTAGCTTTGTAAATTAAAATTTTGTGTTAATTTCTTAAATATTTTTTAAGTTAACATCGGGAAGTTTAACAAAAGAGATGAAAAATTAACCCTGTCAAGGAAAACTCACATTTCCTTTAACTTTCCGAATTAATTGTTCAAATATTACATTCATAAAATGAAAATGAGTTTATGAAACCACAAAAAAATGATTAAATAACAAAAGCATCTACTTTTCATTAAAATTGCAATTATCTTCCCTTCAATTTTGCTCTCTCCATTACCAGGTTCACTGTTAAAAGCGTAACAAATCATGAGAAATGTTTTTGTGTTGCTGTGACAGTTAGGTGTGACAAAACTTGTCGCCTACAAAACCGGCAATTGTATGATGAAAATAAACACACACTTTTAAATTTCCCCCTTTTTTAAGTACAGTACAAAAAATGTGACAAACCGGCTAATATTGGAATTTTGTCGTATGCGCTGAAACTTTTCCATTTTCCAATTTAAGTCAATTCGAAAAGATATAATTGTCTGCTACAGGAAATAAATCTATTTTATAATTGCTATAAATCATCGTTTTAAAGGAAATTTCTTTCAGCAATATTACGTTGATGTGATTTATGACCCGCTGTTTTTAGAAAATTTCATTCGTAGGTACTTTTTCTTTTGTACAAGTTTACCTAATAAATTTAATAATAAAGTTTTAATTAAATCAGTTTTTAATTTCGTCTTTCATAATGCAGGCTTGCCAAGTAGCTTTAACTTTAAATATTTCTAAGCTTCGCGAATGCGAAAAATTGTGGAAAACCGCGAGCCTTGAATTAAAGAGAGGTTTTCAACAACTATTGATGAGTTACAAGTTTGTATGAGGGTCTATCGGGTATTCGATAAAGGGTCTCGAAAAAGTTGGAATCGTAATACACTTTTTCTAATATTTCAACAGGAAGTTTTGTTAAGAAATCTCGGATTTGGGGAGCAGAGTTTAGGAAAATATCTTGCGTTAGTGATGGTGGTCAATAGACAACTTCAGAAATTGAAATCCATTGAAGCTGCACGATAATAACTTGACAATGGAACTAACTAGTGGAATCGTTTTCTATTCAAGTTTCCATAAGCTTCACTTTCATTCTTTCGATGTATTTCCTCCACTATCTTCTATCGGTAACGTAGCATGTTCTGAGTTTTATTATATTTCATTCAAATTTCTAAGATAATTCGAAAAATAATCAGACAATGTTGCAGTGAAGTTTGCAACATGCAAACTTGCATTTAGTAAGGACGGTCGAAACTGGGCGTTACGTCATCACACGTTCGTATAAACTAAGTGTGTTTTGTTGGCCACTTCATTGCTTTTATTTCGTTAAAGTAATTGCAAATTCGCGTAGCGATAGTTTTGAATCCAATTAGGTTAACAACGGAGTACACTTTTTCAGGACGTGATAAATATTCTCAATTAAATTTATCGAGGGTGGAAAACTTTTAATCTATTTAAATAATTATCCAAATTCTTCGCACTTTATTTAAATGCGTTTCAGAAATTCCGTTTTTTGTTTGCTTACTTTTTGGTAAAAGCGCGACTTGCGAAAATCCCTAATCTCAAATTTACATTCTGTAATGATAAACTAATTTCCTTATCGAATAGGTTACATTTAAATTTCTAAATAAATTTTTATTTAATGCTTCTGCAGATTCTTATTGGAAAATTATCTATGCTTTTTTATGGAATTTTCTAAATTTGTGATTTTCTCTTAAAATTTTATAATCCATTAAACATATTGCTCGTTCAGTCAACCGTAATGGAATTAAACGCATGATTACCTTCGCAAACTTTACGAAACAATTGGTATCTTCCTTGGTTTCAGCTTCACTCTAAGTTTACGGTCAGATTTTATAATTTTAATTTTTTCTTTTGATGTTTTCAACTTTATATCATTTCTTTTTGTACATGTAGGGCCAAAACGAATTACTGGTTTTATCATATCGGAAACTACTTGTGTAGCTGAAGTTATTTCGTCGAGCCTGACTTAGGGCTGGGTTTATAATGGGAGCTTAAGCTGAGCTCAACTGAAGTTTAACGAATTTTAGTTTTAACAAGGAACCTGATATGTCGTAGTATACCTGATTCGTTGTGAAGACTTCCAAAATTTGTTACAAACATTTAGATGAACTCAGCTGCAGCTCTTTGTGCACTAACAGTTTTCACTCTCGTTTTTTCATTTAAGTATACACAAAAAAGATTATATTTTGATGTAAAAATCAGAGAAGATTTTTAATTTTTAAAGGTACGTTCTGCTTTACATTTTAACAGCTGTGCTATTGACACATCTACCACACCTGGAAATCCAACATGTCTCTATATAAAACCGGCTGTTAATATTTTAGTTATTTATGAATTACTTCACAGTTGGGATAATAAGGCATGGATAACTTCTTTAACATCTGAATAGTTTACGGTTACAATAATAGCATTACACTGGCTCGTTTTCTCTAAAGTTTAGAATAATAGCAAATACCAAAGATACCAAAGAGTATTTTGATGTAACTTTTAGTATATTAGAAGTAAGGTCACGATAAGTAGTCAGTGTAGCAGCCACAAAATAATATTGTGGCTGTATTTTACAGCGGTTTTTATTATTTTTTTTTTTTATTTGAAGGCATATAATAAATTAATAGTATATTAGACATCGAGGGAACAAACGAGGTCATTATTCACGAATGTAGATAACGAAGAACTTAGGAGTAAAATAATACTATTTGATACATTTCTGAACTAAAAATGAACTATGAATTTTTAAAGATCTCGCGAGACAAAAAGAAATGGTTTAAAAAGGAAAAAATGAGGGTAAGTAATAACTTGCTCAAGTCCTACCGCCTTAACATAATGTATGTGGTAACTATAAATTTTCTTCTTCATTTAATTGATGACTTACAACTTCTCCCATAAATGACACCCTACGTCATTTCTCTCTGTCTTCCAATACTCGACAGCTTGTTCGATGTTGATGTTCATGACAGATTCTGTAATTGTATCAATCCATTGTAATGGGGATGTTCCGTATCTTTACCTTTTATCGCATTTTCTTTATACCACGAATTTCTCCTTAATGTTAAAGCGAATTGAAAAAAAACGCGCAAATATTTACATCCTGTTAATTTTAGTGTTACAAGTGATAGAGGTGCTGGACAACACCGGCAGAACTGTACTCTTTTTTTAAAAGAGCTGGTACGTGTGTACAAATTGGTGCAGTGGGATAGGGGAGTAATTTATGACTTACAAAACAAATTACTTTCTTGTTTTCTATCCTTTATGCAATTATTGCTTGATTTCATCTGAGTCCCACCCTTTAATGACTTTGTTTTAGCTCTATCTGCTACTTATTGACTTTTTCTAATATCTCACCTCTGGCAGGGTACCTTCGGTTCTTTCTTTGTCTCGCGACAAAAGATCGCGAGATCTTTTGAAGATCATTCTCTTATTTACAAATTAGGTTATAACCCTTTATCGTCTAGAATCAACGGATTTCGAGTTATAAATTAAACTAAGAAAAAAAATGTTAAAAAAAGTCAGGTTTTATTTTTTTTCTTGCGTAACCCGTATCTCTTAAACGAAACGTCTTTTGAAAAAAACAGACGACTTAAATCGGATAGGGAATTTAACGGGCTAGAACTTTGGTCAAATATTTTTTTTTTGGGAAACCAACCGTTTTCACAAAAATTCTTAAAATAATGAACAAGATGTAGATAAAAAAAAATTCACAAAATTTAATTTAATAAATTTTCAAAATTGCCTTCTTTTTCAGCACACAGGCGTGCTTTTTTCAAAAGGTGTTGCATGATATTATTTACAATGGCGCTTCTTTCATTAAGTTCTGTCACACCTCTGTATTCTTTTCATTAATTTCTCTCTGGTTTCGGGTTTTCTTCTATCACTGTAAACTACAGCTTTAAGGGTACCCCATAAAAAATAATCAAGAAGTGTTACATTAGGGGATCGTGCCGGCTAATTGATAAATCCTCCTCTTCCTATCCATTTTTCTGGATACACAGTATTTAAAAATTTTTTTAATTTTGTATGAATTTTATGTTTTTGTTTAGTGTAATAGTAATAAATTGACTTTTCCATTTTGTATTTGTGTCTTCTTATGAAGAGGGGCGCATTAATTTTAGTAGCCCAGGGCCGTCGTATATCTTAGGATCCTAAGACATATTATTCAGAGCTGATAATAATAACTGTGTCAATATTTAGTTTAATAACTACCCAAGCATTAGAAAAGTTGGCTGGAAGAATATATCAGAATTTTTAAAGATGTAGATAAAAAGAATTGAGAAATGAACCTAGAGCCTAACATGAACATGAACCTAACATGTTCCACATCAAACTATATTGCTATTTAGATGATTATTCTCGGTTAATAGACAATTATTACCGGAATCTCGTTAATGTATTCATGTGCGTAGTGGGGCCTTAACGAAAAACACCTCGTGATATGATAAAAATTCTAATATTGACCTTGTGCTGTTATTTTTTGTATGATTAAAAGTCACCACTTAAAGGATATTATTAGGATAAGGCTCAGCAATTTCTTCCTTCCCACACGGTTGAAATTCGAAATTTCCAACCTTTTATTTAGCGAGGATACCCAAGGTGGAAAAAGCTAGCTCTTTTCTTTGCGGACGTCAGGGATGAATCCGGCGTAACTGCAACAAGTTTGCACTCTCTGTCGTAACGGGAGAAAAACGTACCTACTATGGGGTACGAACTCGGAAGGGACATTAGCTACGACCGACGCTCTAAGCACTCACCCAACAACTCTTAATGAAGACTTCCAATATTTGGAGTATTTGAATTTTGAAATTTTGCTTTAAAAAATAATAAATTAATAGGGAACAATAATTATTGTAAATTATCAAATAATTATTATTATTATCAAATATCACATAATAATTATTATTATTATTTGATAATTTTATCCATATCAAATAATTATTATTTCATAATTTTGAGTTGGGGAGCTGACAGGAAGCAGTATCACAATAAGCTTCATAATTCTTCACCTTAAAAACATGAAAATGATTATAATTTTTCCCTGTATATTTTTTTTCATTGTTCTCTTTTAGTCGTGATTTCTTTAAATTTTTAATATTATACATAGTAAAATTCATCAAATTGTCTATATTAGGATAACTCGGTGAGATTTGGGTTTCACTTAAGAGACTTGACAACTCAACCATTTTTATAAATTCGCAATAATAATATGAAATGCAGGTCTGAAATATACGTTTTTAAGAGTTCTTCAGTTTTCATTCTTTTCTGAAATATCGGATAATATGGTCTCTCGAGTACCGACTGAACAATGGCTCCCACTAAAGTGTTATTTTACACCCTATCAAATGCAAATAAGTACGAATCTTAATAATTAACAAAATCTGAAGAGTTACGGAAGCTTTAAGATTTTTTTTACATTAAATTGAATCAATAATTTCTGTTCGTTAGTCAATGCACAATCTCGCGTTGGGCGCCAACTTTTTCTAATAATGAAAAGTAACTCTATGCCAAAAGGAATTCATTATGAAGTAATTATTGTCAATGTACGGTTCTGAACGTAACATTTCATTGCAATTACAATCAGTGTAGATTGGAGAAAATTAAAAAGCAGGAGATGGATGGTACTGAAAAAGTTATAAAGTGGTAAATTATGTAATGAAGTTGCTTTAATCAACTTTATATTGAAGTACCTACTTGATTATACCTTTAAATCAGTATCTCGGTGTCTAGTCTAAGCTAGATTTATTCGCAAGGAAATTTAAATTCAAGAGTTGTTGAAATTTTAAATTCAAAGCTCTAGTGGAACTGCCTTGGATGCTTAAAGGAATCCGTTTAGTCTTATCGTTAATATCTCGATTGAGCTTCTAAACTTTGGTTTGTCAACAGAATAAGTTGATGTTTTCATCTTATATTGATTTTCATTTTCATTAGTAAAAAGTTTTTTTTTTATTTTAAAAGTTTTATCTCTTTCAACTTGATTGGGTATTATCGAACCAAATATTAAATCGAAAAATTATTCTCACAATTTTATTGCAACACTTCGAATTATTTCCTACTTATTTTTATTACCTTTTATGATGTATTTACATTTGCAATTCATTCCCTTAATGAAGAAATCTTTTTTTGTTAACACAATTTTATTTAAATTGCTTTTTAAATTGTGCATTTACAATTTTTCTGTTTTCTTTTTGTAATGAAATATAAAATTTTAAAATCTTTTGATTACAGTTTTTCAAAATATAAAAACGCAAAATTGAAGAAAAGTTTATTTGTGGGACATAAAAAATGCCAGTTTATGTGTTTCGCGGTCGATTTGTTTTTATGGATGCATAAAAAAATTCAAAACTTTACTTTTTAAAACCCAAACTTCGTTGTTTACGATCACAATATTAGTAAATGTAGAGGAATCATACTGGTTTCGTTTGCATAACACAAAGGTCTGACATTAAAGATGAAGTCATATTTTACTCAAAGCCGACGATTAAAGAGGTAGTAGAGAAGCTACGCCGGACCTAGGAACAATTACCCCAGTCCGATACTGCTGTAAAGAATTTTCGTTGAATTTTGAAAATACATTTATTATTAATGTTGCTTATTTAATACGGTTGCACTGACTTTTTAGTGAAGAATTGGTTGGAACTCGATTGATTTCCATCTTTTTTGGTTTGTAAATAAATTGACCAATCAGAGAGATAGATAAAATGCATCAAAATCAAAAAATTAAGGAGTTTCTTTTTCATAGATTACACTACCGAAAATTCACTTTTTTCTTCTTTTTTTTTTTATTAAAAACAATTTCAATTAGTATTGATGGAGGCATTATTACTTTCATGAACTTTTCAGAAGAGTAATTTAGTAAATGGTAAGAGCATTTAAATAGTTTCCATAAATTAATTAAGACTTATTCAATAAAAACTTGTGCACGAGAACAAAATTTCCGCACCTCCCTGACTCATTCCGACCGTATCTCCCCAATAAGGTGCTGGCAACACCGCTGGGGTACCTTTGGGAGCATCGGGTTAACCACTTACTGTAGATGATATCTAATAACTCCGAAATATACATTATGTATTATATATTATAAATTATAGTACCTAGTGTATACATTATAAACTTCGGGTAGATAATCTGAAGTTACTCGTATTGATGTTAACGAAGTTTTAGCGTAAAATAGTGTGAAAGTGTTTATTTCCTTAATTGTGAGCGCTTTAAGTTGATTGTAGATTTTAATTCAAAATCAATACGGATTGGAGTACCTATCAGTTTCCATCCAATTCTGAAATGTAAACAAAATGTGCTTTTCATAACTTTAGAGATAAACGTAGCCACGTAGCATAGTTAACTAATCGGGGCTTACGAGAGTCTTCTGGATTGTTCGAACTCTTGTACACCCAGAAATTCCCAATCAAAAACAAAATTATTTATATTATATATTTTATTTTTAAAATTCAGTTTATTTTGCAATTTTCGAATCCCAGTTGGAGGAGTCAACCAGGGGAAAGTATATCAACGAGAGATTTCAGATTTCCATTTCGGTGACGTAAACCTGGCTTTAATCTATATCTCGCATTTTCATAAGCTTCTTATTTCTGACCTCGCTTTGCTTACTATTTGTTCTTTTTGACAGATTTTGAGATTACTTTTTGTTATTATTGTAGTTTGTAGTGGGATCATGAAAGCTCTAAGGAGTCTAAGGTAATTAGGGAAGCCACAAGAAACTTGACGTACAAACATAAACCAAAACTAATGTTGCTAGCAGTAACATCAACGTTTTTTTTTATAGAATAATTTATTTTAATCTGCGTTAATAGTTCACGAAACGGATTTTCACATTTTTGTTGTACAATTTATTAATCGATGCTGTTGACGTTCTATTTTTATCCTCAATGTCAATTTTCATGTGTTATTTATTAAGTCGCATTTGGAAAATAATAATGGTACAAACTAATACCAAAAATAATTCGAATTTTTTTCGTTTCATACCTCTATAACAAAATCAACAAGCGCAATGCTGCTCCTTTTTAGAATAATTTTACATTTTTTACTTTCGTATGTTGATTTTAGCATGCTAAATTTGCTTAGCTGCTAAATTGAACCGGTAATTTACGTGTTTTCGTTTTCTTGTAAATATATTTCCGTGAATTTGTAAGTTTATTGTTGTTTAGCGTAAAAAAGCTTTAAAAATTTAAATTGGTTTTAATTTTAAGCCCTTCACCCAGCTGAGACATCGCACGGTACAACCTTCAGGTTTTATTAAATCTAATTAGACCTCGTAATATGATAGAGAGCACTTATTGTTACGCGAGACTTTTCTTATCATAGTTCTCTTCGTTTTTCATCGACCCGTGGTTTTCTTACGCTCATTAACACTCCAGCGAAATGTACATCTTGAAAATTGTAAGCGCCTTCATTTACTTAAACCGCGTATATTTTCCTCTTCTGTTTCTACTTGCACTTACTTGAGTGATTTATTAGAGGGAATACAATGGCGTAGGTTAGCAATGCAGAATTTAGTATTTAAAAAAAGGACTAGAATACGCAATTCATCTTTTACAACGAACTTTTAATATTGGCTTTCGGATTAAAGTTAGAAAAAAATAATAAAGGAGGCCAAGGAGAATGGAATGGGCTCAGGGTAAAATTCACCCCGAATCCTGCCAAATGAACGAATACTCCAGGTGGGGGATGCCATTGAAATGTATGCAATAGTTGATTGGATCAACCAACACTAACCAAGAATAATGAATATCGGATTTTTCCAAAACCGATTTTATTGAATTGAAATGCTAATTTTTTCATCTCGTTGCTATATTAAAATTTGTAAGTAATGAATTTAATTTAATCGTCCAACTATTATGTTCCAATCGTTTTTTATTTTATACAAAAGGATAACCTGATAAGCAAAAATTGTTAATATTATCCTTTATTCAGTTGTTAATCTCTTCGTAGGGGATTAATTTAATTTAGTCTTATTATATGTATCATATACGCACAATGTAGGGTAGGTAAAGTATATATTTTTATTTTGTTAAGTCTAAATTATACTTTTTTCGCTTTTGGTTAATTTTTTTCCGGATAGGATTAGGAAATTTTAGGGCTTAATAAATTGCCATTTTTTGTGATTAATTGTTAATTTTGACATCATAAAATTTATAATTTTTCAAACACTAATTTATGGCAACAGTTGTATCGATTATCTTTTGAGCACTTTAATTGCAGACGTACATACGAGGTACAATTAAATTTTTTTATTGCATTCTTTTTTTAAATGAATTTTTGATGCAATTTTTTTTATTAGTTTTTGTACCTGTTTTCTTGCGGATTGTAGGTGGGCATTAAATTATATTTTAATTAATATTCTTATTTACCCTCTTTGATGAAAACGTTGAATTTTCATTATTTCGTAATTAGCCCTCTTGAAAGGATGAACTTTGATGAACTGCGTTTGAATTTCATATTCATTAATTAAACTACAAAATTCGTGTAATATTACACTGCTAGTACTTTTGTTAATTCTTATGGAAATGTTCGGATGAGTTTCTTCGATCTAAATAAGACGCTTTATCTTCATACCCTGAACGCTTTTGAGATCACTTTTCTGCGGCGGCTGCTGCAGTCGATCCTTATTATTTTGAACAAACGAATATCGATTTAACTTGATTAAGTCTTCTTTTATCAATGTTAATGAAAATGCTCGCAAGCGAAATTAAATTTTCTCGAATATTAAACTAATAAACACACAATAAATGATTTTTTTTTTAATTTTGCAGCTGAAAAACTGTATTTCGTGCTAATTCTGATTTTTCTGATTATCGAAGTTGCACTGTATATAAACATTTTTTTTGTTATTTGTAAGAATAGTTAATTAGATTTTTTTATTTTCGATTTAGTCAAAATTCTGTAGAATTGGTGGGGGGAAATAGATTAAACATTTATTTGTTGGAAATTCACTTAACAACTAATATTTTGTACATGCTATAATTTATATAATACTTAACTAGATGTATGATATTTAATATATTTTTATTCACAATCAGTTAGTAATTAAGCATTTTTCACTTCGGTGCGTAATATACCATTACCGATACAAACAATATGCGTTATGAACACCTGCGATGGATGATATCATTGTTTAGTCGTTCAAGGAAATTATTCAGCATTTGCAATAAATTTTTTACATATTTTAATCAGATAAATATATTTACTACGTTCGAAGCAAAATATTAAGGCAATACAGGCAAGGATAAGTCAATCATGCGAGTTTTAACAATACTCATCATTGGTCGAACCTTTCATTCTTTCAAAACAAATATTTTGTTTTGGGGCACAAATAGGGGCTCTTATGTGAAGTTAAAAATCCCGCCAGATAAGATCAATTAGAACATGCATACTAGTTCGTCCCCAGTATTTAAATTGTCTTTGTAGTTTGTACACGGAACTTCATAACATAATGTAGGAATTCGTGGTTCGAATCTCAATGTTACAATAATCAAACAATGTTACAAACGATGCTACCCGTTTTTTTACATAGTATATCTATATGGCACACAGGAATACCTCCCAGCACCCCAGTAATTGTTTGACTACAGTGAATACCATCGAACAGCAACTAAAATGATACTGTTGAATATTTGAAAACAATTGATTTATAAATTGTGTAAAAACTTTCAATGTTCGCGATCCGGTTTAAGCAACCGTGGGCTCAAGTGCTGAAGATGACGTTATAGAGAGATGGTCATTAGCTAATAAGTTATCCGAATAACTGCCGACGCTGAGGTACCCGGTTCGAATTCAGGGAGAGTAAACTTTCTTATGATCGTTTCCGTGCTTCGGAGGGTACATCAAGTCGTTGGTCCCTCTGAGTTGATAATTGCCACTATCGACTATCACAGTGTTACATGCATTTCCCGATCTGGCTTAAGCAGCCAAGGGCTGAAACTTTTCTTTCAGGGAAAAATGCTAATTGAAAGGCCTAGTAAACGAAATAGGTTAGTTCCTTTTTTTTAAATTTTGATTGAATTTTTTGTTGCTTTCCGACATTAGTTTTTATCAAAAATAATTTTTCACTCTGGTATTGCATTCTTTAATTTCATATCTATTCATACTTGAGAAACTTCAATTGTCCTAAATTTTCAGAAAAGGCTGAGATGATACCAAAGACAGAAAATTAATAAATTACTAATTATGGTAAAAATTAGTGAAGTTAATTTCGCCGATAAGTGAATTTTGGCGTTTTTGCTCTAAATGAAAACAGTTGAAGAAATAATAGAGAGAAAAGGAAACGGCTTGAAACAAAAGTTCATAGTCATCATCAAAACGAATTTATATTGGAAAATAAAAATAAAGTTAAAGAAGACCAATAAAGTTCATCAAATCAAAATTGTTCGTTAAATCGAAAAATGTACTACTTATATAGATAGAAACAAAAGGGTTAATTAAGTTAGAACGGGAGTAACACATTAACCCGGTTCAGAAATTTAAAAAGTTTGTAATGAAATTATGGTAGTTTTTTGCCGCGAATTATTAATATAAGCATTTTATGGATTATTAAAATTTTGGGTGAATAAAACCAAAAGACTTTTTGCGATTATTTCAGTGGTTGTTAGAAAATTGTTTCTGGACATACATTACAAACAAAACGGCGGATTTCCTTAGACAGTGAATGATTGAGTCTCTCAACTCATTAAAACATCCCCGAAAAAGGCAGAAGTCAATAATTACGGATCTAGAATGACGGAGTCTTTGAGTCGTTAACTATTTAAAAAAATCCAACCCGAAAATTTTGGATCGAGAAAGACACGATCTTTGTTTTGTAAGGTAAATTCGCTTTAAAACAAACAAAATCCTATCTTAATTACATTTATTATAATAAGTTGTTGGCAGTACCACAGTTAGAAGTCAACGGTGGGCTGCCCCGCTCACTAAAACAAACGATTTAACTGAAAAATCGGAACTTTAAAATCGATTACTTTCGAAATTAACGGAAAATGTAGGTTGATTCATAGTGTAATCATAAAATCCGGTGAGTCGAGTTAACGTGATGGACTCGGTTAGATTAACATTTCAAATCTATTTTTAAATGATTTTTCTTCAATATGAATTTTGAAATTTTGATAAATGCAAGCTACTGGGATTACTTTAATAAAGTTAAACTAAAATGGCAACTACATCTGCAGAAAATTAAAATTATTGCTTCTGACCACTAACGCAAAAGTACCGGTTTAGCTACGGGGTATGGGTAGGATAACCATTAATTTTTTTTCACGATGAAACTGAATGCGGCTTGAACTCAAACTACCACCACATAACCTACAAATTGAAATAAAATAATTATTCATATTTATACTAATATGTAGCTTTTGATTTATATCATTGTTTTTCTCCAAATAAAATTTAATCTTGACCAAACTGATTATAAAATATAAGCCTATCAAAAATAAATTTTCTTTATTGGAATGTTAAATTGATAAAATTGTTGTACATTTTGTTCATTCTCACTACAGGATCTTTTCAATTTAAAAAATTGGAGAAAGTCCCTAGGGATCAACTCAATACTTGGAACTTGAAGACAAAATTTCCAATACAAGTTTGCGACCAATAATTGTATGTCGTGTAACAGTTTTTTTGACTATAGTAAACTTTTGCTTTTTAAATTAGAAAAACATACGTGGTTTATTATTATTTTTGCCTATCGATTTTTTGGTGTAAAATTTTATTCAGATGAATTTTTAAATTTGAAAATTAAAAAAGTCATATTAAAACGTTAATCAATTTTTATGAAACGATTCAACGATTTAATTAGTTTAAATGTGTTTGAAGAGAAACTTTTAGCTTGTAATAATCGTAAATAGGATTTCCGGCAATCTATTTCCACTGTGCTTGCTTCTTTGTACTTTGCAATTATTCAAAGTTCTCTTGTTTCACTTTTAATTTATCTTCTTTTTTAAGAATGTCTGTAAGAAGACTTTTACCCTCCAACAATTTGTGTTTGTTTATTTGTCATGGATTTATGAGAATATTATACAGTCCTTGCCAGGAAAGATAAGCATTGTGTCATGAAACATAGGGCAAGATAACAAAAATTATTAAAAAATTATTATTATTTATTCAATTACCGAACGTCAGCGACATGCCATATTGAAAATACTTTTGGGTATCGTAAGATATCGCAGAACAACCTAAATCTGTGCATAGCCCTAACCTCAACATTATTGTCAGCCGATTAAAAATATTATATGTATATTTTTTAATATTAGTTTTTGAAGTTGAAGCTTCTCTTCACTCTTATTTACTAGATAAAGGGTTGATATATTTTCTATGCTATATTTAGCAATAGCAAGCGTTTCCAAGTTTTCCCGTTTGTTGTAGTCTTGTAGCATAATAATTGTCATATAATCCTGATATATATTAAAATCTTTTATTAACGAGAAACAAAACACTTGATTGTTTTGCTGTGTTTTATAAATTTATAACATTCTTATACAATAGATTCAGGTTAATTAAATTTAATTTGACTATGTAGATGTTTTGTTCTACTAATTTATATCTGACGTGATGCATATTTTAGAGATTTAGCATTCCAGTAATTGAACATTCAAAATTATTTAGTTACGTATTTATTAAATTTGGAATTTGCAAGAAAATCAAAATTTATATAAAAAACATATTATTTATCACAAAATACAATATACAAAATAAAATATTACATTTACGACTTTTTACTTTCCAACTTATTATTTCCAGTTTGGATGGAACTGTGATATGTTGAAAAATTTAATTATTATTATCGCCTAAGTTTTCTATCTCCGTTTTATCTTCAACTTTTATAAAGAAAACGTTTCTTTGACGGTTTTTGTAAACTTTTTTAATTTTAGCTTTAATTATACTTTTTAAAGATTTTTAAATGATTTCTGCGAAAGCACACTTTTTATAATACTACTACAATATATTAAATACAATTGAAGGGCTGAGTGTAGATATGGGGCTTAATTGGCTTTAATGAAAAAAAGTTTTTCTACGGTTGCGTATAAAAGCTAGTTTGCGTGACATCGAAACAATAACAGCAATAACACATTTTCTCCGAGCGGGAGAGATTTCCCACTGACAGAGAAATGACATTCATCTGACATGTGCTACATTTCAAAGGCAACTCTATAATATTAAAACAGCTTTTCGTGTCAAGATTCGCGGGTTCGATTCCTATGGTACACCATCTACACATATAAGTAGCAATTTTAAATATCTACCTGCTGGTTTTAGGTAATATTATAAATGTTCCGAATAATTTACTACTTTGAAATTGATGTTGAAAAATTAAACCGGAAATATAAAATACAGACAGGAACGTAAAAGCCGACCAATTCCTTGCATAACTTCTAAAATAAATAGAACCAACAAATTTTTATACTCAATTATATAGTAATGCTTTGGAGTTAGCTGCAAAATACAAGATTATAAATTTTATTGTATAAAATAAAAAATTTCATAGTTTTCTCGTAGTAGGTTTCCAACGGTATGTTTGCAAATGTCTCATGAATATTATCCTTTAGATGTTCTGTCGTATCGGGTTTGTTTGCACAAACCCTATCCTACAATAGATAAAATAAATAATTTATTGTAAACTATATACATATTGTATAAAAAACATTTGTTGCAAAATATTGATTAGAGCTTTGGCCGTCTTGGAAGTTGTATTTCCAAGTTAAAACCGTATGCTTGACAACTTCAAGTTGTCTATTTCACGCTTAAAAATTTACTATAATGATTAGGAAAAAAAGTGCCTCGTAAATTAAAATTATTTATTAAGTCGACATCTTATGCATCTCTTGGAAATGTTTAGAATCAAACCAAATTTGTCAAATTAATAAATAATTGTAATTTGTCAAGCAATATATTATTTTTTCTAACTATTATTACATAATATATTAAAAAATTCAATAAAAAATTAGGATTAATAATGTTTCTTAACTTTGTCAAGTCAAAGTACATACTAGGTATGTATAATATGTTTTAGAAAAAATAGTATATTAACCACAGGATGGAAGTGTATTTTTATCTTGCTGTATTGTAGCTTTTCTGTTCACTGCATGACGATCAACCTCTTTTTCTGAGAGAAAGCTTTTAGGTTCTCATTTTTTGTTTAGATTGAATTCTTCGAAGCACAAAGGTACGGTTTAGCTAATTTACTAAAGCACCCGCCATGTAGAAATAGAACCGTCGATCATCATAGACCATGCCTCTAAGATATCTCCAAGCAGTTAAAGAACACAAAGTCATTCAGTAGCGCATTTTGGCTTTCTTGCAATATGTTACGAATTGTTTCAATTTTTTTTGCAATATTTTTAAAAGGTAAGACATAAGTATTGCATTTCTATGATGATTGACGGTTCTATTTCTACTTGGCAAGAGCTCTAAACTTCAATTCTACCAATAACTCTCCATAAAATATGGAAATAAGTGAAAAAATTATAATAACGTCACCAAGGACTGTTTTATATCCTCTTTTTGTTGGCATAATTATTCTGAAAACATAAAAAATTGACGATATCAGCTTTTTTGGCAAAGAAACACAGATTTGTGAATTCCTTGTGTTTGAAATTTCTGCTATTCCGATTATTATCCCGGAGTGGTTCGACGCATTTTTACAAAATAGAAGCTCAAATAATAACAGTTAGGTCTATAGTAAGGGTCTTTTCTATATATAATTTCATAACCTTATTTCTTCTAATGAGGGCAAGTCGATCAATAACAAACGAAGGTTTAAAAAAAATATTTAGGGTATTCACACTCTCTGGTATATTTAACACGTGGTAAATTTACCACACATTAATACCATATCTGTGAACACACCTCGTGGTATTGAGTCTTGGTATTTTAACTTTAAGGGCCGATATATTCACCTCCTCGTAAAGTGGCTAATAGCGTTACAAGGAACTTAGTTATTAGTAAACGTATATTCACCTACCAATAGCGGCAATCGTCTCGTAAATACGAGTTACGAGTAAGATAAGTTACAAGTCACTTGGAGTACCAAGTAAAACGTTACAAGTGAGATTTGAACTTAAAATTTATAAATGGTGTGTATTTTTTGTATTTTATAATTTTTTAAAATATGTCTTATCGACGATATTTATTTGATCTTAGACGAAATTGACGAAAATATTATATATTTCCGTTCATATAATACTAAAAACAGATTTCACGAATTTTTACGGAAGATATGCAGAATAACGATCAAAATAATAACTTACATCGTGCCAAGTTTTTTAAATTATGCATTATAATTGCATCTGGGTTACAACTACATGTTAAAAATATTTTTATAAAGTTTATTACTTAACCCTTTCAAACCCAGAGTGTGTACCTTTTATTAAATTATTTTGAATTTTGTGACAAACTTAAATGCTAAATAGCAAGCATTTTTCAATGAAAAAACGACGAGGAATTCAATAATTCTTTCTTTCAAAAAATAATTGCTATCTAACATATAAGTTTGTTATCATAAACTTTAAAATAATTTAATAAAACGCGAGTACACTATAGTGTACCCTGGGTCTGAAAAGGTTAAAAATCCTTGATTTTATAGGGTGGCTTACTATTATGACCGCGGCTGTAAATTACTTGTAAAAATTTTCAAACTTCAGCTGTCACAATTACACCAAAATACTATCTCTTCCTATCTTGAGAATATAATAGCGCTATCTCTTACTCCATATTGTACTATCTCGAAGAAAACATCAACTATACGTAATAAGTTGCAAGTAGTTACAAGACAGATATATTTATTTGAATATACCCAAATTTTTTACAAGTCACTTTTAAAGTTATCGAACAGATAACTACAAGACACTTTACGAAGAGGTGAATATAACGGCCCTTACTCTACTTTCGACACAATCAGTTGTTATTATTTTTGTAAGTAGTAGTTACTTTAAATCAGCTGTGTGCACTTCGCCATATTAGAAGTAAAAATACAACAACGCAGAAAAGCGGCGCACTGGTTTAACTTTACCATACTAGAAATACACGGTCGAGGGCTACTTACGAATACCACGAGGTATGGTATTTGCTCTTATGGGAGATTACTACACAGTCAAATAACACCCTGGTAAACGTGGTATATTTACCACGTGGTAAATTTACCACGGGATATACCAGAGAGTGTGAATACCCTTTATAATTTTCTCTGTAGTTCTAGTAATTCTAGTAACCACATAAAGTAGAAAGTTTGTGTGTTTTTTTCTTTGTGTGCTTGTAAGTCACGTAAACCTGAATGTGTGCAGGGTGGATTACTTTTTCGGGGTGTAGAGAATACAAGAAGTAGGGTTTAGGAATCGTTAGCCCGAAGTCGAGGTTTTGAAATTTGTTTAATGGAAAAACAAATCACACCCTAGCAGAACCGGTTGGGAAAAGATTCAAGAGTTTCTAGTTTTCTAATTGGGCTTTCAGCCTAGTAGACTTCAGTAGTCGCTGATCATATTAAAGGAATATCTCAAAATGGCGTCAAACATTCAATATCCTTTGAGTAGTTTTTCTCTGCGAGAATCAAACTTCTGCTCAAATAAGTTATGAGCCAATACTCATCTGGATAACTTCTGTTCTAGGACTATTTGTTTGAACGACGAAGGGTGTACTAAAATCTGGATGCAGTGGTCAAGTTTTAATTTAGGCGCTTTTTTTTGGTATACTGAAAACTATAATGCTGATATAGTTCTTTCCTATTATACGGCGCCGGCGGCTATTCTCCATGATGATAGTTATTTATATTATGTACGAAGGTTAATTACTGTGTATAATTTCAGTCAGAAATTGTTAAATATAACGGTTTTATGTTATCCTAAAATTAATTCCAACCTAATCACTTATAGAAAACGGCTGAATATTTGTTAAAAATAAGGTGTTGTCATCAAGGAGTTGTTGGTCATCATTTACGCGATTGCGGATGTTAGTTATTGCCTGGAAGATTGGCAATGTTAACGATTTGTATAGTCGGCATCTTGTAAACTGCCATCTCGTGAAATTATTCCATCTAAAAATTCAACGTTTGATAAAATTTATCTATTGACAATTTAATTCCATTTTTATGATTGATTTAAAAACCGTTGCGAAATACGTCACTCTGAAATTTTGAGGTTTGTGATTGATTTACGTGTGTATGTTATTTATTTATTTTTTAATTTTTATCGAGAAGCAAATTACATTCAGTGAATCTACTTTCTAGCCCCCGAATATAAAATATTGAGCTAGTGCTTCATCTTGGGGTCGTACACTAAATTTTACCAGGACTTCCTGGGTGTACGGAAATTTTGTTTTTATATTTTCTCGGTTTAAAATTACAGAATTTCGGTTACGTAATTAATACCGTCGTACTCTCGGCTCTTACGATAGTTTTTCTTGACTTGGGCAAAACTGTCTTGAGAAAGCGTTAAGGAACTGAGTTCGTTCCTTTCAGAATCATTTAATAGTTTTAAGCAATGGCGGTTTATTTAGGCGGAAAATAACTTTCTTTTAACTCTCCCTCTGGAAAGGATACTGGATTTCTCCGTCCATCAAATCCAGATATTTCAAGGTGGGGGGGGGAGACTTTTCAACCGTATTGCGGGGTCTTTCTGTCTTAGAGTAAAATCTTTTTTAATGTACTGGGAAGGACACGTACATTACGGAAGAAGATTGCTTTCTCACTCACCTTTCTAGAGAGGAATTTCCGCCGCAATTACTGGCTTTGCTTGTAAGCTGCTATACAATTATGGTATAATTAAAAATTAACAGACTATAAGGCTAATTAAAATTCATACGAATTCATAAGGTTTCGACAGCGGTTCCTGTCATCTGATGCTTCAATCTAAAATTAGAATATTTCATAAAAAAAGAAATGAAATAAGCGTTTTTTTTTCATGATAACCATCAGTTTTTTGCCGTGGTATATTTTACATGAAAAGACTTTCGCGTAAGTAGAGGATTGTGATATTTTTTGTCCAATATTTGTAATCGATACATTTGAAGAAGATTTTGCAACACTGAGAGGGTTCATAAATTAATCTTTTGCACTTACCACAAAACTGTAGCCTTTATTGTAACTTGTAACAAGTTTTGCTGTTATTTACGAGTGCGTAATTGCATGTTATGATGAATGCGAAGTAATTTACCGAACGCAGCTTTTATGGATCCTATTGTTAATAACTGTGATAATGTTGGATGAGGTATGGGATGCGACAGTGTGCCCCCGAGGCTTACTGTTGTAGATAATTCGGTTTGCGTTTGAGGGCATTCACTGTGATGTTAATTCGTTCGCATATTTAATATGCACGCATGCAATACACGAGACGCTTTAACGAGCCCCGTTTTAACGAAGGCAAACCTTAAGTTGAAAGTTTAATTACACAAAAGGTTTCTGTATCAAAGTTTTCAATTAAATTTTGTTTCCAATGAAATGTTCCCGAAAAATTTATTAAGGTCTGTGCCGCGACGTTTATTACTTTAGGGAATCAAACCGAAGTTGTAAAATGCAATATTAACAGAAACGTGGAATCCTTTATTACGAATTCGTGATATTGGATAGGTAGCTCTAGCTAGGTGAAAATTTTCCTGCGCTTGTAATTCATACGAGTGTTCACGTGTGGCGCTTTTCCTGCAGAGAGCTATTCTTCGAGTATTTCCACCTCCGGGAAATCTATGACGATGTTACATGAAAATTCCGCTAGGTTGCGGTAAGTTTTAAACTTTATAGATTTTCCTTCCTTAATTACTAACTCCGAACAAAGAGGACGCTTGCAGCAACTTATCATACGAGTGGAAATTTGCCTAAACATCAATATTATGCTTTCGATGATACATCGTTCGCCACCTCCAATCCATCCATCTTGATAAAATCAATTTATTACTTGAAATCTCTATTTCTAAAACAGAAACAGGAAAGTGTCAGCTTATAATTTCTTAAATTTTTTTTACATGGTTTTGGTTATCTTCCAAAATTATTATTTTAGGATAGTGGTTCACATTTCATGCTACTAATGGCATAATTTAAAGTTTCGTTAATCAGTTGGGGTTTGAATTTGGATGCGTAGATGCGTCTGACCCACGCGGGGTTAATTAAATACTTTGGGAAGAACGCCATGAAAACTTGGAAAATATATAGAGACACCGAAGGACAAAGTTTACTTTAACCGACATAAATCTTGTCAGTAAAACTTCTTGAAAATTTAATACTACATCGTTGAGATTATACAAACCTTCCCAGTGTCGTTCAACTTTTCGATAAAGTTATTTGAGTTTTCGAGGGATGAAGATTAGCGAAATATTTTTTAATTGTAACTTTTCTCAGGCGTGTTTGTTACTGCTGATACGTAGAAAGTTACAAATTACTTTACGATTGTTAGGAGGAAAATTTTATTTCGTATTGTATTGGTTTCTAAAAGGTAGCATTTTTAGTTATTTTTTGATTACATTTTATAACTTGGAAAAGAGATTAAAACTTTTCTTCATTACCTAGATAGCTTTTTTAATCTTTTTGAAAGAATTTTTAGTTAAAGATAACGAATTTTTTTGGACAAACTTTATTTAGGGATGAAGTATATTGCGTTAGGATTTATTCGATATATACATCATATATTTCAATCTAATGTGATCGAATTTTACGTACCTTTATCGCATTTTATTTTCTTTTTTCTTATATAAAGGGCAATCATGTTTTCTTCTATAAAATATTTTTTTCCTAATTCAAGAGCATTGATTTTTCTTCTATAAAATGACAGCTTGAATGCGAGGCAATAAAATCTGAACGACCACTTATTTAGCGCAAATACCAACAAAGCTAACTCTTGATTGTGTTTTTCAAAATTACAACTTTAAATTATACAGTGATCGCTTGGATGTGGAAAATTAAATAAATGCATCGACAGAGAATATTCTCTCTAGAAACAACACGTTTTCGAAATAACGCTTTGTGTAATCATGTAGAAATTATCAGCCTTTATGATGTGAACTAGAGAGACACTTAAAGTGACAGTACGAACAGAACTTCCTCTCACTACTAAGGAAACGCAGGCTAATAAGTTCATGATGAAAATTAGACAGACAATGGAACTAAGAGATTAAAGTTGAGGAATTATGGATTTCAGAGATTCGTTGATTACTCTCATTTGGGATGTAAACTAAGCCACAAAAACAAAATTGCTTTTCATACGAACAATAATGAATGATCTTATAGTGTAGATCTCTGTTTTCCATGCTCTAATTTCAAGTAAACAGCAGAAATAGTTTTAAATTTAAATTGATTTTCATTAAAGGTGGAATTTAAAAGATGGCGCCGCTCATAAACGAATCAAAATATTTTACAAAGTCTTGATTTAAGACCTTTTTTATTACAAGGAATTATATTGCAACTTTATTACAATTTTTAATTACAGAAATAAAATGCTAATAAATCGCAGTTTGTTGATGATCTAATTGAGCGTTTATAATCATAACATTTTGGCTTTCGAGGGGTTCTACCGGTTTAGAGGGTAATATAGGCCCTCGCGTGTTGGAGTAGGGATGCAAATGTGCCCCTGCATGGGCGCCAAATGTAACGAATACCTTTGCTCTACAAGATGGCACAGCAATGACATACGAGCCAATCGGGACATTTATTGTCATTTGTCAGTAAATTAAGGTTGAATGGGCTCAGCCGAGTTTTCCTCGGGCGCCATTTTCTGATCCAAGGCTAGGTAACAAATTCAACACAAACTTTTATTAAACAAACTAAACAGAAACCATAAAATAATAAATTTTAACCGTAAAATAAAGAATACATAGTACGTACAAAAATATTATTTAAAAAACAATAAAATTTTATTTTATGTACCAGATCATTTTGTTTACAAGATAAAATGGAAATAGTTTGTTTATTCTTCGGCGGGCTTCCCGAATGAACGTGCTTAACAATTGGTATTATTTTTAAATAATATTAATGTACGTATTATAATGATGGCTACCACTTATTTTTGAAAAAATAAGTACACGCATGCGCAAACGAGATTTATTTTAATTTTTTGTTACTCTCCCTCCCCCTCCATTTTATGATGGTGGATTGGTGACGATAATTTTTCAAGTAAAAGATTATTTATTTTTATATAAAATTAAATTTTTATAATTATAAATATTAGTCATAGAGAATTTTGTATGTTCCAATCGTATTTCTCTAAACTTTTTCTTAAAATCTGTGGTTTTGATTTTAAAAAGTTATACATTTAAAATAAACAAACTAAACAAAATGTTAAAGTAATGAATTTTAACTGTTAAGTAAAGAATACATACGTACATAAAAAAATAATATTTAAAAAACAATAAAAGACATTAATTTACATTTAACAGGTTTGGACTTAGAATATTTGAATAAATAAGAAAAATGAAAATTACTATATGAAAATTGATAAAAAATCGTTAAATACTGACTAATAGTGTTTGAAATAAAAAATTACGTTATAAAAATATGATAAAAATATAAAATAAAAACGTAGTAATACGATATAATGGCTCTTAATTTTTTTAAGTTTTTTAATTTTTTAATTAATAAAAAAAAGTACATTTGAGCGTACTTTACCCTGTCATAAAGGGAGATTGTTTCCCAAAAAAACAGTACTGTCCTACTAAAATAAGTGCGTATGTAACCATAATTATTATTATTTATTGTTATAAATAATTGTTTATGTTATAATTATTATAATATAAAATGTAGTAAATGTAGAAATTATATTATTTTAGATAAAATCACACTAACCTAACTACACGAAAACATTTATGAGACTGAACGGTGAGCGACACAAATATAAAATTTTTAAAAAGAGCCAATCTTTGCTTATCTCTTCACCATTATTATTATTATTTTAGATAAAAATTAACGAAAAAATAAATGCACTGTCTGATGATCAAATAATATTAATGTTCTTTTGAGATTTTAAAAATTTTGAGGCTATCGTAAAAATACAAAATAAATTTAAATTCGAAAATTGCCAAAAAATGTGGAACGCTTCACGATTTTGCGTGTCATCCTTGCGCAGGGGCCATGCTAATCTTCTCTGTATCGTTCCAATTTTAGTATATGTACCGCCGAAGCGAGTACACTAACTTTGTATTTCAAGCGGTATATATGAAATAATATCGTTGAACATACTAGTGATATACAATATTGGATTGTATCATAAAAACTATATCAATTTTAATTAAATTTTGAAATCATTCTATAATAACATTTTAAATATTATGTATATCATATTTTGTTATTTGAATTATAAAAAAAACTTATTATTATTGAAGTAAAATTAGAATATTCAATTCAAATTAAAAAATGAAGTATGAATGGTTGCCTACACCTGCTGAAAGTTCAAGAATAATTTTATATTAAAATTTAAATAGGAAATATTAAAGAATTTGTAAACAAATAATTCAATCTTCAATATTTTATTTTAACAGTATTTTTATTTGGAATTGGTTGACTTTCACAAATACCTACACGTTTTTCGGCATTTGTTTGCACATATGTATATAAAGGAATCCGCTTAGATTTTCTTTACAGATTTACTTATGTATACGTAAATTTTTCCTTGCGCATATTAATTTTAAATTAATTAAAATTACGCGATCGTAATTTTTTACAAACGTAGAGCTACCGCGGTGATATTACCAGGTTTGTCTCTTGAGGGCTTGTATAGAGGGCCAACCGTAATATTTAATAATTGACACAAATATTTTGTGTACTTTTAACAACGATTGATGAATTTTTACGCTTATTTTAAGTTGTTATGAGATTATTAGCTGTTGTAAATAGTAATGTAGAGACAACCCTCTACAAGAGAGCACCCTAGAGACGAGAGGGCGCGGAAAACCGTTCATCTCTTAGCATTTTTTATTAGCGTATAAATAGTTAATTTATACGATTTTATCAAAATAATAATAGCAACTGCTAATAATAAATTTTAATTTAGTTGGTCTCAAGTCGTTCAATTACGAAAGCTTAAAATTTAGAACTAAGCTTCCATCGCGAAAGCTCATGGCGAGTTACATTTTAGGCTGAGAGCCTAATATTAAAAGTTTTTATTAGCTATTTTTTTAGCTTAACCCTTTATACTGCTTTTATGGTGTGACAATACTATTTAACCACACCTTCTGTTGATAGCATCCTACACCCTGCCATTATTTTATTTTTTTTTACGAGCAATATAACATTTATGCGATGACAAGAATACAATAGAAGATTTAGTTATATGGTGTGGAAATCATAATTTAGTCGAACATTTTAACTTCGAAACAGCATACGTATCCTGTATGTGGTGTTGCGTTGTTTTATAATCTCGCTTTTTTAACGTGTTCCAATTTTTTGGCATGAAGAAGTTTCAGTTATTGAAATTAATCGATAATACAATTCGGTGGTTCAGACGGGTTCCGCATGTAGAAATTAGATTAAGCAAATCTCGGATTGTATTGCAATGGCTGAAAGGTCGTTCTTAGTTCCCCTTTCATGCTTGTCACTCGCTGTTGACGACACAATAAACTTTCCAAATTAATTTTCCAGTTTGGCATACCAATCGGATTTCCTAAAATACTTGTCAATTATTTTACGAAACTAAATTTTCTGCACAATAATTTTTCGCTTCTTAATTAACTTCTTTCTAAATATAAAGTGCAAGGCAGTTACGCCAATTTAAAAAAATTAAAGCAATTTCTAATCTAACATTGTTTACCTTGTTAATATTTAAAAATCTTTGGTGTCAAATTAGAACAAATTCAAAGCAATTTTAAAAATTGGACAGCTTGCTAAATTGGGATTTGTCCTGTGTACAAATTTAATATTTTTCATACGTGGATTGCATTTTACAGAAATTTTTCTCATTATCGATAAAAAGAAATAAATCAAAAATTTTTCATTTTATGTCATTCTGATGAGACGACTCTAATTGACAAATTGCCACAAGCGAAACTGATTGAATACTTATTTCGAATTTTTGATTTAATTTTCACTTCCGCGAATATTTTCTGAATATTTGCTCTTAAAAATGCATCTCATTTAGTTGAAAATTCTCGTTTCGATAATCAACTTGACGAAAATATGCATTAAAGCACATGTAGTTACTTGCAAACTGACCTTTATTAATAATTTTTATTACTTTCTAGAATGTAATAAAATAATGTTCATGGAAATTCTTTAATTTTGTTTTTTATTTGGTTATAATATTTTCCAGAAGGAAAGAGAAAATCGCTCGAGATAATATTTATCGTTTAATGGTTATTTTGTACTGTCGTTTTTACGTTTTTACTTCAGCTAGTTTTGCTTCATCTGGGGGCCTAACCGAAGCTTGGAAGTGTGAAATATCGACAAGCAGTAAGAAATCTGAACTCTCTGTGGAGGAGTTGAGAGCGATAGTGTAAACAATAAGTAGGACTCATCAATGATCTCCTTTAGCCCTATTTGTTCAATCAAATGGACTTTTTCTCTCTAGGGAGATTTATACCCTTGTTTATTTTTTGAAATTGCTGAAAAATCGTTTGAGATATTTTACGTCTCACATTAATAAGAAATCACTTAGTTTGCGGTGGCAATTGAATGCAAAAACAAAGAAAAAAAATCTTCTTTTGACTTATCTTGTAAAACAAGATTACACAAATTTAATGGAGAACATTGTACAAATAATCTTGTGTTTTAAAACGAGTAATTTGTTAATTTTCAGTGAGAGTGTATTTCAAATTTCGTTATTTTGTAATAGGATTAATAATAACCATCTCAATTAACTCCCTAACGTCGTAACCGTGTACTCAGAGAATTAAATTTATATTGGGCTTAATCTTCGCCTTTTTAGAAGTTGCTTCTTGTTTATGCTACGATTATTTTAGCACGCACGAAGTTTATGCTGCCATTTTTCTATGAGGGGGAAGCAATTTAAACGTTACAGCCAGCTTATAATGTGAATGAAGTTGAATCTATTGTATTAGATTTATTATTAAACCAGAAAACTACTTTCCTTACCTTTCTTTTATTTCATATCCATCCATAGCTTTTTTTTTATTCGTAATCACGAATGCCAGTAATTTAAAATATTATCAAGTTCAACTACAGTTGAAATCACCCGCATCAAGCTAGCGCCGCCACTTTTGCAAAACCTAAAAAAAATATGTGGAGAATTTGTGGCTAATTAGTTGCCGCATTCGCGAATTTGTTGCTCTTACCGTTCGCGAATTACAGCCATTTGAGTGGTGGCGGTGCTAGCTTGACATCAAGCCAGCGTCGCCACCACTAAAAATTTACTAAAAACTAAAACAAAGTATATGGGAATTTGTGGCTAATTTGTGGGCAATTCTTTGCGGTTTGGTAAAAGAAAGTTAAGCCACAAATTTGCGATTTTGAGTTATTGGTACTATAATGTTGTTAATTTTGCGCTCTTTCGATTGGTATAACGATTATAAGTAAATTCTTAGGTTTTTTTAGGTTTTTCCTACTTTATAATCCGCTTAGATATTAGGGGAGTTTACAAAACCCATTCTAGTACGAGTATTAAGTTTTACACTTGTAATTTTGAATAAGTAAATTAAGGCGTAACGAGGTGAACATTAGGAAAAATAAGAACATAAAAAACAGTCATGAAATCGTGTGGTAGACCGCAAAAGCTCAATTTTGAACTATTGCAAAAATGCATTCAAAAATTTAAAAAACATATATTAATATTCAAGAATAATAAAATTGCTTCAAAATCAAATGAGGTGTGGGAAGCAGTTAGCAAAGAGTTGGAATATATTGAATATATTGATAAATTTGTAACAGAAAGGGTTTGATAGATTTATTTTTGGGCAATAATTCAAGTAGATGATTGTAAATCCAATTTTGAAAAGATAGACGTAAAAACAAAAATTTCTCCAGCAATTATATCATATTCTTTATAATACTATTGTTTTATTATTATTAATTTATTATTGTAATGCCGTAAAATATAAATTATACTTTATTTAATAAAATTTAATTTTAGTTTTGAGTATGATCGCAGCGCTGGTTAGCAAATTTTTTAGTGGTGGCGACGCTGGCTTGATGTCAAGCTAGCGCCGCCACCAATCAAATGACTATAATTCGCGAACGGTTAGAGCAACAAATTCGCGATTGCGGCAACTAATTAGCCACAAATTCCCATATACTTTTTTTTTGTTTTTAGTAAATTTATATTGGTGGCGACGCTGGCTTGATGTCAAGCTAGCGCCGCCACCAATCAAATGACTGTAATTCGCGAACGGTTAGAGTAACAAATTCGCGAATGTGGCAACTAATTAGCCACAAATTCTCCACATATTTTTTTTAAGTTTTGCAAAAGTGGCGGCGCTAGCTTGATGCGGGTGTTGAAATCGCTAAAATTGTAGGTAAAAAATAACTAACAGCTATTAAAATTTATTTTGCCCCCAGTTGGTAATAAACCAAATTAATTACCAATCATCTGTTGCGATTGTGTCTGCTTAATAAGTGTAGGGTTTTTTTGGTATCGGCTTTAACAGTTTCTGGATGAAAACAGAAAATGAAAAATTAAGGTGTTTAAATATTTTTAATAATTTGACACATAATGTAGTTATCAGATTCGATTGTATCCAAATTATTTTGATTTTGTTTTCATCCACATCGAGATCATCATAAGTCTAAGTAAAAAATATTTACTTTTTCTTAAGTAAAAGTAAGTCTAAATATTGAATTCGACAATAAAGAAACTATTTGAACTTGCCACAAATATTATACTAATTGAAATAAAAATTATATTTATATCACTGTTAGTAAAATGAGGGGGGCGGGGGCTTAAAACAAAAAAAATTCTCTATTTACAAAAATAAACAAACTAAACAAAAACGTTACAATAATGAATTTTAACTGTAAAGTAAAGAATAGATATGCGTACGTAGAAAAATATAATTTAAAAAGATAATAAAAAAGACATTGATTTACATTTAACGGGTTTGGACTTGTCTTGTTTATTCAAATATTCTAAGACCAAACCTGTTAACCTTTAGTCAATATTGACTAAAGACTAATAAAATGCATATTGTAATTATGGTTAGTCAAAAATTCGTTTCATATTACTTACATGTCAAATATAAAAGTTTTTGTCGCATAATTTTGCATATTTCGTTACTTTTTAGACAAACTTGCATATTTTAGGTTTAAGAACATATAATTGCATATTTTAGGTTTAAGAACATATAATTGCATATTTTGTTGATTTCGGGCCACTTGTACAGTGTGAGTTCAATTTCGAGTTTAGTAAAACTTGGTTTAATTTATAAACAACGAATGGATTAATATATAGTCCGAAACGTTGGCCAGCAGTTAATTTGTTTGATTTGCTTCCTCATTACACCCAATATTCGTCTAATTTATTATAAACAATGTTTAAAAGCGTAGGTTTTTAAATTATTTTAATACCAACCATACAAATTACTGTTTAATTTTACTAGTTTAGCAGTAATTTGTATGTTGGTATTAACAGTGGCGTAACTATAGCTTGGCAGGGTTGGCAAAATGCCACGGGCTCCGCGAGAGTCGGGGGCTCCGCCCGATAAGCCACAAACTCAGAAGTAACCTAACATTTTTAACAAAATTTAGTAAAAATTATAAATTTTATATAATAGGGTTCCCACTTGTATGGAAAAGTCAAGGAATTTAAAATTTTTAGCGATAATATGTCAGGGAAAAACATTTTTGTCAAGGAAATATTTTCAAATTAAATATTTTTAAATTGGAAGGTATAATACTGTAGAGTAACTTCTTAAGTGATTTATTAAAATTCAATTACAACGTGACGATTTTTACTGGGGGGGGGGGACATCCAATGAATTTGCCACGAGTCTCAGATGGTATAGTTACGCCACTGGGTGTTAAAATACTTTAAAAACACCTACGTTTTTAAACATCGTTTATAAATTAAACCAAGCTTTACTAAACTCGTAACATGACTACTAGAAAAAATTTGATTTAAAAAATTAAAACTTTTGCTTTAAGTTTCGTAATTGATGGAGTTTCTACTTTAGCTTTCGCAATTGCAAAAAATACTGTAATATGCTTCTCGGGAATAAAGTGACTTTTAACCTGAGGGTAATTGCTGCCTTCGGCTAAAGCCTCGTCCAAACAAACCTTGACCTTCTGGTCAAAAATTGGTCACTTTATCCTCTTGTTGCATAATGTACTATTTCGATTTTCCAAAGTTTATTCTTAATTTTTAATATTGTTTTTGTTTCTTCAATAAATGTTAAGTTACAACTTTCTTTATTTGTCATTTTAAGATTAAGCAAATTTTTTTTATAAATTTTGCATAATATTATCCTAATTTTTACTGCATATTATTCCGCATATTTTACTTTTTTTAGCGCATACGTATGCGCATATTTCATTGTTTTTTAGCGCATAAAGTTCTCAGTCCTGATTACTAAAAGGTTTATCATTTTTCTTAAAATTTACTTTACTTTACGGTTAAATTTATTTAATTAATTCAGCGGTTCCCAAATGGGGTTCCGCAAAAAAATCCAAGGGTTCCGCCGAAAAGAATTTCAAAATGGCGGAAAAATAAATTTTGCCGCTTAAAATATATTTTTTAACTTTTTCTATTCCATTCAATGGCAACCATTCATGGAATGCTAACGTCCAGTCAAATTTTCTGCTGTAGATTTCAAAAATTCAATTGAAATTAGGTGCAATTTCCAATTGGTAGGTAAATTTAAAGAGGTTCCGCTTGGCGTATTTTGGAATAAACTGCGCGAGAAATATCCGGAGTTGTCTAAACGTGCAAACCGTATTTTGCTACTATTTACGAGCACATACAAGTGTGAGACTGGATTCTCTTTATATTCAGGAACAAAAAAAAAGTATCGAAATCGACTTAACGCAGTTCCTGACACGAGAATCCAGCTTTTAGAAATCGGGATTTGTCAGAAATCCTCACCTACGATTTTAACTTTTTCCTATTGAAAATAGGTAAAAGGGCACTTTTCTAAGCATACTAAAACAAAAATTTTGTAGGATAATGCAAAAGTTTTCGAAAAAAATCGAATTAAAAATGTAAATTTTACATGTATTCACCTTTTAACACGGCTGCATGATTAGCTGTTGTTGAGTAAGGCAAAAAAATTTAAAAATATCCCTAAAAAATGACAGAACTCGCCAATAATACAACAACATTAAGAGTATATCAAAGCACACGTACCGTCAACAAAATGAAAAGCAGGGACTCGAACGTGCTAGTTACCGTCACGCATCGGGGTATATCATGTTACATCTCCCTGCTTTTCGTAATTTTAAAATGCCATTATTTCGACAACTATTGCATAATCCTAAAAAATTTTTGTGTTAATATACTCAGAAAATTGTCCTCTTTCCAATGGTCAATAGAAAAAAAGTTGAAATCGTGGGTGAGGATTTCTTTCAGTAACCCAGAAATCAAACCAAATATTAAAAGAATTTATTAGAAGAAAACAAAATGTCATACTTCTCACTAATAATAATTGTAATAATTTGTAATTCTGTAATACTTGTATTTACTTGTACTTTGTACATTCCTGTACTTGTATTTACTTGGTCACTGGGGGGGGGGGGTAGTGTGGGTACACAATCTTGTATGCAGTAAACAAATCGGCTTGGGGTTCCGCTAAATTTTTTACATCGCCCAAGGGTTCCGCGACTAAAACTAATTGGGAACCGCTGAATTAATTTATTTAAAATTCTATTTGTTATATTTATTTAAAAAAAAGTTTTATGATTAATACGATAAATTAAGAACTTAATTCGTAACTTACTTATAAGGAATTTTATTATTAGAATATTAAAAATAGTAGAATTTTATTTTTTACAATGGTTAAAATAATTTGACTTTTTAAATACAATGGAATTTAATTGCGTAACTGTTCAATCCTTTACATAATATTTCCAGCTTTGTCTGATGAGAATCCGAAATTTGAAATAACAATGTTTAAAGTTTAAACACAATGTAACAAACTATAATCATTCAATTAAAAAGTTTGTGTTCTTATACCATAAGTAAGTTAGAAATTGAATTTTTAATTTTAATTTAGAAAAAAGTTTGAATCTTATTATAAAGAATTTCTAGGAATTTATTGAGTAAACTCTAAACTGTACACAGGAATTGCTAATCGATTAAATCTTCGGCGAATTTGGGCTCTATTTTTTTTTTGTAAAATTTCAATATCAGCACAGAACATAATCGGACGAAAAGAGGGCCAATTCTGTGGTATAAATTTGTGTTTTAAAGCCTGATCGCAGCAACTACATTGCTATTATCTAAAGCCCAAGTGCAATATATGGGTTATATTAGAAAATGCATTATTTAAGGGCGCATAGAATTATGAATTTCAAGTGTAAATTATGCATATTAATAAAAAAATAACGTAATAATAACAGGACGAAGTCTTAGGGTCCTCTTATTATTTATTTTCTGGTAATATAGAGTAGGCTAGTCATGTGGGGTTTGGTACACATTTCCTTTGTAAGCTAAAGCCTAAAATTTATGTTTTCTTTGAACAACCCAATTATATGCTCTTCAATAAAGATCTGCACTTAGAGTGCGACTATTTTAGTGCTAGATGGTTTTATTGTTGAATTGGAAGTATCAGGTTTTGATACGTGGTAAAATTATGTGACAAAACCTAAAAAGTCTAAAGGTTGGTTTATATAGACAGCCAATGTAACGCAACGCCGATAATTCACGATACTAATTGTTACAAGCTAGACCAATCAGTATCGTGAATCATTGGCGTTCCGTTCACGTTGGCGTTGTGCGTAAACCAAGCTTAAATCGTTTGTATGTTATTTATGGAGCCGCATAAGGTCCGCACTATAAAATCATCAAAAATTAGACTTGATTACTATGAAAAATTTTAAATATTAAATGAACATCGTGTTTCAGTAGACTATAAAAATACTCGTAGGGGTTAACAATGCGCCAACATGGGATGTGTGCGCATCTGTTTTTCGATTTTCTCAACTGGGGTGTTATATATCTCTTAATCTTTAATTCATTACGGCGAACATGTGTCTACAAATTACAATAACAACACCGATCTTGCAACAGCACTCAGCAATAATTTGATGATGTTTTTTTAATAGAAAAACTAATTCGCTAGATGCAAGTAAAAATATCCACCGGAAATCGCATTTTCGGTAAAATGCTATGTTCGTACATTAATTATTAAAAGCTACTTCCTTTTACTCGTTTCGAAGAGTTTCTTTACGATGTATGAATTTTTAAAAACGAGGTTGGATTCTGCAGAAACCAATATTTAATGAGAACAATTTCTGGAATATACGGCCACCTTTTTTTTAAACGTGGGTTCGTTTACGCACCAATAAAATGCGCCATTTCCATATATCACATGTTCTACTCTGCTCATAAACAAACTATCAAATACGTCGTTATTAATTTTTCATTAGGTGAATTTTTTAACCACTTAGAAAATTTAAATGTATCACGAAAAAGCGTTGAGTTGAAGAAAATTGCCATTTGAAACAATCGAACGAGCGTTTGGGAGAAAACAAGTCCCTTTAGAAAAATTAACTAAAAGAACGATAGGAAAGTGCGGATAGGTTAAATTTTATTTTAGCTTTTTTTCTTTTAAGCTTGAATTTTTTAAAAGTCCACGTCATAGTAAAAAAATGTAAAAGGAAAGTTTCAAAATTTATAATGAAAAAAGTGCACAATTGTTTGAGAGTACTTTGTAAAAATATCGCATTCCATTCGTTCATCCCGAGTTATAATTATGTGAAGATTTTTTTAATACTGGAGGAACAGTAGAGTATTTAATTTAATACAAATATTTCGTAACTAAATTGTAACTTTGTTTCATTTTAAGCACAATATTAAATTCTTTGTCAAATTGGTATACATAGTTGAAAATTGCTAGAATGTTTATTTAAAAGTATTCATTTTGTTATAAGGTTTCAAAGTGATGATGAAACTAAAGGAGAATGATCCGACATGAAACGTAGAAATGAAACTTCTTGTTGACTGCATTCTAGCGGTTAACATTTAAATGTAAATATAACACCGCACTTAAATATTTCAAATGTTTCATTTCAATGTGATTACAAGTAGAAGCCTTCAATAAAGCTGAGTTTTCTTTGATCCTTCTCGCTCGTTTCCTATCTTAAAATTTTGCACCTTAACTATGGATATACCTACTAACTTGATTAAATTATGCTTTTATTTATCTTAAGTATAAACTGAAATCGATTGATGAACTACAGTATCATTAATCTTTTCGTAAAATTTGCATATTTGTGTGTTTTTGAGAAATTATTTTTTTCGTAGGTACCTAACTGTTTATTTTTGTTCTACTGAAAAAATCTTACCAAAATCCGTTCTCGAGTCATAGTTCTGCCGAGTGCGATAGTAGTAGTCAAATTGTGTAACTTACATAATTATTGTGAAAATTCAATCGAGACAATAAAATCCTATCCTAAATTCTAAAAAATTGCTGATTTCGAGCTTCCCGAAATATTGTTACAAGTCTTATAAAAATTATTTCGAAAAGTATCCTGGATAAAATTCTTATTTGCTTTACTTTTAGACGTTAATTAATCCTGCGAAGAGGAACCAGAAATTTAACATCCATGCAAACATTTGTTTTAGAGACGAAAAACTTCTATTGCCGTATACGTTATTCGGTGGATGAGTTTTAATTGCAAACAATATTTATGTGTAATATAATTAATACATGTTCACAGCGTGGTTTCAATGATTTTTCTTTTGCAGGGTATTTTAAGTCCCTTGATATTATTTGTGACCTTTAATTAAAATTATCTTTATTCAAATAACTTTCGACTTTCTCTTTAAATTTATATTTTAGGAAACAAAATATTTTATTACTTCTAATAATTTTTAAATATTACAATCAAAATTTTTAGTAAGTTTCATTAAATTCTGTAGTTGTTCTGCTTTTTAATATTTTTAGAGCTATACTATCCTATTAAATCAGTTTAATTATTCGTAATCTAATGCCATGATTATGCAATTATATTATTGGCATATGAAAACGATTTTGTGAGGAGCTTTGTTTGTACCCAGTACTCTGCATTTCCCATGTCAAAAACTTTTAAAATGCGATAGTTTATCGTCTCGTAAATTAATTACAGAAAATTTTCACATAAAATTACATAAAGGATATAAAAATAACTCTCGGTGATGCTCATAAAAATTTATGCGAGATATACCTTCCACCCTACGAAATAAATTTTTTCTTTTCTCTCGCATGACATTTAATTTATTGATAATATCGGTTTTTAACGACAAAACAGTTTTCTGATCTTATTTGGTTTCAAATTAAAATGTGTTGTAATATCGATAAGGTACATTTTCCTGGCACATATTTAGTTTGTTTTATGGAAGTAGATCGCTCGTGTAACCTAAGGACACTTACAGAAAATTAAGATCGTTGTAGTGTGCAAATTTAAAATTTCCCAACTTTATTCTGAATCTTTTGAAAATAAGAAAATCGGTTATACAAAAATAACAAAATTTTCTCGCTTGTTCAATATTGAAAGTTTTTATTCTTAAAAAAGTTTGTATTGTACTTGACATCGTTCGAAATTAAGTTAAAGCCTTTTTAAAAATAATTTATTTTAGATATGTGCTTAATTTTAAGAAAGTTATATCGTTATGAAAAGTTACAAAAGGACGATACAATTTGTTTTTTTTTTAATTAATTGCGTATTAAGATATATTATAATTTTACTTAAAATTTAATTCAACAATCAAAGAACTTGAGAGAAGCTTCCCATGTATCAATTTAGCAACAAAAAACAATAACTGCTTGGATAAGCTTTGAACCCTGTAAATTGAAATGTGCTAAAAAAGAATTCGAATTCATGTTGGTCGAAGACATACGTAGGCCCTTGTCTTAGCAATGGTGCTCACCACTGCACATGGTTTTAAAAAAGAATTGCGATTGGCGTTTTTATTTCATAAACATTGTACGTATAATAGTACCAAGTACTAAATACTAAAATTTGGGCCAAATGAAATCGCAAAATAATATTTTTAATTAATGCGAAAATTTAAATTAAGTCTTCAAGCTAGTACGGCGTTAGGATAGCCAAAAAGTTGTAGCTGTAAACATTTGTTACTAAATATTTTGTGTTTAAATACCGAATTCTTTATTTGATGAAATTATATCACAATATAATTACCGATCATAATATAAATATCATATTTGCCGAAAATGGTCGACACCTAGCTTCTATTTTATTTAGCAATGAAATTCTTATTTACAATGTTTTAAAGTAAACGAACTACACAAAATATTAAGATAATGAATTTTAACTGTTAAGTAATGAATACATACTTACATAGAAAAATAATAATAGTAATAATAAATACCGCACTATACATTTAAAAAATTCATTTTTTAGGTTTTTTTTCTATTATATAATTTTGTAATTATTTTTACGTTTGAAGAAAAAATAAAATTATTCAGAGCAAAAGTGCTTTTTGTAATTTATTGCCACCCTTACAGACTGATCGCAAGAAGTTCTACTACTGCTTCTTATAAAACAATAATATGATATTTGTTTTAATTTAGGTAAAATAAATGAAAAACTTAATTGAATTATTTGAATTTATAATGTAATTTGGTATATTTGAGTGCTTTTTCCTTCACTGCTCTTGTACATGTACTACTTTTTTAGTTAGAATGAACCTTATTTATTTAATTAAATTCTCATATTTAATAACAAATGAATGATTTCAAATTATTAATCTCTTTCAACATCGTTCAATAAACACATATAAACATAAATGCAATGTAGAATTGTCACTGGAATTAATAGACAGGCTTAACATGTTTAAATAACCAGATTTCACCACTTTTAATAGTAAGTATATTTTGTAACGAAAATGAGTGTCGAAAAGATGCTTTTTCGAACTGTATCTGGTAAAATATCGAATGATGTTTTCATTTGTTTATAAGAGAGGCGGGGGTCGGCTTCTTAGACTCTTAGAGCTTATTGAAAATTACGTAGGTTGAAGTATCACATAAAGTAAAAATTCACAAAAGAGCACTTTTTTATCAATATATAAGCAAGGTAAATTTTTACCATGCAGGAATAAATAAAAAAATTAAATTATAGAGAATTAAATGATCTTTTACTTACCTTTCAAGCAAATCACAAGAATAGTGCGTTGAAATTTGATTTTTACAAAGAGCAAAACATATTCGATTATTTGAAAATGTGAAAAATTAATTAATTTGAAGATTACTTCAAATGTTAGCAACATTTAACATCGGAGCTTAATTTTATTTTAAATTAGATTTTGTTGATTATAGCCTGTTGCTTTTGCAACAGCCCCTGTTATTTGGAATTTTTTTAAAATAAGTTTATCAGTCCCAGTACTATTCACTTTAATTTTTGTAACTTTTTTTAAGTGTTATTTTGGGCGAATTGTTCTAGTAAAATTATAAAAACTTGAATTTGACAAAATTTTTAAACGAAGCAAGTACCGTAGTAATGTATAAACTGAGAATATTTGCGTGGAGCTACTTTTACAGAATATTTCTACGAGCGAGACTAATTACTATATCGAAATAGCCAATGCAGTATTCGCATTACATTTTTACGGTTTTTGACTCTTTCAAAATTTACATATAATCCTCAAAATTGTACATTAATTTATACAAGTATAATTTTATGTTCTCAACCACCATAATTTCTTTAAGACATTTTTTTTATTTTCGGCTCCGGCTTCTCTCAATTTCGCCAATAAAACTTTACGATCGATTCTATGTACCAATTAAAGATGACCGTGTCGTATTGTTGAAACAAATAAAGTGTAAGGAACTAAACTAATTCTGGTATCGATCCAAAATGTAATGTTTGAACTTCTGGTTATTAATAAATTGACGATGTTATTTATAATTTTAAAATTTAGTGATTGTTGTAAAAAATAGAAAAAACATTTTCAATATAATTTAGAATACTACTCGTGCTTAAGGAAGTGAAGAAGATTTGGTCGGAACACTTTCAGAAATTGCTGTGTACAAACAGAACCGAAACAAGAGAGCAAATCGAATTACTCTCGACAGCGGATGAAGACAAAAACTACGAACCAGAGAAAGAAGAGATTATACAAACAATAAAAAGGCTTAAAAACAGTAGGGCACCGGGCAGCGACGAGATAATGGCGGAAATGTTGAAATACGGAGGCGAAGCATTACATAAAGAAATCAGCTTGCTGGTGAAAAGAATCTGGAACCAGGAGAAGATGCCAAAAACATGGAGCAGTGGAGTCATCATAACGTTGAGGAAGAAGGGAGACGCGGAAGTGTGCGACAATTACAGAGGGATAACACTCCTGAATGTGGCTTACAAAGTGTTATCCTCGATAATACAAAGCAATAATACAATTTTAGAAGAGGGAGGTCGACGGCTGGTGCAATACATACGCTGAAACAGATAATCGAGAAAAGCAGTGAATATGGAATGGTTAAGCACCTGCTCTTCGTGGATTTCAAGCAGGCTTTCGACAGAGTGAACAGGAGACAATTGCTGGAAGCCATGAAAGAACTGAGGGTGCCAACCAAGTTAATTAGATTAGTTAAGATGACATTAGAGAAAACGGCAGTTAAAATAAAAAGTCCAGCAGGAGAAACAGAAGAATTTGAAGTGAACTGCGGTGTTAGGCAAGGCGACGCCTTATCGGCCACACTGTTTAACATTGTACTAGAAAAAGTTATTAGAAAAGCTGGATGCTTGGGAACGATAATAAATAAAGTCAACCAAATAATTGCATACGCGGATGATATAGTGATAATATCAAGATCAGAAAGAGCACTGAAAGACACTTTCAACGCAATAAAAGGACCAGCCGAAGAGATGGGCCTCGCAGTAAACATATGCAAGACAAAATACATGAGGTGTCAGAGAACAAGCACAAATGGCAATATGCGGGAGCTAAGAATAAATGATTGTAGTTTCGAACAAGTAGCGAATTTTAGTTACCTCGGAGTTCAACTAAATAGCAATAACTGTAGAACATCAGAGGTTAGGTCAAAGATTCAAGCTGGAAACAGAGCGTACTTCGCAAACAGACAGATTTTAAGAGACAAACAAATAACAAGGCAAACTAAGATACAAATATACAAGTCCTTGATAAGACCGGTGGTGGCGTATTCGTCAGAAACAATGTGCCTGACTCAAAGAGATGAAGAGGTCCTTCGAGTCTTCGAAAGAAAAATTATGAGAATGATTTTGGGACCAAAGAGAGTGGAAGACGAATATAGAGCGAAGATGAACCATGAGATCCAGAAGGAGTTGAATGGCGAGGATATAGTAAGATTTATAAAAGCTCAAAGAGTGAAATGGTTGGGCCACGTCATGAGAAGTAGCGACGAGGAGATGATGAAGCGAGTGACGTTGTGGGAGCCTGACGGAGTCCGTCCCAGGGGAAGACCGAGATTGAGATGGTGGGATGGGGTGATGGAGGACCTGAGATTAATCGGCGTGACAGACTGGAGACAGGCCTACGACAATCGCACGAGATGGAGAACAATAGTCCAAGAGGCGAAGACACATCACAGATTGTGAAAAGTGGCAAGACATAAATTAGTTGAATTGTAATTTGAAGAGGGCTAATTCCCCTCCCAAAAAGGATTTTGTAAGTCTCAATAAGGACAGCTCAATTCGTAAAGAATGTAATGCAATAAATTATTATTATTATTACTCGTGCTTAAATTTTAGGTTTTATTTTACCAAACCTGATTTTTACAAAATGTTAGCAGTTATATATTATTAAAACAGTAGATAGGTAATATACCTGTAGGTATATTGAATCGAAAATAGTATATTAAACAACAAGTTTAGAAAAGTTAAGTTTTACTAAACGAATATAGCTTTTAAGTATGAGCGAGCACAGCGAGCGAGTAACTTAAAAGCTATATGAGTTTAGTAAAACTACTTTTCTTACGAGGTTTGTTTATACAATTTTTTCGTATTTTGTGAAAATCTAATTTAAAATATGAATTTAGACGTTTATGAGTAAATTTTTTTTGCGCGCGATCGGTCTAAATTTTTTCGTATGCCTTCTTACCGATAATTCACGGGGGGTGAGTACGAGGCGAGGGGGGCGAATTTTTTACTCAGTTTTTCGATATCTAGCGCCGTTCTTGAGTTATTGCTAATTCAAAAAGTTTCTAAATAGATATTTGTGTAAAATTTTCGTAATCTAGTAACCAGACACGGCGCCTTTATTTTTTTACATAACAACAGTTAATTTTTATTTTTTGATGCGAATTTTGTGTAAGTTACATAATATTAATTATAAAAGTGAGATTGTTAAGTTTTCTAGTTTGAATAATAATTTTGTACTTTTCATATACATAAATGTATAACAATGATTCCAATATTTAAATAAACAATCTTCTATCCAATAGTTTTTTATTGACAGTGACATTACTATGCAGTAAAGTGACATATCTATGTGCTAAAGTGCCACTTTATTAAATGATTTTGAATTTAATAAAACAGCACATTATTAGTCAAAATACGAAAAAATAGATGTAAAACATAACAGTGGAGTGACGTTAATTAGACAACATTTTGACGTTGGATTGACGTTTATGTTACGTGCATATCGAATGTGTATTTAAAACTTGCAATTTTAATCTATTATTGCAGTAGTGAAAATGTCGGAGTATTCGGTTCTATATAATTCCTCCCAGTACACCGACGATTATGTTCAAAAAGAAGTACTGTTCTTTACTTCGGTTATTTTGTATTCTGAATAGTATATTTTTAAAATCACCAAATAAAAATACATAATCGAAGAATTTGTATTCTATTCTGAGCAGCATTGTTAATTAATAAGGAATTTATAGATCATGAGCATTTCATTCGGGATATAATGTTCGGTTTCCTTTAGTATTCCCATAAGGAATCTGCTGTTTAATATTTTATTAGGATCCATACGTTTTAGTTCCCATGTTTCCTTCTAAATTATTTTGTACTGTACTTATATGTGAATTTAAAGTTTTATATTCATAACTTGCATCTTAAGCATTTATCTAATTACTTTTTTTTGTTACAGGTAAGCATTAATTTATTACTTTCGTTGATATCAAGATTTGGTAAGTAAACCACAGGAGGTATTCACTTAAAGTGCAGTTTCCCAATGTATGTAAATTTTATTGTGCGCCATCCATGCTTATGATGGCTTGCATTTCACCAAATTATTTCAACTCGAATTATTTGTGTAAGTACGTACACCTTGTTGAAGCTGTAGAATAATGCATATTCATGCAATCATCCTTTTTACCATTTGTCTTTTATATTGAAGTTGTTAAACTTTAAAATGCAAATAACGGTTGGCTGTAAAAAGTATATCGACAATTTACTGGAATGCAAATTTAAGTAATCAGTGTTGACGTTATCAAAATTTAAACAAAGTTGTTTCATTTTTAAGTCGTAGAGAAATCCCTTAATTTAGGGAAAAAATTCAAAATAATCGAAATGGTTGCTTCGTGCAACGCTTTTCTTAGCTTAACGAAAAGGACGACGCTTACAGAATAAAAATGTGGGATTATTTAATATCGGATGGCATTTTGATGCTGAAATTTAGGTTTCCAGTTTAAATTCTAATTTAAAAGTTGATTTGCGTATGAAAACCAGGATTTTATTGTTGAAAAAAATAGTGCAAAACGATTTAGAACCAGCTTCTATCAAAACGATTTTCACAACTCTTTTTCTGTTTTTTGCATGTTTGCACATTTATCTGCTTATTTTACACCGAATTGCATGGAGTGCGGTATGTACGAGCACACCTAAAATATACGTGTGGATTTTCACTTCTATTATGCACTTCAAAGCTGCATTGATTCGGACATGCTGCGCAAAAAACGAATGATTTATTTCTATTCGGTTTTTTCACGTTGAGTGCAAATCAGAACTACCTAAAAAGCCCAATGTGCATGTAAATCGAGTCGATTATTACGGTCATTGTGTTTCGTCAACCTGCTAAAAAACATTCATAAAAGTTAATTTAAATTTTTAGATTGTTTTTAATATTTATAAAGGTTTAATTTAACTTTCCTTTCATTTTCCCTTGAAATATGGAAATCGTGGAGATTAAAAGGAACAAAGAAAAATTTATAGTTAATAAAATTGTTTGAAAAATTACTTTTTGTTATTTACCTAGTCAGTTTTTATTATTTTATGTTGAAAACTACGTAATTTCCAACCACACAAATCGATTTTTAATTTTTAATTTTGTAATGTTTCTAAATGTCTTGTGCATAAATTTCCTCGAAAACGTTGCCGGAAGATATTTAGAAACTTTAAAAAAAGTTTTCATGTTTCGTTTCTAGGTCATGCACTTCTTGCAAAGCTTTAGATTTTGTTAAGAGATCGGCTTTTCTTTGTGAGTGTTGCTCTCGCAACATTTTCAGTTTAACTTTTTCTCTCTTCTAACTTTGTTAGTTTATGTTGAAGCTACCTCGAAAATTTTCCGAATAGTTAATAATCAAAATGGTTTATGTAACTTATGTTTTAAACTTGTAACGATTATAAATTTGAGCAGCGAAAGTTTTCAAAGAAGTTTTCCTTCGAACTTATTACATTTTGGATTAAAGTTTTTTCTTAAACGTTCAAAAATTGAACTTTCCATAACAAACTGAATAGATCATTATTTTCCTACTTTTTTTTCTTAACGTGAAACATGGTTCAATCAAAAGTTTTTATATGTCGAGTTGAAAATTTCCCAGATGATTAGTTTCGTGTGTTGAGTTAAAGATACCAAAAGAAATAATAATTGATTATTTAGTCGTAGCTAATCAAGAATCCATCAATTTTTTTATATTGCCAGAAATGTTCTTCAATATTTCTACAAGTTTCCAGTGCTCGGAATACGGTTTTTGTCTTTGCTAATTTGTTAAACTAACAAAGCCTACTCGTGAAAGCCAAATTTTTGATTTACGAATTAAGAGACATTAAATTTCTTCTCGCAATAAATTCTAAAATCAATACACGAGTAAAACTTATAATCTAAAGAAATCTAAACAAACCAGCGTTCCATATAAATTGGATTATTTGCTGATAACTTCATGAAAACAGGAATTGTTCATCTGAGTATGGTACAGCAATTCAATTGCAAACTAAAACTATGTGCTAAACCAGTCCTTTAGTTCTTTACGTTTGAATACCCACCAAAGAAGTCTAGTATTGTCCGTGTTCATTCATCAGACAAATTTTTCTGAACAACATTTTCCAGTACCCTGCAATCTTTGTAGTGCACATAAAGTAAGTTATAGGATTGAGGTTTTCGAGTTTACATGTATAAATTCAATTTTCATTCTACAAAAGAAAATTGTATGCAATGAAGTATCATTAAGCTGAATTGGTAATACACTTGACAGATTTTAAGAGCTACTTTCAGACAAATGTTTTGTATTATTTTTGTGTTTAATTTAAAATAATTTAAAAGCATCAATAAACTAAAGAAAATCTGGCGATATCAACTTATTTTTAAGTAAAAACTAGAAAATATATTTATAAGTATTATGAACGAACGTGGAGTTTTACCAGAATCGACCACAATCAGTAGCGTCGCATAAGGAAATCTCTATTTTAACCATCAATTTATTTTTATCGATTGAAAATCCCGCATTAGTAGCAGCTCGATAAGAAAAACAAAACTTGTGCAATTGTAACGTTTTTAAATATTATATATTTTTGTATTGTATTTACTATCACATTTATAATTAGAAGGTAAATTAACATTTTATAAAATAATTTCTTACAGTGTAAATTGTATTATATTACTTTCCATCAAATAAAATTAGGATCAGACGCTTATCAATTAAAATTCTATTTTAATATTTACATTGCAATGCAAAAACTTACAACGTTAAAGCTTAATAACCAATTATACACAAATTATCCAATTATGAATTAAATTGTATGTTTCTCTTTCTATACAGTTTTCTTGATTAATCTTTCTCCAATTACTACCAATTTAATTTTCCTGCTTCTAATTATTTTTAATAAAAAACTTGCAATTAAAAAAATCTTACAATTAACTAACAATTTATTCCAATTACTAATTATATTATTAAACTTTATTTATACATTCGTAAACAACTTTTAATTATGAAGTGTTCGTTGCTAGTTCTCTCTACCTCTCCTTAGCATTTGTAATATCAACTTACAGTTGACATCAAATTTAAACATAATAATAATAATAATAATTAAAAAAAACACAAGAAAGCACTTCCGAAAAATACAGCCTTTTACGCTTTCATCAGGTTAAGATCGGCCTGATAAAATAAAACACCGCAATAGTTATATTGAATTAGGATGCTAGATAAATTATTAACTCCCGGTAATTAGTATCCCAATCAGAAATATTCCAGCAACGACTCGCTGCATTCGAATTATGGTGCTATAGGCGTATGGTAAGGATTTAATGGATTTATCACGTAACAAACGATACAGTTCTTCAAAGAATGGGAAAAGATAAAGAAGTTCTCCAAACCGTTAAAGAAATAAAGATGAACGCATAATGAAAAACCATAAATACCACCTGTTACAGTTGATAATCCAGGGATAGGTTAATTGAAGGAAAGAGCTTGGCAGAAAAAGAAACTCGTAGCTGAAGAACTTGAGACAATGGGTTAGAATAACATCAGCAGGCATCTTCGGGGCAGCAGTCAATAAAGTTACGTGGGCCAGATTAATAGCCAACATCTAAAGAAGATATGGCACTATGAAGAATAATATGAAAGTAATATCCGATTTTTTGACTTGGTATTCGATCATATTTTCGATTATATTTATATTTTCTGTTGCAGTATTAATATTGTAGAATGGTAGCTTTTTTATGAATCTTGCCTAAAACAAGTGTAGTTTATTTAGTTGTTTGCGCCCTCTCTCGTCGTAGCGCACGCATGGGTTGGCGTATACTCACCACAAATACTTGTGGGCGGAGAAAAAAAAAAGTCGATTAAGTTATCAAGATCTGCTTCTCTCTTTGAATTGAAGGAAAGAGTAAGAAAGGACTGTAACCGATAAACAATGTAAACACTGAATACTGGAAAAACTACAAAAATTGGCATCACAACAAAATTGGTCGGCGCATAAAAATCTTAACAACAAAAACGCGGAAATCGTATTTTCAAGCTCTCATCGAAATTCAATGGTCAACCGCCGAAGAATAATCTGCCTGGTAAAACCTCTTCAGAATGATGCACAATACATTTCCCGTGGTTCGGAGCTCACGTTAAGTAATAGTAATGCGTTTAAACTGTTATCTAATCTAATTTTTTTATTAACAATTTTTAAATCCACTACAAAACCTTAAGATGGTCACGTAGGTGTTTCAAATAATAAAATGGGCGAAGCCAACTTTACGAAAACAGCCAACACAGTAATCACATTATAATTTTACGTTTTTTGATCCTTTTTATCAAATTTTAATAATTCAATATAAATAAACTTTCAAATTACACATCATTCGAACGCTTAATTTAAAGATCAAGCTTTAGAAATCCATGTCAATTCGCTTTCAAAAACCGCGGATACTTTTAGAAATTAAGTCCAGCAACTTACTTGGGTAAAGCATTGGTTGGCAGAATTCCATATGGCATCGCAATGGGTGCTTTCTATAAATCATCAAATTTTTAACTACTGTATAACAACTGCGCTCTACAAATTAATTTTTAATTAAGTAAACTGTAGTTACATAAAAATGGTAGTTTCTTGTGAAAGCGTCGGGTGAAGTTAACGTTGAATATATTTTCAAAAGCTATGCACCCAACTGCTTTATTGAACGAATAATGGAGATACCGTTCATTGACGTGAAGTCAGTACTAGACCCTAGAGTACATTTCGCCCTTTTCATACTTTCTTGGCATATTTTAGGTTAGAGACTTCAAGTGAAATTTTTAAAAATGTGATTTTTAATTTAAAGTAAACTTATTTTTTCTTTCACATTTCTCCATCATCTACTCATTAGGAAAAATTTTAGCATACATTTTTTTGAAGCGCTCCCGAACTTATTGTACCCATTAACTGCCGGTTAAGCACTGGAATGGCGGTATAGCAATATTACATGAACAGGAATTCAGGATTGGCAGAATACTAGAAAAAATTCGTATAAATACTAAATAGACAGCCATTTGTATAAAATTCACTTCTACTATAAATTTTTGTTACTTCCACAAATCACCAATATCACATCGATCAATTGCTACGCTTCAAAGGCAATTCTATTGGGAATTCGTTCACAACACAGCTTTTAGTTTAGTTAGTGACCATAAGCGCCACTTTTTTTTTCTGAAAACTCCATAAAACTACTCTACAATTCTTTAAAAAAAATTAAAAGATTGATCAATCAATGGTTGTTGTATTGGGAGAAATGTCATCAAACCAACCTAAGCAAAATTAATAATTTTTCCTAGGTTTCTTAATTTATGTTATTATAAGCGAAAAAATGTAACTAATAGCTTCTGCGTTTCTCGTATTTTGTCCTAGTCTCCAAGATTAAACCAATAATTAATCTTAGTTTAAATCAATGCTACTGCTTCTGTGACCGGATTAATAAAGACCGTAGAATAGGGAATGATAAATGAGTGGTCAAAACGCGAGTCGTTTTACTGTAATGTCAATTGTTCGTTGTTCCAAGTTTTACATTTTACACACCTATCCTCTTAGTTTGAAATATTACGTGTGTATATGCAAAGTGTATTCAAGTTTTTATTAAATTATTAAGGCCTATATAAATAATTTAACGTAATTTATACGCTCCCATAAAACCAAATTTAAATGTAAAATTTTTCTCTTCATGTAAAATTACACGCAAATTTTTATTGTTGTATTTTACATGATACTTTGTTTGTACGGTTAATTACTATGGTCGTTACTATTATATGTTGCATAAATTATATTGTTGTTGTATGTTTAGTTTGTAATGTTAACCGAACAAATTTGCTTTCAATTATTTTCTAGGAAATTCGTTAAAAACTATAAATTTTGGGAATTGAACCTTTAATGCTCAGAATTTAAATAATCGTTCGGCGTTGTTCGCCAAGTAAAAAAGTTCACTTTTTTGGGGATATCAATAATGATGATGATGAAGTCTAAATTAAAAGCCATCACCTGGATGATGGCAATCCAAATTTCAAAGGAATTAATTTAAATTCTGTATTGTACCTCGCGATATTTTGATTCAATTTAACTTGGCTGCTTTAATTAACTTTCCTTGAAAACAAATTCAAATTTTGTTTTATCAGTTTATTGTTGAAACCAAAAATAATTAAGTTTTTTTGTTGAACATCCCTTGTATCTCTTTTAATGTGTCGTATTGTTCAATTGTTAGATAAGGATGAAGAATAATCCCCGCGGCCCATACGTATTAGATTTTTGTTGTAATTATACATTTATTTACGTTAGCTTCCATACTGCATCGAAAGCAATTCAATACTTCCAATGCCATACTAATCAGATTTAGTTAATACTTGAAAAGGCTCAGGGTGGCTTTTTCTGGAATGGAGCCAGCAATCTACTGCTGCAAATCTCTAAATTACACATTCTCTCGCTGCAGTGTTCGGGATCAATGTCTTTCTGTTTTTTTAAAACTAGACTCAATTTAAATTTTTTTGCGTTATTGGTTAGGAGGAGAATTTAAAATTTTTATGAACTTCCACCGAGAAGCAAAAAATGTATTTAATGCTGGAACCGTGTATTCACATTAATCAACCGAAATATTATTTAGCCTGTAAAAATTACTGATTACACGGTAACAAAGAAGGACATAGGTAATGCGAAATTAAGAAAGATAAATGAGGGCAAAATTTTTATGAAATATTTTAGGTAAATTGTACAGCACGAAAATTAACATAATTAAATTTAGTTGCTTGTAAATTCCATAGTTGATCGCACCCCTTACCAACCTCTAATCAACTTTGTTCCTTGCATGAACTCGTCTTCATTACATTACATTGTAAGTATGAGTTATTACTTTTTGCTTTTACCACCATGTACACTTGAAATGCTAAATAATGATTAAAATGCTTTAGGGGCCATATTAATGTTCAGGATGAACCATATTTCATTTTTTGTTTTATTACCTTAGCTGCTACATTATTGTGACTTATGTTTGTGCTTAATTCAGCGAAAATCAAAAGAGAAATTACTTTTGTACACCTACACAAAAAATTTAATTGTAAGAGCTTTTAAACATTCAGATATCAGTCGCCTACAGGTAAAGCCTTCATTTCACATGTTTTTCTGAGCCAATAATCATATTATTTTCATACACCCTTATGAGATTTTGATAAAACTTCGCTAAAATAATAATATGTCAATTACCTGGTGTGTAAAACCAATGAAATCGGTCGTATGGTTTTTAAAATGCAAGCGACTGTAAAATTTTAAATCCGGTTTCGACGTCGGTTGTTAATTCGGAGTTTCCTGGTTGTGAAATTTTGCAGGTAAAAAAATGTATCTCGATTTTTCTAAATATTTTAACACTCAGGTGTTTTAGCCTCTAGAAGAAACTTATCACTTTAATCATGGTTACATTAAATTTAATTAATTGAAACCACATTGTTGTTTTTGTATCTCCAAAGCAATAGATTTTAGTCGTTTATGTGCTTTTGATTTTCAGTATTGTTTAGTATTCTTGGACGTGAAAAATTATAATACACATTTTAATCTACAACCAAGTTGCTTAGTTAACAAATTACTGAGATACTGTGGGGAATTTTTTACCCCCCGGACCTTTAATATTTCCTAGTAAGTTAATAATTGTGTAAATTCTTAGTCGCGCAGTATTCTGTGCCAATTTAAACCCGAGATTAACGAAGCGAAATTTAAACTCTGTTTATTAACAAATTTATGTGCTCATTATACAAGATTTTATTAATTAAATATTTATTAATTTTTTGATAAATTTCTGTCAATAAATAATTCCCTCTTGTTAAATGAATCCCAGAAGGTGATAAGTACAATAAGTACAAATATAATAAATTACTTTTAAATTTGAAATGAACTGTTTTTCTACGCGTCGTAATAAACTGTTGAGGTATTGCTCATGCAGGAAATTAATCTCTGTAAAAAATATCATCTGCAACAATCGAAAGACAGTTCACCAAAGTTCAATTTCGGCTAGATAAAATTTAATAAATTCATTTCTGTGTTATGACAGTGTTAACTACCCCAAACGCTATTCGTCCGTGCTCAAATTTGTTTTAGTGATTATTTAGTGTTAATGTCTCAATCAAATTAATTGATTTAAATAAATATAATTAAATAACTAGTAACCAAAATTGTCATATTTTGAGTTTTCTCTTCTATCGACGAATAAGGATTTTAATAATTATTAAGGTTTTATGAAGTTACCAAAATCAATCAGTACTATAAATTAACAAAAAAATTAAAATATATTCTTTTATAATTTAACATCATCTTTTATTGACTAAAAAATAATTTACAACAGTATTTTATAAAATATATAAAATATAATATTAAGTATAAAATAATGTACTTGTATTTCAGCACTAAATAAAGGTGGATGGTGTTTTGAAAAAGACTAAAGTTTAACTTTTCAGGATAAACTATTTAGTTGGAATCCATCTCTTGAAATATAAAAACTCACCCTGATTATAATTTATTTGCAAAAATTATTTAAAAAAAAAATAAAATTATTTTAAAAAATTTAATTAAACTGGCGTTTTAATCATGGGGTCTCGGGGTGGGGGGTGGGAGGGTCGAAAACTGTGAAGGTACTCCACGGATTTCCCGAACAATCATGAAAATTTTTTTTGTAAATAATAGAAAGTTTGGAAATCAATCAGGACTGTATTATTTGTTATTGTGTTATTTTAGGAAGCCTGTGCTTGGTTCTCTTAAAATTTGATGATGTGAAGTTTGGTCAACAATTCTTTACGCTATATGAAATTTCCTAATTATTATCCGAATGTAAACGAAGAGATTTAATTCAACAGATTTTAAGTATTTCTAATTGTTAATATTCGGACTTGACGTTCGAGAGAAATGCTAATTAGTTTAAAAGAACGGAAAGCTTCCGGCTACATAAACTTCATTATTCTTCGTAATATACCCGCATTAAAACATTATTTATGAATTACGAAGAAAAATAATTTTGATTTTTAAAATTTTCTTAAAACAATAATTTATAATGAATTATAAAAGACCAAGTGGTATTTTATGAAACTGAATTTAAAAGTGAAATTGTGTCCGTTATCCACGTTGCGTAATATGCAACATTAACATATACGCCATAAACTCCTTGTTGTCCACATCCTTTCCCCCAAATTACTATTCCTGCCACTGTAAATTTACCGTTAAAATTGCATACCATTGGAGATCCACCATCTTGCTATAATAAAAGTTAATCATAAATATTAGTAATACATTTACATTCCATGCTCAGCAAACAACAGCAGCATAATTTAATAAAGTAAATTTATTGCCATAAGTGTGTATAGGAGATTCCCGAGGCGAGCTTATCCTCGCAGGAGTAGGCATTCAATAATAATAAATTATTCATTTTTATTTAACGTATCACAACATTTTGATTAAAATAACAACTTTTAGCAAATTTACTTAATAAAAATTTTACTTTTTGTTGTTTCAGTAGCAAAAATGGTGAATAATTTACTTACTGTACAAGCATCCTTCGCCATTTCTCCTCCTGCACATATTTCGCCAAAAGGATCCAAGAATTTATTTACATTAGAACCTAAAAGTTGTAAACTGCTCATGGATGCATAACAAACATCACTTGGCACTATAGGAACTTGAACTTGTTTTTGTTTATATGTCGGTGTTTCGTCAGAGGCAAACGCCGTTTTACCCCATCCGGATACCCAGCATCTAAAAAGTTTCAAAATATCTTTTGAAAATCCTTCGCATTATCATTAGCTTACGTTTGTCCTACGAACGATTGTCCTTGTTGTGGTAAGCAAGCTGCATTTATGTACATTTGCGTAGTCGGAATAATTGGTTTCATTAAGCGAATCAAAGCTAGGTCGTTAAACAAATTTGCCGGATTGAAATTGGGATGAAGAAATATTCTGTCAACATCATAACGCACGCCTAATTGAGTGGAATTATTAACTCCTAAATACACACCAATTGTAATCGCATTTCCACTAAAAATAACTCGGTGAAGGAACAGATTTTATAAATTTCGATTTGAAATCTTTACGTGTTCTGGAAAACTTTATGGGCTGCTGTGAGAATATGATATTCGTCTAAAAGGACCCCTCCGCCTATAAAACCCGTTTGATTTACAATGTAGGCCTGCCACGGATATGATCCTGGAGTTGCATCACCATCGGCCGGGTTAATTGAATTCACGAATCTCAATCCACATTGATTTCCACCTGCTTTACCCGAACAAGGTATTTGTCCTGGCGGACAAAGTGGAACGTTATTCTGAAAGGTTATCGATTCAATCTTATTTGCTTTAATTGTTTTAGTTTCATTAAAGCTAATATTTATGAAGTAATAAGCGTTTTTTTTTTTTAAATACATATACACGCAATCGATATATCGTGGGCATACAGGTAAAAGTGACTAAGTCAAAAAATTGTGGAAATGAGTTAAAATGATTAAGTCCGTAAAAATGTAAGACACAGGTCTGAAAAAAACGTCTATGTTCTAATAACGTATTGAACATGTTTCATTATTCGAAAAAATGAATTAAAAATATTATAAAACTGATTTTTCGCAAAATGCGAAACATTCAATTTGATTTATCTCGAAATTCTATTTTTTGACTTGGTCACTTTTACCTGTATGCCCACGATATTTTTATTATAGAATTCAAAATTGTTTTAACTTACCGGAGTTGTAGCTCCTATAACCAGGCCATTGCCAGGATTGCACGTTCCAATCGGAATACAAACAAACCCTGGGGGTAATAATGCGGATTGAATAATTGAATCTAATGATGAAAACGAGTGCAATGGAAGCGAGGGAAAACCAGCAGCAGGAGGCACTTCTGGAAACCCCCGGTACGAGGAAGAAGGCTGGATTCTTGTATCATTTAATACAATTCCTTTCCAAGCGGCTTTATTAAAATTTATTTTAACGAATTCACATTTTAAGCACTTGCTCATTATTAGTAACATCAACAATTTCGGTAACATATTTGTTATTTAACAGCGCGCTCGCATTTGAAATTCTGATTGATGAAGAGGTGTGCGATTTAATTTTAATATGACGAACCCATGCAGGATTTTCCCTTTAAATTACTATGTCATTGAGTATTATCATTTTAACGAGAAAAATTGGTTTGGCCGCTTTTTGCCAAGGTTTATGAAAGATACAAAAATGATTATGGATGCGTAGAACCGTTACGGGAAGTGGTTACATTTTTAAATCGCTCCAACTTTTATTAAAATAATGCAATTGTATAGCTTACAATATTTAGTGACCTATAACTATTTAAATTATTGATGTTATTATAAAAATATTTAATTTTCTCTTTTTGATATTTACTCATTAATTTGAATGGGCTAATGTGGCATTATACGATATAAATACAGGAAACAGAGCGCGTTTGTTTATACAGGGTTGTCGTTTCTACATTTTGTGATTGCTATTTGTTATCCTTTTATTTTTTTGCTATCCGCAATGCGGTAAAACCGCAGCTAGCTCTCTGGTAATTATAAGTCTCTCGTTGACCGACGCTAATACAACAGCATCTATTTTTAATTTATAAAACGAAAATGTAACAACATTTTTTGTTCATAGGTAAAAGATACGTTTTTAGACTATTAAAAAATTTGGTTTAACTGTTTATCCATTTGTTTGCAGAAATGTTATTTCTATACTGCCTAGTGCGAAGGAGTGAAGGATTTCTATTTAATAAAATCAAGTTCAGAACATGCATACAAACTTCGGGTTTCGGAAATGGAAGAGTTTGGATTTTATGCAATATTTCCCAGTATTGCAGAAATTAATTGTGTTTAAAATAAAACTCTTATCGTGGTAGATATTCATCAACTTTGCACTATGAACTGAAGGAATAAATTAAAACTCGTAGCAGTCTGAAGGACACCTACATTTAAATCACACTATTATATAGATATTTAAAATCTTTGTTTAACAAATTATATTAATTAACCTTCGTATAATTTCTTGAATTTTGGGTTTATTATGCAAATGTTTGTTGGCAGCCTTGCATGAGGTTGCACACACCAACGGTCCATCCAGATTTGATTTCAGGGAAATTAATTAAGACTAAAATATATTTATGAACAAAATTTGGGTTCTTTTTTTACGGGAGGGGGGGGGGTAGTCTCTGAAAATTAACCAAAATTATGAAAACTATTGGTTTTAATGCTGTGATTTCTCCTCGTATAGCAACCCTTGTTACTAGCTATTTGGAATCGGCCAGTGCTCTTTCAGCAAAGGATTGAAGGATTTCAATCTTTCTGTTTCCTATACAGTATATTGGCGCCTGAAATGTAGGGGGCGGCAATATAAGTTTGCGACGGTCAGGGTAGGTCAGTTAGACAACCACCGTATGCAACGTGTATGCTATTCATCCGAGTGGGAGGCATGAAGCTGACATTTTTCAAGAGGTTCTTGCAAATTTATGTACTAAATTGTTTGTTGGCATTTTCGATATTTGATAAATACGATGTTCAAGTACTTTGAGTACAGATTATGTTTCAGTGTTTTACTGCTCATGTCGACATTGGGTTCAACGTTTGCTGGTCTGTTAGCTATCCAACTTTAGGTTTAGTCTAGCTGAGCTGTAATTTCTGTCAGTTCAAGTACCCACCAAGAAGTTCGAGTGCAAAATGAACGGAAGTTGTTGACGTATAGGAACAGCAACGAGGCCATAATAGACATCGAGATTGTTGTTTTCTATCTTTTTTTGCTTGATTTTGATGTGGGCATCAAAAAGTCTATTGCTGAGCATGTTTCTAATCAAACGGAACATTTTCAGACCTTGTATAGTCTTTAGATCATATTGTAGGCGTAGTTAAGTTAAGCGTATGATGGAAATCATTTTCACCAGCGTGGTAAGGGAGAGCACTTGATCGAAGCAGTTTCTGTTTTTTCTGAAGACCACCTGCCTCAGAGTAATATGAATACGTCGTCAGCATTCCACATACCAAGATAAGCTAACGAGTTTGACATAAAAATTACAACCGACAGCCAATTGCTTACATTAGGATGTCGAAGAAGTATTGACCACCATTTATCTTAGTCCAACGAATCTATTTAAGGCTGATTCTTTTGAATAAAAGTCTTTTCATAAGTTAAAGCTGACCAGTAGCAAGTGGTGCGAGAAGGGCTTGTAGGCAATAACAAGTCAACGATCACTTTTTTTAAGATCCCATATATTGATGTCAGTTTAAACCTCAGATTAAGCTAATTGGCGTTTGCACATACTAAAGATAGGTTTTAAGCGATCGTAAAAGGTTTGAAAACTATGAGACTGAGTTTTTCTTTTAAACACAATAATTAATGGGAGAGTTTCACTATTTTTTAAAATTTTTTTATTTGAAAATATTGATCAAACTAGAGCTATAGTTTTTTTTAAAAAATTTTTTGAATCCAATTAATATAAGAAAATTCAAATTGAAATTCAAAATTGTTAGGGCAGTGACGTCACTGGTCTAACTGGAGAGGGGACTGTTTGAAGCAATCGGTATGAAGTTTCATGGGTTGGTAAAGTAGGAATCGAATATCTAAAATAAATAATTTACCTCGAAAAGGTGAAACTTATGTTATTAAATCAAAATGGATAGTGCGGATAGGTAAAAGCAGACATAGACAATTTACCGATGATCGATTACGATATGGTAAATAATTACTAAAACATCTGGCAACATAGTAAAATTAAATTTATAAATTATCATAAAATTAAAATTTTTTTTTTAAATCTGGTGCTGGGCTTTGAGACCATATGCATATTACGATGTACCTCTAGCGTAAATTTAATAAAAACTGCTCTTTTTTTAAAAAGTTTTGACTCTGCTAGGTGATACATGGCTTCGTAACATGAGACTCTTATTTTTGACAAATTGAATAAAATAATTTGTTTGCCAATCGGAAGATAATTTTTAATGTTAAAATTCTTTTAATTTATTTGAAATAAATCATCACTTTTATTCAATCAACGATCATAAAATTTTCAAGAAAAAGGTGTTTCAAATTTGTCATACATTTAACCAATCATGAGTCACAATCTCATTTTTTCGAACTTTCATTATTCTGATATCAAATCGACGGCTTATCTACCGCGTCGCCACACTTGGTCGTTATAAATCGTAATTTTAATTTCCAATTTAATTTTTAAGTAAACTATTACTCCAACAATCCAAAATTAATCAATCCAAATTCGCAATAAAAAAACAATATTGCTCACCAAAATAATCTATAATCAAAAAATAAAGTTTCAAATTCTAAATCACAAAAAATTCAATCAATCTCCAGTTGCGGCCATATCCGACCAAAATACCAAAACTTAAAAACTTGCATTCGCAAAATAATATTTGCATCAAATTTTCATAAAATACAAAAAGTATTTTATGAGCGCAAACTTGCTCGTGCGGTCACTCTTGGCAAAAGGCTTCGAATTTCCTGTGATTGGTTCCCACCTAACAAATTCTACAAATTTATAATTTAATAATTAGTTCAAAAATTTCACCAAAATGCATAGGGTGGATCCGAATTACATTGAAACACCACAATATATATACTAGCATTTTTTTCTAAGTTTTATGTTTATATATTATTTCAAAGAATTTCTGATTAGTGAAACACTCCCATTGTGTACTGAAGGGTAGTTTATACCCATCAGTGTGAAATATATTTAGGGATGAGTACATAAGTAATTTTTTTAACTTAATAAATAAACAAATACAAAAATACATAATAAAAACGTGAAAGTATCATAAAATTAGTAATATAGTAGGTAATAATATAATTATAGATGCTTTTGAAATACTCAAAAATAAACGATTAAAGATGGGGTGCTATACTATTTTACATTCAAAAATTGAGAATACGTACAAATATAGCATATTAACTTTAAAGGTTAAATTGGGTATTAGTAAACTACAGGCAAATAGCAATTTAAAGTTTAAAAAATTATAAGAATCGGGTTACTCTGAGACAGACAGTTTCGCTAAAATAAAGATTAACGCATTTAAATGTCATTAGAAACAACGGATAAGTCTACTGTTGTAAAATACTGTTTTGGAATAATAAGAATAGAAAATGCAACTTACACCACTGGATGTAATTAATCTGTTTCGACTTACTAATTGGGGCCATGGGAATGGGAGATATTTTAGTTCTGATACTACTTCAACTGTTGAGATATAAGTTAGAGCTATAAATGCAAAATTGATTACACATTAACTCGGAAATCGCGTACCTGTTCATTTGATTAGTGGATTCTCGGTCGGCCCCCGTATCAACATTATTTGGTATGGGTATTATTTTTAATATTGAAATTAATAATTTAATCTATTATTTATATTGATGTATATTAGTCTTGAAAAATTGGAAAATTTCAAGTTCTGAAGCTAAAAGTTCTACTAGCAATATCGTTAAGTGCAGTTTATAGGTGATTTGAGACAGATCTCTCTGAAAGTTGTTTTAAAACAAATACATTATTTATATAAAAAGCAATACGTTAATCTATAGAATTGCCTGTAAAGCCGATTAGTGTAGCGAATGCACAGAGTGAGTAAATCGAATTGCTCTCTTAACGAACAGATGGACAATAATAATTGATTTTAAGTTGAAGACGTTTTCAGATGAATAAATTATGATATGAAATAATCCTATTAATGGAATAAACAATTAAACGCTCTCACAAAAGAGCAATAACAATGTTTAACTTCAAATTGTACAAAAACGACTTAGAAACAAAAGAAACTAATTTCAGTTAAATGCCAAATTTGGGGGAAATTAATTTGCATAGTTTTTAAGGCTATTAGAACTTTATTAGGAACCAAAATGCTTAAGAAACGTTTTAATTGGCTAACTTAATTTTCTCTTTCTTTTGATTTTTTTAAAAGTTTAACTTACAAGTTGAAATTTTTATCTCTGAAGCTTCTACAACTGATGTTTTTCTTTTCTCTCCTGAAAGTATAATATTAAATTGTCGTTTGACGTAACAATTACATTTTTCTGCTATGTTCTAAATAATAATTTTATTTTTTAAAAAACTGGAATGTTAAAAAACTCAATAATGCTGTTTGTTATATTATAGTAATTCTTTGAATCTCTATTGATTATTAAATTTGCAACCAACAGCAACCGGGATTGAATCTATAAATTTATAATAAGCCTTAATTTTTATATCTAATATCTCGAGATTGATTTAGGATGTAGAGTGGGATGAAATAATTAGATTTTATAAAAAGGGATTGCGTCTAAAATGATTTTGAAGGATGAAAGTGAAGATTAGAGAAATTATCCAATTTAAATAGCGTCTAACTAATTTTTCAATGCGTATCGAACGGTTTCGATGCTAGCATAAATATGTTGCATGTACCTTGCTAGAGTCCTACTTCCTAAATAGGTTTCACTACTTGTCAGGACTTTTTTATATTCGTATAGCACAATTTATTGTCAATGTGTTACGTATTATCCTTTCGTCCTTGATCGTATATTTTCGTTCAGCATCCCTATAACGGCGCCTGGACCACTCCTGCAGTACCTCGACGTCATCTGTACGTTATCCTGATTCCGGGCGTATTGTCGACATCGAAGTAAATTTAACGAAGTGTTGTCAATTTTCTCTAAACCTCGTGCTCCGCTATTTTATAAAATTTAATCAACTTAGTGAATATCGATACAGGGTGTTGATACGAATTTAAATAATAATCGAATGTAATTGTTGTGTAAAATGTAAAAAGTAACTTGCACGTGCTTTACTTGTTGTGAAATTCCGTGTTACATAAACGAAGTTGTCGTCGAGTTTTGCTCGATTACGAATCTTTTTTTTTTATTTGAACCCAAACCTTTTGTTCAATTCTATTTCGAGAATCTTTTTGCATTAGCAGAAAGGCCAGGGTATCTGGCGCCGTTAGAGTTATGATGGAAAATTCTAGCAATAGAGGAAGGATGACCTAATATATCATCGTGATGGAAACTTTCATTATACTAGGTGTTTGTTTTCTGTGTTACGAACTGTGCGAAATGTTTTTGCAGTGTAAGAATGTTAGAACGATCGAAAATATGTCCACCTCAACCAGGGCGGAACTGCATCAGGTGATTTACACTATCTCTGAACAGTCAGAAGAAGTCGAGATTAGCGAGTGTCCTGTATAAGTGGAGTAAATCACGGACGGCGGGCGTGTGACCGATGTAATCCTTGTGTTACTGTTGTAGAAAAGTGTCAAGTTCAGTTCTAAAAGAGATTAACGGCGACACGTATAGTTGCATGCTTTGGACTTTTGCTTTAACTTATATTTATGATATCTCCTGCTAAGACCGAGTTTCAACTTTATTTTTAAAGAGATAAAGTTTGGTGACACTAAGCTCAGGATATTAACAACATTTTAACTTGCGAAAAATATTTTTCGATATTTCTCGACTTGACAAAACTTTTAAAATTCTCATTTGCTTGAAAGGTTCTCTATCTAAAGTATTTGCATATTCTAAAGCTTTTTACAGGTTAAATTTTGACAGTTCTGGTTTTTATCTATTTCGTTTTTCCCACTCGCAGAAAGCATACAGCTTAACCGCAAATGCATGTGCTCATAGGTATTCGATTTTTATTTTTCCCATTTTGTTGCGGAGTACTTTTGCAAAATTCACTAAAGTTTCCTTTTCGTTTTGATTAAAAACTAGTTTTAAAATTGGGAGGATTTCTAAATTACAATAAAAGGTATTTGAACAAAAGTATAAATACTATTATACGTATACGAAAGTAGTAAGTGTGAAAGTTAAAAGGGAGAATCGTCACATAATGAAAAATTTTAAATGCAAACTCGATTAAAACTTGGATAAGAAAGTGTTTTACATTTAAGACGAATTTATACTTACTTACATTTTGAACATTTTAAGATTTTATTCGCTCTTACAAGTGTAAATTTGCTTAAAATTTTGATTCCAGCTATTCGTGCTTTCAGCATCAATTTCAGGTTTCAGAGTAGTGGCTGGTCGGTGCGGTTTTGAAACTGAAACTTATTAGAATTACGAGTGTATAGTGATGTACTTGTGGAGACGGAACTGTTACGGCCCATGTGAGGGTTAACCGCGCATTTTCGCTATTAAAATAGTACCCGGTACTATTTCGAAACACAGTACAATGAAATAAAAATGTTCTGGATAATCGCCAACTTTTGGTTAAAGAAGGTACCCTAAGTCGGAATTAACGCTTGAAAGGTTTCCTATAAAAAATCAATACAGTTGTTTATTCTGCTAAGAGTAAAATTTAAATATTTAAATAACAGATCGTATCACTTTTATATTACCAAAAAGAACTGATCAACCCAGAATTAATTTAAAGATAACTTTTCGAAATTTTACAAAAGTTTCAAACTTACATCGCTGAAAAAGTCGTGATTTATGTAAAAATAACATATCGATGTTTAAGACGACTTGGATTGTATGCGGATGCAAAGGGCATGAAATTTATTTACATCATGCAATGTAGTTTATATAGAGCATTCTTGGCCATTCTTCATATTTCTTTGAAGTGCAACAGCAAAAAGTTGATAATAAACGTGAGAATGTAGTACTGAACTTTCATTCGTTATTGAAGATATTTCAAATATACAACATATAGCATTTTTGAAAAAAATAATGTGATCCTGTTGTAACATCTTTTTTTTTATTTCTTGCGCAACTCATTATCAAGTAAGTAATTAACCAATACACACAGTATTGTGTCTAGAGGTCCACAGATGATGTAGTGCCGTCCGGTTTTTCATGTAAAAATAAATAAAAAGATGTGTTCAAATTTGTTACATACAAATAGCTTCCGTCATCAATTACGCTTGTCAAATTAAACAAATTACATTTAATTAAAACATTATTATTACCGTTGTATCTTAATAAATTAGTGGTAATATAATAATTAATAAATGTATTTTGATTTAATCTAACGAGCACAATTATATCAATAGCTATGTGCACAAAATTTGTATATACTTTTTGATTTTTTTATACTAAAAGCTGCAAGGTTACTATTTAAATAATTATTTATAACTTAAATAGTTTTTAATTGCGCCATATTTATAGCATTTTATAAAAAAAATACAAAAGACATTAAGAAATCAATTTAGAAACACGAAATTTACAAAATATACTAAAGCAATGTATGGTTGATAATGGGCTGCACAAAAAAAGTGTCAAATAACAAAGGATATCACTGAATACCTTACGGTAGTATTTTCGCAAATTTTTTAATAAATTTTTTTGTGTGCCGCAGCTCATTATTTAAATCTTAAATTTTAATAACATCGGATTAATTAGATCAACTAAATTTGAATTCGCTATCGAAGAAAGGCTTTTCAGATATTAAAAAATTCAAAACACTGTTTGAGTTACAGAACGAAAATTCTAGGTTCCAATCGCGGATTTTACTGATTTTTGTAACTCGACTTGTAACGTAAGTTTAAGTTGCAGAGAAAATGAAGTCAGATGAGGATCGATCCATTTGGGAAAATTGATCGTTAAATTTTTTGACAATCCAAGTTGCTATTTCTAATAAAATGAAAGCTTAATTATTGATAAATTGTCTAAGCAAAACAACTGAATTTAAATTTAATGACATGTAAATAAGTTATATCAGAAATAATTTGACTATGTCACATGGCATAAGCATATCGAATCCTTCGTAATGTACTGTAATGGGATGACTCTATGGCTTCGTGGTCAGATCGTTTAATTACTAACGAAGTATCTGGTTCTATCCCAGGCGAAGCACAAATATAATTTTAGTCGGCTGCACTGATTGAACTGCTGCGGTAACCTTTGGAATTGCCTGCCGGGTTTAAAAACAAGGAAGTTTAACTAAGAATTAAAAATGGTATAGTGGGTTTGATTTTCAGTTACTTTCGAAATGTACCTTAGTTCTGATTCTACCTTACAGTGACACAATTTATTATTATGCCCATTTATTATTATGCCATTATGGTCGATTACGAGAAAGTAAATTTTCAGCTAAATCTTAAGGAAGTACTGATTATTCTGGGCGCCAGATACAATTAATAAAATAAAAACAAGAAAAGTTGTTTTATCATATTAAAAATATCTTATATTAAATAAGTTTAAAAAAGAACAAGTTAAATAAACGTTAAATTATTTATTGATCGGGCTTTTGGCGAGATGTATCGCCATTATAATTCCGACGAAGGTGAAAGCTCAATCAATAATTAATTTATAATTTATTTAACTTGTTCTTTTTTAAACTTATTTAATAAAATGTATCACAAGTTAATCATTAATATATTTACATATTAAAAATAATTGGTAAAAGGAGGCTGACATTTTAAATTTCACAATTTGGAACACATAAACACACGGAACGTTAACTTATCTTATATGCAAATTCCAAAATCAACTTGCAAATTTAAAGAACATTTCTGCATAACAAAAAATTACAATTGGGTTGATGCTCTAATTAACCAAGAAAAGAATTTGAGGCACTCGCGTGACTCAACAACGCGTAAATAACGTTTAGAGTTGAACAATTTTTTGGTTTTTGTTTTTGTAAATGTTAAAGAGCTAATGTTGCAACTAATCGCATACAATTTCATAGCTTTCTATAGGTAGCTTTGAGGTCTTAATGTCAACATTTTTCTTGGGATTTACGCATTCAGAACTGTAGATTTTCCATACTCAATAGGGGACTTACTGTATCCTACGCTGAATACGATATATCCGCTACATATGAATATAACATATTATATATTGCAATATTTCACTCTTATAAATTGGTGTTGCACTTTTTTATTTTATTGTAAAATGAATCATGTTAAAATTTAATTGCAAAATAGAATACATTTTCAGTATCGACATCCATCAGCGCCTCTGATTCGTTGAATTTACTTTTAAAACTTAAATGAAAAATTTTTCTTCAGTTATTATAATATAATTTAATTCCATTTTCTTTCTTCTAATTAGTGTTTAATATTATAATTTCTAATTACCATAATTAAGTTACTAGATTACTTCCTAATTAAAATTTCAATTTGAAACTTTTTTTATAGCTTTTATATAAGACTTTAACAATCTTCTTAATTAAACCACTAACATTTGAATTATATATTAATTTTTTATTAATCATTTAATGTAATAATGTAATTTTTTATAGTTACAGCGTCAATAATAATAATAAGATATATCTTTATTAAGTTGTAAAATTATTTGAATAACTCTACTGTGCTCTCCATTATTTCTTTCTTATATATTTTTTCCACGGCAAGTTATTAGTTTCCGTATTTACCACTACATGAACCGCGAAATTCAAATCTAATAACAAAAAGACATATGTTTTTACACCTTCATTAAGGTAGAATATCGCGATAAAAAAACATCACAGTCTCTTTATCTTATTGACGCATCTTAAGAACCAAACTATGTTGCGAAAGCTGTAAAAAAAAAGTTCAGGTTAGAGTGTGGTCGGATTGTACAGGTTGTTCTGAAAATCTAGGGAAACTAGTTTTTATAATTTATTCAATTCAGTATTGTTTAAGGGCATCTTCAATTATTTTGGTTTAACTTTTTACTTCAAAAGATTCGTCACCATTTTTAATGATAGAAGTAATGAAAACTGGAAAGCCGTATAATTTTAATACTATGAATTTGAGAATATCAAAATATTAATTATATTTCATACAATTTAATATTATTAGGATGTTCCCGAAGGAAATTTGACTGTCAACCTATATTTACTTTAATCATTCACCGAGATATATATTTTTTTAAATATTGCTTACACCGTTGTCATATTGTATTAACTTGACATTTTAAATTATTTTTTTTTAATATTATTTTAGAAAATAAAATGAAAATTTGTTTTTTATGAATAGCTTAAATCTTGTGATAGTATGACATTATTTTTATTGCGTAGAGACAATAGTAATTTAAAATTTATTATATTTTATGCCACTAAAAGTTGTCAGGCGTAGCACAGCCAGCCGAAAGATTTAAGTCGCAATGGAGCGCCAATGAGCGCAAACCAATCTATTTTTTTTTAATAATATAATAATATCATTTATTTACGGATAAACCTTTTTACAATAAGCAGTACAGAAATTAATCAGAAATAAATTCACAGCAGTGCATTCGGCTCGACCAGGACCGGAACCGCAGTTTCCCGCTCACAAGACCGTCCTTGCATGCTTTACGCCACACTTGCTGGTTATTGTTATTGTTAAAAGTTTTTATTGAAACTAAATGAAATTTTAATTGTTTTTGTATATCAAATACATAATGGTTAAAGGAGAAAACCAAGTTTATTTTACAGATGAATCAACGGGGCATTATTTTTTTTAATTTTCATACAAAAGCGTAGTAATTTTTCGGTACGAATTTTATTCGCGAATATTAAGTAGAGCCAAGGGCTACAGAAAACTTGAAAAAAATTATATATAAAAAAGCTTTAGACCTATTTTATTCGTTTAGCACACCTTGAAATGTCGGTAAACGTAAGGATAATTCGCTAAGATTTAATTATTAGAATTTTGAACTTGGTTTATCAATTAAAAGTTTAAATATGTAAATATGTAAATCAGCATAGCACATTTAAAAATAAAAACTATTTCAGAATTCAAATCATTTAACTGTAAATTACTTTAACAGGCTTTACCAATAAATTGTTTGTTTATTCATAAATCGTTGACCAAATTTATAATTGGGAAATTCACACGTAAAATAAATAATTTGTCATAATTTAAATTTAAAATGAGCTACACAATAGAATGAAAAAAATAATAATTCAAATTCCTTAACCAAATGGGGAGGAAATATTTTTTGTTAATTTTTGTAAAGGAATTCTACTTCTCCGAGCAACTACTATCACAGTAGGTGATAACATTCCGACATAATATATGTATAACTCAGAATAAAGTCGCAAAAACAGAATTTATTGGTCAACAGTAAATGTCATAATAGGTGATCGATATTTTAACTGCTTCAATTATTGAGAATTATTGCTTTTAAAGTATGAATGATTTTCTAAAATTGCAATATTTTCTTCTTGCTCTATTCCATTAACTTCTCAAGTTGATAAAAGAAGTCAATTGGTTTTTGCAATTGCAACTTTAATTAACTCTTAAGTTGTACTAAATAAATAGAAACATTTTCAGTTTGCACTGAAAAAAAATCAGGTCAAACACAACGACGTTATATCAATGAAGCTTTTGCGATAATTTAAGTAAAATAAAAATTGTACTGAGATGGGTGACCGTTTTTATAGATAGGTTAGCGTGCAGAACCAATATGCATTTGGTACATTTGGAAATACAGGACAAAGAAGAAGAAGAAAATTGACTTTCGTTTCTCACCAGACAGAACTCGCAGAAGTTTTATTTACTTTTTTCATACTGGGAGAGAAGAAGTAAACTAATGGTGTTTACGTCGTTGAAATAAACAACAACCTCTTTAAAATCTTTTGTGAATTTTTTTTATTAGAAATATTTGGTTTCAATTTTGTAGGGTTTAATATTCCTCGAAACGCATGTCTCGTTGTGTGAAGTTCTTGTTTAGCAAATGGAAATTCTTTTGATATACTCCTACTTACTTCTCTGTCGCACAAGAGAATTATCGATTCTTGTTTACTGTTTTTCTGGCATCTTGTAGATTTTTTAAATTTATAAATATGCGTTGAAGAAAAGATGCTTGTGCAGCCCACATCATTTTGAGCAAAACAGCAAATCAAAGGAGCTTGGAGCTTTCAATCCATTAATTAAAATTGAATTTCCGAAAAACAATTATTATTTATAGGCATCGAAACTTTTTTAATTTAACAGAAGTTAAATTTTTTAAGTTGATTTCAGAATAAAATTTGCATATTGTTGTGCCGTAATATTTAAATTTAATTAACGAATCTTGATTGTTGTATTTTTTTCTGAGCTTTTAAGAGACGCTTGTTTTCACTAATTGAATTTTATATTGGGTTAAAAATAGCGTTAAAGTTTATCGATCAATACTTCCTACATGTGTTTCGATTATTGGAAAAGCTGCCATCAATCATCTATTTTTATAATTATTGTGGTTATAAAATTTTAATCTTTTTCGAGGATCAAACTTTTTTTATTAAACTTTGATGTGTTGAGCGTTGTTGTATAATTGATTGATTGCCAACAATAAAGGTGATTTAGTTTTTGTGTGGTTTGAAACACGTCGTAATAATTTGTCAACTTATCTTTCAATGATGTTTATGCTCTGAACAAGTAGGATAATGCTCCTCGATTGATATTTTCCTTTCATGTCGATTTTTCAGAATATTTTAAATTGCATTTAAATTTTGGTGTCGCCTTACTCACAATAGCGCTAACGCTGAAAAATTATAAAAGAAAATATCGGTTTACACTTGAAAGAGATTAATTTAAATTTTTTGCTATTTCAACCTGTCGTTTTTCATTTTATTTCATGAACTCAACCCGAATCGATCAATTTAAATATTCTTCTGTAAGTTCAACATCAAAGAAATTATATTGTATTATTGACCAAGCATTATGCAAACAGAAATTCCCAACTTTTCATAAAAGTTAAACAGACTACCGCTGTTTGGTCAACATCAAGCTTGTCTAATGCAATTTTAACCCTTCATAGTACTAAAAAATTACAACAAAGGTGAATATCCTAAAAATTAAAATTTGCTTTTAATGCTGAAAGCCACATCGATTTGCACCAACAAAATGCAATTTTGTGCAACACCCCTCCCCCCCTTACATAGTTAACCATTTCCTGAGTTTGCTGAAAAATGTATAACAAAGAAGACTTTTAAATAATCAACGTTCTCGAGTACAATTTTTTTTTTGTTAAATTGTTACCACTTTGAGCCTGAGTACGCTTCCAGCTGACTACATTAAAAAAAATGTATTTATCTAAATGTATCTTCGTTTACAATCGAATTTGGTTCATAAATTTAATTCAATAAAATGGGTGTATATTTATTTCTGTGTGGTATTTTTCGTTTGTATGCTTTTATGTGCTATAAATAAACTGATATTATTTAATTAAATTTCTGATGTAAATCGAATTGTAAGCGAAGTATTTTTACTAAAAATAAATAAATAAGTGAATGAATGTAAATCTTAAAAAAAGACGTAGCCAAGTGAAAGTATGTCTGACGGCATCCTGGCTACGAATTATATGCTTAGATACATACATATTTTCAAATTTGACTTTACTTTTATAAAACGTTGAATTATTTAATTGGACAATAATAATAATTAAATATTTAAAATTCATTATTTATTGGTTGATTAAGGACAACCCTTTAATCTTAAAAATTTAATTAGCTACAACTGACCAACGAACCAGTACCCACCACTGGTTAAATAAATGGTAAATCAAGTTACATGAGTTAGGGGATCATGTAGACTTATAGTTTAAATTGTAGTTATGACAGGTTTCAATAAAATACTGAAATATTAAAAGTTTCTTGAGACTATCCATATTTCCTCATCAGATGGTAAACACCAGCTATGGAGTTTAAATTTGAAAACCCTTCTTTTCCAATAGTTGTTCGGAATCGACATTAAATTTGGAAAGATAATATGTTACTCGACTTAACGTCTCGTAACATTATCTACACTGGCATTATCAATAATCTCCTCTATTCTCTTGATAATCAATATAATATTTAATTGTTTATTTAAACTTTTTTTTTTCTGTTAAAAACTGTAAAAACTGATAAAATGTTTACATTAAATATTTAAAAGTTGTGCATAAATGCAGTTATATTACATAATAAAACAAATATTTACCTGCTGCCGTTATGAAACAGATTTTCAAAATTTTTTACGTTACAAAAAAATGGCTTACTTGATAATTGATATTTATTGTTCAACATTTAGTAGTTTTGAAAATGGTGGTGGTGAAAGTGATGGACGAATTAGAGGTAAATTGTAATTTAAAAAAACTATTTATATTAAATTAAAATTGAACATGATTACGGGCAGTGGCGGAATTTGACTATTACAATATTTAAGATAACTAATAATAATAATTTCGATATAATAATACTTAATGGTGAGAAGTTAATGGTTGTCTACCATGATAAGAGTTATGGAAACTGTTAGAAATGTTTTGAAAACATCTATGGCACCGCCTTCCTCGTGATAAACTGCTTTATTTTAATGCAAAAATATAAAATATTAAGAGCATTAGAACCTAGATTAACTTTTAGATTTTTCGGCACCTTTTATATGTTATTAGTTAGTGTTACTAAATTTACGTAGTACTAATCATCAGAAACCAAAATGTGTTGAATAAAATAATTTGTTCAGAAATGTTTCTTTTTTACACAAAATTGCAAATACAAATAAATAATAAAATAAAATTAAAATTTAAATTAAGGCTAGGAATTTTTATTACTTACAATTATTCAAATTATTTAAACATTGAAATTATTGGAAAATATAAATTATTTGAATATTTTTTATAAAGTCTAGCAGTTTGGAAATCAAGAGTAAATCGACATATTACGGAGTAGGAAAATGCATTTAGATCTACGGACTATGCATCTAGCAAGTTTAGCACCCTACTACAATATTCAAATGTTCAAAGAACAATGAGTGCAAAGTGTAAACTTGATAAAACTTGGAGTTTCAATATTAGAATACTAAAAAAATTTCAATCTTAATATTTACTTCTTAAAATTATTGCGAATTATTTGAATATTCAATATTCAAATTACTCTAATATTCGGATTATTTGAGCATGTACATTATTCTAATAGTAGAATTATTCGAATATGATTCTCAGCTTTAAGTTAAATTCATAAATAGCCGAATTTGCATGTTGCCTCTGCTACCAGATATAATTGATTATAATAAAAATATCAAAATTTAAACTTATAATTTGCTAAGTCAACATTATTTTTTTATTTTATTATTCATATTATTCATTATTTGAAAATGGTTTTTCGAAGTTTCTGAACGATGTTTTGCCATTCTGTTTTATTTATAATCACATAATTTTGCTAGAATTTACTATTTATTTTAGAGTATGAAAAGTGTTGAGAAATCTAGAATTTAATCAAGGCCCGTATTGCCCTTAATATTTAATATTTTTGTTTTATTAAAACATTAAAACAGTTGTTCAATTAAATCTAATTAAATTATCAATTTAAATGATTTAATTATGTCCCTTGCATTTTTTTATTTACTTTGAAAAACATCAAATTTGTTGAAAAATAAAAGGTCAATTAAAATAAAATATCAATTAAGCTAAAAAATTTTAAAAGTTTTAGAGAAAGTTTATTTAGAAAAAAATTCGACGGTAGATAAAAAAGGAAGATAGAGCATCTCTACTGATGTCTCGCTGTGCAAATATCGCACGAGTTGGATAACTTGCTAAACTACCTACAAATTAATATATTTTATTCACAATCAGTTAGTAATCGACACATCCCTGACTTTTAAAAAGTTGGGAAGCAGTTTATTATTTACTTTCACTTGACAACCAATCAGAAAGCTATTTTGTTTTACTTCCCAACCTTAGGGCGGGAAGTGATCACTTCCCGACCTGCAATGTCGCATTGTCGGTAGGCAAGAAATGGAACTAACAAAAAATGTGCGTTAATAAAATGAAATTTAATGATCTTTAATTATTTACAAACTGATTGTGAATAAAATTGTATACATACCTCGGTGTCAAGCTTCATTCCAGCCTCGCGCATAGAGTTGACTTCGGCGCTTCGCGCCTCAGTCAACTAACTTAGCGCTCGGCTGTAATGAAGCATTTTCCACCTCGGCACGTAATATACTATTATTCACAATCAGTTAGTAATCGACACATCCCTGACTTTTAAAAAGTTGGGAAGCAGTTTATTATTTACTTTCACTTGACAACCAATCAGAAAGCTATTTTGTTTTACTTCCCAACCTTAGGGTGGGAAGTGGTCACTTCCCGACCTGCAATGTCGGTAGGCAAGAAATGTAACTAACAAAAAATATGCGTTTATAAAATTAAATTTGATGATGTTTAATTATTTACAAACTGATTGTGAATAAAATTGTATACATACCTCGGTGTCAAGCTTCATTCCAGTCTCGCGTTTACAGTTGACTTCGGCGCTTTGGGCCTCAGTCAACTAACTTAGCGCTCGGCTGTAATAAAGCATTTTCGACCTCGGCACGTAATATACTAATACTTTTTTTAATATTTAAATTCTAATCATACTTACTAAACCATTGCAATAGCGGAGGTGGAAAGGCCGCACACTTTGGCAATCTAGTTTTAAATTTAGTTTTAGAATATTTACAACCGTACTTGTTGACCCTGTTATTGGAGCAAAATATAAAAATTAAGAATTTATTGAAAATAGAAATGAGGAAAGTCTTTAAAGTAACGATGATAATCAAGACAACCGCAAGAAATTAAAGATAAAAATAAAATAGAATATTGATATTATTAGAAATACCGCAAGGATTATTGGAGTAATACTTAAAAATAACGATTCAAAAAATCCAATTAAGCATACCAGTTTCTCTTACTAAGGAAAATTTCGTAGAGAAAATGCACTTGAGTACATTTGAGTGTCCTTAAATTTAATACACGATGTGTGTTTTAGTCCAAAAATATTTATTGAGACTTTTAAATTTTAGACCTGCGAAAATGTCAAATTTCTAATTTAAACGGTGACAGTTTCTTCTCTTCATTATAAATTTTTGCTTGGTTGGCATTTTAATCGAGTTATTTTTTGAGTGTTGATGTATTTTGAAAGCTTGAATTTATTATTTCTCGTGGAACGTACATTTTTATTTCCGTGCTTTTTAATTTAGCAATCTAATTAAAGTAAGAATGGATTTGCACATTTTTATGAAGAAATATCTGATAGTCCGATAGTTTGATGAATAAACCATCTTTAGGTGGAGAGTAGTAGATTAACAAGAAATGGGTCGACCAACAACAGCTGTGAGTGACACACATAAATGGAAAATTGATAGAGTGACTTACCACACATCTTTGAATACCAACAGTGGAGAATCTGAATACTTTAAAAGAACTTTTTTTTTGCAAATTTAAATACTTGTTAAACGTGATGTAAAATACATTATTGAAAGCATTAAAAAGTCTTTCATCTTTTATACGAAAGAAAAATATAACGAAATTGATAAAAAGTTAACAAGTTAAAAATTCTTCAAGTTGTAAAACTAAATTGGTTAAAAGTGGATAGAACACGAATAAAAGTTTTTAATTGATTTTCTAGATTATTTAGGAGTTGGTAGGAAATTCTGACTTTTTTGTTAGATCGACTTTTTAACTTGATCCTCTTTTTTGGGTTTGATCGAGTAAAATCCTCTTATGTTTATGGCATACGTGTTTTTGAGTACAGATAATCTAATTTTATAAGAAAAATCCGTAATAGATTTTTATACGGTGAAGGCAAAAAGCTTGAATGCAATAGAACATTAAGAAGAAAAATTTGAATCGACACATGCGAGTAATCGAAAAGCATTGCGAGAACGAAAGTTACGTACTCTGAATGGTGCGTCGAGAGTTCTGCGTGTGAGTATAAAAGGCTCAACCCTCATATTTACATAGGTAAATCGGACAGGCTGTCATCGCACCCGGCTCATATGATTACTCACACTGCTTTTCGCCCACGGGAAATCTACCGTATAACCAAAGTTATATCCGTGCTAATGGACGAGGCGCAAATAGAGTGTGTTTAAAAATGTGAAGATCGTGACCGATTTAAGTATCTCACTTTTAACATCATTTTAGGGGTAGTTTTCGATTTGCATAAAATGAAATAAAACTAGAAAAGGAGATTCTTATTTGTTTAAAATTTGCCTCTTTCGTGCAGGAATTCTTGCTAGTGCCACAGATCGAACAAAAGTATTTTTCGTCTTTGTAAGAGATTTGCAAAAGCTTTAGTATACCATAAAATACAAAAGTTTTTTCCAGAGTCAGCTATAATACATCACGGCAAATAATGATTTGTGATTGTGAAATCTTAAAATTTATTACAAATGTCATTATTATTGCAGAGTATCTATCACCATTTCTTACGGTAGGTGAATACTAAAATATCGACCATGTTGATCGCTTTGCGAATTTATTAAATAAATCTGGAGATTCATCTACTGCAGAAGGTATCTTAGCATACAAAGTTGGGTTATTTCCTTCCTTCGAGCTGTCCGAGGATGTTTTGCTTTTTCAATTTACGAAAATAAATTGTTTACGATAAACCGAAAATTTTTAAGTTCCAGAATTATGCTGTGTATTTTGGGGATGGTACAGCATTTTAATAAATACTGCTAACAATTTAAGATGTCTCACCTTGCTTTTTTTCTATTTTCTTTCTATCTACAACGAACCCGCATAGGGGTTGAACTGTTTGTTCGGACTATGTCAACTTATCGATTATTCCTATTCGAGCTTAAACTTGGATATTTTTATTTACCTACAGAAAAATTCAGTGCCATACGTACGTAGTAAAAAAGTTTCTCCTATTAATAGAAACTACATCCCTGAATTGTTTGACCGAAATATTGAAACAAATGAATAGGAATAGGCTATCAAATCGATGATAACTTCAGGATCACTGTATGTTAATTCTTCTCAAGTTAACGTAAATTTTGTAACGTGTTATCCAAATTTTTTGCTTAGTTCTAAGCGATTTTTAATAGCTTTTAAATTTATTTTATTTGATTTATGCAACTATTATTTATCGGTAATCTCACTCGTTAAAGTCTTCGTAAAATAAAACTCATACTACCGCACTCGTTAAATTTAGTTATAATTTTTTTTATTCAACTCTAAGAATACATAACGAACTTTAAGTTTTTATGTTCTTCGCACTTTCGGCTCATTTATTAAAAACAATTATTTTTCTTAAACGTTAAGTTTAACCTTTAAATTTATTTTAGTACAATAAATGTAAAAAAGGGTTTTAAGAAGTAGGAAAAAAATAAAACTTTGAATTTTTAACATTTTTTACGCGTTATTTAATTTAAAACTCAAAATCTGTCGATTTTAGAAAAGTAGTTCTTCCTTACTAAAATTAAGCAATCAAATTTTCATAAGATTCTGACATAATTGAGAGCGGGGACCACTGTAATTTGTCTAGCAGCACAAAATAGCACCAAATTTACTGAATCACGAAATTATTGATGTCACGTAAAGTGCAACTCGGATCTGTTTTATTTTATAAAATACCATCGAAACACAAATATGAAACATCTAAATCAAATATAATAAATGCTATTATTTGAGATAGGTATTATTATAATAGTTAAACTATGATATTCAGATAACATAAACAGAACATTCACAAATAAAAGTTTGTTAATAAATCGTGAATAAAAAACAATTTATAAAATATTTTAATTTTAAATACTGTATCCAAAATTGAATAGTAATATTATATCAAATTTTACATAAACTAAGCAGAAACGTTAAAATAATAAAATTTTAAATGTAAAGTAAAGAATACATACGTTGAAAATTATTACTCGTAAACACAAAATGAAAAGACATTAATTTACTACATTTGACAGGTTAGGACTAAGAATATTCGAATAACAAGAAAAACTAATGTTACATTAAGAAACTTGATAAAATTTTAAATAAAAATTTTAGTGATGCGATGGTATGCTCTAGTATACTATTATTTTTGATCTTTAGTTACATATAACTAGGAATAATTAAAAACTAATAAGAAACAAGGAAATACATATTGCTATGCTCCCAACTTTGCAAATTTATTTGTATTTTCACTCTTATGAAAATAGTTGAGGTAACACAGATTATTATTTAGCTATGAGCTCTTGTAATTTTTAAAATCGTCAAATTAAATTAAAATGCTCAACTTTTCTTTTTAATCTGTGGCCTTGCAAGCGCACATGGTATTCCAGCTGGCGTCTGGTCAAACAAATTTGTTGCGATGTAATTTTAATGCTTCGATCAAATTATCACAAATTCTTCAACAATTCGCACTTCGCCACAATTAATTTAAACAAAAACAACTTTCTCAACTTAACTTATTTTATTAATTTTCAAATAATTAACAATTTTAAATTTTCTTGCGGGAATGATTTTCGTCCGCTTGTCTATTCGACGTGAAGGCCTGAGCTCAAGTCTTCTATTCTAGCCTCTCTCTTTTCTAGTTTTATTTTCTTCTCACCTTATTTACCGCTAAAACCATATCTACATTGCATTTTTAGAATAAATATTTTAATAATTTACAATAACAAAATTAAAACTTCAAAATAAGTTTACAAAATAAATGAAATTAATGTTGTTTTTGGTTTTCGATACACGACAATATATTCAAAACAATTGAAAAGGTAAAATACGGATTGAATATCTAAACGATACCGATGAAGGTTATAAATAAAAATATTCTAAAACGGCACTGTCGGTTTGAAAATATAAATTTATTTTTATGTTTATTTCTATTGTAATAATATTTTAGTTTAAATTATTACTAATTTAATTATTAAATAAATAAAATTACTAGAACGATAAATTATTTAATTTTCCAGTTAAAAATAGGATTTTAAAATTACACTGTAAAAAAATAAACGTTAAATGGAATAAACAGTAACATTCGAGTTTATAAAACGGATGATTCAACAATCACGATACTCAAACAGTCACAAAGACTCCAATTATCACATGCGATGGCTTTCCAAATTAAAATCACTTTTTAACCGATGCACAATTATTTCCGAAACTAGCTTTCCACAGGATTGTCTTGATAGGAATTGTCGAAAATTTGTGTTAATTTCAATAAAGACGCCTTCGCTATTATTGTAGCGGTACGTTGAGTTCGTCACCGAATTTTTAAGATGTCGAACTGTAACTAACTAAAGAAAACTTTAATATTCATCTTTATAAATTTTGCACATAGGGTGGTTTAATTAAAATTATATAATAATAATTTATTACGTAAATTTACAATTGACACCGACAATTATTAAAATTTGAAAAATATGTACTTCTGTCACAATACGTATCTAAATTTTTTTGAGAACTCTTTTTTAATTTTTTGTTGTACTCAAAGATGTGATTATCAATTATATTTGGGTTCTGGATATTACGGTTTTTTTTATTTTTTGAGGTACTTTGAGCTCTGCAATTTTCTAATGCTATTTATGGCTAAAAATTATATTATAAGAGAAAAAGCATCATGGGCGGGGCTAACCTTATGAAAAAGGACAATACAGTAGCTGCTTTCAATTTTTTAACGTTTTAGGGCCTTTTATCGGAATTTTTGAAATTTTATTATTTATATTACTTTGTAATTTACACCATAACTTACCATAATTTCATAGGAAAGTTTATTATTTTGTGAATACACTGGTATCTATTCCCCATTGCTTTAATCATTTGATGTTGTTAAATTGAGTTATAAATTATCTGCATGTGAATGGAGTAAATGATAATTATAATTTTAAATTCTTGGGTTTTAAAAGTTTTCGGGTCCTCACTCTGCACTTTACTAGGAAACTAAACAAATGCAAAACTTGGAATTTAACAAAAGGAACTCTAATTCGAGTGACGTTTTGATGTCGAATTAACTTTTCTTATATTGTGAAATTATTGAATTTTTTAAAAATTTTAATTAAATTTTTGCATTCTAAAAGTTTACCCATTAACTTAGTGAGGTACTAGGGGGTAACTGCAAACTGAAGGTTCCAGTCTATATTCTATAATCGACTTTAATAAAGTCTAAAGAAACTTTCATATTTTCAAAACAAATACATTTATAAGTCGCAGTAGTACGCATCGGGAGGTACGGAATGCCCTACAATACTTTAGTAATAAATAGTAGATTATATAATTAGGACGTTAAGCGATTAATGGGCAGTTTACGACAGAGTAAAATATAATGCTTTATCTGTTTCTAAAAAATTGACTAATTAATTGAATTTGTAAATATAACCAGGAAATATTGAAATTAACAGGATATTGTTATTAAAGACATATAATACAACATCATTATTGTGCAGGTGTCACAGATGATGATCATATAAACAATACATATAAGTGTGTTCTCGCGAAGGCATATTAAATCATAAGAATTGAAACAAATTGTTATTTTGAAGTGGTAAGTTATAGGCAACTTATACCTGACGTTAACGGAGAGTAATAGATAGCATTACGTGTTGGAAACAGATAAAGAATATTTAAATACTCGGAGAATAGATTTTCAACTACTTGAATACTTTTCCGTTTATTTAAATAACTTCAAGTATTGATTATTTAAATACTATTGCCCGTTACGAGTTGGCGCTTAAATTAATGAAAAAAATTAATTTAATTCTTGTTTCGTAAACATTTTTACATTATTTCGATAATTATATTATTTTAGTTTAAGTTTGGTTGGTAAATATAATTTCAAATGGAAAAAATAACTTCAGTCGATCTTTATTTGCACTCATTCTGCAAACATTTTGATTTGATTATATAAGACCTTTATCGAGAGTTGTTTTTACTCCTTGACAAATTCTGCTGTGTTTGTTTTTCTTTTGTGTACTTTACGCAAAATTTCCTTTTTTCAAAAGAAGTTATCAAAAATATTACGTATTGAAAAATAATTACGCTGTTTTTAGCAAATAAACAAACTTTTCCTTTCGTGGTAAAAGGCTAAAATCCTTTTGTGTGCACCGTAGCGAGATATTTTCGACCTTTGTTGATGAAGTGGATTGCTTCATAAAATATTTTGTAGTTTTACTTATAATATTGGAAATTGCTTTCGGGATTATGTTTCCACCTACAATAATTCGGCTTATGTTGCTAATAATACCTTTGGTTGTAATTTTTCTGTCATCTAGTTTAAGGTTTTCTTTTGCTGGAAACCACAACGGTATTAACTTTAAAACGTGGTATGAAAATACAACAACACAACAAAAGTACGATTAAGCATTTCCCAAGCTTGACGCTTTTTATTATAAAAATTGCTACTATCCGAAATAAGGTTGCAGCTCTTAATAACGACGTTAATTACTTCACTGTGTTGGATTTCAAAAGAGTAATTTTAACTTTAATAAACTTGATTCTTGATATTTTTACATCAGCTTTAATAAAACATTTTAGGTTAATTTTATGGGAATTGGTTTCTTTGAACTTGGAACTTTTGGTGGGAAAATTTTAAATTTTAAATGAATATTAATTATTATTACTTCCATTGTACTACAAAAATGGTACCAGATATTTCTTCGCAACGAGAACTAGAAGTAAAAAATTTTAGTTTTCAGTATTGGATGTTTTTTGATGCTATTAGATTTTCAGCTCTAATGATTATTACATTTCAATCGACTTTTTTTCCAAGGAGATATCAACGATATTGAGTATCGTACATCTCGCTCGTGGCGTTAAATTGCAATTCTATCTTCCTTCAAAGTTGAACTTCCGAAATTGATCGCTTGCCAACACAATTTAGCCGTAGGTGTTTTATTTACAATATTTGTCGAATTTTCTTTAAATGCGATTGAGACGATAAGATTATTTTAATAAATTGGTGATGATTTTTTGATCTTATTTGCCGTTAAGAAGTTCACGTCACGCAGATTCTCAAACTGCATATTTATAAAATGTACAAAATTGATTGCACACTCGCTAAGATCAATTACATGTAAACCTCGACATCTTAAAAATTCATAAGATATTCAAATATGTTATAATTTCGTGAATGTACATATTTTGTCATTCTAACGTAAGTTCAAGTTTTTCGAAAGATTTCGAAGTCGGACGCTTTTAAAATAATACGTTGACACCGGTTTGCTCGAGGAGAAACCAAGTCATGTGTGGTCACATCAGATTTTTTATGAGTTTATAAAAGAAAAATTTCTTATGTTATTTTTGCGGAGGCGAAGTTCGAGTGAAAATAAACCTTGTGTCAATATTGACAACAAAAGTTATTTGTAATTGAATTTGCGAATATATTTTCTCTAGTTACTTTTATATTTTGTTTGGGGATATGACAAACTAGATAATACCAAAATAATAATTGGATAACCACCTAAAAATTTCGTTTGAGATTTTTCGGACTAATAAGCCGCTTTGAAGTTTTTCGAAATAAAAATTTTAGTCGTATTGGAAAATAGTTTTTATCTATAAGGAAGCACTATCAATAAGTTAGTGATACCGCTTCAGTCGTTTAGTAGAAAAACCTTTATGTTTGCATAATTTTTCAACGGGAGTTTGTTTTGGGCTCTCTAAAAGCTTTCATTTTTTTAGTAATGAAATTTAGAAAGTAACTTGATTTTGTACAGATATACACAAAAAAATGCGTGTGCTTGAATGAAAATTTAAAAAATAGACCGAATTAAAGTTGCGTCTGGTGGTACCGCAGCGTTGCTTAAAATTGTGCGAAATGTATTTTAGCTGGATAATGTCATACTTTGTTTCATGTCTAATTGAGTTTTTTAATGTAAAAGTGTTGCTTTCATCTTCTTTATGGAACTTGAAAACACAATACGCAGTAATACAATATGCAATTTAGGATTAAAAGTCCGAAAAAGATTATATCGTGACGTGAATCCCTCATCGCGTTTCTGTTTTAAATATTCCTTCTTTATTCCAGATTCGTTTTCGCTCTTTAAAATTTGAACAATACTCTTACATTACCAGAACTGTCAAAATTCTGCAAGTTTAAGATGGATTTTTCTTTACCTCCGACTTAATTTCTTTACAGCTTAAAGCAATATTTTAAAATTAGTGTGAGAAAGTGATGGATTAATTAAGTGTTTAAAGTCACCGATGCTGCTATGGACTCGATAGAACGTTTAATGGGTGCAGCAAAGCCATTGCCTGCACTGGCAGCCGGCAATTCCTTACCCCAAAGAGCTTTAGTTCATGCAAGTTTAGCAACTACAGCTGCTGTAAGTCGTCGAGGAAGACACTTAACTGGAACTTTTTGTCTCACCGGAGACACCATGGAAGGAATAATTCAGTGCTTAGTGTTTTTGAAAGCATTTTCGGTAAGTGCCATTTGTAACTAACAAAATTTTTTTCTTAGAAAAGATCTCATTTTGTCGAGATACTTTTAGTGACAGTATGGTTGATTTTGAATTCATCTGTCTCCATCAGATGAACATTGTAAGAATAATGGGTCCTTTGGAACTTACCAATCTAGTCACGTCGCTTTTGAGGCACGTGAACTAAAATATAAGACTTTTCTTAGTATTGTGTATTCACTATCGATTTTTCCACACATTTAGTATTTTTTATGTGGGTCACGGTTGTGATCATCTCTGGAGATGTCGAATTTCTCTTTTAACTTCTTATACGATTTTCTATTAGAAACCTTTTAAAAATTTATTATTTTTATAAGGAAAGCAATAAAATGGTAAGAGGGCACCTCCTCTCTTTTCTATTATTACTGACGTAACATAAACGGCAATATTTCTCATCAAATGCAGAATTTTCTCTGTTTTTGACATTCTAACAAAAAACGGACATTTTACATACTTTTTCTCCGTTATTTGAAAGTAAAAAGACAGAAGAATAATGGCAAACATTTTCTACTTCAATGGAATGCCCTCTTTTACAGTCGGAGATATCACGATTGTTTTCTTTTATGTCCCTATTGGGAGTTGTGTTTTATAATACTCTTATAAGTTTATTAAAATTTTCAATTTGTTTATTAAAAGTAAAACATTTTTTTCCACAAAAACGGTTTTAACATTCTTTATGTTTTTCTTTTGTAATCCTGAGCTGAGCCGTTAAACATATTTTATGTTGCGTACAGCTTCTCTTTTAATATTGGTGCTTGTTTGACATGTAAACAACTACGTCGTCGAACATAGCAAAATATATTATGTTAAATTATAGATTTTATGTTTGATCTTGAAAATATTTAACGAATAATGCATAATTATGCTCATAGATAATCACAATGCGTGCGCATCCCCAAGAGACGTTATTAACATCTGAGGTTCGCACCCAAAACGGAGATTTTTTTCGATATGTGGCTACGTGAAATGAATTATAAATCAGCGACAACATCTAAAACGCTAGTTTTACATACATATTTTGCTTGTCGGCATAAATTCAATAAAATTCGATTACGTTAAATTTAAAGTGTTTTATGTTTACCTTCTCCACTTAACACTGATTTTATCGCCCAATTTTCATATGGTATACATAATTTTATAATTATTTTGTCACGTTATAAATTTTAATTTATTTAATTATGCGCATGTTATTCAGTATGCTCCCTTAAACTGTTTAAGGTAGGTATATTAAAGCTCGCGTTCAAAGGATGTCTATTACAATCAACCTGATCTGCATTATTGATGAAAGCGTAGGCATATTTCATGGCTTAATTTTGCTCTAAACAAGCGCCTTCGAATATTGCCAATTAATTTATAAATTATTGATGTAGGCACTAGAATATATCGATGGGTTACTCAATTTTTTATTATAATTGGGAGTTTTAGTTCGTAAACCAACATCATTTATAATTATCGCCGTGAAGAACTAAATTAATTGTTAAATAAACATAAATCGTCTACGTACGTCTAACAATATTTATTTGCAAAAAAAACATAAAATATTACTCGGGAGTAGTAACACGATAAATGACTTCCTCTATTCTCTTATGATGTACCTAATAGACTGTAATATTAAAGGTAATAATAATAATTAGTAGTCTTACCGATCAATTCTTCTAAGATCCACTGGTTGTAGGACTGTAACAGAGAATAATAATCGCAGTGGCCAGTGGGCAATGGCGAATAGTCGTATAGTGCTAACAACCCCAAGGCTATCAGTCAAAAGTGCTTTTATCTATTTTTTATCTAGTATAAAATTGGGGGTAGATAGGATTAAAAATAAACACTTTTTTACAAGATTTTTGAAACAAGAACAAAAGAGCGCCGTAGGCGGTTTTTAATTTAAAGCTTTATTTACCGGCTTAACTAACTTTCTTACTGCATAAAATTCTAGTGGCGAATCGGGAATATTTTACCACCCCTTGCCTATCCTCTAAGCAAAGGGACTTCGTAGGACATCAAACAGCCTAGGGATCATATTTATTTTTTCTATCGTTTTAGGCAGATGTCAGTTATTTGCACCACAGTTACAGAATTACGGCCCTTATTATATATTTAACTTTAAACCGCAAAAACTCAAAATCCGCTATTGTTCTCAGTTTTTATGAATAAGTTTTATACTATTAATAATTAGCTTTTGTGAAATAACTTCTCTGTTTTGGAGTTTTTTATTTTTCTTTATCACTGGGAACCTGTTTGTTTAACGTTAATTAAATTAGTTAAACTTGTAACTTCAGTTTCACCAGAATCACCAAAGAATTCGTTTTTTTTTACCTTTTTATCCTTACGACATTTTGATCGTCCTGTCTTGCAAACATATGGGTTTTTAATACTTTCCCTTATCATCTTATGTAAAGATTATTATATACAGTACCTTTAATGAGAACCTTGCTTGGTGGAGCTCGTGCATTTCCTGCAATATTATTTTCACTCTTTTTCTCCTGAACTATTTCGTAAAATCCAATGACCTTCCTTTTTAATAGAAAAACACTTAAAAATGAATTATTTTATTAATTATTTTTATGTTATTATATGGTATGTAATGTTAGAAATAAACAAACTAAACCAAAACGTTCAAGTAAAGAATTCTTTACTTTATGGTTAACATTAATTATTGTAACGCGTTTGTTTAGTTTATTTATTTTTTCCTTTTTAACTCTGGGAAATTTGGTTCCGAACAAATGGAAACCCAGAGAAGTCGAATGGCGTTTCTTCACGTGTGAACAGCTGCTTCAATAGCAGAAAAATTATACGTTTTTTGCATCGTATTGTGGCTTGTGCTGAAAAGTGGATACACTACGATAACCTGAAGCGAAGAAAATTATGGGGTAAAGCCTGACCATGCATCATCATCGACGGCAAAGCCGAATATTCATGGCTCTAAACCATGCTCTATGTGATCTGTATTTGGTGGGAGCTCCTCTCTCCAACTCCAATGAGCTCTAAACCCAATGAAACCATCACGGGAGATTGACTATAATTAATGCGTTTGATCCGAACGATAGAGCAGTACGAGGAGAGACACGACAAAATAAAGTAAAACAGCGAAAACTTATGTAAGTCTCTAATAGCATATTATGATTAATCATAGGTCGAAAATATTTTTGGCAATTTTCCACAGTCGCCAGAAAAAGTAAAAATTTTCGGATAATACTATTAGTATTTAAGTGAGGAGTTTCTTCTTTTTGTTTTCAATTTCTACATTTTCTTGGCAGTTCCCTTACAATTTCTGCAATTCCTAAATCTTGTACACCTATATTTCTATATTGTTTCCTCTTCGTGGTTAAGTAAATCATATAAGTATTTATAACATTATTTACTTGAGTTAAAATTTAAAAAATAAATAAAAACTCTACGGTGACGGGACAGTGCGGGCTTCAGGCCGCACAACTTCGTCAATCTTTATTTTGAGATTATGTTTTGTGGTTTATTAAAAGTTTATTATATTGAAAATCAAATGGTAATCTAAAACTTAAAATTGAGGAACTAGCATCGCACTCGCACGACAATAAACCGATAAATCGAAATAATAGTAAAACCGGTTGAATTTTTAAATACAAAAATGAAATAAATAATAAAATTGACTTTGCAAAAGAGAAAACGAATTGAGTAGGTATATGGAAAAAGATAAAAAGCAAAGGATTTTGATTTAAAAAGAAAAGATGTTCTCTATAAAGTGACCTGTTGGCAACCCTATTTCAAAAGCATTTATTTTTAAGACCCTGCATGTGTGGTTTATCGAAAAAGAAAAACCATCTTACATTCAGTTACAAACATGCAATGTGTTAGAAAAATCAAACCTTGCTCAATTTTGTGCTTAGTATGTTTTAAACATATGTGCATATCAAGAATATTATCGATATTGGAAAAAAGTGTTGATGAAAGGGAAGTTTTTGGAAGACGAGTCTATCCTGACGTCACCATCTGCTTAAGTTTTACGATTAGTTAAATAAACTTCTGCGCCACGGTTAGCAGAAGCTTTTCTATCCATTTCTGTGTTTATTTTTTAAACTAAAAACAGTTTTGTGATTTGTTTATTTTAGAAAAAGCATTTTTGATACTTTTAATATCTCCAATGGAATAATTCTATCTATTATTGAAAAGCTATCAATGTCAAGTTTGCTTAACATCCAAAATTGATGATACGAAAAAATTTGAACATATTTCTTTCAATGTCCCGGTTAGTTCATTTATGGTGCGGTTTTCCAAGTGATGAGTAAAATTGGCAGGCTAACATTTACCTTTCGCATTTTGATGTCGTGGTCGTTGAAAGCTTCAACAGATATACTAATTATTGACGGTAGCATCTCCTAATAGGCTGTTGAATTAATTAGGCGTTTATATTTGAATTGTACTAAATAATTTTAATTTCAACGTCTTTCAACTGGTTTATATGGATTTTGTCCGTCTACAAATTTTTCCCATAATTTGCCGCGCCACAACTCTTACATCGTATACAATTACCAATTTCTATTAAATTATATTTTCCGTTGAAAAATGAAATTCGATTCATTATTTCAGAATTCATTTATTTTCTCTAAATTGCAAGTTTATAGAAAACATGGCAAAAGAAATAATTTTCTCAAGATAATTACATTTGTTCGACTTTTCTGCTATTGGAAGTTAAATTTATTTTTAGATAGAATTCGTCAATATAAATTTAGATGAATGTCTGGATATTCAGGAATTGTGCAAGATTGCAAATTATTAACTACTTTCTCGTAGAACCTTCATTTTTCCAATTCTTGAACGATTGTGTAATATAGTTACGATGTCTTTTACTGATTTAAAACTTTTTACTGTGTCAGTAGAATTTTCAAGCACAAATACAGCCGTTCTTTTTAAGTTACACAATTTGATTTGTTTAGATTTGACATTATTCTGGAACTAAACATAGCAACCATGTCGTTTTCGTTTTCTGTCGATTCATATTAAACCGTTTGGATGTTCCATTCCAGTCAATTCGTGCATAATTGAAATCACTTATTTTAATTACAATTGTGGTTATTTAAAATAATTACATTTGAGCCTAATCTTTGCGATGACCGTTTACAGTTTACACCCTCATCAACTGCCTGACTTGACAACGCGAACCTAACCTCATCAGTTTCCAATCACCCTTAAATATCCCCTATCAATTTAAACAGATATTAGGGAATTTATCCGTAAGGGATGCGACTGATGAGATAAATTGCACGTAATTGTGCGGGCGTTGATACTATTCCAACTTTAAAATAAAAAGCAAGGGAGATATCTCGTAATTGAAGGAAATGCGCGGTAATCAAAAAGAAGCGTCGAGTTTTCTTTGACGGATATCTTCACTTGCTCATACAATTTTTTCAAGAAGAATCCAATTCAATATTGAGCAAGTAAAGTTCACTTAAAGTAAAATCCCATAGCTGACCACCACTGTCATCCATCAACTTGCTCTCCATCTTGTACACGATATTGTTCAGCTGACTGATAAAGATTGATGGATTTACGAATTTCCTTTATAAGTTTTTTTTAGCACACATCTGATAAGGCAAAATAGTTTAATTTCTGATTCGAAATAAAATACGATCGGTTTTAGTTTTTCGACGTTAATTAAACTTTCTCGATTTTTTCTATTGTCAGTTTCAGTATTCTCTATATATAAATTACTTGCGTGTCAATTAATTACAAACAAGGGAATCACAGAACTAAAACAACCGCAAAGCTAACATTTACAGTTTAGATAATAAGATAATAGATTTTATGCGCTTGACTTAAGTTTTGATAAATAACTAGAGAATCCTGTCTAAAAGTTGCTAATTAAACCAAATCTTTTGTCAGCTATATTTATGGCAGTTTAAGTTTCTCTACGGAAAATTCGGGGACTTATTAATGGTTGTTACATATGTATGACTTAAAGCCGGTTATTCCCTGAACAAAAAAGCTGGCTTTTGTTCGAAATACAAATTAAAATTTCACCATTCTAGATTGGTTTTTTCAACCTAACGTTGAATGTTTTAATAATAAATAATAATAATGTTAACTAAAAACACAAAACTAATAACTTTTTTGTTTCAGGTAAGATTTTAATATTTTTCTTGAAAAAACGACGAGATTGGTAAGTTATGACTGATGACTTTCATTTTAACTTGAGAATTCTTAAATCAGTTTTAAGAATTCAAAGAATATAATAATTTAGTTTTACAATTTGTAGTTTGTAAAGTTGTAGTTAGAAGTATTAACCTTTAGTTAGTGCCGTGGGGTCTGTCGGACCCCAACGTACCTAAAATATTTATGATGTATTTTGTTAATAATTTTTTTTGCGGATTGAATTCTCGAATAAAATATAACATATTTTAAGTGCGTTGAGGTCTAACAGACCCCAAGGCACCAACTAAAAGTTCACTTAAAGTTGAAGCTATCTTAGTAATCTCATATAATCTATAATGTATTTTCTCTACATTTTACAAAACTTGAACACATTTCAAATTTGGTAACTCACGATCGTAAACTTTTCTTGAAACGGACAAGAACGTGACATCTTATTCAAATTAATAATTTTACGAAACATTTAATTTAATGCATTTATGCATCCAAATTTAAACTTTGTACGTTTTATTTCACCTAAAAAATGCATCTATTTATTTATCGCAAATTGTAACATTTACAAATTTTAACAATTTTTAAAATTGTTTACATTTTTTGTAAGAATATTTAATTATTATAAACAGACAAATTCATATTGCACAAATGGAACATTTTTACAGTCGTAAACCAAGGTCTGAAATTCAACATTGAGAAAAGACACTATAATTAATTTAATTATACTATTTTATGGAACATAATATTATTATATGATACATTAATTATTATTTATAAGCAAACAACCCTACAATGCATAATCCTGTATAATATTATATTATCTCGAAAATTTTTAAATCAGTTTCAATAAATTTGTAGTTTTCAAAATTGTAATTAGAACTTGCACCTAAACTATTGTGTAATTTGTTGAATAAATTTTTATGCGGATTGAAATCTAATAATATACATCTTTTAGATGCGCTGGGATCTAACAAACCCCAATACTAACTAAAGGTTAATTCCAAGTTGAAGTAAATTAAAAAAAAATTAAAAATTTTCTATATTTTACTAAACACAAATACATCTACCAACTTCTAAATATACGAATAATTCGTAATTTCTCTATTATTGCACAATGCAATGATTTTATGGTCATAAACCAAGGTCTGAAATTCAACAGTGAGGAAAGACGTTATAATTAATTTCATCATACTATTTTATGAAACATAATATTATTACATTATACATAATTTAAGATTAATAATCAACAACCGTGTAAAGCATCATCCTGTATTTAAAGTATTTTCATAAAGTGAAAAAAACCCACGCTGTTCTATTTTTATTTTGAACAAATAACTTCTCATATCATAATTTTGAATTTATACCTTGATTTACTATTAATTTTTAATACTTTTATATCTAATAAGTAATAAATTAATTTATTTCTTCTATAAGTAAATTAATCAATTTTGAATTATAATCATTTTTTGTTTTAATTCTCATCTATATTCACTTTTCTTACTTTTTGGTTTCAAAAACTTTCAATTATTTTGTCATGCAAACTTTTGACAAAGTTTATTCCCCCCAAACTCCCGATGCGTCCTGTGCTACATATTGGTGTAAATATTTATTCTAAAAAGTTTAGAGGTTTTTTTTATTAACAGCATGCACTAAGGAGTAAGTTACTGATATATCTCCCAGTATCCAAGTAATTATGTTCAAAAGCAGTTGGGGGCATTTTTCACACGTTCATTTTGATCAGAACTGACACTAATAATAATCATATACTATTTAAATTTTTGTTATGATTTGAAATTATTAATATTATTTTTTGAAGTGCGGCGGTTCATCGCCTCATCTTTTTTCTTAGCAGCCTTCATTGATTATAAATATTTTTATTTTTACTTTTATAGATTTTAATTACAAAACAAAACACCGTATACTTAAATACAAAATAACTCTCTTAAATAAATAAATAAATCCGCTAAACAAATTCGATGTAATCTTTTTTACCCAAATTTTAAATTCGCGACTTTCTTATCCATCGCAATGATATAAAACTTCACTTATTTATTATTTATATTATTTAAATCTAAAATATTATTTTGCTACTACAAAATCATCATTCATCCTCTCTCTAACGTCGGTTTAACTTTGTCAAAAACTCAATCTCCAAATCTATACGCATACAAAAATTTAAATTTTTTTAAAATTAGTATTACTACTATTAAAAATATAACCTAATATAATCGTTTAAAAAATTTAAAAAGAATATGGGTACCGTGAAGGACTCAAATCACTAAATATTACTGAAGCACTCATAGTATACCTGACTATATCACTGCTAAATAATCTAATATTAATTATATTTTCAATTTCGTAGTGAAATAATTTTTTAGAATGGCTTTCACTCCTAAACTACTGAAAATAAAGAATATACACCGTTCCAGATTTTTTTATGGGAAATTTATTTGTTAACAAATGTTTTATCGTATTTGTTAATATTTTAATTAAAGTTTGTTCATTCTAATTTCTAAAACCCATTATAGCATAACATGAGTTGAATCTTAAGCTGTAAATATATAAATAAAAAAATAACTTTAAAAAAATGAAATTTTTAAGTATTTATATTCGAAGTGACTAGATGGCGCAGTGCGTCTCGACAGTTTAAACCCGAAGTAAACCAAACCAAGTTTAAAATTCCCATTAAAATCTCTAATGTTTACAAACATTAAAAGTATTAGGTGCATGGTGGTTTAAACTTTGTTCGGCTTAAATCTTGAGTTTAAACTGATATTGAAATACCGGCTCCTAAAGCAAGCGATGGGATTTGATTTTCGATTTCTTACATTTTTTGAATATTTTATTTTACGGAGTGCGGCACCCCAACACCCTACTCCTACCAGCCGCAACTAAAACGAGCAAAAAATGTTTAATGCAAACTATAGCCGTAAAAAGAAATCACCTGTGATCATAATAATACAAACTTTATTTTAAAGTCTTTTTCTCAAAAATTGTTTGCTATAGGAACAGGATAAAAAATAATCATTTCACCCAAAAATGCGTAGAATACTAGCAAATCTCCAGAATCAAGAAAATAATAAGTGGTTGACGTTGAAATCTATTGTATCTCATTCTCCCCTACCAATTATTGGAAATAATTTTTTTAAAGAGGCTTTATGTACGCAAATCAACAAAGAATTATAAATAAAATCTATTGTATTGACTCGATAAAAGAATATTCGTTCGACGACCTGTGGCATTTTTGCTTATATGAAAAGTTTTCGCAAGTTTTATTTTTTATATCTCTTTTACCTAGAGAAAGGTGGATCAATAATGTAATTTAGACAACTGGATATTAGAATAATGTTATTATTTTGAAAGCACTTTGAATACTTCCAGATCTTCCAAGCTTTTTTTTCAAAATATATTATTGTCTCATTTTTTATAAATAATTTAAAATTTTTTTACCAAAATGTTTTTTTAAATAATTTCATTGTACGATGTTTGTATTTTTATTTTCACTACCAGACATGCTCACGTCAAAAGCGGAAATTGCAATTTTATACAGACATCTTAACTGACACTTTCATACCATTCTGCTCAATTGTATCCTGAAAAGTGTCACGTTTTAAGTTATTTAACATTTTATTTTCAGTTTGCTTTCGTGCAAGGAAACCATTTCTAGATATTTGTTTTGTAACAGATTTCTTCGGTTCTTTGTTCGAACTCCTCAGTGCCCTTATTTACAGAGCATACAAATGAGGTACACGGAACATCGTGAAAATTAAAATTTTCTCAAAAATGTACTTACTTATTTACCACTAAAATTATATTACCGAACGAATTAAACAACAAATTTGCTATATTAAAGTAATATTTCAAAAAAAATACTCTTAATAAATTTCGACGAATTTCATTTGAATAATGATTATGTTAAACGGTGCAAATCTGTTTAAATTCGAATGTAATTTTTTGTATGAAAAGTAAATTGTGGTAGTCAGCTTTATATTTTTACATTTACTAGGCGTACGCAATTTAAATTTTCTGTAATTTACATATTTTTTTCCTAAATTTATTGGCCGAATTTATAAGATTTATTCTATATATGTATATATTTTAAAACGCGATACAAACTAATAATTTTCGAGCTTTCTGAATTTTTTGTGCGGCACAAATTAGGGTTGGAATCTTTTATGTGTTTGTTTAATAAATATGTGGTATGTAAATTACGATATTATTGGCCATTTTCACTTTACATCCCAATGCTCTCATATTAAGTAGATAACAGCCTTCGGTGTTTCAATTTCAATATTGAATATAAAAAATGTAGTAAGGCAATTTCTTTGACTGCATTTGGTGTTGAAAATTCTGTTTGTTAAATTTTTGAATTGTTAATGTGAAAATTCTCAACATAATCTCAAATGTGCGTTTGCATTCTAATTTAATTTTTTTGCTTCAGACATTTCGTGCAATCGAAGAATTCCACAGAATTAAAAAAAATATTTATTTAAATTGAACCCAATTGCACAAAAAGGAATATTTCTACTATCTCAACCAAAATTATATTCAAACTTCGCTGTTATCCTGGCAACTGTAGTAAATTTTACTCTAATCTAACCAAAAGAAATAAGAAGGAAAGGCCATTTAACATAATTTTATCAAAATGTAAATAATTTAGAGAAACTAAATTTATAGAATGGATTCAAATAAAATTAGCGAAAAAAATGCGTGCATTATTATTAAAGCGTTTTTGATTGGTTGGAATGGTAAAGTCTTCGTAAATTATTTGTTAGGGTCGATTGCAGTACCGTCGTTTAATGATTTACCAGACATTTAAATTGATAACAGAGCTTACCAGGAAAATAGTTTGATTTACAAGGAGCCTCTCTGTAGATTTTCCCAAAATTATGTTACGGAGTTCTAAGGACTCTCAAGGAAAAGGACAAAGAACAAACAAGGACTATATTATATATCGAGATTTGAAAGTATCCAACCATGTTTGTAGAGGGTTTCCAATTTACTGTGTTGGTTTATATTAAAGTTTCTGTTCTTTTACGACTATTGGTTCTGTACGTCAGGACACCTGGAAGCCTTCTCTATGGTATAGAATCTTTCAATAGAAACATTGTATATTCGCCCGCATGAACTATTTCTATAACTAAAACTACTATTAATTGGTTTTAAAGTAATACCATTACCGTATTAAAACTTTCTGTGTTGCAGTGTAAACTATTCCATCATTCTATTTACTCTTTTTCTCTATCCGTCTGACACGTAATGGTGACAGAAAGCTTTTCGAATTCACTTATTTAAATTTAAAATAAAATCATCAGGTGTAAGGATATTAGCGCTCCATTTTAAAATTTTCCACCGCTGTTGTTAATGTAAACAAACACAGATGTTCTAAATGTGTAAAAGCTTTAAACAGCAGGATCAGCATTAAAACTATTTTAAATTAAAAATGTTATTTTATTTTCAACATTTTCATATAGATTTTTTAAGTAATAAAATATTACATTATTATTCGTGTACTATAAGAGCTAAGCCTGACAAACAAATTTCTTTTTAGCACTTTTTTTAATTTTTACTAACTCATAAATTATCTATCGGCAATATTATTTTATGAATATAAATTGCGTAAAACGCACAATAATAATTGTTGTATCTTCGGGATAAATTGTAGGTTGTGTAACTTTGTAATTGTAAATAAAACGTAATATTTGTAACTCTACTTTATTTTCTCAATAATATATATCGATACGTTAACATCTAATATGTAGAATGTAATGCACATTTTATTACTGCGACTGCGCTCTTTAAACATTTACAATCCGTAACAATCCTCCCTCTGTAAGAAAATACAATCACTTGAAAATTGAAGAAAAAAAAAACAATGTATAAACATTTACAAATCTAAAAATGAAATCGATTGGGAGGTTTACGGGTACGTTCCGAACGTCGTAAGGTGCAAGCGTCACTTGGGATGGATGTTGATACCTGTTGGGGCAAATCTGGCAATTCCACCTCTGTACTATTACGCGCTATTTCGCGATTTGCACTTGACTGTACTGGAGTCGCCGCATCATGAGTATTATGATTTTGTAGTGCATTATGATCAAGCAATGTAGTGGAATCTCCCACAGGTACAATGGAGTTAAAATTTCGAGTAATTGTGATGGGAGTATTTTCTCCAATTGACCGAATCTGATTAAAGTGTCTTTTCCAGATTCGTCCGTCGTCTAATTTAATTAAGTAAATTAACTGACCTAGTCTTTTATGTACTCTACCGAATTCCCATTTATTTTCGTGAACGTACTCACGCGCTGTCACTCTTTCTCCCTTCTCTAATAGTTTAACCCTTTGTACGTTTTTAATCCCTTTAGCATTAAAATCCGGCTTGAGGAGATCTAGCCGGGAGCGTATTTCGCGGCCAAACATTCGGAAGGACGGACTTTCCTCTGTAATAGAATGTTGACTTTTTCGGTAGTGTAGCAAAAAATTTTGTAAATTTTTTTCTGTGTTCCTTTTGTCATTATTAAACATTGCCCGTAGGGCTTTTTTAAATGTTTGTACACACCGTTCGGCTAAACCGTTGGTTGCAGGGTGAAATGGGGGTGATAATTTATGAATTATTCCGTTTTCTGACAAGAAATTTTTAAATTCATAAGATGTAAATGTAGGACCATTGTCACTCACTAAAACCGAAGGTATTCCAAAAGTGCTAAATATTTTTCTTAACAACGGTATGGTGCTTCTTGCAGTCATGTTATTTACCGTATGTATCTCTGGCCATCGTGAATAAGAATCTACTAAAATGAAATAATAGCAGTTCATGAATGGACCAGCAAAATCAACATGTACTCTATCGAAGGGTTTAGTACTAGTTTCCCAAGGGTGAATTGGAACAATACTGGGACTGTTCCTGTATTTGTTGCACTGAACACAATTTTTTACTTCATTTTCTATATCTGAAGTAATACCTGGCCACCAACAGTAGCCCCTAGCAAGTTGCTTCATTTTGGTAATTCCCAGATGAGAAGTATGTAACTCCTTCAATACTCGATCGCGTAATGATTTTGGTATAATTGCCATTTGTGACCTGAACAAACAATCTTGTTGTAACGTAAATTCTGTTTGATCAATATTAAAACGATCACTTTTATTTATCCCCTTACCTTTGCGTAAACCGTAAATTAATTTTGAAAAACTTTTATCGCGTACTGTTTCCTTAGCTAATTCTTTAAGTGTAATTGGCAAGGTTTCAATTTGAAAAATCTCAAACGCATCGGGTTCATCGTAACGACCGATTTCATTTGAATTTGCAGGCAGTCTCGACATTGCATCTGCATTAGAATGTAATTTCGTATTTTTATATTTGATGTCATAGTGAAAACTTTGTAAGAACAACGCGTAGTGTTGCATTCGAGTTGTAGTGAGCAAATTGGAACTTTTTAAGGGTGAAAAAATATGCAACAAAGGTTTATGGTCTGTGTAAAGTAAGAACTTCCTACCAAAAAGAAAATAGTAAAATTTCTTTATCCCAAAAATAATACTGTATGCTTCCTTATCTATTTGAGCGTATCTTTGCTGTACGGTAGTAAGGGTTTGTGATGCAAATTGTATCGGTCTCTCCGTACCGTCTTCGTAAACATGGGAAAGTACTGCCCCCACAGCATATGGGCTTGCATCTGTAGCCAAAACTATCGGCAATTTTGGATCAAAATGTACCAATACTCTCTCGGAAAGTATTTCTTTTTTTACGGCTTCAAAAGCATTTTGACAATTTCTATCCCATGAAAATTGTACCCCGTCTTTAAGTAAATTGTATAGTGGGTGTAGGGTGCTACTTAAGTTCTGTAAGAATCTACCGTAATAGTTTATTAATCCCACAAAAGCCCGCACTTCAGATTTATTTGTGGGTATTTTCGCATTTTGCATCGCATCAATTTTTCTTTTACATTTATGAATTCCGTTTCGATCTATAATGTAACCGCAATATTCAATTTCATTTTGCATGAATTGGCATTTTTCGTAATTTACTCGAATGTTATAATCGGATAATCTACCTAAAACTAACTCTAACCTTTTGTAATGCGTATCGTCATTTGGTGCTGTGATTCTGATATCATCGATAAACACCGAAACGCCTTCAATATCTTTTAAAATGTTTTCTATTTCCCTCTGCCAAATTGCAGGTGCACTTGCTATTCCGTATAATAGCCTGGTGCTCTGATAAAGACCTTTGGGTGTATTTAATGTTAAGTATTTTCTATCCTCGGGTCGTACTTCAAGTTGTAGATAAGCCTGTTGCAAATCAAGCTTAGTAAATTTGTCTCCCCCTGCCATGGATGAGAACAAATTTTCGATAGAAGGTAGTGGGTGTTCGTCCACTATTAAGTTTTTGTTCAATGTGATTTTAAAGTCCCCGCAAATTCGAATTTTTCCATTGGATTTTAAAACCGGAACAATGGGTGTAGCCCACTCCGAACTAGGAACTTTTACCAAAATCCCTTCTTTTTCTAATAAATCTAGCTCATCTCCCACCTTTTGTAACAAAGCATAGGGAACCTTACGCGCTTTAAAGAAAATCGGTTGTACATTATCTTTAAATTTTAATCGAGCCTGCAGGTTTTTAATTTTTCCCATATCGTTTCTGAAAATAATAGGATATCTTTCCAACACTTTTTGTAATCTATTCTGTAATTCAACCTTGGAAATTTGTTCAAAAGTAATGTTTAATTGACGAATCCACTCGCGTCCCAAAATCGGACCTCGATCCGTATTAACAATATACAAATTTAAATCTTTTGATAAACCCCTGTAGAAGCATTGTACCTTAGAAAATCCTACCACACTTATTTCGCTCTTGCAATAGGTAATCAACTGAATAGTTGTATTTTTAATTTGTAAATTAGGAAACAATTTTTTGAATTGAAAATAACTCATGATACTGACGGCTGCACCACTGTCAATTTCGAAATTTATCTTACGATCGTGTACTTGAAGTGAAACTGTAAACTTACCCCTGTATTCAGAATGCTCTGTTTGAATTGAGAAAATTTCCTCTATCTGGTTTGTATTGGTAGTATCTTTCTTCATACACACCCTTGCCAAATGACCTTTGACCTTACATTTATTACAAAATACATTGGTTTTTGTGCACTTGTTTGCTAAATGTTGTGGCGAACCACATCTAAAACAGAATAAAGTTTTATTAATTGTCTTCCTATCTCTGTTGTACGTAGTCTTCGTATCTTGATTTCGGGTTGAAGTCGTAACCCTGTTTCGAAATCTTCCAGACTCCTTGAATCTCACGTCCTTTATATTGACACTGTTTACATTTGTATCGGTATTATGTAATTGGGCTGCATCTCTTGCGGACGTCTCCATACTGACCGCAATTTCCAACGCTTTTTCGATCGTCAGTTCACGATGTTCGAGAAGTCTTCCTTGAATATTTTGCGTACGCAGTCCGAAAACAAATTGATTGCGCAAGGCCTTTTTTAAATAACTACCGAATTTGCAGGTAGTTGCAAGACGTTGTAAAGCCGTCAAATACTCCTGGGCGCTTTCTCCTTCTCCTTGTTTTCTCTGCAAAAATCTGAAATTTTCAGCAATTTCCAACGGTTCCGGATTGTAATGAGTCTTCATCACTTTTACGATTTCCTCGTAAGTTTTAGAAACTGGATCATCAGGTGAAATCTTGTCACATAACAAATCGTACGATTCGGCTCCCATGTAGTGTAACAAATAATCTGCCCTTTTATCATTTGGAACTGCAAACACTCGAAACGCACTTTCCAATCGCATGAGCCATCTGTCAAACTTTGCAGATGGGTCGTATGTTTCAATCGAAAAAACTGTATGAATAGAATAATGTGCACCTCCAACCTGAGCTGCACCTGTAGCTGTTGCACCAGTTGTATTAGGCATCGTAAAAAAAAATTCGTAATTTGTAAATTTTGTGTACTTGCTTCGTAATTTTTGCCTGTATGGGTTTTTTTGTCCTCGTCGCCAACTGTTGTATCTTCGGGATAAATTGTAGGTTGTGTAACTTTGTAATTGTAAATAAAACGTAATATTTGTAACTCTACTTTATTTTCTCAATAATATATATCGATACGTTAACATCTAATATGTAGAATGTAATGCACATTTTATTACTGCGACTGCGCTCTTTAAACATTTACAATCCGTAACAATAATTGTTGTAATAAAATTTCACTATTAATTAAAAATTTAGTTCCAAAGTGATAGGTAATGAATTGAACAATTTTTACCGTAGTTTGGTTCCATGTTATGCTGTGGCTGATAGGTTGTACTGTGTATTTCGTACGGATTTATTTATACAGTAAAGAAAAACAAAATAAACTTTGATAGAAGACCAGACATTAAAATATTGCTGAGAAAGCGGTCATAGTTATTTTACATAGTAGATGTGGGTTTATACAACGTATTCATCACAAATACAATATGCAACCAAGATCATCATATCTAGAATATTATGCATGCATGTTTATATAAATGACGTTATAGTTGTTTTAATCTTATTCTCGCATTTACTCGCTCCATATATCTCAACGCAAAATGTTGATCCTGGTTCCTGGACATAATAAAAATACTTTAAAACTTTTAATTACCCTATGAGGAAGAAGAAATTTACCATCATCAATGCGAATGGTTGTGAATAGATTAACGAGCTTCTCATAGTAAACTTATTATAAAACTTTATAATTGGAAAGCGTCGAAGAACGGGCTTAACTTCTAGTATTGTATTAAATTGGAAAATTTTAAGAAGTTTAGGAGTGTTATTCTTGAAACCTTTGCTTAACGAAAATGCGTGCTTGTTCGTTCGTGACTGCATTACAATTAATACAATAATTTTCTTTCTTCCACTTAAGTCTCATGTTATTTCAATGGCTGCGAACTTAACTTGTTTGAAAAAATTTTTATATCTTTTTTTATAGTAAACGTGCCTTAAGTACAAAAAAGTGGTAAAATTTGAAACTTCCTTTCAAATTTAATTTTCCAAGTGATAGATGGCATTGTATGTCTCTACTTCATATTCCTACAGCGTAGGGGGATAAAGATTCATATTCATTTACTTAACCTAAAATTTCATTTAGACACGTGCATTCTTTTAGTTTGGTTATTTGGTAAGCACAACATTTATTTTAAAGTTTGGTTATTTTCTTGATTTTAAATTTTAAATTTTTTCAATTTCGTTTGGTATATTTGCTCTCACTTCTTGTTATTTTTACTGTTATACATGACTGATGATCAAAAATAATCATGAATTAAGGGTCTTTATATTATGTTACAGAGTTTTTTATTTTATAGAGTAATTTTTTCAGAATTCTATTTTCTTGTTTATTCTAATATTCTAAGTTCAATCCTGTTAAATGTGAATTATTGTCATTTTAGCGTTTTTTAAATATTATGTTTTCTTTGTAGTATGTATTCTGTACTTAACAGTTAAAAATTTTATTTTTTTAACATTTAATTATTATTTTACCTCAAAGTAGCTTGCACCATACAGTTTCATTAAAAAATAGTACCGAAAAAACAATGTAATTAGATATTTGTGAATTTATTATTTATAATACGATAATATTATAATATATTATAATACGATTTTAGTAAATTAATTACGTTAACTGCTACTATTAAACTCAATTTAGATAATTTTTTTATAGCGTTAAATTCAGCACAATTATGCTGTCTTATTTTTTTCATGTAAAGTTATTATCAATTTTTGCGATTAATACCCTTGTTATCTAATATACTAATTTATACAATTAGTATAATATAAAATGAACTTCGTTTGGTTAAATTTGTGATAGCTTAAAAGAACTTATGAATATCAGCAATCATATTTTTGAATGGCTGAAATATAAAGCTATTTTGGCAATTAATGCAGTGATCCCTTTAAACTGTTATATATTTTTTACTGTGTAGTATTATTTACTAAACAAGAATTTTGCGAAATATGGTCTTCAAGACGACAGTTTTGTTAATAATGAAAAATTGCAATTTTCTTTTGTAACTTTTAGTTTTCAGCATTTTGGAGAAGTAGGTGAATTCTCCAAGGTATAATCTACGTGTTAGTGTTATTGTAACCCAGCGGTAACACACTTTTTGCTGTTCACACACTGTTAGATTTTTATTATTCTCGAGACTGATTTGTAGCAGAAAATGTTGAATTTTTAATTAAAAAGAAAATTTTTACTGTTTATATTTGAATAAGTTACGTTTATGCAAGTTTGTTGTTCAACGGGGTAGGTACGAGTACATTTTGCAGTACTCTTACGAAATTATTTAATCAAAAATGAAAATTTTATACGACCTAGTTGTGAATGAATTTCTTGAGAGCAAAATACTAATCTCATTAGATCCCTCAAGTAATAGACTTTTTACTGCATAATTCCTATCTTTTTACTGCTTGAAAGTAGTACTCCCTTGTAATATCGTCTTTTAGCAAGAAATTTAATCGGATTTTTTTGTATTATTTAATAGGTTTCTCGTTTTCGACGTTTTATGGGGGTTGTTTGGTTATAACAGCAACATTGCGTATAAACTACACGCCTTTTTATATGTAAATAATTTTCATTTTTTTCGGATGCCACAATTCTTTTTATGTTTCGCGTTTATTTGCGAAGTTTGAAAATTAAAGATTTATCAAAGAACGTCAAATTTCGAGTCGATTCTGAAAAGAACAAATTTCCCAGCAGAAAAGAATTCGCGAGGGATTTCTTCATTTTGAAAACGTCTATTTAAGCCTCTTTGTTAGTCACTGTATTTGTCTCTTCTTATATTTTTACTTAAGAATTTTATTTTTACAAAATAAATTGTTAAGAAATTGAACTACTAAGTTTTTAAACGAATTTAAAAGGGAAATTTATGATTTCTGCCAACTCCGAATAAATGGTTAATTAAAACTTATGTACATAATTATCTACCGAGAAAATGACAGAATTTTCACCCAACATAGAAAATACTAAGTTTTAATATTTATTGCCAAATTTCTTTTCATTCCTTGAAACTCTTACCGACTTATTAAAACAATAAATTCGTATAACAAAAAATTTAATAATATTTTTACATGAGCAATTAATTTTCTATATTTTAATAATTTTAAGAGTATTTTTTTACATCTCTGCATATAAAGTAGCATAATAATTTTTTAGTTTTAAGTTTTAGTTCAGTAAACAATACAAAAAAAAACTTTAATTTTTAAATTGATCACATTCTTAAAATATATTTTATTGATTTTGACTAAAACAAATTTTTCTTCAAATTATTTTATCTAGAAATGTTTTCATTTGAAGTTCTGCTTTGAGAAAATATTTGATTTAATAATATTAAAATTAAATTAAATATTCTTGGGAAGGTTGTTTTAAATTCATTTTATAAAGAGGAGAAGATATTTGAACAGAAAAGTTATTGAAAATTACCAACCCAGTATTAACTTTCCTGTTAATAAAATTCCACAAGTTTGCTTTTCTATGCGATTTAGTAGCTTTCAACATAACAAAATTGTCATAATTGGATGGCTCATTATTTTAAAACATTTTCTTTATGAATGTTTGAAAATTTTTGTGAAGAGTAATTCCGATAGTTATTGGGTAGCTTAAATCTCCAAAGGATTGCGTTTGCTGGAGCTGATCCTGTCGTAATTCGAAATTATATCCTAATTTATCTTTTCTATTTAGTTCGTTCTAAATTTCGGTTTCATAAAATAGTAAGACTAGAAGTTAAATAAATTAGTCTGTTTTTCTAACAGTTGGAAGTGTGGTTAAAAAGTTGGCGAGAAGCTCGAAATAAAGAACTACAACTATCAACGCTTTTATTTTAGTTTTGATAATAGTATTTACTACTAGAATAATAATTAAAATTATCTCATGTAATCTGCAAAGGAGCTACAAAGTTCAATTACAACAAAGACTGGATGCAAGCGTAATAAATCAATTAGATACCTGCGAACGGATATAAAATTCGTTACAAACAGCAGTTTCTAATAATTAATTAAATTACATCGAACTTGTTACTCTAAATTACATCTGATATTTTACAAAGACCCACAAAGAAAGATATTTCACAAACCGCTCAGCCAAGTAATTAATTTATTTGTTTAAAAAGCAACCCAAAATACTTGCTCAAATAACAATAACTACATACGTGCTAAGGGTGGAACACATTTTCAAATTAAAATATTAGATTATAAAAATATGTAATTACTTGCAATATTAAGAATTCAACAAATAATCCTAATAAAAGACCAATTTTGACCAACTGACAGGCGTTTATGGAGATATCTTTTTATAAAAATTATTACTTTGATACATCTATTTTGAAAGCATTAAGCAAACTGCGAGAGGTTAATTAGATCAAATTTCTGTCGCTTTCCGATTCCTTATTGTAATTTTCTAAAAATTAATCCTCTGTAACAACTCACTTAATTTAATAGCTAAAAGAATATTAATGATGAAGAGGCTTAACAATTTTTAAGTTTTGTTTTACTTTGTATTATTTACAATCGATTTCTATTCATGCATATTCATTTTGTTTGGTATAATTGAAAATTGTTGCTTTTTAAATTTCCTGGATTAGGTTTATTTCAATAGAACTAGAATGAAATAATATGCAATCAATGGAAATTAGTTTGTGCCATCGAACGTGTTGTTAAAGCAAATAACTAAACTGTAGCATTAATTTACTTCTTTTTATATTAAATTTCATATTCACACAACGCTTTTTTACGTAAATTCTAAATCTTTTAATCTAAACATGAAGTAAGCATTATCCAGCAGACTTATGCGGGTGGTGTTTCTAAAAATGACGCATTTAGTACGTCGCGATGTCGTCGAAAAGGAATTTAAAAAGAAGAACAAAACGTCACGTTCAATATAAAATTTTTGATTGCACGTAGAAATATTGCATAGCCGTCGAGTGAATTAATAAATAATTTGAGTTGAATTTTGAATAACCCTTGTTAAATGGGCTGACATTTTGCTATTTATTATTTATCCTGCTTAGCGGTTAGCGAATATTGATAAAACTTTTTTTCGTGGTGGATTTTCATTTTAAAGCTCCATTCGCTACATTGTCCTATTTAAATTTAATCTTAACATTTTAACACGTAGAGCTTTGATATCTAGAATATGTGTGCTACAATGTTAATAAATTACAACAAACTAATTAGTTTGAATGATTGGCGTCCTTACGGATGACGGGTGTGTTTCTGTGCTATTGCGTAATTGGAAAGGTGAAAGTTTCGAGTGGTTTTCAGGATGTTTTGTTGTCAGCGCTACCAACTTGGAATATGTAATTAACTATCCGAGCTATATAAACAACTTTAGTAGTTCTTTAAAGTTGGGTTAATTATTTTTTCAATTTAATTAATTTATTTTGCTTTCTTTGGTACAAAAAGCTAGCTGGGTACTTTATTTAGCGCTTAAAAGTTGTTTATTTTAGGTAAATTTGACAGTAAGGAAAGGGTGGTTTTGATAGGAAATGCTGAGAGAGAGCAAACTCACGATTGTTTGCCGTTAAACTTGGTGGGTTTTCGATTAGTTAAAGTTGCGGTAACTACGTACCGATACCTTAATTGGAGTTTGTAAATTTTTTCGTGGTATAATTTGTAAGAACGGTGGTAGAAGATGTAAGAGAGGTAGAAGTTGATAAGAGTGGAAAGAGCATCCTTTAATAGGATAGTTCGGTATCTGGAAAATGTAGAGCATTCACCGACGATGTAAAGCCCTTGTTTGTAGTTTGAGATTGATGGGTCAACTCGGTTGCTTTTCAAGTTTCGTACAAGAACTCAAACACTTCAATATTGCCAGATAAAAAAAAAACAGACACGATAAATCACTTTGCATGTTCACAGTTCTTACACGAGAAACACCTTAAGGAAGGTTCGTGCATTATTCTAGCCTGCTTTATCCATTAATTGATTATCTATGAGGTTTGTGCAGACTGGTTATTGCTCGAAAGTGATGATGCAAATTCTCACTACCTTTTATCTTTGCTCTTCACTCAATCATTTACTTTTCTTACCTTTGATCTTTCACTTAAATTAGAACTAAGTTTACTTGTTGAATAAGACTTTTTATTACTATTTATATTTACTAGACGTGAAATAAAAACGACTTCACGTTAATTAAATTTTAATGATTTATTGGATTGGCGGTTACTTGAACTTCTAATTTTCTGTTAAATTAATTAATTCGAGCTTTGGTAAGAGAAAAGCACAAAATTTCCAAGTTACCTTCCAATTATTTTTTTTTTTCGCCGGAGAGTTTGTTGCCTAAAGCAGACGCTACCGTTTCAGTTAACTAAAATCTACTTCGCTTTTGTCGATGTCGCGAATGTCTTTTTTTTCAGTGTTTGTAAGTTTTGTTAAAGAACTGCTCGATGATCAAAATAACAATAGTCGCTATGTTTACTTTACTCTCCAGATATGAGAGAGAACGTAGAATATGACTTTGTGATTTTATTTTCAAAAGGAATTGTTGATGTAGACTAGAGCAATATGGATTGCAAGGCGATACCATCTATTTTCATGTTATTTATGTATAATGTTAGTAACTTCACCTTTATACATTAATAACAGATATTCTATGGCTTTACATTAAAGTTTGACTAGGTATTCTATTTTCTAACAATCAGTTTTTCTATTTAAACTATTTTTAGATAGACTGAAAATTAGGGAACGTGACGTAACTTTTTTATTAAATGAATAAAATGAAATAAACTCCTTGAAATTTGAACCCCGGTAAAATAAATGTCGCTTTATGAGATAAAACCAACTAAGAAACGTCTCGGACCTTTTAAAAGCTTAACTTCCCCTTTGCTCTTGTTCACAAAAGATTCAGGAAGTAAATAAATAAGAAGGAGCCTCTTAGATGGAACATTAGAGAACAAATGTCCTTACAGATAACAGATAATGTCGAACGCCAGTCTGTACTTGAATGACAAGTTGATGGTAACAATAGACACGAATTCGTATATTGAAACTTTGATTTTCTTGTTTGTTAATGCTCTAATTTTAAAGAATTTAATTTGGTGAACTCACAATTTAAATAAAAATTTAACCAAGCGGATGAACGAGAATTCATTTTTTATATTACAATTTTATCGGTGAATCAAAATTTGTATTTTATATTGTTTCTTTATTTGTCTTCGAGGTAAGCCAAAATTTTACCTGTAAACTGTTTTCTTGCTGAAGAGCAGAAAACTTCAGTGAAATTTGACTTCATTTGACTTCAGTCAAATAAATAGTTATTTGAAAAAAAAACACTTATAGAATGGCTTACAATTCCATTGAAGCCTAGATTGAAGGTTTTTGCTTCACCCACTAATAACCGAAGTTTTAGCCCTAATTTAACATCTTGCAACTTTGTGTCTTGTCGGTTTGAACTTTACCATTATTCGTCCTGGTCAAATATGGGTTATTAATTTGATGTGATGTAAACAATGGCATATTTCTCAAATTATTCTTTAAATTACTTATTAATTCAAAAAACAGTAAATCTATCACTAATTAAGTTGAGCGCAGCGAGATTTTATTTTGTACGGGTTTCATTTAAACAGTTTCTTTAGACGTATCGCTAGATTTTTAATTCGTCTTTGTAAAGCTTTGCATAAGTATTCGCACGAACGACGAAATTAAATAGGAAATAATAGAAGACTTAGAATACAGGCCTTTAACCTGTAATTAGAAAATTAGAAAATACGCAAAATAAAACGTAAATAAAACAGTAAAAATTAAACAAACTAAATAGAAACGTTACAATAATAAATTTTAATTGTAAAGTAAAGAATACATACGTAGAAATATATTATTTAAAAACAATAAAAACTACATTAATTTTATTGCTTTAACAAGTTAGGAGTTAGAATATTTGAATAAACGAATAAACCGAATAAATTATAATTACGTTATGAAATTGATAAAAAAAAATTTAAATTGAAAATTAAAAAAAGTAAACTAATTTTTGTAATTAAGAATACATAACAAATTATTTTTTATTTATTATTCATTTATTTTTTAAGTTTATTTCTATTAAAAAAGTAAAAGCGTACTGTGGAAGTTTACTATACTAAAAAGAACCTAACAGGTCTACTCTGGCGTGTATTTTTATTGTAGGGGGAGGGGGGGGGGGTAAATAGCAAAACTAATTTTTTATTTTGTAAATTCTTTTATTATAACATTTTTTTAATTTTAGAATTTGTATTTGCCGAGAAAATCTTTGTTTAAATTATCGATTATCGATAATCGCTTAAATCGATTAAATTGTATATCATAAAAGAAAAATTAATTATTAAATTGAGAGTGATTAGATTGTGTATAACTGAAAACAAAAAGATGAAAATAAATAATAAAATTATAAAAAGTAAGCTTTCTGAATCAGAATCTGAGTTAGAAGATAGAAAAGCAATTCGATATATTTTCGTGTTACCGACAGACTGATAGACAGCGGTTTATTTTATTTAAATACTGCTCTGCAAACTTGTCTTTGTATTTCTGGTTCATTTTAGTAGTTTTATTAATTAATTGTAGGAACAACATTTTAAGATGCTCAGGTATACGTTGTAGAGATTGAGATTCAAAACACTGTGAGTTTAACAGTGATTAAACTAATTTAATTGGCACAATTTATTGTGGTTTACTAAATGGAAATTGTAACTTTCAACATACAAATACACAATTGAATTCCCACGTAAAAATTTATAAGCTGGTGAACTTAAATAGCCTGGAGTGGAAGACGGTGCTTAAGTTGACTGGCGTTTCACCTGAAAGATGAAAATTGGTGATTTAGAATAAAGCAAGAGCGTCTGAGCCGACCTGACATGTTTTGGCAGGAAGAGTTTTAATTTGTACGATCAGTGATTTGTGTCGATTCAGGGCAGTATTTGTAATTGAAATGACAAATTCACCTTTGGATAAGGGAACATTTTTATCATGAAGCCCTATCGGTTAAGTATAAGTTCTTTTCATGTGCAAAATTATAATTAAAATTTTTTATTTCAACACACCAATTTGCTTTTTATTTAAATTATTAATATCGTCAGAACTCATTCCTCTTAACGATCTTATTCTTCCGACATTTGTGAGCTGGTCTTAGCCTTTTAAAGGCAAGTGTAAGATTATTATGATTATATAAAAGATTAATAGCCTGTTTACACTATAAAATTTTGCTTAAAATTTTTGTTAAAATTTCCATAAAATTCTTTAAAGTTTGTAGATTTGCAGGTTGGTGTTTACATCTTTATCACCAAACACACCATAAAACTTACTATATTTTATTGTAAACACAAATCTGCAAATCTACAAACTTTGTCTTTAATCTCTCTATGGAATTAAGGTCAGGCGGAGGAGACCGATGTAGTACTTTAGGGCATTTACTATATAACAAATACTCCTGAACTAAAGGCGATTTATGTTTAGGATCGTTACCCTAATAATTTTTTGGAAGGTTTTTTCTACGCCCATATTCGTAGTTTTTGCAACTAAAAAAATAATATGATGAATTCGGAGGAAATTTACGATATAAGTTTTCCTGCATAACAGGGCTGTTTGTACAAAGAACAACTCGAATCTTCAAAAAATACGATCGTACGAGAGAATCTACCTATCCTACACTGATTCACCTACATGAGTGTTGTTTTCATCAGCAAATACAAAATTCCTAATAAGTGTTCTAACTGACTTCTTCTTCTTCTTGATGTGCCATGTCCGGTTCCCCGGACGTTGGCGACTTCTCTCCTATGTCTGTGTTGTGCGTTTGAAGTATTATCACACACATAGGGGACCTACTGATTAACGCGGGCTCCGAACCGCGGGAAGTGTATACACTTCATCTCCAGAGAGGATGTACCAGGCAGATTACACCTCAGTGGTTTGCCATTGCCTTCCGAGGGGAGACGGTCAGAATAAAGTTTTACTGAGCCCGGAGTCGAACCAGGCATTCAGCATTAGCAGCAACGCACTTAACCGCTCTAGCTGACGACCGTCTCTGGTCCTGACTACCAAAGTCAATATTTATGTGGTGTAGATTTTCTAGAACAATTGGAAGCGACATGGAAAGGTCAACCTTTGAGTTTGATCATACCGCAGACGATTTCCAACGCTCACACTGAATCCAAGAATGTTTTACGATTTTTTGCTCCTTAAATTTTTATTATATTTTCCAAATCCTTCAAGTACTATTCTATCTCAAAAATGTAAACTAATGTTTTCTTATTTTGGATAAAAAGTGGATATCCGCCTTTAAAAGTACTTTGGAAACTTAAGTCTCATCGAGATGTTAATTTCTTTAACTAATTCCACAATAACTTAGTTGAAATAAATAATTTAGAAAAATAACAATGTTTACTTGGCAATTAAATTTAAATTATTTTAGTGTTTATTTTAAATTCTATTTTATAATGCTATTGTTATTTATTACCATACTCTTACTTGTAATTATTCTTCTTTCTATTATATAGAGGCACTGACAGCAATTTAGTACAGCAATTTCTTAAGGCTCCGGGTCGCACATCTTATCTTTATTATGAAATTTGCAAATGCACACTAATTAACGTAAATAATCGAGTGCATTATATTCATTTTATATTAAAGCAGTAGACTTGTGTTTGCTTTTATTTATACCGTCTGGAAGTTCGGCTAGTTTCAAATGTTTTGAAAGCGTTTTAAAATTAAAAAAGTCTTTAATTTATTTGCATAACTCTACGACTTAATTCTTACGGCTGGTTCCGCTGGGATTGACTTATTACTTCTAGTTTACTAACTTCTCACAGAATTTATATAATAGCAAACTTAGTATTTGGATAACCGATATTTACAAGAGAATTAATTTTTTCGACACAAACTGATTTTTCATTTTCTGGCGTGACAATTTTAATAACACTTTTCATAGTGCGATATTTGTGGCATCTTGTACTAAAACGTTGACAGCAAGAAGAAGGGTCGTTGTTGATGGTTGATTTATTTTCTTGGTGAAAAACGCGTTTTTAGCAAGCTTATAGTGAAACTCGGTATAGCCCATTTAAACATCATTGATACTTTTCTACTTTGCTTTAACGTATAACATTTTTCATTTGTGCGTCAAAATACTTCTTTTTTCAGTTTCGCTTTCAAAATTTGAAGTAGTTTTATCAATTCTTGTTTTTGTTGTAAGCTGACGTGATTGATTTTTGTAAAATCTGTAAACTTTTGGAGCAGATGTAAAACAAAGGAACTTTTTATCGCTCTTATATCATTTTTATTGTGCATAATTTTAACGTTTTGGAAATTTTTGAAGAAATAAAAATGGCATATTTTAGAGTTATTGCATGTAGAGTGATAAACTTTGATTTGAATAGATTTTTTATCGAAGGAATTGTGAAAATCTGTTTACGTGATTCGGGCGCCGAGAATTGCTTTCATCTAAAGTAGTAGAGAATCCTTTTTGTTAAATTACAGTATGTTTAAGAAAAACGTGGAACAATACTAAATTCGAAGTTAGACAAATATAAAGATGCGAATTTCTTAATTTTTTTATAATTCGGAGATTTAATTAATACAGCGAATTTAATATGATGGCATGTTTTCTCTGTGTAGTTTTATCGCCCGAATAAAAAACATTCGAAATTTAGATGTAGCTACGTAGATACTACTTGTATTTCTGCCTACTTTGATATTCAGGTCTCGGGATCAAGCTGCACTAAATGTAGAGCGGGCTCAAATCCCGTAGGATGGAAAAAGGTTTTATTATCTTCTAAATATTGGAGACTTCGGTGAAGGTAAGACCTTGAATGGTAATATTACATTAGATATTTTGCCATTAATAATTTTATTTTGAAAGATTATACGAAATCAATATTTGTTACTAAAATGTAATAATTTCCACTATCCTCTTAATAGCTTACAATGTTCTGTACCCAACACAACAACAAAACCTACCTGATATCTATTAAGTCCAGATTAAACTAACAAGCTAGTTAGTAATTTATTAACAGTTTCTATTACACTAGACCCAAACTTTGTATATTAATTTTCATTATTACATTGTTTACCTTAAATTATGAATTTTTAAAATAACTTTTACCTAAAGTTGGCGAGTGCGGTGATTGTGGCGAATTTTCCTAGCCGCATCCATTATTCGTGTGCAAAGTTGAGATACCGAAGATCGGACATGCAGCTGAAATTATTCAAAGTAGAAGCTATCTTAATTCATTCAAAAATAAATCTGGAAAGAGAATTTTCCGAGGGTGACCTCTCGCTAATTTTAACTGGAATGTTATATTCAAGAAAATTGTTAGCATACCCAAAGCTTACAAAATCGAACGATTTCAAATTATTTGAGGACAAACTATTGGGGTTAAAGGATAAACTACGGTTAGTTACCCGGATAGAATAATCCACCTTGGAATTGAACAGAGGATCTCTGTCTTAAAGCAATAATAATTGTATTAATTAAAATTGTTAAGCAAACATTAGATGGTTTTTCATTTATTACAAGTTTCAAGTTGTACTTTTATTTTTATTTTACACTTTTCTGTATGCTCGACATCGATACCAAAGTTGTAGAACTTTGAAATTCGACTGCCCAAAAATTTCTGTGGCATCGAAACGCGACAATTAATTTATGTTGGTCCACTTTGTTAAATTTCCCTTGTATCGATTTAACTTTTTCCAATATATGCGCTTTCCAAATATGTTGAGAATGTTGGGTACTTTCATCAATAATAGTTTAGTCGAGTAATGCACGCTAAGAAGATTATGCAGGTAATGAGATTATAAGTTCTCTACTAGAGATAAATTTTTAATTTGGATTTAAAAGTTTATAATTAAAAACTTTAAGTTTATTTTAAGTAATAACGTTCGAGTTAATAAAAGATTTAAATTGTTGATGAAAATTCAATTTATACTGACAATGGATTATAAGTTTTCGATTATAAGGTTTTATTAAAACGAGTCACTTTGCAGGCATTAAGTTTTTCTATTCATTTGCAATCCGTGTTTGCTGTTATGCTGATTATTTTAAATTATCCTTGCTACCTATATTTTTTGTCGTTTATCTGAAAATATTATTATTTCGTGTTTCGAGCTGTTTAGCTTTGAATCGTATTCTTTATTAGTATAATCAACTATTTTTTAAATTTCCTTTACAAAGGATCGGATTTTATGTAAAAAATAATTAAACTGTGTCTTAAAAACAAATTAAGAAGGAATTCGTCTCGTCGTATTCCTGGCAAGACGTCTCAAAAGAAATTTGTTAAATTCTTCTCTCGATGTAACGATGAAAAATAGAGAAAAGTTATGTGCTGTTTGTAAAATAAAAATCTCGAGGGTGAAAAATAGCTACCGAAATGTTTTAGGTTAAAAAGTAATAATTTGAGATTGGAAGATACATCGGAAGGCCCTTGTTAAGCCAAACCGGAAACGGAACACCGTTGCGTCGTATCGATATTTTGTTCATTCTCCACTTCCGAAATCTTTCAACATTAAATAGAATTTAATACGTGGCATAAAATATTGCAATATTACAAAATTTTCTATCAAATTTATTTTTATTTAATTTAAGTTATTGAAAACTGTGATCGTCCAGGTGTAATTTTCTTGACGACATAATACAAAGCTTTTGGTACTATTGTTTTTGAAAGTGATTAATCTACAAAAGAAATTTTTATTTGATAGGTACTTCTAATTACTTCTTCCATTATTAACTTTTACTGTAGCAATTTAGGAAACACTGTCACCGTTGGGTTTCTACTTAACATAGAAAAGCTGATAACAATGTTAAATCAGCATTTTAACGTCACGATTAGTCGATGGATAACAATACGAATTGTGAAAAATATTTTGGAGATTGTCGATCTTTCAAGTTTAAATTTCTCGAAAACTATTTACTGTTCATGAGCTTTCTTTCTCGTTAGGTTGTTTTATTTCGTTTGTAGAGTATCTTTTTGCAATGTTTCGGAAGTTTCTGCTACGCTCATTCCCATCTTCGTCTTTCAGGCTTAATATTGAGATCTTTTCAAGTGAAGTTCTAAAGTTCTTTATTGCCATATTGTTTTCACTTATTTTGAAAGTATCTTTCTCCTTTTTTTAATTCATATTGCCCTTTGTTTTAAAATATCTGGAATGTTTCTAATTGATTGTGTTTTGCTTGAAATTTGTAACATTTAAAGTTCAAATTAATTTATTATATCATTTCAGTTAAGTTACTTTTGTAAATTAATTTGTAAACAATAAGTATGCGTTTGTGTCTTGACTGAGTCAAAAATTATGAATGCTCTAGGATGCTTTAAAATTTTCAATGAAAGAAAATATTTTTAAATAGCGAGGAAAGTACTCCCACTTGAAGAGGTAAGAGCTACGTTAAATTTAAACCGCACCTAACGAAAACTTGCCTAAAGAATTTTTTAAATTTTTATTCTCAAGTGAATAATGAAAACTTTCATCAAGGGATAAAAAGTATTTTGGAAACTTCCTTGTAAGATTCTAGCAAAATACCTTGCCGTACCGTCACTAACTTATTTTGCTTCAAGTAATTTTGAATTCATGAAGTTGTATGTAATATACTATATATGTAATACAATTTCGCGTTTAGCAAACTTTAAAAAGAACAGTCGACGCATTAATGAAATTCTACATTCGCATTGAACATAGAGTAAGTAATATTGTTGAACTTATAGTTTTGTCTTTGCACTAGGTATAATTTATCTAGGGGTGATAATGCGCGTTGTATCTAATCTATCATTGTCACAGACTTCGGTATCTTCTTGTGTACTTCAGTGTTTTAAAGGTTGTAAAAGTACGTATTTAGTATAATTCATTTTTCAATGAATATATCACTTTTCATTCGGTCCATCGACCCCTACATATGAAAGTTTGCATTACACCTCGACTGCATTCTGTATAAAAGAAAAAGCGTAAGTTGCACCTAGACAATCCAATTGATGGTTCTTTCACATTCTTTAACCACAACAAGGTTAAGTGATCGATATTTACGGTAAACGTTGTTCCCTCTGGGTACGGTCTAGTTTGAGCTGTTACTTTTTTTGGGCTTATTTTGTTTGGCATAAAGAACTTTTTTTTCCTGCACTCTTGGATTTGAGACAAATACCTTGGGACACATATTAAACAATGACATCATTGCAGGTGTTAATTTATCATCTTTACGAGAAGATAAATGATGTAGCAATTCAGTATATATCGCGCTGGCATTGCACCAAGACTTGTCCGCATATACATAAGTAGTTTTTCAACAGTTTGAAACTGTTTGAAAAACAAAAGCTAACGCAGGAAACTTATATTTTATTGTTAATTTAATTAGTTATTCATAAACAACTTATTCTTAAAACAATTTTTTATGATTTTTGAAAGTAACGGGTTTTTAAACATAATAATTAATTTTTGATTAAAAACCGGATGTTAGTGTACTAGTTTCACTAGTTTTTGGTCGAGTGATTCATTCATTCATTATTGTAACGGGCTGTGGTACTGACCCTACTGCACTGAAGCTTAAGCTTATTGTTCACCCCTTCACGGAGTGTTGATACTCGCAGGAGGGCCGAGCTGAGATATTCCATGGGTTCGCCATTCGAACACGGAACTCCCGCTCGTTACTCAACCAGCAATCGTATCAAACCACTACCGTGGACTTTCCATAGCCCATAGATCGATATTGGCTTATTTAGATCACAGCAGTGTGGCGTGGACATGATCGAGTAGCGAACCGCGGTTTACCGCGTCCTAGCATGATGATTTAAGTATTGCGCCACACTGCTCGAGTGATACGCAAGGGATGAGTAAAACTTACTCCAAAATTGCAAAATCTTTATTCTTTCGTAAAAGCTTCATCTCCACTTTATACTATCTGAGGGTTTTTGGCAAATCTTTAACTTCTATTAAAAAAAAAAAATCAAGGCAAATTGTTGATGAAGCGGAGAAAATTGATGAAATATATTCTACACAGGTTGTACTGCTGAAATAATTGAAAAAAAAATTTTTTCACATAGTCTTAGTTATTCAGAATTTGGCTGCCATAGTACAGACTCCCGTTAGCGACAACCCAACAGAATTTTTCATTCCAACCTTATTTTTAGTTCTATTTTTGCAGTTCATTTAAATTTTAAAATTAACCAAGAAAATAAAGATTACTGATTTATTTTTAATAGATCTTTTGAAAATCTTTGAGCAGATTAATTTTTTAAACATTTTTATTTTTTTACGCGTTTAATCTTGATAAGTTTTGCACAACGAACAATGCAATCTTTCAGATGATGGATGACATATTATTGACATTATGCAAACATTGGATTTTAGAGAACTTTTCATACACAATTTATAATAAAGTTGAAATGTTACTATGCAAATATTTATTTCCACGTTGGAACATATTTTCATTTATAGTGACCGGGTCAATACAGGAAAGTAGTAGACGAAAGAAATCTTGGATATGCTTAAAAGTTTTTATTTTTATCAAATTCTAGTTTTTACTTAAAAAATCACACTATTAAGATTTAAGCTCTAACAAGGTTTGAATTAGTGCTTAGTAACGTCTGGTGCCAGTTATTACGATCAAAATTGAATGTTATAGTTCATTATGCGAAAAAAGTGTCTTACGGATTGCTGGTTTCATTGAAAAGGGAAAACTTCAGTTTTGAAAACCTGAAGAAAATGTGTTTCAACAGAAACTTTCTATTATAAAAATATTCTCGTTTACTGCACTAATTAAGTTTTGCACATTTATCTCATAAGCTGCCATAATTGGCTGGTGTTGCCAAGACGAGTCAATAGATTTTCACTTGACATCACAGATTTATAATTGCAACTACTAAAATGCGAGTTTACATATTAATACCAAATTGCACAAAACTTGTTTATCTAAAGTTTGGTTCGAAACATGTCGTTATCAATCTACGTTCATGTAGTAGCTTGAAAATAATGCAGTATTACCTATGCGAATAATAATTAATTGAACGTTTAATTAAAGCGACGTGCTCTGGATCCCACACACTCAGAATGCATAACTACTTATGTAATCAGACATGGCAAGTTAATGTCGAGGCAAGACATAACAAATAATATGCATTAACAGGAACTACATTGAGAGTAGAACAGCCACAATGTTAATGATAAATGGATGGAAATAGCGACATAATATTAATTATAATAATTCCAAAATTGTTCAAAAATAATTGTCAACCAAAATTTGAACAACCGATAAGCTTAATGCTGTACATTGTTGAGCCCCAGGTAAAGGTAATAAAACAAAAGATGAGGAAGAAAGACGTTTTGTTATAACACTAAGAATACACTCGATTCGTTGCGGTGAACAGACTTATATTAAAATTTATTACTGAAGAAATGCCAATTAATAAATTACTTTATTCCGATAAAGTGTGAGTGTAATTTTGTAACGCAAAAACGATAGCCAAAATCGATTGCTTGAAATTAATTTGAAAATATAACTCGAGTGCAGAGTTTTTTAAAAGCGCTCTTTGAATTTATCTTTTCTTCCGATTTTGAAGATGATTGATACGCAAGAATTTTCTTCCGAGCCTATAGAGAATACTCGATTACATCGACATTCATTATTAAATTTACACAATACAGAATTTGTTCGGATGTAAAATCAATTGTTAACGGTAACACAACATATTGAATTCTTGTTACGAGAATAAATTGTGTAAAATTTCAATTTCTATTATCTAGAATAAAATCCGCGTCGCGAAAATTTGCAAATATTAAAAGTCGGGCGGTCGTAATTTAAATAAAGTAGATGCTATAAATATTATTTAATTTTCGTTTTATGTTGTAATTACTTAAATTTTAGTGAAATTAATTACATTAATCTTGTGATTTTAAAATTTCTATTCAAGCGTTTTACATCATTTTCCTCGTTAGTATCAATTCGGGAAGTTTCATTAAGAAAATTGCAGTTTCCAGATTTGAGTATAAAAACAATACATCAAAGGAAATGAAATATTGGGTGTTCAGAAATAAATCAAATTTATCCAGTTACAAGTTTTTTTCCATTTAAATTGGGCAATTAATTTGATTAGTTTTTCATAATACTTATATATAATTATCTAGAAGTAAATTTCTACCATTTCGTTTTAATTATATTATCGTCATTATAAATTACAGACATTCAGATTATGCAGGAACAAAGCTGAGCAGGAACTTAGCTACATAATTTAGTCACTTTTGTAATCATCTTTGTAAAAATACGAACCTAGCATTTGACATTTTTAAATTTTTTGCAGGACTTATTATTAATTAATTAAATGTAATTTTTTATGATGTCACATTTTTTCATGCAAAATTATAAAGTAAAGTTTGGCCAGGAATCATATTTATTAATTAATTTTATATTTATGAAGATTGTATTTTCGCTAAGTTCACATAAACAATTTTTTGTGCAGGTAGGTTTTCAATTTCACTCTATATAGGTTAAAATTGGTTAAGATCTGGTAGTCACATGTTTAATAATACTGAAAAATTGGTGTACTGGGGGCATTTCATACTCCCCCGATCCTCCAGTTTCAGAGAATTATGTGCATATTCGGCGATTAATTTGACTATAAAAAAAACTTGCACTCATTTAGAATAAATACATCTATACGTCGCCCGTTGCGGCAATACGCACTGGGGGGTATGTAACAATAATTTCTAGTATTGTATTACTTGTTATTACATATTTGTAAATAAAAAACGTTTTTGGTGACTTTATTGTTATATTTAAATCATTCGATACAATTTCGCTGCAAATATTAAGCTTCATCTTGGGAAACTACAATAATGTTAGAAACATTCGAGCCCCGAAAATTTAGATCCGCCACTGGGGGGGTATGCTTGGGTGATATATGTTATTATTATTAAAATTGTGATTGACGATGTCATAGCAAATATGTATGACAAGTAAAATTGTTAACATTGTTTTACATATTCTCTAAAGTGCTCGGTTGTTCTCAAATGCTGATATGATAAATATCCAATTTCAACACCTAAACCGCACGAATCAGTTTATTTTAAAATTATTTTGGACATAGCGGCGAAACATTTTAAATCCACTTAAAATATTAGCATACTCTAAAACGATAAACCAAAAAATATTAAAATATTTCAAAGCTTTGCTGCTTGCTTTGAGTGAAATTATTTTTTTAAATATTGGCAAAGCTCGAAAATGTGTTAATTTTAACTCTTCTACATTAATGGTGAAAGCAAAATGAAAAAATTAATTATTGAGATGTCTTGGACATTTTATGCAAATAAATGAGAATTTTATAATTTCAAAATTACCATAAACTTGAAGCATTAGTGAATAAAGACAAATAAATTGGCAAACTGCCACTAGCTAAGCTTTTAGAACAACAAAGTAAAAGAAATAGTGCAGATTACTTAATCTCGAGCAAGATTTTACTAATGCACTGTGCTTACTACATTTTAGTTCTCGACAGTAATTCTTGAAATTTTTTATGCCTTTAATTTTCAGAAGAACTTAATCAAGGACGGAAGAGAGAATTTTTGAGTACAATGCTCAGAATGTTAAAACTACACCAGCTTGTGTAAAAATCTCTCCGAGAGAGAGAAATTTAATTTTTATTTGATTTATATCTAATCATCAAAGCTTGGTTTTTTAAATTGTTTCATGTTTTATTCGAATTTAGTACAAATAATTAAAAGTTTGTTCCATTGTTTTAGTTTTACCCCTGCAAGGCTTTGATAAAATATTTTGCACTTCATTTTTCTTTCCTAGAAGGGAATTTTCATTTTTCCTAAGTTATGGAATGGGTTTAAACATAAACGTCATCAAATGGAAGCACTATTGTAGAAAATATAGGCATTTTTTAATTTTCTTCTTCGTTGAGCAGTAAATTCTTTCGAATGAAAGGAAAAGTCTTACTTATTGATCATATGCAATATATTTACGCTTTTGCATATTTGCCCGAATATTTGGATAAAAATACAATTTTGTTGGATTTGTAAAAATTGGATTAATTTTTTTTCGAATATTTTAAAACTTCAATTTTCAGATCTTATTTACAGGGTGCAGATCAATGCTCACCAAGCCATAAAAATTCAGTATTTAAAAATATCTACCTTAAGTAATACTCTTTTCTTTAAATTTTTAATAGAAAGCCACATTAATTACAGTATAGCGATTCCTGCCCGTCCCCTCTACACAATTATTCTTTTGTGTTGGAAGCTGCGATACAAAGGTTCGTTAGCACAAATGCTCATTAAAGCTCATTCAAATACACGGAAGTTATAGCAAATGTAAAATATAACCTTCAAGAGGCAAACCCATCTAAAAATTATCTAAACTACCCAACACAAAATACCCATTACCTACTGCGAATTCTCATTAACATTCATTTATAAATATTGAAGTTATACTTACAGAAAATTCAAGACATATTTGTTTCAGTGTCACGTACATGAGATCATTATTCTATACGGAATATTCCTACTGGTGAAACGTTTATTTATGTTTACCAGGTATGGGCCTGAGGTAAACTCACAATCCGTAGATATCTATACGGAAATTTTTTGATGTGAACTTTAAAAATATAGATAGAGAAAATTTGATTATGCTTAAAGTTGAAATTTAAAATACCTCGCCCACGGCACTGTTTATAAATCGATCATCCTCAATATTTTTATAGTTTTTATCCTCGGTGGATCCAGTTTTTTAGTTATAGAAGCCTAAATAAAAATAGGTTATGGGCCCAGGTCAACGAGAAGTTAAAAATTAAAAACAATAGGTAATCTTTAGTTTAGCTAAACTTAGCTTAAGCTGATATAAATCCGGGGAATACTTATTTATAATTTACTAGTTTTGATATTTAATTAATGAATAATAATTAAAGCAATAGTACTTTTATATTTTTAGAGTACAGGTATTCTGTATAATTCATATAATAATTATAGTATTAGTATAGATTATACAGATAGAATATAAATACGATTATTAACATATTAATCACAATTTTGAAAATTTTGCAGGTTAAAAATGTACTACAAGGATTATTACGATAAATTGTTTGTATTATTTAAAAAATAGTAATTTAAAACCCTTGTGTACAAGTTAATATCCTAAATATGATAATTAATTAACATATTTAACAATTCACATATATATTACATTACATAAAGGTAATGCGAATTTCTATTAATAAAATACTATTAAATATATACAATTAAAATACAATCATATATTTATAAGTTTTGTTATTAAACATTGTGTTACACACTTCATATTCTGATTCCTCATTGTTGGTCAGTATGAACAGCTAGTACTTGGCTCCGCGCGATACCAATTCATTTTTTCCAAGTATAAATTTATCCTGAAGATGCATATTATACATTAGAATAATTATTATATTAGGGCCCTTTGCGATATAGGTTTATTAACTAAGAATTTTATATTGATAATGTCTATAGAGAATAACTGAAATAATTAAATTTATTGACGAATAAGTTTAGCCACCTGGTTAAGAAATGTCCTATACGTCAAAGATACTTGCGTAAAATAAAACAAATAGGTGCACTGTGCCCTAAATATTATTAATCTATCAGTAGATTGCTATACAGAAGCCAATATCGTGGGTGAAAATATTGTGGTAATCAAATTATCATATTTTTGCGGTATTTGAGAAACTGAATGCCAAAAACTGCTTGTATTATGTTCGGTAACCACTTGAGATTTGTCTCTCAGAAGAAATGGGGAAGACATTGCTTTGTCTAATAAAAAAACATCAAATATGATTAGGGACTAAAAGAAATGAATGTCGACAATGTTTTAAGAAGCACTGCGTATTATGGGCTGCTAAAATCAGTTTATTTTCAAATATAGCTTCTTAGCAGGCGGAGTATCGAACGGTCACTGGTCGTAATTCGAAAAATATTCAAAATTTATAATTCATGAATGCAATCTAAAATACCAGGAAGAAAATTTATCGAAAATTTCAAGATTTCCCTATTGGGTAAGATTCTAAATTTAACTAAGCGTGCGTGTATTTGAAAAGGAAAGATAAATAATAAAGGCTGAATAATATATTTAGTTTTCGAAATTCCGATGACGATGGTTGATGATTTGCTTGTTACGACGCACTTACAATTTATTTATGCTAAACTCGAATAAGTTTTAAAATGGTGAGTAAAGTAATGGAGTTTCAGAAACTGCAGCTCAACTATAATATTTACGGCAATGGAAGTTTAATTAAGTTTGATGTTAATTCAGATATCTTAATTAATGTATTAACAAGTTAACATTTATTACCTCCTCCAAGCATTGCGTTTCCATTCAAGATTCTGCTAGCAGTTGAGTTATAAATTCTTTTTTTGAACATCAAAGAAAGCAAATTGAAATGATTGCGTCGTATTTGAATTTTTCAGCTTTTGTGCTTTCAAATAGATTCAAAGTGCTTTTCGGGATTCAAGGATTTCGTTCTTGGTCACAGTTTTTAGTCGGGAAAATCTGTTTTACAGTAAACTCGAAAATTGTTGTTGTTAGTGGTTCTGGCGATAACGAGAATATTAGGTTTGAATTCCTAGGAGATTTTTTGTAGAATGACCAATATTATTTTATACACCACGGTTTCATTAAGTAAGCAAACATAAAAGCGTAGTTCGTTTTCGTTATTTTTTGCGAGGAATATTGACTTGGAGATTACACTGGGTTTCAGGAATTGTTATGTCAATGTCACATGGATTACAGATTGATTGATATTTTTACCTTCTTCAACTTGATTGATTGGCGCAACTTCATTATTCCTTTTTCTTGTTGTCTAATACTATACATTATCTTTACTTTGTTTAAAAAAATTAATTGCTAATTTTTATGTGGAAAGCGCTAAATTTTCTTTCCATTTATTTTTATGTTAAGCTTTTGCACGTTTTTGCTAGTTTTGATCAAATGCAACTGACGAGATTGCATTGTTTTAATTTATTTAATTATATTTTATTGTTTCTTTTTAAGATTAAAAAAAGTATTTAATATAAGAATACCTATAATATTTCTTTTATAGTAGGAGTTCAGGCGGTCTATTGAAGTAACTGATTTTGCGGCTTAAAGGCCGCACTGATCTGTCATAACTTTTCATTTTTATTAAGTTAGTAACTTAAAATAAACCAACCAGAGGTAGGTTACGTAAGAAAAGACGGATAGTATTTAAATATTTTATTATATTTAATATTTATGTTGTGCTAGGCTAAGTGTGAAAAACTGCTGGATTTATTAGCTCCCAGTGAAGCTAATGTAATAAAGCTTTACACTAGTAGTGTGGTGTAAAGCTCGAATTTACGGTCGCGCTGAGTACACTGCTGTGATCTCAATGTCTGAGTTCGATCTAAGGGTACAGAAGGGAGAGGGACCCCACCGAATTCATACCCTCCCAAAAAAGCTGCATGCTATCAGAACAACTGTTTATCATGAATGTTGCCACGATGCCCATTCACGGACATGCCGATCAAGAAGAAGAAGAAGCTAATATAAATATAACGGAAGAAAATGTACTTTATTATATCACTAAAGCAAAATATTAACGATGGGGATTATTTGAATTTTCAACATACGGAACACACAAAAAGCCACATTCAGAAAATCGAAATCAAAATGCTTTTGTAATTTGTTATAATAAGAAGGTGATGCCTGAAAATGTGAGATGAAATTATAATACTTTATATTCTGTAATTTTCTGAGAATTACTTTACAGTATAGTCTAAAAAAGAAATAAGGTATTAACTTACCTTTATTTTTTTTATGCAAAAAAATTTTTGTATTCATATATTGCACTAAAAACTTTTATTTTTAAATATAGCATTTTATTAGGACAACTTAATGGGATGAAGGTGAACTTCTATGTTTCTGCTTTCCACTAAATTGAACTTCCTTATTTTCACTTATGATTATTTTCGTCTCTCGGTACAAGCGTTTGAGAGGTTATTAATAATAATTATGTCGCTTGCCTTTGAGATAATCACTTTTTTTAGGCTTCCTATATTTTCTAAAGTCTTTTAGTTTATAATTGTGGCAAATAGGTACGCATGCCTAATATTTTTTTTCTACCTATATTTTGATTTTAATATTTTCCTGTCCTATTTCTTTTCCAAAATCGTATAACTCGATCAATTTTTTGGGGTCGTATAAAATAGTATACAATACTCAGCAGTAAAGCCATTATTGACGCTCTTGTTATCTATCACACTATTTAAATTGTTTATAATAAATACTCATCCTATACAATGGTGTAAAATAACAATGGAAAAATTGTTGAATTGTGATAAATCAAAATGAATGATGCATTAAATTGTCATTTGGAGTAAATCGTAACTATTGTCAACTTAAAGTGGTGGTCAGGGGGGTAAAACCCGTACTTATGTAGGCAGAAGCGAATAAAATTTAATAAGGATTAATATTCTGTTTTGGAAAGGCGGCGACCCATTGGATAAACTAATAATAACAATGACACGATAAACTAAACAAAGTTTGGTTGAATTAGAATACTTCTGCCATGCAAAATAAGCTACAACACAAAATTCAATTACATATCATCTAGTGTAAATTAGTGCAGTAATATAACATATAAAATTTAAAAGTTTTTTTGTAGTGAAAACAAAAATTTCAACTCTAATTTCTACTTAGTTTTAATGAAAAATGTTTTAATTAATTTTATATCGAGTTAATTGTTATTATTTTCTAACTAACTTTTCCATATGGAAAATAAGCTCACAATTTACTAATTAACAGTGTTTTCATAATAAATTATATTTATTTTTATCTAAAAGGGAGAGGCTAAACTAAACAATTTGTTAATTTTTTTATTATTCAGTAAAAGTTTTTACACTTATCGCTAGCGGCTACACCATTCCGCTTGGACTTTCACTATAAATTGTAATTTAATTTGTGTAGATTATTGTTTAAAAATTATGAATTTATATTGTTTTGTATTTAACCATAAACCATCTCATTGAACAATTTAAAGTTTTTCAGTTTTTAATTATCACAATACGGCTTCGTTCTTTGATACAAAATAAAAAAATTCTATCAAACTGTTGATGCTCGCGATAACAATTTTCGGTATTTAAGTATACAAAAATGTGCTAAGCAAAAGTACAACTTTTAAAAACTATTTGAAGTATAGAAAAACAATAGTAAAAAATTACATTTGTGTTTTGTTTCTGAGGTAAACCAGTTGGAAATATTGTTATTATTATAAACTAAAATAAACAATTTTGCTCTTACCCTAAATCATAAAAATTCTTTTTGTGTAGAAAAACTATTTTTGCGTCTCAATATTTCATAATTTTTGGTCTGCAAGTACCGCTTTCATCAACACATTATTTCTGCTTTTCGCCAACATTAAAACGAATATTTAAAAATTTTCCTAAGAAAAAGCGAATATTGTTATGGTAATTTGAATAACATTTTCTGAAATGGAAACAAGAATAAATTTGGCATAAATTAACTATTTTATATTTCGTGTAAAATAGAAATATTTTTTCTAAACCAAAACGAAACTTTTGTTCGAGAAAATAAAGATTTGTTCAGTTTTCAATTCGCCAGTTGAATTTTCAGGCTTGTTTTAATCGCTTGGTTATTAGGTTTATGCTCAGGTTTCATATTGTGGTTAAAATTATTGTGTCGGAAATTACATTTTTTGAATTATTTAGAACCGCAATCGATGTTAAAGTAGAATTTATGCGGACAATTTTCTTTGGTTTATTTTAGAGAAGTTTGAAGGAAAACTTTACTTCACGATTGTTTCGATTTGATGTTACATTTTACAACTTCAAATTTCCCATTGATTGTTATTTTATAATTCAATTTGCTTTTATTGTATTAGCCTAATAAAATTTCTTATTTTATTATGCCGCTTAAATTTGGGGAAATTGCGTTATTTTTCTAATTGAGTTTTTTGCTGAATGAATTTAGAAATTGGTCCTACAATTTTGTCGAGAACTCCTACAGCTTTTATACCTTAATTTACGTATTCGGAAGTAACATAATTTTGTTGTTTCTCTTTTATAATCTTATTTTACTCTAATGTTTATTACTTAATCAATAATGCTTTCATAAAGCTTCTTTGTCCGTAATACGAATCTAATTATTTTGTTCCGGTAGATTAAATTTGGAATATAAATATTTTAAGCTTGTAGGGAATCTCCTGGAGATTATGTATTTTAGGGATTATAGAGATTTGAGTGGCAAAATTGTTATTGATGTAATAATTTTGTTAGTTGTCTTCAAATGTGCTCCATCTTTCCTTTTATTTGGTTTGATTTATGTGTAAATTGGTCAAGTGGGAAATTGCTATACGAGTTTTCCAGCAGCCGATGTTTACCACAATACGACATGTCAGATGATTTTGGTAATTAGTAGAATCGTGGAAACTTTTACTAACGCGCATACTACTATCCCATTCCTAATTTACTGATACAAACAAATTGCTTCCACTGTTTTATTATTTGTTCGAGTTTATCGAATAGAGAAATTCCCAGTTTTATTATGTTGTGTTATTGCATTTTATTGCAATTGGAATGGAAATTTTAATATTTTACGGTTCAAACTCATTTAATCGCTACAAAAAAAAACATTTCTTGTTGTTTATTATTTGCAAGTTAATTGTGCTGTTCTTCCATAAAAACAAATTTCATAAAAAGTCGGGACTGTAAATTACACATCATGACGTCCACTTTCTATGCATTGCCAGGGAATCCGGGCAGTGATATATTCATGATATGAAATTCCAATTTACTTTGGTATTTCTTTTTCAAAGTTTGTTGAATTGATATATAAAACGTATTATGTAAAAAAAGAGCTCTGGGCAAGTTAGCAGTGATTTTTTTGAAATATTTATGGTAGGTAGTTTTGTGTTTCGTATCTAAATTTTATTTTCAAATAGAAGTTTTGAATTTTCTTTTTTAGTCAAATTGTATAACATAGCAATGTTTTTTCTTTTTTAACATTTCACGATGTTTCTTAAAAATTATGAAGCTGCTTTGTATTGGAATAATACTGACATGGATTAATACAAAATGATGTGATGTTGCTGAATTCTTGTCATATATATATGCCATCTTTCACCGAGTAATTTCCGCAAGAACGAATTCGTTATTTTCAGTCTCCATACTTTATATTGCATACTATAATACTCATAAACATGAAAACTAGTCTGCATAGAAATGAAAATAACAAATGAATATTTTTCTAAATGATTTGTATTTTCAATTTCGTTTAAAGACGAGCATTTTGTTATACTTTCACGATGAAAAGTCGATATTAAAGTGTAAATAAGAAATAAAGTCAGTGAATCATAAAATCATGAAATTCGTAATTACCTGAGGCCTCCGTTTCTCATTTCGCACTCGACATGTCGGTTTTATTATTATCTCGCTAAAATAATGAACCAAAACGCAAGACTCAAGAACAGGAACAACTTTTAGATTTATCTTTAAGATAATTTTATGTATTTTCATTGTTTGAAATTTGAGATACCAAATGCAGCTTACCTGCGTTGAAATGAGATTTTCTTTGATTTCTACATTAAATCTATATAGTGATTTCAGAAATTTTTTGTTTTGAATTATCTAGATATATTAATTCTTTTAAAATTGCTTGTGTCTCTAGGAATTTGTATCGAACGATAGATCCGAGAGACATTCTAACACGAAAGATAATTTATAAATAATTGTTCTGGCAGCTAACTATAATTCAGTATCGAGAGCCTTACAAGATTTAAAAACCGTAGGTGAAATCGGTTTAGCTCATCTCGCAACTGCAATTAATAAACAGGGTTGAAATACGGTTAATATCTATTTTATTGAAAATAATGGATTGACATTGGGTAACCCAGTAAAAATCTGTTAGTATGTATTTTGAATGCCGAGAACGAAAATGAACGATAGCCAAGTTCAGACTTGTAAATTACATTTACACAATAAATTGTGTAATTAATTCATCAAAACGTTTTTCGTAAAATTTTCAATAAAAACCCAACACGTATTACTTATTATATCTCATTCGTTTCTCCATAATTTGTCTGGTATGCAGATTTTTGTTTCAAGAGATTGCCTACAATTTGGAGAGGAATTTGGAGACCCTAATAGGAATGAAGGTATTCACTGATACACTTATCAGTTAATTTAGTTTCGAGTTTCGGTAGCTTGAATATGACATAAATTCATTTTAACAAACTTAATCCGCAAAGTTTTCGATTATGATCCAAGTTTACACAAACGAAAATACCGACATTGCTTTGCTGATGGTTTGTGACATCCGCACGAGGTATGCTTCCATTATCGAACGCAAATTTGCCTCATCAGTTATGATTTTTGCATACCTATATAATGGATATAGCAAGAAATTGCTAAAAAAGATTGAAACATTAAAAACATAATGGGAAGACCGACGAATATCGATAATTTATCTACTGGAAATTTTCAATTAGCACCGAATTAAAAATTTCAAACAGTGATGCGTGAAACATGCAATGAAACCAGAAATGGTTATTGCATTATTGTAGATTTTCTTACAGCAAATGCCATGCAACTACAGCAGCGACATAATGAGAATTGATTTTTGGAAGAATGCGACCCATTCAACTCAGGCATGCAGCTGAGTTGACCCACAATCAAAATCTCTAGCCGCAATCACAGTTTTGGACAGAAGCGAAAGTTCTTAACGATAGCATTTTTCATTCCTTGCCAATAAGTTCTATTTTGAAATTTAAAGAAGAATTTGTTTGTTGAAAAATGTAAAAAATGCTATATATTTATTAAAAAGCTTTTTATTAAAACGAGCAAGGAATTAAGGCTTGTTAAAATTTTCCCATTGTTCTTAACTGGCTTAGCGTATCGGCTCGAAAAATTTGATGAAATGGAATGTTTTAAATTACGCACCAGCACGACACGTATAGTTTAAATTGATAAATGGAAAGGTTTTCTTTTATCGAAAGTAAGTTTGCCATTTTATTTATATAAATGTTCGAGCCGGAACCATCTCTCCGGTTTTCTGGCTTTAATCCAACTTATTTATTACATAGCCGTAGTCAAGTCACGGAAAGGGCTACAATATTAAACATTACATTGGGGTAATCATAAATGACCAATTGTTTCACTTTTAAATTGAACGAATTCCTATTGCTGGGCCCTGTAAATTGAAAAACATTACATTTTATTACGTGGTTTCGCTATTAACATTTTTAATGTTAGCCGCAATTTATATGCTAATATTTTCCAATTAATTTTTCTGGGGGTGGAGTGGATTTGGGTAGTAAACACCAATTTTAAAGATGTCGTAAAAAGTAGATGTTTAACGCAAACGATTGTCAACTGACCACAAAAGAAGGACGTAGGAATAAGAGGAGTTTCCCTTTGATATTTTATTTCTTGTTCGGTATTGAAGATACAAAGCAAGATAAGAAAAATACTGAAGGTGGAAAACTCGAGGTAGAGGCGAATTCCGAGTTTTATCGTATGGCCGGGTCACCGAATGGATTGTATTTCCGAAATACATGCATTTTGCGTTAAAACTGAAATTTTTTCATTTCCATCAAATCTGATTAATCGCGCTAAATCTTAGTGCTTATATTAAAGGTAAAAGCTTAAGTGAGATTTAGAAAATATCACGGCTTACGTGACGTCAGTTACAAATAAGTAATCTGATCTTAGGACCAAACAAACATTAATTTAAATTAATTAAAGTTCCTTTTGGAAGGAAGCTTTATCCACGTCGTTTAAATCTCTTCTGTAGCTATTTTACACGTTTGTGATGGCGATGTTACGATAATTAAACAATGCGAGCATTACCCAAATTTGGTAAAACTGGACAGTTTTGATATCATTCATGGTTATTCTCTCGTGATGACATTTAATTATTATCTATGTGAATTATTGCAGTTACACCCGACAAGTTTAGTTCACAATGATACGCCACTTATTTGCTGGCTTACTATTGTTCATATTTGCTTGAAATGGTTCGGCTTCACATTTCATTGCTTTATGGGCGAAAATGTATCACATTAACATCAACCTTCAACAACCCTCAAGTTGCTTTTTAGAGTTATAAGTATCATTTGTTCCACGAGTGCTGTTTCCCAATTTCTCAACTAAATGATATTTGAGATTTCTCTGCCAAAAAATTAATCGCGAAATCGAGATAAATTTAGCGATTATAACATGATTATTCAACTCTCAACATTGGCTGTCATATTTATCAAACAATTTCAGCTGTATAGCAAATAAGTTTTCGTAGTCTCGTAAATTTCAATGAACGTCTATATAAGTTTGTACTCAATCTCACACACAGCTATAAGGGATTACTAGGAATTTGCTTCGCTAAGATTCCATTCTGCAATAGGCAGATAAAGCTTGTCCCAAATGGCATTATCGTATAGGATAGGATCCTAATTGCTACACTCTCTAAGACATTCGATATGTTCCTTCCACTAATTCTCCAAGGGCCCGTAGCATAAAATTTAACTCTGATTGCAAATTAACGCAAACAAATTTTTTTTATGTTTACTATTTCACAAACAACTCAAACTACAAAGTGGACAGATAAATGTCGAATGCTCAAACTTTGTAAACAAATATTTCGAGCATGTGTGTTTAATGTAAAGTTGTAGTTAATTTGCAAAATTACCAACTTTCAATTTTCATCTGCGCTAAGTTAATATTGCTCGTAGGGCAGGATAGATAGTTGGTTACTGTGTAATGGGTAACACATACATATATGGTCTCTTCTAACAAAACATATTCAGGTCTATTAAATTTGATTAACAAAGCGGTGAACATAATTTGTTCAAGTAGAAGTTGCTTTCGAACTGTGCGAAACCGAAAGGTTTACATTTACGTCATCGCCTACTGAGGGTGTGTAGTTTGAGGGTAGATTAAATTGTAAATTATTATCACTTTAATTAGTTTAATTTGTTAAAATTTAGGTTAGGTTAGCATTAAATTAGTCTAGTGCACATTAATGGAAAATGTCGTGTAGATGTTGTAATTGTATTTTTTTTTGTATTACAAAATCTTTCAATTATTAATTATCCTCGAATTATATTGTATAATCCTACAACGTAAGCTTAGATTAGATTATTTATTACAATATTATAGTTCTCGTAATACATAATAAATATAATATTAAATGAAAAATTACGTTTTTCGTACATACCTGTTACGACCAGGTACACCAAGAACACCGCGTGCTGTATCATTCTTCACTTGGCCAGAACAGTAGGGTATGGCCCAAAATCCTTCTCTGACATTTATCGTACTAGGAACCTACGTTAAATAACTATGTTTTTTTACGTGGGAAAAGAGAAATCATCAAAAAGAGTCCACCATCTATGCTGTATGTTAGGGTGGAGTTTTTATCATTTCTTTCGTGCTCGACACCTATCAATTTTGCCAGTTTTTCTTTACCTTCTTTAGCATTGTACATGTAACGGACTGTTACCATAACAGAACATGGTGTCTCCTTCGTTCCATCCTACGAGGGCTTTTCTTTTTTTATGGAATTTCGAATTATTTTTATTTCGCATTATTTCGAATTGCATTTGATGTAAAATGTTTTTTCAAGTAAACTTGAGCGTTTAAACAACGTTTAAAACAGCGTTTTCCAAACATATGGAAAACCTTGTAAACGCTCAATTCTTAATTTCAAATCTACGACTACTACTGCTATAATTTGTCTTTCGGCCTAGTGACTCCTTTGATACTCTCACCTCTTCTTCACTCATTAGAGCGTCAGTATCTTTTACATTGAGTGTTATTAATTTTTCCATACTTTTAATCTCAACCCTCTTGATGTTTTGTAGCTAGGTGAAGGGCTGGATATTTTTACTTTTGATATTCGCCTTACTTTGTAAAGCTTTCTTTTTTTTATTTCATTTTTGATTCTTAGCGACGTTTTTTACTTAAAGATCCGGTGATTGCTTTGGTAAGCATCTGCATCATTTAATAAGGGACTTTCTTTTACTTCTACAGCCTCATTCTCTTCTTAAACAGTTATCCTGTCACGTTTTACTGCTAGTTCTTTTTCTTGATCATTCGGGGACCACCTCAAATGATATATTATTTATAGTATTTTCATATTACATGTCTTGGCATTTCGTAACTGTTTCTTTTAACACAGTCACCGTTGCATGAATAAACGTTTCTTTCATTTCCCTTCTTCCTTTCGGGATTTCCTGTTTTTATTCTTCAGAACTTTAATCTTCTAGCTTCCTAAGTAACCGCTCTATCGTGGTAATTTATGCAATTTAAAAAATATACAAACACTATAGATACAAATTATATGGGTTTCCCAACCTGTGGCAATCTATCAATCTTTGATTTGAAGGGCATTTTTTGAATTAAGTCAGTAGCCAATATATATTGAAACTAACGAAGAAAAAATTTTAGATCTCTGATTCAACAGACAAATATTAAATGTGATTTAATATTTCCCAGTAGAAAACTTTGTAGACCTTGGTTCCTAGGTTTTGCATCCTGAAAAAATAATCCACCTTGCGAAATTTCAGATGACTTACAATGTAGGTTTCTATAACAAAGAAAGGCTATAGTCAGACAATGTTATAGTATAACAGATCACCTCGAATTTCAAAATTTCAATTGCACTATAGGAAAGAGGACAATTTTCTGAACATAAAAAAAATTCTTGGACCATCCATTAGTTTTCGAGAAAACGGCATTTTAAAATTACGAAAAGCAGGGAGATGTAATATGATATACCCCGAGGCATGACGGTCGGTCTCACGTCGGTCGCTCTTCATTTTGTTGACGGTACGTGGGCTTTGTTATACTCTTAATGTTGTTATCAGATTCGGTCGAACTCGATTGACAATCGTATTTTAAATCGCGCAACTGTTTTTTCCCGTTTCAGGGACATCCTATCTCAACCCCCATCACAGTCAATACTGCACGACCCCCGAGACACCCGAGGAGGTACACCACGACATAGACGCGTACACTTTTTGAGGTTCAAATAGCTGGTCGCCCACAAAATCCCCTCTTTGACATGTTTCGACACACTTTTGGCAAACTTCGGTTCAACTTTTTCAAAGTCTTATCACACAGATCGATACGGTCAAACCCGCGTCAGCGTATATTTTTGATCCAAGATCTCCAACGCCCATTACTCACTCACCAGATGAAGAAGATTAAAGCGCCTACGGCGCTAAACGCTTCGCAAATGCATTCCGCTACGCTGCGCTAGTTGCGGTCGACACCCGGACGAGTTCTACTCTTGGCGAGTTCTGTCATTCTACAGGGATATTTTTAAATTATTATGTAAATTTTACATCTTTAAATTCGAATTTTTCGAAAACTTATGGATGATTCAAGGATTTTATGTTTTAAATTGCTTAGAAAATTGTCCTATAGTGTAGTTGAAATTTTCAAATCGTGGTGATAGTTATCTGACAATCTCCCAAAGAAATACAGAGACTTGGATTCTGGGAACTCTGACTTTATAATCAGCGATTGAGCTGGTTGTCCGGCTCTTGGCAACTATAAAAAAAATAATTTCTAAATTTTTCTGTAGGTACTTCTTCGATTATTCGATTAATTTTCTAACTTTTTGTGAAATCAAGGGTATGGAATGCCTTTCAGACTTGGAAAAAGAATAATTTTTCTAAGTTTTCAACTTTAAAGAATTGAGAGATAACAACAAAAAGTTTTTTTTATTACTTAACTATTAAATTATTAAATAGTTATTTTTATCATTAGGCTGAAAACTGAATTTTTCCGAGTACGAGTTTTTTTACAGACCGAGACGGATTAGCCGAGGCCTGTATTTACGAGTACTCGGAAAACAGTTTCCTACCGCATGATAAACGTAATTTTTTACGCCGACTTCTATAATTAATTATATAAAATTTAATTATTTTTTGAAATATTTGCGATTAGGGATTTATTTTTGTAGTTGTTGGTAAAAAAATATTTTAATTCTAAGTTTGACGTTTAAATTTAACTAAGCTAAAAAATATAGGTATTTGTTACATTCATTTTTTATAAAATTATCTAATAAAAATATAGTATAATTGCATTAAAAAGTGCCTTTTATCACAAAAATTTGTAATATTTATTTAATTTAATTCAATTTGACGTACAAAATATAACCAAGAATACCAACATCTTATAAAATAATCACTGTTTTTTTCAAACGCTAGGCGAGAAAACCAGCTTTTCAAGCCGCATTTGAAATATGCAATTGAACACTTGCCTGATGGAGGCGTAAATACTATTTGTTATTGTAAATTTACTATTTGCTAATATTATTTTCTACTGTAAAACCTTAAAGGAAAATTAAAACAAACATTCTAATTTTATAATGGGATTGTAGGATATATTACAATATAATTATAAATAAAAAGTATCATTAAACATTATAGACCTATCTGATACAATTGTTTTGCGTACTGCTTAATGCGATAGATGAACCGGGTTATTTCTGTGTAGTAAATTGCAAATAGCGCAATCAAAAAATGATACCGAAAGGAAAAAAGTATTATTCTGTAAATCACCAACAGATACGCTATTGGTCGGGGAATAAAATCACAAAAACATGATATTCAACTAGTAGAAAAGAAAAACCAAGTTTTGAAAATTGGGAAATTGCAACTTGATTACGCAGAGTAGTGTACAAGGAAACAAAAGCTGTAAGAGATGTTTTAATTATGGAAAAGGACATTACGAAATTGGAGAGCGGGGCTAACTGCATTTGTCTATTAGATGTGTAATTTTCGAGGATCTCGATAAATTTATTCTTCGTAATTGTTATTACTTTTAGTAAAATTGTTAAATTATTGAATGCTTATTGAAGCATTTTATTTTAATGACTTTGAGTTTTGTTTCAGGAAAATCAAATTTAATGCATTTTCCCATCGTTATATACGAAGCTTTTCTTCACAGATTAATTTAAGTTAAAGTACATTCCTGGAAGACGTTTGGAATGTACCATTAAAGGAAATCTGAATTTATGCTTGATTGATAATCGGTGTCGGTTATTGCCGCCGTTTCCCGTTCCGTTAATAATAGTCCTCCTGGTTGATTTTCCAGTTTCCAACATATTGATTCAGTTTATGCAATTTAGTTTCAATTAAACTGTTACGACTTTATTCGTTCGCCCTGTATTAATTTTAACCCGTTTAGTTTTTCCAATAATATACTAAACAATAACCTGTTTTCGAGTTGAAAGCTTCGGAGTTTGGCAGAACATATTAAAAAGGATACCATCTTTTGTAGCTTTAACGTTGATATTACATTACAGCTAGCACACGCGAGCTTTTAATGGATTTTAATACCCTGTATTAAAAAGTTTCGTGTGAACTTCGAGACTAATAAGTTTTGTTCAACTAACTTGAAACTAATTAAATACTTCAGTTTTCAAGATAATCTCAAGTTACTTAGATGAAGCGATACCAGTACAGATTCAATTTCTTTTTTCATTTACACAAATAAACTAAAAATTTCTTAATTGCATAATGGTAAGCTTTATAAACGTCGAGGAAAACTTCATAAGTTTACAAACGCTTAGCCTGCCGATCTGATTAAATTCACAATTATTTACATTATAGTTCTTTTAGAAAAACGTTGAATGCCAAAATTGGACCAAAAGATTTACTCGATTTACTTGAACGCAAAATGCCAAAATGTCTGATGGCGGAAAATTTATCGCCAAGCCATAGTGCCTGCGACTACGTAAGGAGTGGAAATCTTGTCACTACTAAATAAGGGTGTCTATAAATTGAGAATAAGTGAAAGGTCTATAGGTCTATAGAAGAAGCGTTAGGAATTTTACTCAATGATAAAAAGGATTTAATAGTATTGAAAGTGTTTTGAGTAATTGATAAACTTAAACTTGCTCGACAATGAGCTGGGCCAAAAGATGAAAAGTGAAAACGAAAAACTTAAAAGATCGAAAGCGTAAAATGCTAACCTGATTTTCCGTGCACGACTGGAAGGTCGCAGTTGTAATCCCGAGTGCAATCCCCAGAATTTGATAACCGAAACGCAAACGAAAACTCCCTTCCAAGTTCATCCGATATTTATAATCGGCAGAACGCACTCGTATTAACTATTTCAAATAGTACGACGTGGATGAAGCATCTAAGACGCCCAAATATTTTGTTTCCAACTTGAAAGTTATGCTTCTACAAGTAAACAAGATTATATTGAATTAAAACTAAATCTCAACCTACTTACGTCTTAGAATGTAATTAGGAACGTTTCGCTAAGTTGCAGAACTTTAATTAAACTTGTACGTTGGACTTTTGACTCGGATTTTGGAAGTACTCCAACATATCGAATTATCTAAATCTTTAACAAAGTCTTGAAATTATAATCTTTTAATTTACATCGAGACTCCGTCTTTAAGTCTTTGAAATTCAAAGTTGTAATATCGAATTTCACGGCATTTCTTAGTTCAGTGATTGCTAACCCTTGAAATCCATTATAAGGTAATTGGTGCACAAAGGTATTACCAACGCGGAATTATGTTTGTTTATTATTTTTTGACCTAGATCGAGTTATACCGTTTGAGTAAATATTAGTACTGATGTATAAACTCAAAAATAACCAATTTGAGCTTTGCCAATTCATTCGGGGAATATAAATTAGGATCAATAGACTTAATTTGTGCTTTTTGAATCGTTTAATCAGAATTCCTCTAAATATACAAAAGTTTCTGCAATAACTTCATGCTATTAATAGCATGCTGAGTAAAATCTTTATTAATTCAATTTACTAATTTCAAAATAAAGGGCAACCTTCAAGAACATAACCACAATATTGCTATTAAAATGTAAAATTTGAACTATATTGAAACTCCAATAATCACAGACGCTAATTTGCTGCTAAGCCAGTCTCGTGTTCGATCTCCGATAACTCGAAATAGGCGACTATACAGTTCAAATCTTGACCGCATATGAAACTGAGCCACTCTAAAACCACGTGGAAAGTAAACCCTTCAACGTGAAGAACGAATTTCAGTTTTAATTTGATTGAAAAAATATAAGCAATCTGGTAATAGAAGAGCTAAAAGTTCCGCGAATGATTTTTTAAAATAAATATAATTTATTTTCTAATGAGATTTTATTATTGTTATTTGAAAATACTGGACGATGTTGCAGTAATTTCCGAAATTTCAAACAGCCAAGCAATTAAAATCTAAAATACCAAATACTAAATTTACAAAAGCTCACCTTGTGTTCGAGTTAATTGACGTTTAATTTAGATTGATTGAACTGAATAGCTCTTTATATGTATGCAGGTATATCAAGAAACTCAATTTGAATCTACCCTTGTCGACACCTTCGATACATATTTTTTGTTAACACATAGCAATTGGTAGTGATTTTACAAAGGAGAAAACATTTTTTTTTAATTATAAGCAAAATATAATATTGAACCGCTTGTACCTTGAAACAAGACTAATGTTAACTATACCTATAAAACGCTAGTTTCTTTTTTTATTGCATTTAATGTTAGTAGCTAACATTGTATATTTAGGACACTGCATTGCGGAAAGCGAATATTTTGAAGGCCGACATTGTTCTTGCAAAAACAAAGTAATTAATTAACAAAAACAGAAATCTAAAGGTTTACAATTCTTTAAAGTTAAACTACAATTCTATTGGCGACTGGTACTGAATGGCGAAAGGGCGCTCGCCCTCCCAAAACAGAATATTAAGATAGTGCAGGCAATGACAATCATGATCGCTTGTTTGAAAAGCTGATATTGTAATGTTAGCGTAAATCTGAAATTAACGTAAACATAAGTTAAACTACTGTATTCTATAGGTATGTTTATCAACCGCACTCTGGACTCTGACGGTAGGTTTCGACAGCAATTAAAACGTATTATTCTTATATTATTTATAATATTAATATTACATACATTAGAAAATTAAACGTGTTGTGAAGATATTATTTTTTAAACGAATTCCAATCTCGTCGATCTATTAATGCGCGTCAAGTGCTGGTAATTTTGAAAACAGTTAATTTGCGGAGGTTGAATATTATCTGGTTACACTGAATCGACAGTTGTCGTATATACACTGAAAATTCAATAAAAATTTTACTAATATTCACTATATTTATGACAATTTCGTAGTAATAATGAATCTCTTCATTGTATTTATGCAAGTTACATAACTCATTGGTTGATTTTTTTTTGTTTTTTGATGTATTAAACAGGTTTCAATAATGTTAATAAGGTATATAAAATTATCACAGAAAGTACAATCGAATACTATTTTCCATTATTCCAAATTACCTTTTTTCAAATAAAACCAACTCAGCAGAGTGGTATTATGGAGAACGTAAGCGAATACAAATAAATAGTTACGGGTTTGAATGGGTGGGTGTAATGCTTATAGCTGTTCAAAACGCTAAATATAATAAAAAAACAAAATCGCAAATTAAAAATAAATCATCTTAATTGATATCCTATTGCTCCTTTATCGAATAGAATTTTTGAAAATATACCTATATCTAAAAAACGAAATAATATTATGTGTCGGTAAAAATTTGTTGCTCGCTCGTTATAACAAAAATACCATGACAATATATAACAATCTTTTGTTTCAAAATACATAATGCAATGTTGTAAGGTTTTACACAGGTTTGGAACACTTTATCTTTTTTTTTCTAATACTATTAGAAAGTGGTATTAAATGCTTACGAGTTACTTACAACTAATTTACAGTTTAGAAATTTGTTTATTGGCGTACAAATATTGCTTTTTTTAATCAATATGATAAATCTATTTTTTTCATATTCTTTGAAAAAATGCCACTATAAATTTCAACTGTTCAGATGTAGCACGTTAAGTGAGTCTCTTGGTTTTTATAGATACACTTATAATGTTGTAGAATTTGAAAGATGACATTAAAATGAAGCGAATAAACCTCTGGGTTAATCTAACTTTTTTTTTAATTACCGAAATAATCGAATTTAAAGTTTCAATTTTTTGCATAGAGGTCTGTGAATAGCTAATTCTGTGGACGGTGCGTGTGCTCAACGTAAATAATTGCAATTCTTGTTCTTGTGGGCGGGGCCGCCATCATTGCTACGAGTAACAACATGTTATAAATTTGTTTAAAATAAGATTAATTATAGCCGAAGCAATGATTTGCATCTTTGTAAATCTGTGCTTTTCGAATTGTGGGTATCCCAGAGATACTTTTTTAAATGTTTTGGTACTTTGGGATCTATATCTTCTAAATCTGTAATTTTTGAATTCGGTCGTGCTCTAGGAATTTAAAAAACACTTTTTTTATGCATTTCAAGATCTTGGTTTCTTTATATTTGTAATTTTCGTGCTCTGAGTATTGTAGGAATTTTTTAAATGTTCGGAGGAACTCATAGATTTACTGGCTAATTAGATATGCAATTTTTGGATGCAATTTAGGTCCCAAAATACTGTTATAAAATTAAAAACACGCCATGGGCGAAGCTAAATCGTGCGGAAATACTCAATATTATACAGTAGCCGCTTTCAATTTTTTTACGATTTTTGGGTCTTTTAACCCGAATTTTTAAATAATTCATAATTTTTATAGTTTATATTTCTAATTTTTGCCATAATCTACAATAATTTTATTAGAACATTTTTTAAGTTGGTAGCTCACTTTGCATGCTACTCTCAAACTGTTTTTATATATTATATAAAATTATAATATTTCGTAGCGTTTCTGTCTTTATTTTATTGCCGAACGGCTGGACCGATTTAGATAAATTTTTTTTTAAATGTTCGTAACAATAGTTCGAGTATGGTTATAGATAAAGAAAACTTGGAAAATTCAAAATTAAAATTCGTATGCAGATGATTTCGGTGGCCGCCAGATGAAGCTATTTTGATAGATGACGTATTATAAGGCAGGACAACGTCTGCCGGGCCAGCTAGTTATCTATAAATTTGATTCTAACCCTTGATTGTCTAAAATCAACGACTTTCTAGTCATGTATTAAACTAACTTTGAAAATATGTAGATACAATGAATTTATAATTATGTTAATGTAAATGTTTAGGTTGAAACTAAAAACACTGTTCGATTCGATAATATTAAAAATTTCAACCTACAATTGAGAAAAGCCCTAAAAAAATGATTGTCATTTCTAATCTCAACCTTTCAGCATTAAATTATTAGGCCCGATTTTGGCGGAATGTGAAAGATAGAACATTTTTTATTTTATTTCAATACAGGATTTTTATTTACAGAAAGGTACCAGACTGTTTATACCTCGGTGGTTTGCCATATCCTTTCGAGTGAAGACGGTCAGATATTAATGTTTTTGCTTTAGGTCGAGACAAAATAGAAAAAAATATAACAGCAGTGGAACAACACTTTTCGCTTGATAATATTGAATGAAGGTTATCAAAAAACAAATTATTCTCATGAGCTTACTGTAAATGAGTTATGTGCACCAAACAAATGCAAATGCTTACACTTCAAATTCAAACAAAATCTTTCAACTAATATTCAACTTATATTTATCTTGCTGACAAAAATGTATAGTGATAATTCTGAAAGTAGTTTTTGATCTGAGTAAACTTTACAAATCTCATTTTTAAGTAATATATTGCTTCAATTCACCATTAGCACTTGCTTTAACTTTATTCATATTATTCAAATATGTCGTTGCTTTCATTAGATATTTTAATAAATAAAGAAGTAGCTACGTTTTATATTGTGAAGATACATGGAAGCAGAAATACTTTCAACTGAAAATTAATTATAATGCGCAAAGTTGCAATTATGCAATGCAATATATTAAGTATAATATCGATGTTTAGTAATAAATTTAAAATAAATTAATTAATTATATTTTATTTATATCTATAGTATATCGATAATAATTTATTAATGAGATATTCGACATATCTGTGTTAAAATACAAAATTAATTGAAAGAGACGATTTACAATAATAATTATTGACACTGTTTATTTTAACAAAACTGCATTAGATATTATGCGCATTGGAATTTTCTTCATTAATTAATTAAAATTTTTTATTTTTGCTTTTGTGATATTGTTTGTGAAAATGAATAGATAACTGTATTTTTTAAATTATATGAAATAAAATAAATTTCACTCTTCTCGTAAGATATAAATAAAAAAGAAGATAAAATCATTAATACTTGAATTTATTTTATTTAGTTTCAAACTGCTGTAAAAACAAAACTATAATATACCTACCTATGTACTATTCAAAATAGTAACTAAATTTTTTGTACCATAATATATTAATGTGACTAACTTTTTTTGATCATCATAACAAATAATATTTTTGTACCGATTCATTAGTAGCATTTTTAGCAAACACCGGCTTTGCTGGGGAGCTAATTCATTTTTACTATTGCGTTGAATCAAAATAATCATATTTATGTTCATCAAAAAGTGTCAAACTAAATCTGATTTAGTCAGTATTAGTAACTTTTAAAGTTCTACGAGATATTTTAATTCCTCATTGTGGAAGCAACCTATTTAGATGATGCAGGTTAATTATAATCTGATAAGGCCAACCGACGCTTGCTGAAGCTACGATACACGTGTTTTCGATTATCAAAATTAATTTTAATGTTGAAAACGGAAAATATATTTTTAATCTCGTGTCATAATTTATAAAATTTAGACGTCGCAAGTCAAGCACACAGTAATTAAACACGAAGCCTGAAGCTACCAAGTTTCGCAATAAAGAAGCCCATTTAAAGCATAGAGGAAAGTAGAGAAAAACTGTCTTTATCTTTTTCTATTTACATATGCATCGCTTCTTTTCAAAAAGCAATCTGATATTTATTTAGATTTATCTTCAAAAGAATTGCATAAAATTAAAGATTCCATTAAAAATAATAAAACGGACTATCGTTCCAATATACCTAGGTACGTAATTATCCTACTTGATTTGTTAAATTTTCCGATAATGGATTTAAATTTAAATGGTTCAGTTCAGTTGAAATTATGTATTATTTTGATAATTTCACTATTTTGGTAATAATAGCTTCACTTAGCTTCGCAGCAAAACGGATAGTTTTGTTAGTCAAGTTTTCATGATAAATTCAAATTCATCGGCTGAGTAAACTGAAATACTTTAAATTAATTACAAGTGTTACTCTCGGTTCTGAAAATAACTGACATCTCTTAATAGCATTCATTAGTCATGAGGTTTCTACCTTTACAAAATAATGGCAACACAAGCTTAAGATGTAAATTTAGTACCTTAGTACTACTGTGAACTTAGAGCTTTTACATTGTTTGCGTTATTACAGTAAAATGTCAAAAGCAAATCACATTTACATAAGATAATAAGTAGGAATAAGTTTTAAAAGTTAACTATAGTCGACACACATACATATTTTACACATCCAATTTTAAGTTAATTTCAAAATAGGTTTAAGGATTTATATAAAGAGACAAGAGAGATTAGAAGTTTTCCAAAGTTTGTATTTGAAAAGGTCATAAAATTTAAGTTAGCTAACCGTTCGTAGTTAAACTAACAACTGTCGGAGGGGAATGAGGACGTTTAGTTGGCTGTTTGGTATAAACAACTGTTGCCACGTGAATTTTCCCTTTCAAGGTACAAAATGAATTCACCAACTGCCTACCACATTTTGAAATTTTTTAACTTTAACTCAAATTACCTACTTGCGCTTAATAATGAAAGTTTTATTTCAGAGCTTAATTGAAACATTAGCTTAATAGTGCAGTGTTTTTGTGAATTAAAGGAATTTTTCATAAGTATTCTTTCACCGTTAAAAAGGTTTTCACCAAGCTTACCACAATGAGAGTTTTTCATTGCAAGTCGTTTAATCACATGAGACCATAAAAACGGCACATCTGAGAGAAAAGTCCGTCAAAATGTTTACGAGTGGGTTTTATGTGTTGATAAGTTGAAAGGAATTTCTATTTTATGCCATTTTTATCCTTAAAATTAAAGAGATTAACAAAAGTAATACCAGCGATACAATTTTTAATGTTAAGCGTTTGACGGTTTCGGAGGTGTCGTTCAGCTCAGCGAGAAATAAACATTTATATAAAAAGAATCACTCAACATTATTTTTATATTACTTAACTTATTTATTATTTAATTAAGAGTTTTTACAATCTTTTATTTAACTTGGCGTGATCACTCTGTGGTTGTATGTACCGTGAATTTCTTTGAGTTCTTTTTTAACCTACTTTTTCACATCATAAAGAGCTGAAATTTGATTCATAGCTTTCGTTATTTCAACATTTTAATATAATTATTTTTTATCATTTCCTACCACTGCCAAAATAGTAAACTAAATTTATTCAACAGATTAGCCCGAGCAAAGCTATCAAGAGCTTTGATTTTAATTCAATCAGAAAAAAATATTAATCCAGGCACAGCTTTACGGTGGTAGATTAATATATCTGTTCAGATGTACAGGCATTTCAAATTATTGTAACTCGTTATACAGATAAATAAAAAAACATTAAATGGAAGTACCGCATTCTTTTTTGTTTCATATATCACGAAAACCTAGTAAATGACTTTTGTTTGGGTTTGGGTTCTTGATCCTCACTACTCGTCTCTCATTCTAATTCAGAATATTTTATGGAAATGATAGCTTTCCATAGTAGAGTTTTAACAATTCGCTTCTATTTTGGTTACATCTAAATCGGGAATTTTCCATTCGACAAAGCGAGTAGGTACAAAATTTCTTCCAAATCTTTTTCAATTATTGTAATTACCAATGCCTAAATTGCTTAAACGAATCGTTTTACAGAGTTTCTCGTAAAACTTTAATGAAAGCGACGCTCAATAGAAACGGAAATGACTTCAACAATGCAACAATTTATAAGTAAGCCTGTGGAGTACATCGACACAATACTGCAAATTCCGAAACAAAAATTTATTACATAATATAATATGTAAATTATGGAAAAAAAATTAAATTTATTTTGTTATTTAAATAATGTCTACAACGATTGAAATCGTCATGATAAATGATTTTGTATTAAAAATTTCTTTTTTCTGACAATTGGGAATCCATTGTTTTTCTGTTCTCTTTTAATTTAATAATTTTTACATTTAAATCATGTTATAAAATATTGAAAGTTAATTTAAATTGAAATCAAAATTAATCAAATTTAGACCTTTTTTTACTTGAATTACCTATTAATCCCTCTTAATAGAATCGTAGAAGCCATTTATCACTTAAATAAGTATTACAGCGAAGATATTTTCTTACAAACAATTAAATAAAAAAGCGCATATAAATTAATTCAGTTGACCAAAATTAATGCCTTACATATAAAAAAGGAATACAATTTTCAAAACCACATCGTTTGCAATCGATTACGATTTTCGGGCTTACCTAGTATATTAGATCCTCATAGGTACTTAATAATTAAAATATTACATGGATTAGTTATTACATTTTACAAAGGTGAATCCGACAAACTTTAAAATGTATCTTTTCATTGGCGTCGATCTAGCTACGCAAGCAGATAAATAAAAAGCAGAACGCCAATAATCAATAACTTATGTGAAAGATATAAATCACAGAACACAATACTCAAATCCGGAAGGAGTTTTCCGATAATAGGACTACCGGAATGACAAAAAATATCGAACTTGCTGTTCTTTGAGTCTAATCGCTTGTAACAGCACTATAGAAGAATGAAATTTGCAAAAATTGATTCAAGAGAAATTATTGAGTATGAATTCGACGATAGAATTTCTGAGGGTCAATTCTAAATCCATTCTCCGGGTGTTATTTGCGGGAGAATTTACAATCGACTTGCAGATTTCTCTAATATTTTATAGTTTTTTGCTCTTGATGTTCAAGTTCAATTCTCCAAGCAGTTGCTCAGGGAAATACTCTCGACAGTAACAGTCTCGAGCCGAGGGAAAATTTGAAAATACGAACTTTCACGACGAAAAATTTTTTCAAACTTCCCGATGGCGAAGCCAGAGGAAAGTTAAAAGAATTTTTAGCAGCCACTCATGTGTACTTAAATATATTGAAATTCTTAAGTCGTCAAAGACCCTTTAAGTTTCATAGCGAGCAGGTCTTTGCTCTTCGGGAAATCTTGTAATCAAACTGTAATACTTTTCGACCTATACTCTGCATTCTGAAAAAGTAATCCATTTTGCAAAATTTCAGGTTGTGTAGTTTTATTGCTAGATTTTAAACTGAACAAAAACTCGTATATTGATAAATTGTCATGTAATGAAGTGGAAATATTGTTTATGTTTACATTCCATTAACACTTGGAATAATAATAATATAATAATAATAATAAATAATAACGATGTACGTGTTTCTTCTGAGAAGACTCCAAGAAAAACATATGTAGTAAAAAAATAAACAGCAATAGGCAGTAAAATAAATTAATAGCGGAAAACAGAAACTAAGTAAGAAAATAAAATTATTATTAAATTATAACTTTATGATAACGGTATCAAATCGAAAAATCGAGTAAAGAAAACAAGTATGTAATTAAGAACATTCTCAAATCATATTTATATTTTCAAAACTGGCAATAATTGCAACACAGAGAGATCACATGCAATACTTTCATTAAAAATTAATTAACAATTACACAAGTACTTCAGAATAAAATATATAAAATTAACTTTATTTTAAATGAGAAATCATAGCAATATATAACCAAAATAAAATACAGCGTTTTAGTTTAATTTTTTGATTTAAATAATTTTATTTGACAGAAAAATGCATAATGACATTTTTGGATGAAGCATCCCATTCTCAAAAATGTTTTTGTTCTAACAAAAGCATCTAAACTGAGAAAAATATATTTTGTTCGTCTAACACAAAACCTATTGCTTCGACTAATATTTTTTTCTAGCTGCAAAATTTTCATTGTATAGGAGCAAAAAGCTCGGTTATGTCTATATTATTAACTAAAGCATTATTTGTTGTAGCGGCAAAGTTTTGGTTACATCAACAATTTTTTTTGTTTATTGCGTAAGTGCTATCGAGTAAAAATAAATTGAAGTTTAACCTTTACTTATTTTTATCATAAAATAATGAGAATAGAAAAAAATGTATAAAAGTTTGAATATTTATTGAAAATAATGTTTCAAAAAGTGTTGTCGTTATTTTTTACCATTCAAGCAAGAATACAAAGTCTCCTTGAACAAACTCTCTTTGTTGTATGTGGACTGCAATTTATTTTGGCGTAACTACCTTAAACAAGAATCAGTACTTGATGCTTATTTTACCATGTTTTTAGCATCGAACAGCTGAAATAACGACTGTTATTCGTTCAGCTGAAGATTTTTATTGCTCTCCATCTTTTTTCAGTGTCTGTGTGTTTGTAAGGATAGAAGGATACCTAATGTATTTTACGTTCAGTAGTTGTAGAAATATTACCACCTTTCATTCCTTAATTTCTCCGCAAGATTTATCGACATCCTCGCCATTTCCGTCGCAAACAGTATAGTTTTTACCTACGACAATATAAATTTTGTTGAATAGAACGAGAAAATTGAAATATTTGAATGCAAAGAACCTTTTTGAACGAATTCTTTTATTCTAGATTGATTGAAAACGGTTTGAAATCATCAACTATGGCTCCTACATTCATTCGACTTCAGTAAAAACCTTTGAAGTTTCACAATTCATGTGATTATAATAGCAATTCAAACAAGATTTTAAAATGGTAATTTTATGTAAATAAATTTAAAATTTTAAGAATTTGTCGATAACATTGACGGACTTATTCATTCAAAAATTTTTTATTCTAACTCTAAATGAGAATATTTTCGAGGTTTTTATAATCGAAGCAACGCAACGGGGGTAATCTGTATTTAATCTATTTTCAAAATTAAAAATAAAATGAGCGTTTTTTTTTAATAAGCAAGGATAATTAAAAAAATTATATTATATAATTAATATTAAAAAAACCTAAGTTCAGTTTAACTTGTAATTTTGAAAATTAATTAAAGATAATAAAGGTCGCATTCAAGTTTACGATTTAACATGAAGAATATGTTTAAACTGATTTGAATCTAGGAACATACTCTTGTCAAGCTGAAAGGAACACGAACTAAGAGCAATTGTTAAAATTTATTTAATAATAAATTGTGAAACATAATTTCAAGTGCATTGTTATGCCATAATTACGTCAAATTTAATTTCTATATACCACGATGTACCTATTCATATGCAGGAAAACTGAGCCTCTTGGTAATAAGGGAGCATCCTTGTTCGGGAAACTTGGGAGATTGTATTCCACTTCCTTTGGGAAACAGTTTCTATCAAATTCGAGACTATGCACGAGTATTGTGTTCTAATAAGTAATTTTTGAAAATTCCCGTTTTAAATTTTAATTATCAGTATCGGGATTAAAATAAAATATCTACGAGCTTTAATTAAATTAACTCGAAACTGAAAATAGTTTAAAACCAAATATTCTTTTGATCACGAGGAAATACACCACCATTATTTTATGAACATTAATTAACAAACTTTTGATCAGTATCGCGTTGAGAACATCAAACTAAAAAATAAAGGACAAAACTGGTAGGTAAGCACTAATTGTTGACATAATTTGGTGTGCAATATTACATACCAACCCATTAGTTGATACAAATGGAATTCTTAATGAGGTTGTAGAAAATCTCCGTAGTTGTAATAAATTAGTGGTACAAGACGCAAATGTTTTTGGAGGATGTACATTAATTTCCTGCACACACAGGGTTTGCTTCTCCCAAAAAGTAATTTGTTTTTGGTTTTTAATGTTTCGTTATTCTTTAATTTTCTAGAGAAATTTTGTTATTTTTAACCGTATTTAATTATATTCGAGTTAATTATTAGAAGTGGTTTGCGTTTAACAATATAACAAAATTTTGAATTTAAATTTATTGCATTATACCGAGGGATGTATAGTTAAACTAATTTGTACAGTTGTTATACTGACGCATTGATTGTAATCCTTTACTAATTACGACTATTGTTTCAGCTTGTGGGTGGCGAATTCGACATGGAGCTTAATTTTGTTATACAGGATGCCCAAAATATACGTCACATGCTGGAATTGCTTGACCATTGTCCACCAAATCTTCAGGTTAGTCTTGTTTATTTTATTTTAGGATTAAACCAGCATTTAATCGCGTAAGACCTTTAACACCACAATAACATTAATTAATTTGAGTAAACCGAAAATTTTACATCGGAATTTCAATTTGTAAGGGCGTTTTATATGCGAATTTTGGATTCGGCTTCGGCATGTCTTTTAATGCTACTCACACGCATTTACAAATTGGTCACAAATTAATTTAGGTGTATCCATTGTTACGTGAAAATCTGTTTTGAATGCTTAATTTAAAGTGGCGCTTTCTGAATATCATTAATTTGTCAAGTTGTTCTTAGTTGTAAGTACCGCTAGTAAGTTTGTCTGTTTTACTATCTCATTTATTTCAGATAAGAAGCACTTAACTGTCACTTAGGTTGTGTTTTATTTAACCACTTACAATCTTCTCATTCTTCTCTTTTAATTTGTTGCAACAATGAATCGCCTTAAGTGAAGCCAAAACAGTTTTTTCTCTAAAGAAGAGGTATTCCAAATGCAAATTGTTACTTTGCCCTGTTCCTTTAAATTTCGTCCTTATTCCCCAAAATAATTTGCCTACTTCAAAGGGCAACAAATAAATAACTTATTTTAACAAAGTATTCAGCATTGTTTACATTAATGTAATAAATTTTCCGGCTATAAAACTATTTACCAAACAATATAACAACTTTGTATGAAACGTTTGCTTACTCATCCGACGGCAAAGAAATTTGTTATAAAAATTTATTTTTTCTTTTACATAAACTATACTCTCCAATTAATTAAGTCATGCTTTAGGCTATTGAAAAGTAACAAACTTAACAGCAATGCCAGTTTATATAACTTCACAATGATCTATCTATTTATCCACCAGCATTCTGTAGTTAAATATAGCGAAATTAAGTTTTCAGCCTAAGGCCTAAGGGATATTCAGGTGGTTTTCAAATTTGCTTTGAAATTTGTAGAAATTGCTAATTTTAGAATTTTTTTTATATTATGATAGCAGCTGTAACGTTTTATATTGTTTAAATTCTTAGTACAAGAATAAATTTCCAACATTACTTTTATAGAAATAATCCTTTGTTTCGTATAGATAACAGAAGATTGAAAAACTGGGACGTAATCTTAAATTTTATTTAAATTTATTTGAGGTAATTTATAAAAACAATTCACAACAAAAAACGTACGCCGGAAAGATTGCTCTTTCCCGTTAATTAACACTCGCTTTTTTGTTTGTTTACATGGTTTTGACGTTAATGTTTCTACCAATTAAAAAAATTCCCTTTAATTTTTCAGTTGACGAAATTATCTCAGTAAATATCTACTTCATTTTTTTCAAGTTGAAAAGGTACAATCATTATATAAATAACTTTCAAGTTACCAGTGTGTAAAGTTTAGTTTAAGGACTTGTTGGACAGGTGGTTAAGGTCTTATAAAAACCTTGCTAACCTGTAGTTGAAACGAAAAAGTTGAAAATTATTATTCCATAAATTGCAATGAAGTGGTAAATATTTCAATAAAATGTCAAAAATTACAATTTAAACGGTGTCATTTAAATTATTTGGTGTATGTACTATTTAAATAATTAAATATACAAAAAATATATACAAAAGCACGGAGAATGATGAGGCGCCGGTCGTTTCAAAACAGAACATTTCGTGAAAATGAATGCACAAGTTCCTGCTTTACTCCTTCAGTTTATCAGATTAAGTTAACAATTACCTACCATATATGTTATTAATATTTTTTTATAACACTTAGAGAAAAATCAATGTACAAGTGAAAGAAAATGAAGAAATTTTATGAAATCCAGGAAATTCTTGAGTAAATTCTGGAGAATTCGACTTCTTTTTGTTTCTTTACGTTTTTTTTTTTAAAGTTTGCTGTAAAAGTATAAGAAATTTGTTAGCAATCCTGGAAATTTGAGGAAATCTAAAAAAGCCAAGAACATTTATGGTAACCTTGGGAAATCCGGGATCTCGGAATTTCGAAGGAAATCTCTGGATCTCAGAATTAGCTTTTCTTGCACTTCTAGTTTTTTTTACGGAAGTTTGCTATAAATTTGAAGAAATCTAATGAAAATCAGGTAAATCTATGGTAGCCTTAGGAAATTCAAAGATCTAGAAAACTCGGAGGAAATTCAAAGGAATCAATCACATTAGCTTTTTTTACTTCTCTTTTTTTACGAAAGGAAATCCTAGAATTATGGCGCAATTCAGGCAAATCTGAGAAAATCTTATAAATGGAAATTTCGGATATAAAATTGTATGTTGCAGTTTTTTTATTTTATCTTTTTTTTATGCATTCCATACTCTCCGGACCCCGCCATTTTGAAGACCAAAGGCTTTGACTTTTTCATAACATATTGTCGTGTTACAAAATGGTTTAAGCCGCCCTTGATGAAAGTTTGTAACTTTTATTAATTTTGGTTTTGGAAGTTTGTGGTTTGGAAAATGTTATGTTGGCAGAAAACAGAGAAGAGTGGGGTCTTTTTTGCCAAAGATGGCCGCCGGAGCGGTTAATTGAACTTTGGCTAGGTGAAATTTTGATTATTTTGTGCGAATAATTTTTGAAATTGCGAATTAATTTGAAGATTATTCAGTATTTTGTATTTTTGGTCGAAAAGTGACCGCAGCCAGGATTTTCGAATTTGTGAGGTTTTTTAGATGTTTTTGGATTCAAGTTATTTTTATTTGGATTAGCGATTTTTGTTTGATTGGAAGTGGTTTTATAGGAGTTGAAATATTTTTTATTGAAATATTGCTTGGAAATAATTTGTCAAGAAGCACAAATTTTGATTAGAGGTTCGACATCTGCGGATCGTTATCGCGGATAGAATTTTGTTGGTGTCATTTTGGAAAATTTAATTTTTAAATAAAAATAATTTGGTTGGATATTGGAAATAAAATTACATTTAAAGAGAACCACTGGTGGCTTGGAAGATATCACTTTTGGTTGATAATTTGAAATTATAAGTTCCTTGAGCTAGTATAAAATTTTTAAAATTGTAAAATTTATTGGAGCGAATTATTTTGAACCGAATCTTGGTATTTATTTGGCGACGAGGCGAATAACAACCTACCAGGTTGTTTGTTTTAGGTTTGAACCTACCACCCTTAAAAGTTTCACTGCTCCCGCATACCGAAGCTACGCCGTGATAGAGAAAAGTGTTTGGTATTTTTTTACGAAAATATCACTTCAAAATTATTTGAATTATTGCACCTATTTATATACTAAAAATTAAAAATAATTGAAGGGGCCAGTGGATAAAGGGGCTACGTGACAAAAACTGTTTATTGAGTAAATTAGTTTTTTTTCTGTTGCACATAGCCCTTTTTTCAAGTTAAATGTCGATAAACAATGCACATTTCACATGGTAAAAGAGTGTATGAGTTGCTTTTACACATAGCCCTTTCATTCAGGACAAAATATCATCAAATATCAGGTCATTAAAAAATGTCACATAGCCCCTTTATCCACTTGCCCTTTCAATTGTTTTTGTAATAGAAAACAAAGAAAATCTTTGTTCAGCCTAAATACATGGATAACTTGATCTACTAATTTTGTAAACTGTTTATGATAGCAAAATTAGTAAGCTTTCAAAAATATATTTATATATATTTAAAAAAAAATATTTCGGAAAATATTTTGGAAATCTTCAACTAAACCATACCAAAAGATTTCCTGCGATTTTGATTGATAAGTTCAAATTTAAGCATTCCTATGAATACGCCAAAATTTGCATTGTTTACTAAGTAAAATCTGACTTGTGATCATGTTGTGATCATGCCACTTAACTAGCGTAATCATGTAATCTGATTATAATCCATTGGATTCGGAACTAGGAATATTTGGTAATAAAAATAATTTTGTTATGCGTATCTGATTGATTCATTCAAACATTGTGGCGAAAACTATTAATTGAAGTATAATTTTTATTAGGCCACTTGATTATACGTAGATATTACTGTTATGTTACACAACTAACTTTATTATTTAAATCACAGTGTCGAGAGTTTGTTAAAAAAGTTTTTAGGTTCTTAATAATAATTTTGTAAATTAATAAAAGTTAAATTAACAGAGAAGAACTGAAGTAAACTTGCCATTGAAACTATATTGTAATTTTAAAATTGAATGATTAATTTGCATGGCGGAAGTTGATATTGAAAATGGAGTTTTAGCATTTAAATTTTAACGAGATTTATATTCAAAATAAAATTGGGAAGTTTTTCTGTTTTATAAGAAAACAAAAGTGGAACACCAATTTATAAGTGTTAGAATATTGGAATATAAACAAAAATATAATAATTAATTAAAGCTAGTAGTAATATGAAGGCTTACACACTAGTGAACAAAAAAATTAAATGCAAATTTAACTATATTGTAAATATTGACAAAAAAGCAAAGTGAAACTCGGATGTTACAGTTCAGATAAATGAACATTACGGATAACATCATTAATCAAGAAACATGAGATTTTTTGGTGACTTACCCTAAAGGAACTCAAAATCGATTCTGCAATTACCCTTCTTTCGTCAAGAGATAGGGATCTTTCTCTCAGAGATAGGGAGTATTTTAGGAAGTGAAGTGAATTATAAAAATGTTATTTCTCAATTTATTGAGATATACAGAATAGTGCTCATTAAAAATGCAATCTTAAACAAATGCTTAAAATATTGAAACTAATGAATGTAATTCAACTAAAAACTAATCTACTTATGAAATACGAATGAAATTTAGTTCTTTTGTATCGAAAAATTCCCGTATGGTCAAATTAAAAAGATTAATTTTTCAATTGGCTCTCTGTTGCGAAGGGTAGGTGTATATTTCAGTAATCAAATTTGAAAGTGTTAATTTAGCTGAAATTGAAACCTGGAATTTTTAAATTTGTTTCCTATTAACTTATTTTCTGCAAATCGAAAATAAAATGAATGATGCACATGCTTGAAGATATAAAATGAATTTTGATACGTTGTATAAAAACGAATTACAACTTTTGAACCCAACCAACCGGCAAAAATCAAACAACAGTAATTTGTGCAATGTAATTTATTTTATTTAAATCTCCAAATTGACGAAAATGTTGAAGTGGAAAAAAATTGGAGAAAACTTCCATATCTTGATATCTCACTTCCAAAATTACCAATTAAACTGACTATCTGCAGTGTATCGCTCTCGCTTTTCGCTCGAGCTGTTAGTTCCTTGGGGATTCGGTATCTTGGGTGGTTTAGCGGTTTCAGCTTCACAGAACTTGTTGGAATTTGGCCCCTGCAAACGTAATGCTCATTTCTTTACCTCTGGAAACTTTCTAATAGCCTAATTCCTCTACTCAAAATTCGACTTTAAATGATGTAGTTTACTCGTGTTCAAGTTTATGGAGTAAAATGTCGTGAAAAATTTTACGAGGGAATAGTTTGGTGTGTGAAATTAACGCACGGATCGATACTTCATCCGTTCGGAATGTTATATTTGACGGATGATGCTTTAAACTAGAAGCTATAAATATAAATTTCAACAATGATATGCAGGCTTAAGTTTGCAAATAATCTAAAAACTTTGACAACTTTTTCGACTAACTTAATTTATATTAATAGAGATTTAGTAATCAGATTTGTTCGTGTTATGGTGCCTTATGGAAGCGGCACTACGCTGTACATTAATTTACACTTTAATGGAGTTTATATTGAAACTATGCTTTTGCTATAAATCTCATGAGAGATTAATTTACTTATTACTTTGACTAGATTGCTTTTTAACGTAGTTACGTTAAGGTTTTCATGTTAATAATGAAATGTTTAGTAGTGAAATTACCGACAAGCCCTAATCTCAAGCTGTAATGGCAGATTATTGAAACTATAGTCAAAGCAATTGTTTGCTCCTATTTGATTAACTAAACGCAAAGAGTCGCTCTCCGAGATGAGAAAGAACCTTACCATTGTTTGATCATCCCTTAGCAAACGGTGCTGCTTCGTGTGTGTCGAAACAGTAAGATCCGTGAGCATTCAAAGGAACGTCTTCTCCCATAACGACTCTGGGTTCGAAATTAAATAGAGTCGAACATCGGTACAATAAAAAACACAACCGAAAACTATTCCCAAGAAACCTTTTCGAATTAATGCTTTCTATGAAAAGTCGAATACTTCTGTTGTGACTGCAACCGACTGAAAAAAAGTATTTTATTTTTATTTACTATAATAATTAGAAAATCTAATTACGCGTTTGTGACGTTTGCCTCAATAGCGTTGTCGAATTGCTATTAAAATTAATTTCGAAGTTAGTTGAACATCCAGGTTGAACTAAACCGCAGTTGGGATAAAAGTCTACACTGCCATAATTTATAGGATAGCCAAATTGAGCTCCGTTTGTGTGTACTGCATCGACAAATAAAGCGTCGCTTGCATCCAAACGAGTGTCCTTTGGGAACCCTAGAAAACCAGGTCCAGCCGCATCTAATCCAGTTATTCGAAATAATTTTTGTCCCGAAGTTCGACGTTGAATATATTGTCCCACCAGCCCCGCCATGTGAGCACCCAACGAGTGTCCAATTAAGTGAATGTTATTCAAATCGATGTTGCCAACACTTTGAAAATTAAAAATTAATTTTCCTATTATAAAGGAAATTTTTTTAATGCTGCAAATGGATTGAGCGTAATTTTCCTTTGCTTGTTTTTCCCAATCCACTAAAATTACGTTATAATCGCCTCTCTTGAGATAAGCGTTTTTTAATTCTTCACCGAGAAGTGTGTGGCCATTACTGATCCATCCGTGGATGTACATCTTGATTGGAGCTCGTTTTAAGTGGTCTCTGAAATTTTTGCTGGTTAACGATATTGGTTTGCCGTGATTTTCTCTGTTGTAAAGTAAAAATTGAATTTCGTTGGGTTTAACTTCGTCGCAATTCGGTATGACCACGTTGATTACGCCGGAGAATATGTTGGACACGTCTTGAAAGATTTCGCCCGGCAATTGTAAAATTTCGTTTGGTATGTTGAAAAGCTGTCCTATAAAAGAAAATAAATTCATCAACACATCTGATAGTGAAACCTTACGTTCAGGAAGCAAACGGTGAACCGCATGACTGCTCCGACGGTTCTATATTATTTCATGTTCTACACCGTTGATAAAACGCTCTTCCTGTTCGTGTCTTTGCATTGGGATTACATTTTTATTATTTTTTCCTAATCATGACAGTTAAGGTGTGTCAAGAACATGTGAAAAAGCGAATCGGTGTTAGTTTTTACGCTGCATGGACTTGACACCTACAAACAATTATCTCAAATGCACCAATGCAAGTGTAACTAACATTGTTAACAGTCATTGCGTTTATTTATAATTTTTTAAATTACTACAATAAACTGGCACCTGTTTACCTCTTTTAAATTCATAAAAGCGAAATTGTGCAAAATTTAATTGGTGTGACGTTCTAATTTCTAATTTGTTAACCACGAACTATAATAAATTACGCAATTTTCTAAATTTATAATTATTAATTGCCGATTCCGTACAATTATTTTAGATTTTATCCATTTATTAGGTTTGGCAAAAATTGATGCAGGAATTAAATTAATTTGTTTACCTAAAACTTAGTCGTATTTTTTTAATTAATTATTCAGTTTGAAAAAGTTTGAAAAATTCACAAATTTGTGTTTTAACAAATATTAGTTTGATCAACAAATAAACTCCGGTTTTAATTAAATTTTCAAATATTATTTACCTGATGTTGCAGATAAAATAAAAGTGAAAATGTATATCCTGTGCATCCTATTTATCACTTAATTAAAACGTACGGGTAAATATACAAATTTCACACAAAAATCCGATAGCTACACTGCACTGGATAATTAAAACGCACCATACACCTACTTGTTTTGTTGTACATTGCAGAATTAAGTTTACCGCATAAAACTGAGGTGAGAGCGCATTTTATAGAACCATCAAGGCTTTTTCGTCTTGAGATTTAAAATAATCATGTTCATGGTCGGTGGGTACATTAGAAAAAATTATGAAATACACATAACATGTGCAGTACATTACGATATATAATAATTATTGTTTTTACCTAAATTTTGCAATTTTAATTAATTAATCAATGCTTTTCGATTGCTGCGTTGGAAGTATTGTTATTATTTAATATGTTAAGGTCGGTCACTTTTTCTAAAAGTATAGGTATGAATGTAAAATGCAACAAAATCAGTGGAGCCGGTTTCCTTTATCTTGATTACGTTTGGGATGGGTGAGTGATCTGCATAAGTAAGCTAACTCTTCTTTTCTGTTACATAACCTAGTTCATTTGTTTGTAAAATGTAAATAAATATTCTACCGATTTAAGAATAGATCAGAAAAATCATGAATTTGCTTTAATCTGCCGTTCTTGGTTTTGAGCAAACCACATCGATTCTATTTTTCAGATATGACAAATAGCCAGAAGTCATCAGGTCACTGTAGAATCCAATATTGGATGACATTTCACCAAATTGCTTGGGGTTTTAGAAGTTTACAATATAAGAAAGATTGAAATGATAACGACAAATACGACTTTCTCACCAACATTATTTTGGGAAGGTAGACAATATTGCTATAACTTGTACTACAAATAAAATGCGGAAATTCCGTATTTCCTAGCTTTCTTTTGAATGGAAGGTTTACCACTTTGCATTTCTTATTATTTATAGTTAAAAACATTATAGACATTTTTTTCTAATTTTGTTTGTTTTGTTTATTTTTTTCGAAGGGAGGCTAAGGTTTATTTTTCACGTCGAGAAAAATCAAATTGTGAGATCTTGTCCAATTTTTGTGAAGTTACACAAACAATAAACATAACATGTCACAAACAAAACATGCTAACAAGTCAAATTGGCTATCAAGCTGAAGGCATAAGAACACAAAAGAAAGATTTGAATATTATTAAGGATACAACTTCTTAATCTTTTCACCTGTATTGTCAGATATTATAATGACAATTTTAGTTTATATTCTTAACTTTTATTAGCATATGATGTAGCAAATTTACACTTGGCATTCATGGTTCTGTGAATACTTACATATATGTATTCTAATAGGGTGCTAACCTTGCTAGATTTTTATCCCATAGAACGAACTTGGGAGTTTTTAGATCACAGCAGTGTAGTCGACATGACCAGACATTGAACCGCGGTCTCGCGCTTTAATTAAACCTTACACCACATTGCCGGTTCACACATTTCCGGTTGTTTATAAATAAATTTTAACTTTTTTGTTTCAATTAAGTATACTTTTGTAGAAATGAAATCACCAAGCATTTCATAACTATTCTGGAAGCTATGTGTTTTAACCTGAATGTATTTGATTTTCATTTTACCTCTCCGAGCCGATCTAAACAAACTAGAAGCTAAGTTTGTGTTTTTCACCTTCTTTGTAAAGTTATAATCGCATTTTTAACCAATGCATGTTTGATTAAAAGAGTTACAGTAGGCTCCGTGTTTCTAGACGCCATTGTGGCTAACGCACGTAAAATTAACTTTCGTTAATTTTTTATATATTTTAATAATTTATTTATAAAAATTATTTATAATAATTTATTAATTTTATATTAAACTGAACAGGGAACACATTTTATCAGCGGAGGGCAATGGAGCACTGTTCCCTCAAATATTTTAAATGCCTATTTAATTATTACTATTTCACATCTAGTTCTATTGCAAAGACCTAGGCTACATCAACCTTTCACTTCTTTAGAAGAAATAGATTTATGTATCGTAAGAGTTTATACGGGGGTCTGGGGGGTATGGGATACCCGTATGTGGATTAAAATTTAAATTTTTAAATATACACTTACTATAATCATATCAATATTCTAATAAACCCAAAAAATGCATATACATTTTTTAGAACTAAAATGTTTTTTTTTTTAAGTTTTCACAAATAAATTACAGTGTAAGTATAATTATTATTACAAGCATTTTTACTATGCTAAGGCGTCATAGGACGATGGACTTTATGATAATGTAAATTGGAGACTGGAGAGCCGAAGAGCTAAAAATTGAGATTTTTAAAAGTTTTATTAAACAGTCAATTTATCTGTATTAAACATTTTTAATAAATAATAAACTATTCCCTTTTTAAATTATAGGTATTCCCCTTTTTTACGCCAGCTTAACCTAAAGAAAATTAGTTTCTATTCTCTACCCTACCTCTTTTCTTTTAATTTGAACGATATTTAAACTAATTCTCTGTAATACTTATTCTTTCTAGATGATATCGTAGTTCTTTGCTTGATGATGATATTTATAGTAGGTAGACATTCAGTCTCCACTGGTAGATAGAACACACTGTGACCTCCACATTTCTAGTCGTCGGCCTCCCCCCCCCCACTCATATTAGCAGCAAACTATTGGTCGTCACTGTTCACATCAATTTGTATACATCCTTACGAAAAATAATTTTTCAGACATGCAAAAATTTTATTTGTTTATGTTAGGAGTTTACATTTCTATATTAATTTTAAGCGGGAATTTTTTTATAAACCTAGCTAGTGGGTGCTGTTTAGGCAGGAAGAAAATGTAGTAAGAATGATTATGGCGAGTTTGTGTCCCTCAGACAGCTAACCGAGCTAACCTACGCTACCAAATCCTATTTTTTACCTAAGCTATTTTGTAGGTATCTTCTGATGTTAGCAGGTATAGGGGAAAAGCGCTCACATATCCAACTATATAAAGGCATTACCAACCAACAACTAAGGAATTGAATTCACTACAAAATTATTGTTAAGCAGATTTTTGCTTTTAAAATTAACATATTGATTTTTTAAACGGGTTCTGTTTACTAATAATCGTGCAAAGTTTGAATAGAATGGATAGATTATAGAATCAATTAACCCATCCAAATTATTTTTTTATCAACTTAAGAGAAATCTTTCTGTTAAGTTTCGTTCCTTGGTTTTAACGAATTGAAAACCCTTCAGAAAAATGAACACATAAAATTAATGAACGTGTGTATGTAGTTACGAACAAAAGCTTTTTTTATTGGATAAATTTTATTTCGATGAAAAGCTTGTTACCAGGCAATTTAACGAGTCAAGGGGGATCAAAAATCACGTGACGAGTTTAATAATTGCTATAAGGAAACCTACTTGGCAATAAAATATATTCCTGATTTTAAAAAAGTTCAGCAAGGAATTATATTTTATTATTTCAAGATAATTGAAATTCTATCTGAAAAATTACTATGGATTTATTTTTGGATAGTTGCCATAGTAAAGGCGAATCAAATTAAAATTTTATTATTCATCTATAAAATAAAAAGGAACAATCGCTTGTAATGAGTATGTCATGTAACAGGATGTAACAGTAATTATAAATATGTGTTGTCATTACATTATGACAAAAGATTTCTCAAAGATGCAGAATAATACAAAAATTGGAAATCGTGATTCGTGCGATATACATAAGTACGGTACGAAGGCTTTATGTCAAATCCAGGGCAATTTACAATGCAGGGCAAACGATTCAAATTCAGGACTGTCCCTCATAATCCGGGATATCTGGTCACTTTAGTGCAAAACAAAGATTACAGATAACCTTCTGCAACGTGCAAGTGTAACGAAACTTTGATCTCATCAGTCATATTTAATGTCAGACATAAAAATAGATATACCTTTCAATTATGAACTAATGCTACAATCAACTACACACAATTCTCCAACCAGGTGTAGGCAGCCGCGAGGTCTAAATGGAGAAACCAGAAGAAGAATACTTTGTAATTTGTAGCTATACGTTGCGACTTAATGTACATAAACTCTTACTTTTATATTTCATTAGCCCACATCTCCAATTCGCTCCCCTAGTAGATTAATCAACGATGATAATTTTCTGCTAATGCTAATTGCTTTATTTTGTACAGTAGCCAACGATTGCTACTATCCGTGTGTAGAATTTGTAATTTTGTAGGCCTAGATGTTCTTTAAAGAGCTAAGTGCTATTCCAAAAATTTTCACTTACACTGAAATTTAATTACAGATTATTTGTTCGCACCTTTTGTAGAACTTTTCTTTATTTTTTCAACATTTGTGTTAATCAATATGTTGGTTTGACTCTCGTGCGTGAATTGAAAATTCGTTTCATATCGGAAAAAAGAGAATTGCATAATTTATTTTATTTTTATGTAATTTAATTTTTAAATTGCTATTTGTTCGATTTAATTGTGTCTAATTCGAGCGTCAATATTTGAAACCCGGCCGGCTGGTAGATGGTTTCACTTCATTATTTCTAGTCTATTAGTTTTAGTTTACCCTGCATACCGTTGACCTCAAGCTTTTGAAAGCTCTAAAGACATGAATAATGAGGTAGCTCTTTTTATCAATAAATTTTCTTCACCGCATTAGACTTTTATTGAGTAATTTTTTAAAACGGATCAATTTCGGTGAATCTTTTCCAAACAATTTAGAAAATGTCGTTGCGATTTAGTTGTTACTATTGACACATATTTTATTAATTTTCAGGGTTATAAGACACAATGCTGTAAGGTAATCGTGTGTGGTTTTCCTTGATTTCTGGTCTTTATTTTTTTTAGTATCAAAATAATCTTAAAATTTATTACTCTTTTGTGGTAGGCAAGAAAAATTATGCTCAAAAAATTTATTTAGTTAAGGGCGCAATAAAAATTTTTAATTAAAATATTCTAATTTTTTAATTAAGATATAGCAGGAATTTATTTTAAGGGTTGGTCTGAAATATTTTTGCTATTCCCGTGTAACTCTCGCCGCACTTCACTATTTAGATATTCAACTGAAATTTAATCTCACCGGACAAGGGTTTACTGAACTGTTTATCTACATTTGTTTTCAACTTAATTTAACTCTTGATGGTTATTATGTGTCACGTTTTAATACACTCGGGGGATGATTATTTCAAAAAGTTGGTTTGAATTATAAAAAATTGAAAAGTATAACAAGTTTTTAATTTGCTTTATGTGATTTCATCAGAAAACATAAACCTTTTCAAACAATTTAATGTTTTTATTGTGTACTTTTTTATTTTTTTACCTTTATAAATATCTTCTCTTTGTTCTTTAACGTAATTGATTTTTCTTTCAAAATGTATTATTTAATTTTAAATAATAAATATGATCTTTTTGAAACGCTCAAACGGCGAACCTTTTATTTTAAAATATTTTATGAATTAATCACGAATTCATCCAAACTGCTCAAACCTGTCGCAGATATTAAGATGAATCTCAATAAAATAAAATACAAAGTACATTATGTGATCCATGTACAAAACATACTGATTGAATTAGCTAAAAATTATTTTAAATTTTAAGTTTAATTTAAAAATCAAAGGTAAATGAAAGTTATGTAATAAGATGAGATTCAACCTCTATCAACGAATACATAGAAAGTTAAGAACAAAGAATGTATTATTATATTATATATTGCATACGAAGACAGTTAAACATTTAAATAAATTGGCTGATATTGTAATAACATTTAGACAATAAAAATAGTTTAACCTCATCTTTAAATATCTTGAAATCCGCTACTAAACTTACATCATTACATAATTTATTGTACACTTGGATGCACGTAACATCTTGTACTATCACTACAAAATTGAAGCCTTTCTATAAACAAATCAAGTATTTCAAAATTTTTTCTACTAGGAAAAACTGAAAATTGCAGTAAACCTAAAAATATTAATCAACGAACGGTTAGAAATTAAATTTAAATTATGAAATCTATAAACATAATTAATAATAACGGTTTCAAAAATCACAAAAATTATTTAATTAATGCTAAAAATTACAAAATTTAGAGTACGGACGTTTTTTTCTTACCTTCTTCAAAGCAAATTTGAAAATTTATTTAAATAACTTATTTTTGAAGGGAGCGGTATTTACATAGCACGCAATTATACAAATTTCAAAGTTAAAATTTTAATTGTTAGGAAAAATTTTAATCTTTTATTCTCTTTCTTAATAAATATTTAAAAAAATTATTTTTTTTTGGTCGGCTTTAAACAGTATGGAAGATAATGGAGTATGCTTTCGTAGTTTGTTTTGCGTAATTCTTACGATATAGAAAAATATTCGGCATTGAAATAATCAAATTTAATAATGCAATATTGGCCTCATTTTTCAAAAATAGGAAAAAATAATGGAGTTATTCGTAAAAGAAATAGTTTTAAGCACAAATTGAAGAAAAACATTCATATTATGAAAAATATGAATAATGTATGGTACTACTATATATAATACAATACATTATACATACTAAAATACCGCACACATTTACTTAAAATTGGTTTTTAAAGTTTGTTTTTGAGTATTTTGTTTGAATACATTTTTCGTACAAATTAATGTTTTTATTGGTTGTTTCCCCATCTTTTAACAATATAATTCCACAAAAACCCATTTATTTTTATTTTTTTATGCTATTTGAAAATATTAAATTTTTTTGTGAAGTTTTTATGGCGTAAAAGCACATCAGTTTATCACCGTTTTATTTTCAGTTTAAAAAAGTAAAACGGTTGATGTTTTTGTCATTAGTCACTATTTAACATTATCTCGGTGAAAAATCACCATTCGCTGCGCGTTTTCATTACATTTCATTTGTGTCTATTCTATCGCTTTATCAGTAGTTCCAATTTACTGTGGACCTTTACTTCTTATTACCGTAAACAACAATTCAACTGTTAAACATACCATAAATAACTTTATTGATAGATTTAACTAGTAATTGAGCAATTCTGGTAATTTACTAGGTAATCTGGCTCAATTTCTATAATTTACTGGTCAATGATCACATTACTGTGCATGAATAAAGCCAAATCAATATTGGCATGTATTATAGTTGCAAATATGAAAAGTTTTGACTTTTGGCTCGTAACTTTTTTCCATCGAAAATTGTCTTAAGTAAGCTTTTAAGATAAATTTGGATCACTAAAAGACGTAAAAGACGTCGTAAATACATATAAAATTTGCATTTCTTGCAAATTTCTTTTATTATTTTAGTGCAAATGGGAATTGAACTTTTTATTAGGTTATCCGAGAAAAATGTTCCACTTTTCTAATTTTATTATCATGTCCTCCTTAAAGCGTGTCGTATTAATTAATATTTGATGAATAAATTATTGATCGTCCTTGGAAATCATTTGCATATTTATGATGGCTTTAGAGTAAAAATATTATAATTTAAATTTTAATTATCATTTTCCATACAATTAATTAAACGTTAGACAGCTTGAAAATTTTTCTTCTTTATTTTAAATAAAACATTTGCAGTAGAACAAGCCTTATATTTAAATTGCTAATTCGAGCACAATCAAGTTATCATTATATCAACTACAATGCATAATGTGCTGAAGCTTTTACATAAACATAAGGATGAAACTGTCGATTTATGCAACATCATTACTTATCCTTTGTAAATTAAAATTTTCAAACTATGCTAAAATATTACTTTCAGTGTAACCAATAGAAATCTTCAAACATATCGTTTTTTCAATTTTATATATTTATCTTTTTTATTTATTAAATTTATTTATTTTATTTATTTTAATAACTTTAAACAGTAAAATCTCGTTCATCCGGCATCAAGTTCCCATAAGCGGCACATAATATCTTTAACAACCCATCATCGTAATTAATCTAAGCGATTCAACGTCAAATAAAAGTCTGGAACTTTAAGATATTATATTTTGTGCATTTTATTATTTCTTTAATAAAAATGTATTTTGTACCTTGATTTATTTATTTTGCACGGAGTAAAGAAGTATAGAGTAAGTTTTTAAAATACCGGCAACCACAACTCGCAACAATTTTTATTTAAGCAACCAAAGTTTATCATATTGTTGATAAATTTAGCTTCAATTTAGCGTAAAGTTTATCAACAAAATAAATAACCTTTATGCACCCGACTGCTAGGGAGAATGCGTAATTGTTTGAAAAAGTTTGAATTTACCTATGCTAATTCATACTAATATTGATTCAGGATTTTTTCAGTAACTTGATCAAAATTTATTACAATTTAACTGCATTTCATCGATATAACAGAAAATAAACATACTATAATACCACCTAATAGAATGAAAACTTCAATAACGAAAATGGGTTTAATTACAATAATAATTATAATATTAATTTGATTGATTTTTGCCTATAATCTATTTGTTATTCGTACAACACGCAATTAAAGAGAAAGCAGATAATTATAATTAAAAACATTTTCAATATTGAAGTTTTAATGTAAATTAAAATATAAAAGTTAAATTAAACTTTAATTACCAAAATAGTTTTAATTATAATTATTAAAACGTTTTACAATTATTGATTGGTGTTTTAAGAATTCGCTATCAAATAATATACATTAATGTAATGAAATATTAGCCAGCTAGATAAGCAACTGTGCATACACCAAGAAGTGTCACAATTTGCATAGGTTAATTGAATGGTGCTACGCAACAATTTTTCCAACCCACATTGCACACATTTGATATTATTGGAGGAAGAGAGGGGGTCGAGTTTAAACCCCAGACTCCCCGGTACATTTTGTTCTAAAAGAATTAAAGGTGTCTTCCGTCTCTAAAATCGGAGGCCGGGGGGGGGGGGGATGATTAAATTCTTAGCGTCACTGATTACGATTTCAATCATAGTTTAAACCTGCAATTAACTAAACAGCTTAAAATCCCCGTTTAATTTTTTCGCAATTTTTTAAACCTTGTTTAGGAAATCTCAGGTTTAAATTGACAATGAAATACATACATAAGGCAAGCGATCGTAATTAACTTGTCGTTACCTACATTAAAGGTTTGTTTTGAAAGAACGGTGCCACGTCGTCCTCCTTGCCCTAACCGTCACTGAAAAAGAATATTTTCAAATTCACCATTACAGTTCAATTTAATGATTTTAACAATCCAGTTTGTTTAAGCCAAGTCCTTCAACATGCTTTAGTGTACATATTTATGTAGCAGGCTTTATTTTAATTATTTCTTTAAAGTTTTTTTTTTTAAATTGAGAGTTAAATTTTTTACTTATTTTCATCAGTCTTAACTTTGTTATTGTATTGTTTTTAAGAGTAAAAAATAGAAAAGAATACGTTTTTTTAACCTAAATGAAAACGGAGCTGTTTATAAAAAATAGTCGCCCGGGTATTATTATTAAATTATCGTTTATGAGGAAAAGATTATTTTGTTCATAAAACTCAAATTGGTTTTCTTGCTATTTTTTGCAAGGTCTGAAGTGAGTGATAACAAATCTGTTAGAAAAAAGCAAAAAATTTAAGATGGTTACTCTAATATATGGGGTTTCAATTGACTTTTATTTTATAGCCTTATTGCCATCTACTTCTAAAAAGGTGCGGAAATATTATCTGCTACATACGTTTTTTAGAACTACCCTTAAATATCCGGGGGACCTATTGTTTAATATTAAAAAAAAGTTTACTTTCTTAATTATGCCATTTATTGTCGTTTCTTATTTTTTTTTTAATTCTATTTGTTAGTTTTGTTTATTCTGCGACGCGATGGTGAGCGAGAGTCATGATTCACTCAGGAATTCTGTTTTGAAAAAATACCCGCCACTGTTTGTCATTATGAGATGTTGTCTGTCTTCAAATTAGTAACGTGAGTTGTAATATTTATGATTCACATGACGTAAATAAAAAAAAACATTAAGTACCAATATCTGGTACCAATGGTTAATTTAAATATTTGGGTACTGTCAGACAACCCTTATCACGAATTTCAAAATTTCAACTGCACTATAGGAAAGAGGACACTTTTCTAAGCATATTAGAACAAAAATTTTTGCGGTCCGTGCATTAGTTCTCGAAAAAATCGAATTTGAAAAATTTAAATTTACATGTATTTTAGATACATCTTTTAACACGGCTGCACGATTAGCCGATTTTGTGTAAGGCAAAACAAATTAAAAATATCCCTGAAAAATTACAGAACTCGCCAAGGGTGGAACTCGAAGCCATAGAACTTGTCCGGGTGTCGACCGCGACTGAAATCAAACATTAAGAGTGTATTAAAGCACTCGTACCGTCAACAAAATGAAGAATAGGAACGGAACGTGCCAGTTGACCGTGGCTCGACACGTTGCAACGGGGTGTATCGGGTTACAACTACCTACTTTTAATAACTTTAAAATGCCGTTTTTTCGAAAACTAATGCATGGACCGCAGATATTTTTGTTGCATATACACAAAAAATTGTCCTCTTTCCTATAGGGTAGTTGAAATTTTGAAATTCGTGATGAGGGTTGTCTGACAGTAGCCAAATATTTAATTAAATGTAATTTTAATGAACATTAGTTTATTTCCCATAGTGATGTTTTGGCCAGAATATTTGGGCATACAATTTAAGTTTTTGGTAGGCTATTAACTCTTTGGTCTGTGCAAGGTGATTGCGCGAATATTTGCAGTTTCCTGATGTTTTCAATAATATCTGAGATAATTGTAAGTGAAATATTAAGGAAATCGCTTGAAAAGCAGTGTTTTATAATTTTGTATGACAAAACGGTTGACTCGACGACGAAAAGTAAAGAGATAGAACTGTTAGAGAATAAAATGATAACACGCAAAGTTTAAATAGGTATTGCTCGACAAGTAATTTAAAAGTTATGTTAAAATTAAACTAAAACAAAGTCTTTCTTTGCATGTCTGTCAAAAATCCAATTTCTTGTGAAAAAATATTTTAAAGATCGAAGGCATTATTTTAAGGCATCTGTAGTCTTATTTTAAACTGTTTAATTTAATAATAATAGTAATAATAATAATAATAATAGGCATTTATTAAGAGAGCTACTTTACAAAAAAAATGTCTCTTAAAAGGATGATTTCTAACAAGTTAGATTTTCAAATCACCCCTTTTAATAATGTATTATTTACAACGATATATAACGCATAACAAATGTCACCAAATTCAAATCGCATGATACCTACTGCTCCAATTGCAGTGCGTCGGTTAAACCACGGCGGAAAGCTGTCAAACTCGGAGATTCCAAAAATCGTCGTCGATGCCTTTCCACAAGTCTCGGTGCCCAACATGCAAAGCAGTGCTCAAACTTGGCTGTAGAATGAGAAGGAACGTCAAAATTTCCCAGATCACGCAGAGCCCGAGAATGACAAATAGAGCGGGGCCTAATCATATCTCGAAGATTTGTCGGTTCACCACTTCTGAATATTTTAAAAGGAAGAATTCCAGCAAGTAACAGAAAGCGCTGGTCAATTTTCAGGACATGCAGATCACGATAATATGGTGTAATGTGATCATACCTGCATATGTTGAATGAATAACGTAGGCATGAATTCTGCAGAAGCTGCAGCTTGCGTTTGTACTCTTGAGTTAGGAAATCGTAATAGACCGCTGAACCATATTCGATGTTGGACAAAACTGTGCTGCTGACAATCGACCACTTCACATGAGCAGGCAATATGGTCTTGAATTGGTACAGCGATCTCAGCTTATAGTAACATCCCATCATCTTGCGGTTAACATGTAGACGAAAATTAAGTTCTCTATCCAGAACAAAACCCAGGCTACGTGCAGAGTCGACCATCCTCACAATCCCATCACCGATCCTCACTCGAAGAGTTGAGCCATCGAGCGCTCTACGTACCAGCAGGGGACTACCCAAAATGATTAGTTCCGACTTCGCCGGATTCAATGTCAGACCATTTACTAAAGACCACATACGCAGTGATTTAAGGTTACGATTTAACCGAGTTATTGCAGCATCCAAGTCCGAGGGAGGACAGGATATACGTATTCGGGAATCGTCCGCATACAGATCCAAAGAACAGTCTGGATCCACTGCTTTCGCCAGATCAGATGTGTATACTATAAACAATAGCGGGGCAAGGATGCTTCCTTGCGGAACACTCCGAGAAACCACTAATGGCTGAGATACATTCCCAGAAAAATCAACCAACTGAGACCTATCACGCAGGTAACTCGCGAACCAGTTGCACAGTGACTAATTGCATCCATAGTAACGAAGCTTAGCCAAAAGACGCTAGTGCAAAGCGGAATCGAAAGCCTTGGAATAATCGAGAAGAACCAATAAAGTTACCTCGGAACGATCGGTTACTGATGCATCTAACGCATTTTTGATAAACGACTCAACAATTTTTGCAAATGGTGACAATATACTAATCGGACGAAGATGGGCAGGCTCTAAAGCTAACGGAACTTTGGAAAGTGGTCTCACACGTGACATCTTCCAAATGGCTGGCACCTCGCCTGTTTTGAAAGAGAAATTAAGAATATTGCAGAGCACCTTACTGCAGAACAGAAGAACGAGCCTCAGCATCCGAAGACTAATACCATCCAGCCCAACGGCATCGGACCGCAGAGTTGCGACAATCCCATACAATGCCGCAGGCGTAGCCCTCGGAATAGAGAGTGATCCAACTCCGGGAAACAAAGCGTCATCGAAATCCAACTGTACGTGACCAGAAACATTCGGCACAGAGCTGAGAAAATAGGAATTTATATAGTCAGGATCCTCACATAGATGTCCAGAAATCTGACCATTAGGGCGAGCATGTACGCTCCATGATGACAGGTATCGCCATAGTTTTTTGGGATTTGAGTGATTTTAATGATGTGTTGTGAAATTAATTTGTTAATGATTAATATTCATAGCGAATGCAGTAAAAAATAACTAATTTTCAAACGTTTTTACCGGCTTAAGTATTGAAGATAAAAATATGTCACCTGCAACTTTTTTGTAGATAATTTTATGCTCTACAAACATGTCTATTTACAATTTTGCTCTATCTTGAATAGTTTTCCAAGGAGCGAGGTGTCTTTTTTTAATTTTATTTTATTTATTTAAAAAATGTACATTTTGTTTTAAGATTGCCGCGGGTATCAACCTAATTTTGAAATTTATTACTTTTATTATTTATTAATTTATTATTTATTACTTAGAAAAGATTATAGCTATAGTCGATCACAGATATGAATAATATAGGTGGCGCGTCGTTTGCAAAGTCTAATTTACACCGGGAAACTTCAGATAATTTAAATAGTACTTAATCTTGTAGTAATATGAAATATTCACTATAAAAAATTGAAATGTTATAACCAAATAACTACATCTATTCGATATTACATTTAACACCCCTATTCACTAAGCTAAGTTAACGATCGATCGAATGGAAAAGTTTTCGATCGATCGATAAGTGCCCAAATTCGTATTCAGTAAGGGCTTCGATCGAATTGAAGGTTATCGATCGATCGAAAACTTTTCGTTAGCCTCGAAGGGCCCGAGAAGCGCTGCGATCGATCGAAAAGTCCATTACTCGTGCGCATTAGAATCATAACCATCATAACCTTCAAAACAAACTCGTAATATTGTATTGTATTTCATGATTTCACTTAAGTGCAAATCGTTATTAGATTTATCGTTATAAAGTTATACTTAATAATAATATATACCGGGTGTTCATTTTAAAACTTCCAGCAATTCCAATTCATCTGATCAAAAGTCAGATGAAAAAATGATTCAAACAAAAGTTGTATGATAGCGAGGGGGAAAGAATATGGCATAATTGTTTTTTTAATTTATTGACCTTTTCAAGGTCATTTGAAAATCAACTTTGGTTTTTTAAATGGTACCTTATATTTTTTTTCATATTTATATTTAGCATGAATAAATATACAACTTTTGTTTAAAAAATTTTTTTATTAGACGTAGACTTTTCGAGTAAAATGCATTGTAACAAAATAAAAATATTTAAATAAACTTCAGCTGATTATAATCGAAATTTAATTTTTTTTAAATTAGAAGGCTATTATTGCTTTTGTTATTATTCAACTTATTAATTTTAGGGCGATCAAAACAAAACACTGTCACATAAAACAATTAAATTAAAAATAAAAACTCAGTGAGTTTTTATTTTCTCAGTTAACTTTAGATGTGACGATTAGTTATTGGTGACAACAATCTTCTTATATTATACAGGTTACATTTTCGGTAATTACAGTTACAGTAATAAAAATTTTATCAACTGACGTTCAATTTTAAGGTTAGTTTACACATTAGTTTAGGTCAAGTGTATCGTAGTTTAGGTTAAACTGTACATCAGGATTGCCAACAGATGCTAATAGTAAAATAAGTTATCGATAACTGTTCTGGTTCTTTCGATATCGAAAAGTGGTAGTTACTGAATACCATTTTTACCGTGATCGAGGACACGCCCTTTTCCATCACAGACTTCTCCATCATCGAAAACTTTTCGATCGGAGTTAGTGAATAGGCATGTAACTCTGTCCACATCTATCTTATTTATAACTTTGCCCGGTTCAGTTTAGGCAACACACATAGCACTTCAATAGCAAAAATTTCGTTATTGTAATACCGTTTAACTTCAAAGCATTTTCATTGGTTAACATTTGGAGGTCGTTGCTTTAGTACAAATTCCAATATTTTTCTTAAAAAAAAACGGACTATAGTACCTACTCTATATTTTTATATTCTGTAAACTTTAACGAATATTGTGCCAATTTTTGATTATTTAACTGGTTTAACAGATTCTATGGGGGTGGGAGGTATGATAGGTTATACTAGGTAAAATAGATCAATTTATTGTTATCTGAAAATATAAAGGATGCTTGATGTTATCGCTAGAGACATCAAAAGACTTCTCTGAATAATACATATGATATGTAAGATCAATTGTGAATGATTTATTAAAGAATTCGATTACTTTTCCAGTACTTACTATAAAATCATAGTACATAGATTTGAAATAAAGTGAATATGAAAGTTTCTAATCATTATATTGGAGTTTTCTTCTATATTATTGCCAAAATGCGTAATCGATAACCAAAATGTCTTGCTTTTTTCATTCGTTTTTTTTAAATGTTTGTAAATATTTAATCTGCTCGACTTTACTTTAACTTTCGTAGTTGTTTTCTTTATATTTTAAATTGCTATTTATAGAATTTTCTCAAACTACTAAGTATCATGAACCTTGCTAGACGCTGAAATGTGAAAAAAGTTCTTTTGATTTTCATTCAAAAGGATTTATTTTGCTGTAGAATTAAATTTACATTGTGCAAATGTGTATATGAAAATTTTTCTTAAAGTAACACAAAGTTGTTCCGTTTATCGAAGAAATAAATTATAACTTGCAAATTATTGTTTGATATTGGATCGTGTTTATGCATTACGTAGCGTCTTTTCCACTACCCTGCCCAAATGTTAATCCTAAAGGATCGCAGCAGGACACGTAGTTCAGTAGGTTACACGGCTGTTTTTAATGGCTTGTGGATCGATAACTTTTAGTTGCGCGAAAATTAAAAGTAATCCAAAAGTAATGTGTGTACTTTCGTAAGATGTTATATCTTCAGTGGTATTATTTTTTTTATTTTATCTGTTCGGATGGGGTATTTTGAAAAGTAATTAAAGTATGAAAGGTTTGTGATATTTGCTTTTTATGCATAACACTAAGAAGTAGGTTTTGTTTGGAGAACAACTTACGTTAGTGTTATCGAAGCAATTCCTGAGCTTAAAGAGATATCGCATAAACATGAAATTCGGCGGTAGTGAAATTGGAGCAGTTTGTTTCCCTTGCAGCGTTTAAAACGCATGTGTGAATTTTAATAGCACTCTGCTAACTTCTAGGTAATTTCGAGTGCAAATTTCAAATTTGTTGTGCGTTTGAAACCAGAGAATACAAATTTAAGCAATTCGCTATTAAATACACAGTCGGGTTTTTCGATGCACATCAAAGTCGAAACAATTTATGAAGTACGATTTGACTTGCTGATTAACAGTGGCAATGAATTTGCATTAATTCCACAACATTAATTTTTGCGGGTAATATTCGACATTATATGACACTGCTAAGTTGACAAGGGCTAAATTAGGTGAAGTGCTTTGATTAAATACAAAGAGCTTTCGGGAGGCAAAATTATATATTAAATTGCAATTATTGGGATCCGTTTCAAATTTCATAAAGGTTTTGGTTTTAACTTGAGTAAATTAAAAAGTATCCTATCGCTACAACTTCGGTGCTTGCAACTAGTTTTCGCCATTTTCTAAACTACGGGGTGCACTTCACGTAATGAAGTGCATTTATTAAGTGCTGATCGATAAATTTAAATTTATCAGAATTAAACAGAAAATGTTGCAAGGCGAATCGAATCGTAGCGCGTAGGCGAGAACTTTTTTTTTATTGTGCCTAGGTTTCTTAATGTAGCCCAAGAAGTAACTAACCACTCGTAGCTTTCTCACCTTTTAGTAATTTAATTGCTGAATTGCTGATAGTAAATCAATGTCTTTAAAATTGACAGTGAAGAATCAACTTGAGTTTTTTGATGAGAGCTTTTATGTGAAGCATCGTTACCTCCCGGAGTACTTTCAGCAGGAAGTTTTTAAAATTTAGAAACGACAAAAGAGAAAAGACATACCGAGATTAGTTTCGGAAACTTTAAATGTCTTTTCTTGAAAGATTGCTGCAGGATTACTTATTCAGATTTTGCGATTTTTGTGGTTGCGTTCATATTAAACTTTCAAGTTTAAATTTACGAAGATGCCAAGAATGCTTCCTACAATTTTCTTAATCGGTTTTCATGTCTGAATGATCTTTTGGTTAATATTTTCTTGTTTGTAAAAAACAAGCTGACTTGCAAAAACTATAGTTTGAAAGCATCCTGTCAGTGTTCCCTATCTGTTAACTTCTCCTGTTATTCGCGTGTAAGAGCCTTTTTAAAGTGATCGTCCAGAGAACGACAAGCATTGACAGGAAAGAAGTTGATCCATAAATCAAGCCAATACAATGAGATGTTCGAACTTCTTAGTCCAGTCGATAGACGCTTTTCCTGCCTTCTTTTATGTATTATTTTGATAAACGAATTTGGTCATTTGTTTAATTTATGATGGAGAATAATTATTTTTTAAATTTTCTATTTTATTTAATGCTTCGTGAGGGCTTCCATAAATTCCTATTTTTGCGCTGCTGTTCATTATTATCGCTTGACATTTAATTACCGGTGGCGTCATTCATCAACCTTTATTAGATGTTGAATAGGTACATGGAATCAATGATTTCATATTGTACCTACTACATATGTTTGGATTCTAAACAAAAAATTATTTTCTGATTCATCTTTGCATTAATTAAATTAAAAATAAATTATTAAAAATAATTCAAATTAAAACGAACGTATACTTTAACTCTAAGTTGAAACGCTTACAAATTTTAATTCAAATACAAATAAAAGTTCAATTTTAGGCATTATCGAAAAATAGTTTATTACTTGATTTGGGTTTGCAATGTCACAACGTCTCATTATCTCATATACGCCATACGCTATATAACAACTGTACAATTTTCTGTGAAACCAATCCTTCAGGAAAATTTCAAAAATTTTAAATGATTTTAATATTTCGTAAATACTATTATTACATTCAGATTTTCCTTTGCTCTAATATTAATTTTCATATTTTCGGAATAACTCTAATTATTTTGTTTACATGCACTTCAACTCTGGGTTAAATTAAATTTGTTTTAACATTTATTTCAGTTAAGTTGTTATTAATGTAAATTTACGCAGTTGCGTGCAATTATTCAACATGCACGCAGTTCACGAGGACCTTGTTGATGAAATCTTTTTTAATGAAAATAAACTACTCCAATGAAGTGTTTTACTTTTTTATTATTAAAATTGTTTGAAATAAAGACTGTAACAGCAATAAAATAATTAAATTAATCTTAATTTACCTTTTTACATGCAAAAAGTTTTATTTAAATAAAATTCATTTATTTAATTTTGTAAGTTTGGTAAATATTATATTATTTATATGGCGAAACTTCATTTAAATGACCATTTATGTTAGGGTCCCGAGAGTTAAATCACAAATTTTTGTACACTAGATTTTTTTTTACGAGATTTCCACAAATTTCCACCTGGATTTTCTTTCGAAAAAGTAAAATAAAATAAGGTGATCTGCATTTTTAAGATTTCTAATATTATTTGTTTCCTAAGATTTCTTCAAATTTCCCCGAATTTCCTTTACTTTTCTCAGATTTTCGTTCACTTGTACCTTAAATTTCTATAACGATTCCTCCCTCACAGGGCTCAAACTAAAATATTTTCACGTAAAGCCGATCAAATGTAAACAACGAAAATAATTTACTTGAACCCTTGTCCCATGGTCAAAATTTCTATCAATACTTTGATAATAATTTTGATAAAATAGAACTAAAATAAATATAATCAGAAAGATAACGTTCTAAACCTCTGATTTACCAACGTACTTTTAAAATTGCATATAGATTTTCGATACTTGCCGAAAATATATAGCTTTTGTTCACTTTAGTTAATTTAATTATTATCAATAATATATTAACAATTTAAAAAATGTATATTACGTAATCATCAAACCCTAAAATTATTGATAACTGTCATTCACAGCCAGCTATTTTTATCGAGATATTGATGAAAATTTTGATAAAAACAATAATGGAAATTTTAAAAACTGTAAGATATGGGCATTACTACACCGATTTATTCGTTGTATTTATGATAAATAAGTTCATTTGTTGCAAAATGGCATTTTTTGTGAAAACAGATAATATTGATTTGGAAAGTGAAGTAGGTACTGGTATTGAAAATATTTTTCTGGTGTTGAGAGTGATTTACAGGTATTGAAAATAATCTAACATTAAATAAAACACTTCTCGTTGGTTTTTTAGTTTATTTTCAATGGAATGACAAAATTACTGATCAGTAGCGTAACAGTCGTCTAAGTATATCAAATTAAATTATAAAAATTTAAAAAAATTTATGTTGAGTCTGTTAATATTAAGACGAACATCAATAAAATTTGGACCCCAACAAATAATCAGCTACAAAGGCTGAAACCCGAACAAATGAAATAAAATAATTTTCTAAACTTTTCGTAAACTGTCTCGCATCGAGTATACAGTTTCGCAAATACAGCGCAAGTTGATTTTACACTGGAATATTTTGTGATGTTTCTTTTTGGAGCAGACGCAACTTAATGAAATTAAAAACTTGTACTGTTAGGGAAACTATTAGTTAACCAGATTGCTCAAAAATAGAAAATTATTTAAAAAAGTTTTAGAATTTTTTAAATATTGTTGTGATGATGTTAAAATAATCAAACCTAACAAAATGTTAAAAAAATAAAAAGTTTTAACTGTTAAGTACAGAATACATACTACAAAGAAACATAATATTTAAAGAAACTAAAATGACAATAATTCACATTTAACGGCGTTGAACTTAGAATATTTGAATAAACAAGAAAATAGAATTCTGAAAATATATTATTATAAATCACACTATCATTTTGACATCCTTACAAAGTGCGTACAATTTGGTACCCACTATAAAGAACAAAGATAGCGCTTAAATCAGGTAATACGTGTTCTTTGTTTAGTTCGCTTATATATATACACGCGCTATTATATGAAATAATACATGCTAAAGCCATGTATATTTTTTCTTTCAAGTCACTATCATATGTAGCTCCTTTCAAAGTTTGACCATTTGACGTCCTTATGTATATTACTCAAATTATTTTCATAATGCGTATATTTTGGCATCCATGTGTATATTTGCTTTCATTTGACTATCAAAGGTACCTCCGACAGTGTTGCCGTCGTGTCAACAACAGTATAATTAAAATTGTATCAATTTGCAAATTAGCTAAAAATTTCATTTAAAATTTTTAGTTTAACGGTATAACACGAATTTAACGTTGTGCAACTATCAAAATGAAAAATGTAAAAGTTGTTTATTTTCTGGAAATAAATGGTTGTTTCGTTTTTTTTCAATATTAATCATACGATAGATTATTATAGTTTCATACACCTTTGCAGAACTCGTAGCATTTTCAAACGTAATATTACAATCCCGAAAGTTATAACGTATAACAATAAGATAAACTAAACAAACAATTAAAAAACCAATTATTTTAACGATTTGGTTAGTTTGTTTACTGTAACATTACATACAAAAAATTACCACAACAATCCACTTAAAAACCTCGTTTTTAATTCTCTTTCTATTACAATAACAATAAGATTGATTGTAATTTTGAAATAATAACTAAGGTATCTCTAAAACCACAATAATTACTACATTGACATTTTCGATAAGGGGATCACGATAAAATTACGGTAGCCTTTTTTTAATGATTATCTTAAAGTATTATCAAATTGCTAGATGATTGTTATTTATATCTCGCTAACATTTTGGCGTCCACGCGTTAACGCTTTACATTTAATGTGGCGTCCACTTGTAATTTGGCGTCCATGTACAGACGTCACTTTACAAACCCTTCCGTTCAAAAAATTTACTTGGTTAGCAGTGCTCTCTAGGAGCTTAACTTCGAAAGTAAGGTAGGATGTCAAATTAATAGCAATTTGATAAATATCGTAAATTGGAATAGTTCGTGATTATAACAATACGTATCAAATGGTATGCAATCGTCTTAATGATTAATTGCCATTGGTTTTTTTTGGGTTTGAAGACTAAATTTATTGTTGATAATATTGTCGAGTTTTGAACTTACACTAGGTATGCAAGATAAGTAACCCTATTTTTTGCATAAATACAATAAAATATTATTTAAAGGAATTAATTTTAAATTCAAATTGTTTAATTTTTTAAACACTTACAAATAGTTTTATTAATCTAATAGGAACCGTTAATATTATATTTTATTTTATAAAACATAAACATGAAATTGAGAATGAAGTTGAGAAAGATAGATACAATCGTTGTCGATTAACAACCTCCTACATGTATTTGATTAGCAGTTGTAATTGAAAATACTGCACGAATGAAAGTTTCTCACATTTGACAAAATTTGAAATTCGAAAGATTGTACCTACTCATAAACATCTTGTGGGTCTCCCTTAAAATTTGCTTTTTTACACATAGTATTATGAGGTTTTCAATTGTGTTGATTAAACGCCAATCAACAATCAAAAACATTATTTCTTCAAATAAACAATTTACATCAATGCAACTTATTAAAATTTGTACATAAACCAACTGAAAGTAACCTAGAAGTTGATGCACCTAAAACATGAACTGCGCTTAAATTAAAATAGTGAATAATAAAATACTGTTGTTATTATTAATTTGTAGTACATATAATGCTTTATTATTTTTATTAGTATTAATTTTCAATATTTTACAATAAATTTATTTCATGCTCGGCTCCTCTGCAAGGGATTTTTCTGAAACAAGTAACACTTTTAAAATAATAATAAAATCAACATTATTTCACAAAATACCTGTATTATTTATATTTTTTTGTGTATTTGTTTTGAACGTAAACTTTAATTTTAACCCAAGACTTACTCTTAAAAGCTTGGGGAAATTTTTTAATCAAATCTTCACATTCCCATTTTTTGGGGGGCTTCTTACTTTGAATATGGACCTTAAAATAATTCTGCACTATATTAATTTGTTCTGCGGTCCACGGAATTAATTGTCTTGTTTTTCCCTTTTTATTTTTTTTTAAAGAAACCTCTGCTGAAGGTTCCGGTTGTAAATTAGAACTAGTTAGCTCAAAATCATTTATATTCAAGTTTTCTTCAATTTCCTTATCAGTATTTCCAATTTCTGTATTGTTTAGTAAGTCATCGTCCAAATTGATTTCAATATCATCGAGAGCCTTCCCTTTATATTCTGCCGCCGCTCCTTTTTCCATCAATAACAATAATTTGGAAATTTTGGCGGTTTGATAGACATCATCGGGTAATCTATACGATTGTCTATGTACACCGGTTGTGTGACCCATAAAAGTAGCCAATTGCTCGATGTCATTTTCCGACATGTTGAAAATTTGGGTTAATGTGGCCAAATGCTTCCTTAACCTTGTGGAAGTTAAAGATTTTGGATTTTTAGCTCCACACAACCGTGCATATTTATCTAAAATCTTATATCCCACGATTGTTAATTTAGATTTAGGTTTTCCAAATAAGTAAGGATTACCGTCATCTACGAAGTTCGCTCTTACTTGAATCAATTGTTTTATATGTCTTTGGACATCATCTGAAAAAAGAATTGGAACACCTCTACCTCGTTTTCCTCGCGTAACGACGCGTTTAAATTTGTTAAGCAATATCTTTTCGGTGGGAGCTATTGCATTGTCAAACTCTTCATAGTTACTTTGATCACCACCATCATTTTTCTCATATGTAGCTAAAAATAATCTTTGCAACTCTCCGGGTCTTTTTCTATTAAGCAACATAATTCTGCAAAATACAGTTTCTAATAGATCATTATATGCAACTTCATTCTTATTATCTTTTAATAATTTGGAAGCAGCAGCCTCTGCACTTGTTACCAAATAATCCTTCAATAATTTTAAATCACTTGCAAGGGGAACCAAAGTAACTTTATTCCACTTTTGCATATTTAAGTCATTAGCAGCATGGTTAGAAATTTCGAACTTCCAATTAGCCTCAAAAAGTTGCTTCATATTTTTAATATTTGTTTCAGCTACCCCATTATTAATACTAGAACATAAATTATTTTTCTTAATCGCATAGCAAAGTGCAATATCGCAACATTGTTTTAAAGCAGTTGCAATGTTCACTGCGTACGTAGGCGATTCATATTTGTCGGTCACTGGATCATATTGACCTACTATTTTTGTGGCTTGAACGATATCATCAAAATATTGCGGCTGCAATGCTTGAAACAAATTTTTTATCGAAGGTTGTAATTTCATTACTTCTATTAATAATTTAGCCAATTCCCTCATCTTTCTAGAAGTTACACTGATGAAATGTTTTTCCCTGTGAATTTTCATGTACCTCGTTGCAAAAGCACAAATTAAAGTATCTTTTTTTGCCACTAGGGAAATTCTGTCGGCTCGCATATGAGGAAAAACTCGATCTCTTAATTGTTGATCCACTCTTAAATTTTTTAACAAATAATTTTGTGCATCACTGTTTGTAATTTTCTCGTTACAACCAGGATTCTCTGTACATCGTTTTCGATGCCGAAACAATTGTTTGGGTGCATAAAAACCAAGGCAATATGTGCATGGTAAAAATTCAGAAGCTTTTAAGTTTGGCTTTTTAACGGGTTTAACACATTCCACTGTGTTTTGAATGTAATTGCCCTTTTTTCTTAATGTGGTAAGCAAAATTTTTCGTTCCATACTCTTTATGGGTAAAGAAAAAATTTTTTGCACGTCTAATTCTAGGAAATGATTCCGCTTAATATGTCGAGCAAAATTTAGTACCGGAGATTCGCAGTAAAAACAAAAATTTTTATTACGAATCCGCTTTGAAACATTGCTTTTTACTGTCTCATTACTTTTAGATGGAAGAATAGTAATTTCCTCATCGGAATTAAATGTGGTACTAGACGGTAAAACCAAACTGTACGATTCATTTAACGGTGGTTTTTCTGAATCAATAAATGTCTTCCAGTTGCTGTCAGAACTAGAATTTAGGTCCTTCGATGGGTTTTTATTGCTTTGAACTACATTTTTACATTTAGTTGCAGATGGTTTTGATTTCGTTGGCGTTTCAAGAGCTAACCCATGATGATAATTTACCACAATTCTAGAAACTTCAGAAATTTCTGGAGTTATGTCCAGCGAAGATCCCTATTAAAAACAGTTTCAGTTAGTAAAATTAAATTTAGACTCCGACCTACCTAATGGTTCACTTTAAGAAACCAATCCCAAAGGTTTTTACATTTTATTTTTTATAAAATTTTGATCTATTATTATGAAAAGAATTCTATGAAGAGAGAAAAACAGACCGATTTCTGAGAAATTCGTGAAGAATTGGTTTTCCAAAAATGAACATCTGGCCGACCTGATTGACGTAAAAAAAAGTTCTGTGTGAAATTTGCGTGTATAGTCATCAAAAACAATTTTAAATTTTTAAAACAAGTTTTAAAATTAAAAAAAAAACATTTAAATCCTGATAAAATTGTTAAGAGTACCTAGGTACCATGTTTTAGTATATGTTACAGCTTTTGCTGCGTTGCAACGGAAAGCTAACAAAAATAATTTATGTATATCTCGGTTTAATTCAAAGAGTTGAGTAAAATATAATTTGGCCAAGTTTTAGAGTTTTAAATGTTTACCGTCAATGGTGCGACCGCCATCTAAACAATTTCGCGGTTATAATCTTGCACGTTCTTCTTCGTAACATTGTTTTTAACGACTTTATTTAATTTTAATATCATTATTAAATAACATAATACAGTGGACGCCGCTTAATGTGATCACTCGAGGGTTTTGATAACAAAAGAAAATCTGGCCTTAACGTTTGCCCAAAAATTCACACAAAACTTTGTTTTATAATAGGTACCACTTGATTAATTAAAATGTTCAAAAATACTATTTCTTAAAAAAATTATAGGTAGAGAATTTTCTTTGAAAGTGAAATTACCTCGCTGCAATTGGGTAAAAATTCTGGGTCTTTATCGGAATCGTACACCGGAGATTCGGAATGTCGGTTGCCATCATGCACAGGAGAGGGTGTTCTCTAACAATAAAATAATTTATTTCAACTTTTAACATAAAATCAAAACCGCGACTTTAAACAAATTATAATACTTTGAAAGTATTTGAACGTTAAAGTATTTTTTGTTAATTAACCACAATATGGTGACTTGGCGTTTGGTTTATAGTGATTAAATTGCTATTCGTTAATTTATTAGCTCTGTGGTGTGCTCGTACGCGAATAAGTACAAGAATGTTCCTCGTGCCTCGCACATCCAAATTCTACAAGTCGTCAAAAAATCCTCCAGTGGAATAAAGCACCATTTCAAAATTTTGATTAGTCCCATAACGACTAACTTCGATACCTCAAAAAATATCTGTATGAATTTTTTCAACGAATTTTCTGTGGCCTTTCTAGTACTTGAAAAAAAATAGTTAATATTTTGCAAATACACGCGCGATTGTGGAAGAAATATTAATTTGATTTCCATAAAAATGATTTATATAATTTATTTATAAACAATAAAGAAATGAATTTTTAATTAATTTCAATACTTTATGTTTGTTACGTGCCAACGGCTGTGCATAAACTTTCAAGCAACTGTTCCGAGATTTTAACGTCCTGGATTCATTAATTAATTTGTGACCTTATTAAAAGTAGGAAAAATATAAAAATTACCTTGTGATAAGCTAGCAGAATCAATCTATATAAATAACTCTTAATAATATCACTGTAAAATACACGGTTTCATCAGTAGCGTAGTATGGTGTCAGAGGCAAAGGCCGTGAAAATAATTAAAATTATTTTTGGGAAGGTTCTTTCCGAATAAATTGAGTTACAAAAATATTTCTTCCATAACCGCGTATTTATTTATAAAATATTAATTTTTTTTTTCAAGTAGACAAGTCAGTGAAAATCCATTCAAAAAATTCTTAGATATTTGAGATGTCGAAGAAAATTTTTAAATAGTGTTCTTTTCCACTGGATGAGTTTTTAACCCCTTGTACATTTTGAATAAGTGAAGCATGAGAAACATTTTTCGATATGTTCTTGCTTTTTATCTCAAAATGCCCACAGAAGTGAAAATAACAGCGAGTTTGCACTCTACATAAAGCAAACGAAGAACACCCAAGTCTTATTTTGCACACATTAATTTATTGATAAAGAGATAATGATAATATTAAATATAGCTGGTCAAAGTAATTAATTTGATCAAGAGTAAAAATATCGAGAAAATGTTACTTACTTCCCATGGGTTTAATGTAGTGCTATCGTCGTTGACGTGAATAAATTCTGCTTCTTTGCTGCATGAGTCTAATGTTATTTCATTGGGTTGGACGACATCATTTGCATTTGGTGGTAAGACTGTAGATAAAGTATCTACTCTACCAATACTCTAAAATAGATTTTTTTAAAATATTGTAAAGATGGAGTGGTTGTACATAAATCACGTAAAAATAATAATCACAGTTTGGATAGTTACGTTCCGAGCTTACTTAATTTCAGTGAATCTAATCGGTAGAATCTTGGATTAAATTAACGAATTTATAGATCCAATCTGTGACTAGTATTAGTACGGTCATTAGAAAAAATAATTTAAGAGTTTTATTCGTTTACTCAAATTTTTTTTTTCTAATAAATATTAAATACCAAAAATATAGAACTTACAGTATTATTGCATGAATTTGGTTCTTGAACAATTTTATTATTGTCGTCTAATGAAGATACGGATTTTGGAACATTGACTTTCTTTTTCACAAATTTTACCACGCCACTCTACAATAAATTATGTTTTGTTAATGTATTATTTAAAATTTCAAAAGTTGTATAACTTACAAAAACATTATGATTAGAAGCCTCGTTCTGCTTAGCTATATAAAATAATTCAAAAATTATAAACTGATAATAAAATAACGGTAAACTAATAAACTTCAATTAATAATCTCGTTATATCGTCGCCCCTGCAAATTTGTCAATTTTGAGTAACGTATACCATTTGATCAACCAATAGAATTCTTCAGGTAATTTTATTTGAATGTGCAAAAGTTAAAATTCTATAACGCCAAAACGTCAAATGTACCACATTGGTTGCTTTGGCGCGAGTACCCTATCAATTTTGACACATTGGTCCAAACACCAGATTACGATGAAAATTCAGAATATGAATTTGGTGTTTTTGTTGACTCTATTTTTTGTATAATCGTTTTTTTTTTTTTTTGGTTTATTACTTTTTAATGATAAGTTTTCAACTTAAGCAAAGTACTATTAATTCATTTTGCACCACCATGTCATGTTATTTATTTTTCGAATCATCAGTAAACGATAAAACTTGCAATGCCAAAAACACGAATATGCAAAATAGTATGATCAAATAATGAAAAATTGCAAATGCTAAGAATATCTAGTGAAACGGAATCTTGTTACAAAATATTCTGCACAAAAATTCATATACTAAATATGTAGACATAAAATAGTTTTAATAACTTTAAATTTTGATTTGTGAAGTGAAGTCAAGTGAAGACTTGACTGTTAAAATCGCTTTATCTCAAAAGTACAAATTTGTATATTCTTCTTTCAACACAGTGCCGACGATATAAAATCAACCATTAAGTAGAAATTTAAAAATTCATAAATAAATTTCTTACCTGCTAGGGCTAAAATTCGTTTTCCTCTAGTTAACATTGTAAAATTCTATTCACAATTAAAGTTTTCACTCGAATAATACACGATCTTACTTGTACGTCTTTAATACACATAATAAAATTCAAAAGTGTTTAAAGCTGATTATATTTTTACTGTTTCAGCAAATTTTATCATAGCGCCTAGTAATGTTATAGTACCTACCACAGTTATTCCAAGGTTGTTACAACTGACATTTTTCAAAATTTAATACTTTTACATAACGACGGTTAATTGTAAAATGAGCTATTCAATAATTATCATTGAAGTGTTTTGCTTCTCCGGTAAAATTCAGTTTTGGTACATAAGGGAGGTTCAGATAAAACGTTTAGCAATCACGTCAAAAGCATTGATGACGTCGTATTCACACAGCTTTGTAAAAATAATTTTCAAGCTATAATTTTTTACAAAAATACGACATTGTAAATTAAGATTGAGATAAACAAACTTATTAAATTAGAAATCACTGGACAAGCGCATTTTTAAAATGCATGCAAATTTTCTAAAAGCAGCGTAATCATGCATACAAGATTATATTATTACAGTGAAACACAGGCAAGAAAGATGATGATGACGACCAATTGACTGAATATAGCAACGACGTGTAGTTTATTTTTTATTGATATGACAAAGCACGAAAATAAATTACACGTGCAATTGCTTAGTTCATACTACTTTACATTGTGTCGTCTTGCTATCTTTCCTGCTGACGATATATCCTACATACTCAATGCAAAACCTTGACAAAGAAAAATATTTTTAAATCTATGTATACCTTCGGATCTACTATTTGAAGAAAATAAAGCGGCAGCCCTGCCGATCGTGAATTTTTTGATAAAATTAATTTCAATCGATAAAAAATTGTTTGAAATCCAAGGGGCTTTCAAAAATTTCGTTTTTGCCCCAAAAGTAAAAAAGTTACAATTATTCAGATTTCAGATTGTGAAATTATAAACTTCGCCAACATCGCAACCGAGCAAGTAGCGCGTAAAACTTTAATGTTGTTTAAAATACTTTTTTGATAAAATTAATGTTAATCGATAGAGAATCGTTTAAGCTCGAACCAGTTTCCAAAAAATACGTTTGTGCCCTAAAAATTTTTTTATAAAATTCAATTCTTAGTAATAATCGCTTGTACTCCAAAGGTAAAAAGTTATAGCATTTCAATGATTGGAACATTATAAACTTTACTAACATAGTAGCTCCGAGCAAGCAGCGCGCAAAATTTTAGTATTAATGATAATAATTAAAAAACTTTGTAACTTTTTATCTTTGAGGTACAACTGAATTATTTGAAAGCTCGTTGAAGCTCAAACGATTCTCTACCGCCGAACCAGAAAACTTGGAAAGTCATGGAAATACAGTAAAACTCGTTACTACTGTCAGTTAATACTGTCGGGAATTACTACGTCTGTTTTATAAACTAAACAGCCACTACAGTAATCATTTTTATACAGTAATGTCTTATTAAATTGGAAAATAAACGCAGAAACTTATGGCAGAATACCCATAAATTTCGTTTTTAAATTCAATAATTTAAAAATAAACAAATATTTCCCAAAATATGAAAAAAAATAGTTTTATGCAAAAAAAAATTTTTGCATAAAACAAACATTCGTTCAATTGAAATAATAAGTAATTTGCAGGAATGAAAATTTTACAAACAATGATTATCTGAATAATAAAGTAAGGTGAAAATGAAATATTATGATGCCATATTTATAAATTCCCCACCTTAAGGTAAATAATTTGAAGAACGTGTTTGAACATTTTGAAAAAAAATTTACTCGTACGTTGAACCAAATTACAAGATAAATTTGTTTTAAAAACTTAAATGAAATGCAAAAATAGGTGCAACTTGCAGAGTCAGCGTCGGCAGAAATTCCAACGCTAGATAATTACTACAGTGGACGCCGCGCCGCTTATTGAAACATTTTTTAAAAATTTTGTACACAAATCGGGTAACCACCCAGACATGTATTTATTACCCAGACCTGAATCAGGTGTATTTTAGCAGAAAGTTGTTAGTATACTGATAATGTACGATTTAATTCAATTTTCTATTTTAACCAGGGAGAAGTCGTTAGGTTGACTTTCACACCATTGGTCGCACGTGAGATTTTCTCTCACTGCCCATTAGATCGTTTTTAAAAACTCAAAATGAGTATTTTACGCATTTAATAAAACTTTATAATTTGTAAACTATGTAAACTTTTGCAGTTAAAGAAATAAAATTTTATTGAGAGAAAATCTCATATAGCGACTACTCCCGGGTTAAAATTTTATAATAAGCAACATAAAAAAGAGACGTGATCTGGGTTTAAGTGAAGAAATTAAGATTTTATAACATTTTTAGATATTTTATTTATTGTTATAACAATTTGTTTAATTTCTTTATTTTTAGATAAGTTGGCAAAAATTAACAAGCCGAATGAAGCACTTTTGAGTAAAATTTAAAAAATATATCTTTTCGTGTATTGTTAACAATCGGTTATTGTTATCAAAACCCCCGAGGCCCAATGTGATCACATCAAGCGGGCCATATTTATAATTTATAATAAGTCTGAACAGAGACATTTGTACGAAGTTACTATGTATTTCAATAGTAATAGTCACGTGGTAAGGATGCGTCTATATCGAGTAACCTAGAATTTACTTATTTTGCTAAATACGAATGTTGTTTGGATTTTTACATTATTAGCTCCGAACAACATACTTGAGGGAAAGCTATATAACAGGGTTGGCACTGAACTGAAAATTTTGAAAGTCATGGAAATAAAATGAAAAAAATCGTCTCGATGTTGATAGTCTTGATTTTTACTGTAGTACTCATTCGTTTTCATGCAAATTAATAAAATAATATATCAATGAAATAATAAACGAGTAATTTTATTGCCTTATTCTTTTCAGCTGTGTACTATTATGGCAAATTTAAAAAACGCATCTCATAAAACGCAACGATGTTTTTTAGTACGTTTTGTTTTCACAAAAGTGCAACAGTTTATGAAGCTATAAATTATATAATGGAATGTAATTATAATTCCGTATAAGGTCAAAAGAAAAAATACAATTTATTTTAAGTTTTGGAAATAAATGGTAGGATCAGTGAAGTATCTCACTATTTATATTATAATGTGATCACATTGGGACCCGAGGATTTTGATAACGATAACCGATTGATAACAATACACGAAAAGATCCTTTTTTAATTTTACACAAAAGTAGTTGCGAAATGCTGAATGCTGCTGCATTCCAGTGGCTAATTATTGGCAACTTATCTAAACATAGAAAAGAAAAAAAAATTGTTTTTCTAATATTATTATAAAAAAATTTTATGTCGCTTATTATAAAATTTTAAAATAGAACTGAATTGTACATGATCAGCTGCAGACTAGCAACTTTCTGCTATTAATACACCTTGAGTCCGTGACTCAGGGTAATAAATATGTCTGGGTGGTTCCCTGGTTTGTGAACAAAATTTTTAAAAAAATTTTGTAAACTGCTAACTAACCCCATTTTCTGTGGGAAAAATATTCGAATTTTAAAAATTGTTAGATCACATTGAAAACATTCTAGTAAATTATATTTTTTTTTTATTCGAAAAAATGCAAAACTCATCATAAGTCTACATATTTATGACGTAATTTTTAGTACCAGCAGTTATTATCACAGATAGAAAGGTGAAAGGTTCTTCTGTAACTACATTACTTTTATTATAATATATTACAGTTATTATAAACAACATTCATACCTTAGTTATTAAACAAATTTACTATTCTTTTGCAAGGCTGGGTTCGAATCCAACATAATGCAAATTTTTTTTTTAAACTTGCTAAATATTGAAAATTATTGAATTATCAAAATCATAAATCAGTGAATATTTAAAGATTTTCGAATTTATGCAGCAGGATATTTTGAAAGCACACATATCGTACTGCGAATTTTAGAAAACCATGCTTTATGAGTTTTGGAATTTTGATATCCTTCAATAATTCCAATCCAACATAGTAGCTAAAAATTATTTGATAATACATTAAATGTACCAAACTAAAGTTTTGTTTAATTTTTCTAAATTAACACTTTCTGGAGGTCTTCTAATCATTATTTACACATGATTAATTATTGTTTACTAAATAATTCGTAAATTATCGGGACCATCCATGTTTTGCAGCAAGATTTACAAGAAAATCAATTAGTACCAATAGTAAAAATAATAACGCAATATGCATAATTTATTTTAAAGGCTATTTTATGTTTTTTTTAGTTACGATTGTCTAGATTTCGCATTGCGGCCTGTTTAAATAAGTAGGTGGTAATTCTATATCAATATTATTCCGTTTTATCTGATTACGGTGTTGCCACACTTCAATATGCACATGGGGGTCTAAATGATATCGTATTAAAAGCAAGTATACGTATCTTGTATATTAAAAATACCACTAGCGCCTCTAACGAAAAAATCACGAACTACTCAATATACGATATTTTTCAAATTACTATCAATTTGACATCCTACCCTACTTTCGGATTTAAGCTCCTAGAGATCACTACTAACCAGGAAAATTTTCTGGAAGGGTTTGTAAAATGACGTCCGTATATGGACGCCAAATTACAGGTGGATGCCACATTAAATGTAAAGTGTTAAAGCATGGACGCCAAAATGTTAGCGAGATATAAATTACGCTATAGAAATGATAAAAATTACTTAAAAATAAAAAACTCTGTAACATAATATAAAGGCCCTTATTTCGCGATTATTTCCGATCATCAGTCATGTATAACAGTAAAAATAACAAGTGAGAGCAAATATACCAAAAAATTGAAAAAATTTAAAAATTAAAAAATAAAGAAATTAACCATACTTTAAATGTTGCGCTTACCAAATAACCAAACTAAACGACGTCATGTGTCTAAATGAAATTTTAGGTTAAGTAAATAATTATGAATCCTAAATCCCATACAATGAGGTTGAAGCAGAGACATACAATGTTGAATGACATACAAAGCTGTGCAGCCCGAATGCCGCACAGACTCATTGCTATCTCGCAAATTTTTTCAGGCTGGTAACTTAAAATAGACCGAGTAGAAGTGCTTTATGTTAGGACAGAAAGACATCTGGCCAATTAATATAATATGTATACTATCATAATAGCATTTCTATAGTTTTGAATTTGGTACAAGGATTTATGTTGGATAAAAGTACAATGTAATTTGAAGAAGAGGATTTAAATTGAATTATTATAATTCTAAAGTTTTGACACAAAAAATATGAAATGGTGCTGCAGTTTTACAAGAAATTGTATTTCAAAACGATTTATTTAAAATGAATTTGAAAAATTTTATATTTCATAATGTGTAAGATAAAACTTCAATACACACATTAAATAGCAGTGCCGTAGCTACGAGTTTTTGAGGGGTGATCCATTTTTTAATAATGTTATATTAAATTGTTATTATTAATATCTATTGCAGTAATATTTTGAACTCTAGATAAAATTAAATTTTTATTGCTTTACAAACCTACGAATGCAACTCACCTCACTACCAGGAAAGCACTCGATTCATCACTTCAATCTTGCTATGTAGATTCTTTGGAATATTTGGATGCGAAGCTAATTTGTAAAACACAATTAATCATGTATTTCCAAATACAAGGAAGTATGCACGGATAGGAAAATGCGGAAAGGATCGAGAAATAGATAACTGGAGCTGTTCTTAAAATTTAGCTTATCATTGTACGTATGCATTTTTAATTTTACTATTTGAGTTGGAGTGCGGTTTTATGTTGCATAATACCATATTTTAGCTGTATTATGGCAAAGCTGCTTGTTGCGGCTACGTTTTTCAAACAACCCATATACAGTACGATGGTCGTTAATTATCTCGAGTTATGAAAGAGAGTATAATAATCAGCAGACCACAAGTACTACGGATTATTCATTCTGTATGAGGCTATGGAATGAATGTTATGATGAAAATGTTGCTTGTTAACGAGAAGGTTGTTATTATAATTAAAGTGAGGTGTAATTTATTGTAGATGGTTTGCTGCCAATTAAAACGATCGATATTTAAAACGAGAGCTTGTATTCGTTACAATATGTTTAAAAATGTAAATTATTTTTTAATAAGTAAATCCATTTTCGGTAAGCTTGTACTAAAATCGTTTTATCTGAATTTAGCCACTGTTTGACGAGTATAATTATTATTAAATTTGGAAAGTTTTCTGGAACATTTGGAAATTTCTAACTACTGTTGCGCCCCTATGGGGGAGTTACTAAATTACTTTATGAACACACAGTGATTTTACGTGTTCGTGACAATAGGATAATTTTGCATGATTTATTAAAGTTGAACTTTATTCTTCGAGTGATGCTAAAGTTTTAACCAAATCGTTAAAACATTCAACGTTGTAAACTTGAGAAACCCTGCTATGCAATTAATAGTTTAACTTACTTCTTGAACATTGTTACTAATTATTAAAAGTATTGGTTAGGCTTACGAAATTTGCATTCATTTATCGACAAGGATTATTGCGATCTTATTTGGGATTGGTTGAAATATAAACAGTTCGGCATAGTTTCCTGTCTTCGTAATGCACTTTTTATGTACTGTAAGATAAACACCTCTAAAGTAATTTGTTGGAATTCACTTCCAGACTGAGCATAGTTCGTGGACCGATTATAGCTTAAACGAAGTTATTTCTTATCTCCAAGATTTTGCGAGACTAAAAAGACCTGTAAACGAATTAATCTACTCAACCACATTATTGTATTATACGTGTTTTGTAATGCAAATGCTGTATATCAAATAGACTTAGCGAAACATTCAAGATCTAAGATGTCTTTATTTAATTTAATATCGAATGAAGTAGTTTATTTCTTATTTTTCATATGTTTTAAAAACGTAGATAGAAACTGAGTCTTTTGTATGTTAAGCGGAAGTTCATGGTAAACTTAAAGGAATAATTTGATAGCAACAGCATAATCAGAAAAACATCATAAACAGTAGGTAGTTAATAATCGGTATTCCGGAGTTACCTGTACTACATCTTGTGAAAGTCGGAGAGTAACTGATTAAAAATACAAAATTGCTTTTGATACATGGCTGAATGAGTGCAGATTACTTAAGTGTGCCATTTCTAGATAATAAATAGTAGACATTAAACTTTTTTGATAGAAGAAAAGAAAACTACAAATTGGGTATTTATTTTAAAATATTATTATTTTGCTAGCGCTACACCTAATAAAATAAAAATAAATAGTAGCAGCAAGTGTGCTATTTATTGTCATTACTTGAAAATAGTTTAAAAAATGTTTATGGTAAGCTTATTAAAAATTCATTTTCTTTTGTGTAATCCAATGCGGATATCTTCTCGTACGGTCCCATTCCTAGTCCATAAGGAGGCGTACCGTTTGTAGGTATTAAAAAGTTTTTGGCAGGTTTTGGGATTGCTCTGCAATCTTCTCCCATGACTTGGTAAACTTCGTTTATTATATCAGGATTGCAATACCTAGGACACAAACTACAACTAACTCCTATCAAATCTTTTGAGTTAACGCTGTCGGTCATTAAATCGATACTCCGTAAATGCGAGCATATTGCTGAAACGAAAAACAAAATTATAAAATGCAACTTCTTTTATATAGTTTTAATTATACCGTCCGTTACCAAAGTGCCATCTTCGGTACTTTTTGGCGGACATCCCGGTTGATGTAAACCACAATTTGGACTAAAATCTACAGCACCAATTCGTTCAGTGTAGCCGAAATAACCTACGTCGGTATGAATTACATCGACAAATAAAGCGCTGCTTACATCTAATCGACTTTTTATTGGTACTCGGAAAAACATTGGATATGCTGGATCCAATCCAGTAATTCTTCCTAATTTGTTTTTACATTTATTGTTTAGATTATAACCAGCAGCTCCGGCAACATGAGCTCCTAAACCGTGCCCAATTACATGTATATCTGCCAATGGTATTCCCAGCTTGGTACTGAGTAAACACAAAAAATTTGAAATAAGTCGTGCTACCAACGGTGCTTCACATGATGACGTAATGTAAGGCTGCCATGCAGTTTCAGTCCAGTCGACTATTAGGACATTGCAATCGTAACGTTCCAAATACGCAGTTTTAAGTTTCTGAATATTTGAATCGGTATAATTTCCAATCCAACTATGTATTAACATTACGATTTTATTTTTTGAATTTATAGCTTCCGGTTCTTTCGGTTTAATTACTATTCCTGTATTAGGATTCTTTCGATTATATAACAAAAATTCAATATTTGCGGGTTTTAATGTTTCACAATCCCCTTTCATATTCCAAGAACTTTTCAAAATTGTTTTTAAATCGCCTCTTATAGCTTCAGGAAGGTCGCTAATTTTTTTGCCATCATAACAGAATGCTAAAATATATTTAAGTAGAAGCAAAATTGAGACTTTTCAATAAGTTATAAAATTACTCACTTGCTACAATCAGAGTTAAGCAAAATGCGAATGTAAACTTGTCCATCATGATTCTCACACAGTCACTTGATTTCTGATAATATATTGAGTTAATATAGTAAATAAAATACTTATCTCTGAAGTATTGGAAATGTTTAATCATCTACTTCTGAATTAGCATACCACATTGTAGTTTATAAATTATAAAGCTATGGTAATTAATTTAATAATTCGAAAGAGCCACCTGATTATGTTGATAAGATTATAATATATTGCTATCTTTTGTACTTAAAATACTTTCTGAGGTACTTGCTTAATAAAGTCGATGTTTATTCCCCACTGACTTTTTCAAATCTTGTCTCGTGGTTTTCTTAATCTATCTATGCGCGTCGCGTCTATATCTACCTAATATATTTTATCTTTACCATCTCATTCTACGATAACTTTTATCGTAACAATTAATATTCTTGTCGTTACTTTATATTTATACCTTCGCCTTAGCCATTTGAAAATAATCAAAGCGGGCAATTTATAAAATAATATTTTATTAAGAGACGGTCATTAGCCTAGTTTGTTAGCTGAATAACAGCTGACATTAAGGTACTCGGTTCGAATCCGGGGAGAGTCTAAAATGATCGTCTCCGTGCTTCGGAGGGCACGTAAAGCCGGCGGTCCCTCTGGGTTGATAACTTGCCTTCATCAACAACAAAAACCAGAGTTACTGGCACATCTGAGATAAGCCTAGCAAGCTACCTTTGATGTAAAACAATAAATATGCTCATAGCACTAATAGTAACTTCGGAACATCACCGAGGTTGCTGTTAAGTAAAAACAGGTTCTTCTTCTTCTTTAATTAGGTTAAAGAAGAAGAAGAAGAAGATATTTTATTAAACAAAAAAAATAACTGTGGCGATACCGAGCCAAAAATACATTACTAGTAAACGTCAAATCAACGGTCAAGTATTTCTTAGTATTGTATTCTTAACTAAAACTGACTACACAGATGTGTAGTCACAGATGTAATATAATATGTAGCTTACTTATTTTCTTTTCAAAAAATTGGAAACCATGGTTAAACAGAGATACATAAACAGATATGTAGAGATTATGTTTGTATATTCGGTAAGAGATAGCTGGAAATATATAGCTAGGGCTAATAAAAAATGTACTATTATCTATTGACATAATAATAATCATATAGTATATTGAAGTGATTTTTTGTATAAAAAATGTATCACACTTATTATGCTCGGGTGTAAACCCTGATGTGCCGGAGCAATTTGTAATTTTCAAGGGCGAGGGTTCTTAGTTCAAAAATAAAATTTAATTTCAGTTTAAAAAAATAAATAATTCGTCTTCTAAAATAATCTAATCCAATTCAACTAAAATTTTATTTCGCAAATTTATAATAAAAATTATACTTTTCCAAGGTTCGAACTTGCGATTACCTTTATTCAAATCGACGCTTTATCATTCACGCCACGCTGTCTTCTTACAAATATAATTTTACCATCTAAACAAGATCAAACTAAACTTCCAAAAATCCAAAATTAAACTCGTATTTAAAATAAATATTTGCTCATCAAAAAATAACTTTTTTATTAATAAAATCAAAATCCAAACCTCACAATCAAAAACGATCTCAACTACGGTCAAATCCGACCAAAAATACTTCTTCAAATCAATATTAAAATAATTCACAATACTTTTAGAAAAATTCGCAATCTCAAAAATTAGTTGCACAAAAACTCAAAAGCGCAAAAATCGCACAACCGGCTCGTGCGGCAATTTTTGACAAAAAGTCCTTCTTCTCTTTTTCTCCCCACCTTGCACTTTTCCAATCAATTCATACTTTCAAAATTAAAATTCACAAAATAATAATTTAGCACAAGGTGGGTCGAAATATTTTGTTTCACGATAATATGTTTCAATGATGAAAATTAACGTTAATGGCCGGACGTCCGGCCAATAACGTCAATAATCATGCATTTTTCACTATGCACTTTAGTGCATTTCAGATTTAGATCAAGACTTCTAAAAGGTCATTGTTCTGCTACAATGAACGTATGTAAATTTTCTGCTAGCCACATTTGAGTTGTCATAGCTTTGTGTGCTGGTGTGGAGTCCTGTTGAAATACCCAATGATTTCCTTAAAAAGGGGGTTTCCCCACTTTTTATAACATCTGTTGTTAAACTGGTGTCGATGTTTTAACGCCTTTTTCACAAAAGTAGAGTTGTGTAACCCCTTTGTAGGGTACACCCCACCAAATCATTACAAAGGCCTCTTTGAACTCTGAATTTTTTCTGCTGCTTTTTTAGAACTAATTTTGCTTATTAAATTTTGCTTTCACGATAAAAATTATTATAATCCGTAACCAAAATATTTAAAAAATTATTATTACCGTGCCTGTTAAGTAGGTTTTTCGATCTTTTATGTCTATTTTTTTTAAAAAAGCTATTTTAGCCTTTATGTTGATGATGTACGCAAGGTCCCAAGTTTTAAATCTTACCTCAATACGTGAGAACACATTTTTTTGAAATTTATATCTCCATTGCAAAATTTTTTTGTTTCCCGAAGAATTTTATCTAATTCTTTCACGCACCGATTTCATCATAGTAGGAGAACGCACTCTTAATTTTGGTCAGCTATTCCATTTGTATCGGTAAATCGTTTTATAGCACGACTTAAGCATTATTGAAATTTTTAATGGTTTTAACAATTTTAAAATTTTACTATTTGAAATACCGCACTGATATAAAGCAAGAACTGCTATCACATCCCAATCCATGCTGCTGGTTATACGCAAGAATTTCAACTGTGGTCTATATAAGTTGCCAAGAGATAGGACTTTCTAAATTTAATATCGTGGTTTTGAAACGAAAAATTCTATTTTATTTATTTTGTAAATTATTTTGAAGTTTGTTTTGTTTTGATTTAAAATTTTGTGGCGTGTTTGTATAAAAAAATTTTGTAAATAATATTATGTTAATAACGTACAAAGTGGGGGGTCGCCTTATGCCGTGTGGCGTAGAAGAGAACAGTCGTGTGTTTGGCCGGTTCCCAAATTTGATATTTTATTGATTTTGATTATTAAAGTGAAATTAATTGAGTTTTTGAAGATTTGGTAAAGTTAAAATTTATTATTATATTAAGATTTGATTGATTCGGGAGAAATTGGAAGATTTGAAATTGAAGTGTTGAAAATTTAAATAAAGGATTCAGAAAATTTTATCAAACACAACGAGTTTTGTATGATAAGGCGGACAGCTGTGGCCAGGTATAGCATAGGTTAACCGATATTACTCTATCTTAATATTAATATTATTATATTAATATATTATTATTAATTTATAGTTAACACTTAAAAATTTTGAACATTAAAATAAGAAGATTTTCATGCTCAAAAAGAAATTATGAATTGAAATTAATTTGTATTTTAAAATTTTTTTATAAAAATATACAGGAGGACATCGCAATATATTTATTTACTATCCTCTGTATCTTAAGCTGTAAATCTATAATGGTTATTTACAGGTAACTAAATTTATATCCCGACTAGGTATATAACTTTTAAAAATATTTAGTGTTTTATATAATATTTTCTCAATTTAATGTTTAAGTCATCTTTAAGGAATTATTCGTCTATTCAAGAAAAATTTATTTTCTTAATATGTAGTATATCAAAAAGTTCTTTTCATATACAAAAAAGAATATTGTTCTTCTGTTAATGTATATATAACACAATATTTCATTTAAAAATCAAAATATAGGTTTCTAAAGGAGCTAAAGCAGATTGACTAGCAAGTTGTCATATAGAAACGGGGGGAGGGGGGGTAATATAACTATTATATCTGTATGTAATTTTTATACAACAACATAAAGCCATAAATAAATTAAAATTTTTTTATATCCACAAGTTCGAATCTAAATCGAAGAATTTGGTTTTTTTTTAATTAGATAGAAAACTATAATTCAGTTTCATATTTGAAAAACTTATACTAAAAGCTATGCAACTAACAGAAAATTGTCGACTTAAAGCATTCCTTATTTTAAGAAGCTTAGTGAAATCAACCCTAATAAATTATACAAAAAGTAGCTTAGAAATGAATATTTACACTTGCAATAAGCTTAACTAAGACTAGCGTGCAGTTATAGTTTACGTAAAATTACCTAGAGTAGCTGTTATAAATTACAATATGTAGAAATTATCATCGACATTACAAACTTTTACATATATGTTTTGTTTGTTGCATATATTGTGGCAATGTTATATTATATAGATATAATAATTTATAACCAATCAATAGATTTATGATAATTTTATCTGTTAATGCAGAGATGTTATGAAGCTATTAATCGTTATTATCTTAGTTATACCATCAGTGCTGGACTGGATCGGCGCGTATAATAGGCCGCGCCGGTTATTTTGAGGGCTACAGACTGCGCGTCTGTAACATAAATAGCAATAATAGTAACAGTATAGTAAACATTTTCAAATTTGTGAAGGTTTTGTTCTCTGAAGTTTATTTTTATTATTTAGTGTTATTTTACATTAAGTTAATAAGTAAGACGTAAAACTAATAATATTTTGTCTGAAGTCAGTGTGAAACAAGTGGTTTGTACTTCCAGGCGCTTTTACTTCGCCACTAAAAATAAAGTATCATACTATTATCTATGTAGGTGATTCAATATCCAATATGAAACCACTCACAACGAGTAATACAATTTTATATGCATTTATATTCAAAATTATTTTCCAGTTTTTAATTATTGTTGACATATTCTAACTCGTTTTGCATCAACTGCTAGTAATTTTGATAAATGTGATTATAATGAACTGCACTCGAAGTTTCTGTCAAACGTAATGAAAATATTAACTCGGCTAATAACTTTGTTAAATGCATTGCTATCGATTTCAAATATCGTGCAAGAAAATAAAAATGTATACATTTTCACATTGTGAAAATAAATAAACTGCAATGGATAGTTTTGCGAGATGGTCTGGTATAATCTCTGCACTCTTCTCATACTATTTATTATATTAGAGTGACAAGCGGTTCGGTCTCCAATCTTTAATTTAACAATTTGTTAGTGTCGAACATTGCGAAATTCTTTTCTTTTATTTTTGAATATTTGAATCTCACATTAAACAATAGATCCTCTAATATACGTTTGAGCATCATATATCTCGTTCTACCCCAATATACGTTTCGCCCCGGCGTCCCCTACAACAACAAAGCGGAGAAAGATTAAGACGTTCTGATTAAGCACAAGTAATTTTTTGTGTAATTGTAATCTATAAATACCAATGGAGTGATTGTTCTGACTTGTCAATTTCGTTACGGCATCAACATTTCACTACAACACAGTAATCGAATGAAAAGGAAAATCAATCAATCTAAATAAGTTACTATTTGGTATTACCCACGCTGTTGTGTCGTACAAATTATACATGGATTTAATTAAGTGGTAAAATGATTTGATTTACATGTTCTATCATCACATTGGCATTATCGACAGCTTCGATGTTTGTTGAAATATTTACAGAATCCAAAACAAAGTTCGTAAATATTTATAAAAGTTGTAGGTCACACTTACACTTGTTTTGACAGTAAAAATTATATAATAACAATGCAGGAATTTTTTTAAATTCTTTATTGAATGTTGATTATTTTAATTAATCAATCGGAAGATATCCATTTCCTGGTAGACTTGCAAGAAATAGATTGTCTAAGGTAAAATTTTGCTTAAACGCTTCTTTGTATGGTGCCATTCCTAACCCAAACGGTGGAGAACTGGCAGTAGGAATATAGAAGTTCTTAGCAGGTTTGGGTATTTCTCGACAATCTTCCCCCATAACCTGGTACACTTCGTTGATTATATCTGCCTTACATCTCCGTGGGCACAATCCGCAACTCACGGCAATTAATTCTTTGGAATTCACACTGTCGGTCATATAGTCGATACTTCTCAAGTGGTAACACATGGCTAAAAGAAAAACTTTGTATTATCTACAGAACAGGTAATCCTAACCTAACAAACCGTCAGTTACTAAATCAGTATCTTCAAGGGTTATTTTGGGACAACCCGGTTGATTTCTAGCACAATTTGGACTGAAGTCGACAGCACCACATGGTTCAAAATAGCCAAAGAAACCCGTATCGGTATGAATTACGTCGACAAATAAAGCGCTTGTTTTGTCTAACCTGTCTTTTTCGGGAATTCTAAAAAACATTGGGTGGGTTGGGTCCAATCCGGTAATTCTTCCTAACTTGGTTTTACATTTATTGTTTAATTTGTATCCAACAACTCCTCCTAAGTGGGCTCCCAATCCATGCCCGATTAAGTGAATGTCTGCCAATGGAATATTCAGTCGATTGCTCAGTAAGCAGATGAAGTTTGAAGTATATTGAGCCGCTGAAGGTAGTTCGCAAGCAGACGTTACGTAAGATTGCCATGCAGTTTTGCTCCAATCGACGATGATGACATTGCAATCGTAACGTTTCAGATACGCACTTTTAAGCTTCTGAATGTTCAGTGAGGTTGAACTTCCTAGCCATCCATGCACTAATACTACCACTTTCTTTTTGGAATTTATAGTTTCTGGTTTTTTCGGATCTATCGGTATTCCCTTATCAGGATTTTCTCTGTTGTATAACAGAAATATTACGCTTACCGGTTTTATCGGTTGACATTCTCCTTTCAAATCGAAGGGATTTTTTAAAATTATTTTTAAATCTCTTGCAATATCTTTATCGAGTTCTCCAATTCTTTTATTGTCATAGCAACATACTATAAGTATAATTTTAAATTTGATGTGAAACTAGCAGAAAATTTGCTTACCTATTGCTATTTGAATCAAAATGAATATCAAGCGCCTCATATTGTTTGTTCACTATTAGAGTTTCAATGAGTTTTTGAAATAAAAAATATCAGATAGTACTTAATAATATTAGGGATAACGAAATGATAACAACTTGATCATTATCTAATTGGTTGTGTTCTATAAATAATAATAAAAGGAGATTTTAATATTGTCCAGATAAGCAAAATTTGAACCATCTTCAGTTATGTTTAATTTTTAAATAAATACTGAAGATTATCAAGTGTTGTAGACTTTTAACTGACTTTTAAGACTTTTAACTGCAAATCGGTTTTTTCATTTTTCATTTTTAAATATCACCGCTATTTATTCTAGTTCTTTGTAAACACATGAAAATAATCAATAATAAAAAATGAAGAATAGGTCAAACGACAACTTCATAATGTGGAAGTGCTGCTGCACTCTGTAACCACAAATGTTTTTTATATGAATGGCAAAAATAGAATCGGGGAACTGTCAGACAACGATCATCACGAATTTCACAATTTCAACTGCACTATAGGAAAGAGGACACTTTTCTAAGCATATTAGAACAAAAATTTTTGCGGTCCATGCATTAGTTCTCGAAAAAATCGAATTTGAAAAATTTAAATTTACATGTATTTTAGATACACCTTTTAACACGGCTGCATGATTAGCCGATTTTGTGTAAGGCAAAAAAATTAAAAATATCCCTGAAAAATGACAGAACTCGCCAAGGGTGGAACTCGAAGCCATAGAACTCGTACGGGTGTCGATCACGAAAGACAACATTAAGAGTGTATTAAAGCACTCGTACCGTCAACAAAATGAAGAATAGGAACGGAACGTGCTAGTTGACCGTGGCTCGACACGTTGCAACGGGGTGTATCGGGTTACCACTACCTTGCTTTTAATAACTTAAAAATGCCTTTTTTTCGAAAACGAATGCACGGACCGCAAAAATTTTTGTTGCATTATACTCAGAAAATTGTGCTCTTTCTTATAGTGCAGTTGAAATTGTAAAATTCGTGATGATCGTTGTCTGACAGTAACCTAGAATCGAATAACAGATATTTCAAGTTAGCCCAACAGAACAAAATAAATCTTATACACAAATAGGCTTCCAATTATTCCAGTATAATATGTATCAATTAGATAAAACTTCATCAAACATTTGCTTTTCAAAGGTCGAACATTTTTCCAAGATGGTCGTTCACTAAGTCGCCGATTATAAAAAAATTAATTGGAATTTTCAGTCTTCTAAGGTGAAGATCCGCAAACGTGTAATTAAATGATACCTATGTGAAATAATCGTTTAATAATAATTTCTTTACCAACCTAAATAAATTAGGAAGTTACAGGAAAATGGCGATCAGTGCGGCCTTTAACCCGGGTAATCGAGTTTCACGCAATTCAAATATTGGGAGGTCATGGCGACCGACAAATTACTTGACCTACTAGTACTATATATAAAACAAAACAGTGTTTGCTGTCTATCTGTCTTCAAAGTTACCAACCTAAATCTGGTCATTTAAGATTTTGTTTTGGGAAGGCGGCACCTTATCTCCGCCCTGCCCTCCTCTTGACGTATTAGATATGAAAAATTAACTCACAATAAAAACAATTTTTTGTTTTTTAATAAAAATCATTTGGAATCAATGATATAAACGTACGATATTAAACGTACTATTAAAGTACGTTCTTGAAAAATATTTGACGTACAAAAAGGTTATCATGATAACCATTATTTATTCTATTGAAAATTCTTGTAAAAAGAAAAAAACGAATAATATTAATTGAATTAAGTTTGAAAACAAGTTTACTAATGTAGAAATACTATATTTGCTCATGATTAATGGCGATTTTAAAGTTAATAAAATAAAAAATACCCACTTTTATAACCTAGTTATCAAAATTATAGTATTTAAAATGACCACTATGAAAGTATTTCGTTCAAGATATTTTCATTCATATTATCAATTCGGCCATGGCTTTATTTATTCTTACAAATTAAAAATCGAACATAGTGATAACGGATCGGCAATAGAAACAAATATAAAGCGGTGGAAATTTGCCTTTGTAACGTTACACTAAGTTTTTTAAATGCTCGAATTTAATTTGATTTTTACTGGGAGTTCTCGGAAAGATTAATATTGAGCAACAAAATTAAAAACGTAAATTATGTGTTTTATTCTATAGATAAATATAAATATCATCGTAACAAATTAAAAATACTGCGTTTGCCTTAACAGTAAAATTCTTACAATAAATTACAAAAATACTAAATCGGTATCATAAATAACAAACAAAATATTAATAGTTTAAAAAGGCATAAACATATGGTAAGGGTAAGAACTAGAAGTTGTTATGTAGAAATTTTTTGCGCTCTGCGGAGCTTCTGTGCAGTCTTCTCCCATAACGACGTAAACTTCGGATAACATATTAGGTCGACAATATCTCGGACATAAACCGCAACTTACGGCTAAAAAGTTTTGAGAATGTATGCTTATTTTCATGTATTCTATACTCCTGAGATGGCTGCACATAGCTAAAGAAATATTAAAAATGTAGTTATATACTGATTTAAAAGTTTTTGATAAAATTTACCTTCTGAAATACTTGTACTGCTCTCAAAATCACGTAATGAGGGACAACCGGGTTGGAATTGGCCGCAATTAACGTGAAAATCGATGGATCCTATGTTTCCTTTATAACCTAAATGAAATTCATCGGTATGAATTACGTCGACAAAGGTAGCATCACCATGATCTAATCGTCTCCATTCTACCATATCTTGAAAGAGTGGTCCGGCTGGATCTAGCCCCGTGATTCTTCCTATTTTCTGATGACATTTATTTTGAACGTAATGACCCACGACGCCCAAAATTTGAGCTCCGACCGAGTGACCGATTGTATGTAGTTCTTTTAAGGAGCCGTTAAATTGTGCTTCCAAACCGCACATGAATTTTGTAACGTAAAAAGATATTCTTGGAATTGAACAAAACGCGGTCGTATATTTCTGCCACGAAATTTGGGACCAATCCACCAGAATAACATTGCAATCGTAACGCTTGATATACTCATTTTTCAATTCGATTATCGAGGAAGAGTTCGAATCGGATAACCAGCCGTGGACTATCATGATGGTTTTTTTGTTTGCTTGTACTTCAGTAGGATTGTCTATTTCTAAACTGATGGGAATGTCTTGATTTTGCCGGGTATACAACAAGAAGTTGACTTGTACATTGCCAATTTTCTTACAAATTGGTTTTAATTTTGACTGCTTGTAACCCATAGAATTATGGACATCCAATAATATTTTGAGTTCGTCGGCTGTTTCTTGGTTGAGGTCTGTTATTGTTGTTGTGTCTTCCAACGATAAAACTAAAATTAAATAAAAAGTAATTATAATAAAAATGCAGACTTGTCGTCGATGTGCGACTGAGGTTCAATAATTAATCGAATATAATAAGATAAAAACTTACCATTTTTCAATGTTACGATGGTAAATATAAAAATTATAATTTTAACGTGCATCATTTTGACAACTTTTTAAATGCTTAATCAGTTTGTGAATGTTAATTGTATTATAATTATGCCACTTATATTGTAATTATAATTTAGTCATCGAGGGGGGCAACCAATCTTTTATCTCCTTTCGAAATGTGCTTTTAGAAAAAGACGAAATCAATAATTGTTGTTGACAAGTCGAACTAGAGTGCGTAATACCCCCCATCGATCCAGATTGTTATCAATATTTTGTTAAGATTTTAATTTAGACGTCAATTCTATTATTCTATTGCAACATCTTCTTTACGTAATATTTTGATTTCCTCTGTAACTGCATCTTGGAGCTATTTTTAAAACTAACCTTGGTATGATAGATATGATAGTAAAATCAAATTTTAATTTTTTAGTTCCGAAAAGATAAAGGAAATAAGGTGTTTTATATTATTTTTTTTATACTGATATTAATAATCTGACATGTGTATAATAACTAACGTTATATTTCCGACAGCTTATTTTTTAAATAAATCTCGTTTTTTGGACATAAAACTGTTTACAGTTTCAATAGGTTATCGTAATCAAAATTTTATTTTTAAGATTATTTTGTAGCTCTATTAAGATACTTTGAAGTGTAACATTATGTGGAAAATTTTACGGTGGTTGTACATTTTTATTTCGGGATGAGAGCAATTTACTCCACGTAGTTTCAATAGCTCATGCAGGGAATCATGTCATAAAGTTTTCGTTCTTAAAATTTTAGAGGCACGTATGTTGTTCCTAAAGTGGGTCGTAAAATGTGTTAGTTTAAATGAGTATTTGAATTTTTCTTATTTTCCACCTCTTAGGATGTACGCGAAGCTGCAGAAGTGGGATTTTGTATCAAGTTCATTTAGAAAATTTCAAAGCATTAATAGGAAAATCCCGAAACGTTGAAAATGTCGACAAAATGTGTTCTTCCGTATTTTTTTAGCATGAAAAAATATAAAAGTACGTACTTGCTTGTAATCTTGAGGTGCGTTATGATTTCAAAAATTATTTTTTTATATTCGATATTCCTTCTTTATGACGAATTATTTATTAAATATGTTTTTGTGGGGTGATCAATATTAGCACACAATATTATTGGCTAAGATAATCAACGTAATCCTGGTGATAATATATTTCTTTTTTGTTCATTGCTTGCTTTTTAATAGTATAAATAAAATTGACGCAATACCAAAGCATGTTACATTTTCTGAAATTGCTCATTAAAATTAATTTTTTCTTCATGTGAAAAGATTTAAGAAATTACATCTTTTTACATTACTGCTGTTGAAGAACTTGGCAAATAATAAATTAGAGGAAAAATTTCATTAGAACAAAAAATTTATTAAAAATCTAATCTAAAAATCTAAAATTAATAAACTAATTAATAAAATGTAATTATAGATGGTACTTTAAAACTTAATTAATTGTGTTTTAATATAAAACAAAACCACAGAAATATTTTTGAACATTGCAACTTGTGCTCAGACATGTAATCATTTTAATAGAATTTAATTTAAAATTTATCTTTATACGAGTATGAAAAAAAATGTAATTTGCTATTCCACTTCACCTACACCGATTTTTATTATTTAATATAATTCTTATAAAATACGTATAAATTAATAAATTAAATTTTAAAAGTGCGAAGCCATTGAGATTGCTGCATTGTTCGTTAATTGATGCTAAATAAATTCTAAATCATCGGCAAATCGATTAACCCCTTGCATCTTGCGCTATTATCTTGTTCTTCTTTATCCAAATAAGATTCTGAATCATGGAAATCCATGGAAATTTTCTAGAATTTCTTTCAAAAACGATGGGAGAATAAAAAAGCGCTTTTCTGTTCCAGAACTGTAAAAAACCGGTCAACTTTTGGATAGGGAAATCTGCACGTTGTTGATATTTTTAAAATTCTTTTGAAATTTCTTGAAAATCATTTCATCATCAAGTTTGTTTAATTTGAGCTTAATAAGTAAAAGTATCTGCATTTCATTCAAAAAGCTTGATTTGTGCGACACACTGTAATTTTTTTAATTCATTTAAAAAGTCCTTGGATTGTTAAGCAATTAAAATTAGAAGAGCTTAATTATAGAAATGATCTGAAATTACGCTACGACTTAATTCTTACGTTTAGCTTCTATTGAACCTTTTCATTTTGGTGGTAAAGCCTATTATGAAGCATAAATGAAGTGATTATTTAGATGCCAAAATTTTCGGCATGCATTGGGGGTCACTAATATTTGATAGGTACTAAATTTCAAACTAAAGTTCCACGAACAACAAATTAATTACATATAGAATTAACGAGATTATTTTACATAGGGAGCAAATTTAAACTTAATCCGGTCCTGCTAACCGGATTAATATAAAAGCATGTAAGCATATTTCTGATAAGAGAACCCACACAATGTATAAATTTTGTTTATATTGCAATGATACAATCTACAGATGGTTAGAACTTCCCAAGTGTTGTAGTACGTATTTTTCTCACTCCGGATTTTCTTTTTTTTAATTTAAGAAAATTTTTGAGAAATTAATGTAACTGTTTTTTTGTGGTTTGATAGTGAACTGCAATAATATATACCAGTGGTATGCAAACTGTTCTCACTTCACAGGGGCTGTTTCGTGAATGCAGCAATCGAGTGACGTATTTCGCGATTTAAACGAATCAGAGAGCCGGATTCTAGGCTGCTTCAATGAGGACAGATCTTTTGTGCTTTTCATAGAAACTTCTATTTCTATATATTGGGATGCATTTTCAGATTTTATTTACTTTTGTAAATAGCCTTCGAGCAAAACAAAGTATTTCCTGTCTGTACAGGTTTATGATAATTGTTATCTTAGTTAATTTATGTAATAAACAATAAATTGTGCCATTCCTACTATGGGTTATCTGCATAAAACTATGCTCGAATATTTTGCTTTTTTCGTCAGGGATGGGCTAGGAATTATTTTCACCGGAACCTCAGACGACCAGCCACTTTCAAAACTTTATTTTGGTTTACGAAAATCAGATAGAATAAATCATAAATAGTAATATTATTCTGACCTCACTCCCTATTGAGGATCTGGACATTTTATAATCTGATAAAAATATTGTGAACAGCCTACCGGGTTTCGCCCGGTACCTTTACAATTTTGAATTTTGTTTATTTATTAAATGCAAACCAGCGGATGTGTTAATTTGAATGCAAATTTATAAATCTCTATTAAACTCTTGTAAGAGATTTCAATCGTAGCTGGTCGTTTAGGGTTAAGCTCCTTCACCACCTTATTATTTGTGTCATCGCTTTGAACAAGAAAACAGCTTTGTTATTTTCCATGAAGTCAATGCTACAATTTTCTGACCTTTGCCTTGGTGTGTTTATAAAAAGAATTTGTTCTTTCAATATACTCTTTTTGGTCAATTTAACAAGTTGATAATAACTTTGTTGTATTTATTTATTACGTATATTAAATTTAAAGACCATAATTTTTCCATATTATTTTATTATTAAATACGTCGACAAATTAATTATAGTTGTAGTAATTTCTATTACCTAATTATAATAAACAAAAAATACTGATTTTGGTTGTTTTTATTACTCAAACTGATCGAATCCCTTTTCAGATGACCTAATTCTGAACTTTGGACCAAAGTATAAATGTTGTTAGTTACGGTACAACAAATCGAATTAGTAACATTGATAACTATCAAAGTTAACTAAATTTTTACTGATTAGTGTTACCATAGTAATTCTATCACAAAATCTTGAATTACTCGTCATCCCACGTCTTTTGATGGCAATGACCATTAATCGGTATTTTTAGTTTTCATTCACAAATTTGACGTAATATCTAAAAATTTTTCTGAATTTTATCACTTAACCTTTTACTTTTTATCCTTAGGGTTAGCATAAAAGGCAAACATGACCTATAAATAATTCAATTAGGAATTCCGATTCTTAAATGTCTGACATTCATTTAGATAACTCGGTAATAAAGTTCATCACTTGTTTACATTTAATTACAAAGTATAGAAATAAGATTGTCTATTATGTTGCCGTTATTGGAAAAAATAAATAAATGTTGCCTTTAAGCAATGCCACTTGTGGCGATTGACAATAAAAATACATTGCTGATTTACTCTCATCGGTTTTGATATTACCAAGCAGAATTTAAATTAACAAAAAAATAATCAATAAAATGGTTAAGGTTTAACATTAATATGTGATAATATTTTTTTATAAAATTAATTTTTACATGTTACATGAAATTGAAATAAAATTTAAGCATAACTTCTCAATCATTTTAATATTTTTCCAGGTTTGCTTGATGAAAATCTGAAATTCGAAACATAACGTTATAACATATTATGTAGCAAGCTATATCATTCATTTAAATAGTTTTTGAACAATATTATGTAAGTTATGAATTAAATTTTATATCTATTTCATGTAACATGTAAAAATTAAATTAACAAAAAAATAATCGCGTCTTGATAATTATTTTTTTACCACTCGTGATGTAACTATTGATTATTATCCTTCGTGTAAAATAATAATCGTATCTCCATTTCGTTTTGTTTGCTAAACTAACTTTCCAATTGTGGGGATTAATGAAAAAAACTGCAGTATTTTAATAACAAACTAAAATGTAATATAAAGAAAACGTTTTTAGTTATGTTTTGCAAAATTTAATTAAGTCAAATATTAAAGAAGAAACAAAATTAAAAGTAAATAATCCAAATATGGAATATATTATCTTATCATTTGCGTTACTATTGGCATTGGACAGTATAATGTTAGGCTTTACATAATATTTACATAATAATTATCGTGTTTATAATTTTTAAAATAAGTAACATTTAATTTTTGATGCGGGATAAGCCAAAAACTGGATTAAGAGGCACTTTTACTCCGCCCAAAAGTGTTTTACGATATGTTCTTTCGCTTCTTGCTATTACGATGATTGTATAATAATTTTGTTTGTTTAAAACAAGAAGACTCTAAACAAGGACGTTTCAGTGTAGGATTTCTGAAATTACTTTGCTCGCAGTTTTACGTTATAATTTTTAATCCAATTACCATTAAACAATATGTTATAGCACTTACCTCTTCTAGTTGTTTTTTTACAAACAGTTTTAAAAAAATTTCCAAGATCCTAAGAATTTAATAAAATGAACCAATGGCAAGCGAGGTAAAATTTGAGGACGAAATTTACTCAGGTGGTCTTAACAAGTAAGCTTCTTGGCTTTTAGCTCCTTGACTAAAAAAATACCTGTAGCTTAATAGTAGTTAATTTGAATTCTCAAGTATATTTTACGTAGGGTATTAAATAGCATTAACCGTGTTGTTGGAACTTTAATTACTGTTACCTAATGCATTTTTTGTTACAGGTGAGGATTATTGTATTTACCTATTTTCATTGATATCAAGCTTTGGTAAGTAAAACAATCCCACAAGATTTCATGGATGAGCAAAGAAGTTACGGCAGTTTACTTTTTCAGTTTTTTCAGTTTTTATTAAACCAATTTGTATAAATTTTACTGCGCGTCTTTTATGACGGCTTGCATTTCACCGAATTATTTCATTCCATAACATTTGTGTTAATATGCTTACCTACTTATGTATGTTAAATTACAGAATCATTCACATTTATGCAATTATCCACCAGCAGCAATTAGTTTATTTGATATTTTGACGTAATTACAGTTTATGTTATGCGCTTCTTGGATATTCAAGACGTCTGTGTACCTACGAATTTAAAATTTTCTAATGAAATTATAGTGGTTGAGGGCATAAATTGCTAATATAAAAATAAAAGTTTTCGGATTATACTTAAATTTTAGTAAAAACGACAATAAATTGGCTAGTTTTACATTTTTAGCGCCGCCCATCGAGAAATTTATAAATATAGGTAACTTCATACGGATATTCTTAGGTACCTGTTAATTGATCTTGTGAAAAAAATAAGTATTAAATTGTAGTTTTTATTATTTTATAATTGAAAAACTGACAATAAAACAAACAAACATTATAGAAATGTTTTTTATCTGGGATCGTTAAATTTATTTGAAATATCCTTCGAAACTAAAGATCTAAGAAAATCGAAAAACTTGAAGCAAGAGAGATTTCTAAGACTGTTAATTTATAAAAAACTTACTCATAACGATAAATCTGTGAAAGACTTGAGTCTATGAAGGAATTGGGGAGTATGGAATACCCTCCAGTACATCTCAGTTTATACACAAAAGTAAAATTTAAAAAAAAGATAATATTTTCATTAAATGAGGAAAGAAGGATCACGAAAGATGAAGAATTGTGTTCCAAATGATTTTGAACACAAACATTTAACGCTGTTAAAATTTGTGACTTTAAAATAATAAATCTAAAAATATTTGGACCCCAAAACAATTTAAATTCTCTAGTCTACTAGCTTCTTACAATGCTTCCTTGAAACACTGGCTTCTAGTAACGCTTCCTCGAAATATGAACTTTACACTACAGGAACTTTACAAGACAGGGCAAAAGCGAGATAATATTACAACCAAATATTCAAGTACATTACCCGTGGTTAGTCCAAGAAAGTATTTTGGTCTGCACCTAACATTAAAATAGAAATTAGGTCATTTAAATCACAATCCAAAATGATTTCCATCTCCAACCATTTTATAAATGTTAATTTAATTATCTTTGTTCAAAACTATCAATAAAACTCTTCAACATAACTTGAACAAATTTACATATTAAATTTGTTAATGTTTTAAAAATTGAACATGATGTGAGGTATCTTAGGTAAAAAATTTATAAATATAATTAACGAAAAAGTAATTACTGTGGTACCTAAATCTATAATAAGTCCCACGTAATGTACATCTTAATTCATAGAGAGAACAGTCAGCAGCATAAGATGATATAAAATGAGTTGGTATCCAAAAATATATGTGAAGTTGATCGAGTAATTTTCTTCTATAACAATATATACCAGAATAAGGATCCAACCCAGTAATTTTTCAAATTTGTCCTACTTATACGGTTTTTACCCAATTAGACCACTCAAATGCGTTCACATAGAAATACTATGTGAAATGATGAAATTGGCGACGATTTGCGTAATTTTGGGCATTTTGCATACATCGATTGAATAGAATTCCTATCTAAGCACAGTCCAATCTATTATAAATACGTTAGCATCGACAGAGCATCGATAGATAATTATTATTTATCCATTAAATCTGAAGGTCCAGTTATGAAAGATCTGGATAGATATCTATGAACTCCTATAAAAATGTTTTGTTGTAGTAAATTGATATTATTATTATTAGTTAAATCGATGGGATTATCGTTATGTAAAGTAAAAATTGTGTCGTAATTTTTTCCAAGTTGTAAAGATTGCACATAACTTTTCAATTGTGATGATATGCAATGTTACGTTAGAACTGAAGATTTTATTTGCTTTATAAGTATAACAACCTGAAACATAATCAGTTTTTTTATAATATGACTTGGAATAATTATTAGGGAAGGTGAATAGAAAATTTATAGAAATGGCGTACAATAACTTCATTTGGATGAATTGCTAGGTTTCACTGTTGACTAAATAACAATACCATATTATTACGTAAAATATTTTCTTATCATTTATTCTGCTATTAGCACTAGTTGAATGAATATACTTTTGCATTTTTAAGGAATAATTATCATGTTCATTATTTTTTGTTATTATTTATTATGCTAATTATTGAATACATTAAACAGAAATACTGAGAATTGCTTCATTTACGTGCAACCATTTTTGTACAGTGAACATCCAGCACCATAAGGTGAAGTAGGATTTGTTGGTATCCAAAACACTCCATCCGTTGAGTTTGTAGGACAATCTTCGCCCATAATAATATACTCTGGATTTCTATCACCTTGACAGATGTAAGGACAGGAACTGCAGCTTTGTGCTATGAAATTGTCAGAAATTATGCTCTCGGTCATGTATATTAAACTTCTGATGTGGTTGCAGCTGTCTAGAAATAAAATAATTTATTCGAGAAGAACTTTTTTTAAATGTTAAGTATACTCGTTTCTAGGAACGACGACGAAATATTTTTTAAATCTATCTGTGAGCATCCTGCTTGTTTAGTCCCACAGTTGACATAAAAATCGACATGACCACAGTTACCATAATAACCTGCCAACAGTGCGTTAGTGTGGATTACATCAACGAATAAAGCATCGGATTTATCTAATCGTTTAATTGGTGGTAAAACTTGGAAAAAAGGACCAGCTGGATCCATCCCCGTTATTCTTCCAATATATTGATTGCATATTTTTAATGTATTTTGACCAATTAGTCCACTCAGCTGTGCTCCCATTGAATGACCCACTAAATGGAAATCTGTTAGCGAAACATTTGATTGGTTTCGAATTTCGCAAAGAAGTTTTGCTACGAATTCGGAAAGTTTTGGAAATTTGCAAATACCAATTGGATAATGTTCCCAAGCAATTTTAGACCAATCGACCATAATTACATTGGAATCGTAACGTTGTAAATAGTTTTTTCGCATGTCGGGATAAACAAGTGTAGACGGATCCGACTCAAATCCATGGATTATTAAAACATTCTTGTTTTTATTTTCTATTTGGTTTAAATTAGCTTCGTTTATTTCCATGGGGATTGTCGGATTATTTCTTGTATAAAGTAGTAATTTAGTTTCATTTACATAAATATTAGAACAATGTATTCTTTCTATGCTTTCTGTATTCCTGCTTTTTTCTTAAGGGAGTAAATAATTTAGGTTTATTTCTGTTTTTTTTTTCTTAAATATATTTACTTACCAATGCAAAATATCAAAAATATAATTAATATATATCTAATTTTATACTTCATTTCAAACTAAGTTACACTATGAAAAAGTTATATTCAAATATTACCATGTAAAGTATTTATTGTAATAATTTTATATTATCGTTTATGTGCTGAATTATTAATTTTTCTATTTTTCATAAGATTGAATTGCTAATTGGCTACTTAAAATAAATTTAGCGAAATTAATATTTTATGCAAATTTTGCTACGATTGGATATCCTAGTTTGTAGTACTATTATATGGTTTCCATCCTTCTGCGTACGGTGAAGTTTCATTTACGGGTACAGAAAATACATGTTGGGTGGAATTGCGAGGACAATCTTCTCCCATTACAATAAACTCATTGTGTTCATCTCCTTGACATTGTAGAGGACAATGAGAACAACTTCGAGCGATGAATTGGTCCGAATGCATGCTTTCCCTGAAGTAACTTACACTTTCAAGATGACTGCACGTGACTAAAAATGTATTTCAGGAAATATTGCGATAATCAAAAAGTCGAAAAGCTAAATACTTGTACTAAAGAGTGTGGGAGTCCTTGTATTGTTTTTTTCAAGGCACGCTTTCTGAATAGATCCGCAATTTACGTAGAAATCCACGTGGCCACAATTTTCAATATAACCTGCGAAAAGTGCATTTGTATGTATAACATCTACGAAAGAAGCATCCGATTTGTCTAAACGGAATCTTTTCATTGCATTATAAAATAGTGGTCCAGCAGGATCCAATCCTGTTATTCTTCCAATTTTTCTATCACACAAATTAACAGTTTGAAATCCGGCTTGTCCGGATATCTGTGCTCCCAAGGAATGGCCCACCATGTGAACGCTATCCATTGTATTATTCTGGTTTGTTAATTGGCATAAAAAATTTGCTACAATATGCGAAATATTAGGTAATTTACAAACGACTTTAAAATAATTTTCTTTTGAAATTGTGGACCAATCCACCATAATGACGTTGCAATCGTATCGTGTTAAATAATCGTTTTTCAAATCAGGAAAGCCATTTTTTGTATGATTCGACAAGAATCCGTGTATAATAAGCACGGTTTTAGTTTTTGGCGGCACATTTTCTGGTAGTTTTGGATTTAAAACTATCGGTGTTTTCTTATTATCTCTCGTAAACAAAAATAACTTAACATCGTCATCTTTTACATCACAAATCATACAACTTGCCATCATATCTAAAAAATAAAAATATTTCTGGAAATTTCCTATATTATGATAAATAATAATATTAACGTATATCAAGTTTAGTATATTATATTATTGTAGGTAATAACATCGATACAATAAACATTGTAGTATTTCACAATTAAATAAAATATTGCAATTCACTTCTAGCAATTTGTATTTACTTACGAAATTGTAAAACAAAATTTAAATTTAATAATAGTAAATATTTAAACATCGTCGTTGCTTGCATGGTTTTTAACTAATAATTAACAATAAATGTTTTCTTTTTAAATAAGTATTTTCCTATCATGAAAAATTTTAATTTGTCCATGGTATGCCGCTATACATCACTTGATAACAAACTTGACATCTAATCGTTAATTTTTCACTTAGTAATTTTGTTGTGTTTTACATTTTGCTATTAGTGATTGTTGGATTTAGGAAAATTGGTAATAAATTTTAAGGAAAGACGACAAGAACATCCCGATCCATATAACTCATCCTATTTATTCCGTTGGAATCCAGAGATGATTTCTTAATTTAAGAAATAACGATAAATCTATAGCTCTTCCTCCTCTAATTTATCTAAGAAAATTTACGGACCCTCAGTTGTTTAGTTGCAGGTTAAACCAATAAGTTTGAATTTACCAATGAAATGCGTTGAAAAGCTATTTTTTATGAAATACCGTTGGTTAACCTGACTTTTTTTGTTTAACCTGCAACTAAATAACTGAGCCTCGATAATAATATTCAATGGTAATTTCTTTAGTTAACTTATTAAAATTTAAAAAGATTAAGACACAACTTCGCACAAACAAAATAATTTAATTAAAATGCACAAGATTTAAAATGATTATTCTAGCTATAACGTTATACCAGGTTTATCCGAGGAATATAAAATTGTACCTAAATATCTAATATAAATAATGTTTGAATTCTGTTTTAATTCATACAAAATTTATGTATTAGTTTTTATTATAGCACTTAAATGATCTTCTTCGTTGTTATTATGTGCGAAATAGATAGATACGAAATTAATGCTGATTTTTTTATTTTTTTTTATATATATTTTTTTAAGTTATTATTTTTGTTAAGCAGCCACCGTAATTCGTACTCAGATGAGTGATCATGTTAAAAATATTGTTAGTCGCTGTCTTTCTCCAAGCGAGAAGAAAAATCTCGGATAGTAACTAAGCATCGGATAACATCGGCATTGTAAGATTTTGAAAAAAAAAGAAGTTATGCATATTTCTGTGATAACCCTATAAATTGTTTATAAAAATATTCGACCTTCTAAATTTTAAAGTATTTTCCTATCCTAACATAGAAACCTAATGTTAAATTTATTATATTTAAATTGATACTTCTGCTATCAAATCGCGTGCCTGCTTTAGGAAAATATTCCACGTCCTTGTAAAGTTTTAATTTCAAAATAATTTTGCTCAAATTCTAAATTTATAATTAATAAAACTATTTATTAACTATTTTTTTGTTATAACAAAAAGCACAGCAATATATTGTGGTGTTTCAAAGTGATTTGGACCCACCTTTTATATTACTTATTAAGTTGCAGGATTTGCTAGATGGGGACCCCATCACAGGAAATAGAGGGCTTTTTGCCAAAGGTGGCCGCACGGGCCGGTTGTACGTATTTTCGCTCTGTGATTTTTGATAAAGATTTTTATGCTAGTATTTTGCAACCGTGAGATTTTGAACATCATACGGATTTGACCGTATTTGAGATCGTTGTTGGATTGTGAGTTTTTGGATTTTGTTTTTATTAAGGCTGTTTTTTTAGTACCTTTTTATAAGTTCTAAACGGCTGGACCAATTGACTTGAAATTTTGACAGAATGTGTATTAGATTATTACAAACCTTTATGAATATCCTTTTTTGAATAAGTTTTTTGGTTTTTCCAAAAAAGCCAAAAAACCATTGAATTTGAGATCTTCCGATATTTTGTAAATCTCGATTTTTAGAAACTTTTGGCTCAGACAGAATTTTGATATCTTAATTAGTTTAAACGTGATTAGGACCTAAAGTTCAAATTGCTTCACGTAATTACAATTGACGTGTAGAAAAAGTATATAAATTGAGAATAGTTTTGCACAATTATTCTTATCGAAAATAATAAGCCAGTGTATAAAGCATAATATAATGTTACATACTGCGTAAATAAATTATGTACACCGTTACTACTTTTACTATTTAAAAATGTAGGTATGAATTAAAAATTCTTTTGAATAAAAGGTTTATTGGTTTGGTGTTATGAAAGTATGTTTAAATTAATTTGTCTAAAAGGGTGACTATGTACGATGTAGTATGTACATACATACGGTAACAAACAAATATATTTTTTTAAGAATTTTATCTACTTCCGGTAAATAAATGCGTACTTATCTCCATCAAATGGCGTGGATATGATCGCGGTTACTTACTGCATTGATTAATATTTGTAAAATTCCCAAGGGAGGTAATATTATCTGACGTTTATATATTGACATATGTAATACCGGCACTAACTACAATAACTACACGACAAGCACATAAACATGAATAAAATAAAATAAAATACTGTATTTCATATTTCTTTTTTGATTTCGTCGGCAATCGTTGTTCTACAAGCTTTGCCGCGGCTTCATCAACATCAAAAGTATCAACCGTGTTAATGAAATTACACAATTTTTTTTGACAAATTACTCATTTGTTTTATTTTTCAATCACTAGATTTCTCATAACTTGTATAACTTTATTTGTTTCAATCGAGTTTTCATCAATATTTCTTGGAGTTAGGGCGCGCTAATTAATGCATCTGGTAGCGAGAACATTACCCTCGGCGGGGGGGTGTGAAGGCTGGGGGGGGGACATTTTTGAGTTATTTTTTCGATATCTTGTCTCGTTTTCGAGATAAACAGCTTTTTATGTTTTCATTTGTCAAGTGTAAATTATTTTAATTATTATTTATTATTAAATGCTATTTAAACAAGGAAGTAGATAAAATAGTATATCAAACTTGTGAGATAACAATGCATTACCGGACTCATGATTCAAAAGCCCTCGGGCCTACGGCCCTCTGGCTTTTAAATCTTTCGCCGGTAATGCATCTCATATCTCCCGCGTAGATAATATACTATTAAAGGTGTACCATATTATAAAATGGCAAGTTGACATATTACGGATGTATGCAATTTCAAAAATCAAAACTTCAAATTTAAAAAACTCCTATTTATACTGATGTTTTAAAATAAAATTTTTTCATGTATTCAACATAAAATTAAAAATTGCTTTGTCAACTTTTAGTAGAAAGATAAATGTTATGTTATGATGTAACCACGGTGTAACATTATACGAATGCTATGACTACCTAAGCACTTTATTTAACCAATATCAAATTTTTTTAAGGCAAACAGAATTTATTTAAATGCAAGTAACATCCTAAGATTTTATCAAATTTTTTGTTTTGAACGAATTTTCTGAAAGATAGGTAAAATCACACAAATAAAATACTCCCCACTAAACGAAATCATGTATTTACACTTGAGATCAAAGGATTCAATCGGGGGCGGATTAAGGTACCTCTGCGCCTTTAGGCACATATGTATGGTGCGCTCCCCCTTAATCAAAAATATAAATACTAGTTATTTTTTAAAATTTTATACATATTGCCGTGTCCACTCTACACCAAGCGGTAAGAGATTTGTTGCTTATTTAGTGATATTGGTGTAAAATTTCCGAAAATCAAACACTTTTGCTCAGTGAGCTCTGGTGTGTGGGAATAGTCATGATTACTCAAGGTCGCCGATTCAAAAAATTTGTTTCTTTAATAATTTTAATTACTTCTCGCAAAATTATTAGCAAGATTCAATTTTAAAAATATTCGTTCCAATTCAATTTAAAATGGTATCGTTAAATTTTATGATACCGGTCCGCAGCCCGGCTTATCAAACTACGTTGTCGTTCCTTTAATAAATTTTTATTCAATATTTAAAACATTTAATATAACTCCAAATTAATGATTTCCAATAAATAATTGCTTAGGGGGGTCACAAAGCTTAGGGGCGGTCAAATCGCCGTAATTTAGCGATGCGCTCATAAGATTTCCCAAGATGTGTAAGTTTTAAAAATGTGCTAAAAATTGAAAAGTATTTTTGTAATCAGTAAATAAAAACTCAGTAAAAAAACTATAGGTAATCATTGTATTTTTGAATACATTTAATTTTTAAGAATGTGATGTATTTTGCTTGGTACCTATCATACATTGCGCCTAAACGGTAATCCGTCTCTGGATTCAATATCATCAAAACAAAAGAACACCGATATCAAAAATAGAAAATCAGTTTTATGATTTATGCTTAGCATGTTTTTGGAAAGAAATTCAATAATTTCAACATAATTTTGAATTTTGCTGCACAGGAAATGTAATTGATTTCGAAAGTAACAGGAAACACGGACTTTAGGTTTATAATTAGAGCATAATTATAAAATAAATATAAATTTAAATACCTTTGGTAAAACCCATAGTAAGATAGTAGGATATCAGGTTACACATCTCTTCTTGATTCGTATTAATTTTTCTACACACGTTTACACTTTAAAAGCATTACAAAGTTTCTACACGTCAAGTCTGCTGTCTTTGCACAACACGGAATTCGTTTTCCTTCGTTGGGATGGCAGGCTCAGAGAACAGCCTCAAGAAAGAAGTTATATTTTTGATGAACGAATATTATTTGAAATTGGTTTTGATTTGGATTTTTGAAAATTGGTTAATTAAATTCGGATATTGGAATAAAATTTGTAATAGCGAACGTGTGGCGTGATAGATAAGTCGTCGATTTGGATAAGTTAAAATTTGCAAAATGGAATTTACATTTTACTAGTAATAAATTTTGCATTAATAATAAATAATTTTTAGAAGAAAATTTTCTCTCAGCGATAATTGAGGACTACACGGGAACCGACTCCTAAAAAGAGCTCATAATCTCCGACTATAACGCAAGCCGAGGTGACTTTGTATAGTAAAGGATTCTCGTAATCATAAAGAAAGAATACCACTACAATATATAATAATTATCTTTAAATATTTAAGCAATTTATTACTTCTTACAATTTAGTAACGCTATATATATTGATGTTATGAACGACACCAGATAGTTTCAAAATTCCAAAAATTTTGTCTATCTGATATTAAAGTTCAAAATAAATTCCTTTCAGTTAGTTTGGTTTTGAGGTTTGATTAACGATCGTTACCGAAGTTTTTTAGTGCGGCCTCCAGACTGCACTATTGGCAGTCTAATTAAAAATTATATTCTTTTAAAGATACGAATACATTCTAAAATATTTTTATTTAAGTTTAATAATATATTATGTAAATCAAAAAATCGAAAAGGTAGAATATAATAATTATAAAAAGAAAATAATTTAAAAAAGTGTTAGAATTTTTTAGGTATTTTTTGGTATTTAGTAGTTAGATGATGTTATGTTACAGATTTTTTTATTTTTAAAGTAATTTTTATCATTTATATAGCGGAATTTTTTCAGAATTATATTTCTTGTTTATTCAAAGTTCAACCTTGTTAAATGTGAATTATTGTCGTTTTAGTGTTCTTTAAATATTATGTTTTCTGTGTAGTATGTATTCTTTACTTAAAAGTTAAAATTTTATTATTAGGATATAATTATGTTTTTTTTTAATTTTTCTAGTTTGATTACTCTTATAAAGGTGTTTTTAATGTTATCGAAAAACTGTGCTGTACAATTTTGATAAATTTGTATTTTTGGCGAAAATCGGTGTTAGGTTTTAAATTTGAATTAAGTTTAATGAAAATTGATATTACAAAATATATATATTTTTCTAAATAAAACCGGTCAAAATTTGATGTAAAAATTACAAACTTATGAATATATTTTAAAACTAACGTTAAAAACGGTAAAAAAATTTTAAACAAAATAACACTAAATTGATAGAACATTGTTAAGTTTAAAGCAGTCGCCAGATCACTTTCGCTGGTAGGTACCTGCTGCGAGCAGGACCGCTTGCAGTGATTTTACCATCATTTTATCAAAACCAGGGCTTATGTTCATGTTCTATCAGATAAATTAATCAAGTAACCAATCGGACAGCAACAAATAATTCAAGTCAGAAAGTAGATCATTCATTTTAATTTTAGTACCAATATAACTGGACTGTCCTTTACATTATAGTTATTATAGTACTAAAATTATAATTAACTATCTGTTAAATTACGAGTAGGTAGGTAATGGAGGTAATTGGCAATATTAATACTATCACTCTTATAGTCAGGGTCGTCATTACCGTTATTTTAGGTGAATTTCGTTTATCGATACTATGATAAGAATCAATGTCTTTGTCATTATTATTATTTTTTGCTTTCTAATTATTGCTATTTAAATATTTTCGAGTTTTATGCTTTAAAATTTTTGAGTTATTGCTAAATTAACTCTTTTAAATTAATTATCAGCACTTTTTTGTAGAACAACTTTAGCTCTTTGTCTTTATTTTTAATTTTAATTAATTAAGAATTTATTTCAAGGATCATTAATTAATTTATTAATTTTCAAGTACGGTTCTGTTCGTTTTAGAATAATAATTATGTTGTTGCAGACTCTGATTTTATTATCTAAAAACTAAAAGTATTTTTTAAGTTATTCTGGAGACATTTTTAATAATACGGGAATGCGAGTATTTTGAAATTTTGAATGTGCTATTATTTTGAAATTTTGCTGCTAGATAGCCAATCTAAATCTTTGGGATCTTTCAGTGCAAGAAGCTCAAATCGTCGGCGAGAAGTCAAAACCTCGTAACTCAAAGTTATTTAGTTTTCAGGAGAGGCTAAAAACTGTTTTTTTTTGGTGTACCAATCAAAAAAAAAATGAAAATATTATGGGAACATGCGGTTTTTATCTTGAATCTAATGACGTCTAGACAGGTCAAACTTATTTGTACCAAACTATATTGTACCACAAGAACCACGTAACTTAAAATCGTCCTCTCCAAAAAAATAAGCTTTTTTCTAGAGAGAAGAATTTGCTCTGTTCTGAGATGATTAAGTTATCCATGTTTTTATGTATACCACTTGTAGGAATTTCTATTCTGATCTGTAAGATCTGCCTTATATACCATCTTTGAGGTAAAGTTTTTTTTATTTAATATAATTTATGTTTAATTCCAAGGAATTGAGTAATTCCAAGGAATTGAGTAATTCCAAGCTTCTTTCATATCCCAATTGTTCTCGATTTACTATGTATATGAATTACTCCCACAATCATTGCATCAGTTTCATCTAAGCGATCGTCTTTCTAAATACTCTGGTATAACGGCCCAGTTGGGTCCAAGGCGTTATATGACCAATTTTTACTTTTAATTTTTTTTAAATATAATTTAACCAAATTATTAACTACATGTGATAATAGCTTTATTCAGCAATTCAATTAGCAACGCTTCTTATATAAAAGTATATTAAAATTTACATTGCATTAATTTTTTATTATATTTTTTTAATTGCTCTTAATTAAATATCATACCTCTGTTTTTATTACCTAATTTATTTTTATGATAAGTAATTAAATATTTTAATTTTACTTGGACACTGACTGGCGTTCAAAATGAAGAAAATACAAAAATAACTCCGGGCGTCCTTTCGTATAAATACAATCAGACATATAATATAATTTTTTTAAATATATTAATTTTTAACTTGTGATAATTATATCAAGTAAATTTAAAAGTAAACAAGTTAATTAAACGTTAAATATAATTATATTTATTTATATTTTATATTATATAAATAAATATAATTATATTTAACGTTTAATTAACTTGTTTACTTTTAAATTTACTTGATATAATTTTTTTAATATAATTTTTTCTACTTATACAATGGATTGTTATCATAACAAAAATTGTTAATAAAATGTATTTTTATAGTATTCGCGCTTATTTCTTAATTGCTTACGCTTACCGTTAATTTTTTATGTTAGAATTCAAATATTTAATTAAATTTATTTTTTAACAATAATTGCTGAACATAATTTTGCAACACACTAAATACGATACTATGTCAGAGGTCCATCTGGTCCCTTTCCATATTTGGGCTTATCGTTCGTGGAACATGTAAACTGTTTCTTTGATCCTGAAGGGACTGCTCGTAAATTTTCTCCCATATAGCAATGGGAAGGTGATCTGGTATCTGGCACACATTTATTAAAGCATGACGAAACACTAGTCGAATAGAAGCTATTGACAACAATACTTTCGGCAAATAAGTAACAACTTCTCTGATGGTTACATGACACTACAAGATTATTTCAGTTAGTACGTCATTTAAAAGGAACGTTTACTTACCAAACTTTAATGGAAGATTAACTATGGAATCTAAAGTGGGATTAGACCAAATAGAGTGGTTAGTGAAAACACTCAGACAGCCTGGTTGAATCGATCCACCGTTGGGATAAAAATCTACATGTCCTAGTTTTCCAATATATCCAAATTGTCCTTGATTTGTATGCAGAACATCTACAAAGTTGGCGTCACTTTTATCTAAACGAAAATTTGGACTAATTCCTTCATATAATGGTCCGGCTGGATCTAAGCCGGTTATCCGACCAAGTTTTCTATTACATTTATCTTGAATACCTTTACCAGCCATTCCTGCCACTTGTCCTCCCAACGAATGTCCAAGTATGTGAATGGACGATATGTTAACTTGCCGCTTTCTTTCCAGTTGACATATAAAATTGGCTACGTTCTGAGCAACGTAAGGTGCGTTACAGTAAGCCGATACATAGTCGGTAATTCCATATGGTTCATAATCTACCACAATTATATTAGCATCATAGCGCTTTAAATATAAGTCTTTTAATGTTTGTATATAGGCAGAATTTTTGGATCCAAGCCATCCATGTAGCAGAACTTTTGTCACTTTATTAGAATCTACATTTTCTAGGCTTTCTAGGAATTCCCCAGCAGAATTTCGTTGGGTATACAACCAGTACTGAACTAGACTTGCATTAACGTCTTTGGTGCAGTTTCCTAGCAAACGAACCGTTCCATTTATTAAAATTGTGAAAATGTCAGAAAGTGAAGGTATTGACGTACCGGTATCAATATTTGAACGCTTTGCTGTAAATCCATCTGCAAAATATAAACTGTATTATAGTTTATTTTTGATTTTTTCATTATTTTGTTTTGGCACTCATAAAAGTTGTTTTGAAAAATACCCTCAGTTTTTTGTTTTTGTGAGACTTACTACTTTTTTTCAATAAAATGGTTTAATTAATTTGAATTTACCTGATATTGTCCCGTAAGTGAATAAAATTGAAATTGTTATGGTAGTTGTAACTAATTTGTATGTTTTCATGTCGAAGTACATTTTTATATATTGTTACAATTCTTTTAATACCTACCGCTTTGACTTGTAGTCTATTATATTTTATAATTGTAATATTTATGTTAATTGTATGCAAATATCATATTAGATAAAAATAATTGTTCGTTTTGTAAATAATGGTGATGCGTGGAAAAATTGTACAACGTTAATATTTTTTATACAATAAATTTGTTTACAACTATGATTATAATTTGTCACGACCAATAAATATCGATTACGACTCAGATTTTCTCAAATTCGAAATGTAATTGAGTAGGTGAAAATTTGAAAATTTGTTTTGTGGAACCGTAGTAGATAAAATAATGTTATATAATTTTATCAGATTTATTTTTCATAACAGTTTTAATATAAAAATATCAAAAATCGGTATTGCAATATTCTTGAATAGGATACTTTTAAAACTGTAACCACAAAGTAGTTTAAATAGTTTGCGCAGAGAAAAAGGAAATACAGGCAATGGCGTGGAAAATATTGGAAAAGCAAATTATATCGAATTCTTTTATCAGCGAAGTTCCTCACCACTACCGCAGTTGCAGTAAATTTACATAAACAATGTATTAACTTTTTGTAACTAAGTAAAACAAGATATAGTTAAACTGATTACATAGTTAAGGTACTTTGATTTATGTAAAAACATCTGACGAAGGCACGAAATTACTATCAAAAGATCGTAAAATTTATTTGTATTTTATTGTGGTAAGGAAGAATCGACCAATGAAACAATCAGTACTCAAATGATATTTTATTTCTATTATCGATACAATAATTTTTTTATACAATTTTGAAATACAGATAATTAAAATATTTTATTATTGCTTAATTACCTCGTACATTTTTAAGAAATTTAAAATTAATAAAATAAGCTGAATAAGAGAGCGTTTTATTTTCATTGCACGAAGTTGATTGTTGACATTTTGTGACTACCTCAATTTATAGGGTCCAGCATAGCAATGTAGACAACGAAATAAAGTTGTAAATATTACCTACTATTACTTCTCTAATGATTGCAATAAATACAATTTCTAACAATGTTCTTGATATATTAGTTTGTTAATTTGTACCTAAAATATATTAATTTGTTGGGCTCATAACCTGTCGTACTATGTTTACTTATGGATATAGTTAAATTCGGAACATATTAGTTCGGTTTTTTAAAAAGACTTTATTTAAAATTACAAAGATTGTTACAAGCAACAAGCATAAAGAACAACTAACTTGAAGATGGGTTTTGACTCGACTTTTACAATTAAAAACTGTTTACATTTTATGTTACAATGCGCATTTTAGATATAGGATATCATGGTCGTTAAACTATTAGAATTACAAAGTGTATTTATAAAGTAAATAAAGAGTGGTTGTAAACTTATACTAAATTAAAAATATTTGAACATTGTATGATTAGAGGGATGTAATTAATTGGACAACGATTACACGGTCGTAATCAATAAATGCTTCTTATATTAAGTGATAATATAACTATATAAACATTTTATTCAAATGAATATAATTATATTGTCTCAGAAAATAGTATATAATATATTCGTAGAGCACTTAATCGACTAATTTAATTTGTTATAAAGTGACTTCAATTGTTTGTAGAACTAATTTTTCTATTTGTATAAAATAGTACATTTTATTTCTCGATGGTAAATGAAATTTGTTAAAATAATGTCATTACTTAATACCACAACTACTTATAGGTAACTCTAATTTTTGGTAGTTGGCCTATCTTCACTTACGCCTTACCGAACTCTAAAAAGTTCTACCCGGTTATAAATTTGACGGATGCAATGTAGATAACTCAAATTTACCTATAATATGTAAGAAGCGATGACTTGTTGAATTATTAAATATTAATTGAAACGAAACTGCATTTGCAAGTTGAACAAAATTAATTATTTGTAAACAACAAAACAACTTTATTTCACACAACGAATTTGAATTACTTGTCAAAAAAGATAAGTTAAAACAAATAAATATTTGTTGCTCTAAATAATTTTTAAATAGCAAATTAAATTTTATTTTATTTTGCTCGGTGTGGTATATGAATATGCAGAAGGAATGGCAACTTGAAAGTCGCTTTTCAATTTGCGTATTTCAGTTTGCTGTGTTCTTCGTAATAAACGGAACAATAAGCTGACTGGTAATCAGAATTTGAACGCTGCTAATATAGTCCACCATTATAACGTTGGCGTTGTAACGTTGCACATGAGCATTTCTTATAAAACTACATAGTTCATATCTTTATTTCCACCCTACTCATGTCATAATAGTACCACTGTCTTAGTCGAAACTAAATTTTCTACTCCGGTCAATAGTTCTCATTAGGATTTGTTTGCGTGTACAGCTAGTACTCAATATTGTATCTGCGTCAAGATTTTCATTTATGATAATAGTTAGAATGTCAGCTGCTATCAATGTTGGCATATCGGTACTAACTTCTGTATTTTTTCTTTGTCAGCAAAATCAAAATAAATATGTATAGATATAATAGGACGGTTGTAATTTTACCAGAAATTGTACAGAGAGTTATAGCTTTTTACGGAGTAGACAAATTTGTTCTCGGATAGAAGCCCAAATAGTAATGGGTTATGGGCCTAGGTTATTTTTGTGGTAAATTAAAAACCCTGATTGGCGGACTTTTTAATGTGATAAATTGCTTTTCTACGTCGCTGGAAACATAAGATTATTTCGAAGTTCAAGTTACGCTACTGTAGAAAGCCATCTATCGCATTGAACAGTACGCAAAATATTTATGACGGATGGGTCACAAGGATTATAATTATTGTTAGAACTTCTAAAATTCTGTTAGGCTTCCCAAGTAACATTTTGTGCTGAATATCAACTGCGAGAGCGCTGTGTAAGCTTAAAATTCAGCTAATGAGCTGCGTCAGCTGCTGATTTTTAGTAACGTCAGAAGCTGAATTGCTAATTTGGCGGCAAAAAACCAGCTGAAATTGCGCTGCGTCAGCTGTTGAAAATGCTGACTCAGCTGATATTCAGCGCTGAATCAGCTGAAATTCAGCTAAAATTCAGCATTTTGAAAAGCTATTAAAAATATTATTTTAAATTGATAATTATATTTATCTAATTAAATTGTCGCGTATAATTTATAGAATATTTTATTTTATTATTTTCATTAACATCAAAAAATATAAATATATTATATCTTTATTACATCATTTATTTGTTTATCATTTTATATCAGTCGCAATATCTTATATCGTTAACGATATCCTAGAATAGAATCTGAAATATTACAGTAATTTTAAATTTATATATTATTATGTATAACTTTAAGTTAAGTTTAAACTTACATTTTATTACACGTCCGCCCGCCTCGAGTTGGATTTGAAAATGAGGTATCCACCTTGGAACTTGAAAGCTTAACTGCCTAGGCTATGAAGCTATATGAAACTTTTTTGATTTTATTAAAATATATTCAATCTATTTTTGTGTGGAGTATTTGACCATCAGTTACCGAAAAATAATTAAATACATACCGCTATATTTCATGCTGGTTTTTCAAAATTTTGAATTTTTAAATAAATACTTACGCAAAAAAATTTTACTACAAATTCTAAATACCTTTTTCCTTATTTGTATAATCTCATTAGATTATGAAATTTGGGTTTCCCAAAATAATTTTGTTACAATTGATTTGAACATATAGTTACAAAATTGCGACAATTTTAATTGTATAAAAATTAATTTTTAAAAATACACTAAATTAGCTACAATGTTGTAAAAACACCTACCGTGTTAAATTCGATTACATTGAAATTTAAAAATAGTAAAAATTGTCTTTTTTTGGTTAATTATTAACACAAAAATTCCTAATTTTGCATAAATCGATTATAATCGGTAACATATTTTTAAAAATTGTTTTACTATGAACAAAAATGAAAATAAAATTAATATAAATATGTCTGCACTGGGGATCGTAAATAAAATTCTGCTAAGTCCGTAAAAACGTGCACAAAATTTTATAAAATATTCAAAAATATAATTACCACGCGTAAGTATATGACTTACTAATGACAAAAATTAAAAAATTTAAAAATAAAGTTAATCGATTGATGATATTTTTGCGAATTTCTTTTACCATGCGGTCGAATTTATGCAATTTCGCTTTTGTATGCAATTTATGTCTTAAAGCGAAAGCCCAATATTGCATTTGTAAATAAATGATAGATTTACATTGAAAATTATTTCGATTTTAATTAACACTATTTTTATTTATTGATGATGAAAATGATGAAAATTAATACAAATTTTGTGCACTTTAAATGTTGGTCCATTTTTTAAATTACTAATCAATTGACAATATAAAATACAAATAATATAATTTGTATTATAAATGTTCACTAAACGACAAAATATTGAAAGGGCGACAATTTAATTAGATAAATATAATTATCAATTTAAAATAATTTTTTTAATAACTGTTCAAAATTCTGAATATCAGCTGAATTTTAGCTGAATTTCAGCTGATTCAGCACTGAACATCAGCTGAATATTAGCTGAATCAGCTCTGAAGATCAGTTGATTCAGCGCTGAATATCAGCTGAGTCAGCATTTTCAACAGCTGACGCAGCGCAACTTCAGCTGGTTTTTTGCTGCCAAATTAGCAATTCAGCTTCTGACGTTACTAAAAATCAGCAGCTGACGCAGCTCACTAGCTGAATTTTAAGCTGACACAGCGCTCTCGCAGTTGATATTCAGCACAAAATGTTACTTGGGTATAGCTCTTTAATTATTTTTCTACACTGCTGTGTTCATAAAATAATGAATCGATTTACAAAAACACGTGTTCAACTGAACCGTATAACTATCTTAATTCATTTTAATTAATTAATGGATTATACTTTTTGAATGTATTCTTATAATAATTATAATAATCTTTAATTTTGACGTATGACGTACGACGTATCGAAGCGTCAGATTAAAATTCAGCTAATTTGTCGAAGCTGAAAAACAGCTGAATCTGAAGCTGACGCTTCGAAACGTCAGCTTAAAATTCAGCTAATTCGCCGAAACTGAAAAACAGCTGAATTTGAAGCTGACGCTTCGCAACGTCAGCTTAAAATTCAGCTAATTTGCTGAAGCTGAAAATCAGCTGAATTTTAAGCTGACAGACCGCAATGGCAGCAAATAATTTGCTGACTAAGTTTTTCAGCACCAAATGTGCTGAACTAAATTTAGTTCAGGTAAACATTGCTTAAAACAAAAGTGAGCTGAAGAAGCTCAATTAAAGAAACAAAATGTAGTTGTTAATCGACATTACATAATCTGGCTTGGTGGGGGGGGTATGGAATACTTTCCACTTCTTTTGCTCCTTATTGACGCGCTAAAACTGAGGACTTACTCTGGTGCTCTTAGGCCCCAGCCTCTCTGCACGGTTTTGAGAATTTATAAAAATAAGTTAAGAACATAAGTGGAAAAATAGGGATGTAGAAAAAAGTTTGTAAATTCATTATATAAGTCCTGGTAAAATCCGAATAATTCCCTCAATTACTATAAAAGTGGATTACCTCTTTAAGGTTTTATAAAATTTTGTAAATTTAATTATTATTTCTGTTATTGAAAATGATCTGATAAGTTTGTCATAATTTTAAAATTACATTTAATTGCTATATTATTGCTATATTAATGTATTATTGTATTTTGTAGTAAATGAAAACTAATCTCGATCGTAAATTCAATCAAATGCAGACAAAACTACTTCTCCCAAGTTCTATTCTGAAATAAACAGCGTGTAAAAGTTCTAGAATTGCATTTCCTAACATTAGTTCTAATTTGTTGGTGAAAGATATCTTTTCGATACTTATGTACATACAGTATTTCCCAAACGTCTTGTGAAATCTGTGTAACACTGCAAACTGCATTATCCTCTATTCAAATTCTTTTATATCTACGTGATTCTATTGCATCCTTTATTTTACTCTTTTTGCTATCCAATTTTATATAATAATAATAATAATAATAATAATAATAATAATAATACTTATTTATTAAGAACTAAATATACAAATTCTTATACAAATTCTTAATGGGATGGCTTCTAACAAGGTTAGTTTTTCAAGCCACCCGTCTCAGCTCAACAAACAAAAATCAACAAATATTAAAAAAAGACTATGCAGACATTTCTGCATAAACAGCAGCATCCAAATCACGGCGGAAGGACCTTACGCTAGTGGAGTCGTCAAAAAGGCTACGGTGTCTCTCCACAAATCTGGGCGCCAAACACGCAAAACACTGCTCGAAACCTGCCATGGAATGGGAGGGCACATCGAAATTTCCCAAATCCCGCAGAACACGTGCATGGCAAGCTGAACGGGGCCTAATCATTTGTCGAAGATAACTCGGCTCTCCGCTCTTCAAAATTTTGAAGATTATAACTCCAAAAAGTACCGAAAAACGATGTTCTATCCTGGGTATGCCATGTTCCCGATAGAAAGGAGTAACGTGGTCGTATCTACGCAGATCAAAGCAAAAACGCAGACACGAATTCTGCATGAGCTGGAGCCTGCGCCTATATTCCTGCGTGAGAAAACCGTAATATACCGCTGCACAGTATTCTATGTTAGATAAGATCGTAGTACTAACAATTGACCACTTCACATGAGAAGGTAATAAGGTTTTAAACTGATACAGCGATCTAAGCTTGTAATAGCACACCCTAAGCTTACGGTCCACATGCAGACGAAAATTGAGCTCACTGTCCAAGACCAGACCCAAACTCCGAGCACAGTCCACAACCCTGACGGTTTCACCATCAATCGTAACAGACGATGTTGCAACGCTTAAAGCCCTACGCACCAGCCCAGGACTACCCAGGAACAGAAGCTCCGACTTCGCAGGGTTCAGAGTCAGACCATTCAATAACGACCAAACACGTATCGATTCGAGATTACGATTCAACATATCTATCGCAGTATCAATGTTCGAGGGCTGACATGATACATGTATTCGAGAATCATCGGCATAAAGATCGAGAGAGCAAACCGGATCAACTACTCTCTCCAAATCGGTCGTGTATAATATAAACAACAGTGGGGCAAGAATGCTTCCTTGCGGGACACCACGAAAAATAGTCAACGGCCGAGACACCTTTCCCGCTAACTCAACTACCTGGGATCTATCACGCAAATAACCCGCCAACCACCTACAGAGTAACTCGTCACAGCCATAATGGTGTAGTTTGGCTAAAAGACGATCATGTACAACCGAGTCAAAGGCCTTAGAATAGTCAAGAAGCACTAATAAGGTGACTTCAGAACGATCGATTGATGAAGCAATATCCGAGGTGAGCCGCAACAAAGAGGTCACAGTACTGTGGTGTGGTCTAAAACCTGATTGGGCAGGCGACAAAATATGGTGGAGTGCCAAATGATCACGTAAAGCATTCCTAATAAAAGACTCAGCTATCTTTGCAAAAGGCGATAAAATGCTAATAGGACGGAGATGAGAAAGCTCTACGGCCATTGGAACCTTAGAAAGTGGTCTGACACGTGAAGCCCTCCAGATAGATGGCACCTCTCCGGTTCTAAAGGAAAAATTTAACAAGTTGCAGATCACCTCGCTGCAAAACGGAAGTACAAGCCTCAACATACGAAGACTGATACCATCAGGACCAAGAGCATTGGAGCGCAGAGCCCCAGCAACATCAATCAACGCCCCAGGTGTGACCTCACAAATAGAGAGCTCTTCCGCCCCCGAAAAAGACGAACCATTCAACCCCAAATCAATCCCCGCAGAAACTTCCGGAACAGATATATATAGATATATATTTAATAATATTTATTTTTTAACATAATTCATTAGTTAATATTTATTTAATATTTTCATATAGTTTTTATATTAACGCAGCGTCATATTTAGGCAAAATTTTTATTATATGACGTTTTTTGCTTTTCTAAAAAGTAATCAAAATTGGCGGGATGTTATCTGTAATATAAATTTTTACTATGAATGTAGAACGTCAGTGCAATTAAATTCAGTTACATAATTTTATATACTGCGATAACTAGTAAACTATTAATGTTACGAAAAAAAGTTAAGACATACTTATTTGTTCGGATCATGTCGTTTCTGTACGAAGCTAATCGCTGCGCTGTATTCAAATATTTCAAAACTAATTTAAAATGAAACCAAAAAATCAACAATTTGTTGATAAATAACGGATAATAAAATATTACGAAAATTATTTCATTTATAATTAGAGGATAAAATATGAAGTATAAATTTAAATACCTTTGGTAAAACCCATAGTAAAATAGTAGGATATCAGGTTACATCTCTGCTTGATTCATATTAATTTTTCTACACACGTTTACACTTTAAAAGCATTACAAAGTTTCTACACGTTAAGTCTGCTGTCTTTGCACAACACGGAATTCCTTTTCATACGTTGGGATGGTAGATCTCAGAGAACAGCCTTAATATAATTAAAAAGTAAAACTAAAATGACAACTGGTTTGTGCTTCATTAAAATGGAATTTTTGGGAGAGCTAACCGACGATGAAGATTTTTTTAGAATATGCTGATCTTGTTTTGCGTCCCAAAAAATCGCAATGTTTAGACCAAGAACTCTCCACTTTGAGAAATGATCTAAAATTGAGTTTAAAGAAATGTTTCGTCTTTCCAAAGACACCGTTACATTTATATAAACAAACTAAACAAAATGTTAAAATAATGTTAACATGTTAACATGTTAAATAAATGTTAACATAACATACTACTAATTACCACAATAATTCAATTGAAAACTTCATTTTTAAGCTCTCTTACTGTTACATTTTGTTATTAACTTCATTGAAAAAGGCACAGATCAGGACTTGTAATTCTATAGAATGCTACTTTGGTGTGTGGAAACGCAGGTTCCCTATTCTTGCTTTAGGAATAAAATTAAATAAAAGCAAAGTTGAAGCAATTGTGGTCACTACAGCAATTCTCCATAATATTGCTTGCTTATTGAGAGACGATCGAGAGTTTTTATTTCATATAAGATAATAATAATAATAATTAATTAATATAAAATAAATGTACAACTTAAAACCAGTAGGTAAAATTTCGATTAATTTCGATTTGACGTTTCATATTTTCAATACCAACCATATAATTTATTGTTAAACTACAGATTTTAAACGTGGTTTACAAATTAAACTAAGTTTGACTAAACTAGAAGTTAAACCACCACTGTACAAATGGCCCTTATTGTTGAAATTATGTAATAATGTTATTATAATGTGAACGTCTTGATAACTTCTGTAAGTTACATCAATGTTGATATTTTTTTTTATCTACAATGACGATGGTAATGGTTGATTTACTCCATTGTATTACTCTAACAATTATCACATTATTTTTAAAGTAAAATAAAAAACACCGGATTTGTAGCGGTATTCCATCCCACGATTTTAACTTTTTCTTATTGAAAATAGGTAAAAGGACACTTTTCTAAGCACACTAGAACAAAAATTTTGTAGGATAATGAAAAAGTTTTCGAAAAAAATCGATTTTAAAAATGTAAAATTTACATGTATTTTAGATACACTTTTTAACACGGCTGTATGATTAGCTGTTGTTGATTAAACAATCTGTTTTATTTTTTTACCTTACGCATAACAATTTAAAAGTATCCCTGAAGAATGACAGAACTTGCCAAGGGTGGAACTTGAAGCCATAGAACTCGTTCGGGTGTCGACCGCGACCAGCGTAGCGTAGCGGAATGTCTATGCGAGGCGTTTAGTGCCGCAGGCACTTTAATTCTCTTCATCTAGTGCTTGTATAGCGGACGTTGGAGATCGTTGATCAATTACGCTGACGCGGAGAAATCCGCGTCGGTCGGTGCGGTACTTAATAAAAGAGGGGGGGATTGAAATTTTGAATTTTGACTTTGAAGAAGTTTGCCGAAAAGTTTTCTAAAGTTTAGCACTGGGATGGGGTATTGAGCGAACAATTTCTTGCACTTTTGATGCGTACGCGTCTAATATCGTTAAATTATTAAACCATTCACTTCGGTGTGGAATGAAAGTTTTTCCGGTGTATGAAAGAGGGGAGTGGCACTTTTCCGGGAATTGACCGCGACTGACAACAACATTAAGAGTATATCAAAGCACACGTACCGTCAACAAAATGAAGAGCAGGGACTACAACGTGATACACCCCCCGCATCGGGGTGTATCATATTACGTCTCCCTGCTTTTCGTAATTTTAAAATGCCGTTATTTCGACAACTATTGCATAATCCTAAAAACATTTGTGTTAATATACACAGAACATTGTCATCTTTACAATGGTCAATAAGAAAAAGTTCAACAGCAACCAAACACACAATAAAAACAAATATTATTTATCAGAAGAATTATTAATAATAATATTATTAAAATAATATATAATTCTTCTTCTACTAAGCACCAGTATCAATGAAAGTATACTTGTTTAAAGTTCTGATCTATGTCAAAGGTCCATCAGGACCCAATCCATACTTTGGTACAGCATTCGTGGAACATGTGAACTGGTTATCTGAAGGAGGAGGCGCTCTTAGATTTTCTCCCATATAACAATGGGTAGGCGTTAGAAGATCTGGCACACAAAATCCAAAACATTGCAAAACACTTGACGAGTAGAAACTATTCGTATTTATGCTTTCAGCGAATAAAAAACAACTTCTCTGATGATTACACGTAACTAAAAGAATATAATTAGTTTCTGGTTTGAAAATAATTGATTGTAAAACTTACCTACGCTTAATGGATATGCAGTTATAGTATCTATTGTGAAGTTGGCTAAAGCGGTCAAGTTAGTCAAAACGCTAAGACAGCCTGGTTGAATTATTCCACCATTGGGATAAAAATCTACATGTCCCAATTGTCCAATGTATCCATATTGGCCTTGATTTGTATGGATCACATCTACAAACGTAGCATCGCTTTTATCCAAACGATATTTTGGGTCGATTCCTTCATATAGTGGTCCGGCTGCATCTAAACCGGTTATCCGACCAATGGTTTCGTTACAGGTATTTTGGACACCACTTCCGGCCATTCCCGAAATTTGCCCACCTAGCGAGTGACCAACTACATGAATAGATGGAATGCCGACTTCTGCGTCGCTTTTCAATTTGCATATAAAATTTGCTATGTTCTTAGCAACGTACGGGGCATTGCAGTAAGCTGATTGGTAATTACTATTTGCATATACTCCATAATCAACGACGATAACTTGAGCATCATAACGCTGTAAATAAGCATCTTTTATTGGAACTATGTAGCTGACATTTTTGTATCCACCCCATCCATGTATCAATATTATTACTGGTTTAGTGGAATCTATGTTTCCTACAGTTGTCACTAATTCTCCATCAAGATTCGTTTGCGTGTAGAGCCAGTACTCGACTAAACTTGCATCAACATCTTGAGTGCAATTTCCCACTAAATGAACTGTTCCATTTATTAAAATAGTGTAAATATCAGCTAGCATCGATACTGGTATATCAGTACTAATTTTAGTATTCTTATCTGCTTTACGGCCATCTGCAAAGTGAAAATATTGTCTGAAATTAACTATCAGATTAATAAAATTCTCAAAAATATTGATTACAGTTAAATGCCTGCAAATAAGCAAATCGCGCTGCATTGAACTTTTATACTGTAGAACATAATAATTTTGAAGTTAGGTTATTTTATTTTTATATTTGCGTTAAATGTTTGGGGATCTGTCCGTCAAACCACCTCACGATTTGAACTTTTTCCGATAGACTATGGGAAAAAGGACACATTTTACAAAAGAAAACTAATGGATAATCCGAAAAAATTTTTGTTGTAATATGCGTAGAAAAGGAAAATCCTATTGTCTATAGCAAAAAGTAAGCATCGTGAGATGGTTTAACTGACAGCAACCAATGTTTGATTTTTGCCAGAACTGATCCACCAACTAGAAAACTGAAGTATTTTTGGTTTACAAGATTAAATTATTTTTAATTCAAAATAAATAATTTGAATTATTTATTTTAAGTACACATACTATTAAAATAAATTAATATTAAAACATTTTTAATGATTGTAAAGTACTATGTAATTATAGTAAAGTTTTACCTGATAATGTCAAAAAGGAGATCAAAATTAAGGTAATAACCAACGTGTACTTGTTCATATTCATCGTAAACCGCACTTTCAATTATCGTAAAAAAAATTTCAGCTTTATATAGCCTATCATAATTATTTGATTTATTAAATTTTTATGTAAATTTATATGTAAATCAAAATTTTCGATAATGTAAATGATTTTCCTGTTTTTAAAAACATAAATGCAAGTATTCAAAAATAGTTACTAAATAATTACTATTTTAATACTAAAAATTCACGAATTTCGAATTTTTTATTTTTCACATTAATGCTTTCATTTCAACACAATTCATACTGGCGAGAAACCATTTTAACACTTAGTTATGATAACCCAAGCTGGATACAGCATAAACCCCGCTCATTTAAATATGTTCTCACTTCTTCATTGTATTCAATTCTTGCAGATTGTCAGTAGTTAGTACTACATAGGTAAAGCTAAACCTAATATAATTTAACTAGAAGTTTTCCATATATTTATCTTATATACAAGTATAATAGATATATTATTAATCTTAAATAGATATTTTTTCGTATTAAAAATTTACGACCAGTTTGAGTTAAATATCAATTGCAAAATACAGCAATAAATTAAAAATTCATATTTGCATTTATAAATCATTTATAGTTTTTTCGCTTCACCAAAACTGATGCAGTAAATATACAAAGAAAGAAACCTTGGCTTTGCATTTTTCATGTTCACAACTTTTTAGTTTAATTTATTATTTATGGAGGTAAGATTATATTGTAGCAGACATATTTATACGGTGAGGTTTATACAGAATGTTTGAAGCAAATTCAACAAAAAATTTTACAGGAGTTTTCTCAGAAAATCCTAGGACACATCAACTTTATCTTTTTAAATATCAGTTTATCTTGTCATTGACATTTTTTTATGATGTTTAGATTTTGAGCTGTGACGTCATCGTATTTTTTTTTAAATGGCAACCCTAATTTTTTTTTACGGATATGGAGCAATAATTTTATCATACATTTTTGTAACTTTGGAACTCATTATCTTGAAAACTTTTCTCTTCAAGATTATAGTATTTTTATATTATCATACCCAGAAAGTTGTGTTCCAGCATAAACCAACCTTTGGATTACCACATATTCCAAAACATGTATATGTCTAGGGGTTTTGCTGCGTTGCCAAAATGTATAACGTTAAATGTAATTTTATGATGTAAAAATATACGATTTAAATTTTCTACTAACTGCGAATTTTTACCAGTTTAATAATAATATTATTATAAAATTTTTCATAAATATTGCAAAATATTTATGAGCACTAGCCAAAGAAATGTTAATCAATAGTTTGCTAAAAATGTATAAGAAAATTTGCATTGGGCATTCGTGTTATTCGTCAATTAAAACACGTAATTCTTTGGTAATTTATTCTGTCGTGAATAACACGTTATATAATGTAATAATCACCAGTTATTGACGTGATTTTCACGTAAATGTGTTTGCAGAGAAAGAGTAATATTAGAAAGGATCCTACATTTCAGACGCGCAAAAAATCTTTCGATTTATACCATTTTAAATCTTATTCAGACCAATTCCAAACAAAAATGCAAAAATGGTGATTTTACCATACGTTTTACTATTTGTTCGGGTGTATGATCGACTACATTATTAGAAGAGTTATCGATTTATCAACTAATTCGCGTAATAATTATTGAGATATTAAATGAAAATATTAGTCCTCCGAACAGCCTGATTCGAAAAGTGCTTTATATTCAAAACCAACTAAATTCTACCACAAGATTAAGACATCATACAAGCTGTCAACAGTTTACAATAGTTTGTTCTAAAACCGACTTGTTGCCGATAATGGTCAGTATCAAATTTTAACAATAGCTACAAATTATCCACATGATTGAAATACAAACATTATTAAAATAAAGCTACGTTTGAGCAATGTGGTGAAAGCTGAAATTTACATAAGGTTCGTAATCTACCACTATAATGCCCAGCATCATTAAGCTGTGGATGCATTTCACAGAATACATCCATCTAATAGGAGATATTTTTTGACCCACCTGAAATATTGTAAAAAATTATAATTTTTGGAATGGACTACTTTTAAACATTGTAAAAATTCTGCTCTACAGGATCTGGTATGCTAAAAATTTTAAAATTAAATATTAAAATAGTATATTAATTAACGAGGAAGTAAGGGAATCATTAATGACCAGGGATGATTATTTCCCGAGAAGTGCGTACATTGATATATATTATCCTCAATTATTGTTAACTAACTTTATTTTTATGGAAGTTGATACGTATTGTTGTAACGCACCTTTATGTAAATTAATCGACTATTTCTTTTTGACAAATAATCAGTTTAAGTTTAATAACCCCGTATACTTTATCGTTTTTTTTTGAATAATTTAAAGTTTATTGGTATGGTTAGTGATAATAATCTTAATAATAAAAATATACAAATTGTATTTCCGTTTTTTACCTAAATAACCTAAATAAATATAAACCTAAATAAATATTATAATAAATAGGGAATAAGTTTTATTATAAAATTAATAGGAAAATGTTACAATAATGAGGTAGCCATCGCTTGTCGATAACTAGGAATATTTCCACATGAGATATTTATTTAATGTTGTTTGGTTGAATAATTACGAAGCCTTCGGTGCTGGTATGTCATTATTAATTAGTCGTTCATGTAGAAATAATACTATCAAAATGTATACGAGTGAATTAAGCTTTCAGCTCAAACTGAACAACTTTTATTAAATCTTTTAAAAACTTTTCATACCAAAGATTAATAACTGAACTTACAGTTAATTTAAAAATTCCAACCGCATTTTCAAAATAAAATCTTGGAAGACAATGACTGTCAGGATTAGGTTGTTTCAGTTGACCTAAACGTAACTCGAACAAAATAAATGTGACTAGAGAGATAAATTTTGCTATTCGTTTTTTTCGGATAGACAATCAAATTTCTTCGTCGTGTGCAATATTAAAGAGATTGAGTTCTGTTTTTAAATCGAGAACTTATTAACCAATTTCGAAATTTAGCTGTTTGTTACTTGCCAAAAATCCAGAAATATAAAAAAGCTATTTAGGGTTAAAAATAAATTTGAAGCCGCTATGGCAGTCGCTCCGGTAAACATGTAAATCCCCCGTCAGATTTTGCAGGCACTATCTCTTCGGATTTCAGGATGTCCAGCTTCATCTATTTAGATTTACTAGAGTTTGCGCTGACGTTTACATATTTTTCCGTTATAAATTTTTTTAATAAAAGCGGTTTTCTAAAGGATGACTAAAATTTATTATTAAAAACTGCCATTTAATGAAAATATTGACAACGCACGCATAATATAAAGTTTTTGAAAACTATATTATATAGTATACGAGCAGTAATTTAATTGAATTTTAACCTGAATTTCAATTTAATTTTAGTTGGTATAATTTCTCATTTTCCAGTATATCTTCAAACTAAGCCAATTAAAAGTTTTACCCTTTGAATTTCGTAAAAATAAATTTCTGGTGACTGAAAATATTTAAAAATATGAATTAAACTAACTGCTAACCGACTGCTTTTCATATTCAATAATATCCTCTCAAAATTTTACTTTTGAAAATGGTAATATTTTGTGTGTTAATTTTAGGATTACTTTTATTCAAAATGGGTGCATGTATTCGTCAGTTAAGCTGCTTTCCAAACTGTAACTTCTAACGCTGAGGGTTTGCTAAACAAATGTAACTTGTTTCAATATTGCCAAATGAGAAATTTGAAACAGGGTTTTACTACATTTATCTACCGTTAATGTACATTTTATTATCTCACTCAAGCGGTTTAAATTTTGAATTAGTCGTCTCGTAACATCGGTTTTGAATACATCCCGTTGAAATGTGGCACAATGGCACAATACAAATGATATAATATGAACTACTTCTAATTTACAAGTTTTATGTCTAAATTCTATCTTGAATAGTTTTTTTCTAAAACCGTTTGTAAGTAAATACTTAATATTTTACTCTTAAAGAAAAACAAATAATAACAATAAACTTTATTTCTAATTATTTCGCTCCAACGGTATACAAAAGGAATTGGACCACTTTTTAAGGATAAGCCGTTTTTACATTGGGGATAATCCCGCCAGACAGAATTTTAGTCGGTGGTCTTTATTTACTGACTGAACGTAAACAAGAATCAACAAACCAATTTTGCAGCATTGGACATTTTTTACTTATTAACTGAATGTAAACATAAAATAATATTTTTATATATTATATTTTACTCATTTTAAAGTTTAAATAAGGCATAAATAAATTTAATTTCATATACATATAAACATCCTCCGAAAAGAAAATATTAGATAAAGTGAAAGTGCCAGAGTTGCTGGCACTATGCCACGAGCCGCGCATGATACCCATTACCCATTAGAACAGCTCGATCTCGTCAGCCCATGTCTAATTTTTGAATAATTACGAGAAACGTGGGAATTAATATTATAATAGTTATTAGAACTACAATTAAAAGTAAGCAACTAATTGGCAATAGTAAACCTATCGTCTTAATTTAGTCAACATTATTATAATAGGTCATTATAATGATTTATTTGCGGATTAACATATTAATAATTCATATCTTTACAATGCATTACATTTTAGATTCAATAGCTTTGTTTCTGCAACAGTTTGAAACTGTCACTCGCTCACGCATGTAGACGTTTAGTAACAAAAACAGTAATAGAACCTTGGATCTAAGAAATTTTAAAGGAAGCCCCCCCCCCCTAATATTTAATAAATCATACCTAATCATCATCATCATCATCGGGCTTCCCATTCCTTGCGGAATATAGCCGCATCGTTTGATGCTTACAAATCCGTTTTCTGGGGTGGATTAGTCCCCATAAGTTCTTCTCTTTTCTCTCTTATAGTTTTTCGTGTGTTTTCGCTTCTTCCATCACCTTCCTCCATAGGTATCTATTCTGAGATCTTTCTTTCCAGTCATATATCTCCATGTTCCTCAAATCATTTAGTACTTCGGTCTTCCATCTTATTCTCGGTCTTCCTCTTGGTCTATCACTATTCGGGTACCAGTCCATAAGGCGTGAAATCACTCTGCTTTCGTGAGCTCTCTGTACGTGTCCGAACCAGCCTATCCTCATCGCCTTAATGTGTTTTACTATATCTTCTCCGGCTAATTCGTTTTGTATTTCTCTATTAGTCCTTCTTCTGTATTGATCTTCTTCGATTTTAACTAAGCCGAGTATTCTTCTCAGTATTCTTCGTTCAAAGACTTTTAATTTTTCCTCCTGTGTTTTTGTCAGGCACATTATTTCTGTTCCGTACTCTACAACCGGTCTTATCAAAGTTCTGTACATCTTCATTTTGGTATTTCTACTAATTAACCGACTCTTCAGAAGCCCTTGAATGGCATAATAAGCTCTATTCCCAGCCATTATTCTCTCTTTAATAACATCTTCTCTATGGTTTGTGTTGTTCATTTGTAGACCCAGATATTTAAATGTTCTAACTTCTTCAAATTTGTAACTGTTTTTCTGCTATCGGTTCGTTTTTGTTTCTATGACATTTTATGTATTTTGTTTTATCTTCATTTATGACAAGTCCAACCTTCTTAGCTTCGTTTTCTAGTTTCTTAAAAGTTTCCTTTAAAGCGTTATGTGATCTAGCGACGATTACGACATCATCGGCGTAAGCTATTAGTTGTGTTTCCTTATTCATGATCTTTTCTCCGCAGTTCGTTCTTTTCACTATTCCTTCTAGTACAATATTGAATAGTGTTGCCGACAGTGAATCACCCTGTCGTACTCCTGATTTAATTATAAATTCCTTTGTTTTTCCTTTTCTTGTTATTATCTCTGCTGTAGTTTGTTTTAGTGTCATGTGTGTCAATCGTATCAATTTTTTTGGTATTCTCATATTTTCCATTTCTTTCAGTAGTTGATTTCTATTTATTCTATCGAACGCCTGTTTGAAATCTATGAAAAGCATTTCCAAGCGCATATCATACTCGTATGATTTTTCTAAGATCTGTGTCACTATAAACAGAGCGTCTATCGTCGATCTTCCGGGTCTAAAACCCTGCTGGTAATCACCTATTAATATCTCGGTGTGTTCTTGCAGACGTGAATGTATCAATTTTGATAGTATTTTATATGTCACGTTTAGTAGGGATATGCCTCTGTAATTTTTACATTCCGTCGTACATCCCTTCTTGTGGATTGGTATCACACTTGCCACACTCCACTCTGCTGGCATTTCTTCCTTCCTCCATACATTCACTATCAGCTCATATAATCTTTCGCTAATATAAAATATACCTAATATAATCATACCTAATATAAAATCAATATATAGTTCATCAATTATTTTTATTTATTTTTTTGTTTTGTCATTGAAAAGTTTAAAGGGAGTTTTAATTGAAATTTTTATGATCTATAATATTGAATGAAAATTTTAAAAATTACTAGGTTAAATTCACAATAAAATACATTCTTTTCCTTACCTTTCAATTTCTTCAATTTCAGTATTTCAATTTTTGATTTAGGGCCACTTGTACAGTGTGAGTTGAAAATGAGTGTGAAAATTTGGTTTAACCAATGAAATACGTCGAAAATCTGTTTTTCAAGAAATATTATTGGTTAATCTAAATTTTTTGGTTTAAACTCACACTGTACAAGGGGCCCTTAGTATTTTATTTGGTTGTGTTCACGAAAGGTTCGTGACGTCCTTCGGCGAGTGAGGACAAAAAATGAAAACTTTATGTTTAAAACTTCTGGTTGTGATTGGTTTACTTTGGTGCACATTTCTAGATCACATCGCTACTATTTTCATATTATATACTATAATATTAGATTTCCATCATATGAAAAATAGATTATAATAAAACAGGAATAGTTGAATCGAAGAACGTCAAGTACGAAATTTTCAGTAGTTTAAGGCGCCGGGTTTTAGAAGGCATCCAAGGTATTATGCGTATTAAATATTATGCAATTTGTTATTTATTACCATTTATTCGAGAACTTGAGAGAAAATTTAAAACTAAAATTTAAATGACACACTACAGTCAAGTTTTTTAATGTTTAAAAAAAATTAATAAAAATAAACAAACTAAACAAAATGTTAAAATAATGGAGTTTAACCCTAAAATAAAGAATACATAAGTACTTACAGTAGTAAAATAATATTTAAAAAAAAACAATAAAAAAGACATTAATTTACATTTAACAGGTTTAGACTTAGAATATTTGAATAAACAAATATCTACTTAAAATATTCTTTTATTGTAGATCACACTCGCAAGTTTTTAATTTAGTTAAAAAAAATTTCGGACATGCGTTAACTAGGACACTCCAGTTATTAGGACACTGTGACAATTGTGACAATTTTGTTTCATTTACCTTCATAATCGGGACACATTAAAATCGTACATAGAAATTACGGGCTTCAACAGTAAATAAATTTGAGGGGAATCACGGGACGTTACTGTTTTACATATACTGACTCCGATTGTGCTTTAGAAGAATCTTGCAATAAAATCTTCACAGTGATGCTGTTTGGTCATTTTCACAATGCATTCAATGGGCAGAAGAAAATAATATTGCAGTACATGATATTCTTTTATTAAGAATATTGAAAGAAAACGCTAGCACACATTTTTTTTTAAATATCAAACAGAATAAAATTAGTGATTATTTTTATTATATATATATTATTCTAAAAATATGTAATATTACATGGTTAAAATTTTGTTAAAACTCATTAAAACAGTTTTTCTTGTGTTATTTGAATAGTTTTATAAAATACTTCCATAATCTGGACAATTTGGAATTCGGGATAGGTTGAAATTTTATCTGTCCGGATTGTGAAGCTATACTGTGCTTCAAAATTAAAAAAAAAAGTTACGTTTTAATTTTTCCTTTAAATTACTTTTTGTTATTGATTACTTTTTCTTTAAAATATATATTTACACATTTAGAAATGGCTTTTATTATAGATAGACCTTGTACATATCTGTCAAATATTTTGCGTACTGTTCAATGCGATAGATTGCATTTGCACTCAATCTAGTATACTAAGTACAGGGGGCACAATAGCATAACATTAACACTAATATAAGCATAAAATAAACAAACTAAACATAATATTAAAATAATGAATTTTAACTGTTAAGTAAAGAATACATACTTACATAGAAAAATAATATTTAAAAAACAGTAAAAACGACAATAATTTACATTTAACAGATTTGGACTAAGAATATTTGAATAAACAAGAAAAATAAATAAAAATACAAATTGACAAAAAATCTTATAATCTTATAGACTATCAGCTGTACTCATAAAAAGTTACAACAGGCTTATAAAGCTATTATATGCAAAATGTCAAAAAAACATTATTCATAAACGTTCAATAAGACTGTTATAAGACTGATATAAGCAGTTTATAATCTTAAACAACCAATCAGCTGTAACCCATAACCTATAACAGTATTATAACTAAAACATTCCTGAGCAACACTTTAAGAAATTTTTATGAATACGGGTGTATGAATTTTGAAAAAATTACGTTATAAAATGATATAAATTTAAAATAAAAACTTTGTAATGCGATATAAAGACCCTTATTTCACAATTATTTTTGCTCATCAGTCGTATATAACATAAGAAAAGCGCAAAAATAAAGAGAAACAAAAAAAAATATACCGAACAAAATTTAAAAATTATAAAAATTAAAAAAGCAAGAAATTAAAAAAATTACTTTAAATTGAATGTGACTTACCAAATTAAAGCAAATAACTAAACTAAACAATGTCACGTGTCTAAATTAAATTTTTAAGGTTAAATAAATAGAATTGATTCTATCACGGTACAACCGAATTTGAAGTGGAGAACGCACAGCGCCACCGGTCACTTCTTTATAGACTTAAAAAATTCATTTTTTAGGTTAATTTTCTATAAAATACCCATTTTTTCCGAGCGAAAAGCAAAATAGGTAGTTGTTTTAATTTTTAGCGAGTGACTTTCCCGGGGCTCATAACCTGTTATAAATTCTAAACAGAATTTACAATATATTTCTGAATTCTTCTGAATGGGATTTTTGTAATTTCATATTCGTAAATTTTCTCATTCATTCGTAACAATCTCGACTTCATCTGGGGAGAGGGATAAACATTTCTAGAAACTTTGTGATGATTTCTACGTTCTAACAGAATTCAAATTGTGTTCTTGATAATTCACCGCATACTATAGAGAATTAAGTGGATATTGTATTTTATTTAATTTGTAATTAGATTATTTTTAAAATTGTAACTTCAAATTAAGTTTACAAATTAATTTTAGTTCTGAATTTTGGGGAAAAATGTAAGATTTGAAATAATTCCATGTCTACATAATATTTAACTTGTTTTTTAATACTAATAGTAGCTTAAATTTTAAATCACTACTAGAAAGTCGCGTTAGTGAATTAGCGATCATTTCCATGAAAAAGAAGTTTTTGTGTCAATGATAAATTTTAAAGAAAGCATTATGAACTTGGCAACATTTTTCCATTATAAGAATCACTTTTAACACCGAAGAAAGAATTTCCATAAATATTACATCCCAGGAATTTTTTGTATACTTACGAATAATAATTGACGTATCCAAAGTTTTTGTCATTTTAAAAATATTATATTTATATATCTGTTGAGAACATACATATTTCCTTCTGTTACTATTTTCGTCAATGTCAATATTTTACATTTGAGTCTTACAATCCTCAATATGTCAGTCACAATATTATATCTGTTGGCTTGATTCTGATCAATAAGGGCAGCATTTGTTAGTATCTTTTTTATTATATTGCGTTATTGAAAGTAAAAAGTTATTTAAAATATACTTGCATAAAATCAAAAACGAGCTCTTCCGGTATATCAAATATAAATATCCATCGAAGTGTTCTTTATATTTCGAAAGCAGTAAAATTGTCTTTTATATTATTTGTCGTTATGCCTGGAAATAAAGGAATTCGATTTCGAACGTAGTATAACACAATGTTTATTAATTCGAAAAATGTATAGGGAGATGGAAAAATAAAAAAAAGAAGCACAAAAAAGTGTGGGGATAATCAATTTGTTACAATCACGAACGCATATGGCACGGAAGGATCGTGTTGAAAGTCCGATGGGGAGCATCCGGTTTCAGTCTAAGTGGCTCCATTAATACAGGAGCACGTGCCGGACCCCTGCAAACAGCAATTCAATTGATTCCAGGACGATGAGAAAAGTAAGCTTCATTTCTCGCTGTACTGATTATTGAGCTATAAACTGAAATTGCTACTTCAGGAAAATTGAAATTATGTTCGTTTTTCGTTATCTATTAATAAATGAAGTTAATTATTCACAAAATTTAATAATGCAAACTGATGGATGATCCTGGAAGAGTGCACAATAACAAAGTTCGATGTTTTCAAAAATTACTTGCAAATATCACCTTTTTGCTATTAATATTTTTATGGAATAAATTTTAGTAAGCATAAAGCTAAACCACTCGAATAACCAATACTATAAATTTTTTTAATATTGCCAAAATGTTATTTCTATTAGGCAAAAGTATTTTTGTGTCCTTAAATTTGATTACTAATTTTTCCCAAGCGGTTCTCTTTGTTGACCCTTGTACAGCAAAGTAACCTGTTTAATTACGCAATGTGAGCGCATATGAATTTTAAATAGAACGAAACTTACCTACATAATACGATACCGTGCTTTAGTTTAGATCTCATATAACCTCTTTATCACAAAATTGAATACCAAAATCCTTTTGAGTAATTTGGCGTATACGGATACTAACTACAATTCTATTGTTACTAAAGCGCTACCTAAAGCTCTCCAACAAAATTGCACAGCAGAATAGCTTCACATAAAATGCCGTTAGTAATTTATGTGTTTATTTTACATAAAGCATTTAAGGCATTGTCGAGATGCACTCAGACTTAAAATTGATTTTAGAATGTGTGCGCCAAGAAAATTTAATACTAATCACCCTGTATAAATTCATATCCACGCTTTCGTCTATTACAAGTTAATAACGATAATTTCAATAATTTATAAGAGTACTGAAGGGGTGCACTGATATGGAAGCCGCATGTGGTCACAGTCTCATTAATTTTGAACCATCGCATCAGAATGAACACCTGCGATTTGCGAATAGCAAAAGCAACTAGTCAACACTAAAACTTAATTAAAATCATAATGTAGCTACAGAATCGATACTACGAAACATGACAAAAATTATAATACTAAATTGGGGTCACTGGAAATTAATTATTTCAAAAAAATTTATTTCTTTTAACTAATCGTAATCTTATGTTTCAGAAGATTGATAAAGAAATAGCTTTCGCGTTTGGACATTTTAATGAGAATTTGCTCATTTTTTAATTAATTGCTGATTGAATTTCATGATTCGGTTAAATATTTTTTGTTTATTTGGTTCGATATTTCATTAGTTTTAAATTGAATTTTTGTTGTTATTTTCCTTTTAGGGTAATACGAGTATTTGAATCCAGGCTATAATATTAGGAACATTGCTATTTCAGTGATTCAATGTAATTCATAATTTCTGCAAAAGTTAACCCATTTTAATTTTATTTACGTTTTTTAAAAAGGTGTTTTACTTTTCAATCCGTGATTTGAAGTTTCCTTCTTTAATAAACAACGTGAAAACATCGCTTCTTTATTGGAAGTACATTTTAAAATTATATTGAACAAATTTCGATAATTGGAATTATTAAAATGCGAACTGCATGAAAAATAAAATACAAAAGTTTAATGGAAAATAAATTTAATCTCATCCAGAATTATTTACCTATAACTGCTTTATTTACATTTAATTTAATAGAAATATCTGTAAAAATTTATAGAGGAACTAACAACGTTCAGTCGTAAATTTACACTTTATAGATTTCAGCGATATTGAATTTTCAATTTTTATTTAAGTTTAATTTGAAAATTTTGTAATAATTTACAAAAACAGAAAAACAGTTACCAGTAGTCTTTTTTTTTACTCTTAAATTTAGTGTTTGCTGCTTGTCGCCACGTCTGATTCAGTAAAAATTTGGCTATGCTTAACGAAACAACTTTTTAGATGCTCCCTAAATTTTTTTTCTATTTTTAATTTTGTAATAAATTTTCAAACTTTATACTCAAGTTTACATGCACAACTGTGTGAAATTGTCACTTCTACCACACACGGAAATCCGTCAGTGCACAAGGCAGAAAATAAACAAATACAGTAAATTTCGTATTTAATGTGGCGTCCGACGACATTACATCCCAAGATTGAAACTATAAGATCAGTTACATATTAATTCAAGTGCATTAAGTTCAATTAGAGCTCGTGTGAATAGAAATAGAACCGTCAATCAATAGTTGTTAACATTATTTTTAAAGGTAAGAAAATGGAAAACTAGAACAATTCGTAACATATTGCAAGAAATTCACAGTACTCTACTGAATGATTTAGTGTTCTTTAACTGCTTGGAGATATCTTAAAGGTATGATCTACGATGATTAACAGTTCTATAGGGATGTAGTGATAAGCAACACCTAGCGGAATTTTGGCGAACTAAGTTAAATGAGTAGTATTGTTAGTTTTGCGTATGCTATAGTAGTAATTTTAAAAGTTCAGTATTGCTCAGTGCCTCAATGTTCATCTTGGGCAAAGAAAAATTCGGAATTAAGTTTCCATTTATTCCCCACAGCTGAAAAATACAAAACACGCGTGGTAAATAAAATGGGAATTCAGGAATTGGTAGATGTGAAAAAATGTGGATTAAAAATTTAAAAATAGGAAAATCTGTGACAAAGTTTATGAAAGTGTGTTCACTACATTTTACAGAAGATGATTATTTTACCCGACGCCTTCATAAACACATCTAGATGTTTCAGATTCCTCTAAATATTTTAGATAGTCTTCTTCTTCATGTGCCATATCCGGTTCCCCGGACGTTGGCGACTTCTCTCCTATGTCTGTGTTGTGCGTTTGAAGTATTATCACACACATAGGCGACCTACTGCTTAACGGGGGCTCCGACCCGCGGGAAGTGTATACACTTTATCTACAGAGAGGATATACCAGGCATATTACATCTAGGTGGTTTGCCATTGCCTTCCAAGGGGAGACGGTCAGAATAAAGTTTTACTGAGCCCGGAGTCGAACCAGGCATTCAGCATTAGCAGCAACGCACTTAACCGCTCTAACTGACGACCGTCTCTAGTCAAGATAGTCTTGAAGAGTCTTTAGATAATCAAGAAGACTTAATCTTAATTCGGAAGATTCTGACATATCTGCAAATTTTGAAAATTAAACATAAACATCAACTCACCTAACCGTATATATACTATGTAACTGCAGGAAGATGAACTACTTAACACTAACCGTAAATTGTCTTAGCACAAATAAAAACTAATTAACAAGTTTGCTTGGAAAAAGGAATGAAAAACTCTCAAAACACCATAAAACACAAGCACTGCCGTCACACGAATGTGTTTTAAGTTAGTTCACATTTTTACACGGTGGCGCTGCGATCTTAATCTTATATCCCTATAGGGTGTCTCAATAAGTGTGCATGGTTTAAATTTGGCGCTGTTTTTTTTGTTCAGTTCATTTCCACCCGGCATCTACGATAAATCAATAAAACAATCGATTTATTGGAACAACGATTTCCAGACCGATTCATCTCTCGAAATTCCGATGTCAACTGGTTACCTAGATCGTTCGATTTCTTTCTTTTGGGGCTTTGTGAAATCTCCGGTCTATGTGAATAAACTACAAACAATTCCTGAGCTCAAGGCCGAGATCCAACGCGTCATCGGTGAGATAGAGCCATATCTTTGTCAAAATATCATCGAAAATTTCATAAAAAGAACAAGGGCCTGTGTTCAGAGTCACAGGGGCCATTTACAAGATATTTTATTCCATACATGATCGGAACACTCTTTATTTCTACTTGGTATGATAAGAACGAAATTATTTTCTCGAAAACTCGGGTTGCTTTGGTTGGCTTTGGATGTGGTTGTCCGGCTGGTTGTAAGATTCAAGGCCTTTATTATATTTTTTTCTATCACAACTATTTTGCATACTTTTCAATGCGATGGATAACACACTAGTAAAGTTAAAGATAAACATGTTTTCCAGGAACGTAGAAAGCGATTTATCGCTATGAAAAGTACAAAAATATTAGATTACCGAATTTTTAAAGAAATATTTAACGTATATGATTAGCTTGGGCTAATTTCAATTAATTTTATTTAATTTATTAATTAATTAATTTCAATTATTTGTTACAAATTTGAAGCAAATATTAAGTCTCGTCTAGGGCTCTGCTCACACTACGTTTACCTGCAGAATCTAAAAAAGCGGAATCTGTAGAGAAAAAACCAAAGACAAAACTTATTTTTCTTCCTTAGCTGTTAGTACTCGGTCCTGTTATTTGCAACTATGTTTGGAATTACATCATTTTTTTCTATATATTTGTACAGAAATGGTTTATTTAATATTATTGAACCGTATTATCTGAAGAATATTCCATACTCCCAGATTCCCCGGTCCCCATGATTGAATATTATTCGGGATCAGATTTAAAGTTTAATTTAAATCGGAATAGAAATCAAAATCTGTCCTGGCGACCAATAATTAAAATGTAATTAAAAAAGTTTTCACTTTTATGCTCATAATTAATTTCATTGTATTGCTGAAAAATCTACCTACGAAAAATGATTTATGATTTTTTTTATTAATATGATGAACCTTTGCTATAGATGCTATGGAATTTGTGACCTGGGGGGTCTGAGGGGTACGCAAGACTATTTAATGATAATACAAATTTGCAACTACACTTTGGAAAAAATGAGAAAATTTTATTGCGATTTCTAATTTGAACCTTTTTAAGTTGTTTCATTTCAGATACAGAATTTAAGCTCGACTTAATTTTTTTTTAAATACAGTAAAAGTTCTTACAGCGACATATTATTGTATGTAGTAAATACGTGTATAACAACGAAAAGCAGATTTTCAGTTGGTTTTCCATAATAATATAATCATCCAGATATAAAAATCTTGGGATGGAATTTCGGTCATTACATTATATACAATTTTTAACGTATTTGTTCACTTTCTGCTTTATGCACTAGCGTCTTTCCATGTGTGGTAGGCGTAACAATTGCACACCTGTTGAAATAAAAAGTAATTGGAAAATTAAAATAGGAAAATATGAAAATAGGAATGGTTGCAATAAAGGATACCTATAGAGCTCTGCTACGGTGCCGCCACGAAGATTATGCAATCATTATACTGAAATTAAATTTGCAGTCTGTACACCTGTTTTTGGAGATGCAAGACGCTGATGTCTTGATACGATTATATAATCGACAACCTCTGACACGTCAGATCTTTCGAACTTAAAGTTCTGAGGGTTAGTTGGGGGGATAACTACTTCATGGATAACACGTAATCGATGGCCGCCGATTATGACATAAAATCATTAAAGCCCTACGCCCAAAACAGTTTCAAAATTGTTGTATATAAATATTAAGGGATGCCAATCCTGATGTTGCGATCGGTGCCATAACTTCTCAGACTAATTAATTATTATAATTTAATAACTTGATCCAAATGTTGCAAAGACAATGCAAAGACAAAGTTCATGAATTGAACTAATCAAAGATGTCGAACTTGAGTACACAATTTGCATTTAGAAATCTTAAATGAAAACATCTTATATTATAGCACTTTTTTATAGGGATTCCCCAGCCGATAATTTCTAGGTCCATTACTGTTACCGTTATGCTGTTACCTTCCACCTCGGAGAAAGTTATAAATATTCGAAGAAGGGAAGGTTCGCGTCAACCGTTAATGAGCCATCGGGTTGACAAAATTAATAGAAACTTAATAAAGAAACACTGGAGCGCACTTTTTATTAGCGACTGTGTCGGGGCTGGTATCTTTTTTATTCTTCTGAATTTTCAGTTCTTGACTAGAATTTAATAAATTTAAGAGGTAGGCCTGGATTGTTTAAACATTAATTGTAATTATACGTAGTTTTCAGCCAACAATAGATAATTGTCATTAACGAAATACGGAAATGCTAAGTGCTACCCTCGTTTATATTTGAGCAACGGTTTAACACAAGACTGAAAATTCTATTATACTAAAACTTTTTACTTTACTGTTAATTTGATAAAACTACTTTTAAGTAGCATTCCCTTTTTTTTACTTCTAACTTTAGTTTACCTATCTATAACATCAAATTTGCTAATAGCTTGTAAAATTTTAACTAATTATACTGACATAATTTTTGGGCAACAAATTGAATTTTGAGTTGATAAATTCAATTAACCCTAGGGTACAAATGTTTTGGTTGCCTTAATAATCAGTTATTATAATCGATTTTGAAGATTATTGTTATAACTTAAACTATAATGTTGGTTCATTAGCATAGTATTAATTTGGCAAAGTTGTTGGTTAATTATCCAGAAAATAGGCGTTTCAGAACATTTTCCATGATGTAACTACCGGACCTTAGTAATTAAGGTTGAATTATTCAGGTCTATGGGTCAAGGGAATTGTAGGATTAAATTTGCTAGGAAATAACTAATTATATAATTAATTTGTATAATTTTGATTATTTTCGTTTGCTTTTATTAATGAAGTAGTAGGTACCTATTGAAATCTATTGTTCTATTTGCGGTTTGATGTAGTGATGACTGTTTGCACATTCAATATTGACACAAATTTAGTTCCAAATGTCCTTTCTCGAATCATCAACGAGATGATAACGTTTCAATAGTTTTAATGCTGACGAAAGTTTTCCTAATATTTTATTCAAACTGTTCTAATGGTAACAAATAACGTAGCCAATTCTGTTTCCTCGTCTGACTTAATTTATTTTAAACCAAAATCTAGTTAGACTATCAGATTTGACAATAGATATAATCTTTCAGTCAAAATTTCTCGAAAGAGTAAGTTTAAAAATGTTGGTTAAATATTGTAGTGAAACGGTTAAAATGCTGAACAGCGGCGACAGCAATGCATTGTTTACTAAAGTAAAAAGAGACCACTGTTTTCTAAATCCCATATCGCTGAGTTCTACTAGTGAAGGTAACATTGCGAATTTGACTAAAAATTGCCAAGACATCGACAAAATTCGATTGGAACGTGATTACTATAAACATCAAGCATGCGATCTTCAAGTAATTTGTTCTTCTTACGCAGAAGCGGCCCAACGATATCCTTTAGTTAAAACCCTATCGAAAGAGGGTGAACTTCCTAAACTTGTTAATAGAATCCAAATCTTGGAGAATCAACGCGATGTGATGTTTACCGAAATTCACAATTTAGCAGAAATTATCGAAGATCAAGAAAAGAAAATTCGACATTTAATTATTTTAGTGAACGTTATTGGAAGGTGGATGGGAGGACGCCTGGAAAATTGTGAATTTTAGTTTGTTTTTATTGTCCAATAAAATTTTGTCTCGTTTTTATTTATTTGGTAAAAATTTTTACTACCGTTCCAATTTTATTCCGGTGTTACATCGCAATGTAGTGGTGAGAAAGTCGTCAGCACGCCAATTCAAGATGAATTTTTCGTTTGAGCGGTTCCTAATAAATTTTTCTTAGTCCGTGAACACTTGAACCTCGAAAATGTGAAACTGAGAAGTAAAATGATGTTAGGGACTTATTTTTTGCCGGATTACTGAAATCGTATAAGGCTGAACGAAAATTGAATTTACCTTGCTCTGTTATACCAGATTTTTTACAAAGCTTAATTCAAGTTGGAGTCCTTTTTTACTTTGAAATTTTTTATATTAGATTATCTTGTGTCAATTACCAAAAATATTTGAAAATCTCATATTGTGCTTTTTTTCAAAAGCAATCCCTTATTTATGTTGAAGTACATTATCATTGAATCAAAATTTATTTCCTAGCATCTTGAATCGACTGGAATTTAGTGGCGGCTGGCACGAGAAGACCGACAGATATTCCCGAAACAACAAAAATTAACGATGTAAAATTAAGCTCTCATTAATTTATTTGGAGTGTTTGGTGGCATTAAAGAATAAGAACAGAAAATAGTACTTTAAATGAAAAACTTTTCTAGATTTTTAGATTAATTACAAATTAAATGGGATTGCATTGGTTACGTGACGATATACAATCAGATCTAAAATTAACAATTAAATTAAAGTTCAATGAAATCTGTTGAGGAAAAACTTGCTTTCAACGAAGACTAATATTTATAGGCCGATGATGTTTAATAATCTCAGAAGAACTTTAATAAGTTATTATTGTTATAAATGGCGCCGTAGACGATTCTTCAAACTACAAATTTTAAAGATTTTTAGTTAAACTAGAACCATCATGTTGGCCAGTAATGGCTCTTCCTACAATGGTGCTGCTAAAATATTATTTAAAATTTCAAGTCATTATTTACAGTCTGACCGAAGGTGTTTTCGGTCGAAAAAGTTGGATTTTTTCATCTTTTAGAGTGAAGGCAACGAAACCGTATAAAGTAAAATAAAATGTTTTCACGTTTTTAACAACAATTATTTATTTTAAAATTTTAATAAGATAAATTAAATTTTATTGTAAAGAGGATCTGACAGCTTTAGAAATAGCTGTACAATTAGTCGAAATTAATAAACTTAAATAGAATTATTATAATAAATTAAAATGTGGAGAAACAGTAAAAAAGGTCAAGTACATACTATAGGCTCAATCGCAGGAGTGAAAGGAAAATGTGTATTTGAAGCTAAAAAAAAGGTTGCTAAAATTTGTTCAAGTCAAAATCAATTGTGATTGTTCGTGGTTTACCCATCGGAATGACTGAAATTAACATGGAATTACTGAAATTAAGTTAGAATTGGCGGAATTATTATGAAATTACTGGCATTTTTTTAAAATTAAACTGCAATTTTAATAATTAGTTGTCAGGGTTTATCTGAAGTTATGGATCCGTAAAACTGCTTCAGTTGAATTTATCAACTTAATCTATACTTTTTGGGGGCTTGTTATCTTGTTAATTTAAAAAAAAATTCAAAAAAAAGTGTGAAAGTTGATTACTTAGGATCCAAAACCCTGATGTAAAAAATGTCTGATTTTTAGTCATATGAGTTGGTTTTCACACAGGTGTAATTTAAAAATTTATGTGATGCTATAGTCGGCAGTAGAAACTAGACTTTCCAAACAGGAAAGTCGAGGGGGGGGTTGTTCAAATGTTTTATAGTTTATGGATAAAAGAATTGGATAACAATAACAGAATATCAACCTCGGATCAGAGTTAACCCACGATCAACCTACGGTTTAACTAATCAGAGTAACCAAAGCTTGGGAATACCGTGGGTTAACTCTGATCCGAGGTTGACCTTCTGTTATACAATAGATAATTTTATAATATGTAGTAGCTTAATCACCAAATTTTTACAATTGTTGAAGCTTTTAAATAAATTAAATTCTTGATTAGAATCAAGAATTACAAAATTCAAAATACAAAATTCGAATTACAAAATTGTACTGTAGCACACTTAGAAGTGTGCTACAGTACAATTTTGTAATTCGACATCTGAACTGGGTGAAAGAGGATGCTGACTAATTAGCGAGTGGTTGCAGTTTAATCGTATACGAGGGCAGAGCAATAAGTTCGTGACTTTTTGAATGAAACAGATTTTTGGATAAAAAATTATATTAGTTTTCAACAAAGTTTCCTTTGACCTCTATACACTTTGTCTAACGTTTCTTCAATGTTTTTATCTTTTTCAAAAAATAAGATTTGTCGAGATCATAAAAATAGGTATTTGCTTGTGTGATGATTTCATCGTTGGAGTTAAATCTCTTTCCGCCGAGCCATTTCTTCAGGTTTGGAAAAAAGAAATAGTCATTTGGAGAATAGGGTGGATGAGGGAGGAATTGAACCTAATTCATGGATAGAAACTACACTTTTGCCATAGAAACTACAGATGTGTGCACCCTTGCATTGTCATGGTGAAAAAGATTTTTTTCTTGACCAAATACGGTGGTTTTTTGTTTTCAAATCCTCATTAAATCGACTCAACAAGTTGGCACAATATTCGACATTGATTGTTTTACCGCGTGAATTTCAAGAAAACGGTCACCATGACTTTATTTATTGGCTGACAAACCCACCTTGGCCGTTTTGGCGTCGATTCACACCGACAAAACTACTGTTTTGACTGCTGGTTGGTCTCTAGTGTGTTGTGGTGGATCCACGTTTCGTCCACGGTTACAAAACGGTGTAAAAATTCGTCCATATTGCGGTTAAACAACGCCAAACACTCCTGCGAAGTTGTCATACGTTTGTGTTTTCTTCTCAAATCACGCGTAGTCTGGCTATCAATAGCTGTCAAACACAAACTAAATGACGCAGCTTGTTCAAATTTTGACAGGAGTCAATTAAAAGATGCCTGTTGGCAGAAGCAGTATTGCCCTTTCATTTAGCAGGCGGAAAATTCAAAAAACCACGGATTTATTGACTCACCCTTGTACTTACGGGGGAAGACGGTGAGAATAAAGTTGTTAGTTCGCTCAGGTTTGAACCGGACATCTCGGCCTAGCAGGCGACGCTCTTCAACAGACGTCAGTAACCATAATCAGCGGGTTGTTGGCACTTAAAGCTGTCAGTTTCTATGGATTCTTCAATTTCCATTATTAAAAATGAAACAGTCACATCTAGATCAATCTAGCAAAGTTTTAGCTATAAAATAATAATTATGCTACGAGAACTATAATTGTTGACCACCGCGGATGTTGGTAAAAACACAATTTATACACTAATGTAAAAAGAAAAATAAATCAGGAGGTTTTATAGATTTCACATTGCCACCGAAAAAGTCCCAGTACGTATTTACAAACTAGGGTTATTGTGGAAAAGGTTTAGTTTTGATTTTCTTTCGAAAGTTTTGAAAAACGAATTTCGTTTCTAAATTTTACGCTGCTTCCGTGCAATTTAGTGTTTTGCTAAATGTTATAATTTATAAAAAACAAAGTTTAATAAATTAGACTAAAATTTTTGTGTAATAAAAAATAACATTTAATTAGCTAAAAGTTGTGAAACGACAAGTTGTGAAACTTTATTTAAATATGGGACAAACAAACGAATTTTTGTTTAGCATCGCGACGTAAACTGTAAAATTTTTGCGCGCAGTCAGATGGTCGTTTCAACATTTTATTTTTAACATTTTTTCCTACTCAGCGCTTTTAGACCAGACTATATCAATGGATCAATTATTTTGCATAATATGTTAATGCATTTGTTAGTTTGTAGCTAAACCTCTGACTTAGTTAACAGGTTAGAATATGTTTAAGGATAGCTTCTTTAAGATCTTGTTAGTGTTTTCAACTTGAAATAATTTTATTACATCGATCGCTTTCTTAAGGTTTATAATAATAATAATATCTTTATGAAGCTTGAGTGTAGCAGAAAAAATACAGTATGAATGTAATAAGTAGAAAAATGTAGCGGTATTTTTAATCCAATTTTAATATTCATCGTCTACTTTAAACATTTTTACTTACAATGTTAAGAAAACCTTTCATTTTTGTGCTTTTTATTTTTTACTTCGGAGCTCTCATTTTTTACAATCAGACAGATAAAGAGGGACGCACATGGTATTGACTTATTTTTCTCAAGTAAAAAATTAATTTTCTTGCTTTATAACAAGTTTCACCAAGTATAATAATTAATTTATTAATAAGTATACTTATTATAATATAGCAATTTAAACTTTAAAATTTTTATTGTCTGCTACAAAAGTTTAAATTCATAATAACTTATGTTGTAAAATATTTATAACCAGTTACATTGAAAGTTTTCCGATAACTAGGCAGCATCTTTATCTATTAGACGGATGCCGTCTAGAATGTTAACTTAATTTAATTGTCATGTTGTTTATGAGCTTACTCCGGGCTTAAAGTGAAAAGAAGTTGAAAATTTAGATAATTGGATGGAGATTTTTGCTGCATATCAATAATAATTATTCTAAGTTCTAGACTTTATAATATTAAAATTAATAAGTATGTTGTCGTGTATTTTTCTACAATTTAAGAATTTGTAATGTGAAATGATTTTTATAATAGTTACGTTAGTAGTTAAATTGAGGTTGGCAGTAAAGCTAGAAGATAAAGGCTTTTTTGGTAAAAGATGGCCGCCGCAGCGGAGGTTTAAATTTTACTCCGCTGATTTTGTAAAAAAAAGTTTTGAATTTGATAATAATCAACTGATTTTTTTTTTTGATAATTGTTTATTTAAAATTAAAAGTGAGTGAAAAGATTAAATTTTGAAGAGAGTGTAATGTTTTTGATTGATTGAATTTCTGAGAATTGGAAAATAATAAATTTTATTACATCACATTTTAATGACATCCCGGAACGTGGGGCTTCAGAAATTGGAACCTACTTGTGGACCCTGAGAAGAGGAGTAAAGTTTATTAAAAATTATAGACGTGGAAATTGAAAGTTTGACAAGTAGTGTTTGAACAGATATAAAAATTGGCTTGCAAGAATAAAATAAATTCGTTGGGACAAAAATACAAATTTAAAGTAAGATGCAGTTATAATAAAAAACTATTTTTCGATTAGAAATAACAATGGGTTTCAAAGTTGTTGAAAGTTAAAGTGGATTAACAATTTGACAATCGCACACGGCAAACAAAAAAATATGGACTAGCAAGGTAGTCCACTGTTCAACCCGGAATTGCATTGCGATATACAACAAATAATTAAACTTTTAGCAGATAATAACAAGAATCTAACAGATATAAAGAAAAATTTAATATAGATAAAAGTCAAAACTAATAAAAATGTAACAGAATTAAGAACGGAAATAAAAGAAATACTAGATTTATGCGATAATAAAAGATCGCAACGATAGAAACGAACTGTGATAAAAAAACATTCAAAATCAAAAGATAAAATGATGGACAGTGGAGAAAACCTGCATCAACAAATAGTTTTAAAAAAGAAAAATAAGCGAACAAAACAGAAAAATAATAAATTAATAGAGAAGAAGGCTAAGAACGAAAAATTTGGATGCAGGTTGTTTACTCCTGGTAAATTGTTGAGAATAGTGAAACGTTGCATTGGGATTGGAAACCGAATTAAGAAAATTTTTTTTTTTTTTTTTTTTATTTGACTCCAATATCATACAATCTGTCTTTACAGTGACAATAAGTACTTAATATGACGAACTACAAGACATGTGGAGTGACTTCCCAGTGGTCGTCCTCCTTTAGAGCTATACAGTACAATAACAATTAAGTTACTTTACTACATGTGAAACTGATATTCAAACAAACCCGAAAGTCTTTGAGTTTAACTTAATATTTTATAATTCGAGATTAAATCTGAGAGTTAGGTCTGATGGTTTGAATCGCTTTAGTCGTCTTGGTTCTTCTGTTTTGTCCATAAGTGTGTTTGCAAGTTTGTTGGGATGCACCTGCACTCTTTTACTGTATTTTTCACTATATTCCCGCACCACTTGTCTTATTGACGGTATCTTCAGGTCTTTTTGTATAGTTATGTTTGGTACGTACCAGGGCGCATTCACTATTGCTCTAAGCACTTTGTTTTGAAATCGTTGTAAAATGTCTATATTTGAATTGCTGGCTGTACCCCAAAGCTGGATACCGTACGTCCAAATTGGCTTTAATACGACCTTATATATCAGTAGTTTGTTTTCTTGCGATAGTTGAGATGTTCTACCTATCATCCAGTATAGTTTGTTTAGTTTAAGACCAAGCTGTTTTCTTTTTGTCATTATGTGTTTTTGCCAAGTTAATCTTCGGTCTAGGTGTAGGCCAAGGTATTTTGCACTTTCCGAATGTACGAGTTGTTGTCCATTTAGTGAGACTGCCGGGCAATCTTCCTTATTCAACGTGAATGTAACGTGAATAGACTTGCTTTCGTTGGCTTTGATTCTCCATGTCGTCAACCATTGTTGGATTTTATCAAGGTTTATCTGCAGATTTTTTGAAGCCGTTACAGGGTTGGTGTGTGATGCCAAGACAGCCGTATCATCCGCAAAAGTTGCAGTTGTGGTCAATCTCGTCGTAGGCAGGTCTGCAGTATGTAGGAGGTAAAGCATTGGCCCCAGTACGCTTCCTTGAGGTACGCCTGATGATATTGGTCGAAGGTCAGTGTACTCGTTTTGGTGTTTAACAAGAAAATGTCTTTCGGACAAGTACGATTTCAGTAATTCGTAGATATCATGTGGAAGGTGTTTTTTCAATTTATAGCATAAGCCAGTGTGCCAAACCTTGTCAAAGGCCTGTGTTATATCAAGGAAGGCGGCGGAGCAATATCTTTTTCCCTCTAGGTCATTATTGATTTTATTGACAATACGGTGAACCTGTTCAACCGTTCCGTGATTGTTCCTAAAGCCATATTGGTGATCCGGAATAAGTCCATTTTCATTAATAATTGGTTTTATTTTATTAATTAGAATTTTTTCAAAGACCTTCGACAAAACTGGCAACAGGCTAATCGGCCTATACGAGTTGACCTCTTCCGCTGGTTTTCCGGGCTTTGGCAGCATTATGATCTGCGCGATTTTCCATTCACTTGGGAAACAACCAGTCCTGATAGATGCATTAAAGATCTGTGTGATAGCCTGAATTGACCTCGCCGGTAACTCCTTCAAAACCCTTCCCGTTATCAGATCAAAGCCAGGGGCTTTTTTTGAGTTTAAATCTGATTTGATTACTTGTTTTACCTCGCTAAATTTAATCTTTTTCATAGGTAGGCTCATTTGATAAGGACTTTCAAGATATTCACAAATATCCTTTTCAATTTCTGCAGTTGATTCACTCGGGAAAGGTTTGAACACTCCTGCCAGGTGGTTGGCAAATGTAGCAGCCTTTTCTTTATTTGTTTTAGCCCAGTTTCCATCTTTATCTTTAATGGGGGGGATTTCCAGCTGTGGTCTCTTGAGTTTTTTGGTCGCTCTCCAAAGCGAATAATCATTTAATTCGTTAGGCATTAGGTTTTCTAAGTAGCTCTGAATTTCTTGATTTTTCTGATCTGATATTAATTTTTTTAGGTCTTTTGTAGCCTTATTTAGGGCCCTTTTATTTTCGTCTGTTCTCATGTTTTGCCAGCGGGTTCTGATTCTTCGTTTTTCAGCAATCATATCCTTAATTACTATAGGACAACTTTCTTCTTTAAGCTTGTTTTTAATTTCTGGGGTAGCTTCCCAAGCAGCTTTTTGAATACTTTTAGTGAGGGTATTCACTGCTTCGTCGATATCTTGTGCGGTTTTTAGTGGTATTTTCAGATCTGTTATTTCATTTAGCCTACTTCTGAACAATTCCCAGTTTGTATGTTTATTGCTGAGCATTGGTTGGCCTTTTGTCAGTACTATTTGTGAGAACATAGTGACTATAATCGCCGAGTGGTCTGCTGCTAGTTCAAAGCATGATGTTGTTTTGCATTCTCTAGTGTTTATGCCTTTAGTTACACAGAAGTCGATAAGATCAGGTTTTTTTCTGCGATCTGTTGGCCAGTATGTAGGCTCTCCAGTAGATAGGTAGTTCATATTATTTTGGTTCATTGCAGCAAGCATCTGTCTTCCATCGGGTCTAGTTATTCTGGATCCCCACTGCTGGTGTTTTGAATTGAAATCCCCTCCGGCGATGAATTTATTACCCAATGTTTTGAAGTAATCGAGGTATGCTTCTTTCTTAATGACGTGTTTTGGTGGACAGTAAACAGCTGAGATGTTCAATGTAGTTGTTTTTCCTTCTATTGCCACAGTAGTTGCTTGTATTTGTTCTTTGTCATATTTATTTAATTCATAATGATTGATGGTGTTTTTAATTATGATTGCCGTGCCCCCATGTGCTTTTCCATCTGGATGGTTTGTATGGTATACTTTGTACTTATCAAATTTGATGTGACTTTTTTGAGTGAAGTGTGTTTCTGAGATCAATAGAACATCGATTGCATTATTGTGTAAGAAATGTCTTACCTCATGAACTCGTTGACATAAGCCGTTGGCGTTCCACACTCCAATTTTCAATAGTTGTTGCGTCATTATACCGTTCTGTTGACGAGGGCGGTAATGAGGTTACACATTGTCCCCATTTGTGTGATTAATTGTTTTAACATATACTTCAGCTCGTTCATGTCCTCTTGTTGTTGAAGATGATACGTTTCTCCATTATTAGTTGTATGCTGGTTTGTATATTGGTTGGTTGTTTGTTTGTTTGTAAATTGGTTGGTTGTTGGTTGGTTTACATATTGGTTTGCTTGAGGTAGTTGAGCCTTTGACGCTGTTGCTTGGGAGTAGCTAACTTGCTGTTCTATGTTTGCGTTTTGGTTTCCTTTTGAAAATTTATTTCGCAATTGGGGATATAGTTTCTGTTGTAGTTGCTTGTGTACCATGCAACCTCGGTAGTTTGCGGGGTGGTTTTCGTTGCAGTTTACACATCTAACCTGATTATCGTTTACTTTTCTCGGACAGTCGGTAGTTTGGTGTGATTCTGCGCATTTTACGCATCTGTGACTCATGTTGCAAAAGTTTTTTGTGTGGCCGTACCTCTGGCACCTGGTGCACTGCGGAATAACCCTTTTGGTGTGAGGCGCTTCAAATACTACACTTGAATTCATGAATAACTTTGTTTTGTATATTTCTTTATTATTATCCTTTTGTTTCATATCTATGAAGAACATTGGTAGCGATAATTTTGTTCTATTTTGTTTCATATTCCAAACATTCGTTACTTCATGGCCGAGTGCTTCTACATTACGTTTTATCTCTTTGATGTCTGTAGAGCCATGTATATTTTTCAAAACAACACGAAAATTTCTTTCCGTCTTTGGCTTGTAAGTGTGATATTGTGTGTTTTTTTCTATAAGGGCTTTAGTAATGTTCGAGTATGCTTCGCCTGTTTTAGGTTGTACTTTAACTTGTTGATTATTAATTGTTTTCATTATGTACAGATCCTTTGCGATTTCATTTAATAACTCGGTAAGTGGATTTATATTTCCAACTCCTTCTATAAATATTGGTGGTGGTCTTGGCTCACTCGCCTGCGTTTTATCTCCTTTCTCGTTAGGTTCTTCTACATTATTTTCCAATGCACTGTATCTATTGGTAGTTATGGTATTAGATGCTCCGAGCCAATAATCTTTTATTTTTGTTTGTCTTTGATACTTATTATTTGATTCTGGACTACGTTGTCTTTTTCTGTTTGTGGCCAATTTCCATCCCTCTTCATCCGTTGCTGGCAGCGGTGGATATAGTTGGTTAAAGTCTGGCTGATTTATCGTTTGTATACCGGTTTCCGGCTGTTGATGTTGGTAAAGGGGTAACACATTATTTGGTAGAGTAATAGGGTATGAACCCGTTGCAGGTAGCGTTGTAATGTTTCCCATAGGTACATATTGAAGAGGTTGAACATATTGTGGCGTGTTTATTGGTATATTGGCCGCTTGCTGGTTGTAATATGTGATACTTTGTGGGAAACTATTTTGAGCTGACCAAGGATGCTGTAATTGCACTTGTGGGTTCTGATCATTTATGCTAGTAGTATCTGATGTTGATAATGACAATGGAGTTATAACTTTTCTTGGTTGGTTTGACTGTGGTACATCATTTGTGTGCATTACCGACTCATTGCCCCTATCATGGGGCGGTGTTCTAATCATAATTTCTCACATTTTCTCGTTGTCATAAAAGCAGTAACTTAACCTCAAATATGCTACTTACTTTTAACTCGTATAACACGTGTATTACTTTTGAATTTTGATCTGCTGGTCGTCCAGGATTTTTATGGACACTATTTCACTCAATAAGAACTTTACTTTACGTATATTTCAACTAATTTGCATCTAGCTAGTAAACAACAACTGTCACTCAAAGCCAGGGCCGGACTCAGATTTAATTAAGAAAATAAAGAGAAAAATTTGGAGATTGAATGATGGGAAATTAACACTTACAACTGGAAAAATAAAACTTGGACAAAAAACTGAAGAATTTGAAATTGAACAACTGACAATTACAAAAATTGAAAAAATTAACAAAACGAAGAATTTAACATCAAGGAGGATAAAAATTAATGGAACGGAGAGAAATTTGAAGATATGGAAGAGTGGGGGGTGGCAGAGACTGGTGCCGGAGTTGAGGACTCCCAAGGAGAAAATTTATCTATGGAAATATAAGAAACAAAAATAAGAAAGAACAAAAATTCGGATGTAAAAAAAGAAATGGTATGAAAATTTGAACGATGTATAAAAATTTGATTTTAATATTTGATTTGTGAAATATAGCAAAATTAATTTTGATTTAAAAGGAAAAATGAAATTTTATTTGAGATTTAAGTTTGAAACCATTTGTTTAACGAAGAAAGACAGAGATTTATTTTGATTTATTGATTGATTGTATGTATAGGAAATTGAATATTTGTTAATTTAATTTATTTTTTAGTGAAATATGTGATGTAGTACATTGCGAAAATTTGTTATATTGTTTTGTAGGAAAATTCAAGACAAGTTGTTGATTTTGTTATGTAAATTTTCAATTAACAAATATTGTCGTGTATTTTCCTATAATTTAAGAATTTGTAATGTGAAATGAATTTTATAATACTTACGTTTGAATTAAAATTTTTGTTTAAATTGAGGTTGGCAGTAAAGCTAGAAGATAAAAGGATTTTTTTGGTAAAAGATGGCCACCGCAGGTTTAAATTTTACTCCGCTGATTTTGTAAAAAAGTTTTGAATTTGAGAATAATAAACTTATTTTTTTTTTTTGATAATTGTTTATTTAAAATTAAAAGTGAGTGAAAAGATTAAATTTTGAAGAGAGTGTGATGTTTTTTATTAATTGAATTTTTGAGAATTAGAGATAATTGGAAAATAAATTTTATTACATCACAATATAAAACATCATAATTATTTAATAATACATTTTGTAAAATAATAATTATATAAAATTTTAAGTAATTAAGTGATCTGAACATTATCGACGTTAGTTTAACCACGTTGGTCGACGATAAAAGGTTTGAAACTTTTAGTAGTTGGCTTATAGTTTGCTGTTTATTCTGTTACATTTTAGCATAAATAGAAAAATTTATGTGGATGTGCTTTAGCACTCTACATAAGTAAATATAAAATATATGTACATATTTCCACAGCAGTGAGTTAGTATGGTGCCTTCAAATTAATACAATTAATTAAACCAACTACTGTTTGAAAATATTTTAATTATATGAAAGTTTGCTATCGAGATGAAATGTCTGCATTAATAATAATTTTAATTTTAAGAAGCTCAACAACAAGCTTTAATTTTGAAACAAACCCCCGAAATGCACATCTCTATACCAACAAAGTTTTATATCTTAGGGTAGAGAGGTGAACATTTTATCTTGATAATGGAATTGCCCTTACTTTCAAATATATCGTTTTCGCCGATTTTAAGTGTCCTTCTTTATTGCTTCTCGTGCTTTAAAATTGGCATCGAGGGTTTTAAACTGAACCACTGATATTTTCTCTACTTTTTTTACTTTAATTTTGATTGCAAGGAGAATTAATCGATTGAAATGAAATTAAAGTTTTGTTATTCGTTGCATGCAGTTTTCCAATGGCTGGATGAGCAAATTTAAATTTTGCCTTTGAAAGTATCGTGTAATTAAACTAACGAGGTGCTCTACTATTAACAGTGGTACTTTTGATTTTTTTTCAGCAATTTTAAACAATAATTTAATACAATTAAAAGGCGTTTTGTTACATAGCACTTTGCGATCACCAATTATTTCTATTATTACCTGGACATTTACACATCATTGTTTGTTACATTCATTTTAGCCCATTGTTCCATATGTAATTTGCGTGAATTGTGCTCATAGTTCCGATTATTATTACAGGTTGCCACTTTCAGACAATTTTGAAAGCATACATAATATATTATTTGAAATTCAATACGGTTAGTTATTGAACACACAGTTGTGAATATTATATTTTGGTCCAAATAAATTTAAATCGAAATACATGCATCGTCAGTGATTCGTATATATTAGGTACCAGGTATAATAAACTTGGATTGAAAAATTGAGTTAAAATTTTTATACTTAATTTTTTCGCTCGACGAAAACTATATGATTGCATTCATGCGTTTTATTGGTTTTGTAAATGGATGTCACCGGAGTGGAAAACTGTGAAGCTGTTTTTGACATAATGAAGCCCCATTTATACTCGCGACACCTGGTAAATATGACAGGATCCAATGTACATGAAATATTTTAGTGCCATTCACCAATATGGTGACATATCGGAAAATTGTAAATCGCACGAAAATCTTTCAAGCTTTTCGGGTACCTACTTTAATTTACGACAAATTTTATCATAAATAAAGGAAAATTTATCGCTCTATATTAATTTCATGTTTTTTTGATTTCAGGCGGAAATATGGAGCGTCTTTATTGCAATCTTAAGGAAAAGCGTTCGTAATTTACAAGCTTGTACAGATGTGGGTCTTATAGAACACGTCCTGAAGAGGCTTCGTAGCGCTGAAACTGTTGTAGCTGGTACGTATGATTTATATTCATTTGGTTTCCTTGTTTACGCCGTTCAATTACACCATAAAAAATGATATTTTGGCTCCTAGTTTCTAGCAGGAGTGGGTAAAAGAACGTCAGACTTAAGGAATTGCTCTACGGGGCAAGACAAAATTAATGTCGTCCCAGGTGGCTTAAAAAACTTTATAAATAAAACTCTGTAATGAGCAGCGTACATTTGCTGGTAACAAATTTATCAACAACATGTGACGTTTCAAATCGTATCTATATAATCAAACAGTTGAACTGACAAGCAATAGTCAAGTTGAGCAACACCACATCTAATAATAATAAACTTTCTTTCAATATAATGTTAAATTTATTAGTATTCTGCGTTCTAAAGATGTAAATATTAATGAATTTTGGATTTGAAACTAAATTCTTCATGGTTTAATAATTTATCAAACGGTTAATTTTGCTCAACTTGTAAAAGTTGCACATGACTTGCATTGACTACTGTTGTAGTTGCATAATATATCTTACAATGAAATATTTCCATAATTTTTTTAACCCGTAAAATTATCTATATTAATTACCTACACAATATTTTTCGTCAAGTCAATGATTTAGCTTGTCAAACTCCGTAACATGGGTTTTAAAAACATTTTCAATTTCGTTGTTGGTTTGATGTCATGCAGATGATTTTTTCGGTCAATTAAAATGGAATTAAAAAGTCATTTGATAACTCGATAGAATATTTTAAAGCTACATAAGCAACAAAATCGGACTTTTCGTTTAAGTTTGTTTTTTTGCTGTTTTCAAACCTTAGAATTTATTTGAAACTAACTGTAGCTTGTGCAATCTTGAATTTGAAACAAAAAAGAATTTTGAATTTTTGTCGTAAAATGAATGGCTGTTTTTTATTAACGTACGAAGTTATCTAATATTGCATACCGATCGATTATTGAAAAACTCGCGGATAACTGCTCCTTAGATTAACCTATAATATATTATGCAACTGTCGATACTTCATAAACTTTGTACAAAATATGTATAATTTATAGTTGGAACTAGTGGGATCGGGAAGGCGCCACTGTTAATTTAGTCAAGCGGTACAACTTTGAAAGGGAGTTAACAGAGTCATAAAATCAACCACTTGTCGAAGTTAAAACGCCTATATCAACTGAAGGTGAACTTTTGGAAAGTAACAAGCAAGTAGTAAGGTTTTATTTTGGGAAAAGAAATTTACAAATTGTGAAACTTTGAGCTTTGAACTTAAGATGACAGTGCTAGTCGGACTTTTAGTTCAGTTCTTAAGCTAACTTGGGAATTGCATACCTAGAACAATCATTCCGTAGACGAAATGAAGAAAATTGTTTTTCAAGCCCGCTACATATCTATATGTTCCGTTGTTAAATTAAATCTCCTATCAACAATTTCTGATTTCAACTGTCTTGGTGTACAGATTTAGTGTAAATGATTATTAGAAGAACAGAAATAACAGCAAAGATACAAGCCGCAAATGGGGCCATTCTGAGAGATAAAGGAAAAACTAAAAGAACAAGAATTAGAATTTACAAGTCACTCATAAGACCGGTTCTCGCCTATGCGTCGGAGGTCCTGAGCATAATAAATAGAGAAAACGATGACAGGCGAGTCTATTATGACTACTACATCAACTATTATGGGTCAAAAAAAAAACGGACAATGGAGAAATATAATGAATTTCGAACTTTGTGAGGAATTGAATGCAGAAGACGTGGTTAAATACTTACATAAAAACGCAGTGGATAAAATGGTTGGGCCATATACTGAGAAGTAACAACAAAGAACCTATAAAGATGTTATCCACATGGAAACCTACTGAAGACAAAGATGCGGTGGTGGGACAACGTGACGAGTGATTTAAACAATATGGGAAAGGGAAAATGGAAACAGTGGGTGACAGACAGAGTGAAAAGGAGAGCGATAATTAATAAAGCAAAAATGCATCATAACCTATAGTGATATTGAAATATGTGTTGTAAATAATATGGAGGGCCGATCCCCCTGAAAAGGATCTTACAAGTCTACCAGGACAGCTCAATTCCCGAAAAGGAATGTTATGCTATTTATAATAATAATTTCCTACGGAATCGACTGCTGGATTGCAACTCGTCTTTGTGAAACATAAATAAAGGTGATCGCATAATATAACCTTATCGGCTGTTCAAAATGTGGCTTTACCAAACAAAAATATCTCTCCATTTTCACCTTACAGATGAATGGCTAAAAAAACGTCGAATCGGCTCTCACGCTCTTGCTTTGCTCCAAAATCACAAATTTTCACCTTTCCGGTGAATCGTACAAACCACGTCTGTTTGGCTTAGACGTTAACGCTCGACTCTAAAATTACTAATTTTCACATTTCAGGTGAATCACAAAAAATACGTTCGGTTGGTTCAAGCGTTCGCAACCGACTTCTTTTCAAAATTAAAATGTACAGGCCTGTCTAGCGGTTCTCAACCTTTTTACGATGCGACCTCCAAATTTTCTTGCTTATTTTCTGCGACTCCAACAATGTCAGTAATCAAAAATAGTCATCAATTACTTTGTTTAAAATTTAGGGATCTGTCACTGAACCCATCTCAAGATTTGAACTTTTTCTTATTGACTATTGGAAAGGGGAACATTTTCTGAGCATATTAGAACAAAAATTTTTGCGGATTATGCATGAGTTATCGAAAAAATCGAATTTAAAAATTCTGCTATGAGTTGTCTTGACTCAAAACTTGCATTCAAAAAATTGCATCGGTTATTTTTTCAGTGGTTGTTTAATTTAAGAATTTTAATTCGGGTTACTAATTTGCTAAATTTTCTGCGTCCCCTTAAAATGGATCCGCGGACCCCAGGTTGAGAATCGCTGTTCTTGAGCACCGTCTCCTACTCAAATATTTATAATTTTGGTTTTGCACTACACTATCCCAGCCTATTAATTGAAGTTCACCACTGTATACATTTTTACGTGGAAATTCAAATTATGTTTTAGTGTTTAGAGTTACAATTTTCCTTTAAAATGAAAATAAAATTTTTATCGCTGTCCACTCATTTCCGCATTTTTGTAATTTTTGCCACTTATTGTACTAAAAGTTTAGCCCTCCGATAAGAACTCCTCAGAGCAGTAGGGCCAGATAGCCAGAAATTTTCGAGAAAATCGACTTTGAAATATAGTCAAGGGAGTTTGAAGACAAGATGTGAAATAATTAACAAATAGTTTCGTAACACAGGCATGAGCGAGTTGGACTAGAAACCAGTGGGTCCACGGTTCTATTCCCACCTTCGCTAGTTTTTTTTTAAATTTTTTTTTCTCTAGTGCGTATTATTTTCCTTAAGTAAATGCTCGTAGTATACAAGGGCATCTTTCATGCGTAATTTAGCGTATTCACTGCACAGACTATCTACGACGGTGTCTTCAGCCTCCGTCGAGGGGCCAGGCAAATTAACGGATAAATATCAGACATGATTACTTTTCAGTAACTATGCTGGATAAAAACTAAACTGTTGAAAATGTGTTTTAGGATAAAAATAAGTTGTTTTAGGATATGTTGGTTTAATAACTTTTTATTTCTTATTAAAATCTATTCAGTTGTATGGCTTTATTAGCCACATCATGTTTTTTTATGTTTCATCACATCAATTTTGTTAAAAATGTTAGGTTACTTCTGAGTTTGTGGCCTCTCGGGCGGGGGCCCCGCCTCTCGCGGGGCCCGTGGCATTTTGCCAGCCCTGCCACTCCATAGTTACGCCACTGATCTCAGGCTATTTAAGTTCACCAATGAAATTAAATTTTCACTGTAAAACTCCCAGTGTTTTTGAATTTCATGTTTTCAAAGAATTCAACCGAATACCAGTAAACGTAAAAATGTCGTCAACCGGAACAAGCTGGAACGATAACAAATATTTCAAATTTTTTTAAAAGCGCAGAGCTAACTCGCAAACGATTTTTTGCAGTTTCTCCCGTTATTTTTTCATTTGCAAAAAAATATTTTGAAACAATATAGAATAAACTAGAAATAAGCAAAATAAAAATAATTGAAACGAGGAATGAATTTTTGTATAGTAACAAGAAATCGTGGCTTTAAACGCCAAATTTGTTTTAATATCTTCGACAACATTCGAAGGTACTGAAGATTGCGATCGAGATAGATTTTCACAGGATGAAAGGGCAGTAAAAATAGAAATTACTACATAATGACACTATGAAGTTTTTAATGTGAGTATACATTGTTTGTGTCATCACCACCGGAAGGTAAAGGGATGCATCGACCCACCAGGACGAAAAGAGAAAATTCTAATTTATTAAAAAATTTAAATTTAATTCTTATAAGCCAGCGTTTAAATTTTTGAAACAGGTGGAGCTTGAGACTTCGAAGGCGCTTATAAAATACAATTTGTAATCAAATCAATTTTACAAAATTATGTGACTTTGCTTCGGTTGCTGAATTTAATAATGTTTCTCGATAGTGAAAATTGCTGATTGTTTCTATTATGAATCAAGTATTTAATAATTACTAATAAGCTTGGCGTAGTAATTAGCAAATAATTTTGTTCCCTTAGGTTTATTATTGACATAATTTTGTAACGTATATTTAAATTTGTTTTTATTAAAGAATAAATTTGCAGCGACTCGTAAAATGTATTATAAATTAATGTTAATTATGAGATAAATGTTTGTGAAAATTAATTAGCTTTATTTAATTACGTACGTACCTAATAAATATATGACACTTTGATAAATAAACACAAGGAAAAATGAAAAGGTTCGATACGTTTTCAGTTGGAAAAAACTGTAAAAGGGTGTATTGAACGCTGGTCACGTTCTGAATTGAGTATTGCTTGGAGACCACAACTATCTGGGGTTTTCTTATATTATTTAATTTTGTATTTTTCTAGCCAATGACCTACAGAAAATTCCATTTGTAATACCTTTACCAAGGATCTCAATGCGGCAACTGTTTGATTATTTTGTTTTGTCATAATCCCGTAAGAAAATGTTTTCCTTTCCTACCCACATTTTTTTAACCTAATCTTTTGTACGTTTGAAAATATATTAATAACGCTGAAAATCTCACTTTTAATTAGGCTTCACATCTAAAATCGCTGATTGTAGTACTGATACTGTTATTTGTATAGTAGCCAATTTATCCTTTTCATCTTTATATGGTTTATTAATTTTTTTCTTGTCGTGGTGGTAGAGAAAAATGACTGTCGGATATTTTCTTCAACGTTCTCGCATTCCACTCTTGTAATTAGAAGGACAATGTTTTTCTATTAAATATTACGCCAGCTGCGCTTTCCTTACGTTTTTGATATAAAACAGAGCTTCTCTTAACAGCGGAAATTTAAATAATTTTTCAGAAAGAGTAATTTAAAATGTTGTCGTTTTTCTCATGTGTTACCCAACAATATATTTTCACACAATTGGCTTAAAATTGTGGGAATATGTGTGCATCTATCAAAAGCTTACAGTGTATTTTCACAGGAAATTGTTTTTTTAGAAAAAAAAACAGCTGGGCTTTAATAATAAATTATAGAAATAAACGAAATTGTTAAAATATGTATACGAAGTTTATTTGCCTAGAAATAATTTATTTTTATAATGAAAATTTTAACATTTCGGGAGTTGGGGTTGATAAATTTTTAATTTTCCACTACAATCGCAGAAATTTCAGCACTTACGCTTTTGATGCTGGCCTACTGCTGATAAGAGTTAACTAAAATTTTCATAATTAGCCTCTACGTTGTGTCGGTTTCAAAAAATGGTTGGTTCGTTGTACATGTAAAAAATATTTAAAGTATAAAAAATGCTAATTAATGATGTGCCAAAAGCATTTCCTAAATTGGCGATCTATTTCTGTCAACTTTTTATGTAAAAATTAATTAAAAAACTTAAATATTTAATTTTCCGCTAGACTTAAAAGTTAGCTTAATTTTTCATTTTCATTAAGAATTGCTCCGATCTTATCACATTGCAGCTATTAACTTTTACAAGCTAATTGAAATGTCAGATTTTTTAAAAAAGTTTTTATGAAACAATTAGCAATTAAATTTTTCTATAATTTCATTCTTTCCTTTCTTCACCTAATTTTTAAATGCAAGTGAAATCGACTTTTACCATTCTTAACTTTTATTAACTTTCAATTTTTGGTTTTTATCAGTTAAACGTTCATAACGTATATGTATTATCTAAATAACTTGCCTTGATTTTTTTGGATAAGGCAGGAGAGTTTCATTTTTCTTTCGTTATAAATATCGATTAAAAGTAAAATATGTATAAAATTTAAATAATGGTAATACAATATTAAATTTTGGGATTATCTTATCAGTGGAAATAATTTTCTATTGAACACCCAGACTTGCACTTTTGCGTCCTAATACCCATCACTAATTAAAATTATTTATCAAATTTAGCGGGATACAGGTAAATTTAAATAAAATTCAAATTTAATGTTCGGTGTATTATGGAAAAAGCAAAAACAATCTTCTGACCTAGCTATACAAATAAAAAGAAGCTCAAAGTTAAATTTTAACAAAAATTAGGAAAATAAATTATTTAAGCTTACCAAAACGGTAAGAACGCGTTTCAAATCAGCAGCTTTCTATTAATTAAAAAAATTAAACGCAATTGAATCTAAACCAACATCAAAATTTAACGTCTCTCTCAAACTGCTGCGCCATATTGAATTTCAGGTTTCCAAGTTGTTTAATTGAATATAAATATTTAATAAAATAATTAAGAGAGTTTTTGAAAACACTGAAATAATTGTGCAACGGTTAATAGAATTAATAGTCCAAGAGCCCGTGGCCGCCAGACCTTCGTTATTTTATAAAAGCTGAAAATTTCTCAGCGCATGCTTTCGACACAGATAGGAACAATGGCCAACTATGTACTTTGAGTCATCGTGGCTTTGGCAGGTAACAGGTAGCAAAGGTGAATAAAATACCGACTTACTTTCGTCAAATCATAAAGCGTAATTTTCTTATATTTTTCTTCGAAATAATATTAGAAATCATTTCTTCCATTGCCAGACACTTAACATCGTGGCAACCCTTTGCCAGACACCCTTAAACTTCAATAAATTGTAACTGTACTTTCGTTATAGTATAAAAGCTGAATTTTATACATGTTATTTGGGTAACGATTAGAAGATGTTTTCTCAGTAGCCAGACAGTTTCGACAGTTCTAGCCCCTAGCCAGACAAAAATAAGATGGCTATAGGTGCGAGCGCGAAGTAATATACATTCGAGTAGGTGCGAGTTAGATAGTGATAGATCTTTTCCGACCCTTCACTGCGCATGTTCCGATTATGTATTAATCTAAATTTTTTTTTTAAATAAAATAAAAACGTTTATTTATATTTAAGTTAAAATATCAATAGAACAATTTAAACAATAACTGTATTTTATATAATACACCTTGTTTATATGTCACACTATGTTTTTTACATTGCACCTACTGCTGCTGACAACTCACAAAATTTCAATTTCATGTAACATGTAAAAATTAATTTTATATAAAAAAAATATTATTACATGTTAATAACCTTAACCATTTTAATTATTTTATATTAAAGTAATTTTTTTATAAAATGAACAGTTTGTACCAATTACCAATAAATTATACCAATTTATTTGCTTTTTTAAATATTTATGAATATAAAATTTATAATCAATAACTTCATAAACATTAAAATGTTCAAAAAGTTCTAGAACGTGTCGATGATGATAATGATGAACTTCTTAAACATTGAATTTTTACTCATAAATAATAATTATAATTATAATAATACAGTAGCACTACAGCCCTGGATGAGGTTTGGCCATTGCCTGTCGGCGGGAATTAGAATTATCTTCTCGCTGCAGTCAAAGCACTTAAGCATCAGACCTTAGCCGTCCTACATAATCAAATTAAAATTAATAGAGTAATACATAATCGGAACATGCGCAGTGAAGCGACGGAAAAGACCTATCATTATCTAACTCGCACCTACTCGAATGTATATTACTTCGCGCTCGCACCTATAGCTATCTTATTTTTGTCTGGCTAGGGGCTAGAACTGTCGAAACTGTCTGGCTACTGAGAAAACATCTTCTAATCGTTACCCAAATAACATGTATAAAATTCAGCTTTTATACTATAACGAAAGTACAGTTACAATTTATTGAAGTTTAAGGGTGTCTGGCAAAGGGTTGCCACGATGTTAAGTGTCTGGCAATGGAAGAAATGATTTCTAATATTATTTCGAAGAAAAATATAAGAAAATTACGCTTTATGATTTGACGAAAGTAAGTCGGTATTTTATTCACCTTTGCTACCTGTTACCTGCCAAAGCCACGATGACTCAAAGTACATAGTTGGACATTGTTCCTACCTGTGTCGAAAGCATGCGCTGAGAAATTTTCAGCTTTTATAAAATAACGAAGGTCTGGCGGCCACGGGCTCTTGCTCTATAATTGTGGATACGGCAAACGGAAAGGAATGAGAAAATATGCTCGTCGCCATTTTTCAACAAAGTGCACTGTCATTGAAAAATAGTAAAGTTGACAAAAACTATGAAATATTATAGTTAAAGGCAAAGTAATAACACACAGAAAATTCTTAATATAAATTAATAAATTTAAAAGACAATTAAGGATGCAATGTTGAAACCCGGGTTGTTAGTAGCCGTTGATTAGTTAAATGGGAAAATTTCTGATGTTGTAGACGCCAGTTATAATAAATAAAATATAAACATAATCGAAAAGACGACATGGGCGGCCAACGAGTATCGTAATTCATTTAATAACGAAATCACTTGCATAGGCGAGTTGAATACCATAATTTATAACTAGAGAGCGAATTTTCTCTTTCTATTAGCATTTAGACCTTATGGCTGCTTAAATCGGATTGCGAAATGCCTTTAACTTTATTTTGAATCGTTGCTGCCGGCAATCATCAACAAAGGGGGACCGCTGCTTTTACGTGCCTTCCGAAGCACGGAGACGGTCATATGATCGTTGCAGTTTAAAGTTGGCAGTTGTTCGGCTAACTTACTAAGCTAATATCCGTCTCTTGACCGTCGTTTGATTCTCGGAAACTTTTTATGTTTTTGTTTTGAAATGCCGTGTACTCTGTTATCTTTTTTTAATTTTTAAATTTGATCTTCTACTGAATCTTCTTTTGAAATAAAGAATTTTATTTGAATTGACATTTTATAATTGATATTTTAATCTGCACTGTTTTGTCATATTAGATTTTAATGACTTTTAAATTTAAAAATCACCGCTGATTGGTTGTATTATAAAAGAACGTTGATTTTCCTTTTAATTATTAATTTAATATTAAATTATTGAGTGACTGTTCTGCCAGTAACAGAACCCTGCGTGAGTGACTGTGAGCGGGTATAATTTGACATACATTTGTTTATTTTTTAGGTTAAAGTTCACCATGCATAAATTAACGAACTAATGAGATGTGCGTAATTTATTAAGAGGTCACATATTGGAGGACCATCTTATTTTTTTAAAATTGAATTAAAAATAGATCTAAAATGGGATTTTTATTTGTACATCACATTTAGCGTAACTTTCCCCTCTCCCATCGGATAATTACACTTATGTTTCACGTTTTATTATTCTCTTAGACAACTTTTAGGGATGATCCCCAATAATATTGATAAGTTACTATCATCAACAGTAAATAAATTTCAACTAAAACCTTATTACTCGTTAGATAAATCTGGGCTAATACCTTGGAGCGAAAGCTCTGGAAGGGGATGGGGGAAGCCCCGCCGACGAATTAAACACCAATTATTATCGTTTTAATTTAAATATATCAACAGATTTTGTTTAAAGCAAACTACGTTTTATTTTTAAAAAACAAATTACAACTCAGTTAACGCATTCAAATTATACATAATTATAATAGTATCGTGAACATCATAATATTAATAAGTGACCCACATGGTAGGTCTAATGAGATTTTTTTTAAAAGAAAAATTTGATTACGAGCGATTTGAGGTTTAATCCGAACTTGCTTTTAACGTCATTATACCTACAGTAGGCAATGTTTTCTATTGTGCGGCATTCTTATAATGCGGTTTCGATATAACGCGACAATAAAAAGCAACAATGAAAACAAAGGGAAACGACAAGAACAAAAGGCAATGCTCTTTGAGAATGCAATTTTTATTTAACGCAGAACGAATCAACATGATTTATAATTTCTTTATTTTTGAGATTCATTGAGATTAATAAATTTTGAGTCTTACAACGCGGTTTTCGTATTACGCGGTACGAATTAATGTGATTTGTACTCATTTTGAGTTTATTATAATGCAATTCCATATTATAACGTGCTACTAATTAATCGTGTTACAGGAGAGTTGACTGTATCAGTTTATTGATTATATTATATTTTAAATTCAATATTTTGTTTTATTACGTATTATTATGGATGTGCTTAAATCGAGCAGAATCTATATAACATTCTAGACGCTACGGTGAGTAATGTCACGATGTATTTGTTTTGAAGGAGTGAAAAATTTTTATTCGTAAGAAAAAAGATTTCGGTTGAGTGATCTCTCATACATCTTTCACAGAACATAACCTGTTCTTGTCTTGTCCAACTATGGTAGAGGTAGAGGGCATCAATTCAATTAACAATAAAGAAAACATTAACCGCTTCATATCATTGCATCGTCTTCAGACGAACACTGATTAGCATTTAGGAAATTTAGGAATTAATCGATTTTAAAGCTTAAATTTTTGCATAGAAAACCTGTAAATAGCTCATTTTGTGAGCGGTGCGTGTGCTTAACGTAAATAAGATCTGCAGTGTGTATATAGTGGGAGGAGTCAACCTCACTAGATCGTTAGCGTTGCAATTGGTAACATCATTTAATAAATTTAAATAGAAGTTTGTTAATTTTAGCGGAATTTAACTTAAAAACAAAAATTTGCATCTTTGCCGAGTAGGACCGGTCTGAGGGGATTTTTTTAACGAGTACGTAGGTATACTACGGGCCATTTTGATAAACGTAACCACGGCAAATCTTAAATTCATCCTAAAAAATTATACCCAAAAATACTTTAATAAAATAAAAACAAACCTTGGGCAGGGCTAATCTTATAGAAATTTCTAATTTTGCGGTTTTTTGGGCTTCATTGTCGGAATTATCGAATGATTTATAAATTTTAATGTTTATAACGCCATATTATATTATAATTTCATTAGAAAATTTTTGATTTTGGGTGGACAATTTGGCATCTATCCAATATCCAAACTGCAATATAGTTTTTATTAATATAACAAATGTTATGCAAGATTAATAATTGATCTTGTAAAATAATATAAAATTAATGACAAAAAGCTATTCTAAATTTAAAGTTTTTAATTGAACAAGTTAATTAAACATTAATAACATTTAATATTATTGAGCTTTTAGCGATTATCGATTTAATCAGAATTTTATGTATGTTTATTGAAAACTTTTTAGTTTATTATATTTCATAAGTTAATAATAATTTATTAAAAAACTATTCTTATCTTTTGTAAATTATTTTAATCTTCGTGATGTACTAATTAGTAATATGCAAATGATCTTGTTAGGATTGGAAATGTATAAGTCTGAAATCCGCAATATGTAGAAAACTAAAATTTCCTAAATTTCTTTTACCCACTTTTGACGATGTGGTGGTTAGGTAGTATACATATAAAGGGTGTAAGTTATCCTACGTTAATTGAAAACACTTATTTCTAAAGATTCTATCATATAAACCCCCAAATAAATTTGAATGTAATCACTTTGAAGGTAAATAAAAAGATATTTTCTTGATTTTCCAGATCTTTTGATAGAAATGTTGGGCGTCCTCGCAAGCTACAGTATAACTGTTAAAGAGTTGAAGCTTTTGTTTGGCGCGATGAAAGCAATGAATGGAAAATGGGTAAGTAGTCTTTGTAGTTGTTACGTATCCTCCAGAGAAATTAAATTTTAATTTTCTTTTGTCGAGATACAAATTTGCATGAACGAATTACATATAAAAGAGTTTCGTATTTCTTTGTCAATATTTAAATTGGAAAAGAATTGAAATGTTAATGATCCGTCTTATTGCAGCCTCGTCATTCGGCAAAATTGTTAAATGTTTTACGACAAATGCCCCACAGAAACGGACCCGACGTGTTTTTCAGTTTTCCCGGAAGAAAGGGATCGGTAATAACATTTTTTTGTTTAATTAACAAAACAAATTAACTTTTTAATTATAGGCGGTCGTTTTGCCTCCATTAGCTAAGTGGCCTTATGAAAATGGTTTCACTTTTACTACATGGTTTCGTTTAGATCCTATTAATTCTGTTAACATCGAAAGAGAAAAGCCTTATTTGTATTGGTATGAGAGTGTGGTAATGAGATAGGATTTTTTTATTAAAAGTTACATTTTAGTTTCAAAACCAGCAAAGGAGTTGGGTATTCGGCTCACTTTGTTGGAAACTGTTTGGTTTTAACATCTATGAAAATTAAAGGAAAGGGTTTCCAACATTGTGTAAAATACGAATTTCAACCTAGGAAGGTGAGTTACTCAAATTATAATTTTACTTTTCAAAAAGTTTTTCTTCGCTTTTAGTGGTATATGATTGCGGTTGTGTATATTTATAATAGATGGACAAAGAGTGAAATTAAATGTTTAGTTAATGGCCAATTAGCTTCGAGTACCGAAATGGCTTGGTTGGTATCCACGAACGATGTAAGTCCCTCCCCCCTTTTTTTTTTCTTTTTTTAGTAGTAAAACATTTAAACTTTTTTAGCCTTTTGATAAGTGTTATATTGGTGCAACACCCGAATTAGATGAAGAACGTATTTTTTGTGGTCAAATGTCTGCAATTTACTTATTTAGTGAAGCTCTTACTACCCATCAAATTTGTGCTATGCATAGATTAGGTCCTGGTTATAAGGTAACCTTAATGACTTACGACAGCGTTAATTATTTTTTAATTAAACATTTGCAGAGTCAATTTAGGTTTGATAATGAATGCCACTTGAATCTCCCTGACAATCATAAAAGGGTGAGTGAAATCGAATACAACCAAACAAGTAGCATAACGCAACCCGAATCCGATGTATCCGTAAGCATGATCTAGTATTTTTTTTTTTAGTTTATAGTTTAGTTTTAGTTGATTTTAAGCACGAATTTCTTATTTCCTTTGATTTAGTATATTTTTAATTTAGATTTTGTTCGAGCTCCCAGAGCTGTTTTTTCAACTATCATTGAAATGAAATCTCGTAGTGCTTTGTTTAATATTATATTTCTTCCTATTTTCATCCTCGTTTTCTAGGTTTTGTACGACGGGAAGTTATCAAGTGCCATTGTTTTTATGTACAATCCTGTTGCTACTGATAGTCAGTTATGTTTGCAATCTGCTCCCAAAGGGAACGTTTCTTACTTCGTCCACACTCCACATGCTCTCATGCTGCAAGTATGTATTACCATCAAACATTGCAAAGTTTCAATTCTTACAATTTACTTTTCACTTTTAGGATGTGAAAGCTGTGATAACACATTCCATCCATAGTACGCTAAATTCAATTGGAGGTATTCAAGTTTTATTTCCGTTATTCTCTCAGTTGGATATGCCTTATGAATGTAATGAAACTACAGATTCTAAACGTGATCCTACTTTATGGTAAGTGTTTAACTTTTGCATTGAACTGTAACTTCTACATTTTCTCATTTCCTGTTTATTATGCAATAATTTCATAAAATGTTTAAAAGATTTGCTGCTTCCGAAAGATTTGATCAAATTATTGTTCAAAAACTATAATTTATAGCAATAAATTGATTTATAACAAATTAACAAACTTTTCCGGTACGATTAACTCTTTCGGCTGAGTTTTGTTGAGGCCGATAAAGAAACCTAATTATTCATAATTATTATTTAAATTTTCCAGACCGGCATGTTACACAAGGGGCTGGTGCCGGAAAAGTGAACTAAATTATAATTAAGAAATTGTTAGATTTGTTAAATTGTAACCGTAGAGACATAAAGCAAACACGATTAAAGTGTGTCTAATGCTCATCAGCTTTGCTTAGAATGTCGACTTAATCTTTCCTAATTAAATTGTTTAATATAATTATTAAACAAGAGTTTATATTGAACATAAATTTTGAATTTATATTTACTTAATTTAATTAATATGCTTCTGCCGGCATAAGTAGCTACTTTAGTCTTCGATACGATACGCTACTGCGATCACGAAGTTTGGTGGCATTATCAGTGGATTTGTTACATACACGTGGTCATGATTTAATATGCATTGAAACCGAACAGTTTAAAACTCGGAATATTTCTTCTTGTACTCTATAATTGTTATACTACACTTAATTTCTGCAATAGTGAGCGGAGAGTAATTGTACACTTGACATTCTTTCCCGTAAGTATAACTTATCCGGCTTCCAGTTTCAGGTTCACAAAGTCTTAGAGCACACAAAGCACTTTGTTGTGTTGGAATTAAATGGAACAAACGTTCCAAAAGTAGCAACGCTAAGGCAACTGTGCTTTCGCCACCTCAATTTATTGCACTTTGTATTGCAACCTATGTTCGGTTTATAACCATAAATATCCTGAAAAATCTCACAACTATACAATTGTGACATATAACATCCTTCGGATTTCCTTGTTTGCTGAAATTATTCAGATTTAAAGTTTTATGTTAATTTTAAACACCATTAAGCTCCATGATCGCAATCAAAATTTTGTAGTCACGAATTTTTTGTTATTTGTACGGACAGTTATTAATGCTCGTAGCGTGAGCATAAATGACAAAACTTCAACATATCTACCAGCAATCACTTTTTCAAACAATAAATATTTTTTAATTAAATAGCAGCTCATTACTTTCAAATAAAATGCTTACATATTTTCCTTACAAAAAATTCATAAAAGATCTAAATACCTACCCATAATAAAATTTTATATTATACGCGAAGTTGAAGAAACCGCCCGACTAAATAGCATCCTGGCGTCTGTGCTAGGTGATAGTTAATTTTGCTATATGTTACCAGTGCCGCTTTTTTTAAAATTGTGATGTAGGCCCTTGTCATCTGGATAGTTAATCTCATCTAGAATTTTGCGATATAGTACCGATGATTTTAGAATTTTATTGCTTCTGCTTATTTGGGTACTGCCTACAGAAGAACCGAGTTTTCCACAATCATCACCAGCAGCAGCTTTTCTTGATCATCGAGGGTCTCCAGATCTTCGGTACCAGCTTAATTATCGTAATTTTTTTTTCTGTGTTTCGGCCACCAGCCTCTGTTATTTTCAGGAAAATCTTGAGTTAGCCTCCATTATTTTCTGGATTGTCTATTCATCCATTGTGATCTTTATAATCATTTTCAACAAGTAGTCTGGAGGACCTCTCACTCTAAGTGAGTCCATTGTGCATTTCAATTTGTCTGCATTTAATGCTTTCTTTATATATTGTGGTGTTTCAAAGGGATTCGCACCTACCCTGTACATTTTGAGCAAGATTTTATTTTAATAGTTTTGAGTTGTAAGATTGTAGAATTGGACAGGTTTGGGCGAATCGACGAGGATATTGGCTTTTGCCACGAGTCGCCGCGAGAGAGCGAGCGAGCGGTTTTTTGGGACTCGTTAATTTTTGACTCGAGTGAGTTATTTTTGAGATTTGTTATATTTTTGAAATTGTGAGTGATTATTTTTGATTGAATAAAGTGATTTTTATGCAAATGCATTATTGCGTGATTTTAAAATTTTGATATTTTGATATTTGGATAATTTGGATATTTTATGAGTTGCTACCGAGCAGTAGTTGATTGATTTGGATGATTGATTTTTGGAAAAAGTAATAAATAAGTTATAAATTTTGATTTGGTGTAAAATTGGAAAATTTAAAATTGTATTTGAACGAACGAGTGTTGCAGTTGATAAGCCGGCAATTTGGATAACGCGAGAAATCAAACTTTGTTCCTTTCGAATAAATTTAAGATTTTATTTTATTTTGCATTGTATTAAATTGGATTTAATAATTATTTTTCAAATTTGGAGAGGCTGGATTCATCGCAATATATGAAATGTCCATGAGGTTAGCCCCAGCCATGGTGTGTCTTTTTGTTACATAAAAATTTTTTTTGGCATAATAGAAAATTTGTACGTTACTATCTAAGCTGATATGGCCAAAAATTTGGTCCAAACGACAGATTTTAGAAAATAAAAGTTGAGACGAATTGGTCTATAGACCCGCGCTTTTAGTTTAACAATCCCGAAAGCTGTCAGAGCTTGAAAAGTACGAATCTAGAAACACGGTATTGTTGGAGTAACGCACTTTTTAAAAACATCCCTGAAACCGCCCCAGATCGAAAATTAGATCCCAGAGAGACGGAATCTTTACGCAATTTTTTAAACCATACAAACTAGAAACTCCACGGAACTCTAATGGCAGGAATCTGTTTTTAAGTTGAATTCGGCTATACCTAATTAACGTAATCCAATTTAAAATAAATTACCCTGTATAATAAATACCACCTAGTACCCCAGTGATTGTGTTTAAATACATCATGAATTGAAAAAGTATTATGGATAAAATTATTCTTTAATCTCAAATTTCTCACTGTTCTATTATAAAAAACTATGAATCGCCGCTGCTAATCATTAATCTCTAACCGAATCTCTAAATTTAAAATAAACCAAAATACGAAGCGATAATACATTGGTATAACTATCAAAATAAAGTAAGTTGCATTATTCTAGTATAATTTAATAAATTGTGCCTAATTTCGACAAATTCAATTTACAAAAATAAGTACTATTATTATTATTTATTTTACTTTTAATTATATTAAAAAGTTTAAAATTAGGTCAGACGATGGCCGTTTGGAATCGAAACGCGTCATAATTAATTTAATTATACACAAAGGGTACAAATTTGATCTCTAACTTAACCTAACCTTTAGCCTACCGCCCTTCTCAACAGTCAAAACGATACAAGCAAAAAATGATAGGACTTTAAGAAAAACCATTCGAAAAAGAGAAAGGAAATTCATGCTGATAAAATAAATAAGCAACTACCCGTAACAGGACTAATTTTTTCATTTCAAATAGGTCTCCACCAAAATGCTTTACGTCCAAATTGCGCGGTCTATCGTCTGGTTGACGTTTTGAATATCTACAACCACAGCAGCGATTATGCTCCTTAGAATTTTATAGACACTAAAAATTTTTGTAGAATTTGAAAGATGGATAATGAAACGATAAAAAAAAAACTACATACATTTTTTCTTAAAATTCAAAATAATCGAATTTAAAATATTGATTTTTCACGTAAGAGTCGTTCAAATTCTCATTGTGTTGACGGTTCGTGTAGTCCATGTCAATAGGTATCGCGTTTGTTTTATTCGGCGGTTATTTGCCCAAGATATTTATATGTTATAAATTTATTTAATAAAATACGAATTTGTTAATTATAGCTGAATTTAACTTAAAAACAAAGATCTGCGTCTTTGTAGATCTGTAATTTTCGGTCGCGCTCGAAGAAATTGTTAATTGTACTCTTAAGATCTGTGTTTTCTAGATCTGAATTTTTTAGTGCAATTTGTGCCCAATAAACTTCTATAAAATGAAAACACGCTATGGGCGGAACTAAGCTTATGGAATGGGCCAATCGAATGGGCCCTTGTAGTTTTTGGCCGGTTTTACTCATATTTTTAAATGATCATCAAAAATTAATTTTTATATTTGTAATTTACGTCAAATCCTACCATAATTTCATTAAATTATTTTAAAATTCGTTGTGTACTTTAAAGTTCTACTCCCGCAGCAATATTCTTGACCGAACGGTTGCTCTTATTTTATTTGTTCTAAAAAAGTAAAAATCTTCTATTGAATACAACTTTTCACAGAATGTCACATAAATCTTCGATCTCTGAAACCGTGGGTCTGGGGATTATGGAATACCAGCATCCAATAATTATTGTGCCCAATAAAAAACTGTGCTATTCAACTCGTAACTTCTGAATCCACAATCTAACTTTTGATACATTTTACCGAACTAAGAGAAGTCAGTCGCAGTTTAACATTTATATAACTTAAAACTGAGTAATAATTTTTCCATATTGTGATTAAGTGTTTCAAGTTAAAACAATAATGAAGGGAAAGAAAGAGTAGATATAATGGGTAGCAATAAAATAATAATGAATGCATTTAAAGGGCACTACTAGGGTGACTGTTCAAAAATGGTGATTTTTGGGAATTTATTGAGAGGAATATATTGCATCAAATGTTTTGAAAATTCTAGGATTGTATAAATTATATGTATACAGTAATTTTTTGGTATGAAAATATTCAATTTTTAGCGACTTATGCGCCGCCGTCTCTCGAGTCTCAAAAAAATTTCTCTCACTACTGCAGTGATTGCGGCTTTCAGAGTGCCTTAAACCAAAAAATAAAAACAGTTTGTTAAACCAAAAGATATTGTCTATACCATGACGTCGTCGGATTGAAAAAATATTGAAAACCAAGCAAATGGCGGAATTCCAAATTATGTTTAAAAATCTGATGGATTTTTGCATGACAAATTCACATTTTTTATCCAATCGAAAAACTGGATGGTGAGAATATGAAGAAACAAATACTAAATACGCTAAAATAAGATTCAAGTTGATCGATTGATTTGTATTCGAGTTAGAACTGCAGCAAATTTGAAACATTTCGTTTTTGAGAAAAACACATAATTAAGTTGCTGAAAATTGAATATTTTTATCGTACGAACCAAAAAATTTCTGTTATATACAAAATTTATACACAAAAAATATATTCTCGAAATTTTAAACCATTTGATGGAATGATTTTCTTTCAATAAATTTCCGAAAATCACATTTTTTTGTTGTCATACTAATGGTGCTTCTTAAAATTGAATAATGATTTTATATATTCTGTGGTGGAGGGAGAGGACGGGGTCCTATAATTTTGCAATTTGAGAAAGAATTTAATATGCACTCGGACGATGAGGTCTTTTTATCGTTCATTTGATACTGGTATCCAGAATCGTGCTCAATAGTCCCTAAATAGCTTACTAATACACAAATACCTAACATAAATATCCGCTTATTAAACTTTATAGTTTTTTTTCCCTATTAATTTATACTCGTGAAAAATTACGATGTAGATTAGTCTGTGCAAATATTACAACAAATAAAATCGATTGGATTCGTAATACAATACCAGACTTGTAGCATTAAATCCAAATAATTTAATAGCTATAAAAGGCTATTAAAATTGAAAAAAAAATTGCGTTGCTTAATTTTCAAATTTTGTGATGTTTTACAATATAATAGAACTCCTCACTTGTCACATGATCGATAAAAGCAAATCGCATTGTCACAATTAGTTGCAAAATAATTAAATGTAGTGTAGTGGTGAATATCCCTGGGCGATCGTAAAAAAGTGACAAAAATTGCACTTCTATTATGTATAAAGTATGAAAGAAATCAATCACAAAAAAAAGTTTTTGACACCAACCATCTCAGATTTTGACAAGACTTTGCATAGTTGTTCCATTTATTTGGGGATTAAAATTGTTTTTGCTCTATCTCTAACGATTTAGATTTTAGAGCCTCTTAAAGTTTTTGGATTATTTCAGTTTTTTTTTCTTATTATTATTTCTTTCTTATAGATGAAATTCTTATGAAAATAAGAAATGAAAAGTTAACAAGTATTTATTTAGATTCAGAAAAAATCTTGTGTCATTTGTAGGGGTTTACGGAGTAAATTTAAAAATTAACAATTAGAAATGAGAAAAAAATATTAAAGAAGTAAAAATGCTAATTTTAAATAAAGAATAAAAGAATACAGAACAGCATGGAGGGAACATCTGTATAGAATCAATTACTTCAAAATACCAAAGAAGCTGTTCCAACGCAAACCCAGAGGAAGAAGATCCGTGGGTCGCGCCCCAGGAGGAGATGGCGAGATCAGTTTGAGTGACATAACTGACCGCGGTTTTACACGTGTAGATGATTATAATGATGATGAAAAGCTAATTTTGCTGTTTCATGTTTTTAGAACAAAAACAAAAAGAAAGCTAATGATTATTCTTTTCCCTTTAGGAGATATTTCATTTGTCGTAGAAATAAACGCTTCAAATACGGGTTCAAATAAACGCTTTTTAAATTTTTAGGCATACTTTAAGAAAGAAGAAAAGGAAGGCATACTTTAAGAAAATTTCATCTACATTGGTTGGTAACTAAGAAATATATAATTTATTTTTCATCGGAAAACCGACCGAAGGATAAAAATTGCAATAATCCAAAAACTTTAAGAGGCTGTAAAATCTAAACTGTTAGAGATACAGCAAAACAATTTGGTATGATTACTGACATCAACGACATGCCAAGTCTTATTAAAATCTGCGATGGTGGGTGTCATTATTAATAAAAAATTATTTCTTTTCAATTTTTTTTTATATTTATTTGATAGCACTGCCATTAAACTTTTCCATAATTGTTAATTAATTATTTTATACGATGTTGTGATAATGAAATGTAGGGTCTTCTAAATAAACTTAGCAGCGAACAATGGTGTGTTTAAAATTATTATGCAAACAGTAAATTGAAATGCATACTGTTGCAGTATAAACTTGGGTAGTTTTTGTTTGGAACAAGCTGTCTGTCTCTTGGGGTGTTGAATATTATGAAAGCTGTTTACAACGCTTGTATAAATGTTGTATTAGTATTTTACATAAAATTTGTTGCGATAAACAAATTGTTAACAATTTTGTGTAATCTTAATGGAAAAGCTGTTATCGTGGAAGGTTATACATCACACCTTTATCTATTGTGCTGTATCGCTAACTTACCTTATGTAAACTGGCAGCCATCCAAAACCACTCTAATTTTGTTAAGCTTACAGCTTTTTAAAGGTTCTTTTTTTGTATTTCAGCTCAAAACTATTAGGTTTTATATGCGAATTGGTAGAATCATCTCAAACCGTTCAGCAACACATGATACAAAATCGTGGATTTTTGGTCATTAGCTTTATGTTGCAAAGATCTTCTCGAGAGCATCTCACCGTCGATGTTCTCGGATCATTTCTCAATCTTACAAAATACCTTGTCACTTGTTTAACTGCTAATAGTGAACTCCTATTGAAACAGGTAAGTTAGCTTTACGTAAAATATTTTCAAATTTTAGTGTTCTTTATGTGATTTTTTAAAACCAAAGGTTTGTACCCCTAGTACGTAATTAAGTTTTTTCTATTTTATAATAATTTTAATAATACCATAAAGTAACTTACTTATTGAGCATTAAAAGAGTTTGATATACCTTTACTTAGCAGCTTATCAGTCGTAGATGACATGTGAAGACCAGTACTTATCCATGCATGTTGCGTTTATTTTTTGCATTTTGCTTTCAATTAATAATTTTTTCTTTAATATAATAAATGTGACATTGGGTAAGTACCGGGAGCGGTTAAATCTATCTTGATGTAGTTATTTTGCTTCTCGTTTCTAACGTGGCAGCTGCTGGATCACGTTCTCTTCAACCCCGCCTTATGGATCTACACTCCATCGCCAGTTCAAACCAGGTTGTATTCCTATTTGGCTACCGAATTTTTATCGGATACCCAAATTTACTCAAACGTGCGAAGAGTATCGACTGTTCTTCAAACTGTACATACATTAAAATATTACTATTGGGTTGTGAATCCGAGAGGTAAAAGCGGAATTATTCCTAAAGGATTAGGTAATTATTTTGTGCCAACTACATAAAAATTGTTTGCTTTCAATTATTGCGAGATGAATAAGAGAGGGATTTTAATCGAGATAGGTAATTCCGACAATGGCAATGGAAGCAAAAGTAAATCAAAAGCTAACAACTTTTATTGTTATGCGTTTTATTAAAAATTATAGCTGCTATTTATTTCTATTTTCTGTGCGAACGAACAGACCTTTGTGACTGAATCATCAATTCAATCGTAGAATTAACTTCATCCTTCCACATCACGCGATAACTCAAAAGCAACTTTTAATACTTTTTCACATCCTAAATGTCCTTAATAAATTAATTTATTTCTAGACGGACCCCGACCGCCGCAAAAGGATATTTTAGCAATTCGAGCTTACATCTTATTATTTTTAAAGCAACTCATTATGATTGGAAACGGCGTTAAGGACGACGAATTGCAAAGCATTTTAAACTTCCTAACTACAATCCATGAAGTAGGTCATCGACTTTTACACTTTGTTCGCATAATATGTTTTCAATAATTCTAGGACGAAAATCTACACGACGTTTTACAAATGTTAATATCTCTCATGTCGGAGCATCCTTCATCGATGGTTCCAGCATTCGATTGTAAGCACGGCGTACGATCAATATTTAAACTTCTAGCCTCCGAAAGTCAATTAATTAGATTGCAAGCATTGAAACTGCTTGGATTCTTTCTTAGTCGGAGTACACACAAAAGGAAGTACGACGTAATGAGTCCCCATAATTTGTACACCCTGTTGGCCGAACGACTCCTGCTTAACGAAGATACTCTGACCTTGCCTACCTACAACGTTTTATACGAAATTATGACGGAACACATAAGTCAACAAATTTTATACACCAGACATCCCGAACCGGAGTCTCATTTTAGACTTGAAAATCCAAGTAAGTCTCAATATTTGCACGGAAAATCAACATCGTCTAATTTGTTTCCCTTTACAGTGATACTTAAAGTGGTCGCCACCTTAGTTCGCCAATCCAAACAAACCGAACAACTTTTGGAAGTGAAAAAGTTGTTCTTATCGGATATGACCTTATTGTGCAACAATAATCGCGAAAATAGACGAACGGTTCTCCAGATGTCGGTCTGGCAAGAGTGGTTGATAGCGATGGCGTACATTCACCCAAAAAATACCGAAGAACAGAAAATTTCCGATATGGTTTACTCCTTATTTCGGATGTTATTGCACCACGCTATCAAGTACGAATACGGTGGCTGGAGAGTTTGGGTCGACACTTTAGCCATTGTTCATTCGAAAGTAAGTCACTTTTATGAAATTAAATATTAATCAATAGATAAGTGGTTTAGGTAGTGTAACTCGATATTAATCATATCAAATTTTTTAGAATAAACCAAAAAATGCACAAACACTTTTTAGAAACTAGTTTAAACTAAACTTAAACTTTAGTTTCTAAAATGTGTTTGTGCATTTTTTGTTTATTCTAAAAAATTTGATATAATTAAATATTTATTTTAAATCTCGTTTTTAGGTGTCCTACGAAGAGTTTAAGCTGCAATTTGCTCAAATGTACGAACATTACGAACGACAAAGGACGGACAACATCACCGATCCTGCCGTTCGACAACAAAGGCCCATCAGTACTATTTCAGGATGGGAACACCATGCTCAAGGACTCGTCAACGGTTACCATCAAAACGAAGAACAGTGGAATTCTTCGGCGACGGTTCGCGAAATAGAAAACGAAAATTCCGAACAAGTGTGCAATTGTGATCTTAATTCGTCAATTTCTGAAAGTAGTCCGGCTTCTTTTGTTATGAAACCGGTAGATAGTGAAGGTGTTTCGTTAGATTCCAGGACTAGCGATTTATCCAGTGACGTTAAAATTGGAAAAGAATCGCCTTTTTCGCAAGATTCTCCACTCAAATCTCCTATCACCGAAGGTGCTATCGAATCGGACTCTCCCGTATGTAACGGAATACATACTCCAAGTTTTGATAGTCCTGCCGAAGATAACACCGATATTATTGAAAGGCAAAAGACTGATATAGTAGACTGCATCGTGGAAGAGATTATGAGAAAAACAGAAAAGCTACTTTTAAATGAAATTGACCACGCCGAAGAAACAGCAGAAATTGAAATTGATAACGAAAAGACGGACGAAATGCTTGTGGAAGACAATAAAATTTCTGAAAATGTTTCCATAAAACTCGACGACGAATCCAGCAACAATAACGAAGGTGACGTTATTAGCGAAATTATTGCTCCGGATAGTCCTCAAAACCTACCTACCAGTCCAGAAAGGGAAATACTGGATAGCGACATCTCGGATCGTTATTTAACTCCAACTGAACTGAGCGAAGCAGTGGACAAAAGGTTGGAAGAACAAAATACAACGGCGAACGACGATAGCGGAGAGGCTACACTGGATTCGAAAGAATCTTTAGCGGAAGCGTTTGAAGATTTCGTTTCGGACGATAAAACTGATGAACCTCTTCAGGAAGCCGAAATTTCCGATACGATAAGCGAACCAAAAATTGAGGAACTTGTAATTAATGAAGACAATAGTGATAATTTGTTACATAAAGATAAAATTGAAGTGAGTGAAAGCGAAGTGATTAAAACTGTGCCAATTGATGATAAAATAAGTGCTGTGAATGTAGATTTAGAGCCGTCCAAAAATGAGAGTAATTTAGATGACGTTACACCTCCTTGTCAAATAAGTGACGACACAAATAAAATTTTGCCTGACGAAACGGTTAAAAGTGAAATGGACGTTCCACCTGTAGAAAGCATTTCGACCATTTCACAGTTCTGTGATCCGAATTTTATTTCCAATGAATGTGTCGATGTCAAAAAACCACTTAACGTCGATGGTGACGTTTTACAGGAAAATATTAAAAATGCCGAAGAAGTAAAACGACGTGTCAGTTTACCGCTGAATTCTCTAGAACGTGGAGAAAACGACGACGATAATATTGCTAATCGGGTTTCGCCTCAGAAACGACCTCGAAGCGCGTCCACATCTACGCAGGTCGATCCCAATCATTTCGGTAAGTCCCCCAAATTGATTTCTTAAAAATTACTCTCGTTTTTCGTTACGATTTAATGATAATATTAAATTGAATTTTTTTATTAGTTGATCCTAAAAATGCGAAGCCGGATACGCCGTCTGCTCGTCCCATGTTTAGCCCAGGTCCGACGAGACCTCCGTTTCGTATCCCCGAATTTAAGTGGTCTTATATTCATCAGCGATTACTTTCCGACGTTTTATTTTCTTTAGAGACAGACATTCAAGTTTGGCGAAGTCATTCAACGAAATCGGTATTAGATTTTGTTAACAGCAGCGAAAATGCCATTTTCGTTGTAAATACGGTTCATTTGATATCACAACTGGCTGATAATCTGATAATAGCTTGTGGAGGATTATTACCGCTACTTGCGTCGGCAACTTCTCCGAATGTATGGTAATGAAAGATCCTAATATGCCCATTTTAAAGTTTCTATTTTAGAGCGAATTGGATGTCATTGAACCAACTCAAGGAATGCCGATCGAAATCGCCGTATCTTTCCTTCAGAGGTTGGTAAATATGGCAGATGTTTTGATTTTTGCGAGTTCGCTAAATTTCGGCGAACTGGAAGCCGAAAAAAATATGTCGAGTGGTGGCATTTTAAGACAATGCTTAAGATTGGTAAGTTCAATTGACTAATTTTAATTATTGTGCTATATTAATGTTTGTGTTTTTTAATTTTTTTTTTATGGCTAAATTATGTACATAAACAAGGCGATTCAGATGAAATGGATAAAGATTTTTTGAATATTCACAGATTTAAATTTTTGCTTTTTATTGCTTTAATTTATCCCAGAGATTATTTCGTTACAGTTTGATTCTGTTCAGTTTTATTCAGCGGTGGTGTTATGATGCCGGTTAAATCGCAATAAATATTTCATTGGATAAACCAATCGCTGCTGCTAAAAATATAACGGGGTGCTGAGCGCTAGATGAAATGAATAAAACAAAAAAATGAGAAAACAAGGTAATCATCTGAAAATCAACATTCAACACAATTGTAAGTGCTCCCACAGATGGCAAGGAAACAGATTTGATACAGTACTAATACATTCCAAGTAAGATTTCTCTGTATTTGTGGTGAGCATGTAAATATAGCTACAAAGTACAAAATTGATTACGTACCAGCTAAGATTACTTAAACATTTTGAAAAAGAAAGTAAGCTGTAAAATGATAGACACAATCTGAAATTCTTTAAAGCATTCGAAGTTGGTTGGTTTCTACTAGAAGAAAAATTCAAAAATGAATGGAACAATTTACGTTTTTGGACGACATTCTATTAAAGTGAATGGAATATTGTCACAATTCTTAACTTTGGTTTCAAAATTGAGTATGCAAAGAGGTACAACATAAAAGTACACCGTGAAATAATGGTTTTGAACTTGGAAACGATTTTAACCATTTAGAATATGGATAAATAAAATACATTTTAGCCATATTTTTATTTTATATTTTACCTACAACCCTTGATTGTACAACCACGTTTTCACTTTTGTCTAAATATATTTTCTCTTGTTACAAGGAATTCTCTAAGTATTGATTACTGGACGAAAATTCTTTTGCATTTCTTCCAAGTTTTTTTTTTTTGGCTTAGACACACTCTAAATAGCCAGAAGCTAATTACAGAAAGTGTGTGTGTAACGTAACATCGGGATGACACGCGTGCTTCAAGAAACAAAGGGTAGCTGAAAGCTTAACGTAGAATCCTAACCACGACGGATGATTTTGTCAGGTCACATGCGGACGCTGCTTTGTTTATGCGTGGCGGATTATCGCACACTGGTTCCTAGCCTAGCTCGTTCTTAACTACGCTATGAAACTTATTACTAATTATTTCACATCTTGTCTTCAAGCTTCCTCGACAATATTTTAAAGACGATTTTCTCGAAAATTTCTGGCAATCTGGCCTTACGGCTTTGGTGAGTTATTATTGGAGGGGTGAACTTTCGGCACAATAAGTGGCAAAAATTACAAAAATGCGGAGGTCATATAATCTCCTTGTAAGCTAACTTCCTCGGCTAAGTATCCTCTTTTTTTTAGTTTCTCTTGAGTTCTTCGGAATTCCTCAGACTTCCTCAGAAATCCGTTACAGTTCCTGTTACTTGTACAGTGTTTTCCCAGCAATTACCATTTTTTGTGAGAAAGTGTTTTGTTAATAACTAGAGTAGCTAAATGTAGTTTTAGAAGCCATTATGACGAAACTGTCTTGACAAATTAGGCGAAGTTGACTGATGTACATAATAATGAATATCGAGGAATCACCGAGACTGTTTCCACTTGTGAGGGTGGAATTTAAAAAGTTTTAAATTTTTATTAATAAATTATTCACTAATTAATAATAATTATTTGGAGAGAAAAATCGGAAGAATTGCACAATTTTGAATTTTTGATTTTACATTTTAGAAAGATACGCAATATTAAGATTAATTTTGTACTTTAATATAATTAATTACAATACAATAATAATTTCAATAAACTACAATACAAAATTAATCATAATTAATCAAGTTATAATAATGATTGCAGGAAAAGCAAATCTAAATTTTTTAATTTTTATCCAAAATTCTTCTGAATTGCTTTGAAATGAAAAAATATGAATGTATGATGCATTGAATTGTGTGCGTATGTTAGGTATGCACTTGTGCGGTCCGCAACTGTTTGGAGTGTAAAGAAAGAAGTCGTCCGCACTCAATACTTGCACCACCACCTCTAAACACTAGCCATAAGTCAGCACATTTGCAATCATTCATTCGTGGAGGTCAAAATTCTCCAAAGGTATGTATTTTGCTTAAGCACTTTTATCATATTCATATGCATGATTTTTGCAGACTTTGTATCTATAGAAAGTATCAAACATTTTTGCAAAAAAAATCAAATTTTGCTTTTTTACATAAAATTCTTGTAAATATTGTAAAAATTTGTAAGCTTAACATATTGGAGTAATTAAGTCTGAAATAACAAATATCAAAATTCGGGGATTTACCTACCGTTTATTTTATAAATGCTTCTTCTGCCGAGCTTAAATTTCACATTTAATTACTTTTCTCGAAATATAATCAGAATATTGAAATTTTTTCAACCTTATTAGAATATTGCGGATAATTTGTCAAGTCAATCAAGTCCGGTGAAGGATCCCGAGAAGTTATTGCAGGACATGGACGTGAATAGACTACGAGCTGTTATTTATAGAGATGTGGTGAGAACGTTTATTCAGGCACTTATGCTTAAATTTGTTACTAAATAAGATTTAACACTTTCACTTATAGGAAGAAACAAAACAAGCTCAATTTTTGTCTTTGGCCATTGTTTACTTCATTTCTGTGTTGATGGTTTCCAAATATCGTGACATTTTGGAACCACCTATTTCTATTCGCCCCCCTAGCCCACCACCACCTGTGAGAAGTAACGGAAATTCTCATCATTCTGACAGTCCCCAAGGTGAGAACGCATTGAAATTATATGAATTTTTGTCACAAATTAAATGCGGTGATGGTTATTTCTCATTTTACCAAAAATATCTTTTAGAATATTTTTTCCCACTTGGAAGGTACCAAAAATGAGCGGTAACGTTGCCAAATCACATACAAATTTCAGTAAATAGAAGTTTCAGTTTGAATAGCGTACGTTACTCATTAAACCACAGCTGCCATTAACACTCACGCTTTGATAATTGCACAAATAATAATAATAATCATACTAACAAAATAATAACCATTAAGTGTGTAAAGAAACTAACAATAAACTTGTTTGTGTGAAGCAGAAGGCAGTGCGAGGCCTCTATTTCCGCAGTGGTCACATCACGTTTATCCCCAATTCCTTCCCGGTTCACATCCTAATGCCTCGGCACATCACAATTACGTGCGCCACAGGCATTCCTATGTCAAACATCATTATAACCATAATAATAACCACCATTCACATCACTACAATCACAAAGTTGACCACAGATACCATAGAAACTCCATTGCCAGTCATACAGGTAATCCACAACGCCATGGAAATATTTGCATCTTTTGCTGATGACGCTTGATTTTTCAAAACGTAGTTTGGTGTTTTTATTTTACTGAAATATTTTTTGGTGGATCAATCGAAACTATTTTTCTTCTTCATCGTTGCATAAAATTTAATTTAGTTTAGCAGAAAAACGTCTTGATTGAACCACCATTATAGGTGTAACGCTTGTAGCATGAACCAATAAAATTTGATTACAACTTCTAGTGATTTAGTAATTTTTTTAAATTCAATTTTAAATTAAATTTAAAATTCTAAGCTTGATCTATTGCGAGCTATGTCGATATTACATTTTTTGTTTTTTAATCTGTACTTTCCATTCCGATTTTATTTTAATTATTTTTTATTTTCTTAATTTACAGTTTTCTATTTAAAATATTGCAGCATGTTCAATTTTTTTAAATGTGCGACTAATTTTTGTGTCTTTTTAGCTCAAAGAGCTATTCACAGTCGTTCGTCGACTCACGAAGATGGCGACTATGAAGTTATCACTGCATATGTTATGGAGGATAATAATTCTGTACAAGAACACGATTTACACTCCGGACCTCCATCAATTAAGGTAAATTTTGCATTTTTGATAGTGGTTATGCTTTTAATAATTACGAATGTGTGGTTACTTCTTTCAAATTTAAATCTTAACATTTGTTGTGAATGTACCTACTTTTTACTAACTTTGCTTGTGCTGCGGTGCGCCTTCTACAGGTTAGCGCTAGACAGCGCCCATCTATGGGACATGGTTATGCAGTAGATTATTCATTGGACGGAATGAAGCATGCACGAAATCGTGACAGTACTCGTATTAATAATAAAAAGGTAATGCATATATGCCTGATAATAAATTAAAACGTTTTTAATTGAACAAGTTAATTAAACTTTTTAATTTATTATATTTCACAAGTTAATAATTTAATTATTATCTGCCTGATAGTGTAAATTTTTAAATATTAATTTCTTTTTATCCTATTTGTAATTGGCGTAGTAGTGCAATTAGCATTTTAATGTTAACGTCAACTTTTAATTATTATATTAGTGGAGCGGAACTGGATGTCTTCTTTAAAGAACAAACATTTTTTTAAATAGAAAGATTTGAGACCCAGGCCATTTCGTAAAAGGATCTTACAAACATTAAATTCTCGTTTTATTACTCTTTGAGTGGTAGTAAAAAAGTTACATCCACTTGAATTTTAAATTTTTTACCCTTAATTATGGTCCATAGCACGTTGAATTTTTTAATGTTGTTATTGATTGATAATAAATTAAAATCTTGACATAATGCTTCAAATTCGATAATAAAAATAGAATTTAATTTATACCTAATAATTTACGCCTCTAGTCGGGGTCTCATATTTTTCTACTGGAAAAAAAATTTGTTGACAACTTATAGTCTACATACACTCATTCGACATTCTATTACTGTTTTTAGAGCACCGACTCGATAGAAGAGGTTCATTCGATAAATTCATCTGATATGAACACTTTGGAAACCAGCAATGACGTAATAGACGATAACAAAATCTTAAATAACGACGAAAATTGGACAGACATCAATTTAAATGAAGATGTGGAAATGTCAAACACTAAGGAAGATTCCCGCAACATTCAAAACATTTCTCACTCTCATATTGGAATGGTGGATACGGAAGGAAATATTCCAAGTTTAAATTCTAACGAACGAGAAAAAATGCATTCCGAAATTGCAGTTGTGAGAGTACCAGACAATCTAATACAAGCGCCTCCACAAATACACGCTGATGATCTGTCGATAAACAACATCGTGGATCACATTTCTGTGCCCACTCCATCACGTGAAGCATCTCTCACTCAAAAACTAGAAATGGCTTTAGGATCGGTGTGTCCACTTCTAAGAGAAATTATGGTCGATTTTGCACCTTTTTTATCTAAAACTTTGGTGGGTTCCCACGGTCAAGAGTTGCTGATGGAAGGCAAAGGGTTGACCACATTTAAAAATAGCAATTCGGTTGTTGAATTGGTGATGTTGTTATGTTCGCAAGAGTGGCAAAATTCCCTGCAGAAACATGCTGGTTTGGCGTTTATTGAACTAATTAATGAAGGAAGGTTACTCTCGCATGCCATGAAAGATCACATTGTTAGAGTAGCCAACGAAGCTGAGTTTATTTTGAATCGGATGAGGGCAGATGATGTTTTGAAGCATGCAGATTTTGAGGTAAGCAAATTTTATTTTATTTTAATACGGAAGTTTTGAACCATATTTGTTTAGTCCCAATGTGCTCAAACTTTAATGGACAGAAAAGAGGAAGAGAGAATGTGCGATCATTTAATAACTGCAGCGAGAAGAAGAGATACTGTGATTGCCAGTCGATTATTAGAAAAAATACGTAATATTATGTCAAATAAACATGGGGCTTGGGGTTATATGGATCCCATAGGAGCAAGGTTTGTTAAGTTACTTGTAAGTTCGTGTTTTTGACTTTTTTGTCTTAATTGTAGACTGAATGAATTTTGGAAGCTTGACGCATGGGAAGATGATGCTAGAAGAAGAAAACGTTTTGTTCACAATCCTCTTGGTTCCACCCATCCGGAAGCAACTTTGAAAGCTGCAATTGAACATGGAGCGCCCGAAGATGCCATAATGCAGGTAATTATCAGTATTTCCGACACATTTGGTTTCTGTTTATTTTATAATTTTTTATTGGTTTTAGGCAAGAGAAGAGTTTCATGCTCAATTGGCAGTTTCAAGAAATAATCAACAGATGCAATCAAGTGACCTCATGGACGATAACGAGTTATTAACTGATGATCGTGACTTAGATAATGACCTAACTGGTACTATATTATATAAAAGTATGAAATTTAAATTTTTCACTTGAATTTTAGGTCCAGTAAATATTAGCACTAAGGCGAAATTAATTGCTCCTGGTATTGTTGCACCCGGTATGGTTTCCATAACATCAACAGAGCTGTATTTTGAAGTAGAAGAAGACGAGGAAGAATTTAAGAAAATTGATACTGAGGTAAGTGGTTTTTTTAGCATTTTAAAATAAACAAAGCGGAATTAGCTAATAGTTTTAGTTAACTTATTGAAGTTAAGAAGCTCAATTTGATTTTGATTTTTTTTTAAGTAGATAAAACAATTTTTGCGTACTAAGAATATGTAATTGCATAAATAAAATAGTATATTATACACTTAGGTTGAGAAGTGAGCCATTATTTACCGAGCACGTTTATATCCTGAGGCGCGTAGCGCCGAAGGATATAATGTGTGAGGTGTATAATGGCCTTCTCAACCGAAGTATATATAGAATTTTTTTTACTACTAACACTGATATATTACTATATTTGATTTGATTAGATGTTGATAAATATAGCTTTAGTTGCTTCCTACTTATTTTTCAAGTATTTTGAAATATCAAGTAGTGTGGGTGTTTAGTTGTCAAATTAACAAAATGAAACTAATGAAATACAATTTTAAATTTAGTTAAATAATTTTTTCTTTATATAATATCTACTATAATAATTATTGTTATATCATTTTATAGTCGTGTATTGCAGAGTTTATTTGGTTCTTGCTTAGAATTAAGTTAATAATAATAGAGTTTCTGTTCATTTCATTAAAAATATTTTATTATTTACCTAGGTATTTTTTTGTTATCGTTATTTACCTAGGGTGAGAAATTTTACTTCTCATTAGAGAAATGGGGTAGATAATGGTGATTTCTCATGTTAGTGGTAAAAAAAAATATTATACCACTCTACTTATCTTCCCAAAAGATGCATAAAGGGGTTGCTGAATTATTTTGACAAAATGCAATTTTAGTAACTAAATTGATTATTTCGATTTTCTTCACGAAAAGGCACTTTTTTTAATAACAAACAGCCATAACATCCTCAATTTTTATGATAAAGAAATAAAGAACAATAAAAATTATACAGAATTAAATTATCTTTCATTTTGCTATTTACCATTTTTGTAGTATTTTGAAATTCAAATTTTATAAAAAGACGAAAACTTCTTAAAAAGTCATATATCATCAATTTTTGACCAACTTGGACAAATCTTATTATTTAGCATACTTTAGATGTATTTGAGCTAATTTTAAATTTACAATATTTTTAAAAGGGGTTTACTAAAATATTGTTAAAATATTACTATTAACAAACGAGGACACCGACGGGTTGAGGTTTTGAAAGTTTCAGTATGTTCTTTTGTAATGAATTTTTGAGGATGATTTAAGACTTGTATAAAGTTGCAACTCCCATCTTCCCAAAACCAAAAAAAAATAATATAGAATTTTTAGCTACTTTTTTGCTAATTTATTGCTGTAAGCCCGAATTTATTGCCCTTACCGTTCGCGAATTACAGCTATTTGAAAGTTGGGATTACAGGTTTATATAAAGCTGCAACCTCCACCACCGTAACTCGCAACCACTGAAGGTAGAAAAAAATAAACATACCATAATTTATAGCTACTTTTTGTATTATTATTATTATTATTATATATAAGTGTTATATAAGTATTATAATTTTTTGAATACTCTGTATGCTTACATAATCCGTTTAATAAAATGGATTAATTATCGGATTATATTATAATATATTGATACTTTGTATCCTGATATGAGAATCCAGCTATAGGAAGAAAACACAAAATGTCATTCTTCTCACTAATAAATATTGTAATAATTTTAGAACAAATGATTTTTAAACTTGTATCCCTCATCAACCACCGGGCGGTGGGGGGGGGTGCATACACAAACAACCTTTAAATACAAAACTTGATGATCTTTTTTTTAGCTAATAGTAAACAAAACGACTTGGAGTTCCTCCAAATTTTTTACATCACCCAAGGGCATAGAGGTATATATTAAAACTACTGGAGGAACCACTAGGTGCAACAAAACGGTCCTACGTAAGTTTACGCTTCCCCCACTCCTTAAAGGATTCGGTTCAAATTTTGTAATGCAAAATCATAGGATAAATGATGTTTAAACGTTTAAATAAATGAATTATAAGAAATTAGGATGTGATAAATAATTAAAATAATTGTAGACATATTATAATGTAATTTTTAATTAAAAATTTACATTCTAATTTAAAAAATATATATAATTATTTTCAAAAAATTAATATCCTGTATATTTCACTAAGTTCATACACATGAAATCTTGAAATTGGGACAATCTACAACTTTTGTAATTTTTAATTACAACTAACTTTTCATTTTAGGTTTTTTATTTGGGTTTGTTTAGTTTTCCGGTTTAGAATTTTTCAAAATAAGTTTATTTATTCATTTTGGCTTCAAGTAGGTATAATTTATTTTTTTTACTAAAGTCAAATAAATTTGACTTTTAATCAAGTTTGAATTTTGAATTTAATAGCATAACTTTTCAATCATTTCAATAATTTTTCCAGGTTTGCCTGATGAGATTCCGAAAATCGAAACATACGGTTATATAACAGCGTGTCGCAAGCTAAATTATCCATTTAAATAGTTTTTGAACAATTTTACGTAAGTTATGAATTAAATTATTCTTCAATTTCATGTAACATGTAAAAATTAATTTTATAAAAAAATATAATTATTTTCTTATAAACACAAAAATAGAATTATGAATTAAATTAAAAATACATAGCAAATAAAATTATAAAACACCGAAAGAGAAACAATTATATATTTTTTAATAAAATTAGTTTTGTAAGTTTACTTCTTACAGAACTGCCCTGCAAGACTTTAGAAATTGTTAGCCTTTTTCCTGCAATATAATATAATATATTGATACGAAGAGAATACTCTAACAACTTAAAATTCATAGTTTTGAGAAAAACAATTGGAATAAACAATTATTAAAGGTTTATTCTAAAGGTTCTATTGTTTATTACTAAATTTTTACATTATTATTATGTAATAATTGTGGAGCTTATTACTTAAAGGAAAACTTGCCTTTTATCAAAAGAAAATTTGCCGTCAAATATGAAATAATTATTCATAATTTTTACTTACGAAACTTAAGATAGGTACTTAATTTTTATTAAACAAACATTTTTTTATTCCATGCTAAAAAATCATTTATTTTCTATAACATGGCACATATAACTCCAAATCGGCATTTTTTGAGTTATAACATTATTTTTTTAATGTTTATAAACATTATATTATATTATTATAATGTTATCAACATAATAAGTCTGTGTTGTATTTAATTTTGAGGAGTTCTCGTCTATATAAATCATATTTACCACGTTATTATACAATGTCAAATCGAGTTTATACCTTTAAGAAGTGGGGGAACGCTATGTAAAATCGGACCGTTTTCTTTTCATAGGGATTATATGCAAGTGGTGCCTCCAGTAGTTCTAATATATACCTCTATGCCCAAGGGTTATCTTATACAGATCCGTCTTAACGTTCATAAGTAGCTTAAAATAAAATAAATGTAAAGTGATGCACATGTAAATTTATTGGTTATTAGATTTCTAACCGAGCTTATTGCAAAATTAGTCAAAAATTACAATACTATAGCAGTTTAGGGCATCTTTCAGTTTATTAATGCCGTCTGTTGAATGTTGATAATCTATTTTGGCAATGAAGTTAATAGTTCAGTAGTGAATTGATTTTTTTTTTTTTTATTGAACTTTTTGCACAGCAAGAATGTAGCTATAAATTCTGGTAGGTTTTTTTTTTGTACCTTCAATGATTCGCGAATTACGGTGGGGGGGTGTAGCTTTATATAAACCTGCAACCCCCACTTTCAAGTAACTGTAATTCGTGAATGGTAAGAGCAATAAATTCGGGTTTACAGCAATAAATTAGCAAAAAAGTAGCTAAAAATTCTATATTATTTTTTTTTTGGTTTTGGGAAGGCGGTGGTTGCAGCTTTATACAGGTTTATTTAAGCTAATTTTCAGACTTACAATAGTTTTTCTAATTCAAATGCTCAAAGTTCTGTGCTTTTTCTGTTTCTAATTTTTTTGATTTGAATGAATTTAATGCCAAACAAATTATAACTTTTTGCTTCGTCGGGTGGGGGCCACATTCTCAGTTTTTCTTCAAAACTAAAAAAATGCTTATAAGTTATACTGTACACAGGGAGTTTGGGGATATCATACTCCAGTTTCAACTGCTATAGATTGGGTAGTCTAGAGGTACCTTGTAATACCCTCCAGGTATCTGTAGTCTGATATAATTGATGTAGTAGAATTATTACCTCCCCCCCCCCCCCCGAAATTTCTAGACTACTACACTGCTAATGTTAGTTGCGAATCGCGAAGTTACTTAGGGGGTGACCGAATTATATCATTTTCTTGTCTTTTCATAGTTGAAAGAGGGAGCTAAAGAAGTTTTGGCTTCTGAAAGAGTCTCTACAAATTTAGTTAGGGACTTCTAATCTTGGGGAAGAAGCTTCAGCCCTCAAATAAAATTAAATTTTGAATATATCAACCGCCCAGATCAACATGACCAAAGCCAAAATGACTTACTAAGGAATAAAATTAAAAAAGTGGTTTCCTGTTCAGTCACGCTCATATTTTCTAGGGGGGGGGGGGGATTTTTGAAAAATACGCTATTTAGTATTCTATTCAGTAACGGCATTGGTTAAAAATTTGGACGGAGCCCCCCTCCTATGATTGTCCTTGTTCCTTTGCTTTTTCCATAGCTCACGGGTCTATCTTGAGCTTTAGATCGTGATAATGTATCTTACATACATTCAAATGGTGATAATATAGTGAAAATAATTAATGGTCGATTTATGCAAAAAATTTAATTTTATTTAATCTAAGAATTCGGGATTCTATTGTTGGATTTAAACAAAAACCCGCCAACCAACCAATGGAAATGGTTTATACATTAAATTAATTACATTACATTACCGAATATATGGGTTTACTTGGCATCGAATTTTTTTAAATTAAATTTAAATGCAAAAAACTGCAAAAACACGTGACTTACATTTTTTTCCTTGGCTACATTTTCTTTTTGGAAAAATCCGATGGCCTTAAGGATGCTTTTATGTGGGTTTCAAAATTTTGGAGGTATGGTTTACCCTCGATAATATTAAGTGATTGATTAATATAATCGTTGTTTTCATGCAATTCAAAAAACTCCTACAGGAAAACTCGAAAATTACATTTTTTACCCTAATTTCAGAAACCGATTACACTCTCTAAAACCGATTGTTTACATAAAAAAAATAGAGTTTTCCTATTTTTCGATTTTCTACCACATATATAAAAAAAAATGTTATAACATTGGTGCTTTTAATTACACTGCTTAGTTTAGGTTAGGGTGTTAGCAAGCAACTAGGCCGGTGTTAATCGGGTTTCGTCTGCAGTTTGTGTGAAAATTCAGAAAACGTAAAAAAGTTCGTTCTAAGAAATAAGAAAAACCCTTAAATATGTTAATCGCTTTTATTGTAGGTGCAAGTCTATGGACTTGAAGTAAATCTATAATCTATACAGAGCTAGAATTAAAAAATATATCTTTTTTTTGTATAAAATTTGACCAATTATTTTATCACGGACTATCAGAACTCCGAAAAGCAATTCTTTTTGCTTTTAATATTGAATGTAATATTAAGTTTTATTAAAGACGGGTGAGGGGGATCTAGAAATACTATGTAAGCGAAATGAGGAAAAATAGCGTCGCGGGTGAAATTTTTTTTAATGTGTCTTAATTTTGCGCACTTTAGAAAAACTAGAGATTGTATTTAAATTTTTCTTTGTGTGTCATATACTATGCACTGCGTAGACGATCCTACTTGTCAGAAGCCAAGGTGACATACCAGGGAATTATTAATGGAGTAGTTTCCCGTTGCCTTCTCCATAGCCCCCTTCTGATCACTTCTTCTTCTGGGGATCACAACAGTGAATCCGACAAGATTTGAACCGCGGTCTTCCGCTTCCCAGTCCGCCGGTGTAGGCTTTATACTATACTGATGATTATTGCATTTAAATAACTACTTTTTTTAAATAATAACTTGAGGCATCGCTTGGAAGAATTTAAATTATACGCTCATAGATACTGCTGTTAAAAAACTACTTTAGACAGAACTAATTAATCGAAACCATTTAAAATTTGCAAAAAAAAAATATATAAAATGAACAGTTGGTGATTAAAATGATAGTTCCAAAATGACATTTTTGACTACTCACTTTTACTTTTGAAAAACCTCCAAGTCGGTATATAATGAATTTACTTTTCTACTTCTTTTTTGAAAAGAAAAAGTGGTTTGTGAAAAATTACGGTTTTGCCAACTTTTCGATGGATTTGCCAATTTCGGAAGATATCAGGGTGGAGAGGCTACCCATGGGTCTGTCTCTGGTTGGGAGCTTATGCGCTTTTGGTACCTATTGGAGTAGTCATAATTAACTTATATGGTATTATAATTTATTATTTCGTAACTTTCATCAATTAAAAAAATTCCTTTAAAATGGCCTACTTACCTAAACTTGTCGACGAAATGCGCAGCGTAACTACTACAAAATCTTTGAAATAAAACTACAAATTTCTTGAAACAAAACTGCAAAATTTTATTTTAATCAGAATTTTTAAGAATACAAAAGTTGGAAAGAAATGTTTAATTTTGTGCTTTTATGCGATGCATAACAAAATATACATAATAATTTATAAAAAAATAATATACACAAAATGTTTATAATTAGGGTATTCACACTCCCTTGTATATTTACCATCGTTGTATATTTACAACGGCCAAATACCATAGCTGTGAACACACCTATGATATTAATAATTGTATTTGATGTAATATATGTGATACATAACCTTACAATTATTGTTTATGTTATTGTTTTATTAACTTTACTTTCGGCACATGTTTAAAATAGTAGTGATTTACACATTAAAATGCCTAGAAAATCATAAAAAGAAAAATTGTATTGTACTGTAAAATGGTATTTGTAAACGTAGAAAATACTTCTGCACTTGATCAGCTGTTGTCCGCCATATTGGTTTTTAAATACAACGGTAGAAAAAACACGTTCGAGGGCTATTTAGAAATACAACACCCAGGGTGTATTTGCTCTTATGGGAAATAGCTATGCAACCATATACACCCTAGTAAACTTGTGTATATTTACTAGAGTGTATAAATACAACGAAATATACAAGGGAGTGTGAATACCCTAAATATCTATCAATATAACATCTTGAATTAAAATTTTTTCTTTTTAAATTAAAACTCTTTTTATTGGTGTAGATAGGAAAGGGCCTAGTTGAACATTTCTTTTGTTTCACATTGAAGACTTTTCCCCACACAAATTTGCATATTACAAATCACTGTAAATTGACAAACGGGAAAAATTGAAAAAATACGAAAAAAATTAGAGGAAACTAACTACTATATTCAACTTTTATTAGTTCTATTAGTAAAAGACCACAAAAACAAACGGCCAAATTTAATTTAAAGCGGGAGTGAAGATTTCAGTAGCGGCTGGTACGGAAAGGGTGATGGAACTCTGCTCTCCCAAATTAGAATAATTCATTAAATATTTACAAATGTATTCTTATTGTCGGAGAAAACAGTACAGACGATCACACCTAGATCAGGGGTATCCAAACTACGGCCCGGCAGATGATTTTATCCGGCCGGCGAAAGTTTTTGGAAAATACTGATTTTTTCGTGCGAACCTATTTGATTGTCTAAAATGTACATTAAAAAAATTATATTGCAATGCCCCCAGCTATTAAAATGTAAAAAGTTTACCACCTCAAGAAAATCATCGCTGGTGCGCATCCATTATTAATTGTAGAGCTATGAGACTCTTTAATTTTAAAATATAAATTTTCGTATCGTTTTATAATTTTGTTTTAATTTTTAATTGTCATTCAAATGTGGTTAATAAATTTTAATGGTAATGCTAAATTTTACCTTGCATGTGGTATTGCACCGCACGTGCGTCCACAGTTGGCCTCGTTAAACAAAATTTGTTATGATATTTTTCTATTAACCAAATCTTCAATAATTTTTTTTAATTTTCTTAAATTTTTACTTTTTAACACTTCACTTATTTAATTAAATAACTCTTGTCCTAATCAAACTCACTTTTAATCATTAAAATCATCAAAAATCAAAATTATAATCAAATTTGCGCCAGCGTTACAAAAGCACGTCTACTCTTCAAGGCTAACCTTGCATGAAGCTCTTCTCTCATTTATTTTCATTGCCAACCTAATCAGTTACAATTAAAATTTTCTATGTACAATGTTTATAAATTTACAAATTAAAATAAAACAAACTTTAAACGATTTACAAAATAAATAAAATAAGGATTTTAACGTTTCAAAACACGACAATATACATAAAATTTTACTTAAATTTGCAGACGTAAAAATATTGTTTTGCGGTTATTGTCTGGTAACTACGGAATTGGTCGATTTTTTAAAATTTTTGGATGCAATAAAGTTTAAAGTAATTTGTTTGTAAATCTATTTTTATGTATGTTTGGGACTACCAATATATGCGAACTAAGTTTTTCCATGATGAAGTATCTGAAATCAAAGTACAGGGAAATTCTTTAGCAAAAAATACAGTTCCGTCATTCCCATTAAAAGTTACATAATTTTCTAAATATGTACATATAACTTAGCCATGTTTATTTTGTATTAGTGTATCTGTAATTAACTGTAAAAAAATTCAATGCTGCATTAGCGTCATAATGAAATTTTTTAATTCACATATTCACGTGGTCGGTTGCAAATAGATTTAAATCCCAATCTGGCCCTTGCGGCAAAAAGGACACCTAAATTTTGGACACCTCTGACCTAGATGAAGAGTCACGAGAGGCCATCGTGGATTCAAATAGTTTCGGGCTTCGGTTCATGGTGTAAAGTTGATAAAGCACTTTTTTATGAACACAATTACTGAGGTACTGGAGACCTGGATGGAGTTTATTCCATAAACAGCATAAATACTTGCTTATATTGTTTCGTATTGAATTCGGCTTTTAACCATGGTGTCTTCTTCTTCAAAATTTCGGATGTTATTAGATAAATGGACTTCTTGCCTGAAGACGTCCACACACAGTGAAACATTGATCAAAAACTGCAAACTTTAATAAATAATTTGTTGGTCTCTCAAAGCATACCTACCTCTATTTCGCCACTATATTATCCTATTTTGGCAACGTTCGTTGTCAGCATCTAGGCTAGCACGACTACAGAGAATTCAACTCTTCTTTTTCTATTCTTATTTCTTCAATTCTATCCAATCATTCTTCTTTTCTTTTGCTTTTCTTTTCTTCATCATCATATATGGGTATCGGAAATATATAGAATTTTCAAATTGCAGTTATTAAAATAACCACCTCTTATCTTTTATCTATCTAACATGGAATCTTTAATGTTTATGAAGCAATCAGTAGTTTGGAATGATGGAATTAGCTCTCAAACGGGATTCCTAAGTTTGAAACTGCAGGATGTTGAATTCAAGTTCCTGCTGTTTTAAAATTAAAATCAAAATAAAATAATCAATAGAATAGCTTTCCCTTTTACCTTCCGTATGCATCGAGAGGAGGAACTAGCCAGCGGGCACTGTGGTACAGATATAAGATATCTTTCGTGTGATGTATTCGTTATTTTTATACTTGTTTTAGTTTTGTACTTATTTATTTCTTGCTTTCTTGCTCTCTTGCCCATGTATCATTGCTACTAAATCTTGGTTTTCGTGTTTGAGTATTGGCATTTTATAAACATTTCAATAAATATAAACAAAATAAATATTTTATTATAAATTATGTGTTGAAAAATATTCATTGTTTTATGTAAATTTGCTTTAGTTAACACATAAAAATCAAACAAAATTAACTAGATTTACATTATGGCTCATAGCATAAACCTGTACGATGCATAGTTCATTAATTTTCTTCAAGTTACATGAATAAATCATTAATCAAAAGGTAGTTTATTGATATTTCTTATACGAACATTACATATTCATCAAGGAATTCATAAATCATTTGATTAAGGCGGGACCAGTTGACAGTTTGGTAAACGATAAAATTTAGGCCTTACCTGTAATTTAATAGAGATCAATTTACTAATAGGAGTGTATAATGAGTAAATTGAAAATTAGAAAAGGTAATTTAATTAGAAAATTGGTGGGTGGTTTTAGTTTAAACTGTTCAGATTAATGGTTCGTTAGTTTTGCAATCAGGTTAGGCAAAATTACATTTTTTGCGCGAACGAGGCAGTTGAGATGTTAGAAGATAATGTTTGATGAAATTTTGGCATCTTCGCAAACGAAAAGCATCGTTTTGGAATGAGAAAAAACATTTTAATGGTTGTGTGGTTATATAAAATTAAATAAGTACGTTCGTTCGTATAAATCTAAATCATTTCATCAAAAATATTCGTGAAACGCATGGACATATAAAATTTGGTATGTAGCATTCCTCGCCGTGCCGGAGTCTTCTCTACGGGTAGTCGGATAATTGGCCGTCCCTAAAGAAGCACCTGCCCCGGGGGGCGCCCGCACTGTTTGTTTTACTACAATCCGGACTAATCAATTAGTTAAATTCCGAGAGGGAACTCAATCGGACATGATGGTGTCATACGAGTTCAAGCCGTCTCCGTCTAAAATTAATTTTTTTCTTTTACATAAAACTTGTTCGAATTTATTTTCAACTTTTTTTCCTCTTCGAAATTAATATTTCTTAAAAACAAGATAAATGTAAATGATGTAGGAAGTACGGTATTAATCAAGTTCAGTGTTATTTGATTGCAGGTTTGGGTTTTTTCTGCTTTCAGAAGTTTATCAAATTATAGGTTTGATGCTTGTTAATTTCGAATTGTGTTAAACTTACGGTTTTGGTAATCATTTTATTCCAGTGGTTTATAATAATAATAATTAACTGGCAACTTGATTACATTAAAAGCACATACTCATTTTTTCTAATTAATAAAAAACGTAAATATTATAACAGCAAAAGTTTTTGCCCCAAGACATACCCGTTTGGTTAAAAAACGCTTACGACTACTTACTAGATGTGTGGCTTCACTTAATAATTGTCTGCATACGGTTTTTTCTGAAGCCAAAATACATGTTCGCTATCGCAATCGTTGAAGTGAAGGAAAACCTTTTAGTCTACGCAAGGAGTAATTAAAAATGTCTAACATACTATCAGACAAGTGTTAGTTCCCACACCTGTTGATGGACGAATTCCAGGTATAAATTGTATTCGTCTTTCTCACTATAATTGTCAGGAGTCTTGGTGATATGGAAAGAAACCCTAAAATTGATGAGGTTGCCCAAAAGATTACAATCGAATTTGTCGTTGCTTTCTTTACGTGTAAGAATGATGACCAAAAAAGAAGTAACAGAGCCATCTTCCCCAATTTTGACCCACTTTTATGCTCTTTTCAAAATATAGTATGCAAGAGAATTTCGCAAAATTTTAGGCCGATTTCTGATGAATGAATGAATCCGAAGCGAAGCAATTTATTCTAAACCATCCCGTATGTCATTAATTAAATTTCTTCAACGCTAAACTAAATGTTGTTTAAACATGCTGAAAACGTTAATTGCCTTGTTATTAAATTATAATTTAACATAAAATATTGTGGCAAACTGCGTGGCGACTTTAATGATACAGCAGACAGCCTACGTTGAAAATAACGCCTTTAGGGGTTGTTTAAAATTAAAATTAATTTTTTCTCTGGATTTTTATTTTGATTTATTAATAAAATGAAATTGTCTTTCACTTTTTTATTATTTATATTAGGTACCTATGCAAATATAATATTCTTTAACCATGTGTGTGTTTTAACATCATAAATGTGTCATATAATTTACATAACCCTTTCTCATTCAGACTTGAATCGGAATTAAAATAAAATTTATAGTTAAATAAACACGTAAGGACAACGACAATAGACATAAAAGATATAAACAAACAAATATCAGCAAAATATATTTTTAATTTTTAACCGATTATCGTCATATTAATGAGTCTTGCTTTTAATATGAAAAAATATCCAGCCGGTTTACGGTTGATGATTGGGTAGGTGGTTGGGTTAGATTCATGGTTGTATTAAGAAAAACAAACAAAAGTATAAACTATAATCATAAATATTTATGTGTATTTTATTGCAAGAGCTTGTCAAAAGAAATTAACGAATATATTTTGGTAAGCACTAAAAATGTTGGTAATTTAAAACTTAATTGCCCATAATATTAAATCAAAATCTTGGTTAGTATGGCGTGGTTTCGCTATTATTCCATAAAAAAGGAAGAAATCGAAAGTGATTTCTGTACGGCACGGATTTATGTGTTATAAATGCAAAAAGAAAACAATTTCCAAGTTAATGCATTCTTGACCATAGTAATTTTTAAAATTCTGTAAAAATAAAAAATGCAAAAATTGAATATTTTAAACATCTTGAAATGTCATCGCCGAAGAACTGGTTTGGTTTATGTATAATTTATCACTTTATAACATAATTTATTTAAATTGGTGGTTTTTTGCAAATATTTAAAGTGGGTCTTTAATACCTTATTATATACCACGACATGCATAATGTATAAAAATATATTTTGTCCAATTAACAAAAACGACATAGCTTGGTTAGCTATACAAATTAAACAAACAGACGAAGGAATCGATACAAATATACCTAGATACAAAGGAAATGAATAATTATATAAACTAAATGGCCCCCGTAACTATGTACATGTATATCAAATTGGTCACGCCACGTGTTTACTTTTTCATTTTACACAATACTATACCAAAGTAGACATTTACACGCCTCTTTTTATGTAAAAATTAATAAAAATATAACATTAATTTGAATATGTAAATATTTTTACATTCATAAACGTTCAATTAAATTTAAATATAAATATACATGTCTTATGTGTCATTTTACTTTTCTTCTTTAATTAACAGTTTTAATTTTTTGTACGTTGTTTAACTTTTTTAATTTATTTGATCTATTTTTCCAAATATTAGCACGCAATATGCTGTATTTGCACAAGCACGACTGTAATGGCTTAAAATTATTTAAGTCAAGATGTTTATTAATAATTAGAGGTTAGGTACACAAGAAAATTATTCAAAAATTATTTCCCACAAGCGAAATATGCAGAAGGGACGGTTCCGAACTTTTTTTTCCTATACATGCATAACCTGCAGAAAAACACGGCGTCTTGTAAACTCTCCTGTGGCACTCCTATAATTATAGTATTGTTTGTTTTTTTTGTTTGTCCAACTTGATTATTCAATGAAAAGTTTACTCTTGTACATTTCATTACATTGTAGGTGCCATAAAACACACCGAACAATAAATAGCATAGAATTGAGATATAATTTATTAGCGAAGAAAAACCATAGGCGAGGTGAAATATTGGCACGCAAGTAAATCGTATAGAATTTATTACATGCAACAGCTAGGTACATCAAAAATATACGAGTTACTTACGATTTTTTTGATATTTCTATCACGACGTTTTAAAAATCTCACATTGTTTTATTTTTATTTGTTGTTCATCAATTTTTCTTTATTTTTTGTTGTTTGTGCTGAAATGTACGGTTCGTGTAATGGAAACTTCAATTTTGATTGATTATTAAACCGTCTTACACCGCATTATTTTCTGCAAAAATTATCTTCCACTAATTTCTTCTGTCAGTAGGTACTCGCGAACTTAATTTCTTTATTAAATTTATAGATATTTGCCAAATAAAAGAAATTGCATTCGATAATGATAATTTACCTTCTAAACTGATATCATAAACTACTATTTCACAACGGCATAGAAGGCAAATAATATGTATCATTACATTCGGAAGCAATGGAATAAAATATTTATTTACAAAGTAAAAAATAAAATAAAATTAATACAAATAAATGGCAGCAGTTAATTATATTTTAATATAGTATAGTTAATGTTAAAATTTGACTAATTTATGTTTATTTTAGAATTTGTTGGATATATTTAGATATTTTATCTATTGGTATATTTAAATTGAAAGAAAAATAAAACTACTGTATTATTAAACAAATAATACAAATAAAAACTAATGTTAATATTAAAAATTATAATACTATCTACAAAAATGTAAATTCAGACCCGGTTGTTATACTTTACAAACATGGGTGGGCAAAATACAAAACATTGAAAATATGTATTAAAAATATAAAGCAATATTTAAATCAAATTAAAAATTATATAATTTTTGAAGATTTAAATTTTTAGTTTATCATACGTAGTATGAAAAAGTATTGTAACTGTGTAGAAAGAAGAAGAAGAAGGCTTTGATTAATTTAAATATTTTGGGGTTCCACAAATTAATCATTTTCTAAAAATCTTCTGTGTATAATATCATTTAATTTTGGGTACAAAACTAATAAGAATTTTAAACCGAAATTTCGTATTTTAATATTTCGTACTTTAATATTAAAAATAAGAACTGATTACTGATTAGATTTTGGTTGAAAATTTTTATAATTTATAAAAAAAATTTCTTTTTACATTTTTTTTGTCACGTCAGATTTGTTTCATTTTTCATTAGTTCAAAAAGTGTTTTTTTTATAAGTAGGTATATATCTGAATTTTAAAATTTAAAAAAGCACATACAGGGTGTCCACGGATACACTTTGCATAACTTGGTGGTGGTGGTGATAGAGGATAATTTGCTAACAAAAATTTTTTCTAAATACAAACCCTCGAGAGTTAGGCCTTTTTAAAGCATTTTTTTTTAATTTCCACCTTTATATGGCCATATCGTGGGCATACTGGAAAAAGTGACTATGTCAAAAATAGAGTTTCGAGAAAAATCAAATTGAATGTTTCTCATTTTGCAAAAAAATCAGCTTTATAATATTTTAATTTTTGTTTTTGAATAATAAAACATGTTCAATACGTTATTAGAACATAGACGTTTTTTCCAGACCTGAGTCTTATATTTTTACGGTACTTGATCATTTTAACTCATTTTCGCAATTTTTTGACATAGTCACTTTTTTCTGTATGCCCACGATATTCTCGAAAATCTTGATTAAAATAAATAAAAAAAATGTTGAAAAATTCGAGCTTTTTGTTTTCTTTTTCAAAACCTTGTATATTAAAAACAAAACATTTTACAAAAATCTGATGCTTTATTCCGGATAGGAAATTTAACGGACTACAATTTTTGTCCGGTAAAATTTTTTGAAAAATTTTCCATTTTGCAGACAATCAGAAAATAATAATTAAACAAGGCAGCTACGAAACAAAAAATTAAATTCGCAAAATTTTTATTTTTATTGAAAAATTATTTTACATATTAATTACAAGTATTTATTAAACTATTACATTCTTTAAGTAAATGTTCAAAATAACCAACCCTCATTTTCAATACACAGTTGTCATCGTTTTAAAAGATATTGAGTTAAGACCCACTATAGCATTCGAAGGTTTGAATTTAGAAAAAACTTTTTGTTAAATGTTTTTTTAGAAAAGTGTCTTCTATCGCCATCTGAAAGCAAGATACAAAATATAAAATGTATCTTGCTTACCCCTGGATAAAAATTAACTAAAATTTATTTTGCCGATATTATACTTGTTATATTATGTTAATTTGAGAAGTAATTTTGACATTTATACCCACTCGAGATGTGAATTTGATCACGTATACTACCATTTTTTTACAAAATTTTGCTGTTAGCAATTTATGGATTTTAGAAATTTAGCTGTCCGCCACTGACACGCACGAATGAATTAACAAGATTCCCGCTACTATGATTTAGGAATTATCGAGTTAGAGCGAGCTTCAGGGATGTTTTTACCAAGTGTGTGAAATCGGAAACCTACTCACTTCAGAAACTTCTCGCTTCAAGTTCTATGGGTTCAAGTTTTATGGGTTTCATGTTACCTATAATGATTTTTTTTTAATATTTTGTAAACCTATTTATGTACAATTTTTTTTATTATTAGAACAGTTCTTAAAATAAAACTTATAATAATTAAACCTATAAATAATACAAAATAATACCTAAAATTAATTATTATAATAAATCATTATAATGAAATAATAAATTAATGCAGCAAATAAATTAATAGTAAGTCATCTTGGCTTTGCCGAAGTTGATCGCCTATGCGACAGGGCTGTTGACAAAGTTTTATTATTAAATGCTGTGGGAGGGGGGTGCAAAATAATTCTAAAATTTACTCTAATTCTCATAAAAATGTTGAAAAATTTTTACCATGCGACATGTCAGTTGTTTTCTTCTGTATAACTCATTTATGTGTTATTAAATTGAACAAACCGATATTCTGAATTACTTTTTTTGCATATAATTATTTATATTTTTATTTTCTTTATATTTTAAACATGGCTAGTTTCGCCTCTATAAGTTTAAAGACGTCTTTACACGAGGTTTAAAAATAATAATGTTAACTACCGGACAAAAGAAGTTAAAAAAAAATTGAAACATAGGACGTTGTTCACTAGTCAACTTGGATGTTTTTAGACCTCATATGAAGATGCTTCTAATCTAAGAATAAAAGTAGGCACTAAAGTTAAATGCAAAAGTCTAAATAAATAAAATTATATATAAGAAAATGGTGATTGGAAAAAGAAAAAATTCAAATTAAAAAAGTATTGCAAAAACATCATCAGTCTTTTCAAATTTACAATAATGTATTGCTATGGTTTACCCTTAATTTGAGGCTGCAATGTTACCTTTTAATTTTTTTAGATTGGCAACCTAAATAAACCAATTGGAGATACGTTACGAAAGGATAGACGAACTTAACTTTTTATATTACAAGAAAAATATAATGCGAATTTTAAAATTTATTTTATTATTTTTCGTATTAAAATAATGTTTGTGTAATCGTAACGGATTTTTAATAAACCTAGTTTATTCGTATCTGGCTAACCATTTATAAAATAATTAAAATTTTCAATACCGTAAACTTCTTTCATCGAAAGCTTAACAAATTTGTTTTTTTCTACAACTGCCACTACTTATCGTAGGTGTTATCAGATCCGGACTGGTAATAATTTAGTTTTTAACAAGTAAGTTAACAAATGACGACTTTGTTACTGTTACTCAGCTTATTCAGCTGATAATTATATGTCAACACCAGCTCTTATGAAATTTCTTAAAAGAAAATTTTAATGTACTTGATATAATAAAATACCTTTCCTCTAGGTGTTAAAAAACCTGGCTTTAAGTCATACAATTTATAACTTAAAATTTCTCATTTTTAGAAGCAAGAACCCTTGACGGGCGTAGCTAAAGTACTACTTTAGTGCCCGACTTGTGTTTTTAAATTTTCTTTACTCCTACTTATCTTTCTTTTATAACTATATTATACTATTTTCGTCAAACGTCAAAAAAACTTGATTTTATATTATTCATTAAACAAATGTAAAGATTCATTTTTTTGTGAACGCTAGTGTTTTACATTATTGTCGGCGTGGCACAGAAGTAATATTTTATTAAGTAACATTTTAGCTGTTAAGTTAACCTGCACTCGGTGCGTTAACCTTATTAAGTGCACTTGAGTAATTTCTATTGGTCAAATGTAAATTTAGTGTGCCCTAAGTGCGTACTCAAAATTCAACACACTTACTAAAAACACACTATAACTTTTAGTAGCGTTAGGTACTAATAAAACTAAAATAATTATAAAACAAAATTAAAATTAAAGAAATCACGTAAGTTATACTGTTATGGTCAGGGGATATATTATAATACCTCCCAACCTGAGGTTTGGGCTTTACAGACCCCCTCGGTCTGTAAAAGTTTCAAAATTGTTTCATTTTCATGTTACTAATCGTAATAATGGCAGATGACTGATATAAAAAATGTTATGTTTAAGTTAAATAAACTTAATTAAAAAATCAAGACGCGTTTAAATTGAATTTTGCATTGGCTTTAACTATTATAGAAGCGATAAATTTTATTTTTGTGTTCATTTTCTGGAATATAAATCTAGATTCAATTATGAATCTGTATATTACTTACAAAAACTAGCGTGTACTGTTCCGCGTTCTATATTCAACATATAACTTTCAACACGATATAATATGCAGTAAGTATGTGAAATTATTGTTCAATACTCAAAAAATATTATAAACCGTATTATATCAAATACACCTCCTCCTCTTTTAGTCTAAACTCGAAAGATACAATTTTTTTTTGAAAATAGAACTTGTGATATTTAGAAAATAAATAATTTTCGATAAGAGAATTACAAATTTTGAAAGTACTGCATAGCTGATAGTTTGAAATAGTATTGTATATTACGAAAAAATTTCGAATTTTCTATTGAAGTTGCTGGACACGTTTTGTGTTCTCAGTGAACATAGTACATAATAATTCGTGTTTATCAAGAATATCTTATTTAGAAATTCATTAAAATTTATATAACGTTCGAATAGATGTCAAAAGTATTACTGTAAATCCAGTACACATATAAAAATGCTATATTGTGACTGCAATGTATACACAGGTTAGGAAATATATTAATAACAACCAGCACATAAATGAAGATTGAACAAGAACTTTTGATATTTGGCCAATAAATCAAGAGAAGAGCGATAATATGTCAATAGCGAATTGAATCTGATTTAAGAAACACGTAACAGAAAAACATCAACAATTTATATTTTTACAGATGAGCTTTCCAAAGAAGTTTTCATCTAGTAAAAACCTTCAAGTAGCTTGCATAAAGAACTAATCTGATTAAATTATTTATTCTTATAATATACCTGAATTTGATTGTTCATGCAATTGTATAAAAATTCTCTTGAATTTTTTTGGACACCTTTAATTTCAGATGATGGAAGAGACATTTACCGAGATCAAGATTGTGTCGTTTCATTCTTCTGTTGAGCTTGCTTCTTGTTTTTGTTTTTTTTTGTATAAAGCAGTTTTTCGAGTTGGTTGGAGATATTTGGAATTGATCGATTATGAAGCAATGAGACGTTTGAATCATATATTCGTAATAATTTATAGGAAACTATAAATTGTAACAATGCAATAATTAAAATTATAAACGTGTGCTTATCCATTGAGATGATAAATTGCGATTATGGAATGCAATAATAACCGGTATATCGTATGTTGTATTGTTGTGATGGGTTATTATAAGATGTTGAACGATTCGAGATAATAAATAATTTTGATTTTAGTGATAAATATGAGTATCAATCAGCATACTAAACATCATGTCCAGCCCAGCTTAATCGAGTGCCAGGTAATCATTGGAATTAGCTGGGTCTGGCTCGGTGGTCTTGGACCGGACTACCGTAATCCCACACAAACCATCACACCCTGTCACAATCTCTATATAATTATGTTATAAATAATGTCGATAATCATTTAGCATAGTCCACCACCCGAGGCTGTTGATTCTTGTAATGAATAGCTGTTGTGACCTCTAATTGAAATCGACTGCCAGTTCTTCAAGATTTTTTTAAATTTAATATTCATTCATTTAGACTAAAACGATATCGATTTGCATTTAAAGTGTTCTTTAAATGTGTTGAATATTTATAAGGCGCCATACTATGTTCGCAAAAATAAACTACTACCACAATATACTGTACTATGTAATATGAGCACATACCATTTGGTTGGAGGTTCTACTTTTTCTAAATTGAACCTTACCAACGCGTAACGTTAATTGTTTTTGAAATAACTTGTAAAAAAGATAAATGAACTTTAATGGACTGTATAACATAGCAAGAAATTGAAACGGGAGCTTTCTCATTATTCATACAACCTGACAAATATTTACACAAAGTTGGTAACACGGAAAAATAATACGTAGTCAGTGTAGTGACCACCCGCCGAGTTAGGTCCGCAGAACTTTACCTGGCCCATTATACGCTCGTTAACCTAAGAAATTGGTGAGAGGATGGACAGTGATTACGGGGTCACCTGCCAAAATAGTTCAGGAACCAACGTTCATCAAGTTAACTCGAAGATATGCGTGTTGAATGATGGACACGTAAAATTAGTAAGCAGTCAACTTGTAGTCAGTTAGGTAATTACATCTTGCAAATGTTGCTCGCAGCCAGAGCTGCGTATGGAAGAATATATAGTAGATAAAAGGCAACATCATCTGCGCCCACATAACTCGACTTAAATAAATGATTTCTAATAACAGTTGTAAGCAGCAATTGTTCGGCATGTATCATTTTATCCTCATGCTAAGTCAAGAAGGATGGATTTCTTCCACTTGAGTTTTCAAGTTAATTACATACACATGCCCGAGTGGTTTAATCGAAGAAATTTAATCACTACCACTATTTATTTTGATAAATGTAGATGGCAGAAAATTTAGATAACTGAGCATAATTGATACCACGGGAAGCCTAGACCTACGCATTCAATCATATCCCTGCTGTGGGATACAGCATCCGAGTGCCACGATCTTTGTTTTAAGCTCTTGCATTTACGATTCACTAAGTATTCCAGGTGAACTGATCCATCATTCAGGTATAGGAACGCGTTAAAATTCCTCTCCCACATGATCGAATTTGGACGACCTATTTTGCATAGGTGCTCGCTGCCCAGACGACATCGAACCTCGACATAACCGATTCATTAAAGATGACCGTGACAGTCGTACAACACCCTCGTTAACTTTTTATGGTTACACAATCTAATATATTTTTTATAGATTCGTATTAGTTAATTCTGGGTATCGTGCTTCTTGTGGAACCACTGGACCAACCACAAATCTGGAGATCTCTAGTTGGCGCCGTCGACCGCCCGCCGCCCGCCAGACAACACGCACACCCATCGCCGCCCTGCAGTGTTTTATTGTTTTACCGTTACAGATATCAAGTCGTTTTGTCCATAAAATACGACCATAGCCATACTTTCCATGCCACTTTTATGAACTAGCATCGGTAAATCAGAATGACATCGACTATTCTCAAGATAACTATCAAAAACACTAAATTTTTTTTTGAGCTATTGCGATTCATTGGCAAATATTTATGTGTGAGAACAAACCTTCTTCGCCATCTCAAAATCCCGCAAAAATCCTGCACCAGTTAGTTCGCAATTAGAACAATAATTGCCATAAAATAAATAATTAGAAAAAACAACTCTAAAGACTTCAAGAGCTGTTAACATCAGATTAGGTTTAGCGTGGGCCAAAAACAACAATTCACCGCAAGCTGTTATACGAATTAATTACCGGATGATTATCATTTATTTCAATATCCTTCGTGATATGGGTCCAGTCTGGCTCGAGTTTACATCTTCCATCGCTGTGGGGCACAAAATTCTTAATTATTATGAACATTCATAGTGGCTATAACGTTTAGGTACCATCTCCGTCTCGTGCTTAGTTAAAACTTTTGATTTGAACAAACAAAACTAATAATTATTAATCTACAAAATTGAATTATGTTTCTTAAATATTCTGGTAGTAGGTACTTTAATGATTTACTTAAACGATTCCACCCAAAGTACAAACAACAAAATCTTGCGTGTTATTCATGAACTTATTCATTGAATTTACGAAAGTTCAGCAAATTTTTTAAAAAATTAACTTGCTCTTTCGTTTATTCCCAATCGAAAATAGAAAACAAGTTGGAACCTAAACAACTTGAAAAATTTTAAATTAAAAAATAGAATGTCAGATATTTTTTAAATATAAATATTCAAGTCGTTTATAATTGACATAAATTAATTGACTCGTTGGTTTTATTTGCATTTTTTTACCATCATTATTTGACGTGTCATAACAAACCTCGTCAAAGGCTTGCGAACGACAATCGCACCAAACAAATTTTATTTTAAGATAAAGCTGGTTTCGAGTGTTCGAAATACACGCAGCGCGTTTATAGAGATAATTTTTGAAAAAATTATCATAAATTAGTAATTAGTATTGATTTATTGTTAATATTATAAATACCTAATGTCCTGCAGTTAAGTAAATTAGCAAATTATTTTTGTTGCTCAATTTATAATTAGTATGGTTGAAGTGTTCTCTAGAGTTTGTTTTTAAGTAATTAAAAGGTTTAATTATGCTTTAATTAGTGTCGCTCGTAATAAGATGTTTACATAATTTTATGTTTGTTTATTATGTAAGATTGGGTACAATTTTTACTATTAATTATTGTATAATGAATAACATTTAAGCGCGTCTACAGCGCAATTTAATTATTAAATTACACTTTTTCGTTAATTGCATTAGTGCTGCCCGTATTAATTATTATTGATTATTATTTTATATAAAACTGGAAATATAAAAAATTTAACTGTTTACTTTTTGATTAGGTGCGTGCAATTCTATAGTTTTGCTTGCTTCCAAAAGAAAGAAAACCAATTGTTAGTAGCGCGTGGGTTTTCAAGTATGTACATAATAAAATTATGTTTGCAAAGTCATTAACTTGGTTTATTCAATTTTAACGGCTTTAGGGTTGGTTTTGTTAATTTTTGATTAAAATGTAATTAATGGCACAATAACAATAAATGTTCATCTAAACATTGACACAACTACACTAACGGCGAAATTGGCGTTAGTGTTTGTAAGATTGAAAGATATTGATATTACCAAGTAAACTGTGATCACCGATCAGCTTAAAACATATTATTGATCCTTATTTATTAATAATTGAATTACAAATTCCCAGAAGTAGTTTAAATCTTATATAATTGCTAACGCCATCTTTGTTTCGGAACATGCGTTATAGTTCAGTTTCGTCTCGGTTACCTTTTTATTTAATCAAATTTTATTATTGAAATTTATTTATTTGTACATTTTTGGTGTACTTCTGGATTGGATATTGACAGAGTCTGCTGTACATCCTCAATTGAATATAATAGTTCAAGAAAGAAATACTGCTAACCTCTTCTAATGAGAGCATGGAAAGCAAATTTGACTCACAAAAGTTATTTTTGATCAAACTTTAACAATAACTTTAAACACTACTAACGGTAGTCTTTAACCCCCAGACCCACCAGTCTACAATGCTAGCATGTGCAATTTCATTCTCACATTCCCACTTCATCAAATAATAAAATACCGATACTTTCTGTTAAATATTTATTGTTTGCTTCCCCCCCCCCCTCCTCGGCCCATCGAGCTACCATTGAGAAATATAGCGTCTATGTTTCTAGTACTACATTCTTGTATAAAGAACAAGAAAATGAATTATTTGAATTCGCTAAGATCATAACATTAACAATGATAAAAATTTATGTATAGCTAACTACAGCTCAGATCAAATTATTTCTAAAGTTATTGATTCTAGTCACAGTAGGTAACTTTAAAAATTACCTTAAATTAATAAATAATTAGCACCTCCACTATACAATCCTACGAAGCGCCACTGGTCGTATCTGTCTGCATAGTTGTTGAACATTATATTAAACATACTATTATAATATACAAACGACGTGAATGATATGGAAAGTCCTTTTGGCGCCGGATGAAATAAGTAAAATGGTTTAAAATCGTCGGAAGGCAATAGCAAACTACTGAGGTAATCTGCAAAGAAAGCTTTCAAAATGATCACAATGTTTCTGTCAAGAAGTATACAAAGGAGAAGAAGAAGTGGTAAAAAGCATAGATTACATTATCTTCCTGCATTGACGTTACCAGACGGGAGTAGTCAATCAGATGCATAACGATAAGCAATAACCAGAGCCGGACTAGGGACTAAATATTTTCACTTATTATCAAACTGAAAATTTTTCGTTTTAAAACTTTTCATCATTTTTTTACTATTATCAATCATCTTCAATAATCGCTTAGATAGAAACTTTTAAATAAAGTTGTAGATGTTCATATACGTATTATTTATAATTAAGGGGTTAGACTACAGTATTAGTTAAATGACTACAATACTTAAAATGAAGTCGAAGCTACATTTATGATCGCTATCCACCAGACCAGCAGTCTGTTGTAAAACTTGAATCGACGGGTTGCAAAGCGAGAAACAGCGGTTCAATGCTTGGTCACGCCGCTTACACTGCTGTGGTCTAATTGTCCGAGTTTGATTTCATGGCTACTACTAATATATTATTTAAGTTCTAATAGAACCATGAGTGCCAAGTGTAAAACTTGGTACATTAATGGAGATAACAAAACAAAGTCTTAACTTAGGACGAATAAGAAAAAGAGTCTATATGTATGATTGCAATCTTCAAGTAAGGCCAAATGGTCAAATACTAAAACTAAATCAAAAACTAAATGGTCAAAAGCAACTGAGATACGCAAGTTGCTATTAATATCGTTATAATACTGATGTATTTTATTTTATAAGCAGGGGTATGTACAAATTATTAAAAATATATTTTATTCAAAAAATTTGCGTTGGTAGAATTTTGAATTTTAATAGATTATTTAACGCGGCAAATATTGGTTGGTTAAATGGTTCTAAGTGGTAGAGACTTTGACTAGAGCAGGAAAAGAAAAAGAAGTTGTTTAAAGCGGCTTCGTTATTTTGCATAAAATTATGCAAAATAATAAATTAAAAACATTAATTTACATAAATATGGAATTATTTTTAAATAGTTTTAATTCTGTCATTGTGATTGGTGTGAACTTTCGACAGATTCTGACAGACATTGTTGGCGTTCTTCGATGGTGGTTTGCTCTTTCTTTATTAAATAGGGTGGTATGGGAAAAATACATTTATGAACGTTAGAATCTGGAGTATCTTGAGAATCAATGCAGATATAGATTGAATAGACTACAAATTTATTGTAAATCATGCTGAATTCAAGTTTTCATTGTTCATAATATAAAATAATAAATTTATATATAATTATTATTTTACTTAGTAGCTACAAACCAGGTAAGTTTTGCGGTTACAGGTTTGATTCTCGGTTGCTTCGCAATTATTTGTCTGTATGGTTAAGATTACACGTTAAACTAGCGATCCGAAATATATACAGGGTGTCTCTTCGGTTAATGTATACCTTTTACTAGGTGACAAACACACTTTTCTAAGAAAATGTTCTGTCTCAATTCAAACCTTTCAGAGTTTGTTCTTTTGAATTTCTACCTTTAAATTACTATAGTACGATTAATTTTTGTTTGCATTTTTAAAGAGCTTTAAATTATTTTAAAACTAGATTCTAACCCTGTTTTGTTTAAAATTAACGGTTTTCGAATTGTGAATTAAATTTTGTGATTTAATTTACTAAACTATAATTTTTATTCAAAAAATTAATTTTTTAAGGATTTATGTAATGTACTTGGTTATTTTTTCATAAATTAATGTCTTATTGTTTTGTGAAAATTAATTACACCCGTCAGAATAAAAATGTTTTACATTAAATTTGTTGTTCTCGTATAATTTACGTTATATTTATCTTAAAGTTATTTACCTCACTTACATACGTTAAACTTCAAATATAACAAGTTAACACATTGATAAAACCCTTCAAACATTTTTTAAATTCATAATTAATATATAATTTAAATAAAATACAAGATTAAACTTTTTGCGGTTTGAGCTTATATTAGTTCCTGAAACGGCTGGAATCATTAGAGTTATCCTAGGATAACAAAAATTTTCGACATACAATAATTTGATCATATATTTCTGATAACGAATTAAATAAATATAAACAGAAATTTTAGATTTGTGAGAACATGGGGTCTAACTTGAAATAGGAGAACTGAAACCACCTCAAAACTGGCTTCGAAAACACGTTTACTATAAAAATGTATATGAAAGATTGTTTGTAACGCTTTTTATTTTTAAAATATACTGAATAATAGAAAACAAAAACATAATATAATATTTTATATACATTCGAAAGATATGAGCTTTCGGCAGACTTTCTTTTACGAAAGTTAAAATATGTTTTATTATCACATAATTTAAAAATAACTTCCGAATTACCTCACATTAATAAATAATTCATTTTTTTAATTAATCTTTCATTATAGTCAATTTAACTCGGCGAAGGTGAATCCTTATATAAGCTGTACCTACTTTCAACTTATTTAATCCCTCGATTCTCGTTCAAAACCATGCACCGAGCATTTTTATTATTTTAGCTCAAATCAAATTTTATTGCCAACCACAAAGCAATAAAAACCCGTTTTCTTTTTATAGCTCGTTGCCGTAAAATTGTAATATAAAATTTTCTTTCATTAATAAGTTCATTAAGTTTTGAAACAGTCATAAAAAGAACTTGACGAAATCTGTTACAGAACTTTTGCTGACCCCCCCCCCCTCTCTTTAAGAAGGCACTAAGAAAAATTATCAAATTGGAAAAAAATGAAATTGAAATAATTCGGTTGCTTCGTTTAAATAAAATTACGTCAGTTTTCAATTGTCCTTATGCATAATAATAATAAAGATAGTTTATGAACGGTGTAAGCCTTAAAGTTCTTGACATGATCACAATAGAACCCCACTGTGCGACACTGACCCCCTACGGCGAACTTTTGGAATGGACAACTGCTCCATGCATTTTGCTCTTAGATAAACTATAAGTTAGACCACCGAAGAGTTTTAACAATTGATAATGATGCTATTTGTAAGCAATTTTATTTGCGCATTTTATTATTTTTTCTTTTTGGGTAAATTTATACGTACACAAAACGTTTTGTCCACAAGCGAGAATTTTTTACATGCCAAAAGACGTTTTTGATTGACTGGCATGCTTCTAATTATGTGTTTACATAACATAGTTCGTGACCGTTATTATTATTATTACCATTAGAAAAATTATTCGTTGGTGGGTCTGGTGAGGAATTTAAACCCTTCCTTCTGCCGGTTTAATTTCCGTAATAATTTAGATCAATATCCTGGTAATATTGCTGCTACAAGTAGAAAAATAAACAGCATTAAACAACCTGTTGCTGCATCCTGAATAATAATTACAGTTTAAATGACGAGTGTCATGCAGGGCAAACCCACTCTCGACCAAGAGCTGACAGGAGGAGGTTACCACTCAACTAGACATGAACATGATAACGATACCTTTAATTAGAAATATTTTGATGAGTTGATGTTTGTTCAAAAAGTACGCAACTGTTCTTATGATGCCTACGTACATGTACCTCTCCAGAGGCAATTTCATTAATTTCTTTGAGATGCGTGCTTTCTGCAAGTACTTTTAATAATTATCATGTTGGCCAACTTAAAGCCATTTTTTGAACCATTAAAATATGTAAAGACTTTTTTTGCAAAATTCAAATCACGAAGTGGTTCTTCGAGATGGAGATGCTGAAATATCATCGTTGGACACATTTCTTAAAAAGGGGCCGCGTTTCTTTATCGTTTTAAAAGAAACAATGGACAAGGCCCTGCATAATTCAACAAACAAAAGCGACCGAACTGAATCGAAAAAAAACGTAATCGACAGAAAACAAAGAATTTTGTATTGCAATAAAAGCAAACCGAGAGCATGATCAACAAAGTAAGTAAACTTGAAGACATAAATTATGGAAATACTGAAAAACGGGTCCACGAACAGACGAAAGATCTTAGCCATGGTGGCATCGAGTCCGTTATTAACACCGACGAAGGAGACACTTTGATTTACTTTCTTGGTTTGGAATTTCTTCAGGTGCAACGCAAACGTTACGGAATCTCGACTGCATTACTACGATTCTTTTACCTTCCAGCAGCTACCGTGACAGTTTTATTATCAGTTTGGCATTCATCAGCTTGACTTTTTTTAATTTAAACTACTTCTAATTGGATAATACCTTTAGGCAACTGGAGTTAACTTTTCTTCTGATACGTTTTTTCAAAATATTGTAATTACTTTCGGCGTTCCTTCTAACTGATTGACATTTTTTGTCGATGGCTAATCCAAATAGGATTATATGATTAATTTTTCCTGTTACTTGATATTTCAAATTCGAAGTTGTTGAGTGGATGCTACAATGGATGTCTTAGTTTTTTAAGCAGGTGATATAAATATTTCTCAGGTTACACCATAACAATCGACTTGAAAAAGTAAATTATTTATGGAATAGCCAAACCAAAACAAATGTACTTAGATGTGATGATTGGTTAAGAGTTTTTGGCTTACTGAATTAGATTACCTTAATGAAAGCTATGGTACTACTCGGAATAATAGGATATTGTCGTTATAGTAGATTGAAAGCCATCTTTCTATCTATAATATATTATGATGAATAAACACAAGTTATTGTGGTTTTAGCTAACGATGGCTTAACGATTTGCTTGTCTGTAGATCGGGCTATCGATTTCGTTGATTTTTGAGCATTAGCTTCTCGACTAACTTGGTAACTAATGAGAACTGAGGACACCAGAACTGCTGAACATCTGCACTTGCCATTTAGTCACCGTTCAAACTCAATGAACGGTTCTTAAAAAAAATTGAACGTCGATAAGGAGGGTTTTGGATGATAAATCATCTTACCTTTGTCGATGTGCGATGATTGGTCGTGATGATCATCACAACGCATCAAAATAATCATTTCAGTTGATGTTTGTTTAAAAAAAACATTTTATATGCGTCTGGTAAAGTTTTTTTTGCAACTAATTGGACGTTTTTTATTCAACGAATAAACTTGGATTAACATTTTTGTGCCTGCTTCTAATTAGCGAATAATCGATGATTTTATATTTCTGGTTTTTAAAACTTTGCCGTTTTCTTATCTGATCCAACTGATATCGAAGTTTTTTATAGGTAAGACCATTGAAACCAAACAAAAAATGTACTAAGCTTTATCCCTTTAGTTCATTTGAGTGTAAAATGGAAGCGCGGTGTCTGCTCTTTGACTACAACCAAATAATAGAACCGAAATATTTGTATTTCTTTTTGTTATTTCTTTATAACGAATGCGTAACGTAGCATCCTATTCAAAGCAGAAATAAATCTTGTCGGTTATTATCTGATCGACATGTTTTGATCGATTATAAGCGTCGTTATTTCATTTCCCAATTTAAATAATTATTCTGAGGAAAGCATGTGCGCGGGTTAAACTTGTTTGCTGTGTGTTGAATCGAACAAGCTCGTTATCGACTTGATTTTTCTTAATAAAATCAAATAGGTATTTGCAATAGATTCTCAAGAGAAACTTTGTAATTTTAACAATTTGCCATTTTGGTTTGCTATATGGGATAGCGGGGGCTATCACGCGATGCCGTTCGTTATAAAGCGGTGCCTTTTGCAGACGATGCCTACAGAGAGATTTATGTAAGTATTCTAAATAATAGTCTGATATTATTTTATATGCGCCGATGGGTAAATACCTAGTTTACATCGGCACACTTCTTAATATGTATACATTTTGTTGTTTATGCTCTTTTATAATCATCACATATATGGTTTACCATAATCAGCAACTAATAAGACTTGTATTTTCAAAATATTAAATTGCCTTTACAATTATTGGTAATTTTTTGAACTACTTAGATTTTTCTGTAATATTCATTAATTATTTTCCGAGGCAAAGCAACTCAAAGAAGTTATACACATAAATGTTAGGATGATTAGCAATCATTATTTGGGTTTTCTATTAGTTGTGGTCGGTGGTTTGCCATTAACTTCACAGTAAGATGACTAAAATAAACCTGGTACTCACAGTGATGAATCCTAACAATTAGTTTCGGTAGACCAGAAGAAAATCACTTAAAAGTTGACGAGAAGACTTTGGAAATTTTGGGACCCCGTCCAACAACATCTGAGTATAAATTCCTGATCTAAGAGATATAAAATATCTATAAGAAATATTAAAATTAAAAAATCACAAAGATTTTTTCAATTTTTTTCTCGATTGCGGTATAATTTTTAATATGGATTATCGAATAACTTTGCGTGAGGGATATTCCATACTCCTCAAACCCTACAGTAAAATATTTCATGATTTACAAGGGAATTATATGACCTCTGCATTTTTGTAATTTTTGCCACTTATTGTACTGAAAGTTTAGCCCTCCAATAAGAACTCGTCAAAGCAATAGGGCCAGATGGCCAGAAATTTTCGAGAAAATCGACTTTGAAATATTGTCGAGGGAGTTTGAAGACAAGATGTGAAACAATTAGCAAATAGTTTCGTAGCACAGGTACGAACGAGTTGGACTAGGAACCAATGGGTCTACGGTTCTATTCCCACCTTCGCTAGTTTTTTTTTAATTTTTTTTTCTCTAGTGCTACTGCTTTGAGGAGTTTTTATTGAAGGGCTAAACTTTCAGTACAATAAGTGGCAAAAATTACAAAAATGCGTAGGTCATATAATTCCCTTGTTAGTATCATTGGTCTTATCATTGCTGGTTGCTTTTGTTGAAATTTATAAAAGAGAAATAAAATATTTATTTTTTAATCTGTTTTATAGTAAATGCTTAAGCTAAGCCCAACTGAACTTGAATTTAACGAATTTTAGAATTTTTAACAAGGAACCTGAAAACTGAAAATTTATTCAGTTAGAATGCTGGAGATTATTCGAGATTATTCCAGGGGAAAATAAAACCCAGTTTTAATTTATCAACATTTCGAGATTTTATTTTTCTTAGTCTTCAGGATCTGAAATGGTAACAACCCCGATGCAGACAAAATACAATCTTACGTACTAATATATGTTGTTGTGTATGGCAGAACAAAGCTGGTGAAGCTTTCAACAGCTCTAACAGCATAGGACACTGTATCGGGATAGGATTTAAGATGGGAAATTAATTAGCGTAATTCCGAAACCGATCATGCACTGAGGCTATGTGATTCATTCTTTTATTACTATATGCAGACAACTGAATTATGCCAATTAAGCTAAACTCAAGCATTCTTTTTTTATTACTCAAATATTTAATTAATATACTAGTTACATTTCGCTACATTTCGTCTGTAAAATACAAAATTTGATTGGTAATTTGTTTACGTGTATGCTTTGTAATATTGGTTAAGTATATTTGTTTTCTTTCCTTTTTCAAAACTAAATACATTTATGAGTTACGGTAGTACGCCATAACTAGGAGGGGTCTGGTAATTGTATGGACTAAAATTCCAAGTTACACTTGCAATACACACTCAGTAGCACATTACATAATATTCAATGTCAAAATGATATCGAATTAACATCGCTCTCTTATTGCGCGTAGCAAACTACGGTCCGCCGCTGATTTTCTTCTTATATTTCTGTTAGCATAGTTGTCCAAAATAAGTAAATTGTATGAGCCAAGGAGTAAATATCTAGAAAATTCCGGATATTTTGAGGGTTTTCAAAGAATTTCAAAGATTTCTATGTTTCGAGGAAATCCAATGATTTTTATAAAAATTTGAAATAATAAGTGTAATTTTCATCAAAGATTTGATGATCAAAAGATTGATGATCGATATAAGTAAAAACTTATATAGTATAAGATAAACTACAAAAAAATGATTACCAACCGACGAATTTATCAGTTTAAAATAAAAGTGAGTAGAGTTCCCATCTTCTTTCTCTTCAACTGACTCTATAAATTTTTTTTTAATCTATTGTTTTTGTTGAAAAAAGAGCTCCGCGCCTAGAGTAGAAAATGTTGAGCTTGTAAAATTTCGCTTCAAATTTCTTTTTTTTAGATTTAGCCCCTAAAAGCGCGGGGCCCGGAGCATTTGCTAATTCGGCACTGCATGCTTAGGTACTAAAATTAGTTTAAAATTCAAATAGGTAAAGGCAAGAATAAAATTGTAAGTTTTAATTTTTACAGTTAATTATGTTAGTTTTTACACCATATTTTAGAAAATATTGTGCATATATTCCCTAAATTTAAGCGCATATTTATGCTGCATATATGAAGTTTTTTAGTGCATATAATTTTCAGCCCTAGTGATGATATTAATGTATGAAACATTACGTTCAATTTTACTCGTGAACGTCCCAATATGCGCTAATTTTTCATATGTTTGGGATGATTGAGATGATTTGCATTATGTGAATTAAATTCATCAGAACAATAGACTTGATTTATCTCTATTATTAGAATAAATTTTTAAATCAAAGCTCTGTAGAAATAATTATAATTTTAACTCAGACCATTTAATGTCATGACAACCAATTTATCAAAGATAGTTTTTATATTCCAACATTTAGATTTTAGAAACATTCAATACATCCGATGAGCTTAAATTAAGTGGAAACACGTGTAATAATATTAATACTCATTTAAAAAAGTATAAATTTATTTTAAACTGTAATAATTTTGAATACAATTGTGTTTTTTGTTTACAATTGTGTCCAAGTTAATAATCTAAACGTTATACAAAATTATTTAGCACGCATGATGATTATCGCCTACTAGCTATGGTACCTGGCTATGGTCGGCTTAAATTTATACATATTAAAATAGTTGCGTTAACATAATCATTCTTTGAGCTTTCTGTAAACATTTCATATTATTAACATGTTTTATTTGCGAATTGTCTTTAAATTCGCTGCTCATATTTTTATGATATTCTCTCTAAGGTAAAGAGAATTTTAAACTCAACATCACAATTTATTCATATAGCACTTGATAATAAATTTTAAATTACGAGCGCACTAATTAAAAACAAACTGTTGGAATTTTTCAAGATGGCGAAGAAAACTCCGGAGTTGAAATATAACTTTTGTAACAGAAATAAAATATTGAGAGAGATTAATGAGTTAATAAATAAAATAATTTTTTATTGATGTGGTTTCTAATCAAAATTCCGCCTTAGGGTAGTTAAGATCACAAACGCCGTCCGTTTCGATCCGCCCTACCGCCGCTTGTAATCACCCTTATTGCTCATTAATGTTCATAAAGGTGATCGCGTGCTTTTTTCGTTGACATCGTATTATATATTATTAAGAATTTTTTGTTGGCACATTTTAACGACACATGTTTTCGTCAAAAAAATTAGATTTGTACAAATATTAATTAATATCCCGCAGTTCGTACTTATGTAAAAATAATTACTTTAATTTGATATCAAATTACCGACTTTTTCCTGCTATTTATTTGTCTCGAAATATTTAAATCTTTCGTTATAACAGGAACACCCATACTTTCAGAACCAATTAGTTCAAGCTAATTATTGTGACTAATTTGGTATTGTCGACAATTGTAATTTAAATTATTTTTGACGAGTTGGGTGATTCAAAATTTGCTGTGCTTTTATCGGGAGAGAAAAAAACTAATGGTTTTACGAGGGTAAGTTATTACGTATCGAATCACGTCAGTTTGGGATGTACTTATTTCACGCACCACTAGAGCGATGCAGTGCGCCGCGACGCTTTTGTAATGAACTTGTGAGATCTACCCTTGTAATTGCAAATGGACATACTGCATTTACTGGGTGGATTATTTCGCGCCGTTGATTTTTGATTACGTCTTGATTTTAACATGCGGTATATTATTATGATTAGGAGATTTTTATCGCACTTCCTTGATGTGTTTACAATTTTTTTGACTGCATAATTCACTAATAATTTTGTTTTGTTTCAGGTAAGTGTTCACACAAGACGTCTCTGTAGAATACATCGAAGGTGTGGGTGAGTCACACTATTTTATCTATTTCGGTACGTTATTTTTGTATGATAATAAAATTTGTATGATTAAAATAACTTGACAAATGCGTTCGACTCGCAATAATTTTCATCGCCCATTAGCGTCGGACATCTTTGGTTTTTTTATAAATTGATATTAAAAATAATTTATTGTATATTTTGTATAACATTTTTAAGAAAGTTCAAAACGTTTTAACACTAACGTTTCTCAGTTTATCACCCGACTTATTTTTATTATTTACGGTCGACTCTTATTTGAACGAACACCGAAATAAGTCACATTCTTCCCCGATTACTCACTAAAAGTCGAAAGTGTAATTTTCCCGCTTTTTCGTTCGCAAAACCGTCCCGTTTCGACCTGCCACAATAAAAAGTGCGATATTCGTGTGACATAAATTATTAATCAAAATTATCAAAACGATTATAAAAAGTTGCCTTGTCGTTTGTGTAATCGATATATGCTTAACATTAATCAAAACATTTTTGAGTTATTTTAAGTGCTACTTACTCAGGCATCTCGAAACCTACACGTTAATGCACATCACATTTTTTTTAAATGCTTTTGTTGTGTTTATCGATAAATAATGCGCCTTAATTTTTCGAAATGACAAATTATTTTTTATATTGGCTCAAAAGTGTTTTCGAGTGAACATGAAATTTGTGATGACTTTATTTTTTATTTGTCTTAATTTAAATCTCGAATAAAAGTTACAGCTGTTTTAGTTTTATAATTTTATTAGTAGGTGTATAATAGTTGTAATTTTGGTTGGGTCGCCGATATTTGAAGCGGATGCGGTGGTGAAGTTTCATGCAAAACGATAGCCCTGTGAAATTTTCATAATGCAATCATTTCTGAAATCTTTTTTATTAAAAAAGAAAGGAAGAATATAAAATAGAATAACGGGCCCATTATGTTATAATCCTTATTCTGTTCATGTTCAACTCTTTATTTCTTCGACCAACATTTGGCGATTGTTTTACCTGATAGGAAACATCTCGGATTACAACACATTTATATGGCGTTGTTTGAACTTTATTATTGGGCTTTTGTACTGCACATATCTATACAAATCAGGTTTACAAATGCAGTACTAGAGTTTCTCTTTGTATAGAAAAGGTAAACGGGAAAACGAAACGGAATAAATTTGTTCGAAAATAATTTCTATTTAATTTGATTTTATCTCTTAGTTCGAACTTGGGCTTATCCAAGCAGGCGATGACAACCCATTATTAATTATAACGTGTGCTGTAATTTTTAAATATATCAGGAGCCACCTCATTAACGAGTTTTAAAATTTGATTTAAATTTATATACCAAGCCGATAATGACGGTACCAACTTGATTAAATTACCTACTTTAAACAAATTATAATTGATGAGAGAGCCATTAGGTGGTATGTACATGATTAATTTGTATACTTTTAAGAGCATATATGTGGCGGAACACCGTCTTTTGCTTCGACGGACTGATCATGTGAAGAATTCCCAAACCATTTTTTTCATTTTATGTTTAATTTTGAAAATTACTTAGTTTTTCAGGTTAGGAAATATCATACTTTTCGTCATAGTATCATCACAACAGTAACAATTTTTTTGAAATATTTATTTAAGTGTTTACTCAAGTAAATAAATTATTCTAATAAGAATTTTGGTTTATTTTTCAAATTTTAACAAAATATTCCACTGTTGAGTTGAAAAGGAGAATATTATGCAATAATACATATAGAATAATATAGTAATAATAGTTTTTGTATCTTATTAATATTATTTTTATAATGATGTATATATTACAGTATTATAGCATTATGGTATACCTACGTAGTATATTATAGTAAAATAGATAGTATAGTATATAAGTATATATTATATATTATAAATTTTTACTGTATATACTTAACCTGACTATCTATTTTTTCCTCAGAGCCGGCCGCCCTTAAATAATTTTTAAATTATTACATGCCACTGAAAGTATTAATATTTATTTTATCAAAGCGGGAAATTTTTACGTATTCTGATGATAGCGGGACACACACCTTGAAAGCGGAACCAATGGTCACATTATGTATACTAATAATACTAGTATATAATATATTTTATAAAATATATAAAAACATAATTATTATATTATTTTATCAAATTAAAAAATAATGTCAATTTATTTGTTTGGAAAGCTGTAGCCTAAAAATACTAATTCTTCATACTCTTCATACAAATTGTGCTATATCTATTTAATATTTTACTAAATTCCAAAATTGAATACACAAGGAAAAAGAAAATTTAAACATAAGTAACCTTTGTTTATTGTAATTAGGTGGTAGATTCACAGCCCACAAAAACAATAACGAAAATAATATTTAATCTAACTATATAATATTTAATGTATTAACTGATTATATTATAGTATAACTTGTGGGGGTGGGGTGATGCAAGGGATATGCTCTTAAAGCAGAACCTTAAATTTTAGATACACAATTATTATTATTACCAATAATATTTGTTATTCGCTCCTGACGGCATAAATTACTACTTTACTTTTTCAGTTCATGGTAGATTACTGGGAGGATTGCTGGGGGATAATTCATACCATACCCCCCGGACTCCCCTGTTTCACGAACCGACGGTTTGTATGTATTGCGGTGTTCTCCCGGTATTAATTTTATAAAAAAACGTGTCGTTTATCAATTTCCAATTTAATTTGGTGGGTTCGAAGTGACATGCAAATATTTAGAACATGAGACTCTTTTTTTTAATTTTAAATAGAATTGTTCCTTGCTTAAAACTATTTTGGGGTACAGTCACTTAACCCTCATCACGATTTTCAAAATTTCAACTGCACTATAGGAAAGAGAACACTTTTATGGGTAGAATACATAAAAAAAATGGGAGGATGTGGCATTAATTTTCGAAAAAACGGCATTTTAAAGTTATTAAAAGTAGGTAGTTGTAACCCGATACATCCCGTTGCAACGTGTCGAGCCACGGTCAACTTGCACATTCCGTTCCTATTCTTCATTTTGTTGACGGTACGAGTGCTTTAACATACTCTTAATGTTGTTGTCATTTGCGGTCGACACCTGAACGAGTTCTATGGCTTCGAGTTCCACCCTTGGCGAGTTCTGTCATTCTTCAGGGATTTTTTTAAATTTTTTTGCCTTACACAAATATGTCTAATCATGCAGCCGTGTTAAAAGGTGTATCTAAAATACATGTAAATTTTACATTTTTAAAATCGATTTTTTCGAAAATTAATGCCACATCCTCCCATTTTATTTTTTTTATTCTACCTCTAAAAGTGTCCTCTTTCCTATAGTGCAGTTGAAATTTTGAAAATCGTGATGAGGGTTAAGTGACTGTTCCCCTATTTTGTTTCAATTTTATTTAAATGTGGTCAATAAAATTGATTTTTTATGTTACTCCTATTTATATGGTTCTACAAGAAGTTCTCAGGTGCTTGTATTATGAATTTAAACCCGACAAATGCTTCTTCAAAATTCCCTAAAATCTTTAAAAATTTCCAAAATTTTATCTTCTATCTTTTTAATTTCGAACAAAATCACTTCTTATTTTAAAAATCATTAAAAATCTCAAATTAATTGCTCAACTGGCGTAAAGCAATATTTTTCTACTCCTATAATAAACTAATTTACAAATTTTTATATATATACAATTATTTATTATATATATTAAAACAAAATAAACTTTAAAATAATTTACAAAATAAACAAAACATAATTTTTAACGGTTTCAAAACAGCGCAGTATGTTATGTAGTTGATTTTATTAATCATGAAACTTTCGCTTTTATAGAACAAATTTATAATCTAAATATTAAATATTCAGGCATTTTATTGTATCTTGGGAGTTAGAAGATACTTCCAACGTAATATTCATCTCAAAAATCTTAGCTTAAATTAAAGAATTTTAGCTTAAAAAAGATTTTATTATTAAAGTCATCTCTTCACACTTACATAGGTAAACAAATATACATAGATCAACTTAGCATCGCGAGTGGATTTATTAGATGAATAAATAGTAAATAACTCTTCATAATGTAATATTTATTAGCTGCTATCTCTTATTATTATCTCCACTAAGAAAAACCTAACCCAGCAAACTTTAATTTTTTGGGTTAAAAGTGGAAAATCTTAAGCAGAACATAATTAGTCTGTGCTGGGTAATATTGGTTAAACTCTTCTTTCCGGTAGCAACTGGATTCAGATTTGACATTTTCTTCGTATACTACCTCCAATCTGGATGTTGTTAGTTTTGGTCGGTTTTCATATTTTCCTTCGTTGTTTTTAAGATCTCGTTAATCATGCCTGACTTCTCTTTTATTCTTCATTTGAATTCGGCATCTTGCCAATCATGTTTTATTATGTTATAACTCACCTGCTTCTTATCTTTCACTTATGGTTCGCTACCTGCAGCACTCTTAGACCAGGGATTTTGGGATATCTTCCTGTCTTCCTGTGATGGGTACTCAAACATTCATGTCGCAGCAAGTCCTGGGCAAAGTGTAAATTGGTTTACCATGAATATGCTCTCGATCATGGTTTTGACGTTAGAATTAGAGTTCTAGCTACGCGTCTTTTTCTTTACTCTTTGTTTTACTTTCAATGCTTCGATTCACACCAGAGATTTATATTGAAATGATCCGAGCTATACAAATCTTCTAAATTTGCCTTAATTTCCAAAATTACACTTTTAGCTGGGCATCCATTAATTAGCATGAGCTCTTCTTGTTTTTCAAATTTTTAATAAAAATTAATGCTCACTTTTGTTTGTTACCTTTGTCTGGTATTCAACTTTTTCTTCACGTGCACGCAATGCTGCAATGTACTTTTGCATCGAATAAATTTTCATAAATTCTTCACTTTTTAAATTGTGGCACTTCACTTTAATTATTAAATTAAAAAAAAACAACAAATCAAATTAACTTAATTTATTTTTTAAAAACAATTATCAATCAAATTATTGCGGGTATGGTGTTTCATCCGCCTGACTCGACGTGAAGGCCAGAGCCTTACCACCTGAGTAGCCTTACCTCCTTCCACCTTAGAGCCCTACTCTTTTTAATTTCTCGCTCTTCCCACTCTTATTTACAGCTAACATTTTTATGTACAATTAAAAATAAGAACATTTTATTTTATTTTAATTTTAATAATACATTTAATTTTAATAATAAAATTTGTTTACAAATAAATAAATTATTGTAGTTTTGGTTTTCGAAACACGACAATATAATATGATGGAGTGCATTTCTGAGGCCAGTGCACGTTGTTTGGTAAATTTGAAGGTTTTCACATTTTAAATCAGTCTTGTGAGCTCTGTTGAGGAGTTGACCGCGTTTGGTTTCGGAATTACAGCCTCTTATGGAATATCATCAGCGACTAACGGTATTCTTTTTTATTTTTCATGTTCAGTTTTAATATCAGCTTTCATATTTGAAGTTTATTCAAACACCATCAGTATGGCATAAAATCTACACTAGCCGATTGGAAAGTGGAAAACCGTGGTTTAAATCCTGATCGCATCGAATGCACTGCTGTGATCTAAAACCTAATATCGATCGATGAGCTATAGGGAAGGCATCGGGATACCACCATTAATAATTCCCTTACGCTCTACATATCGTATGGCTTAAAGAGATCTGAAGATTCATCCAACACTATCTTTTGTCTATTATTGGCAGCGCCTTGGGATTTTTTTAGTACAATCTGTAACTCCAGAGTGTAATTTGATTTCATTGTTTACTTTTCTGATCAGTTATTACAGGAACACTAACGTAGTACTTCGTCGTATATTATGTTCCACAAAGGACAAACCTGGTTTGACAAAAATTAATAACCATAACATCATCTTTAATCCACATAATATACCCTTTTCCTTTACTGGTTTCCGATATTTTCATACGCTTTACCGTTTATATAGCTACTTCTTCTATCCCATTTTGTGTCACTTCGAAGTTTTAGGCTGATTTAATTCGCTGATCTGTGTAATATATATCGTCGCGCCATTGACTTGTACATATTTATTTATAACACTTTTGGTGTGTTATCCGGTTTGTTTATTTCTGCCACAGATTCTGCTTCCTAACTCGAAGGACACCTTCATTCCGAAAATGATCAGTTCTTTTGCAAATCGCAGTCGAGACAGAAAAGTTTCGATTAGAAATTTTTTGCATATGTAGCAAAACTCAGTTATTACAGGGCTTCAAATGTTTCGACCATAAACTGTTGACGCTAGTCCGTACCTGCTTTCATCAATATAAACTTGATCAAAATGCTTTTGGATTATAAATTTCTTCAGAAATAGGGTGACGTCCCGAGTGCAGTTAGTTTTTCTTTATTAGATCAAGAAATGATGAAATTCTCGCGAAGGCAGTAAAATGCTTTTCGAAATATTGTTTTCAATAAAAAAAGTTATTTACAAATGTCATCTTGCGTTGGTAAGTGGGGAAAACGGAGCACTAAATTTAATGAATTCAATATTTCACCTATTATGCATAGGAAACATATATTCAAATGTTGGCACTAATGTAATGTTTTGTCTGGCGGGTGCTCCCAAGAGAAACATCGAGGGGCCGGTTCCGGTCGATGCTTCGATTGACAATACTCATAAATCTTAACCCTGATGGGCTAAGGGGCTACCCCTTACCTTCTGTTTTATCCAACCCCCTCGATACACTTCAATTAATCGTTTTATAATTTTTCGCATCTTTTAACGCTTTTGTAATTTAAGAAAATGAAAAAATTGGTAGATAAATTATTTTTTGTGTGGTATCATTTTTTATTAAATTCCCCAAGGAGCGGCTTAAATAAAAATAAGCGAGCGAAAGTTTCCTCTTAGGAAACATTGTAGTACATCAGCATCCTGCACTTAAAAGGATGTGGCCATTTTAAGCATTTTAAGACCCCCTTTTTGAAGTCTGCACTTAACATGTATTATGGAGAAAACTGTTAAAACGAAGAAAATTATGTTAATTATTTTCCTAATGAACTTTCAAACGATAAATTCGTTTTAATATTTAATCGCTTTAATGGGGAGTCCTTAATTCTATTTTAATACCGAGTGTCGGGCAAAGTGTTATTACAATTATTTAATATTATGTGTAATCTAGCGTCGTTAGGAGTAATTGAAAATCAAAAATGAAACCTAGTAATTTTTACAAATTTCTAACACTTTCCTCTAGGGAAATCACATTTATGTGAAAGCCAAGACCGGCAAGAGTGCAAGGATCATTAGTTTTCTTATACGTTTTCCGGAATCTCCCTTATGCATTATACTTGCGTGATCAAATATCAGGTCTAGCTTACAGGTAACTTATTGAATTTTCCTAACAATGAAAGGGCTAACAAAATTATTATATTTTACTCTGCAGGAAATTAATTATCAAGGGAAGGGTTGAATGCGCATTATGTTTCATTTTCATCAAGAAACATCCTCTTGATTATTTTATAAACGCAATAAGGAGAGTCTTGTAAGGAGGGCTCAGGTGTTTTTTTTCTTAAGCACTTAGATAAAAGCTAATAGAAAACTATTTACGGCTCTTATAAGACTCGAGATACCACATAAAGTTAAGTATAGTGTCGAACATGAGTCTCAGCTGTTGAAAATATTTGTTCACACGAAACGATTTTCATTAACTTAACATCCATTTTAGCTTCATTTTATGTCATTTGTTTGACATACATACCAGCGTTGTTTCCGGTGCACATACAGGGGGGTGTACTCTAAAAATGTGTAACTTGTGGTGCAATTTAGGATAGTACTGTGTTTATATTAAAAATTTAATTATATTCAATTTTATTTATCTTTTAAATGAAAGAACAAAAGACTCGCAGTGGTCTCGATACTTAAAAGTATGTAGAATTATGTCAAAGGTACACCAAAGGGGGCATAGGCCCGGTCTCTCGCAACAGGGGTTAGGCGCCAGTACACTCGCGCCACTGCACAGAAGCTCAAATGGGAAGGCTTTTTCAATTTTATCCTACTTTAAACAATAAAGCATTTTGTCAGAACTACCGAATTTTTAAATAATTATACCATTTTTGTCTGCTTTCAATGACGAGAGCTTAAAAGCTCAGTTTAATGTTTTCCGTATTATTTTTAAATGAAGGCCGGATTTAAGTTAGTCATAATATAAATAAATTTATTATGAATAAAGGTGTCGGAAATTATATAAGTTCTCATATTTTAACCATGATAATATGTAACACGTGTTACAAAAATTGTACTTTTTATTGAATATTTCAAAGGGCATGCATAATAATAGCAAATGTTGGTAAACAGTGAAAGTTCCAAGGATTTAATTAATAGGTGCAACAATATTCCTACAAATATTGCAATAACATTCATTTTTTTTAAAAATCCAGAAATTAATACTTTTACTTTTACTATTTCTAATTAATACTATTACTAATTATATTAGTAAAAAATCGAAGTAAAGACTGCTTTTAAGGATTAATTTAATTATTCAAATGTTTCTACTTTTTCATCTTTTTCTTAATTAAAATATCTTTGTTTCCATTATCATTCCACAAATCAATTTCAAAATATCAAGTTAACCGAAAACATTCAGATGACAGGTAACATCCTTGGTTAAGGTCCTTGTGAGTTATTATCTTATTCTGTTAGTTAATGAATAACATACTAGGTAATTTTTGCCAAAATTGGTTTTTGTATTCGTATCTTGTAATGTAGTTTGAGTTACATTCAAATTCAATAAACTGTCATAATCGTAAAATTTATTGGTTTTCAAATTTGTATTTTGCTCTTTTTCCTTTTTCGATACATGACCTATTAGAATTAGAACAACATTGTCCAAGAGGATGACGAAACAACGCGTGAACAGGACTCCAATAAAAATTTCATAAATTATTCAATATTTAACTGCGACTTGAAACTTCACAAATTTAAATAAAAGCTTTAAACTGCAAATTAAGGTTTAAGAAAATTAACTTTTTCCAAAATCGTGCGAATTTTTCAAAAGATAAATTTATAAAAAAGAAAAACAGAATGTTTCAATGCACAAAAATTTGTAAAATTAGATTCTAATTTTTTTCAAAATTTTTCATGAAAAGCTATTTCTACTCTTCATATTACTCAAAATAAGATTACGTAAAGGGTAGATGTCGAATTTTTAATATTCTTTTTTCAACTATGTCGGTAAGTTGACAAACCATTTAAATACCATTAATTTATCCACAGATTTATATCCATACTATGCCAATTTTCACTGGAGAGCGAAATTATGTAGTTTACGATTCGAACCCAGAATTTCCACTGTGGTTGAAATTAAAAGCTTATTTTTTAGAAATACAGTAGTTATCCTATTTTTGATAAACGCTTTTCACCTGTAAAATTTTAGTTTGCTATCTGGAAACAATATTATAATAATTTCAGGAATTACGGTAGAAACATATTTTCGTTGTGGTGCGATTGGTATTTTATTTAAATTTTTGCAGCTTATCAAAGAATCTGCGACGTTCAAAATATTTTTCGGTAATTTCTTGAATACCTGACGGTAGGCACCCGAAGTATTTCTCAAAGTAGTAATTTATTTGTGATGCTAAAGATAACATACGAACATACCTACTGAAATATTTAAACAAAGTTTACCAGATACAAAAATAATAATTTTACAAATTAAATTTAATATTAGTGTGGTATATTTTAAAATTTAATTAATTAATAAATTTTAAATTAAATATGAATATTCTTTTGAAATCAACATTTTTTGGTAAAAAGATGTTGAGATAAAATTATTCATAAAATACTAATTTACCACGAGAAACCCAAACTACATTTTCTTCACCGAAAAAGAATTTATATTTAATTATATAAATTCTCTTAATACATCAAGGGAATCCTTAGTTAAAGTACCATAGACTAATTATTTTTTAATTTTGTTTTTCGGTTTTTATTTGTCGGGAAGTCTTATGAAAATGAAGAAATCTGAATGTTGTGCGAATTTCACGGGTATAAAGTTTTTTTTCTAAATAATTGTTATAAATCCTGAAATAATATTTCAAGAACTCAAAATCACTAAACTTTTTCATGATAAACTTATCATGAAAATTCAACTATTTAGTTTATAGATTATACCTAAATTATAGCGTCACCAATTTTTTCAAATTTTTTTTATTAAACTTTGTGTTCTTAAACCATTCGTAATCACCCTATTCGCTTCATGAAACTATTTGAAAGTGAATTTACGAAATTATAACTATTTTTTAAAATAATTTTTAATGCAAATTAAGTTTTTAAAATTTCTAAAATAAGCTAATTTTATAGACTATTACAAAAGGGAAATGAAAATCATCATTATTTTCTTACATTATATTTACTGACAAAATAAAAATAAATAAGTTTTTTTTTCTAAAAAAAATCTTTATTGCAAAATTGGGAATTTGCAATCAGGTTTTAACTCATGCAAAGTAAAATTACGCGTGTTTTTTTAAATTACCAGGTATACCAAGGCACAGAAATGGTATTAACTGGTGGAATAACCTGCACATGGTAAGCCAAAAAAACATTGTATGCTACCGACGGCGACGGTTTCGGAATTAACCAGAAAGGATTTATCATCATCTTCTTTTCTCAGTTCTTGGTATTACACAAGGACGTAGTGACCACTTCTTCTTCAGAAGGGTTTTCTTGGCATATACCTCGGTAGTTTGTCATTGCTTTCCCAGTTCACACTATGTGATTTCTCACGTGAGTAGGTCATATGAAAAGTCATAGCTACATCATAGCTAAACGCTCAAATCACATGACCAATAGTTTTTATGTTTACACTACGCAAGATTACTTATGATTTTTCTTATGATTTAAAATGTCAAAACCGCTGTCATGTCAAAAATATTCTAATAACCCTAAGTTTATAGGAGTATCATGTGGTTGATTTTGAATTTTGATATCGAATATAAATTATTATCAGTGACGGATTAATCTTTTAAAAATTTATTAAAGAATTACTTACTAGGTCCTTTAATTGTAGAGCTGAGTAGTAGCTCTAATTGTGGTTAATTAAATAATTTTTGTACTAATATGTAAGTTATGAATTAAATTTTAAATGTAAAAAATTAATTTTATAAAAGAAAAACTAATTGTGGTTACTGCCCTTTTTGTGGATTGTTGATAGTGTGTACAGGCTAAATTTTCTACCCAGTTCTTGTAGCCGAATCGTTTGGAGACATTAATTAATTACACAAAATTAATAATTAATAATAAAAAATAATTAATTAAAATTAATTCAAATAATTAATTTATTTAAAAATAATTAATTAAATATCCAATATTTATTTATAAATATTAATACAAACTATTTTTTTGTACATTGCGTAAAAAACTTTTAAAAAAGCGGTTTATTCAAAAAAAGTCATAGCAAAATATACCCCATCCTATTCTAAAAATCACTTATTATTTTACTATGACTTGGCTTATTATTTAGCTATGACTTCAATAATATCAAAAATCATATAGTCTGAACGTAAAAAAATTTCTCACTTGAGAAGTCATGTGACAAGTCACGTGAGAAATCACATAGCTTTCACACCAGCTTTTACTCCGCTCGGGTTCGAACCAAGGATCTCGGTTTAGCAGTCGACGCACATAAGCATCAGGCCGTGATGCTGTTGTGTAATCATCATCAGGTACACTTTAAATTGCTATAATCATGTATCGGCTGAATTTCTACGTAAATAGTTACGTAAAGGTTACGTAAAAAGTTACGTAAAAATTTCTTCTGAGTAATTTCGAAACCGTCAGTAGCAGTAGGTTTCTGGTTTACGATCTGCATATACGTATGTTTTTAGCTAAAGGCGTTGCTTCTACGGTAGCTTCACGTTACGCTTTGTGGGAGAAGATCACACGAGCAAAATATCACTTTATTACTTTGCTTGATTAGGTAATTGAAATTGATTGTAAAAATTCCTTGAGCGTTCAGTTGAACTTATCGTAAGCTCACTTATAGTATAAGAACTTATTGTAAAGCAATCCGGAGGATCTGGGAGGTGCACACCAGTGCACATTTTGCTCTTTATTCACACACAAAAACTGAAGGGTTATTAAGTTTCTTCTATTTTTATCAAAATATGTACACCGATTCGAAAACTATTTTGATGTAGGGTTTTACGATATCAGTATCATAATTGGGCGCAATCTTTTTTTTATTTTGACACATCGATTTTGTATAACCATGAATCATTAATTATAGCTACTCGTGTACGGTTTGCCCGGTGTTAGATCGTTAGACTACCGAAGCAAAGTCATCATGTTGAATTTAAAAATTAATACTGCAAACAAACGCACATAATTTCTCAAACAGGTGTAGGCAACCGTAGGGTCTTAATGCCTAAAAGCCTTTCTTCAAAATTGTCGTTTGGAATAGACGATAAACTGTAGATTCTTCATAATCAACTCAGGACTACAGAATCATACATGACAAAGGAGGTTCTTTCTAAGAAGAGAAAAAAAGAAAGAGATTCGTCTAATTGTAATATAATATTAATAATAACGAGACCCAGTGGCGGCTCATGCCCGTTTTCACCAACATTTATTTAAGAATTACTTAGTAAAGAATTCTTAACGCTAGGTATTCCATAAAGTGAAATTTGCATTTCACCAACATAAGAGTTTCTTAACCAGCAGTTCCCTTGCTAGGTATTCTTAAGGGGGACAAATGAACTAATGAGGGTCATAAATGTCATATTTGAATTTGTAGGTTATATTTAATGGCGGCATTACGGTTGTGTATGATTATTATGTAGTTAATTTTGTTAATTATGAAGCAGGTACTGTAAAGGATTATATAAACCGTTAATATGTGGTGTACATACATAAGATAACAATGTGAATCCTCAAGTGATGGCAACTGCACTCTTCAAAAATATAACAAGTAACGACCATGTTAAATAAATAAACCATAAATTGTTAATATTACATTTATTATTTCTTAATATAAAATAAAAATAAACTTGACAAATATGTAATTAATAAACTATAAAAACACACAGAAGTTATGGTTGATTAAAATAATTATTTACAATAATGTCTCGCGTTCCACCATATCTTGCATTATTTTGAATTTCTGCAGTTACTTGACCAAGTCCCTCAACTTCATTTGGTGGAAGTGCTTCCTTCGCCTCAATGCAAATATTGTGCAATACAGCACAAGCTATCACAACCGATATAGCTGTTTGCAATTTCAAACGAATACCTATAGCTAATACAGGAAATCTTCGTTTCCACACACCATATTGTCTTTCAACTGTATTTCTGATATGAATGTGTGCACGGTTATAATTTTCTTCAGCTCTATTTTCTGAAGTGAAGTGATGAAGTGTACAACTTCATCATCTGATGAATCATATCTTTCTAATCTATCAAAAAGTCGAATAGCATCCATGGCTAGAGAAGAGTGTAGAATAATGCACGGCTATTCAAAATCAACATGCACAAACACTAATTTATAACCTATAAATAGTATAATACAACCGCTAAGGAATACCTAACACTTTAGGGGTCGGTAAATCGGATCCCTAAGGTTAGGGATTTCTTAATACCACTAAGGAATTCTTAGCGCTTGGTGAAAACCAAATTTGACATAAGAGTTTCTTATCTCGAGTTAAGAAACTCTTAACGTTAGGAATTTGTTGGTGAAAACGGGCATTAGTTTGCTGTAATAGGAGGAATTCTTATTAAGTAATTCCTAGTAGCGGTCATAAAAATCTACTTGGTTAAAAATGTACAAATTTAACATTTTTAGTATATTAATTTTAAAATTATTTTTAAATTAATTATTAGCTAACTAATATAAAAAAAAATATTGACAAGAATAGACAATAGGAAAAGATGGGTAAAAAATTTTGATTACGTGGTCTTTTCCCGTTTTTCAACTCTGGCCTATTTCCGTTCCACAATCTGGGTTTTACGATATTTTAGAAAATTAATTGTAACTTTTGCAATATCTAGTTATTTTTTTAGGAATTAGCAATTTTTTAATTTTCTTGTTATTTTTTAATTAATGTGCATTCACTTGGAAAATAAATGGTACCCGAAGGTTGATGATAAAAGTACTGTTTAAGCCCTTCAATTCGCAATTTTTCAATTGTAAATCTCATAGTGAGTACATTTTTATGACTGCTACTGTATATTGAACAATTTTGTTCTGATAGCAATAACTACTTTACTCTTTCAATTTATGGTGTAAATTGTAATATTACTTGGTTACTGGGTTACTGGATACTAGTTACCAACAATGGCGGCTAGTATGGAAAAGTATTGCTAAAATAGAATATTTTAGAAATATTATATACGATGTAAAAATGTGTGGAATTTTATTCTTAAAAATTTTCTAGTTTATAAGAATTTATTTTCCCTATAAAAAATAGTGTAATTTCATGACCAACAGAGAATAAAAATGAAAAATTACCCTCAAAATTGAAGTATTATATAAATTTACACCTAAATTGCTCGCATAGTGGCTTCAATTTTTATGTGCAAATTTACTTAATGCTGTAGTTTCCAACAAAATTATAAATACAATTGCTACTGAATTCTGTAAAATTGAACTTGATTAAATTACTTGTTACATTTTATTGAGGAAAATTAACCGGCAATTTTGTGTAGGAAAAAAATTTACATAGACGAGGTTTGAAATTAAACGATTAACATAGCTTCTTTTGGCAAAGTTACACTACTAAATAAATTTGAGGTGTTTTACCTGTATTGACTTTTTCAGTTCGTGATGTAGGTAACGTGAAAGGTTATCAACCATGATAAGCTTTTTATTAAACAAATTTTAAAAACAAAGACCAAATAAATAAAAATTACAATTTTGGATAAGACAGTGCAGTATTAATGGTAAGCAATGTTTTGAAGTAAAGATTAAACAAACCAATGAGACAGGCAATTCACCAATTTTGATTAATATAAGAAGATAAAATTTAACAGCATCGAATGTGGAAATTATTAAAGCAATACTATATAATCCAAGAAATAATCTAATTTCTAGATGTATGCCTAGTTTGTTTTACCTCTATCAACTCTACATGCATCGTTCCATACTGTTAACTCTTCACCCCGAAAAACATTTTTTTTTTTTAATTTGGAACTAAATTCATTTTATCTGGTTTTTAGATGAAAAGAGCCTACGATTTAAGTTTGTTTTGTCTTTCCTATCATTTATTAAGTATTTCCGCTTTTTTTATAGCGACCGCCTCCGTCGTAATTTTATACAATTTTGTATTTTTTATCCAGTAGCGTGACGACGTATTTGTAATTACGAGTAAATAAATAAATTATTTTGGCTCGGCGCAGTTGAGTCGTAGACTGCCAATGATTGCGGTCTTTTGCTTTTAGATATATTATTTGTTGTTTTTACTGAAAACTCGTATTTTCCTACTGAATTTTGAAAATAAACACAATAAAAAAATCGGGCAAAATCTCAGCAGCAGATTGATGATTTGTTGTTCTAAATTTGTTACAGTTTTAACTTTTTATAAATTTTTTTATTTGTCTCATTTTTATATTTATGCGTTGACAAAAAATAACTCATTTTTAAATATCTCGGGCACCAATCCACTTGAGTTCATGAAACCTTCAAGAAGCAGTTTGTTGTAATTTAATATTGTAGGTCGGTTAAAATTTGAAGTGAAGTATTCAAAAAGATAAGAATGTTATGTCGGCTACTTTTTTCATAGGTACCGCAAAGTACCAAAAATTTAAAAGCTCTTAGCTTGAGTTCTAACGAGGCACGTGGAGTGTCGGATGATATTTTGGTTATAATTTTCGATCGGGATCTTTAAACTTAACACGTTGCGTCGTGACGATTTTTCAATAATAAAAATATTTAGTGAAATTTATTGCATCCCGATATAATTTATGTTTTGGATGGGATCGCGACTTTCAGGGGTTGTGATGTACACCGCGTGTCAGTTTAAGCGACTTCATCAGTGTATCAACCCTAAAATAGATGATAGCTTGGAAATAAAAAAAAAGCTTAAAATAATGAGAATGTATATCTTATTTATAGCATTAAATCGAAAAAATGTCGGTGAACTGAAATTTGCATGTTTGTTAATTATAATTTTCCACCTGATAATAATTCTATGAGTTATTTTTTATGCATTTATGCTACTAACTTAATTTTTTACGTGTTTATTTTTAAAGTATTTTCTTGTTTGTGCAAAGAATGTCCGAATAATTAAGATTAGAGGTATTTTGGAAATATGCAAATTTTTAGTAGCGATCTTTGTTCGAAAATTAACTTAAATCTTTGTTTTTTTTAACGTTGACAGTTTTTATTATAATTTATGTCGGGTATAAAATATTTGTCATGGTACGCATTACATAAAATATTATTATTGCAACCAGCATCACATAGTTACAGATATGGAAAATCTATAAAACTGACTTTAATATGGCTAGGTAAGCAGTAATGTAGTAGAAATGAAAACCGATTTGATTTTATGGCGCGAATTTATTAATTTTTTGCAGAGATTTTCTTTATTAATTTTTTTGTAGCTACATAATTTTCGACGATTTATAATAAATTGATAAAACAAAACGATATTATAAATTCTATCAAACTGTTCTTAAAATAATCGTTAATAAAATTTCTTTCTTCATGATGAATGACCTATACAATTCAACTTTTTTTGATATCTTGAGTGTGGGAATATAGTATTTAAATTTAATAGCACATAAATTGACCATATTTATCATTGATAGAAATGCAGGTGAGTGCTCGAAGCATCTTTTAAAAAATATTATGCAAACGATACGACTAACCATAAACCTTCTGGTTATTATCGATTGATTTTTGGAGCCATGTCTTCTTACAGTCTGTCTATTTGTTTAAAAAACATCATTAAATTATTCACTCCCGCGGTCTCTTTGTTTTGCCGCCCTTTTAAATAAATTGCGTGGATGGATATTCATATCGAGTGAATTATTATGCCCTCGCCACATAAAAACTATGAGCTTTTGACCTCACCTTTTTTTTTGACTCGTGCAAGTATCTCTACGATTTCATTCGGTCCTCGCTGGTCAAAAAATTTAGGCCACGCCAAGCGTAAATCCAAAATTTTTTATTAATAAATTAAAATTTAAATTGTGCAGCGGACTGTATTTTCTTGAGTAATTAATAAAAAGTTATCTTGTTTTGCATTGTTGTAATGTTAAGATTTTAAGATAAATGCATCTTTTATAAGATCGTGACGAAAATATTATTGTAAATTACGAACATGAGAAATACAGGGAGTAACAAAATAAATTAACATAATTTATTATGAAATATTTATATAAGAAGGGCAGTCTCGAGTGTTCCCAAGAAAATCAACAATGACGTAATTATTTAAAAGCTTTTGTTATTATTGAAAGTTAAAAATATTTTTAGGTGTTTCCCTATTTCCAAAAGGTAGACCTAAAAATTTGAGTAAGAAAACACCGGGTATGCGATATAAATTATTTTATTATTATATAATAATTACTAATATCGTTTACAAAAACGTTTGTCATTTTTACAATTTTCAAAATAATAATTTAATCTACCCATAATATTAAATCACAGTCACATAATTAATAGTTCTTGCAATAAATATGTACAAAGTTGTTTGAATTTTTTAAATAAATTAAACGAACCTGAAACAACGCCGTCGCTGTTTTTCGTGATAATTTGTACTTAAATTTGATAATTTGTCAATTTTCAAAAAAATCAGCCTCTCAAATTTTATCTACGCTAATTTACGATCGCACTTAAACTATAACTTATCGAAACATCTCGAATTTGTTAGCATTTCTCTTGTCAGTCTCCACACTTGTTTAGCGGCATTTTCCAACGCCGTTGGCGATTTTCCTTTAAATAAGTCTACATTTGGTAAAAAATAGTGGGGACACCTTTTACACTGAAGACACGAAATTAGTTGCAAAAATATTCCATTTATCCTGTCCGCAAAGCACGATTCGTCCCATTCGGCTTCCCTGGGATGTTTTTCGCATTCGAACAACAGTAAGGTTTTCATGTGATAACTAGTAACTGGATTGCCAGGTAAATCTAAGTGTCTATCGCGAATTGTCTTTAGTATGCTCAAACATCTCCGTCGGAAACCACCTTGAAGTAGTCGATTTTCGGCTTCTAGAAACGATAACATCCACGCGTCGCCTTCCATCGCGGATTGTTTTCCCTGCAAAGATATGCACTCCTTGGATAACAAATCGAAACCTTCCGTTTTAACTTCGACAACTAAATTAGGATGCGGCCAGGGAATCTGCGGAAGAGGCCAATGTGCGGCAGATCTCGGCCACAAGCCGGCGCACTTAAAAGCCGGCGTTATTTGTACAATGTATCTTTCTCGGATCCTCAATTTGACTTCCGTGGTGTCTGCGATCATTTTGACGGAATCTCTGTAGGAACATTTGTCACAAGCTTGAGCCACTAAAGTTTGAAAACGAGATCGCATCTTGCGTGCCGATAAATAACCAGAAGCTGTTATAAATTCCACCCACAAAGACATGGAGCGTTTACGTCCATCACTTAATTTTAAAACCGCACATCCAGGTAAAGTACCGTCGTCTACAAAATTCAATACTCCCATTTGATTTAAATAAAGCACAACTTCAAACTCGGTAGGCGAAACAACTTCGAGACCATCGTAACGGCCGTTATAATCGGTTAACGATGAAATAAATCTCGGTTCTTGAACCTCGACTTCTTTCAGAACGTCCTGAACAACGCGGCACACTTCTTGTATTGTCTTATTTACCTGAACTTTACGCGTTTGTACCTTTTCAGTAACATATTTATTTATTTGGTAAACCATTTTAGACTGAGCCGATAGCATGTCCGGCGGAACTAACATGTTCTCTTAGAACGATATGAGAAACGACTGGTACAATCATCCGAATCCGATGATATCTTCTTCAAGAAGTAGAAGTGGGGGATGTTACGGACTATCTGATAGCGGGATGACGGTGATGGATCGTGGGGAAGCACCGAGACGACAATGCGACTTCGCGGCGCACGGCCCAGGTGCGAACACCCCACCCTTGGAGGCCGGCTTTGCCTTTATCAACCGCCCCTGTCAAGAACCAATCCACAAGAATATTTAAGCTTTTGTTATTTATTATTATTATTGTAGCTTTCCATAATATTTATTACACTTCACCAAACCTCGGAATTCTACATACCAAATCTTATATTTTGACTTTGTTTATTCTACAGCTCAAGACATCAAAGAAAGCGCATTATGTTTGATAATCTATGAAAACTTGTTATCTGACAAAGAATAACTCTTGATCGCTTTATCATGAGCTTTCAGCAAGCCTTAGTAAACGAAAAGCAATTATTTTATTTTTTTATAACAAACACATTTAATTTTTCCATCGCGAGAGATTATTTTACAAATTCTCGGAAAAAGAAAAAATTTTTTAAGTTCAAAAAATTTTAATTTATTGTTTTTTTTTTAATTTTATTCGTTTTTTTCTTATAATTAAAATAGAATCGCTCGTAGGTTCAAAATCCAGTATAAAAAAACATAGGACTTTAACAAAACAATGCTATTTATATTTTATATTGATTTTTACTATTCCTATATTATGTACTTGGTACTATCCTAAAGGGTTCGTGTAAGCCATCAGGAACACAACTGATAACGTGGCTGTGATTTTATTTTCTGCTTTCACACTTCACACTTTTATCAGGATTAAAAATCACATTTCTGCATGGGGCAAAATTTTCAAATATTAGTAGGTGTTATTATTTTGTTTTTGTTTTCCAAATCCAAGATTTACGAAAAGAAAGAAATTTTTTTACTTACCACTTGTTTTAATTTTATTTTCCTGCTTTTCTGTAATGGTAGAGAATGTTCACTTTTAGTTATTATATATTAATCTTGTTATTCTGTACTACAGAAAAATTATGGTAGAAACTGGTTAAGTGCTATTAAAATAATTTACTATAAGAAAGTTGATGTTGGAATATAGAAAAACAAGAATAAATGATAAAATAAATTAATATCTAAGCTTTTTTAATTCTTGATGGAAATATTCAGGTGCGTAGGTAGGCACAGGATGTTCCTTAAATTAATGCTGCGAAGATGCTTTGGTACAGGATTCGTCGACTACTTTAAGACTTAAAATTCTTATGAACATATTATCCTAGAAGGTTTTTTTGCCGAGATATGGGCATAGCAAAGTTTTTAAAAAAATATTGTATAGATACTAAAAGTAACAATCAATCTACCATATTTTGTTTTGTGAGCTTTCGTGTTATTTCCGATTAGTTATTATTAAAATTTAAAAAATTTAGCTATTTATAAATACCCCCCCCCTCTCTTCTCCAAGGTCTCGTGGTAACATTATGGCACACCCAGTAATATCGAATTTTATACTTTGAAAATTTTTGAAGATTTTGCAACAGTTTTCTTTCAGTGAATTAAATTTAAGAAAAATGAAAATTAGTATAAGATCTTTTAAATAACAGGTAATTAAATTAAATAATTAGCTGTCGGACAAGACGCAATATATAATTCTTACAGAAAATCTTTAATTACATGTAATAGAATCAAATTAATCAAAAGAAAAAATTTTCTTACTTTGAAAAATGAACAGTAATTTCATTTTTGAATCTTGAATTTTCTAGTTTTCGTCAAAGGACGAACATATTTTGTTTAAAACATTTTTTATATCATAACGGTTTTCGACTTATTACAGTAAAACTACTCCAATTCTTGTGGTTTTTACTAACAAGGGGACCCCACAGTGGATTATTCGCCGATTTTGATTAACTTTTGTTTTAATGAAAGTAAAGGTAAAATGAGGTAATACGTATCTCAGGATTTGACTTAATATGACTTTTTTTGGAGATAATGAGATTATATAAGCAGATCACATACAACAGTTGGTATAACGGCTAGCGTTGCATCCGGATTTGCTTCATTTTTTATTCATTAAATTTATTGATCTATTTATGTTTATTAAAAAGACTGCGCTTCGTAATATATAATGAATTTAAAAGTTTTTAATAGAACAAGTTAATTAAATATTAATAACATATAATATTATCGAGCTTTCAGCGATACTTTCGTCGATAAGAAAGTAAATCTTTTTAATTTATTGTATTTAATAAGTTAATAATTTATATATTAAAGTATTTCTATATATAAGTAATATAAAAATATTATTCACAGCACAAAAACGATAATTAACAAAAATAAATAAATTAATATCTTTAAATAAAGAAATCTTATATTATAGCATTCTTATTTGGTTTATATATGTCCCAACATCACGGTCATCTGATCTCGGTGATTTCGAGGCTTTGTATTGTAAAATTTTTCATTATCACGTGGAGGCGAACCTCATTGGTGCCGCTCGCGAATGGATTAACAAGATTCCGTTTAGAATTGAATAAATTAACATGATTCTCATAGTAAATTTATTATAACATTTTATAATTTTGGAAAGCGTTCAAAGACCGTTAACCTCTAGAAAATTAATAAGATCTCATTATCTCCAAAATTAAACCGACTTAAATCAATTTCTGAGACGCGTAATATCGCATCTTAGCTCTACTTTAATTTAAAAAACAAGTTCGCTGTGATTGGTGAATTATTTCAAAATTACAAAATTCTATTCGCTTAATAATAATACGGTGTTTAATCTATGCTATATTCTTAATAATTTATTACTAAATTTCTTCATCAACTTTTTATTATTTGGTTTATTCAATTTATGAATATTCTTGAAAAATTTTACGATTTTCTGTGTTAAGTTACTATTATCTATCAGCTTCAATAAAATATTATAAAAGTTTGGAAGAACAAAATTTATTAATATTATTTTGATTAATTAAAATCTTTGAAATAACAATATTATTTTATCTCACCCCTGCTAACTGTGCTGCTGTACTTATTTACACCATATTATCATTATTTGGGTTTTCTAGCCAGGTTAGCTGGATATTTACCAAAATTATCACTTAGGTGACAATAACAGATTTTATTCTTAATGTTAGAGGAAAAAACAAAAGTTTCGAACAGTGGCAGATGGTACGGGGATGGCGATGGGGCGCCGCCCTCCCAAAACAAAATATTAAGGTTATACTGTTGTAATGATACTCCTGCTTACATTAAGGGACTACATAGTATTTCAATAAAAGTTTAAACCCAAGATTAAGCTAAAGAAAAGTTTAAATTACGATGTTATAATTTTTGCGATTACAACAAATTTTAAAATTTGTTTGAGTAATCTTGGTTTTAAAATGATACTCAAATACGGGTTGTAAGAGTTTTTCTTTTCAACTTTTAGCTTAAAAAAAGTTAAATGGCATTTATACAACAAGATATAAAAGTGATACTATTTGCGAGGTTATAAAAATGTAATTTTTTTCCTAACCGAACGAAAGGGAGCTGTTTGGTTATCAATTTTAAACATAAAGTAGAAGTTTTCCATACCAATAAAAACATACAACCAACATACTATTATGGTATAGGTACATGTATATACCTCGTATTTAATAGAAAATTTTCCGAAATTTTCATTATATACTTATATAAATTAGACATTAATTTTTGACATTATTTTTACATTTCATTAATTATTTAATTATTTTTACATTTTACAATTATATAGTATTTAAAATGTTGTTTCGACACAGAATTAAAAATACTATCTATACCTATTAAGATGCGGGGACGAAAAATTTAAATTTTTCGAAGTAGTGAGGAAAATTGTCGTATGAGGCGGAGCCCAGTGCGGCAACCCTATAATCTGAAAAGCGGTTTTGTCGTACGCTATTATAATAAATTAGTACGAATTATTATATAGCGTTATAGTTAGTGGAAATATTTACGTCGAAATATGGATTTTAACTTTTAAATTTTACTCTTTGTCATTAAAAATAATTTCTTGTAAAGTGAACCTTCTTGAAAAGAAGTGGAAGAGATAATTTATTATTTTACGTTAAATTTCAAAATTAAAATGTTATTAAAATTCAGCTAACATTTTGTTCTTTAATTTTACGAAAAAGAGTTTATTGGATTTGCTTCATAATAAGAAGTTTTAAAAAGACAATATTTTTATGGTTTTTAACTCCTCTTTCGTAAAAATTGGAAAATGTGAAAATTTCGTATTATAATAATAGCAATCTTACAGTGACGATTTAATATTATTTTTTAATCCGAACGAATATACCTACATATCCATTCAAGTATGTCAATTTTTCCTGTATGTCTTTGCCCACACATAATAAAGAAAATTAAGGTTAATTTTAACACAAATCGAGACCTGATCTAATTCACCATTTTAGGAGTTATATGTAGGTAATTACTTTGATTTAAAGTCAAATTAAAACTTTGTTATATTAAATTAACTTCAATAGTTTTGTGTGGTGAAATATATCATACAATCGAATAATCTAGTAAGTCAAGTTACTATAAAAATTGAGTTTATGTATAATACTCTACTTAAACGAACAAAATATATTCAAGTAAAAACTTGATGTTTATATAGTACTGATAAAAATATAAATTAAACAGCATTAATTTAAATTTTGTTTCAATTGCGTAAATAAACACATTTGAATAAATTAAATGATCACCAAAAGACTTTCGGCATTGGGTTCTATTAATTTAATGAATGCTAGAAATCAATTAAATGTTATTGTGTTTTTGAGTGAAATAATGAACACGATAAAATTTACTATTTTATAGGAAATATGCGTTCCTATTCCTATACTCAAAGCTGAATTAAAATCAAAATTTTTACCCTCTCGGTTTGTTATAATTTAGAATGTTTTAAACAAATTTAATCTAATAGGTTGTTTTTCTTTTCAGGTACGTTAATTTTACTGATCATAATGATTTGTTACATAATCCACCCGTAGGTAAGTTTTTAAAATTTTGAAATTATTTGATCTGAAGCATTCAAAATTTTAAATCTTCGCTTCAAATAATATGTATGTAAACATTTGTTATATTGGGGATAAACCCACCAGAAACCCAAAATCAGTATAGGTAATTCTTACTTACTGATTAAACGTAAAGAAAGCTTAACGTGCAATCCTAACCACGGCACAACTAATTTGGCACCAAATGACAGTCAATTAGATCACAAAAATAATTTTACGAACTTTTTCATTATTTTTACTACATTTTCAATGAAAAATAAAAAATAATGCAAAAATAATAATAGAAATATCGTGAACAAAATCTATGTAAAATTGCGGTATTTATTGTGGGTTATTTAAACAGAACATTAATACTTATAACAAAATACATTCACCGTGTAATATTTCAAATTATATTAATTACAGATATAAATCCAAAAGTAGTTAAAATATTCAGATTTTATTTTGAAACATTATAAGATTTTAAGTGATATATTATATTATAGTATTTGTTATTTTTATAAAAAAGATTGTAAAATTGATACAGTATAATCTATCAACGGGAAATACTATGTAAATTATAATTCACTTCTGTTTCAATTATTGTTTACCTTTTATAGTAGTTTGAAAAATATCAATTGCTTTAATTTGTTTCTTTAATTATTAATTGCATTCAATTGAAAATTAATTTTCTTAGATCATGGGAACGATCGTTGATTGTTGAAAACTTTTAGAATTTGCTACAAAGAAAACACATTTTTAATATAAGCTTTTTTTATTGAAATATCTACTAACAATAAATCACATAATTCAATCATAAAATAATTTACTATAAACATAACGAAGCACTCACAACAAATTTGTAAACAAAGATTTAATTAATTTAAAAAATTTATATTTACAATATTTACACATCTCAATGAGTAATGAAAAGGTTAAAATAAATAAACTTGTACAAAAGAGTTTTCTAAAACTACACAACTATCTACATAATAGGAATACAAATTTGCCTCATTAAAAGAAAATGTATGGCACAAACAAGACTAAATCGGGTATACTAAAAGAAATTTCACTTCTCCTACTCTTATAATAATAGGTGAAAAACGATTCAAGGAATGTAAAACTATCAACGCCTTTGTTAATTATTTTATAGTTTCTCCAAACACCTTGTATTTGTTAACATTTCTCTCGTCAACCTCCAAACTTGCTTGGCTGCATTTTCCAACGCACTTGGAGATTTTCCTTTGAATAAGTCTAAGTTGGGTAAAAAATAATGAGGACATCTTCGACATTGCAGGCAAGAAATTAATTGCAAATAAATTCCGTTAATTCTATCTCCAATGCACGATTCGTCCCATTCGCTTTCCCGTGGATGTTTTTCGCATTCGTACAAAAGTAAGGTTTTCATGTGATAACTCGTCACCGGATTTCCTGGCAGATCTAAATGCCGATCTCTTAGAGTTTTTAAAATACTCAAGCATCTTCTCCGACATCCTCCTTGAAGTAGCCGATTTTCCGCCTCGTTAAACGACAAAACCCAAGCATCGCCTTCCATTGCCGATTGCTTACCTTGAATTGCGACGCTTTCTTTCGATAACAAGTCAAACCCTTCCGTCTTTACTTCGGCCACTAAATTTGGATGAGGCCACGGTATGTGCGGAATTGGCCAATGTGCAGCCGATCTAGGCCAAACACCGGAACATTTAAATGCCGGCGTAATTTGTACGATATATCGTTCTCGAATTCTTAACTTAACTTCAGTAGTTTCGGAGATCATTTTAACACAGTCTCGGTAGGAACACTTATCACAAGCTTGAGCAACCAAAGTTTGAAAGCGGGATCGAATTTTTCTTGCGGATAAATAGCCCGAAGCGGTGATGAATTCGACCCACAACGACATGGAACGTTTACGTCCGTCGCTCAATTTTAAAACCGCACAACCCGGCAAAGTTCCATCGTCGACGAAATTAAAAACTCCCATTTGATTTAAATAAAGGACCACTTCAAATTCGGTTGGAGAAATCACCTCCAGACCCTCGTAACGTCCATTACATTCGGTCAAAGATGAAATAAATCTCGGTTCTTGCACTTCAACTTCTTTAAGAACATCTTGGACCACTTTGCACACTTCGCGTATTGTTTTTGCGATGGTACCCATTCTTGTTTGCACTCTTTCTCCGTAGTATTTGTTTATTTGATAGAGCATCTTCGACTGGGCCGCCAGCATATCTGGTGGCACCAGCATTATGGCACCCGGAGTCACAATTCACTCCCACCGTTGCTACAATACTGGGCTTCAGAAGGTGAACATGTTTCCGGCTCCGGTTTCCAGGGCGGGCTGGGAAGGCTGGCATTCGAGCTCTGTTCCAACGAATGGAGTCCGCGCACTAGCATGGGGTCTTTGTGCTCGAAAATCGATAAAATGCTCCGCCTGTGCACTAAACCAAACCACGCCTCTGTATCTAAAATTTTCAGCTTTTCTCGCAGCCGGAAAATTTTACTTTAGTATTTTCAAAATTTAGCCTATCGATTGTAGATATCTAAGGTGAGTAATATAATAAAAAAATTAATTTTTTTCTCGATTCGCGGGAATTTTCACGAACCGTATTTTTCATTTTCGAGAGATCAGCGTGTATTACGTCGAACATCTGCTGTCATTTGATCTTTGCAATTATGATCCCTAAAAATTGAAAATGATGACCGTTTCTCTTTTGCATCATTGTTGGGCACGAATACAGTTTTCTGTTACCAATATGCAACCCTCTTGTGTGTTGGGCTTATTTTCAAGTTTATGCTCGGTATGTTATCCTTGTACCTATTGTTAATCTGACAGCTTAATTGAAGGGATTATTTTCTCCAATAATGCCGGATACTAATTTTATACGAAGGAGATAAAACTTTTTTGTGCGATGATGCTTTCAAGTTGTAATTTTTTGTTTCTTTGTAGTGGATAAGTTGGAAGTACTCTCTTTTGTTTCGCATAATTAACTTTATGCTCAAAGTGTTAATGAATCCTTGCCCCGAAGCGGTGCTTAATTCTAATATTAGAATAATTCATTAAAAGGCGAGGCGGTACTTTTAGAAACGCTTCTCGTGACAAGTGTTTAGTTGATTCCGCTCCAAAGTGCTCCCATAAATTAACGAGTGAACGTTCGCACTCATCTTAATACAGAAAAAAGTGGTATATCCGTCCACACTTAGCTCTTTATGTGAGGACAAATAACCAAGTAGTTTGTTGTGTCTTCCATAAAATCTCTCGTCGAAGTAATTTGAAATATTCACCTTTTCTATAATTATTCCAGTTAGGTATCAGTTTTTGGAGTGAGCGTATCATGTTGAGAAATACAATGGAATAAAGACGTCTCAGTCGGATCATCGATCAATGGTCGTTTGAAGATGACAGGACTTTGTTGGGTAATGGAGCCTCTTTCTGTCACAATACCCTACTGCGTACGACAGAAGATACTTTGTTTTGCTCTTTCAAACTGCAAACAGTACATCCCCATTGTCCTTTTAAGGTGTACGTCTTCTTAAGTACCTTTGTGCTCTTTTCGGTACCTTTTTTGTCTGGTTAATAGTTTGTGTAAGCTCTCGAATGCTCAGTTTGTGCAATTTAAGTGAACTTTTATGTTGACCGAAACGTGAAATTCTTTATACCGAGTTCGGATACTACTAAAAAAATTGCTATTGTCGGTTAATTCGCTTACAATTTTTGATAAAACATACGTCTGTAACTGAGTAAAAAAGTAAGTCTCAAAGTAATTTTTTATTCTTATTTCGTTTTAATTCAATTCAAATAATGTTTGAAAGATTTTTTAATCAAATTTTTTAAAAATTCTCGGGCGTGCCGATTTTATTTTACAAAAATACACATCTATTTATAATGACGTTAGCAATTTTTTTTAAGTGGCAATCTCTATTTTTTTCTTCATTTTAATAGATCCTTCAGTTCAGCAAAATATTAATAAGCCGAAAATGTCCGGATATTTTACAGTAAAAAATTCCTTACCTCTGGTTGAGTTCGAATCTTAACCACACATCCAATATCAATTTAAATTTCTTGTTTTGTTAATTGTGCCATACAAATTAAATGGTTATGTTTTTAAATTTTTAACATGTTTAACAAACAAAAAATTAATATGTTGAATCATTAAAACCAACACTTATCTGCCGTTTATTTTATACTTCAACTTGAGATAGTAAACGAAAGGCATAAGATTTTCTACTTTCATTGTATTTTGCACGACGATTTTCTTATGTATTCCAGAAATACTATCATTCAATAAGAAATGAGGGTGTAAAATTAAATTTTCCATCACTTTTACATCAAACGAACAAGAAATAAAGTCTACATCAAAAACTGAACTAACTTTTTAGACAAATATCTAAAACAGTGGGAATAGAAAATAACTTAAAAAAGTTTAAGAATTTTTTAAGTATTTTTGTGGTATTTAGTAGTATGTGAAGTTAATTTCATTTAGACACCTTACGTCGTTTAGTTTGGTTATTTGGTAGCACAACATTTAATTTAAAATTTGGTTAATTTCTTGATTTTTTAAATTTTTTCAATTTTATTTGGTATATTTGCTCTCACTTTTTGGTATTTTTACTGTTATACATGACTGATGATCGAAAATAATCGTGTAATAAGGGCCTTTATATTATGTTTCAGAGTGTTTTATTTTTAAGTAATTTTTATCATTTCTATAGCGTAATTTTTTCAGAATTTTATTTTCTTGTTTATTCAAATATTCTAAGTTCAACCCTGTTAAATGTGAATTATTGTCATTTTAGTGTTTTTTAAATACTATGTTTTTTTGTAGTATGTATTTCTTTACTTAACAGTTAAAAATTTTATTATTTTTGATTTTTAAAACAGTGGGGTTTTAAAGTTTCAGTTCGCTTAAAACTATTTTAAACAAGAGATGCATATGAAACAGCCATCCACAATCTTTGTCGACAAATTTTCCAAAAAAATTGTTTTTTGAATTATTTCCACATTTTCTTGTTCGCAAAGTACATAGTAATGAATAAACTAAGTTATTATTTATAAGTTATATCCTAAGAACTATGAATTATGCCGAATAAGCAACGCGTAATAATGATTTGTATTAAAAGCCCGAGACCGTAAGGTCGAGAACTGTAATATTTGCTTTTAACTAAAATTTCGTAAAAATATAGTTACCGTCAGAATTAACTATTTGAGAACTATTTGATGTATCAAAATAAATTTCATAAAACTACTCAAATTTTATAAATTCAGATTATTTATTATAAATTTTAGTTTGGAAAAGTTACTTAGAAAATTTTTTTTTACTAGTTTGAAGTAACTTCTACTTCGATTAATTTTAACATTTTTTATGAGTTTTCGTTTACGAAAATAATCACGGATAAATGTTAGATTTTTTGTTTATTCAGTGTCTCAAGTTGCTATAATTCGTTGACATTTGAAACTACGTTAAATATGATTGACTGCTCAAGTGAAATAATCGTAAATAATTTTGTTTCATAAACATTTTTATTAATAGTTTAACACAAAGCTTTAATTTCTAAACTGCCTAGGTATTACATACAAAATAAATAATTGAAATAATAGTGGTAATTATTACCAAAAAAATTACGTGTCACGTGACATCGGAAAAAGTTTGCTGCTATTGTTTATTATTTTTTATTTCTAACAAAATTATTTGTATGATTCAATGTAATACAGAATTACAGAAATACAGAAAATTGCATTTCGCTTTTATTCGTCTTTTAATGTATTAATTTAAATTCAATAAATTAATTAATAGTACTACAAAAAATATACCATATTGCAATGATTTACCACTAAATTCGGGGTAGTCACCGACTACTTTTTTACTTCTAAATAAATTTTTGTTAAGTTCAGTGCAATCCAAATACTCCTAGAACAGCAATGTAAAAATTTTAAAGAGTTTTATATTTAAAAAAAATTAATTATCAATTTACTATTTAAAACTTTATTTTAAAACGTTTTTTTAACTCTTAATTGAATTTTCAATAATTATAATAATTATATTATCAATTAATCCAAATTCATTATAGCAACTTAAAAACACGACTTCCCCTTCATAATTCCAAACGAGACGCAACAAAAATATATTTCCAACCTCATATCAACAAAGCAATACTGCCAGAATTTTATTAAGTTTTGCACGTGTATAAACCGTACAAAGTTGAAACGTTAATTCAAGCAACATGTGCTTACTAGTGAGCGAACGTTCGAGCGGTTAGTGCAAATGTTTGTCTGGTCCGAAATTGGCAATCTAAATATCGTCTAATTCCGTGATTTAAATCTACGTTAAGCTGTAGATTCCCTGTACTGTCACACTTTTCTGACGTAGACAGGAAAAGCCGGGACCTACCTAAACAGTGTAAAATTGAATTTGGGTGATCTTTATTTGGGATCTTGATTAATTATTACTGGATCGACCCTCAATTCAGCTTCTTTTTAAAAAAGGTCTCACAAAGCAATGTACACCTGAAGATGGATAATCGCGAAACAGGTTATGAACTGAGATTATGTAATCCATATATTTGACTATCCGCGTGTACATTCTATACTAATGGCTCTGTTTTTGCGGTAACCTCAAGTTAAGCTATGGATATGTATTGTGAGAGAAATATCTATCTTTGGTATTTTTAATTGATGCTTTCAATAATTTGTATCTCTAAAATTGTTGTTAGCTTTTTAGATTTGTTAGACACGTATTTGCTAACATTTTTCTTGATATATTAACAAACAAACGAAAAAAACATTACAGGAGTATCCTTGGAAGTTTAGTTATACTAGATTGTTGCCCTAGAACATACTATATTTATTATGATGGAAGCCTTTTACGAAAGCCATAGTTCTGTTTTAGAAGTTTATTGTGATATCGTAATAACTCTTTTACTCAATAACTCAAGCTTTTTTAACAAAGTTAATTAGATTGAGAAATTCAAAGCGAAAGACATCGCCGCTGATAAAAAAAGGCTACGGGCTGACAAAAACTAATGTACCGGCAGTAAAGTAAAACAAAAAATTTTTAAGTTTGACAATGAAAATAAAAAAGTTTTTATGTTTGAAGAAAAAAAATCGTTAATAGTTTATTTTTCTATTTATACCTATTGAGTTATAAAATTTATTACACTTATTGCGTTAGTCATGTAATGGTGTTCCTTAATTATTAATCAATAAATAATAGGGATATATCATGTCACTTCGTACTTTTCATAAATTTTTTTAAGTTTTCTATAAATTTCTTTCTATTTAATAATTTATAAATAAACCATTTCATGTTTCTGTAACGGGTAACCTAGAAATCTAATATAAATATTAAAATATGAATGATGAAAACGAGAACTTTATGATTTGTACCTTCACAAACTAGATTTCTATAAAAAATTCAATGAAATCTTCAAAAAAATACAAAGTGACGTAACAATTAGGACGCAATTATTAATTAGGTACTTCATAGTATTCGGTAAATGGTTTTCAATTTAAAACCGTCATCGTCAGATTAAAATTATAAAAACACAATCGTCAGAAGTGGTTAATTTTTTTAGTTCATATTGAACAATTACTTTTTCAAATTAATTGCAACCCTAGCTATCTGCGTACCACTTGTCGAATAATATACCTGCTATAATAATACTTAAAATCTAATTTATTTAATTTTTGTTATAATATTATTACCACTAATAATCGTCTACCAATTCTTGTTTACAAGAAGCTCAATTACTTCTAATTAAGACGCTTATCAAATTACCAACGGTATTACTATAGGGCAGTGGCGTAACAAGGCAGCCACGGGCCTGTGTTTCCGACTGTCGGGCCCTTAAATGGATATTAAATGAACGTGGAATTTTTTTTAAATAATCTTAAAGCTTGTTTACATTATATAATTTTGCCTAAAATTTTTATAAGACAAAAATTTCACTGTTAACACCTTAAAAGTTTGGTTTAAATTAATTTTTATGAAAAGAATATAGTAATAAATATTATTAATTAGTTTTATTTAAATCTCCCTAGAGATTAGCTATCATTTAAAAAACAGTTAACAGAAAATCAAGAATTTTATTCAAAATATACCTTAACTGTTAAATGATTTTTTCGGAATCTGCTAAGGGCTAAGGATGAGAGTTTATTTCTTTATTACTTATTGGTTTGCTACTAGATACGAAATTTTACTCTTACAGTCCGTTTTATATCTTTATCGATGCCGGCTTCAAGTTCAATTTAACGAAAGCCGAAATAGACGGTAAATATACTTTATAATTATTTTAAATAGATATACATGAAAAATTTGGCAGACATCTTATTTTGAAAATGTGCCGTATATTTTCTGATTTTAGCGATGTTTTCACTGTAGTGCTAAAAATCACAAAAATTTGAATTCTGATTGTGGCAAAGTCGGACTTTTTTAATGCCGGGCCTTTGTTCGATCAAACACATCAAACACTGGTAGTTACGCCACTGTTATAGGGAGCGATAACTATATAAATGTGGGGTCAAAGGGGCAGTCTATATGGCAGCTCCCTGACTAAAATTTATATTTTTGGAGTTTTTTTCTTTTTTACTATTTTTAATTTTGCTTTATCTTTTATTTGGTTTTTAAATTTCCTTATATTTATTTTCAATGAACTTGAGCTGATTTTTTTAGATTTATAGTTTAATTCTTATTATTATTACTTTTGCATTTCAAATTCATTATTAAACAATTTTATGCAGCAATCGTTTCAAGTCGCTTTTCATGTCAGTAAAGGATAAGCCATTCTAAACTTGAACGCCAATGTGAGCATATTGGATTAAATCTACTTGATAATGACCATACATTCACATTTGTGTCCATGTGATGGTGTCAAGTTCCATACGGGTATACTTTGCTTAATATTATTGCAATTTTTATTTTTAGGTAAATGTTATAAGCTATCCTTGGTAAATTTAATGTGTTTTTTATATTGTCAAAATCGATCAGATTCTAAATATTTCAGCAACGAGCTGGTTAGATAGGATATTATCATTATTGAGTTTATACGTCTCTCAATGTCACTAATTAAAAGTACCAAGTCATGTACGAAAGTTTATTTTTTGTACTGCAGACTATAGGTACCTTATAAGGATTGTAGTAATCCCAGATCCAAATTAGATGTTCTGGATCTCATTATAATATATATATTATGTACATAAAACGTCAATAATGTCGCTGTCTGTAACGCATCTCTCTCCATTTATTTATTACCAACTTTTAGTGCAATTAAAACCCCACGCTGTGCGGCCTAAGGCCGCATAATCACATATATTGTTTGTTTAACCTTTTTATTTTAAATTTTAATTTAATATTTTTTAGTAATACAAAAAATAATATACTTATGTAGCTACCTAATCTTTTTATTTTTAATTTCAAATTACTCCATTTCTATTCGGTTATTTTTGAAAATCTAATTTTCCGAAATAAGGAAGTTGAGACATAAAATTTGTAAAATCGTAAAGAAAATAAATCGATTGATACTCTTATAGTTTATAAAAGCAATAAGAATATTAAATATGAGTATGTGGACCCCGGATAACTTTACTGGAATATTAAGTTTCTTGTTTAATTTATTTTTACACATAACCGCAGGTGTAACTGACTGAGACCTCCCAAATACAAGTGAAATGCTATTTATAATGGAAAATTTAGTACACCTATCGTCCTTATTAGTTCGTTACTGCTTCATTATTTGGGCAATACATTTTTTAGCTCAATTTTGTTTTTCTGAAACTTTTCATTGTAAAAATGTTGTTCTTTGGAAATCTTAAATTAAGTCAATATTGAAAAGCAAAGCAAACAATTTCAAGTATTTACTTTGTTCGTAATTAAATCAAAAAGAAACAAATATTTAATGGATGTTGTGTAATTTAGTCGAAATTAATTGGCTGTTGGGTTACTTTTTTGTGCGCTTTTTTGACGAATGATGAAGTCGTCTGTATGATAATCGGAATTAGCACAACATTTGGGACTCATATACCATGTGCTGTCTGGAATTTATCCAAGCTTAGCGACACACTTCTTATTTTTCTTACTTCGTTTCACCTTCGTCATTTTTTAAATGGACCATTGTATATACCTATATACAATGCGATGTAATATATTACCGAATGAATTTAATTTAGGAAGAAGCTTACACCACACTGAACACATAAATTTGGATCTAGGAAGTGACACTTTTTGACGACTTCCATATAGGAATTAAAGGATATGCTAAATCGTCATTAATGTATGTTAAATTATCTCTGGCGCCCTTTGCGCAATATATTTTGCTACATTAAGGTGGAAAACGAATGGCTTTTTTTAAAATTTAAGTGTTGACAGATGCGGTTACAGTTGAAATGGACACAGTTAAAAGGATCTTTATGTTTCCGTAATACGATACATTTACCTATTAAAGCTGGAAGTTTAAATTTTAATTGAAAATCGAAAATTTACTTTTGACTGGCAGGTAGGTCTTAAAACCGTTTAATAGTTATAAACGAAATATTTAAGATAACATTTGCAAGATATTTGAAATAAAAGTTTTTGGCATCTGGACCTCCCCAGATCAAAATTCCTGTCCGTCAAATGTAATTTGAGCCATGTGCGAGTTGTTAACTAACAGGATACGGATATGCAAGCGCCACCAGCGCTCAAATTATCTTCTAATTTGGAACACCCATAAGGAAGTGAATTATAGTTGTTAGAGAAACAAATATTTGCCATTGGGCTGATCCCTTATTAAGAAATTAACGAAAAATGTCATGTAGTATTTTGACTGAAGCTGCTATTTAAAAATTTTACATTCGAAAGTTGATATACAGGTTTACGTAAAATTTTTAAAAATGAATCCCTAGTTTGTCCTTCACCTCCCTACACACTGATTTATGCCATCGTTTACTTGTCACGAATGCAAATAATACAACAATGAATTCATGTGGATGTCAACGTGTATTTGTACTTGTCGCCACAACAAAACCCATGCAAGTCGCTTGAAATAATAAAATAAAATCATACGATGGTAAATCCGGTTTTTAATTTCCAAGATTTTTCTTGAAAATTTAAATCTTGCTGCATAATTCAAAATTGTCTTGTAAACATGGTAAACATTCATGGTAAAAAAGCATGGCCGCTGTTTTACATCTTCTGGAAAAGAAGTCACTTGAACAAATATTTACTCATAATTTTTGGCCCAATCATAGGTAAACGTATGAAATTAGCTCCACCCTGCTGGGAAACTCAGGTGTGAATATATTTTATTATGTTCTCAACATTATTCATTCCTCACGCATAGGCAACGTGTAATCTTATTTTAAATTTCTTGTCTACATACGTGTAAGTACTTCCAGATTGAAATGCAAAATGTCAAGTAGTCTTTCTCAATAGCATCGTCGCCGAACGATGAAGCTCTCTCAATTTTGATCGACAGTAGTAGTTGTTGTTATTTTTAACTGGCAATAAAATAAGTTTTTTTGGCCATTTGTTTTCTTTTTTATTTATTTAATGATGAAGAAAAACTGGCCCGTGTAGGTTAAATTTTTATCATTTTGCACTTAAAATTTTATGAGTCAAAAAAATTGGACGGGATCTCCAGGTCTGCGACTGACTTTTTTCCTAAATATATTGGCATTGTCTTAAAAATAAATTATATGAGAATAAAGCAAACCGATAAGATCTATCTAATGGTCAAGTGTCATCACACTATTTTAAGAATTGGACATGCGGTCAGGTAAAATGCATGGAAGACTTGATATACGATACCTGGTTCCTATCTCTTCATCTCGCTGGTGTAATTAAAGGAGACAGTCAACTCGAGGTTGTTTATTTATCGTATCTGACTTGCTCATTATACAGATTCTTTAATAAACAAACTTATATATTGATTATTTTTTTGTTCCTAAATTTGCATTCTCGTATATCGCTCTTTTAATAAGCCACATGATCCTTTTGTTATATTTTAATTACACCATCGTTTCACAATTGATTGTATTTTCTGAACAATTCATTAGGTGTGTGAAATGAAAACCGCATGATAATTATAGAAAAATTAATTTCAAAGATTGCTAAACGATAAAATATGAAAGAAATAATAGAAAAGAAAGTTGAATCATATAAACGGAAGAAAATTAAAAACGTTGAAGTGTCTTCCTTTCTTTAAATTCGTTAAACTTTAGTCAGCTTAAACTTCTATTGTAAAACTATTAAAAATCTAAAAATTTTATTCGGAGCGAATGTACTTTTTGTGCAATTTGTGTACAAACTCACAATACAATAGCATACTATTTTTTTCTAAACGTCAAAATATCATAACGTTGTCGTTCGTTATCATCATATTTAAAAATTTACTTTTTTTGTGAGAACAATCTTTTTACTTTAATGCCGGCGACGCGCGACACTAAAGTATCTTAGTGACGCTCTCTACCTTTTTTTAATAGAGTTCTTAACTACTGAGTTCAGAGCGTATTAAATTCATAGTTGGTTACATTTGCAATGTAAAAAATTCCCGGGTAAATTTGCCTCTAAAATTGGTGGCCATTGAGCCATTGCTATCAATTATTTTTAACAAGTTTTATCAACAATAGTGTAGAATTACCATCTGATTCTGTAAAATTTAACGTTGAAACAAAATTTTAGATGAGATTTTTTTTTTAATTATGGTAATACTTTGTTTTATTCAAATATTTCTTAATTGCTTTGTCATCCGGCTAAAAATAATTTTAAAAGAAAAACACTCAGGTTGTTGTTCGATTGGAAGATGAACGAAAATAAAACAAAGTTGCACGTAATAAATTTTATATAAAAAATGTATATGAAACAATAATAATAAATAAAAACAACAAATAATAAAGTGTACTCATATTTTCAGGGAAATTTTACATTATTTTTAGGTAAACATGAAATTACCTAATTTTTAGGCTAAATTTACTCTTATTAAATTAAACCTGCATTTTTACAGTGTAAATTTACTATTATTAAGTGCGTAATTTTTTACACGTAAAATTATCTACACCAATTTTTACAGTGTTACTCGAAAACAGCATATCAAAAATATTCCTTTTCTTTTTTTACGTCTCTTTTTGTGTTGTTATAATCTTACTTGTGAATAATTATAAAGCAAAGAAATCTCAAAAAAGCAAAGAAAATACGATACATAATTTTTTTACGTCAGGTGTATTGGCTTATTTGCGAATAAAATTAACAATGGGGGCGCTGATAAATTGTCAAAATGACCGTCATATGCGAGTAAATTGAGGTTATAGTTGTGTTTACAGTGATCGAGTCAACCTTGTAAATCTTTTTGTATGTTCGAATTATCAAAGAAAAAGGCGAAATGACCAAACAAATTGCTCTAAAATCTTTATTTAAGTACAATAAACCACGTTTAGTACTCGCATCGAAGTGTTCTCAATTCTGCCACCAGACGTCGCATTCTTAATTTTATTCGCGAATACTGGGGGTATTCCATACCTCCCATAGCCCTCATTTGTTAGCAATTTTAACTGCCTGCTCTTTCTAACTTTCAAAAATTTAAAGATATTTTTAATAAATTAGGCAAGATTTTCAATTCAAAGTTGTTTAAAGTTTGTTCAAAGTCAAAAGTTTGGATTAAAAGACGCTTTTAATATAAAATAAATGGACAAATGCAACGGTGAGAGGGCGACAGTTATAGACAAGCTACAAAAATGCAGTTGCTTTGAATATAAACATAATAAAGCGCAAAAATAAAACAATTGCTATCACAAATAGGGAAACGTAGGTCGACAATAAAATTACGTTTTTAAGTGCTCATTTTATTAAGAGTAATATTTCACTCTTTGAGGCAAGTTTTAAGGATTGACGAACGAGCAAAGAGTTGCGGTGCGTAAGAGTCTGGCAATTACAGACGAGCTGCAAAAAGTATATTTTCTCCGAATAAAAGATGCTATTTTGTCATAAAATAGAAAAAATATTTATTAACTTTGATGAAAATTACTTTTACTACCGACGACGGGCGGGATTAAAGTAAGCTAAAAGTAATTTTAATACCGGCAACAGGCGTAATTCAGCTTAGTGAAGATTCATTTAGGTCATAAAATATTCTAGAAAAACATAAATGTAATGAAAATAGTTATTTGTTTACCAAGAGACCGAAGTAGTCATTTTTAACTCACACTTCAATCACGACTACGACCAAAAACTAGATAGTATGATACCTAATAGGGTATACCTGACTTTACATATTTTATTTGTTGCCAATAAATGCGTTACGACCAAATTTTTTTAAAGGTATTTCAAGGCAAATGCGTTAAAATGGGAAGTTACACTTTTACCTTTAATGCAGAAAATTGGTTGTTAGTTAATTCTTAGTTCTTGGATTCTCCGCTTTGCGAGGCTATATATACAGTGCTGAGCATCAGTGACTGTCAATTGTCAGGAGTGACTGTTATAGAGAAATACAAAAAAATCAGAATTGAGAACAATCGAAGGTTGCGTCAAAGCAGTTCACAGACTGATAAGATAACTAAAGAGAGTTTAATAAAACTGATTATTTAACAAAAATTACGTTAATCCGAATGAAATTTTTGACGTTAAATTAACGTTCATACTACTTTCTTATTGAGGGTATATTTAAAATTTTTAAATTTAATTTTATTATCTACAGGAGTGTCTCATATTGAATATTGATATTCACAGACTCATCGGTGAAAGAATGAGATGTTCTTATTTAATAAATAAAATTAATCACAGAGCGTGCATACAAACCATTAGCTTCTTAAACAGCCGTTTGGGGGGGGGGGTGCTCACCGTACCTAAGAAATGTTTATATAATCATGCTTAATGGATTGGGAACTTAAGAATACATTTGGAACGTACAGAAATGTTTGAAAAGCAATGCTTAAGTTCTGCCGAAGACCGGGCACCGAACAGCCACCTCAATCGCAGACCATAAAATCTGACTTGACTTTTTAAATCAGAGGGTCTGCGTGCTGTTTTACTTGTTTGTTATATAAATATACACCGTAAGTCACAATGGTTTGAAATTAACGGGGCTTATGTTACTTCCGGGGCCTGAAGTTTTTGCTTAATTATTTTTAATGTAAATCCTGCGCAGATGCTAATATACAAAGACCTCGTGCTTACAATTATTGGTAAACAAAACTGTATTGTTGCTTAGCAACACACGAGAGATTTAAACTAAGTGCTCTTACTTAAGCACCATAATACATAATATTATTCTTGTTTAAAAGCTAAAATTACCGAAAGAAAAACTTGATATTATTATTTGCTACGTAGTGCTTGCATTCAAGCTTCAACATATTATTTTAAAATTTTAATACAATCATAGCAGTGAATTGATTGTTGGTGAAACTGTTTTAAATTTTTTAAAACGGCATACGATTTAAATTTTATTTTGCAAAATGATTTAATTCTAAAACTGGCTGTGTTTCAGATAATGAATGAAATTTGCCAAAAATTACTTGCTTCGAAGTAATTTTACGTCTACTACTTTAATTTTTTTATTTCACTTTTTCCCAATAGGTTTCACTGTAAAATTAACAAAAGTGTAAACGCTGAGACTCAAAATTTAATTACTATGTCAAAATTTGGTTTGAAACAAAACTATTTATTTTATTTTCAAAACATTATTTTGTATTTTGGTCAAAATGTAATACTAAACCTAACCTAAAGTTGTTTCTCTGCCGTTTTAGAATTTTTTGGGATATATTTTACAGTTAAAGCGAAGTAGCGTGCAGCGTCGAGATACACTCATAGTTTTTCATTTAGGGTTCTTTAAAATGAACGGAGGCTGGATCAATAGATAAAATAATAAATACTTCAACAAAAATCCGACATTCCTGCTGAGAATATGGAATTCTGCACGAACTATGAGTTCATATAAAAAATTGCAACTGTAAACACGAAACTTAGCATGTTCGAGTATATTTCTGTTTCTTCTTGTGATTTTAAGAATTTATCGCGGTAGTCACAATAAAATTAACTTTATTGTGGGACCCTGGTAGTTTTGGTTAAACCATTGTACGACGGAAATTTATACGAATGAACATTTATACGAATAACTTTATTCGTCCTCTTCTGGGACGATCTAATTTCATTTGACAATTTTAGAAATTCTTATTAGAGCAATTGCCATGCATTTATTCCTTAACTTAAATCAACAATATTTTGTTACTTCAATTAGGAAGTTAAAATTCCGTATAGTTTAATTATTTCCGATTTTTTGGATGATATCCAAAAATTAATGTCATGTTTTATCTACGATTTAATTCGAATCGAAAAACGTCATTTATTAATTCAATTATTTTAGAAACAGTTTCATAATTATCGTTCCGTCATCCAAAATTTTTCTGCTGGATTTATTTTGGAGCGTTAAAAGCATAGGCATTCGGGCATGAACATTGTTAATTGTGTTAGGACGATGCCTAATGTCGTTTTTCCTAGCAGTTCTCTACCAGACGTGACAGTAATTTTGTTTATCGTCTTGTCCCCCTCTTATAATCTAATCAGTGAAGAGTAATGAAATTTGTGCCCATTACTGGATGCAATTGCATTTGTATGACCCCTCGCCTTTACCAACCTTGTGGCTCTTGCATAAGTGTTTTATCCAGCTCTTGACAAATGAACTCGTATTTGACATCGTTTGTAGATTAATTGACCTCACTTGTGCTTTATCCTGTATTGTGGTCAAAAAGTGAGCAATTCTTGGCAGGATGCAGGAGACCATATTGGGAATCTATTAAATTCTTATTTATGTTGTCCTAATGCACAACACGAAACTGAAGATATTGAATATCGTGGAGGTTTGAGAAAAAAGATAAGATGCCTCAGTTACTTCCTTTTTACGATTTCCAAACACGACATCTTTACCGGTACGTTCGATAAATCTGGACAAACAATAAATATATACGATGTAAACTAAGAAAAGCAGAAATAAGATGCTTTTTCTTATGTATGCATCTTGATTGCATACATAAATTATTATTCTTGTCGGTAAACCAAGTCCAGGACAACTGGAATTTAAATCGTCCAACATTTATGCTTTACAATTAGTAGAACATCGCAAAACAGCAATAATGGGCATCCGTAAATATTTGTATGAAATTTAATTCATATTTGGTAGGGTGGTAAAATCGTGTTCTATCGCAGTCACTATTACTCCACTCTGGTGTAGTAAATCAACCCTTAATCGTCGTTGTTGCAGAGGGCTGCAAAGCTTCTCAAATAATTCACGACAACGTTTTATTTATGTTTCTATTTTATGTTAGAAGGCACACACATTTTATCGGTACCAAAACGTACACCAGTACTGTTCATTTTTTTTCACTCGAAACTCTTGAAAATTTAATTTGTGCGGTTCGGCTCGTGTCACATTAAGCAGATTAATGAAAAGATAACTGATGATGAAGGGCGAATGCATTATTGGAGATTCTGTGGTAGCTACTGGTATCTGAGAATTTGCCATATGTGACATACACCTACTCAAAATAGCGGTTAAGTTCTGGGGGAAGAGGAATAATCCAAAAGGTGTATCCAGGTGTGAAGACACACGATAATTCAAAGATAATGGCATTGCATTAGGACGATAATATTAATTTTCGACTTGTAATGGTTGCTTTACACGAACGCAAGGTAAATTGATTCGATCAATTTGTGATCAAATTTTTTCGATTTGTGGAACTACCATTACAATTTAATCAATTATTTCTGTTTCAAATTTAGGGGATCCAATATGTTTTGTATGCCATTTCGATCTCATTACCGAGTTTGTATTTGGGATTTGTATTCACATGAGATTTAAAACCCCCTTGTACTTTGGGCTACTAATGGGACACCGGATCTCGGTAATTTCCTTGGGCGATGTGATTAGTTTGGGGATCTGACGATCCGAGAGTATTGTGACAAAGTGAAGTGCGGACAGATAAACAATGGGACTCCCCTGCTGTTATACAACACCTTTCATTTGTCAATCATTGTCTCTTCTAATCGAAGTCGTCACCTATAAATAATAAACACAAAACATTTTCGAACCCAGCTTGATTAAAATCAGTTGCTTTAGTTTTTCGGATCCCATCAATCTTGCTTCCGAACGGGTCGTCAAAAAACCGTTTCAAGATCAAAACTAATTTACTGATAAAACTTGGACATTTAAAACATTTTGTCGTAACTTTAGGCATTATAAATTTTAAAACAAAGAATTTTAAGGTATCGAGTATTATCTTCACATTCCGATCTCAGCAAGCTGCAATAAAATGAATGTTGCAGGATGACATTCAACCCTGGTAACGTATACCTGTAATCGAATCTATTATAAACAAAGACAATCATTGAGTCCATCCAAATTTTTAATAATTTTGATACTTAGTAAATTTTAAGTGAGAAACAATTTCAAATTTTATGGAACACAAATTAATTCGTGGTAGGTACCTACGTGGGTAGGTACGTCTTAATTGAGGCTGTAAATTTGAATATGTAGAAATGCTTTAAATCGACCATAAAATTGCATTATATCACACTGTAAATCCATAAAAAATTTGTTGTAAATTTTGTAGCCACTCTTTTATTGCTCGTAGACTTTTTTATTTTCTTGGCCACCGAATTATGTCGCGGAAAATTGATAAAGTACATCAAAATCTTTTTTTTCTACTTACAACGACAAAATAATTTGTTCGAAAAAACTCTTCGGCAGAAATGTTTTTATTGCTTTATAAGTTTTTTTTCTTAAATCTGACTTGTTTACACCTGCTACCTGTTTGCAAGGTAAAAACAAATTGGTTAATAAATTTGGCTAAACTTTTAATATTTTAATGTACTTTATTGCTATTTGAGAGTCAAAGCGCAATCTCAACATTTCTCCAATGTTGGAATTGCAGAGATAATCAATGCTTTTATCTGATGGAATTTCGTGGACCACTCCCATTTATACTGCCGCCATCTTGAACGTCTTATCGATCCAAAATTTTCACATTATTAAATTTTACCGAGATAATTTGTTGTAATGAGATTTTTTTATCAATACAGGTACTCAAATACTGTGACCATCTTCATGGCAAATGGTACTTTTCGGAAATTAGGGCAATTTTCTCCAGAAGATATTTGCTGCAAAATGTGGCGATTGAAATATTTCTTGCCAGCAGAAGTAAGTCGAATTTAATTTTTTTATTATTAAAAGTGTAACACAATTAAATTACAGCATCCATTCTATTTGCGTTTCCCGACCAAGCCACCGTAAAGAAAGTCATCAAAGCTTTACCAAGAGTTGGAGTAGGAATCAAGTATGGAATTCCACAAACACGGTAAGTCCAAAATTTGTAATATTTTGTACGTTAACCAATGTGGGCGTTCATGCTGTGCTTAATATTCTATTTTTGACGCTGCCCCCATATATTTTTCGTATTATTTGTTAAAACGCAGCTTCTAATTATCTACATGTTGTTTTAAACCGGTTCGGAGTGTACACAGATTGATAATAAAATTATTTCATTATGAAGCCAACTCAAACTAAGCAAAGAAAAATTGAACTTCATAAAGAATAAAGTAATACGCATATACAAGGGTGAATTGAAAATGTTGTCCGCGTATACATAGGCTTAGACCTGTTTAAGATTTTCTATCCACGAGATCAAAATGAATATCGAAAACCTAGGAATTTCAGGAAAATCTAGTTTAAAAGTATGAGATTCATTTTTGGTTGATTCATTTCATTTTTTTTTTAATCATCATTCATTTGGAATGATTACCTGCTTTATACTGTTTGATATCGACGAACATTTGCACTAGAATTTAGTCAACTCTTCATTCATTTTTATTGGACAATATTTTTCATAATTGTGGAGTGGACGCCAACTTTTAAAACAAAATAAATTTTGCTAACTAAATACGATTTTGATTTTTCATGGCTCTTCCTACATTATCTAAAATTATTTAGATTGAAAAGTATTTTGGCGTACATTAATTTTTCCTTTCTTATAATGTAACTAGAAGATCAAGCTACCTATCGGTCGTCATAACCTTTCAGTGCGTGAATGGTGTGGAAACTTGGATTCAGAAGAAGCTAATTTACATATCTACTTTCTGAATAGTACGAAAGATCTTTAGAAAACAATTGAAAAAATGTACGGCACTGCGCAGGGCTAGAGTAAAAAAATTGTTTTAGACAAGAAGGTAAAAAAAAATTAGTTTTTGCTGTTGAAAATTTATATTGCATAAATTTTAATTTATTCATTTGTAGGTAAGCTTGCAACCACGTAAGATCTCACAGATTTTTTGCCTTATAAAGTTTGCTTATAATAATTAAATGACTTTGACTTTGGATTTGTATTCGTAATCATCCACCCGAAGAACTACTAGATACGAATTTGTTAATATTAATTTGAGTCTGCCATTTTGTTTCAATAAATTTTGATTTTCAGTCAGCTGAAAAACCACTGAATACTAATTGTAGTTAAAATCCAACTTTGTATTAAGTCCGCCATTTGGTATTTGGGATTTTTAATTTTGGATTCGAAATTAACAACCCCGCAACTCTCCTGGTCGCACTATTTTCTGGTTCAATCTAGATTAGCGTATAGATTAAGTAAGCGAATAGATTAGCGTCTAGTTAGAGTTCGAAATCGTGCTGGTTTTTCTTCTTTCTGCTTTTTTTTATTGCAATCGATTTAATTTGAAAATTAAATTTAAACCTAATTTTTTAATTAAACTTAATATATATTGAAATTTTAAATTTTAAGAATTTATCTACATAAATATCACTTATATTGAAAACGTTAAATGTTGGTACCTCATTGGTAATTTTCCTCACTTTCCCCGACCAAATTTGTAAAATTCTAAATTCTCTGACTTTTTAGTGGGTCTGTGCAAAATATATAAAAAAATATTTCTTCTCTCACGTCAAAAACTCGACTTGGATAATTCAATTATTGTAAAACTAGTTATTGTTATATTATATAACTTATAATATTTATGTATAATGCCACCACTAGACCGTTAATCTTAGTTGCCAATAATTTGTGATGAACACTCGATTAATTCACGTATAATATTCGGGTTAAAAAAATCATTTAGCTGTCAAACAGGAACTTCTACCTAAGTTTTCGTAGTTGCTCTTAAAATTCACTGAGAATGAATTTTTTCAAATTCAATCTATAATTTTACTAAATCAATTATATTGATTCGAATTGGAGGGATTTGGAATACCCCCCCCCCCCCAAATTTCCTTTCATCGGTATCTGACAATTGAAACTACGTGTTTTCTTTAGCATTTTTTTTTTATTTCCTCGAAATAAAGCTTGAAGAACATCGTAACTGCATTCCCAACCTAATTTTGTGAAAAGGTACGTGTTATTTCTTCGTGTAGCGTTCCATGACTACTGCAATAATAGCAGATGTCAGATGTGAAATTAATGAAATAAATGGAATTATTCAAAATACAAGCGCTTGCAGCACTTCTTACCATCATTTACAGACCACAACAAAAAATTAAATCTATTTTAGTCCAGGTCTGGTACAAAGGTTTTTCTCGTGAGATTTTTATTTTTAGAACCCGGGAAGGGGGGGGGGGCACAAACAAAATCTAAATTGTTCGGAGGGCGCTTAAAACTTAATAAAATCCCATGGGGATTTTGCGTTTAGATTTTTTCTGTATTAGGCTATTGCTACGCTTGCGACAAGAACATCGCAACAATGAAAATTATACACCGTCATGTGTCGTTAAAAAAATTTTTTACCCTTGATTCCTACCCAAGAATTTCATACAAAAAATTTATGGACCTTTATTGCTTTTTCCCCTTGTGTTTCATATCATAACAGAACTCTTAAAAAAATGTATTTCATTTGTTTATTCGAAGTTTTTCTTTTTCTTCAGTTTGCATCTACTGGTGGATATAAATATTTTCCTTGTCACTTCATGTATGTAAGCTGATCTCGACTTATCTTCATATAATTTTTTCCGTCACTTATTGAGTTTTTTGGCTCTCGCTTCACCAGACCTGTAATTAATCTTGGTCCATAACCATTTTTTGTAAAATTTTTCTTAGCTCTTCAATAATTTGCCCATCCATTGAGTAATGGTGTCTGTAAATATTAGATGATTCACCTAAATACCATCAATCTTAAGCTTTTATCGTTGGTATTTACTAGTTTAATGCTTTCTTTAAAAGTACTGACGTTGATCTTGAGATAGTTCAGCCATCTTTTAGGACCAGTTGTATAAAACTCAAATAAGAGGTAACTCTCTGTTGATCCAATCAGAGTGGCCAAAGTCAGAGGTAACCCTGGGAATTCCGTGTGTTAACTCTGATCCGAGGTTGATTTTCTGTTGTACAACTGGGCAGTTCATAAACCAACCTTGAAATTCTATTTTTTTTTTAATTATGGCTAAATTATTTCAACAAACAACGTTGGTATGTAAGTGATAATATCTGATAGATGCGTTACGTTCAGGTTTCTGATGACCAACATGCTGGTTCTTATTTCTTATTTTTTTCTAAACCTTTTGCTCTTATTATCCATGTCTTTCTCGTTTGTCAAAAATTCTCTCAAAATGTACTCTCCATACTTTTATAGTTTGATTTTTACAGTGATCAGTCTTTCTTCGTTGTTCAATAACTGAACTTAGTCCACACTTTGACCACCAAGAGCTGGTGATCTGATCCACTTTCTGCACAGGGGTACGTTTAGCATCTTTCATCATTGTTCTCGATTCTGTCGATTACATATCTGTAAGATCGATTTCAGAGTAAAAATGATGTTATCATTTACCATTCACCAATCTATAGTGTCCTCTTCCTTTTCGATGTTATTCAACTATTTCCAATATATTCAAGCTATTCGTTTGCATTCCCCTGTGTAAGTAGCTCCGGGGGTTAAATGCCGCAACTTTTCTCTAAAGCTGTTTTGAACCCAAGTCAAACTATAGCTCTTCCATACTCAGCCTTAGCGTCTAAGAAAGTAAATGACAGAAAAACGACCCGCGTTCGGTAGTGGAAGTTTTAATGCTAAGAATCATCAGCTACAATATTACTTTTTCAAAAGAAAGTAATCAAAGTAATTTATTTTAGCATTCAAGAAGGAATACAACATGCAGCATGATAACCCAATATTTGCAATTTAAAGCTTATTGTACATTTTAATTTTCTCATTTTCAGAAGAGCAAGTATGATGTCACCTAGGCAACTGATGCGTAATTCAAATATGACTCAAAAATGGCAACGTCGAGAAATTTCCAATTTCGAGTATCTGATGTTCTTGAACACAATTGCAGGTAAGTTTTTCGTGAAAATTTCTCTTTTTTAAATAGCAAGTTCATCGACTCGTCTTGATAATTTTTTCTTCGGGCGCATCCATACATCAAAACGTTCGTTTTTTATCCCAATTTTTGTACTACTTCAAAATAAATCACGTCACTTTCAATTATACAAAGTTGAAATTAAATTCCCAGTAAGCAGGAAATAATTCCACATGTTGACAGAGCGTAAAGTTAAAACAGTTTTTGTGGCGCTCAAGAAAATGTCTCATGCAAAATTAGCAGTTGTCAGAAAGACTGGGCTAAATTAAAAACACATACATCATGTGCTGGAAGCTATTTTTTTCCAAGTGTATTTATACACCACCACTCAAAGGCAATTGGATGCAGTTTGAGTGAATGATAGGAACTAATTAAGTCTTTCGTTTACTCCACCCGTTCCTACGGGTTAATTTTACGACGTCGTATATTTAAAAAGAAACGAAATTTTTCCAAAACTAATTATGTACCGATTTGTAATGCAATAATTTTATTTTGATTTTCGTGTCTGTCGATATTTTTTAATTGTTTTTCTTGTTATTTTTATGCTTTTCAATTTTTCGGTTATTTTTATTTGTAACGAAGTCATACGTCGCGACGCTCGCTCCTTGAGCTAGGCGGATGGAAGTTGTCACTGCGAATTAGGCGCCATCTCATTCACTTTAAGCCGTACCAGCCGGGGGATTACAGCCACCCTTCATTGTTTTGCAGGGTCTAAAATTATTTCTGGATTTTCTCCCTCGCCAAATCTGATTTTCATGAATAATAATTTATTTTGCTTTTCCCTGCTTCCTGTAATATTTTTAGTATTTGTTTCATTTCATTTTGAAGTTTCGCGTTTTTCAAAATATTTGTTTACCCTTCACCGCCGCCATTAATTAAGACTATCAGTCCGTATTATTTATTATTTACATATTTTAAACGCAATAATTCACATCTCGCATTCAAATTTAATTTGAGGAGTTAATTAACGCACGTGAAACTAAATTTACACTCGAGTAAATTATTCCGCCAAAATTTTATGATTTCAATTATCCGCACATTGAAAATAAAATTTTAATCACCTGCGGTAAAATAAATTAACCTTTCGGCTTCGAAATATGTTGTTTTGTTTTACAAATTGGCCCTTTTCCAAACAAATTTGATTATTTATTTTATTTCCATTTGAATTTTCTTTAATCTTTTAATGGCATCAATGAAGACTGTTTTTAAAACAAGACAACTGCCTACTTAAAATTGGCATCTCCTTGGTAACTATTCTGTTATGATTTTAATTTAATTCTTACAAAACATTTGATATTATCAAACACTACATTCATCATCAATCATAGAAGATTTGTTTTGTATTTTTATCCGCATCTTTTCGAACTTTGGTAAAATAATTGCTTTTTTTTCATTTAAAAACTTACAACTCACAAAGCAGCTTGACTGAAAAAAAAAATTAATTGAATTTACCCGAAATGTTGGTAAAACATAATCGGAAGAAGACTCTTAAAAAACACAAAACCTGACAACAATAAATTTCACCAACTGAATGACCAAACAAATGAGTTCTTCTGAAGGAGGAGAAGCTTCAGTGGGTAATAATTAAGTTCTATAAGAAACAGAATTGCAGCTCTAAGTTCTCGACAAATCACTTTTCCAGATTTTTTATCAAATAACACATAAACAGAATGAAATTTGACACTTCCTGATTTACATTGACGATTTCTGAATATCCTTGACAAATTTGAATTACAGTTGACGATTTCTGAATATCAGTATCTCGTCAAATTGTCGTGGAAAATTGGACGCGCGACAATTGGACGCATTCAATTTAAGTAAATTATATATAATTTATTAACAATTATAATTTAATTTTTAACAAAAACAAAACAGCCGATCACATATAGGCGTATTTTGGATTATCTACAAGTAATCGCGCACAACTTCCAGTTTTTCATGATAATAACAGATGTAATTTTTATATTCAATTAAAGTGCATCCAATTTCCCGCTAAGCTTTGACGTAGAACTCTGAATATCGGTCGACAAATCTGAATTACAGTTTGATTTCTGAATAGCAGTTGACGTTTTCTGAAGTACTGCTGGAAAAATTGTAGATTTTCGTAGAAACAATAAATGCAAAATAATTAGTTTTGTAGGATGAAAGATAATAATAATTAATAACTAACATAGGCAGATAATGGAACGGAAAATTGTGAATAATGAAAAAGAAGAGACGTTGAAATCAGTGGAGGCTCAGGGCTTTTTCATTTGGGGAGGTTAATTTTATTTATTTTCTTTTTATTTGCGTCGAAAGGGCGAAAATCTTCCAAGATACCAACCTCCGGCGGTAGTGTGAGATTTTTATCCACTAAAAACCCCATCCAGTTCGTGTGGAATTTCTGGATTATAGATTCGCTTGCACATTCCGCTCTGGGTTAATCTGACACTGGTAAAACATTGGGGCCCATGTGATGCTAGCTAAACCATCTGCATTATCGTCTTGGCTGAAGGCGTTTTTGTGGTAGCCTCGCGTTACTTTGTCGATATGTATTGTGGAAGAAGTATCTATCTTGTGAATAGATCTTACGATCTAAAATTTTTACTTCTTTGAAAATTATAATAGTTTACTAGTTCAAAATTTCAGAGGAGACTAAGCTTTAATGGGACGCCGCTGGTTGAAATATTTAGTTATAACAATATATTGTCGTGTTACAAAGTACCTAACTTTGGACCTACCCTGTACAATTTAGTGAAATTTTTGTATTGAGAGTTAAGTTGTAATGTCGTAAAATTGACAAGAAACCAATGACAAGAGATTCGTGGCTTTTTTGCCAAACATGGCCGCCGGAGCGGTTTGATTAATTTTTTTAATTTTTTAATTTTCTTGAAATTGTGATTTTTATTTTAAATATTTCGATTTAAATTGTTTGAAAGTTTATTTTTGGTCGGATGTGACCGTAGCCGAAATTTGATTGTGAGTTTTATTTTGGATTGCATTTTATTATTAAAGAAGTGATTTATTTTTTTGAGCGATTGTTTTTGTTGAAAGTTACTAATTTGGATTTGTGTTTGGAAAAGTGAAATTATATTATTAAAAAGGACGACGTGTGAATTGATAGAGATTACATTTGGATTGATAATTTTAAATTATATGTTCTAACCTCGAGCGAATATAAAATTTTGAAAAGTTTAAAAAATAATTTATAATTGTAAAGATTTTGGAATCGAATCTTGATATTTTTTTTATCATAAATATCACAGCAATATATTGAGATGACCCGAGCTATACAAATTGTTAAATTTTCCTTTTTATCCAAAAATCACTCCTTGCTTGGATACATCTATTATTTTATGCATGAGACTCTTGTATGATTGAATTTTAAAAACTTAAAATTGTAATTTTTCTTGCACTTTAATAAAACAACTTTTTTTTTAAATTTTAACTCACTTTTATTTTTTTTCTTATTTAAAATGATCAAAATTAAAATTATAATTTAGCTCAGCAGAGAAGTAACACTCCCACCGCTAGATTGCCGCAAGGCTGTCTGGTATCAACCTTCAACACCGTCTTTCTCCCACCTTATTTACAACTAAAATTTTATGTACAGTACATTTACAAATTTACAAATTAAATAACTCAACTTCAAAATAATTTACAAAATGATAAAACATGGTTTTTACGTTTCAAAACACGACAATATACATAGTAATGTTAAATCATGGGATCCGAAAACAGGGAAAAGATTTAACCTGCGATTTGAAAATATTTTTGTGGTTTCTAATTTCAACTTTTATTATGTTTTCTATTTCTCTGATACAAAACTGGTGCCCAGATTAGAATTTGTTTACAGTTGAAAGTTCTTCCTAGATAGCACTTGGTGTTGAAGTGAATACATTATTGTGTATAAAGGGTGCTTGAAATGTAGTCGTTATGCAGACCGTTATATAATAATCTTCTCTTGATTAACTCCATTGTTAAATATTCCATCCTTCTGGTATCTTATATATTCCTTTTATTAGTGGGAGTGACGACGCGTAAAGCTGTAAGGTCGCTGCTATTTAATAATAAACATACACAAAGAGCTAAAAATGTTGACGCTGCATACGGCCGCTTTAATGCACTCGGTCTTCTTATGGCCCCTGGCGAGATTGCAATGTTTTCGTGTACGCAAGAAGACTTACTAACGATTTATGCATTGCATAATTACAAATAATCCAAAATGCGTAATACATTTAGCAAGGAATTGCACATTGCCAAGTAAACTTGCAAATATCCCAGCTTCCTCGCCTATACATATGCTACATACGAAAGAGGATTGATGCACAAGATTATAAAGTTCCTTAAATCTCTTTCAACGAAAATAAAAAAGACTTGGCATAATTGTAATTATTTAAAACCGCATTGTTTAAACACAGTATTTACCTGCAGCCTCAGGCGCTGGGCGAGTGTTAGTTGGTCTTCTTATTGATTCCGGATGTGTTCATTTTAATAATAGTTATATTAATTTAACAGACTTTTAATTATTGATTTCTTAAGTAATTTTATTGATGTTAACAAACTGGTCATATCGATGTTATATCTTCTTCAGCATTGGACTAATTTTCTTACGGATGGAATCTTTTCCTCGGTCTTTCTGTATGTTTCTTATTATTAGTTCGAACCTTTGCACCAAAGAGTGTGATGATTAATTTTGTAAAACTAAATAATAATTTTATTCTAAACCCAATTTTTTTTTTTTTTTGGGATTGTGACCCACTCATAACCGCTGTGCTTGAGAATATCATTCGTGCTATCCAAAAGCACAATTGATCATTCGTGATGACCAGGAATACATACCATAATGTACCCACGAAATTAAAAATTTTCTAATGAAATTATGGTAGATTATAGCGTAAATTAGAAATATTAACATTAAAATTTATGGATGATTTAAAAATTCTGGCAAAAAGCCCAAAAATCATATAAAATAGAAAGCCGTTACAGTATTGGTTGTTTTCATAAGATTAGCACCGCCATGGCGTGTTTTTCATTTTATAAAAGTATTTTTGGACATAAATTGCACTCAAAAATGTAGATTTACAATACATAGAACTTGGAGTACAATCAAAAATTGAAAAATTTCCTGAAACCCGACCGAACTCGAAAATTACAGATCTACAAAGACACAGATTTTTGTTTTTAAGTTAAAGTTGGCTATAATTACCGAAATCCAATTGAAAATAAATTTATTAAATTATATGTAAATTTCTTTCCCAGGGCGTACTTATAATGACTTAAACCAGTACCCGATTTTTCCATGGGTACTCACGAACTACGAAAGTAAAGAACTGGATCTAAGCCAACCTAATAATTACCGAGACTTATCTAAACCAATCGGCGCTTTAAATCCCAGCAGAAGAGCTTACTTCGAAGAAAGATATTCGAGCTGGGAACATGAAAGCATTCCACCATTCCATTACGGAACCCATTATTCCACCGCAGCTTTCGTGCTAAATTGGCTTATACGAATGGTAAATTTGAATTTTTGTGGATTACTGTGTGGTTTATATTAATTTCTTTAGGAACCACTGACAACAATGTTTTTGGCTCTACAAGGTGGCAAATTTGATCATCCAAATAGGTTATTTTCGTCGGTAGCTCTCTCGTGGAAAAATTGCCAGAGGGATACGTCCGACGTTAAGGAACTCATACCCGAATTTTTCTTCCTTCCCGAAATGTTTGTTAACACTAACCGTTATCGACTGGGCGTTCAAGAAGACGGAGTTACGGTTGGTGACGTCGAATTACCTCCTTGGGCTAACACACCAGAAGAATTTGTACGGATAAACAGAATGGTAACACTATAATTAAAATAAAACGCAAGGTCTCTTATTATTTTTTCACAGGCTTTAGAGTCCGAATTTGTTTCCTGTCAATTGCATCAGTGGATCGATTTAATTTTTGGATATAAACAACGGGGACCCGAAGCGATACGCGCCACCAACGTTTTTTACTACTTAACATATGAAGGAAGTGTCGATATGGAATCGATAAACGATAAAGTTATGAAAGAAGCAATCGAAAATCAAATAAAAAATTTTGGACAAACACCATCGCAATTGTTAATGGAGCCTCATCCTCCTCGTAGTTCTGCTATGCATTTGTCACCGATGATGTTTTCAAATATACAAGACGACGTGTGTATGACGATGAAATTTTTGTCAAACTCGCCGATCGTTCATATTTCTGCAAATACTTATCCACAGTTGCCTTTGCCTTCAGTAGTTACGGTAACCATGCATCAACAATTTGCCGTAAATCGTTGGAATTCAAATTATGCAGCAGTAGCTCAATCTCCTAGTTTTGCTGACACCCCACAGAATCAAGCTTCCAACTTACCATTATCGATGGATCCGGTTCTTTGTACGTAGTTTATCGAAAAGATAATTTGTTTGTATAATTTTTTTTTTTTTAGCTCAAACTAACAACAGTACAAATCCAATGTTACGTCGGCATCTCGGCGATAATTTTAGTCAGAATTTAAAAATACGCTCAAATTGTTTTGTTACAACTGTCGATAGTAGATTTTTATTGTCTTGTGGATTTTGGGATAACAGTTTTCGTATTTTCTCTACCGAGATGGCCAAAATTGTTCAAATAGTTTTTGGCCATTACGGTGTCGTTACATGTTTGTCGAGATCTGAGTGCAACATTACTTCAGATTGTTATATTGCGTCGGGTTCTGCCGATTGCACTGTGCTTTTGTGGCATTGGAACGCCAGAACTCAAACTATCGTAGGTGAAGGCGAAGTACCTACACCGAGAGCGACTTTAACTGGTCACGAACAACCTGTTAGCAGTGTGGTGATTTCGGCAGAACTTGGTTTGGTCGTTTCTGGATCACAAAGTAAGTGACCCAAGAATTATGGGAAGCCGTTAACACAAAATTTGATTTTAGATGGCCCTGTTTTGGTACATACCACGTTTGGCGATTTGTTACGATCGTTAGATCCACCTACAGGTTTTGCTTCACCAGAAAATATCGCCATGTCTCGTGAAGGCGTAATAGTAATAAACTACGAACGAGGAAATATAGCGGCATTCACAATCAACGGTAAAAGGTTACGATGTGAAGCCCACAATGATAATCTACAGGTAAATGTTTTTTTTCGTGGTACGAATTTTTAGTTCTGACTTGGTATTATAATTTCAGTGCCTATTACTAAGCCGAGATGGCGAATATTTAATGACCGGTGGAGATAAGGGCATCGTAGAAGTTTGGAGAACGTTCAACTTGGCTTTATTGTATGCCTTTCCAGCATGTGATAGTAGCGTTAGGTCTCTTGCGTTGTCACACGATCAGAAGTAAGTACAAATTTTATTTATTAGGCTTACGGCAGTGTTTTACGTCAAGGTTCTAACCTATTTTATTTTTATAGATTTTTGCTAGCCGGTTTAGCGTTAGGATCGATAGTGGTATTCCATATTGATTTTAACCGATGGCATCATGAATTTCAACAACGTTACTGACTTTAAAAGAAGATCATAATATTTTTAACAATTACTAAGCTGTTGAATAGTTATTATAATATTTTTGTAGTAACACTTAAATAATTTTAGCACTCTTCACTTTGAAAAACAATTTGTGCAATAGTTTTTAAAAAAGTAATATATTGAATTTTAATTTTAAAAATTGAAAAAGCTAGACGTTTTTGGGCTTTAGGTTTTATTGTTTATAACTTAAAAATAATTGTAGTTTTCAGTACTTAATTGTAGGGTAGAAAAATCATTTAATATGTTGTGTTTTAATATAAGTATTAACTATACAAGTCAATCTACATTAAAACGCTGGCTTAATAGCGAATTTATATAAGCACGACCTGTAGCGTTGCTTTTTGAAGCTTGCACGAAGTCTAAGTTAAGCCAGCAAATGATAAATCAAGTATTTGTATTTTTTTGTTGCTTCGTTTAAAAATGTTGGAGGAGCATAAAAATACAAATAAGTGTCCAAACCCTGTAGCTAATTATAAGAAACTGCGCATGGTAAAATGGTTTAATAGTGAGGCATTTAAGAGCCACAACAGTAACGCGATTTTTAAATGCTTTGCATTTAATGAGTCACACATTCCCTCCAGCATGTATTATATAAATTGCAAATCTGTCCAAGATGAATCAAATTTATTGTAAATAAATTCTTCTTTTTCTATGGAATGCTATTATTATTGTATGTTGAGATGATTACTACCCGTTATTTTATTATAAATGAAAAATTGTACTTAAATTGTAACAAAATAAAAAAAATATCGCATTGTATGTTTGATGTTAGCAATAATAGATAAACATACGAAATTTGTATACAATATAAATAAATATATGTGTTTTGTTCTATTATTTTCTTATTTTTATCTTACAACACAATAATCTTCCCTCTTTCCAAGCAAAACATCATTAGCTTTGTCTTACGCACAAATACATAATTATAATTGTGTAAATTTTACACATATGTGACCGGTGGTCGAGTTTTAAATATACCAATCTGTCTTTCTTTCATTGACCAAATAACAAAACAAAAAAAGTGGTGTAAAGCTTAAATCGTCTGGCTGCGAAGTGAGAGACTGCGGTTCAATACTTGGTCGTGCCGATTACACTGCTGTGATTTAAAACTTCCCAGTTCATTCTTTAGAATAAAAATCTAGCAAGGTTAGCATCCTACTAGAATATATGTAGTTCATAGAACTGTGCGCTTAATTGTGATTTTTGTTACTGGTAAACGCACTATTAAATTAATAACTCAAAATTAAAATATTTATATTTTTTGAGTTCTTTACATTTTTTGTTTATAACTTGGTAAATTATATATTAAATTCTACCTACTAAATAGTCAAAATTAAAAATAGTCTGTGCTGCTCTGCCACAGAACCATGAGTACCAGTCGAATTTTGATACATCATATGGTAATAACAGGACGTAGTAAAAAAAGAAATTTATGGTTTTTATAATAACAGTCTCTGCTTGAGATAACCTGAACAACTGACAAAATATTAATAATAGTTCAGACACTGAACGCTCAAAACAGGGGTCTAGAGCAGAGGTGTCCAAATTTTTTGCCACAAGAGCCAGATTTGGATTTAAATTCATTTGCAGCAGGTCACATGAATGTGTGACCAACAGTGTGGTATAAGTCTTAAATCGACATGCTACGAGGCAGGAGACCGCTGTTCGATACTTAATCGCGCCGACTGCACTGTTGTGATCTAAAGCCCAAATTTGACCTATGCGCTACAAACTCGCCAACACGCTCGGCAAGCGCGGGGTTTTAACTGTCAAAACCTCCTTTAAAAAACCATTAAGAGAAGAAAAAACGAGAGACCTACGTTCAGGAGTGGACGGATAACGGCTAAAGCAGACGAAGACATGAACATAAAAGATATTTTTACGACTGCAAATTTAAGTAAAATTTTATGTATGGATATATTTTTTTCGATATACATTTTTGAAAATCTTCGTTCGCGCGGAAAAATCAGTATTTTCAATCAGTATTACCTTCGTAAACCGGATAAAATTCCGGGACACCCCTACTCTAGAGGAAAATGTCGAGATCTCAATTTTTGACTTCAGGACTGTGTTTGGACTACTTAGAGGTTAACTTTTTAAAAGTTCCCAACCTTGGTGATGCGGGGGGTGTCCCGGATTTTGGTTTCTTGCTTATATCTTGAAAACGGTTAGTCCTAGCCAAAATGCCAAAATAGCCATTTGAATCTTGGTTAAATTATGAAAAATATATCGAAATTTTGAAAGTAATTCAAAAATTTTTTTTATATTTTATGTTACGGCAGTTACGGTCAATGATGTAAATCGGGCGTTGACGTCAATAACCGGACAATGACGTCAATAGCCGTCAATTGTCTGCTGTTCAAACAACGGCAGGAATGGTGAAAAAATATGTATATAAAAATTTTTAGCCGTCAAACTTTGTGTTCAAAAATTTTCATTTTTTACATTATCTTATTACATAGGTATTGCTTAAATCGACATGTTTTGATGAGGGGGAGACACTTGTTCCTTTAGCAATCCCACAAGCTTGGGTGAAAATATATTTATATATATTGAGATGTATTTAAAAAAGGGGTAAAAAGAAGAGAGAGCGTGAAAAAAAGAGAGTAGTGAGGGTAGAATAATAAACCAGGTTCCAGGTAAATTTTGAAGAGAAATTGATCTCTCAAAATTTAATTAAATCAAAAACAAAGATAAAGAAAAGAACGATTAATTTCGAGAAGGATTGGGCTCTCGAAGCTATAAATTTGTAAAAAATAAAATTGTTGGAGAGATAAAGTTTGGAAAGATTAGAGAAGAAGAAATAACTGTGGCGGAGCAAAAAGGCGACGGCAATAAAAGAGAAAGGAAAGAAAATAGTGCGACAAAAAAAAAGGTATTCCGTTAACGGTATATTTCAAGTTTAATTTTATTAGTTTAAGTTTCTGTTCCTGTTTCTGTTTCTGTTTATGTTTATATTTTATGTTTATAGAAAATAAAGGTACGGTGATTAACCATTCAGTTTTATTTTCAAAATTAAAAAAAAAAACGTTTAGATTGGTGACCAAAACTCCAAATACCACCAGGGAATTTATCTGGTTGAAGTGAAAAAAAAAACACGACAATATATATATAATATATAAATAGAAAATAAATTGGGATAATGAAATGATATATGATGAATAATACTGAAATGATATTTTACACTAATCCAAATCGAATTTATAATTTTAATTATTCTTTCTCCAAATCAACCAACCATAATCAATCCCCTGCCATTCGGTAGCGAAAAATCAAAGAAACTCCAAATCAATTCAAATTTCAAAAATACGAAGTAATGCAGACGCATCAAAATCACTTTATTTAAATCAAAATTAAAATATTACTAACAATTTCAAATTAGAAGAATTTCAAAAAAAAATCTCACAGAGTAGCCAACAATCGCACAACCGACTCGTGTGGCGACGCCTGGCAAAAAGCCTTCAATTTCCGGTGATCCGTCCCCACCTAGCAAAATCTACAATCTTCCAACTACATTATAAAAATAAAAGTTCCACCAAAATGCATAGGATGGGTTCGAATCATTTTGAAAAACTACAATACATATTTATTTACTTCAACTTCATCAAGTATAAAATATCATACTAAAGAAAATTCTGCGTAAGCCTTTCGATTTTTCTGTTCAAACTACGTCAGGCTGAGCTGTCGTAAGATCCGACGCCCCTGGGCTATTAAAATTAATAAAAAAAAAAACCACACAAATACTAAATAAAAAAAGTCAATTTATTACTATTCCCCTAAACGAAAACAAAATTCATACAAAAATAAAAAATATATACAGGTCTCCCCGGATACACTTTACATAACTTAAAGCGGTAGTACACCATTATATTTATACATGTAAAAATATATGATAAAATACATGTAAATTTACATGTACGCTGTACTGTAGTACACTGTCATATTTACATCTTAAAAATGATATAGTTTTTAAAATAGTAATGTTGGCTATAGTTGGAAAAATAAAATATCACTAAAAGAACTGTCACCAATTTCTTATTTCAGGTTATTTCAGTTGCGTTTCCATTCTGTTTTAAGTGCAACAAGTGAAACGCCAACTCCTAAGTGTAAAATCCCCAATAGTCACCAGAAATACACGTGTATGACCTTCAAAAATAGGACCTGTTCTATTCCGTAAATTTTTGCATGTAGAAATACATGTATAAATACAAGTGCAATTTTAGTGTAGTATACGCTACATTCAAGATCTACATGTACATTTACATGTAAAATATGATGGTGTACTACGACCATTAGGTGCTGATAGAAGACACTATTTAAAAAAAAATTTTTAACAAAATTCAAGCCTTCGAGAGTTAGGCTTCTTTAAAGCATTTTTTTTAAAATTTACACTTACATGTGATCATCGCCCGGAAAATATTAATTTTTTAGTAAAAATGGATTAGTGTTTTTTTAAGAGCCTGAAATAATCTACAAACTAGATTCAACCATTTTTTGTCTAAAATTAACGGCTTTCGAGTTATGAATAAAAGTAGGTAAAATATTTTTGAAAAATTTGAGCTTTTTTTTTATTTTGGTTTTTTCAAAACCCTGTATCTTCTAAACGAAACATTTTACAAAAATTCTGACGTCCCACTCCGGATAGGAAATTTAACGGACTACCACTTTTGTCTAGTAAAAATTTTTGAAAAACCAATCCATTTCACAGAAAAGTAGAAAATAATAAACAAGGCAGCTACAAAACAAAAAATTAAATTTACAAAATTTTTATTTCTATTAAAAAATTATTTTATTAATTAAAGTTAATTATTTAAGTAAATCTTCAAAATGACTACCCTCATTTTTAATACACAATCGTGATTGTTTTAAAAGATGTATTAATTAATAAAATAATTTTTCAATAAGATTAATTAATTTAATTTTTTGTTTTGTAGCTGCCTTGAAGAGACGTAACTTTCGAAGGTTTGAATTTAGAAAAAAAAATTGTTAAAAATATTTCCTCTATCACCACGTAAGTTATGTAAAGTGTATCCGGAGACACCCTGTATAAATAGAAAGAAAGTTTCGAGTAAACAAAAAACAAAAGTAATTAAATATTTATTATCCTAGCTTTTTCTTTAAAAAATTGATTAATATAATATCGCTCGTATTTAAGTTGTTAAATAAGTCACTCTCTATATTATATAAAATACTCATAGATTATTTAATTTGCTCTATTCCAAAGAAGATCGTAAATAATTTTTTATTCTTTTTAGGGCTAAAAAAGATCAAAATAAAAATTGCCGCTCTCAAAAAACTTGCGCCCTGGGGCTATAGTTCATGTGGTTAGGGTGGCCCCGACGTCGCGAATGATAAAAAATATAGAATTTCTTGTTCTCGAATTTTATGCTTAAAATTTCATGGAAGTTATATTTAAATTTTTTTAAATTCGGAATTAATTTTTACGGTTTTATTATTACTTAAATCGACAGAATTTGTTTGAGGGGGGGGGGGGAGCACGCTTGTTCCTTTAGCAATCCCACATACCTGGGTAAAAATGAAAAATAAAGTAGGGCAGTATTTGTTCACTTTAAGCACAATAAAATATAAAATAAATAAAATATAAAATATACAAAAGAAAAAACCATCTTGTAGGAAATTTTATCAGCTTCAATTTTTATAACAACTTTTTTTGCTATGGCTAACCGTTTTCGAGATATAAGCAAAAAAACAAAATCCGAGACCAACTTTGTACTCCTTTGCAACCCCGCACCTTCTAGGTTCGTGGACTTTAGTATATTCGTATATTTACCTTCTTAGTTCAATCATAGCTTTGAAGTCAAAATTTGGGAGTTGTGGGCAATCCCACAAAGGTACTTATTTATATCTGAAAATTACAAACTATACGGAAAATTTTGGCATTCGCGTCTCGATATTTCTGTAATTTTCTTGGGAGCTTCATTACCAGCTCATAATAAATACATTGCGTGCAAATTGCAGGAAAGAGCTAGACGGTAAAAAAAAAAATTTTGTTGAAATTCTGTAGTATTTTTAGGCTACCCTTAGGTACACCACTATTCTGGCATATGTTATTAGTACATAAATTATTTGATTTAACTGCATAGTAAACGTTGTAGTAATTAACTAGCTTTCATTACTTCAAATAATGTCAATTTCTTTATCCACAATTTATCATTTCTACTGTATTAAATTTTTAACGCACCCTGTGTATCATAATATAACCACAATGTAAACCAAAGTAACGTAACCTCAATTTCGACAACATGTTTTTAATTTGAAAAACAGAACTATTCAGTTATGTCGTCTTACGATAAAAAAGATTTCCATAAGGAAAAACGAAATAATTTTTGTGCATCATCAAAATTGCTTGAAGTTGACGCGGGCATCACCGAGTACATTAGCGATTTTCCTGAAATAGTAGGTGTTATTAAAGAGCGTTTCTCCGATTTCCACGTTCACGAAATCGATTGTTCCGGTGTGGTTGCCAAGCTGACGAATTTGGAGATTCCACAACAGTTTTGTGCGGATCCGAATGAGGAAATTAATTTAGATTGTCCAACCGAGTTGGTATCTCCAGAAATTTGGGACCGTTTGAAAGAGTTGGTCGAATCACCTAATCCCACTCCATACGAAATTGATGTCACTACATTATCCAAGGAAGAACGCACTCGAATTCATGAAGTTATTAAAAAGACGTTTGGTAAAAAGGTGGTTTCTGGTACGAAGACCTGCAAAGACACAAAGGTAATTGAGGTGAGGAAATATAAAAGGGGGATTAATAAAGATCATCGTATTCAATGGCCTAAAGGATTGGGGGAGTATGTTTACTTTTTAGTTTACAAGGAAGGGATGGATACCTTACAGGCGTCTTTTAAAATTGCAGATTGTCTTAAAATGAATTCGGCTGCGTTCACTTATGCAGGGGTCAAGGATAAACGAGCCAAAACAACGCAATGGTTTTGTCTTAAAAAGATTCAACCAGCAAAGTTGTTAAATTGTTGTCGGCGCATTCGTAATATTAAAATAGGAAATCTTGAATTTAAAGATAAACCATTAAGTTTGGGTCAACTTAAGGGTAACAGGTTTTCAATTGCGATTCGTAGCGTCACTGCAGATGATGAACATATAAATAAAGTAATGGATTGTGTCAAAGCAAAAGGTTTTATTAATTACTTTGGATTGCAACGATTTGGAAATGATAAGGAGGTTCCAACGTATGAAATTGGAATCAAATTGTTGCAAGGAAATTGGAAGGAAGCTTGCAATTTAATTTTAAAAGTTAGGAAGAGCGATGATGTTTATTCGGAAGTCACAAAAGCAAAAACTATTTACAATCAGACTTCTGATAGCGAATTAGCTTGCGACGCGTTTAGACGATTGCGTAATAAGTGCGTCGAATCTAAACTGTTGATTGGTTTAGCAAAACGTTCAGGTAACGATTACGTTAGTGCTTTGGAGAATATTCCTAGAAATATGAGGCTGTTATATTTACATGCTTTCCAAAGCATAATTTGGAATAAAATGGTTTCAAGGCGCATCAAAGAGTTTGGTTTGAAACCGATAATCGGCGATTTGGTCTTCGCTTCTGACAAGGATCCCGAATTGGACGAATCAAGTGACGGTCCCGTTCATCCCGAGGTTAAGATTTTATTGGAGAGTGATCTCAAAAATTACACAATTTACGATATCGTCATGCCTCTACCTGGTTATGATGTCGTTTATCCTGAAAACGAAATCAAAACTTGGTACTCAGAAATTTTACAATCGCACAATTTGAGTTTAGCCATGCCACAACAAAAAGTTAAAACTTATAACTTGAGTGGGGCTTATCGTAAAATTTTGAATCAAGTCAATGATTTTTCGTACAAAATTTTACGTTACAATGATCCTCATGCGACACTAATTCGTTCTGATATTGAACAACTGGAAGGCTACACTGAACCTGACCAAGACCCTAGTGGAACCTACAAAGGCATTATTGTTGAATTTTCTTTAACATCTTCAAGTTATGCAACTATGGCGTTAAGAGAAATACTCAAAATTGATACTAGTTCTGCCACGCAAGCTCAGTTAAACAATAAAGTTGAACCTATACCCGAAGATTTACCTCAGGAGCCTGAAAGTTTAGTATGCAGTTCTGATGGGTTGCTATCAGATTCTGACAGTTTGTTAGCAAATCCTGAAAAATTAAATGCTTTCAAAGAGGTAATCATGGAAGCAGGTTTATCTAATTCCGATCCTCAAGATGGTTTAAAACGTAAACATGACGATGATGAAGATTTACCGACTGAGAAAAAGATTAAAAGTGACGACTAGATTTAATTGTTATTAAGTTTTTTATTGTATTTTAAAAAAATTATACTTATTGAAAAAATTTGTTTTCTACTTTCTATGTTTGATAAAACTTTGTGTAATCTAAGTAAAATCGGGAAAAAGTAACTTTATTCATAAGAACTTGGGTGAATATGTAAAAAATTGGATTTCATATTTTCCTGATTATTTTCGAGGTCACATGATTTTCTTTACTAAATTCTATACATATTTTAAATCCAAAATTATTTGGACAATACAAAACGGGTAGTTGTAGTCACTTGGCTATGTTAAATTTAAAAAAATTCGATTTCTATTTTAATAAAATGATATACCTACAAGAGGTTAAAATAACCTCCAGTGGTTTTATATCTACGATTCGAGTTCTCCCAAATCATAAGTTTCTTCATCTTGCAATGGAACTTTTAATTAAATAATTATTTTTATGAATTTCTTAAGGTCTGCTTTCTAGACAAGGCAAATCATGAAATCAAAAAATATGTCGATTTTAGATTATACTAAATAAGAAGTAAAAAATTTATTAATTTAACTATGTACAAACATTGGTATTAAGACACCAATTACTCACAACGATTTATTCGTTTTCGTAGTCTGCAACTGCTTTTTCAAAAGTATTCACTGTGTGATCACATAAGTCCATCAAATCTCGTAAACCTCTTTTTAAAACATCGATCGCTTTTCCTTTAAATACTTCTATTCGAAGAACAATTTTTACTTCGGAAGGATGATTTATGGAATAACCACAAAATTTTACGTCTTCGCTAAAAATTATATAAACTTAGTAACTCTATGAAAGCTATAAACTGATAATACCTACTATGTCGTTATAATTGAAGTTATTGCATTTCCAAATGTGTGACCTTCTCCATCAATGATAAAGGTTCTAAACTTTTCCGACGGACTATCGAGCTAAATAAACTAAAGTCAATGGTTTGCTTTTAAATAATTATCGATTTATTTACCTGTGATATATTGGAAGGCATTTTTCCTTAAGTTTAGCAACTAAATTATTTAAAATAACGTGAGGTTATGTTACAGTTAACCTAACAACTTCGTAGGCAATTTTTCACTAACTATACTCTTATAATCACCAACTACCAACATTATGGCCAATTATTGGTAAACATTACTAAGTATTTAAAACAGGGAGTTTAAAGCAGGGTTGCCAGGTCTAGGAAAAATTTCCTATTTCTAGGGAGGATTCATTCGTTAAAAGAAAATTTAGGGAAATAGGGAATATTCAGAAATTTTTAATAAAATCTAGGGACATTAAGTATTTAAAAAATTTTTTTTATATTTTTAAATTTTTTTAAAAATACTATGTATTTTTCTAATGTTGACTAAAATTTTTAAACGTGTACAGATTCCACGGAAGTTGGTAGGACTTCTACCAAATTCCACAGCAACAATCCGCGATGCAATAAAGGTTAATTTAATTATTATTCTGGTTTTAGTTTCTAATTAGTTTAATAAAATTAATTAAAAAAATTAATACATATTATTTATTTTTTCTAATTTTAATTTATTTAAAAAATATCTAAGTGGTTATTGTGGAATTATAATTGAATTATAGCACACTAAGTTTATAAATTACGTAATGAGTAAGGGGGGGGGGCGAGTTAGACTTGCATGACAATAGAAAGGGGAGAGCTTTAAAATTATAATGTTACTATCGTTAATTTTTCGAATATTATTTATATTTAGAATTTAAAAATTTTTGAAATGAAATATTTTAAAATATGAATTTTGAATAAATTTCTGAAATTAATGTTTTCGATATAATATTATTTTGTTCTATTTTTTGTTTTGTTTGAGTTTCACTTAATAGTAAGTATTAATAATAATATTTAATAGTAAATGATAAAAATTAAAAAACATACTACTTTTCCCAACATCGCTTGGTATATGTTCAAAAGTTTCCTTTGAAAAATAAATTTAAGGTTTTGCGCAAGACGCATTACGTTCTGCGCAATCTAGGAAAATCTATGAAATTTTCAAAATCTTTTCTAGGAAAATTTTTTTTTGACCCGGCAACCCTGGTTTACAGATGATTATTGCGAAAATTTTCTAAATTTGTGTAACTTGTGAAATAAAACACAAAAATTTAGTAATGAATTTAATTTTTATAAATAGCTAACTTTTCTAATCTAATACCTGATTCCTTTACCTCGAGGTATCTCTAACATAAGGATTTATTAGATAAACAACAATAAACAAAATTAATAATACTAATAAACCAAAGGTGGAAAATAAATATATGAATTAAGCAAAAAAATTTGTCCGATCTCTGTAATTTATCTTAAGACTACGATACAATAAGTGTATAATGGATCTAAGACTAGTAAAATTTTTGCTAATCTAAAAAATAATCCTAAGCATTCTTTTCCCTAACCTCGATTCAATTACTTTAAAATATTTTTAATTTTTTCTGATTTTATTTTAGGTAAATTTCCTTTTTCCTTCTTGGATAAACTTCAAAGAAAAACTAACATGTTTTTGCTAACAGGGGTTCTAACAATAAAACTCTATAGAAGTGCAACTCGATTCGTGTGGAACTTCACTGGTGTGTATTCGATGAGTAGATAAATATATTGGCGAGCAACACGATTGGTTTGCATCTCAAATAATATTTACTTCGTTTATTAAACCTGCAATCCGATTGCAGGTCTGTTTTTTATTTTGATAAAGCAATAAATTATTATCTAAGGTCATCGGCTATAAGCATAGTGCGTGAAAGTGATAAACACAAATTCACAACATTAAAATAACAAATATATCGGCCCATTAGCTCAGTTGGTTAGAGCGTCGTGCTAATAACGCGAAGGTCGTGGGTTCGATCCCCCCATGGGCCAATTAATTTTGTTTTTAGGAAAGTTATTTTATATCAATAATTTAAAATAATTTTTATTTTATATTTAATATGAAAAAGGTTACTATGTATGTGTAACTTTTGGTAATATAATAAAAGACCATGTGCTTCGTCTTCATATATTTTATTAATTTTATTTGGTAGCAATCAAAACCACTTATTTTTAATGAAAAGAAAGAACATTATATTTAAATAAATCTGTATTTGGAAAACAGTTACAACTGGCGCAGTCGGTAGGATTGGTTAATGTTCTTATATACAATTTTTAAAACGATTCGTTTCAACGATTTACTAATTGAATAAGTAAGAAAATTAGTGCAATAAATTTTTTAAAATAGCAACGTGGGAAAAATAAAATTAATTAAAATAAAGTGAACAAAAAACAAAACCAGAAGAGCTGTTTTAAATATATTCTTGTTTTTAATTTAATTATATTAATACAAGGTGAGCCAGAACATTTTTAGTTAAGCCAAGAACCCCCCCCCCCCCTATATTCTCTTATGACGCTGCTACACATAGCTTTTAAAAAAAGTAGTTGCTAGAAAGAAGTTTTAAAATTAAACATTTCTATAGGACTACAAAATTAAAATTGCAATTAAAAGAATAATAAGTTTTTGCGGTAACATTACGTTGTACGTATTAAGAGGGGAAATATTATTTCCACCGATGGTTTGGTTTTTAATCCCTTTCTTTTTAAGTGACCGCGCGGTCGTATATAATTTCCACCGATAGTTAAGTACTGGATTTACTGGAAAAGGGTTGAATATTATGAAAAGATAAACTAAGAAAGTATAGGGTGTATCTAAAATATTGCAATCAATAAAATCAATAAAATATTGAAAAAATTTGTTTGTAATAATAAAAATTCCCGGAAGGGGAATCCCCGAAAATGTTACTTTCTAAAAGTGCTCCCTCCGAAATGAAATCTTGGCTACAGGCCTGGTTACGCTAAACAAAAAACATAAACTAACGCTAACCTACTGACAGATTCATGTCTTCTCGTGAATCTACCTTTTAAGTACAGTTTTGCTAAACAAATAACCAGAGCTAACTGACAGATCTATATCTTCGCGCAGTGTGATAAATTTTATCTTCGTTAAATATATTTATTTATTCTACCTTGTACTTAATGTACTATAGTCGATCCAAGATATGAATAATATAGGTGGCGCGTTGTTTGCAAAGTCTAATTTACACGGGGAAATTTAAATACTACTAATTATACAATTTATATAATTATAATTTATATAATTAGCTGGCTTGGTCTAATTGGTCTTCGCTATAAACTACGAAAAATTTAAATTATTATCTAAATTTCAAATCATTTTAAGAGAATCGTTTGCATAAAAAAAATGGAAAATACAGTACAGTCTCGGTAATCCGAACACACGCTAATCCGACCATCCAGCAATCCGAATAACAAAAAACTTGGTAGTTTGCACAAATAGTTTATAATCCGAACACAACTAATAAAATTTTAGGATTATAGAAAAATGTTTGGATTGCGGAAAAAAGGAAAGGATGAATAATAATGTTTACAAGCTGAAATAGAAGAATAGGTAAATGGAGGAAATTAGGAAAACAATAATTTAACTGATTCAGAAATTATTGAGCAAATTTATTGAAGATCCGAACGTAAAAGATGATGAAGAAAGTGACGAAAATGACAAAATCACGTAAAAACTAAAGAAACCGTCGATAGTTTTAACATGTATTTAAAATGGGCATGTAAAAATGATGTCTCATCTCATAAAATTTTATTGTTCCAGCAATTAAGAGAAAAGGAAATTTTGGTTTTTAGCTTTATCCAGTAATCCGAACTTCTCTGTAATCCGAATGAGGCTAGATTTCTATTAGTTCGTATTACCGAGACTGTACTGTATATTAGCTTTTTATTGCATATTTTGAACTTGAATTCTGAATTTTTCACGGCATATTGTAACGTTACAAAAGTAGTTACATAAAAGTAATTAATAAATCCTACTCTAATAATTACGAAGCACTCGGTAGAGGTTGTAATCAACCAAGCGCTTGACGTTGATAAGAGGCTTTTTGATTTTGAGAACGAGCCTGGTGTGACGTTTTATAGTAAAGCGAAACTTATTATTAATAATTATGGAATAACCTTTAAAATTTGGATAAATTTTATATTGAAATTATTAACACCTCATTAAACTATTATTAATTGGATATTTTTTTAATACGGAAGATCTGGTTTATGGCAATAGTTATTATATTTATGACTGGAAGAAAATTGTAAGGTCAGAACTAATCAGCAGATAAACCAATTTGAAAAGTTACCGCGCCACATTTGTATGATATTGGAAGTTAATATAAAACTTAATCCATTTGGTTTTAATTAGAAACAAATTGGTGGATATCCTACAATCACCGTATCTGGTGATTTGGATTTGGGAAACTGGATTGGATTGGACTACTGATTTTTTTACCTTCTGGATTGATTAATTGTTTTGAACATTTATAATTACTGCTGCTGATTAAACCTTAGTTTTATGTAATCAGATCTTTGGTTTGTCCGATCGTCTACTTGTTTTCGGTTGGTCAATTTAGTTAGCTTGAGTTGGACAATTTGTGGTTTGTGGATTGCTTGTGTGAATAGCATTTATCTGTTTTAGTAGTTTCTATTTCATTGACACAGATCCGGACTCAGAAAAGAGCTCTTGGAAGGAAGTCGGACCAATTTAACATACTTGTGTCACTGCAATTACTAAATAGCAGGTTGGAAAGGAGTAAGACTGGGTAAGTGCTGTTCATTTGGTATTTTACAGTCACTTGTTGTCTAACGACACATCAAGCCTTGCACCGATCTAGTTGATTAGCTTTGGATGAGTGGATGTTGAGGGTACTCCATCTATTTGGTTGCAGGCGACTATCAGTCAGTCAGCAGTAGATTACTTTTTTTTACACGCCTTCAGCGTTTACTGTTTGGGACCAAGAGTCCAATATTTATTGTATAACTGTTGTACATCTGTGGTTTGCGAAGCTCAACCTTAATTCTCTTCTTTAATATTGAATAAATCCCCTTCATTCTGTTTGTTGAGTTTTATTTCAATATTTGGCGCCCTAAGAGCATTTCATTTCGAAGTTGATAGTATTGCTATTTCCACCCTTTGTGATAACCCACTACCAGGAACAATCTACCAAAGAACCTGCGATTGGTGGACACACCTACCCATCGCTTAAAGAACTGTGGGTTAAATCCCAATAGCTGGCCAACCGTGCAATAACACCTACGGTTAAGAAAGTGGCATCTTGTTAGCGCTTACTTGAGGCAACAATATTTTGTATTTTAATTTGCATATTTTTATGAAAATTCGAACATAAATATGCGCATATTTTCAAATTTTTTATGCATATACATAATTCCCAGCCCTACTTATAAGATTAATAAAAGTAGGGGGTACTTAAAAAAAGGTTAAAAAAAGGATCGGTGGAATTTATGAGTAGGATTAAGTTAAAAACTGACCATCGGTGGAAATTAGAAACCTCTTATTAAAAAATAATAATACAATAGAACCTCGATAATCCGGACCCTCGATAATCCGAATTCAAGTCCAGAGAAAAAAAAATTTTTTTATTTGATAATTGTACTACATAATTATTTTCATATTGGTACTAATCTGTACAGGTGTTCTACAAAGATAAACATTGTACGTCCTTGCTTTCCGATATATTGCTGTGATACGCTACAAATAAGCTACGATGGTCTCCTAAAATTGCCCGGCGCCAGTTATCATTTATTGATAACAATAATAAAAAACTAAACTATAGCAGACCTACCTATCTTACTTATTATGTACACGCCACTGAACATACCCTTACTATGATTATGAAAGTAAAAGCGGTTGTACACCATTATATTTATACATGTAAAAATATATGATAAAATACATGTAAATTTACATGTACGCTGTACTGTAGTACACTGTCACATTTACATCTTAAAAATGATATAGTTTTTAAAATAGTAATGTTGGCTATAGTTGGAAAAATAAAATATCACTAAAAGAACTGTCACAAATTTCTTATTTCAGTTGCGTTTCCATTTTATTTTAAGTGCAACAAGTGAAACGCCAACTCCTAAGTGTAAAATCCCCAATAGTCACCAGAAATACACGTGTATGACCTTCAAAAATAGGACCTGTTCTATTCCGTCAATTTTTGCATGTAGAAATACATGTATAAATACAAGTGCAATTTTAGTGTAGTATACGCTACATTCAACATCTACATGTACATTTACATGTAAAATATGATGGTGTACTACGACTATAAGTTAGCAACAACCAATACTGGTTATCATCTCGCCAAATGTACCTGTGCAAATTTCGTGACAGTCTTACAAACTTTTCTGAAAACAAATTATAAACGTTGTGCTGTGGAGTGAATTGAAATACTATAAATTTCTGTCATCTGGTTTAATTGCATAACACACGCAAGTACAATTTTTTTTACAATTAAACAAAAACATAAACCTAACCCCACATATTTTTAAAACTTAAACTAAAAAAACGTTTTTACCTAAAAAAAAACACAACATTTTTACAATCAAAATTGTTTTATCTACCTTTTATATTCTTCTTATGTAATTTTTTCAACACAACCTAATCACTTAAATTTCAGGACGGCACTATCACATAACCAACAGGTAAATTTGCACGTAATCCTTTTGAAATTATAGTTGACTATATCTTCTCCATTAACGTCTTCTTCTTTGAAGAATTGTTGGTTATTGAAAGTAAATTTTCATAGTAAATAATTTTTGTAATTATTTTATTTAAATTGCCATTGCTCGACAATTATAATTTCACTACATGAATAATTAAATTAAATTTTAATTATCAAAAAAATTTCATCAAATTTTTCTAACACCGAAAAATACTGTATTAAATTTTTCTAACACCGAAAAATACTTTATTAAATTTTTCTATCACCGAAAAGTACTTTATTTAAATTTGCTGATTTGTCGGGCAGAAGCTCCCGCAGCAATCAGTCCAAAAATTGGAAACGAACTCTCTTATTTTTACAAACGCACCTCCTTTTATACGGAATCCGGGCCAAATTATTCGTTTTATGGCTGATTGACCAATGTCCATCGATAATGCCATTTACCAATAAAAATCCACTAAATCACATATAAATTTAGGGTGGTGGATGATCTTCGCGTCGGCCAATGATAATTCGCGGTTTTATAGGATGCCAAAATTTTGCGTTTCTGTACTAACTAAAGTACTTAATTTCACTTGGTGTATCCACCAACACAATTTTCTTGAGATTAAAAGTTATCTAACGTCATTAACTTTTAATCCTGCATCTTTTGGTATAAATTTTTCTATCCTAAATGTTTTCGGTCGGACTCCAGCTTCAATTAAAAAGTTCAAATTGTCCAGATCCGTCCACATTCTCGGATGGAATCTCTTCTTATACTCTTAATTTTCATCATCGGATCTTCAAATTGTCCTAAATTAAAGAGAATTTCCTGCTCTTTCCGATGATGTTTTCCATTTCTGGTTTGACTCTTCTTTCGTAAGTCCAAACGACTTTTTGTTAAATTCCGATGCAACCGTTTTTCTTACACGCATTTGCACCACAAAAATCCTAATTTTTCACAAACCCGTGAACACTCGCGAACCTAATCGTCTTTCGTCGCACCTTTATAATATTTTGGTCAATATAATCGTCCCAAAATGTAACAACTTAAATCTATTCTTAACCTAACAATAATAAACACAAATTTTATACAATTTTCACTCCAGCATGTTTAATATTTTCAATTTTCAGCACAACGATTTTTTTATGGTGGAAACAATCCAACTTTGCAATATTGGAATGTCCAGATTGACTTTAACCATAACAAAACTTGCAATGCCAGACCAAACGTAGCTGAAGGTTCTCCGATAACAAATATCTGGTACGTTGCCTAAATTTACTTTATAAATTAATAAACATTTTATTTTCAGTTGAATCTCCCCCAATGAAGACTTGGAAAGAAATTTGCTAAAAATAATTCTAAGATGATTTCCCTATTTAACCCAATGGTTTCGACCAAAGTCGTACATGAATTTTACCCGAACTATGGATAATTCAAGATTTTAGTGTCATGGGCAAGAATAAACATAGCAATATGTAATTATAGTAGGGATCGGATTTTTAGGCATTTGCATGTTTTTATTGCGTGCAGGCACGTGAAAAATTTTAAAAGGGGAACATGTTTTACGCCTTTCTGAGTCGTTTTATATAGATTTTATTTTGCCTATAAATGTATATTTTAAGTTTAAATGCATATTTGCGGTTTCTTGCCTATAAATGCTTATTTGCTTATGTTGGCATATATTTCGCATATTTAGCAAATTAAATAATAAAATTTTTGATTTTTGCAATGGTTTTGAATTTTTATTTGAATTATGTGAAGCGATGTTAGCTACTAATATACCATGGAACAAACTTCAATGCACAAAATTTCGTGCGTTTTTGGAAAAATACTGCAAACAGACTATTCCGGACAAATCGACATTCAGAAAAAATATTTGCAACGATGTTACGATTTAAAACTTGAATTCATTCGCGATGCATTTTGGGCGATCCTGATATTTGGGCTACCGTGAACGAAAGTACAGATTCCAATGGGGGTTTAGTAGCAAATACGATTATTGGAATATTATCGTTGGACAAACCTGATATTCGACATTTAATTGCGTGTAAAGAGCTGGAAAAAACAGGCAGTAAACTCTATCCAGTTTTGTATTTGATTTATTAAGATTACTTTGACCAGACGATGCAAAAGATGAAAAATTTCGTATACTCTATATTAAGGGTGGGAATCTTTATTATTTTGTTATTCAAATATTCATTGATCAAATAATTCGAATAGTCAAGTTATTTGATTATTCAGTCATTCTTATTCGAATATTTAAATTTTCAGTGAAATCTCTCATATATAAAGTTTTGACCGAGATGAAGCGCAATGAATTTCTTCGGCTCAAGATGCATTCAAGATTTAACATAAAATATCGCAATTTTAAGATTGTGATACAGGCAATTAAAGCTTTAGAAAATTCCGGCGAAACATTGTTTATTTTGGATGTACTCTCGCTGTAGCCATAGTTCAATACCAACACTGAACTTCTAACAAAAGTAGTTAATTTATTATTTGCACCAAAAATTGCAATCCATCATTCTGAGACATAATAAAAAATTTTTTGCGTATATTTAAATGCTTATTCTAAACTTTTTAGAGCATATTTGCCTGCATATTTTCAAGTTTTTTAATGCCTATAAATCCGAACCTTAGTAATTAGCTTATTATAATATCGTATTACTGTACTTGCCGACTAAGAAGATTGAATTCACGGTATTGTAATACTATTTACAATATATGCATTATACTTCATTTTACTTATAAGTTATTAAAATATTATTTTATTTATCTGCTCCAATTATTTAACAACTAAAGTGAATTATTAACAGTTTTAAGAAGTTTCATTATGTTTAAGGCGTCAAGCGGCTCTTTTTTTGTTCTTTTCGATAATCCGGATTATTGATAATCCGGATAGGCTCTGGTTGCAATTGATCCGGATTATCGAGGTTCTACTGTATGTAGTTAAAATAAAATTATTACCATGAATAATTTAAAAATTTTTGAAATGAAATATTTTGAAATATGAATTTTGAATAAATTTCTGAAATTAATGTTTTAGATATAATATTATTTTGTTCTATTTTTTGTTTTGTTTGAGTTTCACTTAATAGTAAGTATTAATAATCGCTTGGTTATATTAATACCCAACATCGCTTGGTATATGTTCAAAAGTTTTCTTCGAAAGATGAATTTATAGTTTTGCGCAAGACGCATTACGTTCTGCGCAATCTAGGAAAATCTATGAAATTTTCAAAATCTTTTTTAGGGAAATTTTTTTTAACCCAGCAACCCTGGTTTACAGAGGATTATTGCGAAAATTTTCTAAATTTGTGTAACTATTGTGAAATAAAACACAAAAATTTAGTAATGAATTTAATTTTTATAAATAGCTTTTTATAAATTTATAGGCTCTGGTTGCAATTGATCCGGATTATCGAGGTTCTACTTCAAAATAATCACAGTCCACACCTGTAGTAGTGCAATGGACTATTAAATCATATTATATTATATTATATTAAATCTTGAGGTGCTCTTGGGAAAACTTACTTTTTATTAGTCTTACATAAAAATGTAAAGGATCGGTTTTAGAATATTGAAAATACCGGAACGCATAACGCTCATCAGCATTCCGGTCAAATTCGCCACTAAGCATTTGTAGAAAATATGAACTGCGTATGTGTAGAAAATATGGCCGTACACTCTGGAGCTTTGAAGATAGTGTTACTTTTTTTTTATTTTATAAAAGTAATAAATTATAATTATTTCAGATCTAAGGTCATTGTTATCGGCTTAATATGATTATAAGTGTTGACAAATAAAAAAATTAAAATCAAATATCCAAGATTGATATGTGATATTCATGGTTGAAACATATCGGCCCATTAGCTCAGTTGGTTAGAGCGTCGTGCTAATAACGCGAAGGTCGTGGGTTCGATCCCCCCATGGGCCAAGTTATTTTGTTTTTTTTGTAATTTTGACACAAACTTAAAATCCACGATGCAGCCACATTTTTTTGATATTTGAAAAACAAAACTTTCTATCTAAATTTTGATATCATGACAACATCTGGTATTAAAATAATATTTTGTTTAATATACTTCCTTGTTTTGCTTATTTTATATTATAATCCAAGGTGAGCTGAAAAGTGAGCTAGACAATTTTTAGTTGATATTGAACCCTCTAGCGACGCCTTTGAATATCGAGCATTTGAAAAAATCTAGTTGTGAATTTTTATTAAGTAAGCCCGGTTTCATCAAGACTGCTCTAATCATTCTTTACGTAACGGTTTGTTAACTTTAACAAGCCCTTAAATTTTATTCGGTTTCATAAAGCATTTTCGATCTCTGTAGGTTCCGCACAAATTTGAACTCCAAAGATAACAATAATTGACCGCCTGTGCCAGCTAATTGATGTAACTAAATAACGTAATTATTTTTTACTTTTTAGTGCATTTTTTTCACAGTTGTTTTTTTTTAAGTCAGTTTTATTTTAATCCTTTAACGGTTCTTTACTTTTCAATGAAATTGCAGTACATTTTCTGGATAAGGAAGTTACAAACATTTTCTTTGTATATTATTTGGTTGGTAAACAATACCAATCAAAAATTTTTTGAAAGTATTATTAATTATATATTATTATATTATATTTATTATTATTATATTATTTTTTCGATCAAATAAAGATTTATTTAAAATGTATGTATGATGTATTATTAATGTCAGTGTCGTAACCACTAAAGGATACCTGAAGAAATAATTAGTACCCACAAATTAAATAAAACATAAGATTCGGTTTAATGATAAATATTTATTTGGCCCAAAAAAAAAGGTAATCCAACAACCAATTTACCAGCAAAGTTAATTTCCTTGATATCAATTAATTTAGAATACGTTTAATTTGAAATATGATTTAATAATTGTTCGATAAGTAACTCCCCTAATTATAACAGTAGATATTGTTTATTTATATGTAACAACCAATCACAATCTATGTAATAATTTAATAACCAATAAGAAGTACCTATATGCATTTCGATAACCAATTAAAATCTTTAATATACCTTCCAATACATAGTCACACCTCTAAATAAATTACAATTACAGTTATTACTTGGATAACAACCAAGATAGTATGCTGCCTCTTCAACCAAGTCCTCATATGCAAGAAAGAATAGATGTCAATTATCCGCATTATCCGATAATGGTGCAATAATGTCTTTCGACGAATCTTTATTGATAGACGAAGTATTGAGTTGTATTGAAGAAGTAAAAAAAAGAAATACAGAAGAACAAAATAAAGATACCAGTAATTATACGTCAAATAATTGTAGTTTGGGTTGCGACGAGTTATTACTGACAGAAGAAAATGCTTTTACTCGAGAAGAAACCATTGATATACTATCTGAAGATGTGAACAAATGGTTTGAAGATCTTTTCTAACGATTAGTACACTACTAGTGGCGTACACTGGATAGTTTCATAGGGGGGGGGGGGTTATTTAAATAAAGTAGGTTAATTAAACTAACTGAGAAAATCGTAAATAAATAAAAACAATTATTATATAGTAAATTTAGTTTTATTCTTCTTAACAATTAATTTTATAAAGGCCGAACCCTTTACTATCTCTGAAAATTTTAACCTCATTTTTTTTTTAATCGTTCTAGCATCTAATTTTATTAATCTTTATGGTGTAAATGAGTTAGCAAAATTTGTACAAAATAAATTAATTTAATGTTCAATAAAATTTTTAAATTAAAACGCACTTTTTTCACAAACGCACGCAAATTTTACTGTAATGTTTCTTTCAAATACCTGTGGATACGCTACTGGCTGAATGTGATCTGCTCGTTCTCATTCACGCAATTTCCATTCATACGTAGTACGATACAGGTGTAACTTCCGGCTACAGTTGGAAAATTATTATCATATTTCAAATTATTCAACAAATTCGCTCTACGTATTCTACACAAAAATCTAAGAGTGTCGTGATTATTGACACAAAATAGTTCTTTCAGTTTAGGTAAGTAATTTCAATTTATAATTTATTGGAACTAAGCTTCCAAAATGGCGGCGCGTTGTTTCGCTTCGTTATCTTTAATTCTGAAAGTTCAAATTTAGGAATCAACCTGATGTCGCAAATGATGTATTTTTCAACGTAACGAAAATCTTCGATTCTCAATCTAAAACTCGTCTTTTACAATAACTTGTGACAAAAACTTATCACTCACAAAAACTAATGGCTCAAGACAAAACGCAAAATAGACTTGAACGACCTTTGTCCGTCCAGTCTCTACATTCGTCTCCCTGCAACGCCAATTTTTTAAAATCCCTGCTTCAAACATCACGACCCAAAATTCTAAAACGTAACTCAACTTTTGTACAGTGCCGAGTATTTTATTCTCACTTTCCTTTTTAGGTCACCGCATCTCTCATAAATTATTGTGTTGAAAGTCAGTGTATGTAACTGTGCTTTTAACATAAAATTATTCTGCGTGTTTCATCTCTCAAAAATTTGTTCCTTCTTCAAAACGAAGCGATTATTGACTATTAAAAATCCGAAAATAGAGTTTGTTACAAAACTACACCACAATATAATACTTACTATGATATTTAAAAATAAGCTGTATAAATAAAAATAATAAAAAAATAAATTTTAAACGTAAAGTAAAGAATACATACATAAGTACGTGGAAAAATATACTATTTAACATACATATAAAAGTTCCCTTATTTCAAAATTATTTCCAATTTTCAGTAGCATGTAACTAAAAAAATACAGTAGCTTAAAGAAAATCAACAAAATCTATTGTCTAAAATTAACGGCTTACGAGTTAGAAATTAAAGTAAGTAAAAAATGGTAAAAAATTCGAAATTTTTTTATTTTGTTTTTTTTTAAACTCTTGGAATTTTTAAACGAAATATTTTATTGAGTTTAAACATTAAATTCTGACAACTTCTGTCTAGTAAAATTTTTTTTAAAAACAAATCCCTTTCACAGAAAATAAGAAAATAGTAAACAAGCAGAGCAGCCTACGGCTACGCCTACGGCCTACTCGCCTACGGGTCGCGTATAAACTTCATCCTCGTAAATTATAGCCTACATTATATGCTCGTTTAATAATATACTATTATATCAATAATTTAAAATAATTTTTATTTTATATTTAAAATGAAAAAAAAGCTATGTATGTGTAACTTTTGGTAACATAATAAAAGACCATGCTTCGTCTTCATATATTTTATTAATTTTATTTAGTCCCAATTAAAACCACTTATTTTTAATGAAAAGAAAGAACATTATATTTAAATAAATCTGTATTTGGAATCCAGTTACAACTGGCGCAGTCGGTAGGATTGGTTAATTTTCTTAGATACAATTTTTAAGGCGATTCATTTCAACGATTTACTAACTGAATAAGTAAGAAAATTAGTGCAATAAAATTTTTAAAATAGCAACGTGAGAAAAATAAAATTAATTAAACTAAAGTGAACAAAAAACATAAAACCAGAAGAGCTGTTTTAAATATATTCTAGTTTTGTTCTTTGATTTTATTAATACAAGGTGAGCCAGAACATTTTTAAAAGAAGGTTCTTGGCTTAACTTGGCTTGGAAGGTTTCCCCCCCTCCATATTCTCTTGCGACGCTGCTACACATAGCTTTTGAGAAAAGTAGTTGCTAGAAAGAAGTTCTAAAAATTAAACATTTCTATGGGATACAAAATTAAAATTACAATTATTAAGAAAAACTACTGTGAAAAAATGCACTAAAAAGTAAAAAATAATTACGTAATTTAGTTACTTCAACTAGCTGACATAGACGGGCAATTATTGTTATCTTTGGAGTTGGTGCCAGTCAATCTGGCTAAATTACTAAAACTATATTTTTTAAAAGCTTGGCCGGTACCGACTCCAAAGATAACAATAATTGGCCGTCTATGTCAGCTAGTTGAAGTAACTAAATTACGTTATTATTTTTTACTTTTTAGTACATTGTTTTCACAGTAGTTTTTTTTAAGCCAGCTTTATTTTTTTTTTAATTTTTTATTTCATACTTTTTAGTATATGTTGCGTTCTGTAACTATTTATCGAAAGCGAGTATGGGTAGACCTACTAAACGCAAAAAGAATTTTGAAAATCCGATCATAGTTGATAAAAATGTATTTACTATTTACCTTATACTTAACGTACTACTTAGAAGATTAATAAAAGTCGTAGGGTACTTAAAAAAAAATTCTGACTCACCGGGCAGAAACAGGTAATAAAACAGGTACAGGTACTCAGTACTTAATGCGTTATTAAGCCGATTTTGAAGAGAGTTTAAGAGAAGTTTGAGGGTTTTTCCGGTTTATCTTTGAAGTTCACAATCCAATACGAATGAAATTATAATGGGACCAACTTGGAACTATACTTGATTCAACGCCGAAAGAATTTTGAAAATCGGTTTATAAATGACGGAGTTCTGAGGTAACAAACATAAAAAAAAATACAACTGAATTGCTAACCTTCTCCTTTTTTAAAGTCGGTTAAAAAGAAGAATAAGTCCTTGCGGTAACATTACATTGTACGTATTAAGAAATAATAATATGTAGTTATAATAAAATTTTTACCATAAATAATACAGCAACAAAATAATTGTTAATATTGTTTATTATTATTAATATTAATATAATAATATTGTTAATACGGCAGTTTAAAATACTACATACAAAATAATCACAGTTCACACCTGCAGTAGTGCAATGGACTATTAAATCATAGTATAATAAATCTTAAGGTGCTCTTGGGAAAACTTACTTTTTTATTAGTCTTAGAGCCGTTTTACATTATCATAAATACCAAGGAAACCAAGGAAAGATTAACACAATAAATATTATTGTAAAGAAGCAAAAAAGTACTTAAGGTACTTAAGAGAGATAGGAAGATAACCAACTTTTAACGACGGGTTTTTAAATACTAATTTAAAAAGCAATAGGCGTTCCTACTAAGGTTTCTTTATATATTTAGATTTTAAATTTAGTAGAAAATTGAATAAACTAAAAGTATATCTCCCAGCCAAAAACGTTATTATTTAATTGAAAAGAATGAATTGTATTGAAATGAAGAAAACTAAGAAAAGATTAACACAATAAATATTATTGAAAAGAAGCAAGAAAGTACTTAAAGTAATTAAGAGAGATAGCAAAATAACCAACTTTTAACGACGGGCTTTTAAATACTAATTTAAAAAGCCATAAGCGTTCCTACTAAGGTTTTTCTGTACATTTAGATTTTAAATTTAGTAGAAAATTGAATAAACTAAAATTGCCAATTGCCGAATTGGAATCGCCGAAACCGGCATAGCCGAATATCGGGTCGCCGAATTGACTGTTGCCGAATCAGAATCGCCGAAATAACGATGCCGAACTGGAATCGCCGAAATGACGGTGTCCGGGCAACGAGGGTAACGAAAGAGCAGATTTGCTGGCGAAAAACGGTTCAAGCAGCCTTCCCTGCGGCCCTGAACCGATGATCGCGCCATCTGTAAAAACCATTGATACTCTCCTAAAACAATACATCCTAAATCTGCACTCTAGCAGATGGGAAAAAGAGACTGAATGCAGACAAGCGAGGGCGGCCATAAGAGCACCCTCAAGTAAACATTCCAAATACTATCTGAAGTTATCCAGAGTCAATCTACGGGCAATTGCAGGGATATTAACTGGTCACTGCAGATTAAACAAAAATCTAAACACAATAGGCATCGTAGACAGCCTTGTATGTCGAGGATGCAACGAAGCAGATGAAACAGCTGAGCATGTGCTATGTCACTGCACAGCCTTATCATCAAAAAGAGATTCCATGTTGGGGGATTTCTGGCCTAACATGGCCAGAATCAGTGAAATCTCGCCCGCCAGGATTCTCGAGTTCATCCTGTGGTTGGGATGGCTTGAAGAATGATGGGACGGGGTCGCTGTAACGGAGGTAGTACAATGGGCCCGATTAAGCGGCCTGAGTGCGTGCGAGGTTAAATCTTGCCCTCCTTTAATAACCCAGAATCCAGAATATAGCTTGTAATCATGATACAATAAATTTACAAGGTATGATATTGCGCAGGCTGGACTGTAACGTACCTTGATTTAGATATTAACCCTAGCATGTTACCTACGTAAATCGTGGTAAGCGTTTGGGTATCGTATTATATTTAATTTTACGTACGATAGCATTCTAGGGTTAAACAAATAGCGAGAACGACCGAGTCAACTACGGCGGGAACTATTCCATTTGATTCTTTAGAACCTAGATACGTCAAAATGACGTCATGCGTCAAACGGACGAAAATAGGTTCGTAAAATATCATACCTTGTAAATTCATTGTATCATGGCTTGTAATTACTTGTGCCCAGGGCCGGTGGTAGACACTAGGTAAACTAGGCAACTGCCTAGGGTGCAAACAATAAAGAGGCGTAAACGATAAATGGGCGCAAACCAGATCGAGGTGCAAAAATTTATTGCAGTGTGCAATGTAAAATGAAATATTATACTATAAATTTTTTTTATAAATTTATCTCGCGAAAAAATGACTCCCGGCATTGTAATTTCAATGCTTTAGTATACATGAAAGGGGAAGTATGTGTCTCACTGCTTGTAAAAATAATTCCCAATATTTGATGGCGTGGCGCCTCGCGTCTGATAGACGCGTAAGTACCGCAATATATATAGATATTAGTTACATAAAAAAGAAATATAGAACATATTTCTACAGACCAGAAAGAAACTTCAATATTAAATTTGAAAGAACTTGTAACAACTTTAGCCGCAAAAAAAGCTAGAAAAGTTAAAATTTAATTTTTTTTTAGTTTTATTTTTGTTAGAATAGTATATTATACATCATGGGACTAAGGTGCCGCTTTTCATCCCGCGTGTGAAGGTTTTTGCACGAGGCTTTAGCCGAGTGCAAAAATCGCACTCGGGATGAAAAGCCACCTTAGTCCCAAGGTATATATACTATTTTTCACAATTTGTCTGCAAATGATAAATTGCATAAGTCAATCTACTAAATTTGCAATAACTCGAAAACGGCGCTAGATATCGAAAAACTGACCAAAAAATTATCCCCCCCCTTAGTTATACTAACCCCCTGCAACGATTTTTTGTAAAAATTTATATGCAAAATTTCAGACCAATCGCACGCAGTATTGCGCGCAAAATTATTTAGTAAAATATGAGGTTGCTTTTTGGAATTGTTGTTTTTTTTTAAAGCGATACCTATGAATCGTTTCTTATGTTTCGTTGTTTCAATTTACCTTTTGACATATTATTACACCGTGCGCTGTGTTTAACATAATTATTCTTTATTGGTGCCTATATTTCATAAATAAGTTTGATATATAAAATACTTAATCAAATTAATGTAAGTGATCGTTTATAATTTGTTCCTACGTGAAAATGAGACAAAGTGAGGAAAATTCGGATGTTGAAGCGGCAGCGACGATGGCAAAAGTTGAATTGCTGCCTGCGAAATCAAAAACAATTTATAAAAAACAGTATGATAAATTCATAACCTGGTGTACGCAAAATAATGTTAAGCATTACACCGAAGATGTTATGCTGGCTTACTTCTTTGAAAAGGCGAAAGAGCTAAAAGCTTCTACTCTTTGGTCGCAGTATTCCATGCTGAAGTGTATGTTGAATTTTGAAAAAGATATAGATATTGGAAAATTTTATAAGTTAACCGCATTCCTTAAGAGGAAGAATGTGGGTTACAAGGCAAAAAAATCAAACATTTTAACTACAAAGCAAGTGGAACAATTTTTGAGCGAAGCGCCAGACGAAACATTTTTGATGGCTAAAGTAAGTAATTCTTGTATAAACATTTTTTTATAATACTAATACAACTTTATATTTTAGGCTGCACTTATCTTGGGTGTAGCAGGGGCATGCAGAGGAGATGAATTGGTTCACTTGCATGTTGGCGATCTCAAAGAAATAGATTCTATGACAATGTTGTGTACCATCCGCAATACAAAAAATGGTAGCGATAGAAAATTTGTGATCAACAATTCTGAAGGCCAGTCGGTGGATTTTTTAAAATTACTTAAAAAATATATGAATTTACGGAAGGAGGATACGAATCATTCGCGTTTTTTTGTGCAATTCAGAAGTAACAAATGTACTTCGCAACCTGTAGGAAAGAACGCGTTTGGGCAGCTGCCACAAAAAATAGCTGCATATTTAAAGCTTTCTGAACCATCATCGTATACAGGCCACTGTTTTCGACGTACATCTGCGTCTTTGCTCGCTGATACGGGAGTACATATAGATGTGTTGAAGCGCCATGGTGGATGGAAGTCTTCGACTGTAGCTGAGGGGTACGTGGAAAATTCGATCAAAAATAAAGAAGAGATTGCGACTAAAATTTTTGGAGGTGAAATTTGTAGAACTGATCGGTCTGTCGGTGATGCAAATCAGATAGATAAAACTTTAAATTTAACCTCTTCTTCCACCAGATCGATGGATCGTCTATTTAATATTGTAAGTTGTGCTAATGTAAACGTTAATGTTAATTTTGTTTCCAATAAAAACGATTGAATGGCAACGATTCTTTTATATTTACTTTACTCCCGCCTTTCATTTGCGGGAGAAAAAGTGATACTTTACTCCCGCAAAAAGAGGACTAAAGTGACCACTTTACTCCTGAAATTGTGAAATAGTATATTATACATCATGGGACTAAGGTGCCGCTTGTGCTATTATAATCTAAACACTACGCGGCAATAATGAATGTTTTGTGATTGTCTTCAAATAGTCTTTTGCGATCCAAACAGAAAAACATTTTTTTGTGGCAATATTGATATGAAAACTATTTTATTTGTGTAATTAAAGAAAGCATTAAATAATTAAACACGAAGTAAAAGTTTGAAATAAATCAAATTGTAATATAGTTATTTTTTTTATTTAGCTTTACAAATTAGCTTTTTTTTGATTAATTTCATGCTCAAGTAAGAAGCGAGCAAACTTTACGTACTTTGAGGCTGAGTTTATAAAACTGAGATTGACGAGTTTTTTTTAGGGTAACTAAAAACTCGTAGACCAAGCAAAGACAAAAATGATTTGTTTTTGATCGCTATTGTTTTTTTTTTCGTATGTTTATAGATAGTAGCGTCGTGAGTTTTATAGACTCTCTTGATAAGTTACGTTGGTGGTTTGCCATTTTCTTCCAATGGAAGACAGAAGCAGTAGTTGGCAATAGAAAATAAGAAAAATAATATAAACAGGTAATAAAGTTTATTATCCAAACAAAGTACTCTTGAAAAATGGAAACCTAAAACGAGATACCAAGATGAAAATGTATAAAACGATAACAAGACCGATTCATTACGGAAGAAATAAAAAATAAACATTTGAATCATTTATTTTCTTTTGATTGTACAAGAAAATTGACATGGATGGACATAATGCAGACTTCAAAAATGCCAAAATTTTAAAATCAGTTAGCAACTAACAAGATAGACTTCTACGCGAAATGATATGCATCAAGAAGGAAAAGAACTCCATGAATAGAAAACCCGATATAGATGGCTTGAGCAATATCTACAGCCATCTACTTATCTAATTACGTTCACGTATTGGGGTTAAGTTTTTCCTACTTTGACGAAAACTCATTTTAGATTGTTTCTTAACCCACGATTGTATACTCCTTGTTTTCAAGGATTTTTAGTTCATAGATGGTTCAGATGACAATACGTTATTTTGAGGTTTCCATGTATATTTCCTGTTATTATTATTCTGATGAAAGCGATACAACTCGCTGAAAGCTCATAAAATAATTTTTTTTATATTTTAACGTTTATTTAACTCGTTCACTTTTAAATTTATTTGATACAAGAAAATTATTATAAAAAATATTTATTTTTGCATTTACATTCTATTGTATGTTTTTTTAAAGAGATTTAAAATTATTCTACTGCCATTAAAATTATGCGAATTATAATTTTTATGAAATGTTTTGTAAGCACCCAAAAAGTAAATACATTAGACATTTCGACTTATTATCATAAGCCACATGATATACAATGAATTTGAAATGTATATCTCCACCTGAAAATAATCGTAGATATTGAGATGACCCTAGCTATGCAAATTTATAATATTTGCTTAATCCCAAAATTAATCTTTAGCTGGGCATCCATTAATTAACATGAGCTCTTCAGTGTTTATAAATTTTGTAAATTAAAATGCTCAAACTTTGTTACCTTTGCATGTGGTATTGAAATTACTCGTGCACGCTCCACGTGTGATATTATGCAGCTGGCTTCACTACGCCTGGTTAAACAAATTTTCTGCGACGTATTTTTACACATCGACTAAATTCTCCACTTATTCTTCAAGTTTTCCAATTTTATCAGCACTTCACTTTATCGATTAAATAAAACAAAACGTCAATTCAATTTAAGTTATTTAATAGTTTTCAAACAATTAACAATTTTCATTGCGGGAATGGTTTTTCATCCGCTCTACTCGACGTCAAAGCCTCGGCCTAAGTGTCCTACAACGTACATCAACCTTCAAGTTCCACTCTTTCTAGTTTTTCGTTCCTCCCTACCTTTATTTATATCTAACATTTAACCAACATTTTTATGTACAATTATAATACAAATAAATAAATAATAAAACAAAATCCAAACTTTAAAATATTTTACAAAATAAATGAAATTAGCGATTTTTAGTGTTTCGAAACACGACAATATGCACGCAAGAATTTTCTGCAAATAAATATTTCTGACATTGTAGCATCTCCGTAAAGTTGGCATCCCATCTGAAACATTTTGATATAAAAAAATATGAAATCGTTAGGTCATCGTTAGGTCTTGAAAGGTCACTTCGTTTTATCGTTAGGTCACTTTTAGTTTTATCAAAAAAAAATTATTCTAGTTTTGAAAAATTTGTTTGGTAAATTAGCCTTCCCATTAAACGATTTCGACAAAATAAAAGTGGAAACCGGTAGGAAATGCACTGAAAAGGATTGGTCACCTATATTTATCGTTAGGTCATCTTTTATTTGTTTGCGATTAATTAATTTTAATTTTATGTCCCTATTGCACATGCGCTAAACAAAAATATAGTTGTAATGAAATTTTTCTTACAAAAGTAAGAAAAATATAACATTTTGGTTTATAAAAAATATGGAATATTATATTCCTTATTATATTAATATTCTCCTTGTCGGTTCGCCCCCACCTGTCCAATTTTCAGTCTTGCAACTCAAAACCATTTACAAACAAAATTTTTATAAAAATGTGTACAGGGTAGGTCGCAACCATTTTGAACCACGACAATATATCCCGTGACCGTGGAAAACCTTTGAGGTGGTGATAAAGGACACTTTTATGTCTTTTATAAAATTTTATGTTATAAAATTTTTGCTTAAGTTTAAACTTTTGGGGGGTACCACTCTTTAAAGCAATTTTTTGAATTTTTGATTTCAAGTTATAAATTAAATTAGGGGAAAAAATGTTTAAAAAATTTAAGTTTTTTTTTACTTTTCTTGCAAACCCCATATCTTTTAAACCAAACGTCTTAGAAAGAAACTGACCGCTTAAACCGGATAGAGAATTTAACGGGCTACAAGGTTTTTTGGGAAACCAACTGTTTTCACAGAAATTCTGAAAATAATGAACAAGGTGTAGGTAAAAATGACATAAATTCACTAAATTTATTTGAACAAAATTGTAGCCTGTTAAATTTCCTATCCGGTTTGGACCATTAGCTTTTTTCTAAGGCGTTTCGTTTATGAGATAACAGAGTTCGCAAAGAAAGTAAAAAAAAATAAAACCTGAATTTTTTTAACATTTCTTTCTTTAATTTAATTTATAACTCAAAATCTTTTGATTCTAGACGATAACCTAATTTGTAGATAAGCAAATGATCTTTAAAAAAGTTCTAATCTATTAAGCATAAAAAATCAATAATATCGGAGCTATGGTCGTTTAAAATCAGAAATACAAAAAATTGCTTTAAAGGAAGGTCCCCCCCAAGAGTTTAAACTTGGACAAAAATTTTATTTAAAAGTTTGTTTTAAAAAAGTTTTTTATCACCACCTCTAAGGTTCTCCAAGGTCACGGTGATACCCTGTATATATCAAACAATGCGTTCATAGTGTGAGAATCTTTTATGCTGTAGCATTTTACGATGGATTTTAATATTTACGGAATTTTTCGTTTAAAATCAAGCAGCTGTTATATTTTAGTGATTTCGCACATTTTGCTTTTAACACAAGCTATTTTATTAACTGAAATTACGATTTTTTTTAACCGACTTCAAAAAAGGAGGAGGTTATCAATTCGGTTGTATTAATTTTTTAATGCTTTAAATTTTAATAATCTTTAATGTTTATTACCTCAGAACTCCGTCATTTATTAACCGATTTTCAAAATTCGTTTTTAATTTTTTTTTGAAATTAGAAAATAATAAAAATAAAACCAATTCGCTAACTACTCAAGAAATTTTAATTAAAAAATATTTTTAAATTAGGAATTAGTTGTAAGAATTCATAAGCTGCTGAGCTTTATGGTCTTTTTAAAATGCATAAGCCGGGACATCCTGTTAACATAATTCCGGAATTATAAGAAAATCATAAAACCAACTCGGTAACTATTTAAGAAATTTTAAATATATATTTGTCTAGACAAAATTATTTTAAATTTAATGACAAATTTTATCTTCAAAAGGATTATGAGAAAACTCATATTTTGTATTAAATTTACAAAAGAAATAGAAGTTAACAATAGAATCAATTACCTCGATCTCATAATAATTAAAGATAATGCACTCTTTTCATATTTTCTATAAAGATACTGAAGCAACTACTTCAAATTTAGCAATATACATATAATTATTTGCAACAAATAAAAGCAAATTTATTGAAAACATGATTAAAAATAGTGAAAAAAAAAACTACTAAAATCATTATTTCCTAATAAAGTGCAAACACCTCGTTGTGATTTGATGCCATACACTGTAGATATGTGGGACAGTGCAGCTGCTATACGAATTAAATGTTTTGATTCAGCACCTAGTGCATTAGTGAATATAATTATTATAATTGTAATTGTGGATCACCATCAAGTACATCAATAATAGACGCTACTAAATAGGAAATCTTCGCACTATGAAGGTTTGATTACTCCCTACAGCTGCCTTCTAGTTTCGCACTTACGATACTTTTCTTACCACTTAGAGCAAAAGTGCTGGCGAGAACGCACTCCAAGTCAAGTGTTGGCATTGGCAAGCACGCACCCCAACATGTAATTTTGCACACACTAATATTTTTGTTTAGCGCAAGCGCAATAGAAACATAAAATTAAAATTAATTAATTGCAAACAAACAGGGCCGTATTTACGGGGGGGGTTTTAGGGGTTACAACCCCTCCCGAAATTATTTATCAATAAATAAAGTACTAGAAGTCCGACTGAAATCGTAACAAAATCAGAAAAAAAAAATCTTTAAAACTATAAAAAAACATTAAACTTGAAGTGTTTAAATAAAAATTAAAACTAAAGAGATACTTCTAATAAATTAAATCAGGTATTTTATCTTAATTCTTACTATTATGGTAAAAATTTTAAATTGCTATAAATTGTTTGAACCAAAAATTTTAAAGCAAACAAATTTTATAACCATCATGGGCAGCATAGCTTAAAATAAGACGTCCGCAATAAATTAGAGTGGTTATTGTAAACCCATAAATTATTTTATATTTTAGGGTTCGTTTTGACAACATTATTTTGCTATTTATTCAAATTTTAAAATTAAATAATTTTATTTAAAGACGGTTTTTTACAAGAGAGTTTAAAATAAAAATACGAATAAGGTTAAAGTTATTAAAAATATCGTGGTAAACAAAACTTTTAAAATGGCACAAACAAAATTTTATCCGCGATAACGCCCAAAAGTCAATCTGTAATCAAAATTTGTCGCTCTCTCGACAAATTATTTTCATCCTTTAAATAAAGTTCACAAAAATCGAAATTTTCTCTGAATATCGAACTCAAATAAAAAAAAGTTGCTCAAAAAATATAATCACTTTAATTAAATAATCTTCTCACAAAATTTAAACTTTCTTGCGATCACTTTCGACCAAAAGTTTGAAAGCATTCAAACAAAATTTTTCAATAACCATACTCAAAAATAAAATCTTAATTTCAAAAATACTACTTGCACAAAATTATACTCAAAAAATCGGCGGAACAAAATCTAGGCTTTTGTCGTTTCCGTCATCTTGGCAAAAAAATCTCTTTCTACTCACCTTTCTGCAAATATTACATTTCAAAAATTAATATAACAAAATTTAAATTTAAAAAAATCACCAAGGTTCGGTTGTTCAGTTGCAGGCTAAACCAAAAAATTTAGATTAACTAATAATATTTTTTAAAAAACAGCTTTTCAACGTAATATTTCATTGATTAATCCAAATCTGTTGGTTTAACTTACAACTGAACAACTGAGCCCAAAGGTTTCAAATCAATTCAAAAATTACAACTGAGGGACTGAGGCGTTCAAATCCTCCTTTCGTAATACGGCAAAATATAAGCTTCTACAAATACTGTGTACCCTGCTAGTGACAACAGCCACCCCGGGAAGAAGTTTCTATTCACTCAAAAAAGGGAAAAGCTATTTAAGAAATTCTACTGGATAAGAAAGGCTAACAAGACTAGCTCTTATTCTTATGTCCAGTCATAGAACTATGCCAATCCCCATTGACCTGGTTTTAGGATAAATTTTCATAGTGCAAGATGATTTTAGTTGGCACTTTAAGTTTTTTTAAATTGCATTTAGTTTGCCGATTTTAGTCTATTTTTAATTTTATATTTTATGTTTTTTTTTTATTGTAGTTTTTTTTTATTTTTTAAATATTGTTTATTTTTTGTTTTGAATATTAGTTTCCTTTGTATTTTAATAAATTAGCTATTTATTTTTTAATTTTTTTAAAACCCCCCCCGAAAATCTAGTCTAAATACGGCCCTGCAAACAAATGAAAGGTGACCTAACGATAAATATACGTGACAAATCCTTAGCAGTGAATTTCCTACCGGTTTTCACTTTTATTTCATCGAAATCGTTTAAAGGGGAGGCTAACTTACCAAGAAAATTTTTCAAAACTTAAATAATTTATTTTGATACAACTAAAAGTGACCTAACGATAAAACCGGAAGACCTTTCAAGACCTAACGATTATCTAACGATTCCATATTTTTTTCTATCAAAATGTTTCAGATGGGAGGCCAACTTCACGGAGGTCATTGTAGCTCACGATATTAATGTCTATTTATTTGAACGATTGCACAAAACAGAAAACTGTAACAAATTGCATACAATATAATAACCATCTGTGTGCTATTGTCTGACCTATAATGATCCATTTTATCTAAAATTATTTGCATTTATCAATTATTTTCAATTTCATTTTTAATGCGTTATAGGTAACATAAATTGTTGAAAATTTTTTTACGAATTCATTTATAGATGTACATTCTTTATTTAAGTAAAATTTTATTAATTGATAATTATTTTCATGTTTTAAAACAAATATTATTGTTATAAATACAATTTTTGAGTTTAAAAACCCCGTTCAGCAATCCTTATAATGTCACAAATATTATCTCAAAATTTTGAACCAATCCGTTCAGCCGTTTTTTAAATAGAGTGGTAGATGTGATTTAATTTTGCACCTGGTCAATTTTTTTTTTATTAATAATTCTTTGTTAGTAATCATTTCCTCTACTTCAATTTTTGTTAAATAAATTATAATTATATCATTTAAAGAATTTGAATTCTAAATTTCAAAATTTGCCAAAAAAAATTATGGCTCAGCAATCCTTAATTTATCATAAATATAATTTCCAAATTTGAAAGAAATGTATTTAGCAGTTTTTGAATTGTTCTGGTTTTTTTTTGAACCATTTTTTGAACCAATTTTTATTGTGTAGTTTTAAACAGAAAATTGTGTGAAAAATTGAATTGTTTGTAGACGTTGCCAGGTTTTATAAAATTTTTAACAAACCATTAAGCCAGTAACAAGCCGTTAAGTGCAAATTTGGGTTTCGTAAAGACTTGTGAACAATAATGAGCTATTTATTAAATTTTAACGAACCAAATTTCTTCACTTAAGTACTTAACAAGAGATTTCTAACCTAAAATATAAATTGATACGATGACAAAGTAGTTTTAAGTAACAAAAGATTTCTCAATTGGTAATACTTTTATTTTTCTATAATTAACAAAAGTTAGTGAACATAGATAACTACATATTACAAAGACGAAGACCAGGGCCGTATTTAGACTAGATTTTCGGGGGGAGTTTTAAAAATATTAAAAAATAAATAGCTAATTTATTAAAATACAAAGGAAACTAAAATTCATAACAAAAAATAAAAGTATAAAGTACAACATATTTAAAAAATAAAAAAACTATAACAAGAAACAAATATAAAATTAAAAATAGAAGAAACTTGATAAATAAATAAATACCTAAATAAAAAAATTTATGTCTCAACTTAAACCGTCATTTATGCTAAAATCGGCAAAATAAATGCAATTTAGGATCACTTGTACAGTTGTAAGTTTTAACCAGAAAATTTTGATTAACCGATAAAATACGTTGAAAAGCTGATGTTTTTTTAAGAAATATTATTGGTTAATCTAAATTTTTTGATTTGACCTGCAACTAAACAAATAAACCTTGGTAATTTTTTTAAATTTAAATTTTGTTATATTAAGTTTTGAAATGTAATGTTTTTTGCTAAATTTTGCTCCGCTGATTTTTTGAATATAAATATGATTAATGGTTAAAAATAATTTGTCAAAAGAGCGACAAATTTTGTCTACAGGTTGACTTTTGGAGGGCGTTATCGCCGATAAAATTTTGTTGGTGCCATTTTAAAAGTTTTGTTTACTACGATATTTTTAATAAGTTTAAACTTATTCATATTTTAATTATAAACTTTTTTATAAGAAACCGTCTTTAAATAAAATTTTTTAATTTTAAAATTTGAATAAAAATCACAAACTAAATTCTTATTTTACCGATGGCGATGGTAAAATAATGTTGTCAATACGAAAAACTAAATTAAACTGAAAGAAAATTTCTCAAATTTTAAGCAAAAGTAGGTACATATTTTTAAATAAAATTCAAAATAAAATATAAAACAATTTATGGGTTTACAATGTCCACTCTAATTTATTGCGAAAGTGTTATTTTAAGCTGTGCTGCCTGTGATGGTCAAAAAATGTGTTTTCTTTTTAAAATTCTTAGTTTAAACGATTTATAGCAGTTTAAAATTTTTACCATAATAGTAAGAATTAAGATGAAATACCTATTTCATTTATTTCAATATAATTATTTTTCAAAAAATCGAAAATTAATTAATAGGAGTAATAACTAACAATTAATTAAGTGACCGCAGACTTTTTTTTATGTTCTTCATCGTCAGTTTTTATATTTTAGCAATTTAGCAATAGGTGTATTCAATCCACTATCGTCAATCCTCGAAATTTCCGAATACAAATTTTCGATTTTTTAATTTTGGATTTAATTTATTAGAAATATCTCTTTAGTTTTAATTTTTATTTAAACACTTCAAGTTTAATGTTTTTGTTTTTTCTGATTTTTTTTACGATTGCAGTCAGATTCCAGTACTTTATTAATTAATAAATAATTTCGAAGGGGGGGGGGGGGTTGTAACTCTTAACTCCCCCCCCCCCCCCCGTAAATACAGCTCTGACGAAGACAGTCGATGTCCAATGCTTATGTACGTCAATTGCTGAGCCGAGATTCTCGGTTCAATATCAAGCAAAATTAATACTTGATTCTGACCAGAGCCGGTTTTAGGCATCACGGGACTTTAAACGGAATGGTTTTTTGGGCTCTGTTCCTCTTCCTTTAGCGGACGATTAATATTACACGGTTTTCTAAATCGATTTCTACATATTTTATTATTATTTTATAATATTATAAATGATAATATATACTTTATAACGAACGCACTGCACTATGGTGAAATAATAATGTAAAATGTTTCATACACCACAAAGTGTATGTTGTCGTGTGGGGATGACGGGGGTGTAGGCAGTTTGCGCTGCGCTTGCGATATTCCTAGATATTATGTAGTTCCGCTTGTTCCGCTTATAGGAAAACCCGGCGCTGATTCTGACCGTCTTCTCTCGGCAGGCAATGGCAAACCACCGAAGTATCTGCCAAGAGAAATTCCTTCTAAAATAGGAAGTGGTCACCAAGCCCTCATCAGAGCCGAAGAAGAAGAAGACGTATACAAAATAAATTATATAAATCTTATTTATATGATATTTATATGATTATTTAATATATATAAACTTATTATATAAATCTTATTTATCTAAATCTTATTTATATTAATCTTAATTTTATTTTATTCATGTTAAAACAAGTAACAATTTAAGAAACTTAAATCTTAAAAAGATTAAATTAAAAACGTTGTAATTTGTTTAAAATTAAGAAAACTCTTTAATTATAGTTCATAATCGGTAATGCTGAACAACTATCAACGCTATTTTAAAGCTAGGATTTTACGGCGTGCTCTTACCAGAGATTTTAGCATAAATGACGGTTTAAGTTGAGACATAAATTTTTTTATTTAGGTATTTATTTATTTATCAAGTTTCTTCTATTTTTAATTTTATATTTGTTTCTTGTTATAGTTTTTTTCATTTTTTAAATATGTTGTACTTTATACTTTTATTTTTTGCTTTGAATTTTAGTTTCCTTTGTATTTTAATAAATTAGCTATTTATTTTTTAATATTTTTAACCCCCCCCCCCCCCCGAAAATCTAGTCTAAATACGGCCCTGGTCTTCGTCTTTGTAATATGTAGTTATCTATGTTCACTAACTTTTGTTAATTATCAAATTAATTATCAAATGTCAATTACCAATTGAGAAATCTTTTGTTATTTAAAACTACTTTGTCATAGTATCAATTTATATTTTAGGTTAGAAATCTCTTGTTAAGTACTTAAGTGGAGAAATTTGGTCCATTAAAATTTAATAGCTCATTATTGTTAACAAGTCTTTACGAAACCCAAATTTGCACTTAACGGCTTTTACTGGCTTAATGGTTTGTTAAAAATTTTATAAAACCTGGCAACGTCTACAAACAATTCAATTTTTCACACAATTTTCTGTTTAAAACTACACAATAAAAATTGGTTCCAAAAATGTAAAACATCGCCCGATCCAGTTTGCCACTGCACACATGTAGAAAATATTAATTGTGTATAGTATATTAAAATTATGGCTAGTACACTCGGAAGGCAGTGTTACATTTTTATTTTCTCAAAAACAAAAATTTATATTCTCAGATCGAAGGTCATTGTTATCAGCATATTAGTACGATTAGTAGGTGAATGTAATAAACAAAGTTATCATATTTATATGCAATATTTACCGTATCAATTGTTTTAATTTTTATCAAATTAATCTTAATATCTTATTTTAATTAAATATCTTATCAAGGGGCTTGCAATTTTTGATTTATATTTGGAACTACGTAAATTCAATAAATGCAAATTATGTTTAATTGCTAATAAATTTAGATATTATGATATTGCATAAAAATAACAAAAAATTATTAAAAGTACAAATAAAAATATAAAATTATTTATTAAAAAAATTAAATTATTAAAAAATATATAAATAAAAATATAAAATTTTACAAAATTTATTATTCGAATTATTATTCTAATTCTAAACCAAAAATACTTACTTAAAATAATTAGTGTTTTCTTGTTCCACAATTACAAAAAATTTTAGAAAGTTTGTGCAACAACTCTCCAAATAAAGTAAAGATAAAAAAAGCAATTGTTTGAATAAACTTTTGGTACTCTCAAAAGCTAAGATTGATTACAATAAATTTAATATACCTATTTTATTTTCTAAATTTAAATTTTTTACTTTCAAAAATGTTTGTTTTTGAACATTAGCCCCCCTGGCTACGGGCCTGGCAGAATATATTAATTGCGTATAGTATATTGAAAATATAGCTAGTACACTCGGAAAGCAGTATTACATTTTTATTTTCTCAAAAACAAAAAATTATATTCTCAGATCGAAGGTTATTCTTATCAGCATAGTACGATTAGTAGGTGAAAGTAATAAACAAATTTATAATATTTATATGCAATATTTACCGTGTCAACTGGTTTAATTTTATTAAATTAAACTTATTAATTAAAAATCTTTTCAAGGGGCTTGCAATTTTGGTTTTATTTTTGGAATTGCGTAAATTCAATAAATACAAATTATGTTTAAATGCTAATGAATTTAATTATTATAATATTGAAATAAAAATAAAAATATAAAATTATTTATAAAAAGAATTAAATTATTAAAAAATATACACTAAAAATATTAAAAATATAATATACACTTAAAATAATTTAGGTATTCTTTTTTGTTTCAAATTACAAAACATTTTAGCAAGTTTGTGCAAAAACTCTCTAAATAAGTAAAGATAAAAAGCAATTGTTTGGAATAACCTTCAGCACTCCCAAAAGCTAATATCGATTTCTGCCTATGTAACTAAAGTTTTGTAATAGATATATTACAAATAAATATTTAACAAGTTAAAATTTTAATTTTGGCATGTTGAAATTAATTGAAATGTACAAAAAAAAATAAAAAAATTAGTAGTTATTATTATGCCTCTTCAATACTGCAATGGCTTCATTCACCTTACTTTTTAATAAATCGACATTTTCCAACATATCAAATATTACTTTTCTATCTAAATCGATGAGCATCCCGGTAATTTCTTTTGCCAAGCTCGGTTCAATTTTTACGATTTGTATATATAAATTATCACCGATAATTTGCCTAATACGAGCAAAATCAGTTAATTTTGAGATAGTGGCTTTCAAGGATTCCACTGTTGCAGAACGAGGTTTTTGGTTTATTACATTTTGCCTTAATTTAGTATATGCATTGCATACATTTGGAAGAACATGATAAGGTTGATTAGTCGTACGTGTTAGCGCCTGCACTGGCATCGTCGATAATGGCATACCGTCATTCAGTTGTGGAATAAAATATCCATTTCTTGCTCCAAGTTGCCTCAGCATTTTGTCATGCAGTCGTTCCTCTTTGGTTGCTGTGAATGACACATACAATTTTTTACCATTAAGAAATTTACCGTTCATCCCCCTTATAGCTGCCGACGCTTCTTCACGCGAAGAGTAGCATACAAAACCAAATCCTAAGCTGCAATTATTTCTCTTCATTACTTTGGCGGAAGTGATGGTACCAAATTCCCGAAATGCTGTGGTAAGAATTTCGTCAACGACACTTGCATGCAAACAGGCAATATAGAGATTACATTGTCGCCTTTTTAACTTAATTTGTTGAAATTTACGAATTAAGCTTTCTCGCCTTTCAGTCTTTTTTTGAGCGCGACTGACATATAACAGTGTATCGTGTATTTCCCTATTATGAAATTGTTCCACCGCAATTCGAGCACAATTAAATTCTTTAAAGCATACAAATCCAAACTGTCGCGAGTTTCCGTTGTCGGTTAGAATTTTGACGCTTGTAATCTCTCCAATTTCGTTAAACAATTCCTTTAAATTTTCTTCAGTGTAATTTCTTGGTAAATTTTTTACGTAGATGTTATTGAACATGTCATACCTATCTCCTAAAATTTCTCTGCGTTCGTTTCGAGGGATAAATTTACCTACATATACTTTGGTATTCTTTAAAAGCGCTCCATTAACTTTTTTAATTGCTTCTTCTGCACAACGATTTTCTTCAAAATGTATGAATCCAAATCCTTTGCTTTCACCATTAGAATCTAAAGCGACCTTACAACTCAAAATATTCCCAAACAGAGAAAAGGTATCATACAATGCTATCGTATTTATGTTTTTGTCCAAGTTTTTTATGAAAACATTTCCAACTTTAGTTTTACGTTGGTCCGGATTTCTGTCGAACCACATTATACGCATTGGAACTCCATTTAATGGTTTATAATTCAGTTCTTCCATTGCTTTCTTTGCATCATCTGGGTTGGAAAAATGTATATTTGCATAAGGCTTATTAGTACGATTTAATGTAATTGTCAGCACAATGCCAATTTGTGAAAATTCTTCATATAATTCCAACTCGGTTACAGTTGGATGCAAATCTCCCACATATAAGCAGTTGAAATTACTTGCAATCCTGGCGTTGGAGGTATCTACTATGCTGTCCTACAAATAAAAAATAGTACATATTATTACAGAAAGGATAAAACTTCAGTTTTTCGAATTAAAAAATAAAATAGTTGCTAATTTAATGATAAGATGAGAGAAAATTTGGGAAAATGAGTGAGATTGGAAAACTACTTGAGATTTAAAATAATTAATATCGCCATAGTGCGATAATAGCAGCTTTTAAACAAGGTTGCTGCTTGTAGACATTTAACCAAAAGAAGGGTAGAAGATATTCATAAACAAACTATCGTAAATTTTTTAAAGATTTGAGGAACACTGATCTAGTGCCGAATATCTAACTAATTAAAGAGAAAATAATCAAATAAATAATAAGAAACCATTATTTTAAATAATCCTTCGTAGATTTAAAAATGAAAATTTAATTGTTTCGGAAAACTTTGAGTACATTAAAAGATCATTAGAAATAAATTAAAATCAATTATTGAGAACTACTTATCAATAAGTTGTGACAAGGAATGTTTGATAACGTTGATAAAAGTGTTTTGACTGGTGAAACAAAGAAATTTGTTTTATATTTAAATATGAAATTTCTAACATAATAAGAAGCAGTGAAAAAAAATTACGCTAATTTATTATATTTAATTATAATAAATATTATAATAAATACATATTATAATTAATTATAAAATTAAGAAATTTACGGAAGTCTACGTAGATATACATCCAAAATCCTTTTACATCAGTTTAATTAGCTATAACGTGATATTATCTTATTAAATAAAAAAAATTGATTTATTTTTGTTTAAAGTTGAAAAATTTTCGTTTTTCACCTTTGAAATGTCTTATGTCCGGTTTGCCAACCTTTGTTAAATATGTTTTGACGCTGAGCAAATTAAAGCTCCGTCAAATTTTGACGTCTTGTTAAACTAAAAGTCGTTTCACCAACATTAATCTTTTGTTAAAACTCTATCGGCAAATTTAATCTTTGTTAAATTTATAACCAAGTGTTGTTAAGATTGACTGCACTGTAATTTCAAATTACTCGTTTTTTATCCAAATTCCAACACTCCAAGTTTTGACAGTTATTAAAATTGTCGGCTTTACTTAAGTGAAAATGAGTAAACATAGGAAAAATCACAGTGTAAATTTCAAAGCGGAGAAAAAATGTTTTAGTGGGACTTATTTAAGCATATAATTGAAAATGAAAAAAAAACAGATTCGATTCTACTGCGTATGTGAGCTTTCTTGCTGTTTTCTTCACCAACATTTGCAAAATTAAGATGTAGAGTCAATAAATAATAATTAGATAATCTCTATCCATTCGTACCAAGTAAATAACCATTTGATATTCTTCCAGTTTGAAATCTCATTCTCACTTCACTGTTATCAAAAATGTAGCTATCATGTACAGTACCAGACTATCGTACTACTAATAGTATATTTCTTATAGTTAAGTTTTTTTAAATATAAATTCCCTTAATTTATGTAAAAGTAGGTACTTGCGAAAATGATCAAACAAAAATACAACACATATCTCAATAGTAAATAAACAAGCTGTTAAATATTTGACGGTGGAATATTCGGTCGTCAAATTTGATCGCAGATTTGACCAATGTTAACTGTATTTTGTATTGGAAAAACAAATTTCCAGAGCTAACAAGCGTCAAACCATTTGATGTTGATCAAATGCTTTGACGAAAGTTGATAAACCGGGCATTAAAATATCACATAAGAATTTTTTAAAATTGGACAAATAATATACATCAATTGTCGAAGAGAATCTATTAATGCAGAAAAAAAGAAATTTCTTATCGTGATAAAATAGATAATCAGTTATAATCTAAAATAATTTACAATAATAAACAGATAATTGAAAAGTAAATTTTCGAACATTTTTATCGAAATCATATTTTATTTATCATTTTTATGCAGACGATTACTTTGGAACCAATATACCAGTTAGCTTAAACTTTTTCGTTTTAAAATATACAGTTTTAGTTCTAGAATAAAGATATTCAAAATGTACAATATATTTAAGTTTCCCAGTCAAATTAAATTTCAAACTTACATATTTCGATACGATACAGGATACACGATACGTTTGAACCAACTGATTGTTCAGAACATTTATTTTTTAAATTTAACAAAAACAGAATTAGGCTAATCTTTTAATCAATTTAATGTTATTTTTAAATTGTTTTAATTTGTTTATAACTCGAATTCGTATCATGTACACAGTGCAGACATGTTTAAAAGTTTAATGCAATAATAATTTAATGCAATAAACTGCATTTTGATATCTATTTTTATTTCTTTACAAATAAATCACAAGAACAGGTATATTTATCTACAAAAAGCAAAGCTCCTCTTAAAACATAAAAATGTGTAAATGTGCTTACCATTTTAAAAATTGTTCTTAAAATAATGGAAATAACAAATATTCGTTTTAAATTGCTACAGTAGTACACTACAGTTCACCAAGTTTTGAAAATTTCCAAGATGTGCACATTGTATTATTCATATTTAGATAGGTATTAAGATAATGTGTATATCGCCCCCACCCTACTTATCATCAGACATCAGACCCTTAAATTAATAAAGCTTATCTATTTTTATTATTAAAATCTTTTTCTTAACTTATCTCAGAAAAAAAATCCAACTAAAAAAAAACTTTTTGTCAAAGTCAATACCAATATAAAAAATAATATAAATCCTTTTTAGGGTTATCTTGTAAATTGCACGCTTTTATTAACCGACTTAAGAAAAATTTCATAATTGATATTTTACTAATCAAAATTTAAAGACTAAAAAGTTGAAAATAAAAAAAATTAAAAAAGACTTTTTAAACAAAGCTTTTTCTAGAAATTGCACTAAAAAGTAAAAAATAATTTTTCAAATAAGAACAAATAAAGCTCCCTAAAAACGGTGGTAAAAGCGTGGGGTTATGCCTATAATGACTATAATCGCCCCACTTTTTTTATATTGATGTTTTCAGGGAGCTTTGTTCTTATTTGAAAAATTATTTTTTACTTTTTAGTGCAATTTCGAGAAAAAACTTTGTTTAAAAAGTTTAAAAAATTTTCTTTTATTGTTGGCTTTTAAGGCATTTCGCATTTTTATTGAAAATTTATTAATATAAGTAATACTCTTTTTATATCCTTTAATCTTCTAGTCCAAGATTTTCAAATTAAAAACCGTTACTTTCCCTTGCTTAAATATGTGCAAAATACATATTTTTATTACAAATTACACTGCTTTATTATTAGTGCACTAGCCAGGTCTGTATCTATCATATTTATGGGACAAAAATACCTGGGGTGGTCAAACGGCTCAAAGCATAGGCGCCCTCACGGAAGGAGAGCAAAGATGGAGAAGTTGTTTTAAGGGTTTTTAATAGATGATCAGTTTTTAATTTAATCCCACTCATGAATTCCACCGATTCTTGGGTGGGTCAGAATCTTTTCTTAAGTACCCCTACTTTTTCTAATCTTATAAGTAGTACGTTATGTATAAGGTAGAATAAATAAATACATTTAACGATGGTAAAATGTATCACACCTCGCGAAGATATCGATCTGTTAGAAGGTTAGTGTTAGTTTATGTTATTTGTTTAGCGTAACTGTAGCGTAACTGAACCGCGCAAAGACATGAATCTGTCAGTTAGTTCTTACTAAAAAATATTCCCCTAGACTGATACAACACGTTTGTTTTGTTTTGATCTTAAATTTTGTGACATCTTGCCAGGGCCAGCGCTAGGATATTTGACGCCTTAGGCAAAACTTTATCGGTGTGCCTCCTCCTCCCCCGCCCCGCCCCATTTATATAGCAGTACTGAGCCGGGAAGTGAGAATCCGCGATATTTAAAAAAATACTTTTACATATTTTTATTAAAAAAAATACCTTTTCAACAAAAATAAAACAAAGAAAAATAATAAAATTTTAACTTTTCTGGCTTTTTTTGCAGCAAAAGATTAAATAAAAGATTAAAGCGTGGCTAAGATTAGCCACGCCCATTTCCATAAGATTAGTCAAGGTGCAGTAGCGATGCTGGAACTCACTTGTGGGTGGCCCTGTCCACTTAAACAAGCGCAGCAGATATTTATGTGAAGCTCATATACCGTCAACGAAATGAGTAATTTAACAATATTTCAAATTCGATTATTTCAAAATAAAAAAAAATTATGTGGATTCTCTGTTTAAGGCTTAGGATTTTACGGCACGCTCTTACATCTACCAGAACAATTCAAAAACGGCTGAATAGATATTTTTCAAATTTGGGAATTATATTTATGATGAATTAAGGATTGCTAAGACATAATTTTTTTTAGCAAATTTTAAAATTTAGAATTCAAATTCTTTAAATACTATAATTGTAATTTATTTAACAAAAATTAAAGTAGAGAAAATGATTACTAACGAAAAATTATTAATAAAAAAAAACAATAACAATAATATTTTATAACAATAATATTTGTTGTAAAACATGAAAATAATTATCAATTAATAAAATTTTACTATTAAAAGAATGTACATCTATAAATGAATTCGTATAACGCATTAATAATGAAATTGAAAATAATTGATGAATTCAAATAATTTTAGTTAAATGGATCATTATAGTTCAGTCAATAGCCCACAGATGGTTATTATATTATATGCACTTTTGAGCGCACAGCTTTCTGTTTTGTGCAATCGTCCAAATAAATAGACATAATAATTTACGATTCATTAATATGGTGAGCTACAATTTCAAAATTGTGAGCTATAATTATTCTGGTAGGGATATGCATTTCAAATTCATTGTATATCATGTGGCTTATGATAATACCTAGAAATGTCTAATGTGTTTACTTTTTGTAAACATTAATAACATTTCATAAAAATTATAATTTGCATAATTTTAATGGCGGTAGAATAATTTTAATTCTATTTAAAAAAAACATACAATAAAGTGTAAATGCAAAAATAACTAATTTTTTATAATAATTTTCTTGTACAATCAAAAGAAAATAAGTGATTCAAATTTTTATTTTTTATTTCTTCCGTAATGAATCGGTTTTATCGTTTTATACATTTTTATCTTGGTATCTTTATTTAGGTTTCCATTTTTTAAGAGTACTTTGTTTGGATAATAAGCTTTATTACCTGTTTATATTATTTTTCTTGTTTTCTATTGCCAACTACTGTTTCTGTCGTCCATTGGAAGAAAATGGTAAACCACCAACGTAATTTATCAAGAAAGTCTATTAAACTCACGCTACTATCTAGAAACATACGAAAAAAAAACAATAAGAACAGATAATTTTTGTCTTTGCTTGGTTTGCAAGTTTTCGGTTACCCTAAAAAAAACTCGTCAATTTCAGTTTTGTAAACTCAGCCTCAAAGTACGTAAAGTTTGCTCGCTTTTTACTTGAACATGAAGTTAATCAAAAAAAGCTTATTTTTTAGCTATAAGAAAGATAACTATATTACAATTTGAATTATTTTAAACTTTTACTTCGTGTTTAATTATTTAATGCTTTCTTTAATTACACAAATAAAATATTTTTCGTATCAATATTGCCACAAAAAAATGTTTTTCTGTTTGGATTGCAAAAGACTATTTGAAGACAATCAAAAAACATTCATTATTCCCATGTGGTGTTTAGATTATAATAGTACAATCAGGACCGGCGTTAGGATATTTGACCCACTAGGCTAAATTTTATCAGTGCCCCCCTCCCCCTATTTATGTAGCAGTGCTGAGCTGGGAAACAAAAATCCGCGATATTTAAAAAAATAAAACTACAAAAAAATCAAATTTTAATTTTTCTAGCTTTTTTGCGGCAAAAGTTGTTACAAGTTCTTTCAAATTTAATGTTGAGGTTTCTTTCTGTTCTATAGAAATATGTTCTATATTTCTTTTCTATGTAACTAATATCTATGTATCTTCCGGTACATACGCGTCTATCAGACACTAGGCGCCACGCCATCAAATATTGGGAATTATTTTTACAAGCAGTGAGACACATACTTCCCCTTTCATGTATACTAAAACATTGAAATCGCTTACAATACCGGGAGTTCCTTGTTCGCGAAAGACAAATTTATAAGAAAAATTTATAGTACTAATATTTCATTTTAAATTGCACACTGTAATTAATTTTTGCACCTTGATCTGGTTTGCGCCTCTTTATCGTTTGCACCCTGAGCAGTTGCCTAGTTTGCCTATTTTAATTTGCCTATAATAATATTATGTACGAGTGCTTTTATTGTAATGTATTGTGAAAGAAGTATCTTTATTTAATAGACCCTGCCACTGATGACATTGTTTTCTATATAATTAAAAAATATTTAGTAAACAAGAACATTTTTTTAACAAAGTTAAATTTAATAATCAAAACGTACCTTGCTGTTTCAATAACCACGCTGTCGTCATTATTGTTATAATCCAAGTTGAACTAGATTGACCTAGAGTTAAACATTTTATTTTAATCTAACAAAATAAAATATTGATAATATTATACTGTCGTGAAACAAAATATTTCGACCCACCCTGTGCTAAATTGTAAAATTTTCTTAATTTCATTTTTAAAAGTTTAAATTGGTAAAAGTGCAGAGTGGGGAGAAAAGATAGAGATAAGGGCTTTTTGGCCAACTATGGTCGACAGCGGGTGCGAAATTTTGTGATATATTTTTTGAAGTTGTGAGTAAATTTTGGATTTATTAGATTAAATAAAATAATTTTATGAGAATGCATCATTGCGCCCTTTATGGAAGTATATATTTTTGGATATTTGGAATTGATTTGGATTGCTACCGAGCGGTAGTAGATTGATTGGTTTCGCTGATTTGGAAAAGGAATAATTGCAAGTTATAAATTGGACTTAGATTGTTTTAAATTGAAAAGTGTAAAAATTATTGCATTTGTAGGAACGAATGGTGTTATTGATAAGCGGGCGATTTGATAAGCGTAAAATCGAAAGTACGAGCCCAATAATATTTTACATTAAATTATTAAATTTTAATTTAAATGTGATTAATTAATTTTTGGAATACTATTTATTTTTTTGGATTGGAAATTTGTTTTTACGATTGATTTGGAAACTAGGAACTTTCGATCTTTGAAAATTCCTAACTGCTCCCGTACACCAGGATTGCCCGAGTAAAAACAAGTGTGTGATAATAATTTTCTACGAAATTATCATAGTAATACTTTAGTTATTTTGAAATAAGCTAATTACCTCAATAATTTCAAGCGCAAATGTAAGTGGACTTTTGTTTTAGATTAGAGTGATCGATTTACCAAAAAAAATTTCTTGTCGGAAAAAATATTTACAAGTTTTAAAAATTACATCACTTTAGAAACTATTGAATTTTGTCTGAAAATAACACATTTCTGATAAGGAAATGAACATTTGTGATTTATTGACGTGAGAGAAAATACTAAATATTAAGATTTTAAAATTTTTTATTAAGATTTCTTTTTTAATTATCCGTAAGAACTTAATAAAATTAATTAAATGCAGTAGAGCATCGATAATGCGGATCAATTGCGACCAGAGGCTATCCAGATTATCAAAAGTCCGGATTATCAAAGTACTACTGAATAATCGCAAAACGCATTAATTAGATAAATAAATTCTATTATTATACCACGAATACCTTACATTTTTTAGAGTAAGTTTTGTAGATTCCCTTTTTGTTTGTAGTGAATTAAACTATATAATTTCGTAAATGTTTTAGTTCTGCTAGGGAACATCTGGGAAATCCTTCCCCCCCCCCTGGTTTCGCGTTTGGGTACTTTCTTTATAAAACATAATCATAGTAAAATCAAATTCATATAATGGTAATAGAATTAAATCGGTTGCGAAAATTTAATATTCATCTTAGAATAAATAATGTTTTCGTCGAATTTTAATAGGAAATTCAGTTTTTACTTTGCTTATTAGTTTTTGCAGCAATAGTGACAAAAGGCAAATGTGCCATTCCTTCATCAGATTTAAATAAATATTTTTAATTTATCCACAAAACTGTCGGATATTTAGACACTTATTGTTGATTGCCCAATGAGATTTTAAATGGCATTATTATAAGAGTTATCAAATAATATTATTATGTGTTATGTAATAACAATGCATTTCAATTTTTGTAATTATAGTAAAATTTTAATTTTTGCTTTTTTAAATATAACTGCAAAATAAAAGTGAGATCGAGTTTTATGCATATCTCTCTTGCAAGGTTAAATCCCAGTTGCATTGGGCTTAGTTTTATACGATTACGAAAAATTTTATTAATGTTATATAGTCGAACAAGTGCGAAATTTATAATATTATAAAATAAAACCCATATTATAAAATGACCCATATAAAATTTATATGGGTCATTCCACCAAATAAGTTCATTTTTACGAGGCGACCCTTGCGGATTATTTTCAAAATTTGTGGAGGTGTTTTCTATGATAAGAAAAAAATTCTCTGAAAGTTTTAACCCTTAATCTGCAGCGGTTCTGGAGTTATGATTTTTTGAAATTTTGAAAAAAAAAATTTTTAAACTTTTTCATCAATTTTTTTCATAAGAAAAACTTTTTTATTAAAATCCATTGAAAATGGTATCTTGTAGGAAAAATTCTCAGCTTTTGAATTAAAATATCCATTTTATCATAAACCCTCCAGAAGACCCTTAAAAATCCATTTAAAGTGAAAAAATTGATTTTTTTTGGTGTGCGGCGCAAGGTACTTCGAATTTGACTTTTTTTTCTGAAAGTTGAGAGTTTATCCCACAAAATATGTTGTTTTCGCGATGTGCGTATTTTTTGTTCTATCGCAGTCAAATTAAACGTTATATCCGCTAAGTGTTATACGATTATTTGCGATAGTAAATAATTTCAGGTAAATATTTACAGCTGTATTCATAAAAAGTTACAACAGATTTATAAGGCTATTAGCCTTATGCAGCCCTAGCAAAATGTCAAAAAACATTATTCATAAACGTTCAATAGCGCTAAAACACTGTTATAAGACTGATATAAGCAGTGCCGCGCCGACCACCGGCAGCGCCTGTGTGCAATACCTATGAAGCGCCTCTTTTTTTGTCGTTGTGTTTCGACATAAATATTTTTTTTATTTCTCAAATTTTGACTGAAATAATATGTTCTGCAATTTTATATAGCATTTTTCTAAATAGGTAAAAACGGTTCACTTCCGATTGGTAATTACTGCGAAAGATAAAACGCGAATTAAATTTTTACATACTTGATTTGAGATATTATTTCAATGATGGGCGCTTGCATTTCATCCGGAGTCCTTATTGCCTTGGCGCTTGTGTGCGCCGCACACTTCGCACATATGGGCGGCTCGGCCCTGGATATAAGCGGTTTATAACCTAAAACAACCAATCACCTACAACCCATAACCATAGAGGTATATATTAGAACTACTGGAGGCACCACTTGCATATAATCCCTATGAAAAGAAAACGGTCCGATTTTACATAACGTTCCCCCACTCCTTAAAGGTATAAACTCGATTTGACATTGTATAATAACGTGGTAAATATGATTTATATAGACGAGAACTCCTCAAAATTAAATACAACACACACTTATTATGTTGATAATATTATAATAATATAATATAATGTTGATAAACATTAAAAAAATAATGTTATAACTCAAAAAATGCCGATTTGGAGTTATATGTGCCATGTTATAGAAAATAAATGATTTTATAGCATGGAATAAAAAAATGTTTGTTTAATAAAAATTAAGTACCTATCTTAAGTTTCGTAAGTAAAAATTATGAATAATTATTTCATATTTGACGGCAATACCGTAAAAACCCTAGTTTTTTTGTTGTTTTCTTTTGATAAAAGGCAAGTTTTCCTTTCAGTAATAAGCTCCACAATTATTACATAATAATAATGTAAAAATTTAGTAATAAACAATAGAACCTTTAGAATAAACCTTTAATAATTGTTTATTCCAATTGTTTTTCTCAAAACTATGAATTTTAAGTTGTTAGAGTATTCTCTTCGTATCAATATATTATATTATATTGCAGGAAAAAGGCTAACAATTTCTAAAGTCTTGCAGGGTTCTGTAAGAAGTAAACTTACAAAACCAATTTTATTAAAAAATTTGTAATTGTTTCTCTTTTGGTGTTTTATAATTTTATTTGCTATGTATTTTTAATTTAATTCACAATTCTATTTTTGTGTTTATAAGAAAATAATTATATTTTTTTATAAAATTAATTTTTACATGTTACATGAAATTGAAGAATAATTTAATTCATAACTTACGTAAAATTGTTCAAAAACTATTTAAATGGATAATTTAGCTTGCGACACGCTGTTATATAACCGTATGTTTCGATTTTCGGAATCTCATCAGGCAAACCTGGAAAAATTATTGAAATGATTGAAAAGTTATGCTATTAAATTCAAAATTCAAACTTGATTAAAAGTTAAATTTATTTGACTTTAGTAAAAAAAATAAATTATACCTACATAAATTATAGCCGAAATGAATAAATAAACTTATTTCGAAAAATTCTAAACCGGAAAACTAAACACACCCAAATAAAAAACCTAAAATGAAAAGTTAGTTGTAATTAAAAATTACAAAAGTTGTAGATTGTCCCAATTTCAAGATTTCATGTGTATATGAACTTAGTGAAATATACAGGATATTAATTTTTTGAAAATAATTATATATATTTTTTAAAATAGAATGTGAATTTTTAATTAAAAATCACATTATAATATGTCTACAATTATTTTAATTATTTATCACATCCTAATTTCTTATAATTCATTTATTTAAACGTTTAAACATTATTTATCCTATGTTTTTGCATTACAAAATTTGAACCGAATCCTTTAAGGAGTGGGGGAAGCGTAAACTTACGTCGGACCGTTTTGTTGCACCTAGTGGTTCCTCCAGTAGTTTTAATATATACCTCTATGCCCATAACCTATAACAGTATTATAACTAAAACATTTCTGAGCGACACTTTAAGAAATTTTTATGAATACGGGTGTTAAATTATAATATTTGAACATTTCAAACTGCTCGCTAAAAAAATTGAATTTATACGATACAGATGGCGCTCACTACCCCCTCTATTTATTTTCTTTTTGTGATTATTTGTTGACTGATGTCTTTCTGTGGTTGCTTCACATTAGCAAAAATATAATTACTTGAGTTTATAATTATTATTGCACTTCCTAGATTTTTTATCACAATGAGTAAGCGTATAAGGTTGACAGTGGATTGTTGTAATCCGTTTAACAAGTCACGTAAGTGACTAAGGGTCAGTTTTACAATAGTGGTATATACCAAGTATAACGCCATTTTTATTTTATACGCAGTTTCAAATCGAATTGTAAAACGCCAATTGGTATTCGACACGTAATCAGTGGAACATTGTATACAACGAATAACTATTTTTTTATTTATATTACTATTGTAAAACTGGCTTTTATACGATGTACTTTTCCTCACATGTATAACCTACACAGTCATTGCACACTTTTTTGCCGATCAAAGATGAAATTGGATATGCTTTTATCAAAACTGTATCAACATCTGAAAAAAGTTCAAAAATAAAAGTATTTTAATTATTATGATTTTACGTTTAATTTGATTGCGACAGAACAAAAAATATGCACATCGCGAAAACAACATATTTTGTGGGAAAAACTCTCAACTTTCAGAAAAAAGAGTCAAATTCGAAGTACCTTGCGCCGCACACTGAAAAAAATCAATTTTTCTACTTTAAATGGATTTTTAAGGGTCTTCTGGAGGGTTTACGATAAAATGAATATTTTTATTCGAAAGCTGAGAATTTTTCCAATAAGATACCATTTCCCTTGGATTTTAATAAAAAAGTTTTCTTGTGAGAAAAATTGATGAAAAAGTTTAAAAATTTTTTTTTTCAAAATTTCAAAAAATCATAACTCCTGAACCGTTGCAGATTAAAAGCTAAAACTTTCAGAAAATTTGTTTCTTATCATAGAGAACACCTGCACAAATTTTGAAAATAATCCGCGAGGGTCGCCCCGTAAAAATGAACTTATTTGGTGGAATGACCCATATGCATTTATACTTATTTTAGTGTTAATTACTTTCTATCTTATATGATCTTAAATTTATCTTAAAGCAATATTCTAGTCTAGAAGCATGAATTTTAGGTGATTTTTTAGGTGAATTAAAGAAAAAACAGGCACTATTTTTATTATCCATTATTTTACAAGATATTTCTTAAAGTTTAAAGAATACATGATAATAAACAAAAAGTGAAAAAATTAAAATTTCAAAAAGTTACAGGTTGATAAAGTGAGAGGTCTCAAAAAATAACGCGCGAAGTTTGTCACGATTGTAACCCTCCTAGATATCTGAATTAAAAAAGAAAAAGATTTATTAATCTAAAGGAATACTGCTATCGTACTAACTAAAATAATTGAAAAAAAAATGTTTTTTCGCAAAATTGCGCTTGTTTAAAAAGAAAGAAAGTTTTTTTACGATTTTTTTTAAAAATAGTAAAAATTGAAATTTTGTTATAATCTTAGTTCATACGATAGCGAAATGTATAGAGAAGACTCACACCAAAATTCAAGTAAATCGGTTTAGTAGAACTTGAGAAATCATGATAACAATTTCGAAAAATGTTGTTTCGAGAAAAACGAGATTAAAATTCCAGGTAAAGTTACGCGAAGTCTAAGGGCCAATTTCATAACAAAAGTTAACATGGCATTAAAATTTAAAAGACGACTTAAAACAAAAATGAATTTCATAATCACTTTTAACGACCTGTTAATATTTAACGAAACCTTAACTTAAGTAGTCGATTTGGGCCAATTTCATAACAAAAATTAACATGGCATTAAAATTTAAAAGTAGACTTAAAACAAAAATGAATTTCATAATCAGTTTTAACGACCTGTTAATATTTAACGAAACCTTAACTTAAGTAGTCGATTTTAGCTTGTTAAATATTTAAAAGTTACGTTAAATGTAACCTACAAATATTTAGTTGACATATTGACAAGTTGTTGTGAACGGTTTCATTTAACGAAAGAAACTTTATTTGTAATTCGTATCAGTAAATTTTGAAAAGAAAGTAAATCAAACAATAAGTTTGCTTTATTATTTGTTAAATTATTATTATTCTTTACATCCTTTGTAACAGGATGTATGCAAAAATCAGTAGCAGACTTTTGTATGGTATCTACATCTTCTGTATCTATTGCAGATCTATTACAGTGTTTGATTCTATTGCTATGTTAGCTCTCCGCTCTACATAAAAATGTCCGAAACCCAAGAGAAATTGTCAAAAACTGCTGAAGAGTTTTATCAAATTTCTCGATTCCCAAGGGTAATAAATGCAAGAGATTGCACATTGTTAAAAATTCTGTCACCTGGAGGAGACGATACGGAAATATTCAGGACAAGGAAGGATTTTTTTTGAGATTAATATGTAAACTATCTCTGATAGTAAACTGTACATTAGAAATATTTTTGCAAGGTGGCCTGGCTCTAACTATGATCAGACTATATTTAACAATTCCAGTTTAAAAATATTTTTTGCAATAAAACACTTCGGAAAATATTTACTAGTAGGTGTTAGTGGGTATCAATTTAAATCTTAATTAATGACGAAGTTGTTAAATATTGAAATACCACAACAAAAAATATCGTCGAGAGGCAGTGTAGGGTTTGGAAACGTCGCTTTCCAGTATTGCAAAAGGGTTTAGCTCTAAAACCAGAAGAAAAAAAATTATAGAAGAATGCCAAGTGCCACAAGAAAAGGAAAATGTGGACGAAATAGAGAAAGAAACCCATATTTTAGAACCTTTAAGTCAATTGTCTAGACGGAACATTATTAATGATCACTTTGGAAGATTGTAAATGTTAAAGTTTATTATTAGGTTTTACATTTTTATTTTAACAATTCTTTTTCTTTTAATTTTATTTCTAAATCTAATAAAATAATTTTTCTCTCTTCAGCTTGCATTTTTATTGCAATTTTTTGCTTTTGGAGAATACTTTCTTCTTTTTGTTTTGTTTTTGTAATTTTACTGCTAACCAATACGAGACTGGTGCATAAATTAAGGTTATATTTTTAAGTTCAAATACACCATTCTTTGTAGTTCTAATAGCACACTGCAATTTAAGTGCTCCATTAGTTAACTATAGTTTTAAATTTATTATGAAATGCAATATCTTAACAGAGCATTTAAGTGTCTCGTTAGCTAAAAAGATCTTTTAGTTAACGGAATGTTAACGCTTTTATTATGAAATTGACCCTAATAAGCCATACATTGATATTTTATGCTTACTATTTCAATCAGCGATTCCGGCTCCATATATGAGGCCTTCTTCTACCTCAAATTGAATATTTCAATAAAAAAAATTTAAAAAACACAAAAAAAGAAATAAAGAGTATTTTTTAATACTTTTCTTAGAATAGTTCCGTCTAAACCGGTCCAGTTGCCACGACACTAAAATGGCTATAGCTTTTAAAATATTTCGAATTTCAAAAAATCTTTTTAAGACGAGATTTTTGAATATCTAAACTATCAAAATATAAAAACAAAAATTTTTGATTTTTTCAGTTTTCTAGACTAGAATACTGCCTTAAACATTATATGATTTCATATAAAAATGGTGTTATTTTTTGTATACAACAGCTTTGTATACGTTTAGTTCTAGGAAACTAAAAAGTTGTATAAAATTAGCAAACATAAAATATATACGAGTATAAAAATACTAAGTAAACCTTTGAAAATTCTCCCCGCTCTTACAATTGATAAAATTTTTAAACTACATAACAGAGAGGGTAATTTTCGTATTTTAAAAGGAGGATCTTATCGTATGTTAGAAATAGCGACGCGTATCGGTAAAACAATAATAAGTTAGGTGACTTAAAAATTTGCTAAACGTGTTGTCTACCCGCGAATTATAAAATATAACGAGCTTATAAGCCTCCTCGCGTTCGTGAATCAAAGCTAGCTGCGTATATCTTATCTTTAAGCGCTTCATTTAATGTCATCTTTCAAGTTTCATAAAAAGCTTGATACTATTTATACAAAACCTGTGAGACTAGTTATCCCGCTGCACCTTTCAAATTGTTAGGGTGGAAGTTGACCTTCCATTATATAATTTATGCAGAAATAGTTAATTTTAAGATCATTAAAACAAAAATATATTGTCCGACGTTTAATAACTTTAAACGGCGGCCCAAAATTAAACTATTTCTGTACAAAATAAAAACAAATTTTAAATTAACAATTTTTTAGGCTAACGACCGAAATGAACAATATCTTGTAAAGTGTATTGGTTCCGAATATTACATAGTGGATGCAGGTGAACATCTAGACACTTTCAATGTAAATTTAGGACAACAAAATTATCAAGAAGTTAAATAATAATTGATAACAAACAAGATAGTATGCTGCCTCTTCAACCAAGTCCTAATATTCAAGAAACAATAGATATCAATTATCTGCCGGATAATAATGCAGTATCTTTCGACGACTCGGCATTGCTGGAACCAAGAACTGGTATTGAAGAAGATGAAAGAAGAAAGAAAGAAGAAGAAATATGTGATACCAATAATACGCTAGATAATGGTGCAATAATGTCTTTCGACAAATCTTTATTGATAGAAGAAGTATTGTGTTGTATGGAAGAAGTAGAAAAAAGAAAGAAAGATGAAGAAAATAAAGATACCAGCAGTTATACGCCAAATAATTCTGGATTGGGTTTCGATGAGTTGTTATTGATAGAACAAAATGCTTTTACTCGAGAATCCACTGATACGCAATCTCAATATGTAAACAAATGGTTTGAAGATCTTGTTAGTAAAGATAGTAAAGATCGTGTTAGTAAAATTTGTACAGAATAAATTAATTTAATGTTCAATAAAATTTTTAAATTAAAACGCACTTTGAAATTTTACTGTAATGTTTCTTTCAAATACCTGTTGATACGCTACTGGCTGAATATGAACTGCTCGTTCTCATTCACGCAATTTCCATCCATACGTGGTACAATACAGGTGTAACTCCCGGCTATAGTTAGAAAATTATTATCATATTCCAAATTATTCAACAAATTCGCTCTTCGTATTCTACACAAAAATCTAAGAGTGTCGTGATTTCACAAATTTCAATTTATAATTTATTGGAACTAAGCTTCTAAAATGGCGGCGCGTTGTTTTGCTTCGTTATCTTTAATTATGAAAGTTCAATTTCAGGAATCAACTTGATGTCGCAAATGATGTATTCTTGAATGTAACGAAAACCTCCGATTTTCAAAGTCGCCTCTCAAAATAACTAGTGACAAAAACTTATCACCCGCAAAAACTAATCGCTCAAGACAAAACGCAAAATAGACTTGAACGATCTTCGTCCGTCTAGTCTCTACATTCGTTTCCATACAACGTCAATTTTTCGAAATCCCTGCTTCAAACTTGAAGTCCCAAAATTCCAAAACGTAACTCATCTTTGGAAACAGTGTTTCCGAGTATTTTATTCTCACTTTCCTTTTTAGGTCAACGCATCTCTCATAAATTACTGTGTTGAAAGTCAGTGTATGTAACTGTGCTTTTAACATAAAATTATTCTGCGTGTTTCATCTTTCAAAAATTTGTTCCTTCTATAAAAAGGAAGCGATTATTGACTATTAAAAATCCGAAAATAAAGTTTGTTACAAAATTACATCACAGTAATTACTATGATATTTAAAAATAAGCTATATATAAATAAAAATGTAAAAAAAAAATTTAAAAGTAAAGTAAAGAATACATACATAAGTACGTTGAAAAATATACGATTTAACATACATATCGTCGCCATACAACGAAAACCCGTTAACTACATGAACCATAGTTTTGTGTAAATTGCATTTGAATATTCTTTCACATTTACATTTCTTTCAATTTATTTTCAATGATAAGCCGTTATGATCGGTTAATGTTTTCCTTCTGTACGGAAGAATAGGCAAATGAGGAAGAAACTTTATTAACATCACTAAACTGTTTTTCTAGAAAGAAAAATTATACCTTTGTCACTTAGCAAAAATATTTTTTTAAACAAATTCATATGAAAATATTTTAATAGAAGTTAGTGGATTATACCAGAAGATAGATCATGAAAAACTGCATTTAATGGTATTCATAACTAAATTTTACCAAAAATGTTAGTTAATGGGTTTTCGTTGTATGGCGACGATATAAAAGCACTTATTTCAAAATTATTTCCGATTTTCATTAGTATGTAACTAAAAAAATAAAGTAGCTTAAAGAAAATAAACGAAATAATAATATAATAATAATAATAAGGCTTTATTGTCTTTGAAAAATATACATACAAAAATCATGGACAAATCATAAAAAAACAATTGAGCTCTTATACATGAGTAAATATAAACAAATATACACAATTGTAACAACATAGTAGCTCAAAATAGTGTACAAGGCAAACCACTCAGTCATCGATCCCCTTCCCCCCCGTTCCGAAAATCTATTCAGCGTGCCAAGTATAAAACTCATCAACCGAATACAGCGGATCTCTTATCAGGTATGCTTCACGGAACTTGTGGAGTGTGGTTTCAGACTTAATATGAGATGGTAAGATATTATATAATTCCTATATATAAATATAAAATATTGAGTTTCTAGTAAGTTCCAAGGTAGGAGTTTGCAAACATATTGAGTGAGGTCTTCTAGTGTTGTAGTCGTGTTGAGAACAATTAGGAAGTTCCAGCATATGTTTATAAAGCAGGCAGACAGTTTTCAATATAAACAGTGCAGGTAGGGTCAAAATTTCAAATTTCTTGAAATACTCTATACAATGGTCTGTGTTCCTCAAATCAAACATGCATTTGATTGCTCTTTTCAGCAATTTGAAGACTCGGTCAGAACTCTCGCGAGTACAAGATCCCCAAAATGGTAACGCGTATCTCAAGTGCGACTCAAAGAGAGCAAAATAAGAAGTTCTAGCAGTGCCTAAATCCAATACATCAGCTATCGACCTCAAAGCAAAGCATGCCGAGGACAACTTGCTGGTAAGTGCGTCAATATGATGAGACCATTTAAGGGCACTATCTATGATTAAACCAAGAAACCTAGTTGGTTCAACATCTTGAATAAAAGCATCTCCAAGGTTAATAGGCTGGAGGTTACCTTTGTTTGTGACGACTTTGGTTATTTTTGTGTTAGAGCAAAGACTATTTGCATGACACCAGGACAAGATTAAGGTTAGATTTGATGATATTTTGCTATGCAAGGATACTGAATCTGGCATAGATCAAGTTATGCTGGTATCATCAGCAAACAGTGTTATCTTCCCTTCGATCCCAAGTAACATTTTCAACCTGGTAAATCTCTTATAAACCCCTAGCAGTGAAATCTCATAGGTACCTGTCCCTGTCTAGAACCCTTTTTTGAATTAAACCAGGGGTCTGTGCCAGGGCATAATGGCGCACATTTTGCACCCCTACTAGGGATGCCCAGACAGGGTTCTACTGAGCACCTTTACCAGGTACATTGGCAGGGGTCTACCAGGGTCTCTGCCGCAGGAATTTATCAAGGAGATTTGCAAAATGTAAAAAAATAATAATTATATTGTTAACATTATAATTATTACATTATAAACTATGCCTCTAGAACAACGATATGAAAGTTAACAATTACATTTTATTTAAATATCTAAAGAAAGTTTACCTATTTTTTTTTTTAACTTCCCGGGATTCGAACCTGCGATAGCATTTATGGAATGTTCTGTAACTTCACACCTTAACGATTTCGCTACGGAGGGTATATAATATATTTCACTTTATAATTTACTTATAGCTACTTGTATAGGTACTAGTATAAAGTATTATGTATAGAAAAATAATAATTTAATTTTGATTTGATAAAAGAAAAAGAAATAGAAAACCATAGTTTAAGAAATAAATTATATTATTGGTAAAATATTTAACTAAGTATAGTTGGCCGAAAGCTTTAAAATAAAAAAACCGCAACTATAATATTTTTATATAAATGAATGATTTCTATTGGTCTACTAATAATATCAACAAACTTTTTCTATTTGTTGTTAAATTTAGCACAGACCCTACTAAATAACCTGTAAATGAGTACCTGACAAATTTCTACTATGGGCATTTCCCGGGGCCTACAAAGAATCTGTAAACTAGTACCTGGCTAATCCCTACCTCGGACATTTCACAGGCATCTACAAAGAATCTGTGAACAGATCCCTGGCTAATTCCTACAACGGGCATTTCACAGGGTTTCACAAAGAGTGTGTAAACAGGTATCTGGAAAATCTCTGTATGAACAGGCCTGGCATACTTAATTAATAGGCATTTGCCAGGGGTCTAACAGGGTCACAGGAAATTTCCACAGGGAAAATGTTACTTGGGATGTTAAGGTTGGCAATGTCGTTAATAAAAAGAAGAAAAAGGACAGGTCCAAGTACAGAACCCTAAGGAACTCCACACTTGGTTTTACTATGGCTGGATGAAAGCTCACCCACTCGAACAAACTGTCTTCTGTCTCCAAGGTACGAGCGGAATCAATCCAAGGGAGCCCCACGAATTCCATAATACTCCAATTTTTTCATTAAGTTGTCATGATTGACACAATCAAATGCCTTGGCAAAATCCCAGAATATAGTCACTGTATTGAGTTTCCTATTCGAACCAGAATAGTTCTCGTTCAAAGCAAAGAACATAGCATCACTAGTGCTGACGCTTGATAAAAAACCAAATTGTCGGCTGCTTATGATTTCAAATTTTGATAGAAAAGATAATCTGGATTTCATTAATTTCTCGATAATTTTTGACAAGGTAGGGAGTAATGCAATAGGCCTGTAGTTAGATTCGCTGTTTCTATCACCACCCTTGTGCAATTGAATAATTATTGCAGTTTTTAGACAGCGCGGAAAGATACCACTCTTAAAAGTGTCGTTAATTAATAAAGTCAGTACTGAGGTTGCTTCATCTGGAAGATTGGTAAATGCCCTAATCGAAAGACAGTCTTCACCATACGATAATTTATTCTTAATTTCTGCAATTGTCTGTAACAATTCATTGCTATCTAGTGAAAGCAAGAAGAAGCTGTGAGTATTTTTGCTGGAAGCAGGAAGAAATACGAGAAAATCTGTTTTTGTAGTAATTTTGAACGTTAGATTTTTAGCTATATTAACAAAATCATTATTTAGAACATCCGGGCTTGGGATAATTACATCACGAGTACGCGATTTAGAATTCTCTCTCAAGTCGTTAACAATAGACCAAGTCTCCCTAGAAGCACTGTAAGCATTCAAAATCCTATTCCGATAGTACGACATTTTTGCTACCTTAATGGTGTTTAAGTAAATTTTCCTTTATAATTTAAAATAATTTAAAAATGAAGGACTGTCTGTAAATTTTTTTAATGTGATTAGAGAGCGCATGTTTCTAGCGGATACACGTATTCATTTGGTCGTTCAAGGATTTCCGTTTGATGGTTGTTACGATTAGCGACAGTTATATTATAAATTCTGTTTGTCATTACTTTTTGACCGTGCCTCGTAACTGTAGGAATGCGGCTGTTTGTCCTTGGACGTTTAAGTCTATCCTTGTTGATTCCTGCTTCGGTAGGTTTTAGCGCAAAAGCCACCGCGCAAGCCCTGTTTAGTTCGTTCGGCGCACCGGCGACGTTAGAAGGACTTTACTTCGAGCAGCGTACATGTTGACATCGCCTAGAGCGATTTGCTTGAATTAGATTTTATTATCTTATGTTTTGTCAAATTTTACCTGTTCATGCAACAGCAATGTGTCTTACCGTTATTTGTGATTATGGAAATATTCTGGTTCGGATAGCTTAACGATTTACTTATTTAATTATCGATTATCGTTTCACGCTATTTTGATACCCCCATTTTTGCATTCCGCATGGTTTATGTTGGGTTTCGTTATGGAATTATTTGTTACTGGATGGACAGTCAATTCAATTATTATGGTTTATCGAGGCGTTTGGTTTCGCTATTAAGCCGTCACAATTGATCCTGGAACCAGAAGTTTAAGGATACCGCCCAGAAGGCAGCCAGTTAATATCAACAGGCGTTGACAACAATAAGGTCTGTAAATTTATGTTATGTTTAGTGATATCTTCATTACAACAACTTATCGTCACTGAAAACAACCCAGTAATTTTGTATCTTACCGATATTAACGTTCAAGCAAATATTTTATGTGGTGTTAGTAATTCAACACATGGTCATGTTCAGAAAACCTCATGTTTTATCTTTTGTGTTAACTTATAGTAACTTGAATATTTACACTAAAGTTAATGTAATCATCTTTAATTATTCTTATGATAGCTTTCATGTTTTATCTTTTGTGTTAAATTATAGTAATCTGAATATTTACACTAAAGTTAATGTAATCATTTTGTTATCTTCACGAATAGCTATTTCGTATCTAAAGTATGTTGAAATAAGTAATAATATCTCAATTTGTCTTAGTATTTTAACTTACCGATTTATGTCTACCTCTGGCCATTGCAGAGAATATCTGTATCTTATCTTATATGTATTATTTGTGTGCCTAATTGTTCATTAAATATTTATATGTGTATTCTTGTTTGGTCTTGCAAAAAACCCACCTTGAGTTTGCTTCTCGTCGACTGAGCTACGTTATCTTGAGTCTGGCACTAGCGCCGACATTAAATTAATTTACCTACGCGGGGCGGCGTAACAAGGTTTAATATTTCTAATAGGAAAGGCACTTTCAAACGCACACTTCAACTCCTTCAAGAAGCATTCAAAGTCAAGATCAACATCACCAGTGATTGCGCTCCTCCACTCCGTAGCTGAACATAGACTTCTATACGTATCGAAATTTCTTGAAGAGAATATTTATCCCGACCTACTGGGATTTCTCGTTTTACATAAGTTTATCGAGAACTTAGTAAATCTTGCTTCATTGTCAAAAATTCCAGAGGTAAGAACAAAAGAAACGTCTGACCTGCGAAAATTGGAAACCACATAGTCAATGATACTAGAGGTGCTTTTTGTTATTCTGGTTGGCCTATCAATATGCATAAATAGGCCAGAGTCTTTAAACATATTAGCCGGTGTCTGTTGGGCAGCACTGGCAGTGGCGAAGTCAACATTAAAATCTCCACATACAAAATTTTTAGCCTTAAAAGGTAACGATTCCAATAGACTCTGGAGACTTGTCAAAAACAATCTGACATCTGAATTTGGAGCTCTATATATGCATACAATAAAAAGGTTTAAGTGCCTGCTATATACAATAGAGAGCTCGAAGGATTTTTCAGATAACAAATGATCAAATCTATGATTTGCTGTAAAGTCATTGCCATCAAGCCTGGACAATATCAAAGTTCCCCCGTGAGCAGAAGAACGTCTGTTATAGCGGGATATGGTTTTGTAACTTTTTATGTGAATTGGTTCGTTTAATTGGAGCCAATGCTCAGTTATAGCAACAACTTGGGAAAACATGTGATCTTCCAAAAACAAGAAGAAATCATCTATTTTATTTCTCAGAGATTGAATATTTAAAAGAATCATACCAAATCCGCTGTCGCTCTGAAGGAATGGTGGCTTCTTCTGACAGGTTAAAGGATATAGTTCCAGATCCACATTTGCGGAGGCTGTGCACAAGTTTTGGACTCCTTGGCTGTAGTGGCATTCTGTAGCTCGAATTACATTTGTGTTTTGAGATGTTAGTATATTATTGTTGTTTAGGTTGCGGATGTGTTTTCTTGATTCTTCCGTAAAAAAAGACCACCTAAATGGAAATGAAAGCGGCTGAATTTAATTCCGATTGGCCAGAAATTGTTATCGTATATGGCATCCTTGTGTTCACTATCGACACCCACAATAAAACATCTTCTACTGCTTTTTGATTTTGGAATCTCTAACAACTCCACCTCTGCAGCTGCACCACCAAGTCTATCGGTAACGTATTTGGATATGTCCTGTTGATTTACATGCGGCTTAACTTTTGATATAAAGAGCCATATTTTTGGTTTAGCTGACCCTACAAGATCGAGAGCAAATTTATCGGTACTTTTACCTACCTCGGTAGGTTTTCGTTTGTTTCGCTTCTTATACGTCACAGTTTTGAATCTATTGTCGTTCTTTTGGAGTCGCCTGAAGGACTCGTTGTTAGGGTGCACCATACTATTTGCTACTTTCTCCTGAGCATATTTAAGGCCTGCCCGTAGTTGCTTCACTGTTACTGTTTCGCCTTTGCTTGTAATTATGTTCTCGTGAGGAGCCTCGGTCTCTTCTACTGGATTATTTCGATGTTTATTATTACTTCTTAAATTCCTTTTGATGCTTTTTTTAGGAATTGAATCAGTTTCCTCTACACATGTTTTGGCAATTTCACTATAACTCTTTGAAGTTATGTTCATATTAACCTTGTTAGGAGCAGTATTTAAAGCAGGGGTCGCACCATCTGTAGAACTTTGCGTGCATCTGATCGGTTGACCATATTTCTCGCTCAGTAGTTCGATAATAGCAATTTTATCGTTTACAGTACCTTCTAGGATTTTTATTTGATTTTTTAAGCATTCGATGAAGTCAGCGTTCTGTCTTCTTGACTTGCATACACGACGCGCTTGGTTATGTTACCTATAACTTCGTAAATATTCATAATTTTTTTATTTTCTCTCGTCAGTACACGCTCAACATACTATATTTTCAGATTATAAAAATAAAAAAAAATCGATTTTTTAAAATTTCTATATGGACTTCCCCCCTTAAGCGGCACATAAGTTTTCATTCATATTTGCACTGTACCCTTGCAGTATAGTTTCAATGCATATAATTTCATACCATTATTGTAAAACCAAATGATGTATCAGATATGTATTGAAATTTTAGTAACTAAAATATATTTGAACATATGATACCGTTTAGATGCAGTTTTAAACAGCGTTTTCGTACCAAAATTGCGGTAGCTAATATGTACAGCTATATTATGAATTAATAGTTACGATTTTTACATTGCCGGTTTGATATCTATTAAGTGCAGCTCAAATAGTTATGATTTTAAAAACTAACAAATGTTAAAATAATAAATTTTAACTGTTAAGTAAAGAATACATACTACACAGGAACCTAATATTTAAAAAACACTAAATTGAAAATAATTTACATTTAACAGGGTAGAACTTAGAATATTAGAAATAAACAAGAAATTGAATTCTTAAGATATTCCGCTATAGAAATGATAAAAATTACTATAAAAATAAAAACTCTCTAATAAACGATATAAAGACCATTATTTCACAATCTTAACATCACATACTACTAAATACCACAAATTAAATTTTCTAGTTATGATTTTAATACCATTTTGATACCATTGTTTAACATAATATTTTGTTTTGTTTTCGTGTTTAAAAGAATAAATAATTTATAACTGTTTTAAATTAATTATTATTTTTAGCTAATTAAAAATATTCATTTTAATAAAAATAAGTATTATGTTTGTCACTTGGTATTAACGTTGTTTAAATAAAAATAAGTTGTTAATATATTTTATAAAAATTAAAAAATCCAATAGACTATCATAATAACTGACCCGAATTTGTATCGAATATTTATTGAAACTTTAGTGACTACAATATATTTGAACATATGGTACCGTTTATGTTTAGTTTTAACCGTACCGTATAGATGCAGTTTTAACGGTACCGTTTCGTTACAATAATTACATTGTGATCTTGTTTAAAAATGATTTTGAAAAAAATTTTAATTTTTTGTTTTAGTTTTCGTGTTTGAAAAAGTAGGTATGAATAATCTCGGTATGGAGATTATGGAGAGGGCGGATGACTTCTGAGTGTTAGCAGCCTCACTAACAAATTTTTTAGGCTTGGATCTCAAAAGTCAGCCTGTTGGTAGAATAAAATTCAAGTAGAAGTTAAGTTGTACAGAGTTCGATTGATACTCAATTTATTTAACAAAATTTACATACTTATATATCAAATTAACAAATTTATATACAGAAATTGATAAGTAGTTACATTATAATATAAAAGAATTTGTAATCTTGCGAGATATGCATAAATAAATTGTATTTTTTCTTTTTCTGCCTTTTTAACCGACCGGTCAATAACCAAACTTTCACCTTTCGTTCAATAACCGGTTACCCGGGTATCCACCTACTGCGCGCCATATGGCTAAGCGTTTAGACGGCTGGTTTCATGGAATGTGAAATAACAATAGCAACCCCAAAACACAATCATTTGGTGCTAAGGTAGCTCCCTACTGCACAGTCACGTGAGTGGTAGATGCCCTTGCAAAGAACAACAAAGAAGAACGATCGTCAGACGTAACATAGTGTTGGAACCGTGCAGATTCTATAGAAATTTTTTTAAGCGCAGTGAAAAGAAAAAAATTATATCGTACAAATTTATTGTGAAAGTGAGAATAAAAATACAAAATTATTAATATTATAAATAAACAATCGCATTGAGTATAAATACGATGAATAGTTCATCAAGTTTTCGACGGTAAGGCCTGATTTCCTTCTTTTATTTTTGAGTAAATTATTTTATATTTTAAATATTTAAAAAATTAGTAGGTATCTAAATAATAAACTGAAAACTTTTTCCTATAGAAATATGCTTTCCCAGAGAAGAGAACATTTATATGATGAAATATTAGAAGCAGAAGAATCTGAAAATGATCACGTATCGAACTAAATTTACGCAGTATATTCCATCAAAGCCAGCCAAGTATGGAATCAAAGTATGGTGGATATGTGATGCTGAAAATTCGTATCCACTCACCAGACAGATTTACACTGGAAAATCCAGTGCCGGTCGTGAGAAAAACGTTGCCGAGAGAGTCGTTAAAGACTTGGTGGCTCCGTACAAAAGATCCGGTAGAAACATTACTATGGATAATTACTTCACTACGCTGCTATTAGCAAAATTTTTACTAACCTGGGATTTAACAATTGTTAACACTTTGAAGAAAAATAAGACGTACATTCCACCATCAATGATTGCATTGAAAACACGAGAAGAATTATCTACTGTGTTAGGCTTCCATGAAAAGTAACCATGTGTACTTATGTGCCAAAAAAAAGAAGACAGTGATTATGCTATCATCAATGCATCAGAAAGCAAAGATTGGTGATGGTGCATAAAAAACTCGAAATTATTGAATTTTATAACTGGTCAAAAGCTGGAGTGGACACGATGGATAAAATGCTTGCTAGATATACTACTAAAAGATCAACTCGAAAGTGGACTCTAGCATTTTTCTACAATATTCTCGATGTTGCCTTCCTTGCAACATAATTATATTCTTTATTATGAGAATAATAATATGCTTTCGAAAAAATCTTATGAACGACGATTATTTTATCGGTAACTGGGCAGAGAGCTGTGTACTCCATTCGTCGAAAATCGTTCGCATAATACACAAATCATGAGGCATTTCACAACGAAAGTGACGATTGAAAGTTTTTTTGGCAAGCTATAAATCAATTTGCACAACCAATAGCATCTACATCTTCAAAACCTCAGGCACAGTTCGATTCAACTGGAAGGAAAAAGATTATTGATGTATGCCATGTTTGTCTCCAAAGCGAATTTAAAAAACGTTGCAAAACAAGAAAATCATGTTCGGTATGTGAGTTCCCTATTTGTGATGAACATTGTATTTCAACCACGACATGCCAGTAGTGTACGAAATAATTAAATCTATTTGTTTTTTTTATACGGTACTGTGTTATTTTAAAAATAAAAGAAAAAAATAACTGAAATGAAAAATAAAGCGGATTAATGTTTTTTTACTTACTACCTTTACTATTATTTATAATAAAAATTGTTTAAGTAAAGGAAATTACAAACAATATTGATGATTATTATTTATTCACAAGTCAAGATACATAAATACTTTGATAAACGGTTTTTCAGTGTGTATAAACCCGGCTTTTATACATAATAACATATTGGGTACCCGGATAACCGGTCGTTGAACGGAGGGGGTATCGAGTTTGATGGTTAATAACTGTTATTGATTGATTGATTACAACAATTTTTTACGAAAACTTGGTGTCAAACTACTTCAACTTTGGGGATCTGGGTGGTCATAACACTTTTTTAAGGGGAAGTTAATAAATTCTACCTTCGAAACTAAAATGGATACCCGGGTACCCGGTTATTGACCGGACGGTTAAATAAACACATCAAATCATCAATAGATAAGTGGTTTAAGTAGTGTAACTCGATATTAATCATATCAAATTTTTAGCATAAACCAAAAAATGCACAAAACACTTTTTCGAAAACTAAAATGCTTAAGTTATCACAATATATAAATACACTGTATGTATATTATCGCAAACGTTTTCACCATACTATGGCATCATCAGGCGATGAACTAGAAGGAGAAAGGAGAAAAATCCTTATTTATCGACAAATTGCAAGAGAGAAGTGGAGGGGGTAAGAGGAGGAGGTAATATTTTAAAAAAGTAATTATGTGTGAATATACTAGAGGGTGGTGTAAATTTAAAGAGAAAAAAGGAAAAAAAAGGGGGGGGAAATGTAAGTAGATGAAAATATTACCTCCTCCTCTTACCCCCTCCACTTCTCTCTTGCAATTTGTCGATAAATACGGATTTTTCTCCTTTCTCCTTCTAGTTCATCGCCTGATGATGCCATAGTATGGTGAAAACGTTTGCGATAATATACATACAGTGTATATTGTGATAACTTAAACATTTTAGTTTTCGAAAAAGTGTTTTGTGCATTTTTTGGTTTATGCTAAAAATTTGACATCAAATCAACTTAACTTAATTTATTTTATTCTTTATTAAGAATCAAAATTAATTTATTATTGCGGGAATGATTTTTCATCCGCTTGACGCAAAGGCGTCAACCCAAGTGTTCTACAACTTAAGCCCCACTCTTTCTTTTTTATTTTCTCCCCACTTTTAATTTACAAAATAATAAAATTAATGTTTTTATAGCATTTTGAAACACGACAATATATAAAAACAGTATTTTTAAATAAGTTAATAAAATTTATTTATTAATATTCTTCTTTTAATTTAAAAAAATTTTTTTTATATAATTTATTATTATAAATAAAGTGTTTACCATAAATAAAAATATATTTTCATTTAAAAGATAAAATATTGTTTCTAATTACTGAGTAGATCTAAAGGTAAATTAATGACGCGCGGCAACGCGCTGTACCGACAGCGCTCACCGCCCGTCATAAATAAATTTTTTTTACTTAATCTAATCACGAGCAGTCAAATTTTTTCGCGCATTTCGTTACTTAAATGTTCAATGCAAAACATCGAGAAAACAAATTTTTGTTTTTTGAGGGAGAAGTCATTTAAATTTTCATTTGTTAACTTAAAAGTTAATTAACAAAATGAAAATATATAAATAATTTAAACTCTTATATATTTTATTAAAATACAAGTATTGAACTATAAATTCTGAAAGTTTCATTGAAATATCTCTCACAGTTTTTTAATTATCGATTTTTTAACTAAAAGTCATAAAAATTTTCATTAACAAAAAAATTGTTGTTAAAATGAAAATTTTTAAAAACTGTTTTGGGGATTAATTGCTGATAGTGACTACTTTCTGAAAAAATACTAATATTAAAATTCGATGATCAAGTGGAAAATGGGGGGTCCACTTGACCCTGTCTTGCTCACTGTTGAATAATTATAAACTATTAAAACGGGGGTCAACTGTAGACCATCAAAATCTTATACACGAATTTCTCTTTTTGTTTCTAATTCCTTAATAATTCTCTTGCAATTCCTAGAACTTGCAATACAAAAATTCTTCAGTGGCTACCCTGTTCCTTAAAAATTTGGATACAAACAAAAGAAATTTAAGTAAAGTTACTAATTCCACTCGGCAAAATACTATAGAATATCTTCGTGTTATAACCTATAAATACAATATTGAATAAAAGCAATAAAATATTTGTTAATTTTTAGTTTTTTTAATTACTATGTACTATTTTGTAAGATTACAATTTAAAATTATAAATGCTAACTTCGCTCTTTCTTCACTCGTTGGGCAAACATATTCTTTTAATTTTAATTAACCTATGGATTCTTTTGTAAAAAAAAATAAAAAAACGTTACCTATCTATTGCATCGGAAATCAATTAAGTAGGTAATTTAACATATTTTTTCCGTATTTCGTCTGCTGTTGACCGATCGCCAAGTTGACCTTCGCCGATTTGATCGGTAGCCGAGATGGAAGTCCTCGAGATGACCGGTCGTCGAGTTGACCGGAATTATATTTAGAAAAAAATATAATGTCTTTAAAAAGGATTTATTATTTGATACACAAATTATCTTAAGATGGCCGTCTCAAGATGTCGTCAAAATGTCTGATCACATTGAAGTAGTAACTTTCTTGGCAGCCAGCAAATTATGTGAGCAAGTTGCTTGATTTTCTTTTTTTCCAATATCTCTTAATGAGATAATACCAATAATGATATTTAACAACTGTTAATAGTATTAACAGAGTTTTTTATAATTATTTGCGGCTACATAATAATTTAGAATGATGACGCTAGGTTTAAGTATAGACAATTTATTTAGATTTAAGTATTGACCAGTTAGATTTAAATATTGACGAGTTAGATTTAAGTATTGACCAGTTAGAAATTAAGTAGTGACGATCTTAGATTTAAGTACTAACGACATAATAATTAAATGGTGACGATCTTAGATTTAAGTTTGACGAGTTAGTAGTTAAGAGCGGACAATTTAGCATTTAAGGGTTTATTATATAAAAGGGAGAACATAATAATTAAAGGTGGTTTTGAAAGATCTTACATAATATAAAATAATTTAATTGACTATCGAAATACATATAGGCGCTTCTTTACAAAGTATTATAAAGATTGTGGTTGGTTATTACCAGGGCTCGGAAGTTATAGCACTAAAAAAGTAAACTTTTAGGGCTTTAATATGCACTTAAAACACAAAAATTAGCTCTATAAATAGCACTAAAAATTTAAAAATATGTAAAATAAAATAATTGTCAACTATTTTTTTTTTATTTTTTATTTTATAAATGAACTAAATACTGCCAATCTGCTAATTACATTGAGATGCGTCAGACATAATTTTAAAAATAATCAAATTCCTATTATTTCAAACCAGATCTTAATATTAAAATGATATTAAAATACATGTTTGCTTTCGTTCGCTTATTCGTATGCGGCTATTTGGTACAAAATTTATTTTTTTCCAATATAACATTTTTTTTTAATATCTTGGTTTTTTAATATTAATTTTTCAATTTGTTTGGTATATAATATTTTCTTGCTTCTCATTATTTTTATGTTTTTCTTTTGTTATATAATGATCGGAAATAATCGTGAAATAAGGGCCTTTATATCGTATTACAAAATTTTTTATTTTAAATTTTTATCATATTTTTTTATAAGGTAATTTATTATTTAAAAAATTGTTAGTCAACATTTAAAGATTTGTTTTTAATTTTTATTTTAATATTTTTTTTCTTATTCAAATATTAAAGTCTAAACCTGTTAAATGTTAATTTATGTATTTTTAATTGTGTTTTAAATATTATTTTTCTATGTAAGTACGTATTCTTTACTAAACAGTTCAAATTTATTATTTTAACATTTTGTTTCGTTTGTTTATTTTGATAGAATTTTGTTTATTTCATTTATTATATAAAAATATGCCTGTAAATAGCACTTAAAACTCTAAAATAGCAAAATAGCACTAAAAACCGTAAATATGCAAAAATTAGCATTATAAAGTTTTGTATATAACATCAGGGAAGTGTGAAACAAATTTGTATCTTACTTTCAATATTCTAGGACTTACCAGAAAGAATATGCATTTGCTAGAACTTCCGAGCCCTGGTCATTACATATGAATAAACAATTACAAATGATACAATCAGTAGGATTAATTATCGAACAGTTATTAAATCAAATTTCAAACTAAAGTATTCTGAATTAAATGATATCAAGGAGATTAACTTTGCTGGTAAATTGGTTGTTGGACTACCTTTTTCTTTTCGGTTAAATAAATATTTATCGTTGAACCGAATCCTGTGTTTTATTTAATTTATGTGTACTAATTATTCCTTCAGTTATCCTGTCAGTGGTTCCACCACTGACACATATAAGTTTAGGTGTGAGGTTAGAGAACGAGGTAAACAATGTAAATACGTTAACATTCGTAGAGCCATCCGCAGATTTAAAAGGACTTGTAAGTGTTACTACGAGGGAGATCTGCGAGGTTTGTTTCACAATCACAGCTTTGGTTTGGTTTGGAACTTTGATTTAAGAAGGCGGTAATTCAAATTGAAGAACCAAATATTACAAACTCTTCGATGTTATTTTCCAAACTTAAGGAGGGACGAGTTAACTTTGCTGGTAAATTGGTTGTTGGACTACCTTTTTCTTTTCGGTTAAATAAATATTTATCGTTGAACCGAATCCTGTGTTTTATTATACGGACTTAGCGACCCGATGGAACATAAACCAGCAGCCGTTTGGACTCAACCAATCCTTGAACATCTACATTAGCTTATCACTAGATCACTAGATCAGATAATTATCACTAGATAAGCTAGATAAGATTACCTCGGTTGAAACTTGTTCTTTCAGCCGATTGTACCTTTTTTTGTTGTCCGGATGAAGAGTTTGTTGGACGAGCTTCCTGGCATGACCTTTTTCCTAGATGAGCGCCTTCAATTTCGGAGGAAGGCGATAGGCTTCTACGTAGTTGTCCAATTCCGTGAGTGTTGTGATGATCGAGATCTTGTCTATATTTTTCAACAGGTAATCGTGGAAAGTTGACCGTGAAACTTTTGATTGGGTTGTCGCGGTTCTCGTTCTTATGTTATCTCCCAGGAGAAAAAGTACTGGAAAATGGTCCAAAGTGAATTCCTGTACAGCCGTTAGATGAGCCTATAGAGGGATGCTCTTTAATAGCGCGATGTCCAAAAAACTTTGAGTAAAACCGGTTACCGAGTAGTAGATTGGAATATCCGGGGCTGAAATGGTGAAGTTCAATTCCGTGATAAGAGTTCAGAGAGTTTTCCCTTCCATGTTCGAATGTTTCCACTTTCAGGTTGAATGTTTGATATTGAAGTCGCTTGCAATGAATTTTCCTCCAGCGCCGTCGAAGAGTGCGGTTAGTTTTTCCTGGAAGATTTCCCTGTTGGGTAGGTTGCAGATCGAAGAAATTTGAAGCCATCCATGTTGCTTGGTGTGGATGTTTACCGCAGTGGCTTTAAGGTGTTGCAGATCTATGTCTGGGACTTTGTGGTGCTCAATGGTTGTCTTTATGTAGCTGGCGGTGCCTCCTCCTCGAGCGTGTTCGTGATCGGTGCGGTATAGGTTATACCCGGGAAGCTTGATGATATTACTTACTTCTTGTCAACCTTAATATCGAAATGCAATGAGTACTTGGAGTTTAGGTGATACTCCACAATCTCTACTATCAAGAGTCAGGTTATCTTCAACAAGCCTCACTATATTTATTATAGTTTCTTTATTGAATCTATATATTTTTCTATGGCACAAATAGTGATTCACAATTCACAAGATTCACAAAGCGTGAATAGATCAAATCTATTTTTATACATTTTTCTATGGCACGAACGCGCACCACCAATCACATTAATAACATTAACAGCATTAATAGCCAGTATTGCATCCATATTGCTTATATAATTTGTACCGGTAAAATCAGTGATTTTGTATAGTATAGATACCAAGACAATATCTAAACTTGTGGCCAACATATCTACGCGTTTCTTTTCTATTGCTATCTCTTTCTACATTGAACTTTCTGTATTTGGTATCTCTTTCGTTAGTTCTGGCTGTGAGCCAATTAGAAATTTTCGTACGAAATCACTGCAACCAATACCAGACGGCCATATTAGGTGGGAATATTTTAAATTGAAATAGTTAACCCGTTGTGATGTTATTACTTCGTAGTAAAAAGTGATTGTAGTAATTTATTATTTAAATCCAATATTACATCATTTAAAGTATTATGTTAAAGGATATCAGGATTATTTAAATGATTGTAGAAAATAAATAACGTTTCATTTTTTAATAGAAATATTAATTCTTATAACTGAATTCGTAATTTGTAAAATTGATTAAGCAAGAAAATGTTACAAATTCATATCAGAAAATAATGAAAATGCAAAATTCTAAGATGCGAATGTATTATATATTTGAATATATTTGATTGTAAATTAAATTAATTAATTTTATTGAAAAATGATTTTATTAATTAATAGGTATATCTTTTAAAACAATCACGATTGTGTATTGAAAATGAGGATAGTCATTTTGAAGATTTACTTAAATTATGTAATAGCTCAACCTTAATTAATACAATAATTTTTTAATAAAATCCGGGGAGATCCTGTATAAATTTTTTATTTTTGTATAAATTTTGTTTTCACAATTTCAGGAGTAAAGTGGTCACTTTAGTCCTCTTTTTGCGGGAGTAAAGTATCACTTTTTCTCCCGCAAATGAAAGGCGGGAGTAAAGTAAATATAAAAGAATCGTTACCATTCAATCGTTTTTATTGGAAACAAAATTAACATTAACGTTTACATTAGCACAACTTACAATATTAAATAGACGATCCATTGATCTGGTAGAAGAAGAGGTTAAATTTAAAGTTTTATCTATCTGATTTGCATCACCGACAGTCCGATCAGTTCTACAAATTTCACCTCCAAAAATTTTAGTCGCAATCTCTTCTTTATTTTTGATCGAATTTTTCACGTACCCCTCAGCTACAGTCGAAGACTTCCATCCACCATGGCGCTTCAACACATCTATATGTACTCCCGTATCAGCGAGCAAAGACGCAGATGTACGTCGAAAACAGTGGCCTGTATACGATGATGGTTCAGGAAGCTTTAAATATGCAGCTATTTTTTGTGGCAGCTGCCCAAACGCGTTCTTTCCTACAGGTTGCGAAGTACATTTGTTATTTCTGAATTGCACAAAAAAACGCGAATGATTCGTATCCTCCTTCCGTAAATTCATATATTTTTTAAGTAATTTTAAAAAATCCACCGACTGGCCTTCAGAATTGTTGATCACAAATTTTCTATCGCTACCATTTTTTGTATTGCGGATGGTACACAGCATTGTCAAAGAATAAATTTCTTTGAGATCGCGAACATGCAAGTGAACCAATTCATCTTCTCTGCATGCCCCTGCTACGCCCAAGATAAGTGCAGCCTAAAATATAAAGTTGTATTAGTATTATAATAAAATGTTTATGCAAGAATTACTTACTTTGGCCATCAAAAATGTTTCGTCTGGCGCTTCGTTCAAAAATTGTTCCACTTGCTTTGTAGTTAAAATGTTTGATTTTTTGGCCTTGTAACCCACATTTTTCCTCTTAAGAAATGCGGTTAACTTATAAAATTTTCCAATGTCTACATCTTTTTCAAAATTCAACATACACTTCAGCATGGAATACTGCGACCAAAGAGTAGAAGCCTTTAGCTCTTTCGCCTTTTTGCACTCGGCTAAAGCCTCGTGCGAAAACTTTCACACGCGGGATGAAAAGCGACACCTTAGTCCCATGATGTATAATATACTATTTCGTTTAGGAGAATAGTAATAAATTGACTTTTTCTATTTTGTATTGGTGTGTTTTCTTTTCAAGAGAAGCGCATTAATTTTAGTAGCACAGAAGCGTCGTATATCTTAAGACGACCCTGCTTTCCTCACCTTGACAGCGTTGACAGTAACATACGTCTTTACTAATCTGAGAAATCTGACAAAAAAGACAACCTATTGTAGTACTCATGTAAAAGAAGGAGATGGATACAAAAGAATATGTCGAAAAATCTTGGCACAACGGTTCTTTCAAACAAGTATATGGGTATTGGTATCTATACTATACAAAATCACTGGAGAATACCGATTTTAAGCGAACACAGATTCGTGTGCGAAACTTATAATGCGAAAAGTTTCGCATGAGAATGAAATCGTGTGAGTTTGAGAATAGGGCCCCAGGTCAAAATTTTTTGAAAATTTTTAATTCATTTCTCCAAGTTTTGGTATAATTGATGTACATCACCGGATTAATTGTTGCTAAAACACTATTAAAACATAAAAAAAAGCAAATTGAAGTGATTGTGGTGTGAAGGAAATATTTAGATTTCAAAAATTATGAATATGGGGATTTTTGAAAAGTTGGGATGGTAAAAAGAAAAAGGAGAGGGGAAAAAGCGAACGGATGGATTTTTGTATATTCTTCAAAAAAAAAAAAAATGATTGGGATCAGATATCAGATCATATTTAAGTCGATTGGGTGAATATCACTGGAAGATTAGAAAATTCGATGTTTGTTTATATGGAATTAAAATTTGGTTAATTAAAATAAGCCGATAGTGTGATACCGTTTGTATTTGATTGAATGGAATTAAAAGAGGTTGGAATCACGATTGTATTGGAACAGATAACCAGATTCGTTGAGAAGTAAATATCATAAAAAGACATTACATGTGAGTGAAATTTTATAAAATTATTTATAACTTTGTTGGATAAACACAATCAAACATCTTATCATTTTCTCAATACGAGTGTATGCTTTATTATTTGAAATTTTTAATTATAATCATTCGCATTGAGAATGATGGTTATGGTCGATGGTCAATGATGAAATTGATGGTCGTCGACACACCACCAAAATTTTCCAATACGAATGATTATAATTAAAAATTTTCAAATTTTCAAATTTACAATTTGCAATTTTACTTTGTTTTTAAACTCCCGCACCTTTTTAAATTTTTTAATTATTCAAATTTTTAACAAATTTTTGTGTTTTTAGTGTTCGTGTTCCAGTTATTTTATAAATTTCACCTGTTTGTTAAGTATTTTGCTGTTGTCTCAAAATTTTGTTATTATTGTTTAATTTTAGTTTACTTTTTTTTAAGTTTATCCACCCCTAAAGATTTCCAAGGTTTTAGTAAAAGTTATGGGCATTATTTTTACTTTCCGACCCGCAGCAGGACTATAAATGAGCAAAAGCAAACAAATTTTAAAATTTCATGTTGTTACACGACAATATATAGGGTATAAGCTGGATAGTTGCCTTAGTGGGATATATGCCCCGGTTTTGAATACACTATGTTAGGAACGTTGGTGGCGATAGGGCTTTACTATAATAATTATTAGAAGTGACCCTACTACAGGCCTAAATGGCATCTAAGCCATCAAAATACACGCACGCGTTTTATTCGTGTGAACAAAAATCTTCTTTGGCGAAACTTTGACGGGCGTCGAAATTATATTGGTAAGTAATTTCTATTGAATATTTTTATTACTGATTGTAGTTTCAGTCAACTTTTTGTTTTTATGCATGCATTAGAGTTTAAATTACACTATTTATTACATTTTATTGTTGAATAGTTTTTATTTATTTTGCAAATAAAAAGGGCAAGTATCCGTATCAAAAAAGATAGTTGCCCTATTTACTTATGCGAATAGTTGCCCCTGGAGCAACTATCCATCCTGTACATTTGTTAACAAGATGATTATTGAGCAGAATGTTTTGAGAATTACAATTTTACTAAATCGAAATCAGATTGGATTCAATGTGAGATCTGTCGAATGTGGTTCCATGAAGCTTGTACAACATTCAAAAACTATTGCATGAAATGGGCAAAGTTGAAAACCCTGATTTCTGGTTATAATTAATGCTAATGCCAAAGTTGATTGCTATATTGTTCTATTTTTAAGATATATAATAATATTTTACTAATAATTTACCTAACTTAAAGTTTCAAGGCTATTTTTGTTGCATTTTTATAGTTGAAAACGTTAAAACTAAATACTATTTTATAATAATCAATAGATAAGTGGTTTAGGTAATGTAACTCGATATTAATCATATCAAATTTTTTGGTTTTTCTAAAAAATTTCATTAAAAAAATCATATCAAATTTTTTTGGAAAGCCAAACAATTTTTAACCGTTTATAATTATTTTAATATAATTATTATTTATTTTCAATTTTAAGAATATTTTTTTAGTATTTCAATAATAATTAAAATATTTTGATAGTTTCATAGTCAACTGCTACCGTTAAAAGTAGATAGGATTAAAAAAAGATAATAATAAATTATTGATGGTGATATTATCTGTAGTTGGGTCGTGTGCCTTTGGCTAGCTCGTAAAGGCAAATAAAACTAAAATACAAAAAGAGAATGAGCTGATTCTTCTTAAGATCGAAAGGATTAATACACAGAGAAAAATCGCTAAAGTAACGCTCCAAAGAGCCAGCCGAAGTGTTGATATTTTTGGGCGCCACAAAGTTTTTTTAAAAAGAAAGAAACACCCTGTATATTCGAATCAACAGCCACGTTAATCTACGAAAAATACTGGCTGTTGCAAAACAGAAGTAACCAGGTCAAGAAAAGACTGAGTAACAGAGATAACGTTTGTTGTTTCCGATTTAATAAAAAAAAGATAAAATATATACAATAATGCGTAAAATTGGGCTACCGTTTTAATATAAAAAAAAATGAATAAATTATAATCACAAGAACGGCGCAATAAAATTCTTCGCACCAAAAAAAGATAATTAACAATAATAAATGACGGCACAAACAAACAAAATCTTAGCTTTACGTTGTCTTCTCTCTTGATGGTTAGATCAGGATAGCGATAGCGATACCAATGTTCAACTAAATTATCCAAGCTGTTGTGTTGTTATTCAGGTGGATTACCCAATAACCATGCAGCCAGAAATACGACACCAGATAACCAAGAAGTAAAAAAAGAGTAACGCCACGATCGATATGATACACCATATTGATTGATGGTGATATCGGTTGATATCGGAAATCCAAATAAAAGACTTAATAGCTGGTGAACCGCTATTAATACCCTATAAAAATTAAAATGAACAAATGTGGAATAAAATTATCAAACATACCTCTAGATGTTGTGTGAGGGTTTGTTAGTGAAATAAGCGAAGCAATGGTCCATGAACGAATTTAATCGGGAGGTAAATCTCCCGAACAAAATACGTACACCACATCTCCTTTTCCTCAAACCTCCCATTATTTCCTCACATCTCCCCACATTTCCTTCATATTGCTACATCTCCTCGCATCTCCCCATATCTTCCCGCATCTCCCCCATATCTCCCCGCATCTCCTCAATATCTCCTTATATCCCCTCACATTTCCTCACATCTCCTCGCATATCCTCATATCTCCTCACATCTCCCACACCTCTCGGAATAAGAAAAATCTGCGTAAATTGCAGATGCCTAGATATGAAAGAGTTTTTATAAAATTTTATATACTATAGAGATGTAATATACTATATTTATTAATAAAAAATATATAGGAACCCAAAACAACAACATTAACAAAAATAAAAATTAAGATATATAATAATCCGGACAGGGCCGTATTTAGACAAAATTTTCGGGGGGGGTTTTAAAAAAATTGCAAAATAAATAGCTAATTTATTAAAATACAAAAGAAGTTTTTCTAAATTTAAATTTTGTTATATTAATTTTTGAAATGTAATATTTGGAGAAAAGTGACTAGAGGAAGGTTTTTTGCCAAGATGGCGGAAACGACAGAAGCCTATATTTTGCTCCGCTGATTTTTCGAGTATAATTTTGTACAAGCATTTTTGCAATTAAGATTTTATTTTTGAGTATTGTTATTAGAAAATTTTGTTTGAAAGTATTTTGTCGAAAGTTACCGCAAAAAAAATTGAAATATTGTGAAAAAATTGTTTTTATTTAAATAAAATAATTATTTTTTTGCGCGATTTTTCTTTATTTGAGTTCGATATTCAGAAAAAATTTTGATTTTTATGAATTCTATTTAGTGGTTGAAAATAATTTGTCAAAGCGACAAATTTTGATTACAAGTTGACTTCTGGGGGGGGGGGGCGTTATTGCTGATAAAATTTTGTTCATACCATTTTAAAAGTTTTGTTTACTATGATATTTTTAATAAATTTAAATTTATTCATATTTTAATTTTAAACTCTTATGTAAAAAACCGTTTTTAAATAAAAATTTTTAATTTTAAAATTTGAATAAAAATCACAAACTAAATTCTTATTTTACCGATGGCGATAGTAAAATAATGTTGTCAAAACGAAAAACTAAACTAGATTGAAAGGAAATTTCACAAATCTAAGCAAATGTACACTTATGTATACAAATGTACAAAATATAAAACAATTTATGGGTTTACAATGCCTACTCTAATTTATTGCGGAAGTGTTATTTTAAGCTATGCTGCCCATGATGGTCATAAAATTTATGTTCCCTTTAAAATTTTTGGTTCAAACAATTTATTACAAGTTAAAATTTTTACCATAATAGTAAGAATTAAGATAAAATACCTATTTCATTTATTTCAATATAATTATTTTTCAAAAAATCGAAAATTAATGAATAGGAGTAATTAATAACTAACAATTAATGAAGTGGTCGCAGACTCTTACACAGTACTGTAAATATTTAGGGCATTTTTATATTCTTCATCTTCGGTTTTTATATTTTTGCAATTTAGTAGTACGTGTATTTAATCCAATGTCGCCAATCTCCGGATTATAATACGAATTTCCGATTTTTTAATTTGGGATTTAATTTATTAGAAATATCTCTTTAGTTTTAATATTTATTTAAACAAGGTTTAATGCTTTTGTTATAGTTGTAAAAATTGTTTTAGTTTTTTCTGTTTTTTTTACGATTTCAGTCGAACTTTCAGTACTTTATTAATTGATAAATAATTTCGGGGGGGGTTGTAACCCCTAAAACCCCTCCCTTAAATACGGCCCTGAATCCGGAATTACTACTTGTAATTCGTTCTCGATCGTTTGGAAAAAGTCGTCCACAGTTGTTGTCATTTTACTCATTTTACATCAATACTTTATATAGCACGATTAAGTCGAAACTCCTGAAAAAACGGCTTGATAAGTCGTAACTGTATTTCCAAAAAAATACGTTTTATTTATCGCGAAATAGTGAATACTGTATATAGTGAACTACCGGAAATAGTAAACACAAAAATTTTAACATTAAGTGTATATGGGACTCCTATATAACGAACAGCAGTAACCCCAATACAGCGAACTGCGTACTAAATCGTGCAGTTTAAATGACATCATTCGTAGGGACTTCCCCCCAAGACTGAGAATTTACATTAGATATCATATTTAGACTTTATTTTACTCGTCAAGTTAGCATAGAACGCAATTTTTATACAGTGGCCCATAATGAAATATGCTAGCAATGTAAATTGTACTTTTTGAAAACTCCTTTTGTATGTAAAAATCGCTCTTACAAAAATATTTTTCAGACATTTTTTGTAGATAATTTTATTTTCTTCATTTTTGTTTATATACTTTTTTTAAATTTCTCTCATCGTTTTCGACTGAGTGACTTAAAGCAGTCTCGGTAAAAATCAAATGGGAATCCCCTGAAAATATCATAAGAATTCCATTGTACATTTTTAATTTTATTAAAAAGTTTTACCAAGTTCCCTTTAAGTCATTTTCAGTCGAAAACGGTGCGGCAAAGTATAAAAATGTATATAAACAAAAATAAAGACAATGAAATTATCTACAAAAAATGTCAGAAAAATATTTTTGTAAAAGCAATTTTTACATATTAAGAGTTTTCACAAAGTACAATTTACATTGCTAGCATAGGAACGTCAGGATTCCATTATAAGCCACTGTATGTTAAAAACTTTTATGTTTTATATTTTTATATAATATATTAGGTGGACATTTTGATAAAGATGAAGAAAATATTCCACTAAGTGTTTTGAGACGCGCTTATTACTTAAAGATGAAGCCTGTAATGCAAGAAAAAGTGTTGGAACAAGGATATCAAATATTATACACAGGAAAGAAATTCAGATCAATTCTGAATCAGAAAAGAAATACGAGGATGAGACTTTCATTTTCAAAATGTGATTTTATTGTAAATTTTGTAAATACCGTTATAGTGAACAACTCCGAAAAAGTGAAAGGTCTTTGCCATATTTAATTCACTATTTCGCGACTCAACAGTATTTTTAAAATAATTTTTTGTTTTTTAAAATATTTTTTTTGGTTTGCTTTGATATGCTTCCGATATCTTCTACATCTCACCTACACCTCTCTGACATCTTCCTTATATCTCCCATATCTCCTTCACATGTTCCTCATATCTCCCCACATATCCCTCATATCTCCCCACATCTCCTCGCATCTCCTCGCATTTTCTCGCATCTCCTCGCATCTCCTCGCATCTCCTCACATCTCCTCACATCTCTTTACATCTCCTCATATCTCCTCATATCTCCTCACATTTCCCCCACATTTCTTGACCCGTGTACACCAAATCTCCCAGGTGATTTACCCCCCGAATTTAATCCTTCAAATGAAGATTGGATAACTTCCCAAGTAAACGTAAGAAATAGGAGAAAAAATCAAAAAAAAAAAATTGTAGCAATCAAAACTAATCCCAAATAAATCTGGATGAGAAAATAACGGAATTTTCACAAAAAAATTGATTAGCTACGTCGTCCAAATATAATTACTCGACTTACAAATTATAACTTTTCTTCAAAATCAAAAAGTTAAAATTAAAATTAAAATGTGCGAATTATCAATTATGAAAATAATTTCCATTAAGTTTGAATTCAAAAGTGAATTCAGATGCCACCTTTTGAAAATCTTTCACGACCATTGAATTTTACTTAAAAATAAAATCAAACAGTGTAACAAAATTTTGAATTTTGTTATATTTCTTTTGGCTACACCTCGTATTTGTATTTTTAATAATACGAGAAGATTGCGAACCAAGACATTTGAGGCGCATGACGAGAGATAAGGAAGAAAAGGTGCGGGGGATGAGAAGAAAATAAGAGCCAGATTGGGTGGACAAAGTTAGTTTTTACCTTTTGGGTAGTGATCGGTGATATTTTTTTGTGTAGTGAGAATTGCCGGAGTTACCACCGCTTCTTCTTGCGGATTTGCGCCAATTTCCAGGAAATTGTGTTTTTCTGATTTTTTCCGTCATTGGATTTCTTGAACACCCGGAGGATCGAGCGATAGCGACTACTCACCAGCAACAATAAGATAAGTTTTTACTTTATTACTTTCTTTTCGTTTCTTTTATCTGCAAAGCTGTACAACACCGATAATATTTTTTTGATAATCGTCAGCTGCGTTCGTCGATATAGCCGACGCTCGCTTCAAACATTTTTTGATTTTTTGATCGAGTTTTGAGCTCAAGCACCCTTTGAAATGTTCCAAATATTGGAAGTATTTTATTTGAGAATTGCTGGGTGAATGTTTAGAGCGTCGATCGTTGCGAACGTCTTTTCCGGGTTTGCTTCCCCATAGTAGGAACATTTTTTTTGTTAGAGAGAGAGTATCCTCACGAAATAAAAGGTTGAGAATTTCGATTTTCAACCGTGTGGGAAGGAAGAAATTGCTGAGCCTTTTCTAAAAGTCCCAACCATTCATTTTTTTTCATACTGGCGTCCAGCGTGCGGGTCCCGATTTTTTTTTACTGGTGCTAGCTATAAATTGTACTCTTTCGATTAGGATACATTGTCGGTCGCTTATCATTTATTGCAGGTCGTTTTAAAATAAATTTAATTTAAGTTTTGATCGCGTTTATTAATTATTTTAAAATATTTTCCTCGATCATGTCGGAATATTTGGCTGCTCTGACTTCTATTCTGTTTTGTTGTGTTTTGCTATCAGTACTACCTGTTAGTATTTTCTTTTGGTTTCACATTGTGGTGAAATTTTTTCCGAGTACTGGATTGCAAAGTTTTTTGCGAAATCGATTATTTTGAATTTGTTACTGCTGTTTGTGATTTTTATTTGTTTTAGTATGTTAGATTGTGTGAGTTGTTTACCTTGGGAAAGTTATTATGCTGTATTATGACGGTATTTGTTTTTTCGGGCTGAAGAGCAATTCTTGTTGCTAAGCCGATGGTCGCTTATGCGGAAGTGCTAGGAATTTTGTCTTGATCGGTCACTATTTGTTTTTTATGTCTTATTTAGTAAGATGCTTTTTGTATTCCCAGGGTAACAACATTGTATATGTATATTTATTTTTGATTTTGCTCATTAGACATCATTAATAAGGCGGTTGAAAAAGTAATGTTTGTCACTTACTTATTTAATTACACCTCAGATTAGACATCATTAATAGGACGGTTGGTAGGGTAATGTTGTCACCTCGCTGAGCAATTTACACCTTAGATCAGATAATATTTTTAACCTTTTTATCTTCCTTCCTTGGTGCATTATCCTTGTTTTCTAGAATGATTTTGGGGGAGCCGACTGGATATCTCTCTTGTGAGGTATACAGCGCCCTCTTTATCGGACCGCTGGATAAGCGATAGAGACGTCCATTTATGTTGGAAGGTTGGGGTTTATTTTTTATTTTTATTTTGATTTGTGAACAGAACATCGGGTTCCAAATTGCGCTATCCGAGATTTATCTCGTTTTACTAGAATTGCTTGCCACTATTATTGTAGATTAGATTTGCCGATCCAAGTGATCGAAGCTTTGAATGTGATTCGTTTTTTTTTTGTTGATTAATTGTTGTTTCTATGTTCTAAGGACGATGATTGCCTTAGGGCCGTTATATTCACCTCCTCGTAAAGTGTCTTGTAGTTATCTGTTCGATAACTTTAAAAGTGACTTGTAAAAAATTTGGGTATATTCAAATAAATATATCTGTCTTGTAACTACTTGCAACTTATTACGCATAGTTGATGTTTTCTTAGAGATAGTACATGGAGTAAGAGATAGCGCTATTATATTCTCAAGATAGAAAGAGATAGTATTTTGGCATAATTGTGACAGCTGAAGTTTGAAAATTTTTACAAGTAATTTACAACCGCGGTCATAATAGAAAGGCACCCTATAAAATTTTTAACCTTTTCAGACCCAAGGTACACTATAGTGTACTCGCGTTATATTAAATTATTTTGAAGTTTATGATCACAAACTTATATGTTAGATAGCAATTATTTTTTGAAAGAAAGAATTATTGAATTCCTTATGGTTCTTTCATTGAAAAATGATTGCTATTTAGCATTTAAGTTTGTCATCAACTTCAAAATAATTTAATAAAAGGTACTCATCTTGGGTTTGAAAGGGTTAAGTAATAAACTTGACAAAAATATTTTTAACAGGTAGTTGTAACTCAGATCAAAGAGTATGTAGTGTATAGAGGAACAGCTCTTATGGGTATACCTGTCACTAGCATTTTTCGTACCCTACAATAAAATTGTAGTCGATTCGTAACGACCTCAGCGGCAAAAACGAGCATTATATAATGAGTAAGCATTAAATGAGACAGCATGATAAGCTGTCTTTGTCTGTTACGATTTTGGTAATCCCTTCAGGTAGATGGTTATAAAAGTAAGAAGAGAATTTCAAAGTATCGTAAAAACAGACAATTTTATTATTTACTTCGAATTTTAAAGATTATTAAAATTTCAAACCAAAGTTAAAACTAAAATAATTTTAAACTTCAACAAATCAACGCTTCAACTCGGATCTCTCGGCACAATTTTTAATTTTTATGTATTTAATTTCATGTTGAATTTTATTTTTTAAATCAAATCAAATTAAAATATTATTATTAAACATTTATCATTATTTTAGAAGTATACATAAATATTATTCATGCTTTAAAATTCTTTTTTTGGGTTCTGCTTTTTGCTTGTCATATTACATTAAAATTACATATTAATTTATTGCAATTATTGTTTTAAAAGAGTTCGATTTGTTTCTTCGCAATTCTTCTAAAACTGAATGTTTTATATTTATTGCATGTGGAGTAACAGATATAAATCTTTCATATATTTGTAAACTAGATTTACATTACAAATTTTATTTAAACACTTTAAACCAGGGCCGTATTTAAAGGGGTGGTTTTAGGGGTTACAACCTCCCCCGAAATTATTTATCGATAAATTATTCGAAAGTTCGACTGCAATCGTAAGAAAATCAGAGAAAACAAAAACATTAAACTTGAAGTGTTTAAATAAAAATTAAAACTAAAGAGATATTTCTAATAAATTAAATCCCAAATTAAAAAATTGGAAATTCGTATTATAATCCGGCGATTGGCGACACTGGATTAAATACACCTACTACTAAATTGCAAAAATATAAAAACCAAAGATGAAAAATATAAAAATGCCCTAAATATTTACAGTCCTGTGTAAAAGTCTGCGACCACTTAGTTAATTGTTAGTTATTACTCCTATTAATTAATTTTCGATTTTTTGAAAAATAATTATATTGAAATGAATAAAATAGGTATTTTATCTTAATTCTTACTATTATGGTAAAAATTTTAAATTGCAATAAATTGTTTGAACCAAAAAGTTTAAAGGGAACATAAATTTTATGATCATCATGGGCAGCAAAATAGCTTAAAATAACACTTCCGCAATAAATTAGAATGGGCATTGTAAACCCATAAATTGTTTTATATTTTGTACATTTTTGTACATAAGTGTATATTTGCTTAAGATTTGTGAAATTTTCTTTCAATCTAATTTAGTTCTTCGTTTTGACAACATTATTTTACTATCGCCATCGGTAAAATAAGAATTTAGTTTGTGATTTTTATTCAAATATTAAAATTAAAAAATTTTATTTAAAAACGGTTTTTTACGTGAGAGTTTAATAATAATATTATTATTATTAATTATATTAATTTATTATTAATAATAATTAATAATATAATAATAATAATATGAATAAGTTTAAACTTATTAAAAATATCGTAGTAAACAAAACTTTTAAAATTATATAAACAAAAACGCCCCCCCACCCCAGAAGTCAACCTGTAATCAAAATTTGTCGCTCCTTTGACAAATTATTTTCAACCATTAAATAGAGTTCATAAAAATCGAAATTTTCTCTGAATATCGAACTCAAATAAAGAAAAATCGCGCAAAAACATAATTATTTCAATTAAATAAAAACAATTTTTTTACAAAATTTTAATTTTTTTTTTGCGATAACTTTCGACAAAATACTTTCAAACAAAATTTTCTAATAACAATACTCAAAAATAAAATAAAATCTTAATTGCAAAAATACTTGCACAAAATTATACTCAAAAAATCAGCGGAGCAAAATATAGGCTTCTGCCGTTTCCGCCATCTTGGTAAAAAAACCTCCCTCTAGTCACTTTTCTCCAAACAATACATTTCAAAAATTAATATAACAAAATTTAAATTTAGAAAAACTTCTTTTGTTATTTTATAAATTAGCTATTTATTTTGCTATTTTTTTAAAACCCTTCCCGAAAATTTACTCTAAATACGGCCCTGCTTTAAACAGTAATCAGTGCAGTCTTCAAAAAATTCAAAACAAAAATTTAAAAAACAAATTAAAAAATGAAATATTTAATCTTTGATATTTAATATTATTAAATAATTTATAGTATATTTTTAAATTATCAGATTTATCGGAAATTGATCGTATCATTTTAAAAAATTATCGTACGATAACATAATACTATCGTATAGACCAGGCCTGGTATATACTATAAAGCAGTGTTTTTTAACCTGTGGGTCACGATCCCCAAAGGGTCGCGATGTTTTGCTCGTGGGGTCGAAATTTTTTTTAATAAAATTAAATTATAAATTTACATAAATTATAATAACTATTTACGATATAGGTGTTAAAAGTGAGATTTTATTTTGTTAGTGGAGAATTTCGCGAAACGAGCGATAGCGAGTCCAAAAAATTATAAACTAATAACACTAGTGTTAAAAATCTTTTTCTTACTAGTGTTAAAATAATTATTAATTATATAAGGGGATTAAGAAGGCTCTATTATTCTCTATTCGATAAGGTTGAAAAACACTGCTATAGAGGATACAAATTATCGTATTATTATATATACAATAACTACCGTATGGTGGTTACACTGATTGTAATGTTTACTGCCCTATTTAAAAATTTCTATGGAGACCCCATGATAAAACCGTGTTAAAAAACCTTTTTTCTTACTTATCCACTTCAGGTACGAACAGTCGCCAAAAAGGTATACCTGCAATTATCGATATAGTAGCTAACTTTATATTTAGGTATTTAATATAAAAATGTTCCTGGCCGATAGATGGCTTTGCTACGCCCTCTGGTAGACGGGATTGTCTCTACGTTTCAATTTTTAATACATGGCTGTTCCTCTATACACTACATACTCTTTGCCCAGATGCAATTATTATAATGCATAATTTAAAAAACTCGGCAAATGTAAGTTATTGTTTTCATCGTTATTCTGGATATCTTCCGTACAAATTCGTGAAATGTGTTTTTAGTATTATATGAACGGCGATATATAATATTTTCGTCAATTTCGTCTAAGATCAGATAAATATCGTCGATAAGACACATTTTAAAAAATTATAAAATACACAAAATGCACACCATTTATAAATTTTAAGTTAAAATCTCACTTGTAAAGTTTTATTGGTACTACAAGTGACTTGTAGCTTATCTTACCCGTAACTCGTATTTACGAGACAATTCATGCTATTGGGGGGTGAATATCTGTTTACTAATAACTAAGTTCTTTGTAATGCTATTGGCCACTTTACGAGGAGGTGAATATATCGGCCCTTAGTCTGAAACATTTTTTTTTGCTGCTGGGTATATTTTTAATACGCTTTCGAGCCGCTGTGAATGGGCCCTATGTGGTCCATTCTTTCCGCGTCCATAGTGCTGATTGCCAATGCACAGTAAAAAATACAGAGTAAATATTTTACACTAAAAAGCACTAGCTTGTGTTCATATAGGTCCACTTAATTTAGTGTAAATTTTTCACTAAAAGTTTTAATCAAGTATAGTGTAAAGAGTTCACTAAAATTTGTTAAAATTTTTACCTTATTTCGGGTACACAAAACAAAATTTAGTGTTAAAATAAAATGAAAATATAAATTAATTTTCACTATTTTAACACTAGTTTAAACACACTAAACAGATAATTTATTAACTATAGTATAGTGCACTGTTAAGGAGCGAAATCTTTAAAAATGCATACTTACTTAATTCTTTATGCAGTAAAATAATTCACTCTACATAGCGCTTATTTTTTTTCATGATCATTTTAGTGTAATTTTAGCGCGAAATATAAAGTAGAGAGAAATTATACACTAAAAGTTAACACTAAATTATTTACCAACTACACTAGATGTTTTACACGACAAAATTTTTTACTGTGTGGATTGTTTTCAAGTAACTAATTTTAAATTAGTTTTTTTCTTGTGTTCGTACTTTTGATACAGATCCTATGTGGTGCTGTATCTACTTCAAGTCGATCCATCACGTTATAGAACGGGGATGGATCGCAAATTTTCTCTCTGACTCTTAGTAGCGCATTAGCGCTCAGCCATTGAGGTTCGCTCTTCGGCGGAAATAATAGTAACGTCTACGTTACTAGGGTCGAACACTCACATTTTTTTGTTATTGTGTTTGATTTTTTTGAGCTTGCATTTTATATGCACTCCAACACAGCTCAATTATATTTTTTTTCATGTCTACAGTGAAGGAGGTAATAATTCATTAAGTTAGTAAACGTATATTGTTCACATCCTCTCGTGGAGCGTGAAGTTTTTTCTTATTATGTAATTATGTATATGTGTTTTTTTTCAGGTTGAATTTGTCCATCTTAGTTCTTCCTGCAGGGTCGTATTTACGGGGGGGGGGGGGTTAGGGGTTACAACCCCTCCCGAAATTATTTATCAATAAATAAAGTACTAGAAGTTCGACTGAAATCGTAACAAAATCAGAAAAAAAAAATCTTTAAAACTTAAAACTTAAAAAAATTAAAACTAAAGAGATATTTCTAATAAATTAAATCAGGTATTTTATCTTAATTCTTACTATTATGGTAAAAATTTTAAATTGCTATAAATTGTTTGAACCAAAAATTTTAAAGCAAACAAATTTTATAACCATCATGGGCAGCATACCTTAAAATAAGACTTCCGCAATAAATTAGAGTGGTTATTGTAAACCCATAAATTATTTTATATTTTGGGGTTCGTTTTTTACAACGGTTTTTTACAAGAGAGTTTAAAATAAAAATATGAATAAGGTTAAAGTTATTAAAAATATCGTGGTAAACAAAACTTTTAAAATGGCACAAACAAAATTTTATCCGCGATAACGCCCAAAAGTCAATCTGTAATCAAAATTTGTCGCTCCCTCGACAAATTATTTTCACCCTTTAAATAAAGTTCACAAAAATCGAAATTTTCTCTGAATATCGAACTCAAATTAAAAAAAATTGCTCAAAAAATATAATCACTTTAATTAAATAATCTTCTCACAAAATTTAAACTTTCTTGCGGTCACTTTCGACCAAAAGTTTGAAAGCATTCAAACAAAATTTTTCAATAACCATAAATTTAAAAATTTTAAAAATAAAATCTTAATTTCAAAAATACTACTTGCACAAAATTATACTCAAAAAATCGGCGGAGCAAAATCGAGGCATTTGTCGTTTCCGTCATCTTGGTAAAAAAATCTCTTTCTACTCACCTTTCTGCAAATATTACATTTCAAAAATTAATATAACAAAATTTAAATTTAAAAAAATCACCAAGGTTCGGTTGTTCAGTTGCAGGCTAAACCAAAAAATTTAGATTAACTAATAATATTTTTTAAAAAACAGCTTTTCAACGTAATATTTCATTGATTAATCCAAATCTGTTGGTTTAACTTACAACTGAACAACTGAGTCCAAAGGTTTCAAATCAATTCAAAAATTACAACTGAGGGACTGAGGCATTCAAATCCTCCTTTCGTAACACGGCAATATATAAACTTCTACAAATACTGTGTACCCTGCTAGTGACAACAGCCACCCCGGGAAGAAGTTTCTTTTCACTCAAAAAAGGGAAAAGCTATTTAAGAAATTCTACTGGATAAGAAAGGCTAACAAGACTAGCTCTTATTCTTATGTCCAGTCATAGAACTATGCCAATCCCCAGTGACCTGGTTTTAGGATAAATTTTCATAGTGCAAGATGATTTTAGTTGGTACTTTAAGTTTTTTTAAATTGCATTTATTTTGCCGATTTTAGCATGACTGAAGGTTTAAGTTGAGACTTAAACTTTTTTATTTAGGTATTTACTTATTTATTGAGTTCCTTCTATTTTTAATTTTATATTTTATGTTTGTTTTTTATTGTAGTTTTTTTTTTATTTTTTAAATATTTTTTATTTTTTGTTTTTAATATTAGTTTCCTTTGTATTTTAATAAATTAGCTATTTATTTTTTAATGTTTTTAAAATCCCCCCCGAAAATCTAGTCTAAATACGGCCCTGTCTTCCTGTAACACCGAGGAGTTTCTCTCTTCGCGATACAATTAATCGCATTTCTAGAAGTGGTAGGAAATTGCTTGTTAACCGAGCCTTGCTGTGGGATTCTGTGAGTTTCTATGAATTAAGGGATAGTCTTACTTAAACGGAAACACAGTCCAAGCCGGGCGGGAACATAGATTCTCGCCCGAGCATTAACATCGTTGTTTTTTCGTAGCTTTGAGAACAGGTCTATTAGGAACTGTTGGAGTTGTTGGTAACTGCAGATCTCATGCAAGGGTTTTGCCTGGAGACTGTGAATATACAAGTACACGTAAAGCAGCTTAAGATTTAAACATTAGATATAGATTTTTCAGTAAATAGAATTCAGCAATTTTATCTACAAATTACCGAAAAATTATTTAATCTTTAGTTTATGCAGTGAAAGTTATCATTTAAGTCACAAATACTGAAAGATAATCAAAACTTTTCATTTTTTGAACCAATTCTATTAAACAAATTTATATTTCGCGTTCAAAGTGGTTACCCTAATGGTAAATATTATATTACAGTTGAACGTCACAAAAATATGTACAAAAAATTAATGGGATTATATTTTTTAAAGCTACACTTAAATTATTACATCAGATAAATAAAAAGTTTGTGAATAAAGGTTATAATAAAATATATCAATATATAATATAAAATTTAAATTAAAAAAAAATTAAATATTGCATTTAACTTTTGTGAAATACAAGTAGATGTTCTAATTGTCGCATTTGTGCTGGTGGTCTTGACATGGACGACGAATGAATGACTTTAGTTGTTTTGGAACTAGTTGGACGTATTATTGTCGAATGAATAGAACCCACAGCACTCCTGTTTTCCTTATTTTTTGTCATACATTTAACCACGAGATTTTTGGCCGAAACCGGCTGTAGTTTTGTTGATTGCAACGTACGAGTGGAATTCGAGTTGATCAAAACACTCTTCTTGGCTGCAATTTAAGCAAAACGACAATTAATTTACAGACAAAATAAAAACACAGAAGCAAAGTGATTACAAGGAACGCTGGTCAATACATATTTAAAAAAATATTTAACATAATACTTTCAAGATATCAAAAAATATAATATAAATATGATATCTTTATTCAAATTATAAAAGAAAATTCTCATTCTTAATTACAAGTTGCGGTATAAAAGCGAGAAACACAATAAATCAAATTTTATAGTAGCAATTTGTTTTAATGTCCATGTTGTACATTGAAATCACTTTCTCTTATTATGCCATAATTTAGAACCAAAGTGTGGACTACTTCAAAAAAAAGTACATTTAAGTAAGGTAAAAAATCCCACCTTTAGATAAAACCGTTTCTGTAAGTAACGGTATTTACAGTATTACTCTACATGTATTTACCACTAGGTAAACATCTCGTAATGTTTTTAATATTTAATTAAAAAATTAAAACTTATGCTCTAAGTTTCGTAATTAGTGGAGATCCTTCTTTACCTCTCGCAATTGCAAAAACCAGTATATGCAACTCCGGGATAAAGTGACTTTTGACCTCGGCTAAAGCCTCGTGCAAAAAAATCTTTACCCTCATTAAAAATTGGTCACTTTATCTCCTTGTTGCATAATGTACTATTACTCTACCTTTGAGTTTACTTTAATATAGTTTTTAATTTGAAAAACTTGTTATTTTGCTTGTTTTTGTTACTACGAGCTCTGGTTTGCAAATCACTGCATGTTGATAGAGCAGGTTATAGTGGAGTAGCTTAAAACAATGAACTTCTTGGCAAAATGGAGTTCCACTGTGAAATCAATTAGCTTAGCTAATATTGATTTTTTTTTATATATAGTAGAGAAAAAAAGTTCTCGAAAATCGGCTTCCGTTGCCCGAGGGATGGTCGTAGGGTAACAATCGAGGGCTCATTTTATCTTCATGAATTCCACTACGAAGTTAATTAACAAATGAATCCATTTTATTCATTTTTAGTATCTAAGAATGCGTATAAAAATATTATCATTTTTGAAATTATTTCATTTTCTTGGTTTCGGTAAATAGCATAATAAAATTTGTTGCTAATTCGTCAATTTTGCAGCTTTTGAATTGATAGTTGTACTTTTTTTTGAGGAACATCCTACTTAATTTTTGAAAATATAAAAATCCAAAAAATTTCTAAAAGTACCAAAAGTATTACAATTTTTCTAAAAAAGTTTTTTTACATGAGATCCGATGTAATTTTTCACAGCACTGAAAGTGAATAAAATGTAATCGATCAGCGAGAAAGAAAAAACAAGACACTAGGTACTTAAAACACATCAATCAAACACAAATTTATTATTTATGTAGGGCTAATTTAATTGGGTGTAAGATTACCCCGTGCTGCCTTGTTTACTATTTTCTTATATCCCTAAAAGAGATTTGTTTTTAAAAAAAATTTTACTAAACAGAAGATGTAGTTCGTAAAATTTCCTATCCGCAATGGGTTGTCAGAATTTAATGTTTAAATTCAATAAAATATTTCGTTTAAAAAATCTAAGAGTTTTGAAAAAAAAAAAAAAAATTTCGAATGTTTCAACATTTTTTACTTACTTTAATTTCTAACTCGTAAGCCGTTAATTTTACACAATAGATCCCTATAAATTTTGTTTATTTTCTTCAAGCTACTGTAATATTTTTAGTTACATGCTACTGAAAATTGGAAATAATTTTGAAATAAGGAATATGTATGTTAAATGGTATATTTTTCCACGTACTTATGTATGTATTCTTTACTTTACGTTTAAAATTTATTTTTTTATTATTTTTATTTATACAGCTTATTTTTAAATATCATAGTAAGTATATTGTGGTGTAGTTTTGTAACAAACTCTATTTTCGGATTTTTAATAGTCAATAATCGCTTTGTTTTGATAGAAGGAACAAATTTTTGAGAGATGAAACACGCAGAATAATTTTATGTTAAACGTACAGTTACATACACTGACTTTCAACACAATAATTTATGAGAGATGCGTTGACCTAAAAAGGAAAGTGAGAAAAAAATACTCGGCACTGTACAAAAGTTGAGTTACGTTTTAGAATTTTGGGTCGTGATGTTTGAAGCAAGAATTATGAAAAATTGGCGTTGCAAAGAGACGAATGTAGAGACTGGGCGGACGAAGGTCGTTCAAGTCTATTTTGCGTTTTGTCTTGAGCGATTAGTTTTTGTGAGTGATAAGTTTTCATGTTATTGTGAAAGACGAGTTTTGGATTGAAAATCGGAGATTTTCGTTACGTTGAAGAATACATCATTTGCGACATCAGGTTGATTCCTAAAATTGAACTTTCAGAATTAAAGATAACGAAGCGAAACAACGCGCCGCCATTTTGGAAGCTTAGTTCCAATAAATTATAAATTGAAATTACTTACCTAAACTGGAAGAACTATTTTGTGTCAATAATCACGACACTCTTAGATTTTTGTGTAGAATACGTAGAGCGAATTTGTTGAATAATTTGGAATATGATAATAATTTTCCAACTGTAGTCGGGAGTTACACCTGTATCGTACAACGTATGAATAAAAATTGCGTGAATGAGAACGAGCAGATCACATTCAGCCAGCAGCGTATCAACAGGAGTAGAGATAAATTGAGAGTGCACATCACCCCCCACTTATCCTAAGCCACGCCTCCTTATTTTCAAGGTTTAACTCTTATTGGTCTAAAGCCACGCCCACTTTTCAAGGTCGACCATCTAATTATTCTAAGTCACACCCATTTTTCAAGGTTAAGCACAAAATACACCCCTTCTTCATCCAAACCCCGCGGTAATCCAAGGTCATCGAATGGGGTTATTACTCAAGAGGTCTGTTCGTTTGCATGAACTGAGCAAACTGTACCTTGTTCGTTTGCTGCTCGATTCACGTTCCGATCATGAACATGCACTCGGCAGTGCAAGTTGAACTCAAGTTTTAATATTTGTGGTGGGAGTTTTTCGAACATGAAAATTAACCTAAAATAATTGACAGTTTGGTTTAGTATCGGTCTTCTTTGGTCACAAAACTCAAACATAAACAAAAATGGAACAAGATTCTCTTAAAAATACACTTTTATTAAATGAAATATTGGACGATGATATATTTCTGTCTGTTTTTAATAGCTCTAGTGAAGATGACGATCTTGAAGATGATATTTGTAAATTAGTCTGTACTACTATTGAACTGCAGCGTCCAATTAAAAGACGAAGGACTACAATTAAAAACTATTGTGAAGAAGTAAGAGTATTTTAGTATAAATACTATTAATTAAAACAAAAATTTTTTATAGGTTGTGGAGAATTATACGGCAAAAGAATTTTCAAATCATTTTAGAATTACAAAGTTCCTTTTTCAAAAATTTGCAGACAAATTTCAGGGGTCTGAAATTTATCAGAAATAATTGGTACACCGTGTTCAAGAGCTAACATAAGTCCAAAAAAACATATTTTAATATTTGCATGGTTTGCTGGTTACCAAACATGTTCTTTTCGAGATGTTGCAAACCGATTTGATGTTTGTCTGAGTTCTCTGTATGATGTGATTACACGTGCTTAGCTTAGCTCTATGGCAACTGAATCTATCAAGTTTCCCACGGATGAAGAAAAAGCTGAAACAAAACGTTTTTATATGTCGCATAAATTGTTTCCCAATGTAGTAGGCTCAACAGACGGCTGTCATATTCGAATTGACCGACCTACTGATAGACCCACGGATTATTTTAATCGCAAAGATTATCATTCTGTAGTTCTTCAAGGAGTGTGCAACCAGAAATTGACATTTTTGGATGTATGTATAGGATTCCCTGGATCTGTCCACGACGCACGAATTTTTCGAAACTCTTCACTTCATACAAAATTGAATGAATTTTGTAGTGGAGAAGAATATATACTTGGCGATAGTGCTTATCCTCTCTTAACGACATTACTTACACCTTACCGAGATAATGGACATTTAACTTTAGTGCAGAAAAACTTCAATACCAAGTTAAGTTCCTGCAGAGTGTCAATCGAACATGCGTTTGGGTTATTAAAACAAAGATTTCGACAGTTATACCACTTAAAACTTAAAGGACCACATCGTATATGCCATTTCATAAGAGCATGCTGTGTTCTTCATAATTTATCAATAGATGACAATTTATCATTTGAATCTGAAGAAACAGTCAATGATATTCAACCAGAATTGTCCATATGCGAAGAACGACAAAATCGAGAAGCCAATAAAATACGTGATAATATCAGTAACAACCTAGTTAGAAGTGCTCGTCAAATAAACGAATTAACATGTTAATAAAAGAACACGAAGTGTATATTAATAAATAATATTGCATTTTATTGTCAAAATATTAATTAAATACATTAATTATTTATGACTGTTTTTCGAGAAGTTTTTCTAACAATTTGTTTTTAATTTTTAATTGTTCAAGAATTTCCTGTTTCTGCTCATACTTTTTTTTTTTCAATTTCTTCTTTTCTTTTTGACGTTTCGCTGTATAACAGCCGTAGTTTCTGTAATTCACTATTTGCATCCTGCAGCTGCTGCAAATTTCTTCTCGGTGTTCTTGTAGCTCTACCAACTTCTTCAACACTTTCGGGAGTTGAACTACGAGTGCTATTAAAAAAGTATATATTAAGTAAAATGATATACATATCTATATATAAACGAAAAATTTACATGCTAGCACTACTGCTACTAAATTCTTCAATTTCTGTATTGCTTTCCAGAACACAAACTGGATTGATGGAATGCCGCTTTAGTAAAATTTCTCCCAACTCTCTAAAATAATGCAGTCATTAATACAAAATCACACCACAATTTACATTCTTACCTTTCATATGGGCAATTTTTTCTTCCTCGAACAGTTTTTTTTTTATTTTCTGTCACAGTTTTGTAGCTTTTTTCCAAGCTTTTCCACTCATTCTCCAGTTGCCCGATGGAGTAGTCATAGTTTCTTTTTAACATTGCTTCCCTTATTTTTTCCTACATCTTTTTCATTGTTTTTATTTTTCCTTCCTCAACTAAAGGTTTACTATCTTTATACAAACTTATTAATAGTTTGGTTTGTTCTTCAGACCATGAAGCACAACTATTTTTATCTTGCATGCTGCTACATCTTTGCTGTGCAGTGTTTTTACATGACGTTACAGCATAGGCGTCATTATAAAAACTCTCTGAAATATTAACAAACTTTAGTATAAAGTATAAAATAACAAAGTATATTACCATTTTCTCTCTGTCCATCGGTTTGGTGAACTTGTATATGTTCTATAACGATGTTTTTATCCGGCGATGTAAAATCACACTCACCACATTTAAACATTGTGTTATTAGTTTCGTTTTCCATCTTTCACGTGTTCGTTTATTTATAAATTTTACATAAAATTTCTTACGTATAGCTACCCGAAAGAAAAACAAAATACCAACTTAACCTAAAATAATCATACGGTACATTCAAAAATTAAAAATAAACACATACTAGCATCAGAGGTGGCTCGAAAACGTACTAAAAAGCCTGAACTTGCACTAAAAGCGTTCGTTTGCAGACCCCAGAGCTGCTGTCCGAAGTTGCACTTGGTTGAACTGATGACGTCATACGGATGTTTTCAGTGCAAGTTAGTGCAGTGCAAACGAACAGACCTAAGGACAAATTCTAACTATTGGCTGATGACAGACTCAAGAAGAATGCATAATGCATCTGCAAGGAGGTACTTACAAACATACTTTGTATTATTAAAGATTTTAATTAATTGCATATAATTAGTTTATATCAATTAAGTTTAAAAGTGAACCATAAGTTAAATAAACGTATAATTATTTACGTATAAACGTATTTTCATATAATTAGTTTAATGTAATTTTCATATAAATGAATATTTATTTGAAATTTCATATAATTTTAATTTAATGAAGGTAATTTATTTGCACCTGCAAAGAAAACCGGTCGCAATGCATCCAGATGCACACTCATGAGTACCAATTAAAATTACAATTTTTAAAGACCTTCATGTTTATGTAGTTATCCTCGGGTATGTATGTAGTGGTTTAACTATAAATAACACGAGTCGCGTTTCAATCTTCAGTATTAAACAATACACATAATGGCAATCAACTGTGATAAATGTGATAGAATTTTTAAAACAAATTTTACGTTAAAAAGACACAAAGAACAAAGCTGTAAAAAACGGTTGATTGAAGGTTAGTTTTTAATAGTTTTATAAATTGCATATTATACTAATTAGTATAATTACAGATCTCCAACAAGACAATAACCCATCATCAAGTCAGACTAAAAAAAAAAATAAAATAACTGGTAAGGTAAAAAAACCTTTTTTATATATTTCAGGTTTTATATATATTTTTTAGAATGTTACACGTGCAATGTAAATGTAACAAATATATTCAATCATTACAACTCAATACAACATAAGAAAAAATGCACACAATACTTTTCCTAATTATGTTTCAAAAAGTGTCACTATTGACACTCAAAAGTGTTCGGAAAAGTACTACTTTTCCGCCTTAGTGCGGAAAAGTAATACTTTTCTGCACACTTGTGAAAGTGTGCGGGAAAGAAAGCAAAAGTTCTAATCTACTTTATTTATAATATACATTAACGGTTACATTAGAACAATTATTAAGTGTTAACTGCGCCGCCTCCGACATATTTGCTAGTATTCTAAAAACACAAATTGTATAACCATAAAAAAAATGTGGTCACTTACCTGTTCACGTTGTAATGGCAACTATCTATGACCTACCTACTGTCTATAATAGGCTACTAACCGCAAAATACAAAAATTTTATAGTATAAACGCCTACTATCTTTTTTCTTGAGAAATGAGAAATGTTATTGGTTCTTTTTGAAACATAATTAGAAAAAATATTGTTCGATACTATCTTTTCCATTCTCGGCTTCGGTTTACAATCTCGGCCTTGGCCTCGATCGTCAACCTCCGCCTTGAATGGAAATATGTTAGTTTTCCTAACTTGTATCGAAAATATTAATTTCCGATCGAGTTACTATTTTAAATTCATCGTTTAAACGTCGAATTCAAACATATAGAATCTCTAGTCCACATAAAAGAATTAATTTAAAAGATTTTGTGCAAGACATACAAATTGATTTATTAAATGTAATAAAAAGTACATTGGAAAAATTTTGTTCGCTTAAAATCAATTTCCAATTATTTGGTCGATACATTCAACAAACGAAAAATATATCAGATATAAAAAGTTTTCACTAGAAATTTCATAACTACTACTGCATCTAATTTAGATGAAATGGTAGTATTATTTTCCGATATTTTAAGTTGTAAGATGAGTGAATTTCAAGAGCGAGATTCCGGGTGGAGTTTACAAGAAATTTTATATATCGAAGTAAATTTAAATAAATTTAACCCATTACATGGTGGAAATAGCACATTTTTAGAATTACCAAAATCAATTATAGCTAAACAGGCGGTGTTAAATATACGAAATATTCACGATCAATTTTTTTTTCGATACGCCATTTTGGCAGCACTGTATAAACCAACTGGAGTTGACATTAATCCAAATTCATACACAGATTTTTTTCAAAATTTAGATTTTATCGGAATTGTTTTCCCAGTTAAATTAACCGACATCAATAAATTCGAAGAATTAAATGATATATCAATCAATGTTTTTGGTTTAGCTACGAATGAAAAAACCGGTGTAATAAATGAATGGCTAATTGCAGAAAGGGGACATGTCACATTTCTAAAAATGTTCATTTTACTGCAAAAAAAATGTGATATGTCCTGAACAAGTCCCGTTTATGTAGTAACTGAATTCTTTATCAGCTCACAGTATCAAGGGGAATAATATAAGATGTTAAATTTTTGCAGTACATTGTGTAGATCAACAATTAGATCAACAAAATATCAAAATTTTAATTTCATAAAAAATGTGACATGTTCCCTTTCTGCAATTAGCGATTCAAATGTTGTAGGACCTTATCACCACACAAAATTAAAACGTTTGCGACATATCAATTTACTACTTATTGATGACTGTTGTGGTAAATTTCATTATTTCTTAATAAAAAATCTATCACGACTAGTCTCTAATCGATTAAGTAAACATAACGGTGCTAAATATATTTGCGATGGTTGTTTACAATTCTTTAACAATAAAACTAAATTAGAATGACACAGGGCCGTATTTACGGGGGGGGGGTTTAGGGGTTAGACCCCCCCCCCCCGAAATTATTTATCAAGTACTGGAAGTCCGCTTGCAATCGTAAAAAAATCAGAAAAAACAAAAACAATCTTTACAACTAATAACAAAAAAATTAAACTTGAAGTATTAAATAAAAATTAAAACTAAAGATATTTCTAATAAACTAAATCCCAAATTAAAACATTGGAAATTCGTATTAATATCCGGCAATTGGCGACACTGGATTGAATACACCTACTACTAAATTGCAAAAATATAAAAACTGACCATGAAGAATATAAAAAAACTCTATATATTTACAGTACTGTGTAAAAGTCTGCGGCCCCTTAATTAATATTGTTAGTTATTTATTACTCCTATTAATTAATTTTCGATTTTTAAAAAAATAATTATATTGAAATAAATGAAATAGATATTTTATCTTAATTCTTACTAAAATTTTAAATTGCTATAAATTGTTTGAACCAAAAATTTTAAAAGAAAAATAAGTTTTATGGCCATCATCGGTAACATAGCTTAAAATAATACTTCCGCAATAAATTAAAATGGGCATTGTAAACCCATAAATTGTCTTATATTTTGGTGTAATTTAGTTCTTCGTTATGACAACATTATTTACCATCCGTAAAAATTGCGTAAAAATTTTATTTAAAGACGGTTTTTACAAAAGAGTTTAAAATTAAAATATGAATAAGTTTAAACTTATTAAAAATATCGTAGTAAACAAAACTTTTAAAATGGCACAAACAAAATTTAATCCGCGATTCACCCCAAAAGTCAACCTGTAATCAAAATTTGTCTCTCCCTCGACAAATTATTTTCAACCATTAAATAAAGTTTACAAAAATCAAAATTTTCTTTGAATATCGAACTTAAATAAAGAAAACTCGCTCAAAAAAATAATTACTTTAATTAAATAAAAACAATCTTCTTACAAAATTTCAAGTTTTTTGCGGTCACCAAAATACCAAAATACTTTTAAACAAAATTTTCCAATAACAACACTCAAAAATAAAATCTTAATTGCAAAAATACTTGCACAAAATTATACTCAAAAAATCAGCGGAGCAAAATCTAGGCCTCCATCGTTTCCGCCATCTTGGCAAAAAAAACCCTCTCTACCTATTTTTCTGCAAACATTACATTTCAAAAATTAATATAACAAAATTTAAATTTAAAAAAATTACCAAAATTGCATTTATTTTGCCGATTTTAGCATGACTGATGGTTTAAGTTGGAACTTAAATTTTTTACTTTATCATACGAAGTCTGAGAAAGTATTGTAATCGTGCAGAAAAAAAAATTGAGATTTTGATGAATTTAGACATTTTGGGGTCCCAGAAGCGGAAAATCGTCATTTCCAAAAAATGTCTGTTTGTATGTATGGAATATGGATGTATGTATGTATGTATGTATGAATGTATGTATGTGGTTAAATTTTGTGTGCGCTCTACCTCAAAAAGTAATAGAAATTTTTTAACAAAATTTTGTATTTAATACATAAATATTGAGACTTAGAGCTGATTAGATTTTGGTTAAAATTGGTACACGGAAAAGCAAAATAAAACAATATTTTGTAAATTTAAAAAAAAATTTTTTTCTTATTTTTAAAATTTTTTTCTTATTTTTAAAATTTTATTTTTTAATCATATTCTTCTCTAAAATAATAATAAAAAAATCGGTATACGGAAACGCAAAAAAAATAAATAATATAAAAAAAAATAATAAAAAAAAATTTTGCAAATAATTTGTTTCTTATTTTTAAAATTTTAACTTTTTAATATATTCTCCTCCAAAATAATGTTTTTTTTTTAAATTCTTTTAAATTTATTATTATTTAGAAGTATGATAAAGTTATGGGCATGGCCACATCCGATTTTTTATTTAGGTATTTATTTATTTATCGAGTTCCTTCTATTTTTTATTTAATATTTGTTTTTTATTGTAGTTTTTGTTTAGTTTTTAAATATGTTGTACTTTATACTTTTATTTTTTGTTTAAAATTTTAGTTTTCTTTGTATTTTAATAAATTAGCTATTTAGTTTTTAATATTTTTGAAACCCCCTCCGAAAATCTAGTTTAAATACGGCCCTGGAATGACACCGAATTTGATTGTGCGCATGTAGGAGTGAATCTACCTGCAGCTGATGAATTGCGATGCAATATATTTGGTAAAGATATAGATATACCTAAAAATATTTTAGAATTTGAAAAAATTCAAGATCAGCTTTACACTCCTTTTGTAGTTTATGCTGATTTTGAATCGATGTTAGTAGGCATCTCCACCACAACACCGAATAAAAATCAATCTTTCACTGTAAAAACCGACCTACACATACCATATTCATTTGGATATTATATAAAATGTAATTTTGATGACTCTTTCTCATCATATAAGTTTAACGCGGGGAAAATTGTGCTGATACATTTATGCAATATTTAGAATTAGACATAAAATTTTTATATAAAAATTGTTTAAAATCTATAAAACCAATGAAAACCCCCACATTAAATCAATTAAACGAATTCAATAATTGCAAAGTTTGCCATATCTGTCGAGAATCTTTCACAGGTTTAGATACTCGGGTCATGGATCACTGTCATTTAACTGGTGACGTTAGGGGAGTCACCCACTCCATTTGTAATTTGCATTATCAAAATTCTAACGTTATTCAAATATTTTTCCACAACCTTTCAAATATGATGTCCACTTGTTTATAAAACATTTAGCGCAAAATGGGGAGCAATTGGAGGTTATTGCAAAAAATAAAGAAAATTACATTAGCTTCACTAAATCAATCTTAATAGATAAAGGTGAAAATGGAAGATATTCTAAATATATTAAACTTAGATTTCTTGACTCATTTAAATTTATGCCAACATCGTTGGAAAAATTAGGTAAAAATTTGGATAGTAAAGACAATTCGAAAATTTTTTAAAAACCCATATGAATTTGAACTTATTAGACAAAAAGGAGTTTTTCCTTATTCATATATTGACAGTTTTTCAAAATTGAATGAAACAATATTACCACCCCATCAAATGTTTTATAATCGATTAAAAAATGAACACATATCAAATGAAGATTATTTACGCGCTGTTAATGTTTGGAATTCATTCAATTGTAAAAATTTAGGAGATTACGGCGATTTATATTTAAAATCAGACGTCCTTCTTTTAGCCGATTGTTTTGAAAAATTTCGTTGCTCCACATTCTTATCTTACGGATTAGACCCAACAAAATATTTCACACTCCCATCCCTTAGTTGGAGTAGCATGCTTAAGCGTACAAATATTGAACTAGAACTTTTAACTAATATTGATTTACTTCACTTTTTCAAAAAAGGAATTCGCGGTGGTGTTTCTACATGTATTAAGCGAAAATCTATCTCAAATAATATTTATTTAAATGACCGGATTTGCGATATTAGATATTGCAAAAACCGTTATGTATGATTTCTATTATAATTTCTTAATTCCACTGTATAAACAAAACGTTACATTATTATATACGGACACGGACTCCCTAATTTTAGAAATTATAGTCACATAAAAAATTTTTTTATTGGAATTGCTTACAACTACTGGTTTTAAATAATTGCTTACAACTTAAAATATCTGAATGCAATTTAAAATATTAATTTATAAATTGCAAATTATGCATTACACGCACACCCACACACACACAATATATATAAGATTAAAAAATTTACCGGCGAAACATACTAACACCATTACATTACAGAAGAAATATGGCAAATATTTTGCAGCATTTCCAAATTAAAGATATTTTAAGGAATATGTTGGAGAATAGTGTCGAAGGTAATAAAATATTGCGTTAATATTTTTATTGTTTTTCTAATACTCTTTATTTTAGAATTTCACTCAACAAATAAATGGCGACGTGGAAGAGATCGAGGAGGAATTTTTAAAGCATATAGGAGTGGGTGTTGATTTACTGGACGATGTGGAGAATGATGTCGAGGGTAATAAAATATTCAGGGCCGTATTTAGACTAGATTTTCGGGGGGGGGGTTTTAAAAAAATTAAAAAATAAATAGCTAATTTATTAAAATACAAAGGATAAAAAATATTCAAAACAAAAAATAAAAAATATTTAAAAAATAAAAAAAACTACAATAAAAAACAAACATAAAATATAAAATTAAAAATAGAAGGAACTCAATAAATAGGTAAATACCTAAATAAAAAAGTTTAAGTCTCAACTTAAACCGTTAGTCATGCTAAAATCGGCAAAATAAATGCAATTTAAAAAAACTTAAAGTACCAACTAAAATCATCTTGCACTATGAAAATATATCCTAAAACCAGGTCACTGGGGATTGGCATAGTTCTATGACTGGACATAAGAATAAGAGCTAGTCTTGTTAGTCTTTCTTATCCAGTAGAATTTCTTAAATAGCTTTTCCCTTTTTTGAGTGAAAAGAAACTTCTTCCCGGGGTGGCTGTTGTCACTAGCAGGGCACACAGTATTTGTAGAAGCTTATATATTGCCGTGTTACGAAAAGAGGATTTGAACGCCTCAGTCCCTCAGTTGTAATTTTTGAATTGATTTGAAACCTTTGGGCTCAGTTGTTCAGTTGTAAGTTAAACCAACAGATTTGGATTAATCAATGAAATATTACGTTGAAAAACTGTTTTTTAAAAAATATTATTAGTTAATCTAAATTTTTTGGTTTAGCCTGCAACTGAACAACCGAACCTTGGTGATTTTTTTAAATTTAAATTTTGTTATATTAATTTTTGAAATGTAATATTTGCAGAAAGGTGAGTAGAAAGAGATTTTTTTGCCAAGATGACGGAAACGACAAAAGCCTAGATTTTGCTCCGCCGATTTTTTGAGTATAATTTTGTGCAAGTAGTATTTTTGAAATTAAGATTTTATTTTTAAGTATGGTTATTGAAAAATTTTGTTTGAATGCTTTCAAACTTTTGGTCGAAAGTGACCGCAAGAAAGTTTAAATTTTGTGAGAAGATTATTTAATTAAAGTGATTATATTTTTTGAGCAATTTTTTTTTATTTGAGTTCGATATTCAGAGAAAATTTTGATTTTTGTGAACTTTATTTAAAGGGTGAAAATAATTTGTCAAGGGAGCGACAAACTTTGATTACAGATTGACTTTTGGGCGTTATCGCGGATAAAATTTTGTTTGTGCCATTTTAAAAGTTTTGTTTACCACGATATTTTTAATAACTTTAACCTTATTCATATTTTTATTTTAAACTGTCTTGTAAAAAACCGTTGTAAAAAACGAACCCCAAAATATAAAATAATTTATGGGTTTACAATAACCACTCTAATTTATTGCGGAAGTCTTATTTTAAGGTATGCTGCCCATGATGGTTATAAAATTTGTTTGCTTTAAAATTTTTGGTTCAAACAATTTATAGCAATTTAAAATTTTTACCATAATAGTAAGAATTAAAATAAAATACGCCTGATTTAATTTATTAGAAATATCTCTTTAGTTTTAATTTTTATTTAAACACTTCAAGTTTAATGTTTTTTTTATAATTTTAAAGATTTTTTTTTCTGATTTTGTTACGATTTCAGTCGGACTTCTAGTACTTTATTTATTGATAAATAATTTCGGGAGGGGTTGTAACCCCTAACCCCCCCCCCCCCCCGTAAATACGGCCCTGAAAATATTGCATTAATATTTTTATTGTTTTTCTAATGCTCTTTATTTTAGAATATCACTCGGCAAACAAAGTATATGCTGATGATGATAGAGATAAAATTAGTTTAATAAATGATAGAATGGATGATGAGATGGATGAGTATTTCCAGTTTGATGATTCCATCATTCAAGAAGCTAAGAAGGACGAAAAGAGAAAAAAAGAACGAAAAAATATTGAAAATAATATTATCAAAATAAATTTAGGAATAGCAAAATTAAAAAAAATAATTGATAGACCAAAAAAGAATGTGAACAGTTTGAAAATTTTACTAAATAATAAATTAGAATCTAAATAAATAGTACTATAGATACATAATATAACCTTCTTTATTAAAAAAATTTTTCTTTTGTTTTATAAATTATTATTATTAACACACAACTTGATCTGAATTGATCCACGAATTGTGATTCTTATCTAATCCCAACCACTTAACAAACATTTTCTTTTTCTGTCTTTTTAAAATTTTTTCAACTAAATAAACATCTGGGTGTCTAACTTTTTGCAATTCTTGCTCATAAAAACAGCCTTTAATTTCTTCGTTGTTAATATCAGTAAGAAGATATGTTCTTGGTAGCGTCACTTTAACTTGTGCAATTTTAAATATTTCGTTAGACCAAGCTGGTGTGTATCCTTTCGAAAACGCATGTCTATATTTGCTTATTTGCACTATCGCCGATTTTAAATTTGGGTTTTTTCGGATCCACAACTTTTGGATGATTATACACAGTCTTTAAAAGTAATGGAACATGTTTTTTAGTAACATCCATCGGTTTTAAACCTATTGTTGAATGCTTTCTTGAATTATATATATCCACCAGTTTTTGTAATATATCGATCCATCGATAGTTTCCGCGATAGCTAAATTCCTTCCACATTAAATTCTTAAGAGTTTGATTAACTCTTTCTACTACCGAAGCTTTTTTAATGGAGTATGTACTATAGTGATTTATTTTATATTTTTTCATCAATTCTTGAAACTTCTTATTGTAATATTCTTTCCCCAAATCTGTTTGCAAATTTTTAGGAATACTTTCTTTAAGAATCGCGTTCATAGTAGCGGTTACCTCGCGTCCGCTCTTGTTCTTTAAAGGTTTTGCCCAGACATATTTGGAGAACACATTAATGACGACTAATATAAATTGGATTCCTTTGTTTATAGTTGACAATTGTGCTATATCTACTAAATCTGCTTGAAATAAGTCGTTCAATCCTTGAACTAAAACTGGTCTCCGCTGATAATTTTGACGGGCAGATCTATGTAATTCATTTACAAGGTCTCTCTTTATATCCATCATTCAATAATTTCTTATTTGATAATTTTAGCTTCTCGCAATTCTTCTTGAATGCGATTTGGTTTACATGACCATCGTGACCAGCAGATCGGGATGCTATTTATTAAAGTTTAATCTATTGCTATTAATCTATGCTATTAAAAGTTTTAATCGTTCGATTATCTCATTTACATCGTCAAAATACACAAAATCTTTTTTCTTGTTGTATTGTAAAAATAGTGGAGATTCTAGAAATCCACCACCCGTCTTTTTATTTCCAATTATACCTTTTTCTTTTAATTGTGGTTTAATAATTCTTTTATACTTGAATGTGGCATTACCAGTAATTTGATTAGTAGATGAATAATTTCTACGAAATAAATTGGTTCTATTTCCAATATCAATATAGTTATCTAGATCATTTGTTGTATACACCAGCGGATTCTTTTTAAATAAGAGCTCATAAAGACCGGGGGTCCCCTTATATTTTAAAGATTTATTAGCATTCGGTATTTTAATGATAATGTCATCTGAATTAAAATTGAGTAATGAGTCACCAATTGCAAATTTTGCAGTATCTAAAAGTCATGTTTAACCCCATAATTAAAATCAAAAACATCCTCCGTATCTCTTATCATGTCTTCTATATGTTGCCTTGGTAGTGGTGCAAAATTTTCTAAATATTCCTGAAATGCCTTCGAATTCATCATATCATTCATTTCTCTAACTGTTTCATTATGAGCTCGACTATATTCTTCGTCGGCAAACATAGGATGTAAAATTGTTCGATTTAAATCAACATCAGGTTCGTGTTGATAAACTGCACCGTCCTCTAAAAAATTTGGTGGTGATTTATAAATTTTCGGTTCTACCTCAGATTTGCGACCGTAAACTTTTTTCTTTTTTGGAGTGGAGTGGAGTGTATGTAGATGAACATCGCCTTCACGCGATATATCAAATTCCGATTTCATTTCTGATTTTATGTTATACGGTTGATTAAATTGCAAAACTATTTTTTGTAAAGGTTCCGTGATGGGTTTATAGTTTTTAAATAAATCCATATTTGATTGGGTCATATCCGATTTTAAATTTTTATATTTCAATTTCACAGATTTTCTCGCTTGAATAAGATCATGAGTTAAACGTGTATCCATCGTGGTCACTTGAACACTAGCAGTTATTTTAATAACATATATATTCTTATATAATTATAAATGTATCGAAGCTTTGTCTATAGCGACCATCTTTAATATTGCAAGCTTTATCAATAACTAACATTCCATATTTATTTTGCCAACAAATATTAAATAAAGTTTTAAATTGATTAAAAGTCATATCCACCCCCACATGATCATCATAAACTTGTTTTAAATTTGTATTATCTTGTTTAAACATAACTAAAAAATCTTTTATCTTACTTAACACATCAACATGGAAATTGCGTGAATGAGAACGAGCAGATCACATTCAGACAGTAGCGTATCAACAGGTGTTTGAAAGAAACATTACAGTAAAATTTCAAAGTGCGTTTTAATTTAAAAATTTTACTGAACATTAAATTAATTTATTTTGTACAAATTTTGCTAACTCATTTACACCATAAAGATTAATAAAATTAGCTTCTAGCTCGATTAAAAAAGAAAATATGAGGTAAAAATCTTTAGAGATAGTAAAGAGTTCGGCCTTTATAAAATTAATTACAAGAAGAATAAAACTAAATTAACTATATAATAATTGTTTTTATTTATTTACAATTTTCTCAGTTAGTTTAATTAACCTACTTTATTTAAATAACCCCCCCCCCTCTATGAAACTATCCAGTATACGCCACTAGTAGTGTACTAATCGTTAGAAAAGATCTTCAAACCATTTGTTCACATCTTCAGATAGTGTATCAATGGTTTTTTCTCGAGTAAAAGCATTTTCTTCTGTCAATAATAACTCGTCGCAACCCAAACTAGAATTATTTGACGTATAATTACTGGTATCTTTATTTTGTTCTTCTGTATTTCTTTTTTCTACTTCTTCAATACAACTCAATACTTCGTCTATCAATAAAGATTTGTCGAAAGACATTATTGCACCATTATCGGATAATTGACATCTATTCTTTCTTGCATATGAGGACTTGGTTGATCTTCTTGATAATTTTGTTCTAGTAAATTTGCATCGAGAGTGTCCAGATGTTCACCTGCATCCACTATGTAATATTCGGAACCAATACACTTTACAATGTGGTGTTCGTTTCGGTCGTTGGCCTAAAAAATTGTTAATTAAAAATTTGTTTTTATTTTGTGCTGAAATAGTTTAATTTTGGGCCGCCGCGCCGTTTAAAGTTATTAACCGTCGGACAATATATTTTTGTTTTAATGATCTTAAAATTAACTATTTTTGCATAAATTATATAATGGAAGGTCAACTTCCACCCTAACAAGTTGAAAGGTGCAGTGGGATAACTAGCCTCACAGGTTTTGTATAAATAGTATCAAGCTTCTTATAAAGCTTGAAAGATGACATTAAATGAAGCGCTTAAACAGAGAATCCACATAAATGTTTCTTTAAAATTTCGAAATAATCGAATTTGCAATATAGATTAAGTCGTTACATTGCTCATTCTGTTGACGGTACATGAGCTATCGAATACACGCGTGGGACTAGTTATCGTAATACTCTCCAATTGTAATTGTTTTTATATTTAAAAACCAAAAAATACTTACCCATAAGAAATACTTCGCTTGCGGCTTGGATTTACAATTCTTCTTATGGACTTTAAAGGTTGATGGATAAACAAAATCCTTATCGCAATAAGAACACCTTAGTGGACGTTCTTTTGTATGTTGTGATAGTATGTGAAAGTTGAGCAATCTTTTTCTGTTGTATACCATCTCACACATTGGACACTTTAATTTTTTTCACCCATATGCGTTGTTTTTACATGCGTTTGCAAATTTGAGCGTTGATTAAACGTTTTATCGCATAGTTTGCATTGAAATGGACGTATTCCAGAGTGTATTCTTCCATGATTTTCAAGCTCTGCTTTTCTAGCAAATGTTTTATTACATACCGCACATTGATGTGATTTCTGTCCCGAATGCATTGCCTTAACGTGATTCTTTAAATAATTCTCATTCTTAAATGAACCATCTAAACAAAAAGCAATGAAATTTAAATTTGACAAAATTAAATAATTTATACATACCGCAAACATCGCAACGAAATGATTTCACAGCGTTATGAGTTTTTTCGTGTTGCTGGCAGATCTGGCTAGTATAAAACGATTTATCGCGAAAACTACATTTAAAATTTCGTTTTCTAGTTTTCTGGTGTAATTTTTGATGTGCCTTTAATGTAGAAGGCGAGGCATACAATTTTTTACAAATTTCACATTGGTGTGTTTTTTTCGACTGTTCCATTTTCTCGTCTTTTAATTTTTTTTAAATTACACTTAAGTAAATAATAAAAAAAATAAAATCGACTTCAAAAAAACTACTCTGAGAACAAATGCACTAAAAAGTAAAAAAACAATTATGTTATTTAATTACTTCAACTAGCTGGTGCAGCTTTACTTTACGCATTTATATGATTCGACCTATATAGTTTTGTGATCAATTTTGTAATTTTTGTAATTCACTTGCTTCTTCAGAACGCTAAAGGTTTAATTGATTGATTTTGGTAGATTTATAAGTTATAATAAATTATGATTGATGTTAATAATTATTTGGAATTGATGTTATGTAACAAAAGAATAGTTTATTCAAATTGACCTTGAGAAAATCTTGTAATGCGGATGGTAGTAGTGGCGATGGCCACGGTGAAAATGGAAATTAAAAAAAAAGCCTAACTCTAGAAAGATTAAATTTAGAAAAGAAGTTTTGTTAAAAATGTTTCTTAGAAAAGTGTTTTCTATCACCACTTAAGTTATGTAAAGTGTATCGGGGAAGACCTGTATATACTTTTTATTTTTGTATGAATTTTGTTTTCGTTTAGGGAAATAATTATAAATTGACTTTTTCTATTTTGTATTTGTGTTCTGCCTAATTTTATAGAAAACAATTAAATTGGTTACTAGACTTATCTTTTGCTTAGCTCAGTCGGTGAAATAAACTGTATTTTCGATAGCAAGCCAAGTAAATTTCTAAAAAGGAAATGATATATTAAAAACTTAATCTTAATCAAAAATAAAATTTACTTTTACTCAAAAATAATTATAAAATTGAATAAAAGAGTTGAGTTTGGTTGAACGCTGTAGTTTCGAGCCTGGAAAATTGTTCATTTTATAAAAGTTCCGTTTGTGTAGAATTAGTCCATAGTTTTTATTTTATTATTACTTATAACCAATACCTGAAAATTAATATTTAAAAAGTGTGTCGTTTGATACTAAAATCGATCAAAGTACCTGTGCAAATATTGAAGAATAAATGTAACCAATCGGAAGCAAGATAATTTTCGTTTACGTCCAGTGCAGGAAATTGAGCCAAAAACAATAAAGTCCGCCAATAAAAGTGGAGAAACATTTTTCGTTTTTGCCCTAGGCAGCAGGAATAAAAAAAAGGATCAAGTAGATATGGTTGATCACTGGAGGTGATTGATCTCTCGAAGATTAGGAATTGCAAAAATTAATTGCAAAAAAGTAAATAATTTAGTGGATTGAGATTTGAGTGTGATCACCAAGAATAATTATATTCGTGGGAATATAAAATTGAAGGTTTGTGTAAAATTGTAGCAAATCTGGAAATCAACGTGATTAGAAAAATATCAATTAAAAATCGATTAATATTGGAAAATCGAAGTGTTGAAGGAGAAAGAAGTTTGTAGATATTATTTTGATGGTTCTATTGAAATACAAAATTAAATAAAGAGATCGATGATCCAAGATATAAATCCGATTATCATTTTGCCGTGTACGCGATATTGAAATGAATATAGAAAGATATTTAAAAATTGAAATCATACGTACCTTGCAGAAGATTCCTAGATGAACATTGGACGTAACTAAAGGATAATATTTAAGGTATTTACAGTGATAATAATTAAAAACGCCGAGGTAACAACTATAATTAAATTACAAGCGACAAAGTGTTCATTTTCATATTGAGTGGTGCGCATGACGCACTGTTTATTTGTAAACGATACAGAGTGTGACGAAAATTTGCACATATTATTTTAAAAACATTTTTATTATAAGCTTTTGTTCTTTTTATTTTCTTTAATTGTGTTTAATTTAGAATTATTAAAGCCACTACATAGTTCAATTCGATTCATTTTCTGTTATTTACAAAGAGCTAGCGGTGGACATCATTCAACTTATAACAAAATTTAGATTGGTGATCAACCCACCAAGGACCATAAGGGTATTTATTTGGTTTGTCGTGGAAAAGAAATTTTAAAACACGACACCTATAAATATAAATTGGCACCCAATACGTGGAACTCGAATCCACGACAAAGACCCTAAAAATAAACAAATTAAAATTATTGATACAATTAAAATACCTTATAAGTGTGTTATTTATTTGCAATTACAGGAAAATTTAATATTTTATCTTATTTCTATTTTAGAAATTAATTTGTATAATAAAGCAGCAAACATGAGTGAAAAAAGAATAACGGGAAGCACAGCAAGAAAAGAAGACAAAAACACGGATGAAGAATTGATAGAGATCGAAGAAATCGTGACGGAAGCGAGAATTGAAGAGCAGGTTTTGGAAAAACAGGATACGAAAAAAAAATAAAAATACAGGTGAAATCGTAGACCAGACATCATTAATAAAAACAATGTTTGGAAACCTAACGAAAGAAATGACACATAATTCACAAGAAAACACAAAGAAGTTAGGAAAGAATCTAGAAGATGCAACTAAGAATATAATCATCAAGATCAAAGAGAATTTAACAGCCGAACTTAATAATATGAAAAAATCTGAAATAAAGGTTAAAAAAGAGGTAGGAAATCTTAAGAATGAAATCACAGTGTTACAAAACAGTACGGTCAAGAAGAGTGATTTGGAGATTATTCGTATTCTCGCGAATCATTTTGGACAGGAGGTAGCCAATAGAACTATGGTTGGAAGGATTCCAACTACAGAACAATTCATTGAAGTATTAAAACGATATGATGATCAACCATATGATGGATGCAATGAAAATTATAGCCAAAACAAGATAATACAATGGAGATCTGAAAAAAATGAACAAGAATATCAAAATAATTATCAAAACAACAATTACTTCAACCATAATAGAGGGAATTACAAAGGCAATAATCTTGATCCAAACTATCATTAAAATAGATACAACGACAATCGAAATAGTCAAAATGTTAATTGGAGAACTAACGATTCGAATAATAATTACAAAAATGATTATGGCAATCGCAAGACATATTATAAACAAGGTGGAAATATTTATGATAATAACCGTAACAATTCGGATGAATACAAAAATTTAAATGGAGGTTACAGAAGTAGATACAATTATCAACAAAACAACCGAAAAGAAGATCATAAAAACTCAAGGCCATCTCAAGATGAACGAAATGGTATCAACAATGACTCGAACCGACATGACAGTATGGCTGGAACACAAACGATGGAAGATATACAAGAAATTTCACAAATACAAACAGCACGGGACAACAGAACCGAAACAAGAATGTAAATGTGAATCATGTTAAGGCCATAACTGTAGTGGAAGAAAATAGAGAAATGATAGAGAAGGACGATGTTCAGGATTTTCAGTAAAAGGCAGTCAGAAAGAAATTCGGATAAACAGCTATGAACATCCACGTGAGTTCATAAGCGTATCAGATGATACAAAAATTATAGAAAATATTACCTATATTGACCCTTCGGAGTTCATGGTTTTCTCCCAAACTAAATCATATATAACATTTATACTTTTAACAACTTGTAGAAGAAACTGTTAGCTATGTTTTTGTAGGTTTATAATTTAAATTAAACTTTTAATTACATTATGAAATTAAAAACTGTAAAAAACAAAAAAAAATTTTTATACCGAATTTTTCTCTACAATAACACGCGGATATATGCAAAGTTTACATATCAATAAATGAAATTGAAAAAATTTAATTAATAACAACAAAATGAATGAACTCGTGTACTTATCATTTTATGCAGATTTTGAACTTTCGAGTTCGAAAATAGTTCAAGCTTTTTGAAAAAGATGGAGCCTTGAATTAACGGCTTTTGTCAGGTAGATATTAGATGAGAGAATGAAATCGAGGATAAGGGATTAAAATTAAAGGGATTATAGTACCCCAAAAACATTCTACCTTCTATTAGTTTAGCGTAGCGTAGCGTAGTGGAGTGAAATGCGGGGCTTTTTGATGCCGTAGGCACCATTCATCTCTTCATCTTGTGTTGGATGTTGTGACACTGAGCCTAGTAGGCATTTTACGCTATGCGGTGGGAACCGCTGTCGTGGTCGAGTACAGTTGTTGGGGTTTCGTAGTTAAGTTAGTTTGACGTGGTTTGTCCACAAATGGTTTGGCGATACATTTGCAATATGTAGTAACAGATGAGGTGACATCTATTGGATTTTAGCACAATCACGTGAAATGTGTAACTTTGGTAAATTTTAAATATTTATATATATTTTTTCGCCAGTAGCGACGCATGCGGATATTTATTAAAAGTTTGTCAATCCCCGACCTTAAAGCATTATTAGACACACGAGCCAAGATTTCTCTCTTGAATGAAAAAGTTGTGAATTTAAATTTAGAACATTTTAGAAACCATATAATCAAGACAAATCCTATTAAATTAATAGCACCGAATAACAAATCACTTACAACGATAAATAAAAATTTACATGCAAACATTACGATTGGTGAAAGTAAAAATAAATGTGGAATTATGGTAATGCCTGACATGAAAATGGATTGCATTATTAGAAATATTTAAAATAAAAATTGATGTTCCTAATAAAAACATTAAAGTGCGTAAGAAAGAAATCCATTAGATAGAAACAGAAGAATCAGAAATGAAAGTTAGTGAGATAGAAGGACAAAGTGTGTTAAGCAACATTGAGAATCTACAGGTTGAAAATAAGCGTAAATGTGTTAACAATGTGGGAGAAAACGTTAATACGGATTTAAAAATGTGGAAAGGTATTATGTTAAATTGCAAAGATAATTATGTGGACCATTTAAAAATCATACTAGAGAACAATTTAGATTTAGTTAATCAAGAACCAAGAATAGCAAGTGGATATGTTCTCAAGTTAATAGTTACGAATGATTCGTTATTCAAATGCAAGACTTACCCGATACCACAAGCGTACAAGGAACAAGTGTGGAATGAGCTACAGCAGATGATACAAAATGGAATCATCATAGAATCGCCGACACAATATTTAAACCCGTTAGTGGTGGTGAAGAAAAAAGATGGTAATATAAGATTATGCCTGGACGCCAGAAGTTTAAATTCGATTTGCAAACAACAATTTGAGGCTCCAGAAAAAATTGAAAGTTTATTGGGTAGAATTGGAGGTAAAAGAGTATTTAGTAAACTCAACTTACAAAATTCATTTTAGTTAATTCCTTTAGATATTGAATCGCAGCAATACACAGGATTCAGCGTAGATGAGCATACTTTCATTTTTCAAGTTGTACCGTTTGGTCTTTCAACATCAAGTAGTGCGTTAATAAGAGCGATGCAACGAATTTTAAGTCAGCATAAGGAATTTTGTGTCCATTATGTTGACGACATTTTGATATTTAGCAACAACGAACGAGAACACCAAGAACATGTAAGAATGGTAATGGAAACGTTAAATGATTCAGGAATGAAGTTAAACACCAACAAATGTGAATTTTTCAATAACGAGGTGAAATATTTGGGACTCAACATTACATTAAACTCTGTCAAAATTGATGATCGACGACTTTTAGAAATTAAAGAATACCCACGGCCAACAAATTTACGTACACTACGAGGTTATCTTGGTGTAATGAATTATTTTAAAAGGTTTATGCCTGATTACTCGAATTTAACGATACCATTGCTTCAGTTACTCAAGAAAGGAAAAAAATGGCATTGGACTGAAGAAATGGAAAGAGCATTCTTAAAAATGAAAATTACAATGTTCAAAAATATGCGCCTTATACACCCAGATTTCATGAAGCCTTTTATTTTAAAAACCGACGCATCAGATTTTGCAATTTCGGGTGCCCTACTTCAACTTTTACAATTTTGTAGCTTTTGAATTGATATTTGTTCGTTTTTTTGAGGAACATCCTACTTAATTTTTGGAAATATAAAAATCCAAACAATTTTTGAAAGTACCAAAAGTATTACAATTTTTCTAAAAAAAGTTTTTTTACATGAGATCCGATGTAATTTTTCACAGCACTGAAAGTGAATAAAATGTAATCGACCAGCGAGAAAGAAAAAACAAGACACTAGGTACTTAAAACACATCAATCAAACACAAATTTATTATTTATGTAGGGCTAATTTAATTGGGTGTAAGATTACCCCGTGCTGGCTTGTTTACTATTTTTTTATTTTCTGTGAAAGGGATTTGTTTTTAAAAAAAAATTTACTAGACAGAAGTTGTAGTTCGTAAAATTTCCTATCCGCAATGGGTTGTCAGAATTTAATGTTTAAATTCAATAAAATATTTCGTTTAAAAAATCCAAGAGTTTTGAAAAAAAAAAACAAAATAAAAAAATTTCGAATGTTTCAACATTTTTTACTTTAATTTCTAACTCGTAAGCCGTTAATTTTACACAATAGATCCATATAAATTTTGTTTATTTTCTTTAAGCTACTGTAATATTTTTAGTTACATGCTACTGAAAATTGAAAATAATTTTGAAATAAAGGCTTTTATATGTATGTTAAATCGTATATTTTTCCACGTACTTATGTATGTATTTTTTACTTTACGTTTAAAATTTATTTTTTTATTATTTTTATTTATACAGCTTATTTTTAAATATTATAGTAAGTATTATATTGTGGTGTAGTTTTGTAACAAACTCTATTTTCGGATTTTTAATAGTCAATAATCGCTTTGTTTTGATAGAAGGAACAAATTTTTGAGAGATGAAACACGCAGAATAATTTTATGTTAAAAGCACAGTTACATACACTGACTTTCAACACAATAATTTATGAGAGATGCGGTGACCTAAAAAGTAAAGTGAGAATAAAATACTCGGCACTGTACAAAAGTTGAGTTACGTTTTAGAATTTTGGGTCGTGATGTTTGAAGCAGGGATTTTGAAAAATTGGCGTTGCAAGGTGACGAATGTAGAGACTGAACGGACGAAGGTCGTTCAAGTCTATTTTGCGTTTTGTCTTGAGCGATTAGTTTTTGTGAGTGATAAGTTTTCAAGTTATTGTGAAAGGCGAGTTTTGGATTGAAAATCGGAGATTTTCGTTACGTTGAAGAATACATCATTTGCGACATCAGGCTGATTCCTAAAATTGAACTTTCAGAATTAAAGATAACGAAGCGAAACAACGCGCCGCCATTTTGGAAGCTTAGTTCCAATAAATTATAAATTGAAATTACTTACCTAAACTGGAAGAACTATTTTGTGTCAATAATCACGACACTCTTAGATTTTTGTGTAGAATACGTAGAGCCAATTTGTTGAATAATTTGGAATATGATAATAATTTTCCAACTATAGTCGGGAGTTACACCTGTATCGTACCTCGTATCAATGGAAATTGCGTGAATGAGAACGAGCAGATCACATTCAGCCAGTAGCGTATCAACAGGTATTTGAAAGAAACATTACATTAAAATTTGAAAGTACGTTTTAATTTAAAAATTTTATTGAACATTAAATTAATTTATTTTGTACAAACTTTGCTAACTCATTTACACCATAAAGATTAATAAAATTAGATGCTAGCTTGATTAAAAAAAAAATATGAGGTAAAAATCTTTAGATAGTAAAGGGTTCGGCCTTTATAAAATTAATTATAAGATGAATAAAACTAAATTAACTATATAATAATTGTTTTTATTTATTTACGATTTTCTCAGTTAGTTTAATTAACCTACTTTATTTAAATAACCCCCCCCCCCCAACCCCCTATGAAACTATCCAGTGTACGCCACTTGTAGTGTACTAATCTTCAAACCATTTGTTCACATCTTTAGATAGTATATCAATGGTTTCTTCTCGAGTAAAAGCATTTTCTTCTGTCAATAATAACTCGTCGCAACCCAAACTAGAATTATTTGACGTATAATTACTGGTATCTTCATTTTGTTCTTCTGTATTTCTTTTTTCTACTTCTTCAATACAACTCACTACTTCGTCTATCAATAAAGATTCGTCGAAAGACATTATTGCACCATTATCGGATAATTGCGGATAATTGACATCTATTCTTTCTTGCATATGAGGACTTGGTTGAAGAGGCAGCATACTATCTTGATTGTTATCAATAATTATTATTTTATCTTCTTGATAATTTTGTTCTCTTAAATTTGCATCGAGGGTGTCCAGATGTTCACCTGCATCCACTATGTAATATTCGGAACCAATACACTTTACAATGGGTTGTTCATTTCGGTCGTTGGCCTAAAAAATTGTTGATTAAAAATTTGTTTTCATTTTGTGCTGAAATAGTTTAATTTTGGGCCGCCGTTTAAAGTTATTAACCGTCGGACAATATATTTTTGTTTTAATGATCTTAAAATTAACTATTTTTGCATAAATTATATAATGGAAGGTCAACTTCCACCCTAACAATTTCAAAGGTGCAGTGGGATAACTAGCCTCACAGGTTTTGTATAAATAGTATCAAGCTTCTTATGAAGCTTGAAAGATGACATTAAATGAAGCGCTTAAACAGAGAATCCACATAAATGTTTCTTTAAAATTTCGAAATAATCGAATTGCAATATGGATTAAGTCGTTAAATAGCTCATTCTGTTGACGGTACATAAGCTATCGAATACACGCGTGGGACTAGTTATCGTAATACTCTCCAATTGTAATTGTTTTTATATTTAAAAACCAAAAAAATACTTACCCATAAGAAATACTTCGCTTGCGGCTTGGATTTACAATTCTTCTTATGGACTTTAAATGTTGATGGATAAACAAAATCCTTATCGCAATAAGGACACTTTAGTGGACGTTCTTTTGTATGTTGTGATAGTATGTGAAAGTTGAGCAATCTTTTTCTATTGTATACCATCTCACACATTGGACACTTTAATTTTTTTTCACTCATATGCGTTGTTTTTACATGCGTTTGCAAATTTGAGCGTTGATTAAACGTTTTATCGCATAGTTTGCATTGAAATGGACGTATTCCAGAGTGTATTCTTCCATGATTTTCAAGCTCTGCTTTTCTAGCAAATGTTTTATTACATACCGCACATTGATGTGATTTCTGTCCCGAATGCATTGCCTTAACGTGATTCTTTAAATAATTCTCATTCTTAAATGAACCATCTAAACAAAAAACAATGAAATTTAAATTTGACAAAATTAAATAATTTATACATACCGCAAACATCGCAACGAAATGATTTCACAGCGTTATGAGTTTTTTCGTGTTGCTGGCAGATCTGGCTAGTATAAAACGATTTATCGCAAAAACTACATTTAAAATTTCGTTCTCTAGTTTTCTGGTGTAATTTTTGATGTGCCTTTAATGTAGAAGGCGAGGCATACAATTTTTTACAAATTTCACATTGGTGTGTTTTTTTCGACTGTTCCATTTTCTCGTCTTTTAATTTTTTTTAAATTACACTTAAGTAAATAATAAAAAAAATAAAATCGACTTCAAAAAAACTACTCTAAGAACAAATGCACTAAAAAGTAAAAAAACAATTATGTTATTTAATTACTTCAACTAGCTGGTGCAGCTTTACTTTACGTACTTACTTTATATGATTCGACCTATTGTTTTGTACATCTGTTGATCGGCCGGGTAGATCCATTGATCCACCGGACATATCCCTTGATGCCCCGGGCGGATACGTCGATCCACCGAGCAGATCCGTTGATCCGCTAGACAAATCTGTTAAGCTGGCGGTGCCTAAGCTGGGCTGCGGTTTAGACCAATTGGACTGGAGGACTGTCCGCAACATGCTAGAGGTCGTGTTCCAAGGAACGAAAGTTCAAGTAATGGTATGCAGTTACAATCCAAGCAATACACCCAAAAAGCAGAAGATGTAGAAATGGTAACAATTTTCGGTACCGCCACGATCCCTTCTATAGATGTCAAGTCTCTGCTGTTTTGAGACAGAACAGATTTAAGGAGGGGGCAGTGTTACGAAAGAACGTTTAATTATATTTGATGACTAATGTATGACGTCATGTATGATGAGTCAGTACATTATAATATCATTATTTATTCAAATATTGCTTGGATTTCAATCTAGAAACGGACAGAAGTGTATAGAAATTGTATGACAATTTCTGGAATCTGCATTTAGATATAAATGCAGAGCAATTTCTATTGACGAATTAATTATAGTTTAAACGTACAAATGTGAACATAAATAAAGTGTAAATATATAGTAAAGTGATAGCCCTGTGGTTAAGGTGGCCCTGCAAAAATTCCCGCTACTAATGTCGAATTAACCACAAGTAACCACAGTTACGACAAGTGTTTGCAACATGTCTGAGTTGCGCATCGATAGACCTATTGACAGATCATCGTATTAGTTTGCAGTCTACTCATACCGATGCCACGCACCGGAACCTCAACAATAAACCGACATAATCTTTAGCAAAAATATGTCTTTCACACTTTCAGAACCACTTTAGCATCTTATACTTCTTTGTTTGAATTAATGACTGTGCTAAATACAATGGTCAGTAGAAAAGATTATTCCTACTGAACAAATATAAATATACGCAGATTTCAGAAATGAGTCATTTAGGTAAATTGAGCATCTAATCAATGTGAGTTCCTCTCTTGCAATACAAATAACCACTTTAGCGGTTTATGGTCACTTTGATTTCAAAGTAAGGTCTAAAATATTCTACCTTACTCTATGGCAAGAAGATCATTTCCAATAAGGCTGTAATTTGGTTGTACGGTTGTAAATGCCAAAAAAAAACACCACGATTGCAAAATTTAATACTGTTTATCTTTATATGAATAATAAAGGAAATATATATTTTGATTACATGTATAAACCAAAATTGAAGTCCTTTACTTTTTAAAAACTGCTTAAGTTACAAATTCGGCCGATATAGTAGGATAAATGACAAAAATTTAAATCAGGTTCTTCCAAAGTAGGCCGAATGGCCATCCTAAAATGGTTGCTTAAATATTTCAAAGTTTGTTAACAATTCGATTTTTATTTAAAAATGTATGTTTAAAAATACAAGAAATAGAGTAATACATTTTTGTATTTCATTACGCCTCTTGCGTATAATAAAACTTCCTCCACAAAGAAAAGTGGAACTTGATTATTTACTGTGTTGTTGAATATTACTTTGTGTATGGTCGTTTTGTATAGAACCGATTTTCCAAACCAAAGTTAAAATTTGTCTCGTGGTTAAAGTAATACATACAAATTAATAATTATTTGTAATGATTATCACTTTTAATAGGCATTGAACGTATAACTTTTTGTTAAATTTTATGTTATGTTAATTTTTAAACTTTATTTTATTTAATCATGCATATTGTCTAAAATCCAATTCATTACCGATGGTGTTATTAATAACCCATTTATCGTATAGTTATTACTGCACGTTCCAGCTTGTCCTCCACTAACTTCAACTGCGGTTCCCTCTGTATACCACCTACGTTTATATCTGTACATAAGCGGACCCCCACGATCGCCATTGCATGCTTGATCCGTATTTCCAGGTGGAGGTGCCAAGCATACGATAGTTGCATTAGCAAATTTAGCGTTTCCTTCTAGTCCGATGGAGTCGTTATAGCAAACTTCAGGTTGTACAAGATTGTAAACCAATTTCTTTTTCTTAATTTCTGAAGGACCTTCAAATTAAGATAGTTAATTAAAAATTGTAGAAAAAACTAAGTACCAATTGGGTGGTACCTGATGCTCCCCATCCAGAAAAGGTTAATTGATCTTCTTCTCTTTTAGAACCATCTACCGGTAGACATATTGGTCTAATGAAATCTGAAACAATAAATAATTAAAAGTAATTAATTAACTTGTGAAAAAGCATACCTGAAAATTGTACGGTTTTATTTAACCTTATAAGACTAAGATCAAGAGGTCCATTTTCTCTTTTACCACTACGAACTTTTGAATATATTTGATATTCTATTACCGGTTCTGTACACTCATCGTTGGAATTATCAGTGCAACTTACTTTTTGTCCTGTAGTATACTGTCCCATAATAGCTCTAACGCTAAAATATAAAAATTGGTTAATTTTTAATGAGCAATCTAAGTGAAGTTCTTACGCTTCATAACCACAATAAGCATCCGTTAGAATATATCTTTTACTTATTAAAACTCCGTTACATCGATCACCATATTCCTCTTCGTATTCCATAAAAGATAATTTAAGGTGCACTAACCAAGGAAATTCGTCAATTTCTGTAGAATTATTCACGTTCAAAATAAATCTGTCATCGGTGTGCTGTTGACCACAAACGGAAGAAGATGGTAAGAGATTTCTTTTGACATATTCCCTATGTGCTTCTTTACTATCGATATCGGTACCTGTATCGTTTTTCGTATCTCTTTTATTATTTACAACATTTGCACTGTTAATTTTATCGGTATTATTGGAAGTTTTATTGTTTACATTTAAATCCACGGTACAATTATTTAATTGCACAAAATTGCTAGCCGTTCCACAACATACCATAAAATCACCAGCCTTACACCCCAAACATATAGACTCTTTAACAAAAGCGATAGCGGATGGATCCAATGTTGACAATGATTTCATTAATGTGGGACATTGAAATAATGACATGCAGTAAGCCTGTTCTGCATTTGGTGTGACACATGGAAAAACTGAAATGTGTATTTTAGAAAAATGTTTATTTATAAATATGCCAGAAATAAATATGCAAAATAAATATTAAAATATTCAACAGTGGCGAATTGCACTCCAGAATTTTAAATCAATTTTAAAATCCGACCCTTTTACTGATTTTTTATTTTTTATTTGAAGATAAAAGTTGCTTACTATATTATTTTTAATCTGGGTTTTTTCTAAAAAGTAGTCTAACATTTAAAAGTTCAGTCCGCCACTGATGATAATCAATGATAAATGATTTGATCGGGATTTTTTAATACATGTAAAGCAGGACAGCAAGGCATACACTAATATAAAAATAATGTATTAAATTATAGAAAGTGTCTCCAGATACACTTTACATAACTTAGGTGGTGATAGAGGACACTTTTGTAAAAAAAATATTGAACAAATATTTTTTTGTAAATTCAAACCCCTGAGAGTTAAGCCACTATATCATTTTTTTTTTAATTTTCACTTTCACGTAGTCATAGCCCCGAAAATATTGATTTTTCAATAAAAATGGTTTATTACTTTTTTAAACAGCGTGAAATAATCTACAAACTAGTTTTAAACCTTTTATTGTCTAAGATAAGAACCAATAATGTGGCTTCCTAATATTCCACACCAACAGTTCACGCTGAAACATCTTTAATGTTCCGATTCCAGTTTTATTCTACTGCTCATCGTCATCGGTGCTCATTCCTGAAATATTTGTTTACATCATCATCATCGGCAGTCTATTTCTTAAGAAATATCGCCACGTCGTTGGACGTTTTTTAAATCCATTTTCTAGGGTGGATTAATCCCTGTTTTTCTTCTGTGTGTCGTATACCTTTTCCTTTTCTTTTCACGGCTCTTTATGTGTCTTCGACTCTTCTACGATCCTTCGCAACAGTTGTCCATCCAGAGCTCTCGTTCTCCAATCTGTGATTTGCACGATTCTTAGGTCACTGTGGACTTTGTCCTGCCATTTCATTCTTAGTCTTTCTCTAGGTCTTCCCACATCTAGTCTCCATCTTGTTAGGCATTTGATGACTCGATTCTTTTGCGCCCTCAGAACGTGTCCCTACCAACCCAACCTCATCGATTTAATGTGTTTGACAATATCTTCTTTTACCAGCTTTAGTTCTATTTCTTTGTTTGTTCTACTTTAGCATTGTTCTTCGTTAACTTTTCCGATACCCAGAATCTTCCTCATAATTTTTTTCTTAAAAATTCGTAGTTTATTTTTCTCGCTCTTTGGTAGGTACATTACTTCTGTTCCATAGGTCACTACGAGTCTTATCAGGGTTTTGTATATTCTTATCTTCGTCTTTTTTTGTATATATTTGCTCATTAATAACTTTTAGTTTCCATAAAATGCTCTGTTTTTAGCCATTATTCTGTTCTTCATTACCTCTTCTCTTTCATTCATCATCATCATCATCGGGCTTCCCATTCCTTGCGGAATATAGCCGCATCGTTTGATGCTTACAAATCCGTTTTCTGGGGTGGATTAGTCCCCATAAGTTCTTCTCTTTTCTCTCTTATAGTTTTTCGTGTGTTTTCGCTTCTTCCATCACCTTCCTCCATAGGTATCTATTCTGAGATCTTTCTTTCCAGTCATATATCTCCATGTTCCTCAAATCATTTAGTACTTCGGTCTTCCATCTTATTCTCGGTCTTCCTCTTGGTCTATCACTATTCGGGTACCAGTCCATAAGGCGTGAAATCACTCTGCCTTCGTGCGCTCTCTGTACGTGTCCGAACCAGCCTATCCTCATCGCCTTAATGTGTTTTACTATATCTTCTCCGGCTAATTCGTTTTGTATTTCTCTATTAGTTCTTCTTCTGTATTGTTCTTCTTCGATTTTAACTAAGCCGAGTATTCTTCTCAGTATTCTTCGTTCAAAGACTTTTAATTTTTCCTCCTGTGTTTTTGTCAGGCACATTATTTCTGTTCCGTACTCTACAACCGGTCTTATCAAAGTTCTGTACATCTTCATTTTGGTATTTCTACTAATTAACCGACTCTTCAGAAGCCCTTGAATGGCATAATAAGCTCTATTCCCAGCCATTATTCTCTCTTTAATAACATCTTCTCTATGGTTTGTGTTGTTCATTTGTAGACCCAGATATTTAAATGTTCTAACTTCTTCAAATTTGTAACCTTCCAGTTGTTTTTCTGCTATCGGTTCGTTTTTGTTTCTATGACATTTCATGTATTTTGTTTTATCTTCATTTATGACAAGTCCAACCTTCTTAGCTTCGTTTTCTAGTTTCTTAAAAGTTTCCTTTAAAGCGTTATGTGATCTAGCGACGATTACGACATCATCGGCGTAAGCTATTAGTTGTGTTTCCTTATTCATGATCTTTTCTCCGCAGTTCGTTCTTCTCACTATTCCTTCTAGTACAATATTGAATAGTGTTGCCGACAGTGAATCACCCTGTCGTACTCCTGATTTAATTATAAATTCTTTTGTTTTTCCTTTTCTTGTTATTATCTCTGCTGTAGTTTGTTTTAGTGTCATGTGTGTCAATCGTATCAATTTTTTTGGTATTCTCATATTTTCCATTTCTTTCAGTAGTTGGTTTCTATTTATTCTATCGAACGCCTGTTTGAAATCTATGAAAAGCATTTCCAAGCGCATATCATACTCGTATGATTTTTCTAAGATCTGTGTCACTATAAACAGAGCATCTATCGTCGATCTTCCGGGTCTAAAACCCTGCTGGTAATCACCTATTAATATCTCGGTGTGTTCTTGCAGACGTGAATGTATCAATTTTGATAGTATTTTATATGTCACGTTTAGTAGGGATATGCCTCTGTAATTTTTACATTCCGTCGTACATCCCTTCTTGTGGATTGGTATCACACTTGCCACACTCCACTCTGCTGGCATTTCTTCCTTCCTCCATACATTCACTATCAACTCATATAATCTTTCGCATAGTAATTCATCCCCATCTTTATGAGTTCACTATCTATATTGTCGGTTCCGGGAGTTTTGTTATTTTTCATTTTATTTACTGTTTTTTTGAATTCTTCATAGCTTGGTTCCTGAACCATTTCTTCTTCTATATTTTCCTCTTCTCTCCATTCATTGTTACAATATCTGATTTCTTCTGTGTCATCGTTAAGGAGTAATTGGAAATATTTCATCCATATATCTTTTATTTCTTCTTCGTTGTGTTTCATATTTCCTTCCTTATCCTTCATACCTCTTGGTTCTATTGCGTTCGTATGATTTTGTCCACGTATTTTTCTGTAAAATTCTCTGGGATTCTTGTGATTTTTTTCTATGTCTTCAATCTCTCTATCAATGCTATTCTTTTTCTTTCTTTTGCATGTTTTTACAGTAGCTCTTTTCATCTTCTTGTATTGTTCTTCATCTTCCATTGTTTTAGTTCTTAACCATTTTATTCTTGCTTCTCTCTTTGCCTGTACCATCTTTTCACATTCCAGATCATACCATTCGTTTAACTTTTTTCTTTCTTTTTGTCCCAGTACCATTTCCGCAGTCTTCCTTATACTTGTTTTTATGTGTTTCCACTCTTCGTCGTTACTCTCATTCTTCTCTTCTTGGACGATTACTTCACGTATAGTTTGAGCGTATTGCTGTTGTTTACTTTCATTTTTCAACCTTTCCACTGCAAATCTTTCAGTTGGGGGTGTTTTCTTGTTTATTTCCTTTCTATTAAATTTTCTTGTTTTTATTTCCATTACTACAAGGTTATGATCCGTGTCTACACTTGCACCTCTGTATGATCTTGTATCGCATACTTTGAAGGGTTTTCTTGCTGATACCAATATGTGGTCGATCTGGTTTCCCTTGTCGGAGCCAGGTTTTATCCAGGTTTCTTTGTGTGTTCTTCTGTGCTTATAATCAGTACTAACAATTCTCATGTTGCACACTGTTGCCAAACTGCACAGCCTGTTGTTTGTGGTTTCATGTAGCGTATGTTTGCCCGCTATGTTTCTCAGATACTCCTCTTTTCCCACCTGTGCATTGAAGTCACCCATCATTATTATTGCGTCTGTTTTTGGTATTCGTTCATACATCTCTTCAATTTTATCATACAGGTCTTCTTTCTCTTCTTCATCTGCGTCTTCTGTGGGCGCATAAACATTTATAACAGACAGATTTTCCTTTTCACCTCTTATCCTTAAATATGCCAGTCTTCCTCCCTTTGGGTCAAACTCCATTATCCTTTCTTTCATGTTTTGTGCTATCACAAAGGCGACCCCATTTCTGCCTTGTTTCTCTTCCCCAGAGTACAACAGCGTAAAGTTTCCTGTCTTTATTTCACCGCTTCCCCTCCATCTAACTTCCTGTAGCGCAGCCAAATCAATTCCGTATCTTTTAATTTCATTTACCACCTCGTTCATTCTTCCTGGTATCATCATCGTTCTCACATTCCATGTTGCAATTCTCTTAGTCTTCATCTTCTTTTTTTTTCTCTTATCTTCTGTTTTTATATGTAATTTGTTTGTACTTCTGTTTCCTGTTTTCTCAAGTTCCGTTATCGTTGCAAGGGTCGGTATTGTACGGCAGTCCTTCTTACATTTTATTAGTTTTTTGGGAGTGCCACTTCATAATCAATTTGTTGGTTTAGAGCTTCCTCTATCATGGTCCAGCTGTAGATCTTATTATTAACAGTTAGCTTTTGGTATCCGATTCTTACGCTGTTACCCTTTTCAGTTTCTTTCTTAGCTTGTTCTCTTATTCTACTCTGTATTTGTAACTCTTTCGCGGTCATATCGTTATCTATATAAACCTTGCCGCCTCTCAATTTACTTTTATTTCTCATTATCAGCATCTTTTCCTCCCAGCTTTGGATTTTTGCCACAATTGCTTTTTTATCTCTGTTCTTTCCAATTTCGAATGCCTCGCTCAACTCAACATCTACACTCAGTTTATCTTTGAGGAAAAGCTGTACTTTCTCTTTCAAGTTCGTGTGATTTGACGTATCGATTCCTTTAATCACTATATTATTTCGCTTTCTTGCTTTTTCTTGATTTTCAGTTGTATTTTCTAGTGCTCTAATTCTTTGATTATTCCCATTCCCAGATAATTGAAAGTTTTCACTTCTTCAAATATAAAGTCCCGTATTTTTATTTTTTTCTTTGGTTTATTTCTTTTAATTTAGCTTTCGATTTGCTTACCTGAAATCCTGCTCTTTCTGCTTTTTTACCAACTTTAATATTTCAACTAGTGCCTTGTGTGTTCTTGCCATTATTACAATGTCATCAGCTTATGCTACCACCAGCACTTCTCTATTTATTAATGTTCCATTATATTTGACTTTTCCCACAATACCCTCTAGTAGAATCCCAGGAAAATATTTACAATTGGCCCAGCATTGATCCAGCAATGGCCCGACGGTGCTCGACGATTGGCCAACAATTGGCAGTACCACTGGGAGATTGTTGGTCCAATGCTGCAATGATATGCTCGGTCCTACGGTTGGCGACCAACGTTGGTGCAGTATTGGCTGCCAGTACTGGTCCAGTGTTTGAACCAGCATTGGTCCAATATTGGCAGTAACACTGGGAGCTCATTGGCCCAATGCTGTAAAGATATGCTAGGTCCTACGGTTGGCGACCAACGTTGGTGCAATATTGGCTGCCAGTACTTGTCCAGTGTTTGAACCAGCATTGGTCCAATATCGGCAGTAGCACTGGGATATCATTAGCCCAATGCTGTAATGATACGTCCGGTCCTACGGTTGGCCACCAACGTTGGCGGATAAAGCGTCTCTTTATGTTACTCATGTATTTATGTCAAATTCTTCTGTTACTCCTTCCTTTGTTATAACTACTGCTGGTGTTTTTTTGAGCGTCATCTGAGTTAGCTGTATAATTTTTGCAGGTACTTTTATGTCTTATATTTCTTTTATTAAATTACTTCTTCTAACTCGATCAAAAGCTTCTCTGAAGTCTATAAACAATATTTTCAATTAAATATTATATTCATAGCACTTTTCCATTAAGTATTTACCAAGACGAAATCCTTGTTGATAATCACCTATTCTTGATTTACATATTCTTGAAGTCTCGTGTGTATCATTACTGATAGGATTTTATAGCTGCTGTTAAGCAACAATATTCCTCTATAGTTGCTGCACTCTTTCAAGTCTCCTTTCTTGTGTATTGAGATGATTTGCGCTTTATTCCACTCAATTGGCATCTTCTCTGCTCTCCATACTACTATTATCAGTTCGTATAGTTTGGTCAACATTATTTCCTCTCTCATTTTTATTAGTTCAGTGGTTATGCAGTCCGGTCCTGAGGCCTTCTTATTTTGCATTGCTGTTAATGTTCTGCAGAATTCGTCGAAAGTCGGTTCTTCCGTTCTTGCATTCATTAATCCGATCGCTATAAATCACTACACGTTTCTTCTTAATTTTCTGCTCACAGTTTACATCATTCTTTGTAAATAGGGCTTTGTCCGTAAACAAAATACTTAAAACAAATCTTAGCGGGTTTTCTTGTTTTCTTAACCAGTTAGAAAAAATAAGTCTTGCTCCATTATCTTCATTCCCCAACACATGTACCAGATATAAATGATATGTCTAGTATTGTAGAAGACAATTAAAATTAATCAAGTAATGTAAAAGAACAATTTTCTGAGCATTTTTTAAAATATTTCACGAAAGTTTATCAGTTATTTTTCAAAAAATCAGCATTTAAAAATAAAAATTTTATATGCATTTTAGTTAGGGTTTTAATCGTATAGTACGTTACGCGGCATTCTATTGACGGTCCGTGTGATTTGAACTACTCTCAGTGTTTACTGCCAGATACAATCGACTGAAGAACAAGAAAGTCCCAGGACTAGACGCAATCCCAAATTGAGCTCTTAAGGTGATGCGTCGTAAAGTCATCGCCACCCTCACAATTATCATTAACTCTTTTCTACGTCTCAGATATTTTTCCCAAGTTTGGAAAGAAGCAGACGTGGCTGTCATCCGAAAACCAGGTTAATATCTCAGCAACCCTCAAAGCTATCGCTCCATCGGTCTTTTTTTGACCATCACCAAAGTCGCAGAGAAATCATTCTAACCCGTCTTTGGTATCTTTGTAGCATGAGACTCTTGGTAAAATTTATCTCGGTTTAATTAATTTTTCAGTCGCATGTAAAATTTTTGGTTTCAATTTTTTAAATGTAGTCATAAATTTGTTCTTATAAAATTATTTACCTTATATGGTATCGTTAAATGTTCTTGCTAATTCTGTTGCGTAGCTGTCCAACTTATCAACTTTTGTCGTTTCATCGAAAAACTCTTCAACTCTTTAAAATCCACCATAAATTTCACTTCCACTCAATAAAGCAATTTTTTAATTTATAATCAAAATCACTTCTAATTTCAAAAACGATCAAAAATATCAAATCATTACGAAAACGGAACTAACATACCCGTTCTCTTCAACGCCTATCCGACATAAAGTCCCGTTTCTACCTCGTTATCAACCTCGTAACCAAAATAAATATTATACAAATTTTACTGTATGTATTATATATACTGTATGTAACAAAATTTAAAATAAAAACAAAATAAACTTTAAAATTCACAAAAATAAACTAAGCACCAAGGAAAGCTATTATTCAGTGCGATCCCTTCAATTGCATATTGTAAAATGCCATTTTTTCGAAAACTAATGGATAATTCTACGAAATTTTTATTTTAATATGCCCAGAAAATTGTCCTCTTCTCTGTTGTTTATAGCAAAAAGTTCAAATCATGGAATAAATTGACTGACAGTTTCCCTAACATGTAATTAAAATGATATTATTAGATAATTTAATTTTTTGTTTTGTAGCTGCCTTGTTTATTATTTTCTGATTTTCTACGAAATGAGTTGGTTTTTCAAAAATATTTACTAGATAAAAGTTGTAGTCTGTTAAATTTCCTATCCAAAACGGGGCGTCAGATTTTTTGTAAAATGCTTTGTTTAAAAGATACAGGGTTTTGAAAAAAACCAAAGAAAAAGCTTGAGTTTTTCAACAGTTTTTTACTTTAATTCATAACTCGAAAGTCATTGATTTTAGACAATAAAAGTTTTATTCTAGTTTGTAGATTATTTTACGCTCTTTAAAAAAGTACTAAATAATTTTTACTGAAAAATCAATATTTTCGGCGTCATTGCCATGTAAAGGTGGAAATTTAAAAAATGCTGTCAAGTGGCCTGACTTTCAAGGTTTTGACTTTAGAAAAAAAAATTTGTTAAATATTTCTCTGAGAAAAGTGTCCTCTATCACGACTTAAGTTATGTAAAGTGTATCCGGAAACATCCTGTATATTAAACGTCATTGTTTTATCAATTATAAAAAAATACTATAATACGTATGTATATCCGACATAATATATAGTATATTTAAATTAAATGTATTAAATTTGTTCACTCAAATGTATCCTTCTTTTAGAACAAAGACGTGGTATATATACATACCTAATTACATGCTATAGTCAATGCCAATTAAACTTGTTTACTAACTGGTTTTCCTTAGTTTAACACTAACGTTTCGATATTTTATTATTTTTATTACTCAAAAGTTTTGTATACTTTCACAATAATTATTGTAGTTAAAAATAAACTTTGTGTTAAAAGTATGCAAAAATAAAAATTACTTACTTATACTTCCGTTAGCAAAAGATCCACCAAAACACAGGAGGAACATAAAAACGCAGAACAACCTTACACCCATCTTTATATTGTACTAATAATATTTCGACAGCATTGATTGATTAAAGAGAATATTTTTCGGAGTAATCTTACAGGTTAAAGATCATTATAATATATTATGTACAAGCAAATACATTATAGTAAAATTTTAAAAAAATTTAAATAATAAATAAAAAAGTTATTATTTTTTTAATGCATTACTTTTTTCTTATTCGAAGCTTTACCCTAATGGAATCATAAAATTTTTTTTATGGACTTATGTTGTGTTTTCTCCTGGCTCTTTAAACCTTATTATTATGGAAGTTATTTTGCAAAGTATCCAAGTACTGAAACTCCAAACCAAGCAATGCTTGCGAAGATTACACAGTTTCCGTCAATATATTATAATTTACAGTGGACAATGATTTTCAATTTTAACATAGAACTATTTTATACTAAGAGATGAGAAAATTGTATTAATTTTTTTTTTAATTTAATGCACAATGCAGGTCAGGAAAAAATATTTAATTTGAAAGTATTCCTGTATCGCGGAAACGTATGAATATAACAATGGCTGTTTATTGTCTATTGTATTTTGACGTCACTTAACGTAGAAAATAAAGTGATCAGTAACACACTATATTAAACTTTTTTTTTGTAAATTACTTAGAACTAATTAAGGAAATTAATAATATGAACGTGTTTTACTGTGTCATCCAGGATAATTTTTATTATCCTGGATCCTTATATCCTTATAATTAGGGAAATATTCTTATTATAGATATTATATTGAACTATCAATAAATGTGATTTTGAAATGTAAATTGTCTATTACTATATTATTTATCAATTCATCCACAACTACAAAAACTGTCTTCCTACTTAAAATTTCAATTTAGGAATGACTAAAAATTTTTTTTCAATTTCCTTTGTTTAAATCTTACTTGAAGTTTTCAGCGACATCTACTTAATTCTACTATGACATGGACCATCTTCCTGCAGTTTATTTTTGTATGCATGCCCTGAAGGTTTTTTAGTTGAACAATAAAAAGTGAGGTTTAAAAGTAAGTAAATAATAATAGATTAGCCATAATGATATAAATATGTACATTTCACGAAAAAAATAGAAAATAAAAAATATTTTTAGTTATCGTTTTATAAAATATGTACATGCTAATCTGTTCTAGTTCAGGTACACTTTCTATTTCCTATTAAAGAAAGGTTATTTTGATATTGATATTATGTTTATTATTAATGTAGATAACTTTGTTTGTTTAAATTATAATTGTATCACATAAATGCATTAACAAATAGGTTTTTTTAAAAATAATTAAACACAAAAATATTAATATTGAAGGTTAGGTTAGATTTATTTAATCGATAGAATACTTGGCTTAGAGTTCAGGCAATTTTTAACTTGGCCAGTAATACTCAAACGTAGCCGATATATTCTAACTGAAATACAAAATTTGGAAAATATTTGATAATAATACCTAATATAATATAATATTAAATTTTCTTACTATAAATTAATTATTATACTCATAAATTGCTTTCGTTCCGAATAAAACATGCTATATTATTCTATAGAATAATATTCTATACTTTCTGTTTTTTTTTGAACCCAAATTTTTCATATTTTTATTTTAATTTTCAAATTAGCATCTTATAGTTGATGTAAAAAAAGAAATATTTCATAAATTATGGTATTTGAATGCTTAAATTACAAATATGAACATAAAATATTCAGGATCATTTAAAAATTTTGAGAAAATAAAGCTATAAACCGTAAAACTCTAATGCAAGTGTTGCAGTGACTTTTTTCATAAGTTTAGCTCCGCCCACTTGACGAATTTATATACAGGGTGTCTCCGTGACCGTGAAGAACTTTCAAAGTGGTGATAAAAGACACTTTTCTAAGACATATTTTTAAATAATCTTTTTGTCCAAGTCCAAACCCTTGTGGGCTACCTCCTTTTAAACAATTTTTTGAATTTCTGATTTCAAACGGCTATAACCCCAATATTATTAATATTTTAGACTTAATGAACAGATCTTTCATAAAAATTATTCGTTTATCTACAAATTAGGTTATATCTCCTTATCGCCTAGAATAAACGGATATCGAGTTATAAATTAAATTAAGAGAAACGATGTTAAAAAAATTCAGGTTTTATTTTTTTTAATTTTCTTGCAAACCTCGAATCTCTTAAACGAAACGTCTTTAAAAAAAACTGATGGCCCAAACCGGATAGGTAATTTAATGGGCTACAACTTTGGTCAAATTCATTTTTTTGGGAAACCAACAGTTTTCACAGAAATTCTAAAAATAATGAACAAGGTGTAGGTAAAAAAAAAAATTCACAAAATTTCCAAAAACTCGATTTGTTTTACAATTTGTTTTAATGGTAAAGCATATTGTAGCGTTTGACATTTGAGCGACATTGTTATAAAGCATTGTTATTAGTTTATCGTTAATTACTTTGTTAATTTATTATATTGTTTATTTAGATGTAGTTAGTTCGTTATTTATTTTTGTTTACCTACATCTTGTTCATTATTTTCAGAATTTCTGTGAAATCGGTTAGTTTCCCAAAAAGATTTATTTCACCAAAGTTGTAGCCCGTTAAATTCTCTATCCGGTTTGTGCAGTCCATGTTTTTCTAAGACACTTCGGTTAAGAGACACTTCGCAATAAAAGTAGAAAAAATAAAACCTGATTTTTTTAATATTTTTTTTCTTAATTTAATTTATAACTCGAAATCCGTTGATTCTAGTAGATAAAAGGTTATAACCTAATTTGTAAATAAGCAAATGCTTTTTAATAAGTTTTAATCCATTAAGCCTAAAAAAATCAATAATATCGAAGCTATGACCGTTTGAAATCAGAAATTTAAAAAATTGCTTTAAAAATTAACTCCCCAAGTGTTTGGACTTGGTCAAAAATTTTATTTGAAAATTTGTCTTAGAAAAGTGTTTTTTATCAACCTTTAGAACCTCAAAGGTTCTCCACGGTCACGGGGACACCCTATGTAAGAGTGAGTAAATGAAATTTATGCGAAAAAAGATAAGACACCGAGGTAAAGCAAATTCCTCCACGGCGCGAAGCCAAGTCAAGATCAAGCGTGTTCTATGACACCCTCCGCGACCGGCTAACTTGGTACCGTGACCCAGTTTCCACAGCGACAACGGAAGAGGGGTCAAAGTGCCGTCGAAGACACTCCCCGTCGCATGGGGCGGCGCACCCATGCGACCATAACCAAGGACCAAGACCTCTTCTCACCTTACGATACGACTTTCTGTCTCGACATGATCGATTAGACATTAAAGGCAACTCTTTTGCAACGGGTGAGCCAGCTATGTATTTATAGGCCTACCTCAGCTCGCCACAACTCGCATTCTCAGCGACTTTCTAGATGTCTAAAATGTCTTTAGATGCCATCTAAAGCCAGCGGCTCCCACGGCGGACGGTAGTGTGCGAATTCCTTTACCTGATGTCTCCAGGTGCAAGACACCGGCCATTTTAGAAGCAAGTATGGGCCTTTGACCCGGTATTTCATCAATGCTATTTATGACTTAAACTTGTGCAAGAAGATATAGTATAAGTAAGTGGACATTTTGGCTGGGTAGACTCTATTGCGGCCATCCCAGGTTTGATCCCCAGCCAGTACAGAAAACTTGTGATTGCAGACGCGTCATCTCTGGTATGACCACTAATAATCCCGGCGAGTTCGCCGTGCCAATTCGTATGCCAGTGTCCAAATGGAGTGAAAAGGCTTACTAAGAACTGAAAATTTACTAACAAAGTAAATTAAAATTAAAAGTTTTGAACCGATGCCGTTCAAAAGAAAGAAATCGTAATCAATAAAACTGCAATTGGAAACAAAACTAAAAATGTTGAAGAGGTTAACGCCATTAAAGAAATAGCAATGATCAAAGCACCAACCGCCGATCCGAGTTTGCCAGTTCCTAACCAATCAATGGAATCATCTTCGTTCCAAAAACATCTCAACCGCCAAACCAAATAACAAATGTTCATAAATGTCAGCATGCCTCAGAATCCCTCTAATCATCTTCAAAGAAGTTTCAATCTGACCTAAAATCGTTCAAGATCTACAAGAACACAATATCTGCTATAGAAAGGTTACAAACGTAGTCCAAGGACTCGTCATCGTCTGTCATCCGCCGATGAATATACATAGCCATAATCAAATTCTTCGACGAAAAACTCGGCCCACTAAATGGTGGTTACTTCACATACCCCATCAAAACAGAAAAACTCTTCTGAATTCAGAATTCAGAGGAGAGGTATTCATCAAGATGTAGATAAAAGCCACATTGAACAAGATTTGGCAAATCAAAGCCATTCTAACGACAGAATGTACAGAAGGCGCGATAAGAAGCCTCTACCGCTGTTATTGGCCACAATGCCAACTGGTCGCACAAACAAGAAGATATTCACGATCACATCTATCTTAGATATCAACATTCAAGTGGAAGCTCTTCGTCGAGTCGAAAAAGACCACGCCTGACGACGTGTATCAAACCAAAAGATACTAGATACCTCCAAAGAAGTGCTTCGGGGAGCACGTTAAGCCAGTAGTCCTTCTCAGCTAATGATTTGCCTTCATCAACAACAAAAATCAGAGTTTTTGAGAGCACATCTGAGATAAACCTAGCAAGCTACCTTCGACGTAAAACAATATGCTCACAGCACACATTAGGTTTGTTCGTTTGTCTACTCTAAGTTACTTCGAGTAAAGTGGTGCAGAAAATTACGTTTGTTTGTTACGGTGTAAGAAACTTGACCGTATTTGTTTATCCAATGTAGGTTATTCGGAGTAGTTCAGAGTTACTCTAACCTACACCATCGTCAAAGCTAGTGTAAAGTAGTGTAAAGTGGTGTAACTAGTAGAAAATAATTAAAATAGAAGAAATAATTAACGCAAATTATGTTGATGATAAAATAGACGATCTTTTATTTAAGTAATTCATCAAGTAGTGATGATGACTTGAATGTGACATGTTGAGGTTATGTACAGTTTCTGTTTACACTAAATACGTTTGTTTGTGTAACTACACCAAACTACACTAGGTTTCACTTTCTACACCAACCTACTCTACTCTAACTTACTCCGAGTAAATCGGAGTACGATAAACGAACAAACCAGTGACTTTGGAAAATTACTGAGGTTGTTGTTAGTAAAAACAGGTCATAAATCTAATGAAAGAAGAAGAAAGCTTCAACCGGGTATATACGTTAACATGGCTCACAAGTTTTTATAGATACAATAAAAATTTTTGCGGAATTTTAAAGATGACATTAAAATGAAGCGATTAAATTAAGGATAAACCTAAATTTTTCTTTTAATTTTTTGATTTGACGGAGTGCCAGGACAGACCCCATACCTCCTTCGTCTAATTTTTCCTCCTTCGTCTAAAAAATTCGTCGTAGAATTTAAGAAGTGATTCCTCTTTAGTTGGCACTGCGCTAAAACTGGCTGGATCCAAGTCCAAGGATCCTGAAAGGGAAATAGTATATCAATACTTTGCGTGTTTAACAAAAAGAAACTTGATTCGAAGACACAGGTGAAGAGAGGTTAATTATTGGATTCTTGTGCGGGTCCAGGATAGTAAGAACCTAGGTGTTAGATGAACTAAAACCAAAAATTTTATTAAACTCCGGTTAACGGAGGCATGACTAGAGGGGTCGGGTGGGATGAGGATGTTCTTGGGGCGGCTGTATCCTGTGTTAGCTGTGTTGTAGCCGAGTTGTATTATCCGAGTTGAGCGATGAGGGGGTTTTCTGAAAACTGAAGGTATTTGTTTGTGACGTAGTATGAGCAGGCGAAGGTGTATCGAAGGCATCTGTTTTGAACGATTTAAATCTTATTGATGAGATATATTAAAGTTTTGATTTTTCTAAATAATAATCTAAATAAATAAATAAATCTATTTTAAATAGGAATTTGTTAATTATAACCAAATTGAACTTAAAAACAAAGATCTGCGTCTTTGTAGTAGATCTATAATTTTTGAGTTTGGTCGCTTTATAAAGACTTTTTAATTTTTTTTTTATGTACTTCAAGATTTATGTTTTCTAAATCTGCATTTTTAGTGCGGGGTCCGCGGCATGTTTTTTGGGGGTCTGCGAACTCACGACATAAAAGAAAAAAAAATCTGTATAAATACAAAGAACAAGTTACCACCCCTATTATTTTGATTGCACTAAAATTGCAAAATAACAACCAAGTGGTAAGCGGTTAAGGAATAAGGAATAAGGAAACCGGATAAGGAATTTAACGGCGGGCTACAACTTTGGTCAAATAAATTTTTTTGGAAAACCAACCGTTTTCACAGAAATTGTGAAAATAATGAACAAGATGTAGGTAAAAAAAATAAATTCAGAAAATTGCTAAAAATCTCAATTTGATTTATAGCATTTGTTGTAATGTCGTAATGTTGTAATGTTTGAGCGACATTGTTATAAAGTGCATTCGTTTATCGTTAATGACTTTGTTAATAAATTTTTTATTGTTTATTTATTTTTGTTATTTTTAATTAGTTTATTTATTTTTTTACCTACACCTTGTTCTTTATTTTTAGAATTTCTCTGAAAACGGTTGGTTTTCCAAAAATATTTTTTTACCAAAGTTATGGCCCGTTAAATTCCCTATCCGATTTGAGCTATAAGTTTTTTTTAAAACTCTTTGCTTTAAAAAATACGGAGTTTGCTAGAAAAGTAAAAAAATATAACCTGAATTTAATTTATAACTCGAAATTCGTTGATTCTAGACGATAAGGGGTTATAACCTAATTTGTAAATAAGCCAATGATTTCTAACAAAGTTCTGATATAAATAGAAAATTAATCTAAAAATGAATTTTTAAGTCTATAGTGTGGTAGTTAGTAGTATGTAATGTTAAAATAAATAAACTAAAACATATTATTAAAATAATGAATTTTAACTATTAGGAAAGAAAACATACTTACATAGAAAAATAATATTATATTATTTTTTATATTAATATTATATTTTATTAATTAATATTATTTTTCTATGTAAGTATGTATTCTTTACTAAATAGTTAAAATTTATTATTTTAATAATATGTTTTAGTTTGTTTATTCTAATATAAAGCATAAAAAATGAATAATATCGAAGCTATGATTGTTTGAAATCAGAAATTAAAAAAAATTGCTTTAAAGACAGGTACTTTCCAAAGGGTTTGGACTTGGACAAAAATTTTATTTAAAAATGTGTCTTAGAAAAGTGTTCTTTATTACCACCTCGAAGGTTCTCCACGGTCACGGGAATACCCTGTATATAAAAAATGCTGCTGCTCTAAAATACTTATATAAAATAAAAACACACCATAGGTGGGGCTAATCTTATAGAAAGAACCAATCGCATGTATAATTGCAGTTTTTTATCGTTTTTACGCCTATTTTTGAATAATCTATTTAATTTTATTTTTATATTTTAAATTAGCCCATCGACTACCTTAATTGCATCAGAAAATTGCATTTTAAATTCGTTGACAAGATTAACGTGCAACTCCCGCTTCAACCAAGCGACGAAGGAGATATGGGTCAATATTCTAGTATTCTACAGTGTCAATCAAAAAGTGAATGTAAAATGTGAATTTTCGCAAATTTTTATGCGTGGACTTTTTCCTTCTCTGTCAACACTGAGAGTGCTGGTGATATTAACTGTGAAAGTTAATTAGCTTAGTTAATTAGTTAATTAGCTGGACAAAATTAACCTAGTCGCTTGAATTCAATTTATCTGTATGCAAAGGTAAACTTTCAAAATTTTTAGGTTTTAAAGGATAGGACTTTTAATATTAAAACATATTTATTTCTTATGGAAAGCTGTAATCTTATATTTAGGTAGCGTTCGAAATGAAAATATACGCTGAAAAAAAACGCTTTACATTAAAATTTTAATTTTTATTTTTCGATTACTTTAGAGTCAAAGGTATTTCTAAATTAGTTCTATATTGATAATGATTTTCAAAAAATTTGAATTGTATATACTTCAGAACATCCTGTATTGTATGACTCATGAATAATTCATATTTTAATATTGCCGAAAATTATACAAGAATCACAAAGGAAATTGTCATTTAAAAGGTTGTCCAAACTTCACTATGATCAAATCAAGTGTCAATAATAACTCAATACGATGGTCGAGATAAAATAATTTCAATTCACAATAATGGAATTTACTTTTTATTGTTCGCTTAAACATAAAGTGCGTTGCTCGTTGCGGCTAATCGAGTATAATCGCACCACAGTTTGTTGTACACGTTGTACATGCAATTACAACTTGAAAATTATTCCAACAATTTAAAGTTAAATTCAGTATGAATAAATTAACTATGTTAGGTTTTTTATTTTGTTTTGGTAAGTTAATTGTTTTTTTTTTTACAAGTCATTTTTAGTAAATCAAGATCTCATCTCTAAACAATTTCGAACTATAGTTAGGCAAAGTTTAACTATGCAAAATAAAATTAACTTTAGTATTTTTTATGTTTTTCCGTTCCAGTGACACAAATTTTGTCATCTGGTGCTTCTTTATTGCCATTGGCGCGGGTTCAACCAATCGAAGAGTTTTTTCCAGGAATCAATGGAAACTTAACCAAAGTAACATGGGATCATGCTGTTAATTTGTTAGAACTACTTAATAAATCTCTAAACAGTAAGTATATATTTCTGTCACAACCTCCAGCAGTAACCAAAGAAAGTTACAGTAAAATTGTTCTGATAGGTGAGGTCATGATGATAGAAGCTGACATAGTTTTGGGAAAATTATATGGTAAAAATGAAACGATACCAATTATGGCGCATCCACCGAATGACACTTCTGATTTAGCACTTAAAAATTTTTTAGAAAACGTAATAACTTTTAATACAGAAAACGAACAAAATAAAAAAGGTGTTAAACTAGATTTTAAAACAACGGTTGCATTTGAACGTTCTGTAGAGATAATTAACAAATTATATAAAGAGGTAAAAATAATATAATTAATTTTTTTTTGTATAAATTTTGCTTGTTTCATTTTTAGATGAATTTTCCTGTTTGGTTAAACGCTGATATACTACCAGGTCCAGTTAACGCCACCGATACCCCAGTTGATCCTAACATATTTATCAACAAATCTAAAAGTTTTCAAAATGCAATGCTTTCTCTTGGGTGGAAAACGATTTATGAAAATGGTACAGCTTATTATTCGGAACGTGACATTGAAAACATGATAGATGTTATAAATAAGAATTTCCCAAATGAAGATGTGCCATCTATAACTTTTCCCGTACGTGCTGGCATTGCTGCTCAAAGCGGTAAACAGTTGTTAACCCTACTTCATAAGGTTAAAAATTCTACTTTCACAATTTGGGGAGGTAAGAATGATGAAGTAGACGTGGAGTCACTTAGAAATCTGATAAAAATCGCAACAATACAAAAGGTTTATGTTGATGTACCAGAAGATCTTTTAAGAAAATTAAAGCTAGACCAGCTTAATGCCGGAATATCTTTTAAACCTTTTGCTTTAATAACAGCAATATCTGCACTTTTGCTGAAAATATTCTAAATTTTTATATCTATTTTGTTTTTAAATAAATTAAAAATATAATTGCATTGTAACCAGTGACGGATTTAACGGCGGACGCACCGGGCAGGCACTTGGAGAACCCAAATCAGAAGATGATCCCGCATCAATATGAATGCTAAAGAAATGATCATTTAACCCATAGTTGTACATATGAAGGAGCCCAATATTTTTCTTTAAGCCCGGAGCCTCAACCGACTTTAATCCGCCACTGGTTGTAACTTTTTATGTATAGATAATAAGTATGCATACAAATACATATTGAAAATCTATTTATCTCTTTGCAATTTTGGAATTAGAAGTTATGGGGAATGTAAATTCTTTTTATCGTGATATAATCTGTTGTAATCTGTTTAATTCTATAATTTCTTTTAATAAATTGATAGTAATAAATTCAAACTGTATTCTATCAGTAACAATTTTTAATATTTACAATAAAATACAATTGTTAGTATACTATAAATTATTATTACGTAAAATTAACAAAAAGTATTCAATAAGCTATAATAAATAATATAATAAAAAATATCTCAAAATTATAAGAGCAATAGTTAAAATGTTGTTGAACTAAAACCTCTCATATGATAATTAGTAAAGGGTTTTTCGATAAGTGCAATAGATCTTTAAAACGTAACGTTCGCATCTTCTGCGTTTTCAAAAAAGTAGGGTTCAATGATGTCTTGAAACCATAAGCAGTGACTTTTTGTGGATTAAATATTTTCTCCAAGATTTCTTGATGATTATTTTTAACGAAAAGCAACAGTTTCGTTTATTCGCAAATCGTTCCATCGCTAAATTTCATGATTTTTTCCAAAATCATGATCGACTTCCTAATGCTCTAGAGACCAATTCTTGAACCAATTGAATTTTATATGGGTGTATTCTCAAGCCTTTTTAAAATACATCACAGAGAAAACACTGAAATTCTCAATTCTTGGGAACGTCGGTTCAGTGAGAAGTTGGAGTTATCACGCACACCCTGTCGTACTGCTGCAATATTTACGTCCGATCTTGCATTTGGAAGTCGAATGGAAACTCGAGTATATCCAAAACAGAGTCAGCGGTGTTGAATTTTTTAACGATACGGTGAATAGTGCATTCAGTATGCACCATAAATTGGACGATAAATTGCGCGATGCGTTTGGCGAATTGATTCATAATTTTTCATCTAAATTTTCACAATTTCAATGTGTTGTGCTGTGCTGTATAGTCCGGTCAATCTAGACATTCGAAGGTACAATAATTCCCAAAAAGCTAAAAATTGGTAAAATTGTTCAACACATAATTATAAATGAAATTTAAAAAGTCATCATCAATTTTATTCGAGGTCAAATGTAAAAAAAAATTAGTTTTTCGCGATTTTCTGCAAAACGGTAAGTTTTATCATAAAATTAGTTCAGACAAAAATTGTAGATGATATGATTATCTATAAAAAATGAATGAACAGTTTTTTCCTAAGAGCCACCATTTCACCACCAAAAGTTGTAATCGTCATCATATGCATAAGTACACCACGTATATACATACATCACCGAAACTGTAATATAAGTAAAAATATTTTAATTATTATATTATATTAATATAATAAATTCAATATATATTATATTCAATATATTTTTTTTTTTATTTTATTTGAAATCTTAGAATTTTACAATCTATCTAATAATAAGACAATAAGTAAAAAGCATGACACATTGAACCAAATGACATAGAAGGAGGTTACCCAGTGGCACGCTCCCTTAACATTTTAACACACGCGAGTATTATGGCTTACATTATCATCATGAAAAGCGATGAGGTAAGTCCAGTGGGTCGTGACGCTTTAATCTCTTTGTTCGATGAGAAGATAATAAATCCACAGCGAGAGAGTTGGGATGGTCTCTAACACGATCCTGGTATCTGGTGCTGAACGACTTGATACATTCTTCAACTGTGGGCATTTGAAGATCACGATAAAGCACATGATTTGGCACAAACCAGGGGGCGTCTATGATAGTTCTAAAGGTTTTTGATTGAAACCTCTGTATTTTGGCGATGTTGGAGTTACTTGCTGCTCCCCAAAGCTGGATGCCATACGTCCAAATAGGCTTTAGTATGATTTTATATATGAGCACCTTATTTTCTAAAGATAATTGTGAGTAACGATTCAGTAACCATTGGTGTTTTCTAAAGGAATGGCCAAGTTGTAGTCTCTTGTTCCAAATGTGTTTACCCCAAGTAAGTCTTCTGTCCAAATACACTCCAAGATACCTAACTTCCTCTTTTTGCGGTAGCATATTTCCATTGAGGTTAATAGTAGGACATGTGTCTCTCCTTGTAGTGAATGTTACGTGCACCGACTTTTGGACATTGGCTTTAATACGCCATTTTTTTAACCATTTTTCTAATTTTTCCAGATGCTTTTGTAGATTTGTAGAAGCTGTTAGTGCATTAGGATGGGAGGCCAGGATTGCTGTATCGTCAGCAAACGTCGCAATAAATGTGCTTGGGTTAGTTGGTAGATCAGCTGTGTAAATTAGGTATAAAAGCGGGCCCAATACACTGCCCTGAGAAACTCCAGAGTGGACTGGCAAAAGTGGTAGTGGACCGGATAGAAGTTGTGTGGAAGATATGACTTGATTTTGAACAATAGACCAGTATGCCACACCTTGTCGAAAGCTTGGGTTATATCAAGAAAGGCGGCTGAACAATATCTTTTGGTCTCTAAATCTTGCTTGATTTTATTAGCAATTCTGTGGACCTGCTCAATCGTGGAATGCTGATGCCGGAATCCGAATTGATACTCAGGAATTACTTGCCGTTCCTCAATTATAGGCATTAATCTTCTTAAAAATAATTTCTCAAATATTTTTGATAAGACTGGAAGTAAGTAAGCTGATAGGTCTGTACGAGGCAGTTTCCGTTGGTGGTTTTCCCGGTTTGGGTATTAAAATGATTTGAGCCACCTTCCATTGTGCGGGAATTAAAGATCATAGTTATAAGTTTGATTGCCTTGTCTGGGAGTTCTTGTAGGACTTTTGCAGTTATTAGATCGAATCCGGGGGATTTCTTTAAGTTTAAGTGCTTCTTAATGTAGGTTGAAACCTCACTTTTCTTAAATTTTTTTACTGGCAGTTCCATTTGAAACGGTGCTTCCAGAAATTCTTGAATTCCGATATCTTCTCCTGGAGCTTCTGCTTGAAACGGTTTAAAAACTTTGACCAGATGATCTGCAAATGCATTTGCCTTTTCTTTATTGCTTCCAGCCCATTCCAGTGTTGATGTTTTTATAGGCGGTATTGTTGTTTGAGGTCTTTTCAACTTCCTAGTTGCCTTCCACGGTGAATAGTCAGTTGCCTCAGTTGGTGTCAGTCCGTTCAGGTAGTCTTGGATTTCTTGATTTTTATGGTCCTTTAACAGTTTTTTGAAGTTTTTAATTGCCTTATTGTAGTTTGCTTTATCACTGGGAGCCCGGGTTTCCTGCCATTTTTTTCTAAGTCTCCTTTTTTTTGTAATTTGCTTTGAATACGTTTCGGACAAAGATTTTCAACTTGATGGTTTTGATTTTCTGGAGTTGCTTCCCAGGCTGCTTCTTGTATATTTTTTGTTAAGTGTTGTACTGCTTCGTCTAGCTCAAATTCCGATTTCAAAGAAACATCTTGTGATAATTTGCTTTGGAGTAGTCTTCTAAACATCTTCCAGTCAGTTTGCTTGTTACAAAGAGTTAGAGGTTTTGGTATTCTATTGATTTGTGAAGAAAATGTAACCACAATTGGAGAATGGTCCGAGAAAAGTTCGAAGCTAGCCTCCGCACTGAGATGATTGGGCGAGATACCTCCAATTACACAAAAGTCTAACAGATCGGGCAGTTTTTCTCTATCTGTGGGCCAGTACGTTGGTTGGCCGGTAGAACAGTGATCCAGATTTTTTGATTGCATTACTCTAAACAGCTGTCGACCTCTTGGATTAGTAAGTCTTGATCCCCAATACATGTGTTTGGCGTTAAAGTCTCCACCTGCAATGAATCGATTACCAAGCATATTAAAGTAATTTAAGTATTGGTCTTGACTGATTGTATGTCCTGGAGGACAGTAGACTGCAGATAACGTTGTGGTGTATCAATTAATTTCTTCAATTACTATGTTTGTAGCCTGGAGGTTTGTCTGGGAATATTTAAGAGATTCATAATGTTTAATGTTATTTTTGATTATGATAGCTGTACCGCCTCTAGCTCTACCACTCGGATGTTGTGTGTCGTATATTTTATATTTTGGTATTTTAAAGTAATTCTTAGACGTAAAGTGCGTTTCAGAAATTAACATTATATCGATATCATGGTTGGATAAGAACATTTTAATTTCTTGGTTATGGCTGGTTAATCCGTTGGCATTCCAGACCGCTATTTTGAGTTGTATTGCCATTGTTTCATTTATTGAGCATACTGTGAGGAGATTTAGAAGAGTCTCCATTTTCTCCATCATACTTTCTAGTTTTGAGTAATTTTGGAATGTTTGTAAATTTGTTGTAACAAATTGTGAAGCAGGTGGTATGAAAGCTTGCGGTTGCTGGATTCCTCTCGTTATATTTGCATATGAGTTATCTATGAATACGTTTGGGTTATTGTGGATATTTGAATTTCTATTATGTATGACATTGTTTACTGGATTGGATAGTTGATTGGGTTTTTTTTCTCTTAACGCTGGGTAAGTTCTCTTTTGGAGATCCTTATACACGATGCAACCCTTATAATTGGCAGGGTGATTACCCTCCCATAGTACACATTTTACATCATTGTCTCGTTCTTTTCTTGTACAATCTTTAGTAGTGTGATTTCCCGTGCATTTCACACATTTTGCTTGCCTGTAGCAGAATTTATTAGTGTGGCCGTACTGTTGGCATTTAGTGCATTGAGGAATTTATCTCTTCGGATAGGGCGGTTCAAAGTTGACACTGGTATTCATTAAGTGTGTGACTTTATAAATTTCTTTATTATTTGGGTTTGCTTTTAGTTCGACGTGGAAAAGTGGTAGTGGGGCTTTTGTGACTCTTGAGCGGATGTTGTGCAGATTTACCACGGTATGACCAAGTTCTTCGATTTTCTTTTTCAGGGTTTCTAAATCAGTCGTAGGATGCACATTTTGTAAAACTAACCTAAAGGACCTGTCACTTTTCAGTTGGTAGGTATGAAATTGTGTGTTTTTTGCAGTTAGTTCCTTTATAATGACTCCATAGCTTTTCTCTGACTTTGGTTGAAGTCGAACTTGATTATTATGTAGTATCTTCATCACATAGTCATCTTTGGCTGCCCCCTCGAGCAAGTCTGTTAACGGCGAAATATTGTTTACGCCATCAATAAATATAGGTGATGGCTTAGGGACCTTTAAGGGTTCCTTATTCTCACTGTCTTCGGACTTCTCTTCATCTTTTTCTTCGTTTGCTAGAGCTCCAAATTGATTGGCTGTTTCGATTGGGGCATTCAACCAATAGTTTGGCAGAATAGTTTGTTTAGCGAGTCTTCTATATATTTTCAATATTCAATATATAATTCAATATATAATATACGAAAAAAAAGATCTTAGGTGTTAAAAACTCATTTTCCAGTTTTTTGCCGATTCGGATTGAGTTTGAGATAGTATTTCACATGGTGAAAACCAAAGTCATAACTTGTTTAAAAGTTTACTAAAAATTAAGAGAAGAAAGAGTACAAATACGAAAAAAAAAACATAATTTATTTTAAAATCTGGAATAAGAAAAATTTATAGAATTATGAGATAAAAAAACATGATCTACTTTATTTGTATCCGAAATTAAGGACAGCAGACAAGTCCAACCTAACGAAACTTTATTCCATATCATCTTCTGCCTGAAAGCAATGTAGTTCATCATCATCGCCATTCGAATTAACATCGTCGTCAAACCTGTCATTGTCCTGGACGTTGTCTTCATCGTTTTTATAAGAATGTTGTCTGTAGCCGGCACTGAACTTTTCATCAACATAGATTGATTTATAGATTTATAGATAATTACATGATCTACAATTTTTGTCTGAGATAATTTTATGATAAAACTTACCGTTTTGCAGAAAATCGCGAAAAACCAATTTTTTTTACATTTGACCTCGAATAAAATTTTTTCCACGCACCGGATCGATGAGGATTTTTTAAATTTCATTTATAATTATGTTTTTGAACAATTCTACCGATTTTCAGCTTTTTGAGAATTACTGTACCTTCACGATTATTTTTTGTACTAATTTGACCGGACTAGTAATGATCTATTGTTTAATTTGCCCAAGTTTACTGAACACAAATTGCAAAAAATTACTGCAAAATCTCCAACCAGGTGCCTATATGATTGTCAAGCAAAGATTTATTGTTCCTATTGAAAACCCCTATATATATTGATATGTTTTCTTATATGAATTAATAACAGCTTGCGAATTACAGAAAAAAGTAAAAGATTTAAAAAAGAAAACTGTACCTAAATTTCTTTTTATTTGTTGGGGAGGAGAAAATCCTCATAGACACCATCCGTGGGTAGTAGTGTCCGACCAACTTACCAACTAAAATCCCCTCCACTAATTACAACTCTCGCGGCGGCCATTTTGGATAAATTTGTACTAGGTAAATCCCTCGGCAATCTTCGGAAAGAAAGTATATAAATTACTAATTACAAAAATCAAGAAATTTCGATGAAAATTTACAAAATGAGCGTCTCGACTGGAGCTAATATGCAAAATTAAGTAAAAATATCAATTTCTAAGAAAATATTCAGTCTAAAAAATCGAAATTACTGCATGTTGCTCGGAGATAAATGTCAAATTTTTAATTAATTAATGATTGAAGCAGTTCTCGCGTTGTAATTGCTAAAACAGCCCCATTCCGACGGAAAATTTTAGAAAATAACTTTCCCTCGAAAAATTTTTTTAACTTCTCTCGGCTCCGTTACGCTCCGCCGTCGGGAAGTTAAAAAAAAATTTTTCGTCGTGAAAGTTCGTATTTTCCAATTTTTCCCTCGGCTCGGGGCTGTTACTTCCAATAACAACCCTCGTGTTAGCCATATTGGATATTTCTGTTGTTGGACGCTTTTCGGCAATCTTTGGAACTTCAGGAGCATTCTATCTGTCGTTAGATATTAGCATTAGTCGGAACGAGACTTTTGGCGCAGCCGTTTTGGCTTAACCGGTTTGATCCAGCCGATTTAGCGCGAGCCAGTTTGGTGCAGAGAAGATTTGGCGCAAGACGTTTTGGCGCGAGAACGTTTTAACGCAAGAATTATAAATACTTTTTATAAGACGAAATCGTTACTTTTGATAAGACGAAATAGTTTTATTGATTTTCAGTAAAAATAGCTTAGTGCTTTTTTAAAGAGCGTGAAATAATCTACAAATTAGATTTAAATCTTTTCTGCTCTAAAATCAATGATTTTTGAGTTATAAATTAAAGTAAGTCAAAAAATGTTGAAAAATTTAAACTTTTCTTTGTTTTGGTTTTATTCAAAACCACTGTATCTTTTAAACGAAATATTTTACAAAATATCTAACGCTCCATTCCGGATAGGAGATTTAACGCACTACAACTTTTGTCTATAGTCGATCTAAGATATGAATAATATATGTGGCCCGTCGTTTGCAAAGTCTAATTTACATCGGGAAACTTTAGATAATTTAAATAGTACTTAATCTTGTAATAATATTAAACATTCACCACAAAAAAGCGAAATGTTATAACCAAATAACTACGTCTATTCAATATTACATTTAACTCTATTCAAATCTATCTTATTTATGACTTTACCCGGTTCAGTTTAAGCAACATGCATTGCACTTCAATCGCAAAAATTTTGTTATTGTAATAGCGTCAACTTCAAAGCACTTTCATTGGTTTACATTTCAAGCTTGTCGCTTTAGTACAAATTCCAATATTTTTCTTTAAAAAAACAGACTATAGTAAGAATTTTCAAAAACCAATAAATTTCACAGAAAATCAGAAAATAATAAACAAGGCAGCTACAAAACAAAATTAAAAATTAAGTTAATTGATTAATTAATAATTAATTAACCATAATTAATAAAATAATTAATAACACTAAGCTACTTCTCTAACGACTTCGTCTTACCAAAAGTAACGATTTCGTCTTATAAAAAGTATTTTATAATTTTTGCGTCAAAACGTCCGCGCGCCTAAACGTCTTGCGCCAAATCGTCTCTGCACCAAAAAGGTCTCGCTCCAAACTGGCTCGCACCGAAACGGGCTCACGCCAAACCGGTTCTCAACAAACCGTCTTTGTGCCAAATCAGCTACGCTAAAACGTCTTAGACCAGATATTAGTTTGCCACTTCCGTGAAATTCTTGCTTGTTTGCTCTTTCGAGTCTTTTCGCTTTTTATGTCGAACCGATTGCATCCATTTCAACGACACTTTTACTTTTTAATCGCTTTGGCTTGGGATCGCGCGTTTTTAAGCATGTACGCAGCGACTTCTGTCTCTGGTTTGTAAGCTCTTTTCGGCGGTGTTCTCCGCGACGCAATGATCACAAGTGGGGGACTCGCGTCGGCCGAATCTGCAGAGTTATGCCCTGAAGCAACCATGGACAACGAACGATTGTGTAAGATGAAAACTCACCTCACCATGATCTCTGGCAACTCAAGTCTGAATGAAGCGCCTTGTCCACGATCCGACCTCTAACCCCGTCCATCTGCGCTGCCACATAGTGGTGATATTTTCGGAACCTTTTTGTTTGTAGTAAGTTATCGTTCTTTCTCCGGCCTGCAGGTCCTCTGGTGGTATGCAAGCAAGAATAAACGTGACTTCGCCGGACACAGTTCTGTAAACGCTGATAACTCTAAGTTCCAAGCGTTTTTGTACCCTCAGAAATATTTTTCTGTGCTACGTAGGATTTTGACCAGTTTTACGCCGAGTACTACTACAGAGACGGTCGTCAGCTAAAGCGGTTAAGTGCGTTGCTGCTAATGCTGAATGCCTGGTTCGACTCCGGGCTCAGTAAAACTTTATTTTGATCGTCTCCCCTGGGAAGGCAATGGCAAGCCACTAAGGTGTAATCTGCCTGGTACATCTTCTCTGGAGATGAAGTGTATACACTTCCCGCGGTTCGGAGTCCGCGTTAAACAGTAGGTCCCCTATGTGTGTGATAATACTTTAAACGCACAACACAGACATAAGAGAGAGGTTGCCAACGTTCGGGAAACCGGATATGGCACATGATGAAGAAGACTACTACAGAATCTCTAAGGTGTATTTGAGATTCTTCCATGTAATGCTGATTTATCCAGAACTAAGGCAAGTCCTCTTTGTTCTACTCAGTAGACGATGGTGTTTATAGCATCGTTGCATCTCGGTCAATGACGATTAGGGTCAAGGCGTCCGAAAATTCCACTAGAGTGTGGGATTAATTTGGGAGTTGTAATAGAAGAACCCCGTCGTACGTTATGGTCTATAGAGCCGGACTTAAAACCTCTCCCTGTAAAACCCCACTAGCAGTCTCCATTTCCTGGTGGGAAGTGCCCACTCTGCCCAGTCGGATCACACGATTGTCCAAGTAGTTGATTACGATGTTTAAGATATACGGGTTTATTTTCCTTTCTTATAAGGTTGAACCATCCACCATCCCGCGCTGTTGAATCTGTTCCGAACATTCGCCCCCAAGTAGAATTCCCTAGTTCGGCCGGTTCCGCTTCTGGCTTTTTGAGGTGATCCTGACGATTTTAAGCAGGGAATCTGTGGTAGATCCGAATTGGTTTTCAGATAGTCCGCCCTCACTCTCAATGTCTTCGTTCAGACTCTTGAGTATTAATTTCTCAAAGAGTTTAGGCAATAGGTTTATAGAAGAAAGGCTCTTCTAAGTGTTTGTAAGCTTTTCTGATCAGAACCAGGTCCAATTGGGAACAAAAGAATGGATCCCCTCTCGACGCAGTTGTTGAGAGCGGTCAAAGTTATGCTTTCATTGGCAGTTGTTATGACTTTTAGTACTGCTCCCGGCCCTCTATTTGCGCCAGAGCCTTGTCTGTTGGAATACTAGAATATGGAATAGATCTTTACACAAAGGTAGCCCGAATATTTTTCTGAAAATCCAAATATCCAACAGAGATGCTCATTGGCCTATTACTACTTACTAGTAGTTAGCGTGATCAACTACTTACGCTAAGATATCCGAATCAAGTCCTCAGAGAGACCAACTTTCTTGTGACCCTCTTCGTACTTCAAAAAGCAATTAAAATTGCAAAATCATCTAGGTTGACGAATAACTACCATTATCAAAAACAAGAAGATAGACACATCTGGAGCCAAACTAGAAGGCTTTCAAAAACTAATAAAAAATTATACTTGGTAATCAAAATCTATGAAACTAAACATACAAAATCTATTGGTTGAAATTGTTTTTTTTTTGGCTTTGTGAATTTATAAATTTGTTCTTAACGTTTTCAACCGATAGCAGACTGAACTTTTAAATGTTGGAGTGCTCTTTAGAGAAAGGCTCGATTTTCTTAAAAGTAAAATAAATAAATATTATTTTTGAAAATATACATAATTATAAAAGGCCGGGCGTTTGAGATTGATTGAAAAACCCGGAGTACATCCCGGTTCAGTCCGCCACTGTTTACAACATTATTAACGTTTATAATCTCTACGGTTATTTGGTTGCCTATCCTAGCAGGAACATACAACTTAATAATTTATTATTCTCAAAAAAAATAATAAGAAAAAAGTAAGTACATAAAAATAATTCGCTAATTTATATTTACTTATTTCTTCATTTTACGAGCAATAGACAATTGACTTAAATGTTTATCATTTAACTTTTTCGGTTTTATTGCTCAATTTACCCAATTCCGACAATAAATTTTTTTTATTATACTTATTTTTGGAAACGACACATTTATCTTGATATTTTATGAAGTTATAGTTCCATATTATACTTCTAATTTATAAAAATTGAGATATGTAGTCCATATTTATTTATTTTTCCATTACGATGATGTAATCCCTTAAAAAATGAAATTTCTTATACTTTGATATTATTAATGAAATATTTTATTCTATATTTGGTATATAAACCGTAAGATTGCAATTTCTACATGCTAAATGTATTTATGGTTTAGAACATGATTTGTGTAAATAATTAAGTACGCGCGAACTTTTGTTTGCACTCAAAACAAACTTGATCATTTTTTATTATCTTCCACTAACGCAAAAAATAATTCTGAAAATTGTGATTATATTTTGGCGTAAATTCCAAGTCACGTTCATAATAGCAAAAAGCTCTAACAAAATAAAGTGTTTTCCAATGGTCGCTTTTAGCCTCAGAGACTCAGGAATACTCAGGAATATGGAATTTGAATTTCGGTCTGTGAAACCATACGCAATTACTTTTGCCAACTGGAAAAGTGATAGCAAATTAAATTCTCAACCAAACCCAAATTTTTTGCCGTGGTTATTTTTGACGTCAAGCTGTAAATTCTGATATTTTCACCTACCTACATTTAGCATCAAAACTGTGGTATAAAAATTCAACAGTTTTTTGCGGAAATAAAACAGAATTCAAACAAGAACAACACTTAGGTTTGGTCAGTAAGTATAAACTGCTTAAATGCATTTTGCTATTTCCGAAATTATCGCGAATTTAGATGGTTATGGAATGGTCAACTCCTACGATAATATTTATATCGCTCAAAGTATCTTTATCATTCGCATGAATAAACAGCACTTACGTTTAACCTTCTGATCCCTATGAGGAAATGCAGTGAGATTCATCCAAGAAAACTGACAGCAATATTCCCACGTTTAGCAGTAACTTAGCAAAATCTAGCAATTTTAATAAGTTTATTTTAAAAATTTAGAATGCAATAATTAACATTTCGAAATTGATGAACGCTGTAAAACAAGAAGAAAAACCTTTCAGTATTGGAATAAGTTAAACAAAAACAAGTTAATTTAGGTTTAATAGAAAAAAATGTAGTGTACTATGTATAATAAACTGATGGTATATCAGCTTCAAACGGTGCTGGTGTCATAAAAATGACAGTAAGGTAACTATGGGTCAAAGAACAGTAAAAAGTCGTTTGGAACGACAATAAAATAAACTTTGCATAATTACAAAATTAAAAGATTAATATTAGAAATGAAATATCTAAATCCATTAAGTTTCCAAAACTATGTATAGGCTTGGAATATTAAAGATTGTAATTCCATCGGCTGACCTGACCGGAAATAAAACTGACCTGATCTTCAGTGTTCTCGCTAAACATCCGCTTTGGTTCAGAATTCAGATTTTCTTCTGGAAAATAATTTTTGATTAAATGGTGTTATTATTTCACCAAAAGGATATAACAACTTTTGCGTGACTGATGAAAATCCGAACCAATGCCTTTGAACAATCATCTACTGGAAACGATTTGCTGACATTTATTGTGAAATATTGGCTAATTTATAACAATAGACATTATTTATACGAAAATTTATGTTTTCGTTAACTTAATGATTTACTAAAACTGAAAATTACATAAAATCATAACATCACATCTGTTTACTGGATATCAACATTATTTATTTTCAATAGACTTAAAGTAAGGGTGGTCAAATGTCAATAGCGATTCAACAAACTGCACGTCTTTGTGATTCTTTTAATGCATGTAATTGGGGAGTTAGTAAATTTGAAACGGAGTGAACCATCTGTTCGACTACTGAAAGCTGTCGTCGCCTATTGTCGTTTGATAGCTTTTACAGTGATTGTTACAGGTATGCTTTTACCAGTGGCGGAACTTTAAAATTTGGATTCTTTTGGAAAGTTTATCTACTACCGTTAGTTAATACCTCACTTTCTGCACTGATTTGAGTTATATAATAAGACACTATCGCGCACTAGTGCGAAAACACCGATCTTGAAAGTAAATTTGCTGTGTTATTTTTTATTGAAGAAACTGGCATTTATTAATATTACACTTGTCAAATAAAATGTCAACAGTTTTGACAATTGACAGATTATCACGGCAAAAAGCACTAATTACATTGATTTTGGGTGTCTTCAGAGCCTTGTAGTTCTGCCACTGGCTCTTACAATGTAATTTAAGCATTTAAAAAAAACAATACTTTGTGTTTACGATAATGCACAATAGATTTTGGTTTAGAAAAATAAAAACAACGGTTGTATAGTCTGAAATATACAGAGTGTTCCAATGCCCAATAGGGAACTTCTCATTAAATTTGTTTCATTTACAAAACCCTCACAAATTTCAGATTTGAAACTTGAAATTCGGAGTTAAAATTGTCGTTTACCAAAGTAAAGTTGTAGTCTATTAAATTTGCTATCTGTATAAAATAGTTTTGTTTAAATATCAAAAACTAAAAATAATATATTCGCATATTAAATATATAAATAAAATCAAAGAATAAATAAATTCGAATTTTTGTCATTTCGTAACCTAAAAATCTAGAAATTAAAAACTTTACTTTTAGAGTTAATAAATGCTCTTTAAAATATCACTAAAAAATTATTATCATCACAAAAACATTTTTAATTCTCTGCTATGGCCATTTTAAAGCAGAAAAATTAATTTTTTTTAAAGAGCCTGACTGGTTGAATATTTATGTGTAAAAAATACATACATATTATTTATTTCTGCAACAAAAATAATAATTGCTATAAAAATAAAGTTAAATAGACTTAATGACCCATCCATTTGAAACAAAAAACTAAACGAAAGCGTGGAAGGTCACCCAAAAAAAGTTATTTGTTTTAGTTTGACAAGCACAATCGATGATAGAAGCTATTTGTATACACCAACTAAGAGATACCTTTTTTATTTGGAGTATTGTGACGTTACCACATCATTTTTTTAATTAATCATTTATTATTATTAATAATGAGTTAGCAAAATATATAATTAGAATGTCAACGGCAAATAACTTCCGGAAAATTGAATTTTTGCAAATATCATTTTAAAGGTGGCAAATATTAATTTTAGGTAGAAAATATTATATCCAAGTGACAAACTTTTAATTTATCTAGTAAGTTTAATTTTTATGTGCATTGTGTACTTCTGCGTAACAACGTAACAGAACAGCGTAAGAGCGTAATAAAATTTTCCAGTCGCAGGTTATGAGCACAGATCAACCTTACCTTAAAAATTAAAAACAGTAATTTACGTATTATTTAATGCATTAAATCGCTTTCGTGCGTTTTTGAGATTGTGGTTGAAATAATCCTTTTCTTCAGGGGGACTACAATAGCCGCATATATTGTATTAAACAGTACGCAAAATATTGTATGTGGTTAAAGTGTAGTAAAATGTGTGGTTAAAGTACAATGCTAGCTATATCAAAAATTGAAAATAATAAAACAATAAATTAAAATTTAATATTATTTTGAATTTACAAATTGCAATTTTAATCTTTACACCTTAAGGGGTATTCCATTCAATCATTGTGCCACTAAGAAGTATTTCATACACGCTATTCACCTTGACCTATTCTGTTACACATGCACAAATCTTCGGTTTCTGTTTCCAAAGAAAGGGGGGGGGTTACACTTAAACACTGAAAGTAATCGATAGTTACTACCATTAAGGTTTGCATGATTGATTTGTCATTCATACCTATCTTGTTTGCAATATCTTCATTTCAGATGGCCAAATAGCTCTTTTAGAGCTTTAGCCTTCTCTATAATATTTCTCCATGCATCCCCATTCATTGTTGATTCTTCCCAGTTATCTCTCTTTTTAATTTGGGTAAGATCTCGAACCGCTGTCGTGGTTACCAGGGGGTCTCTTTCTAATTGATTGGAATTCATACATTTTTTTCATTGTTTTGCAATTATAAATATTGTTTGCAAAAGCAGCCAGAAGAAAATCTGGAACTTATGAATGTGAATTTAGAAGTTATGGGCGTCACGAAATTCGGACTACAATTCAATTTTACTCAGGAGTCTGTGATGAATTAATTAATCATGGAAAATAGCTGTCCACTTTATATCATGAACTGAACGAGTAAAATAGTAACGCTATCATGCTATGATAGAGTCAGAAGTAAAAGAATATGCAGAACATGGGGCTTACATGAAGTGGTAACATGAACAGCGGAAAAACGAAGACACTCGAGAGAACCATGTTAAAAGAATGAGAAAAAACAAGAGTTGCTGAAGTGGCATAAACTAAAAATCCGAAAAAAAAATAGATTTGCTGGAAGACCACACAAGAGATGGTATGAAAACAGAACGTCATTGTCGCAGTATAACAAATCCTAGTAGAAGAAGATAATACTATGGAAGAGACAGAACCTTGTTTTGTAATGAAAATAAAAAGAAGAAAGCAACTCAGAGTTATCAATAATATTAATTATTTAGAATTTAAAATGTAGTAATATAGTAGGTTACTGTCAGACAACGATCATCTCGAATATCAAAATTTCAATGCCTTATAAGAAAGAGGACAATTTTCGGAGTATAATGCAACAAAAATTTCAGAGATCCATGCATTCGTTTTCGAAAAAACGGCATTTTAAAGTTATTAAAAGCAGGTAGTGGTAACCCGATACACCCCGTTGCAACGAGTCGCGTCACGGTAAACTAGCACGTCGAGCCCCTGCTCTTCATTTTGTTGACGGTACGAGTGCTTTGATATACTCTTAATGTTGTTGTCAGTCGCGGTCGACACCCGGACGAGTTCTATGGTTTCGAGTTCCACCTTGGCGAGTTCTGTCATTTTTCAGGGATATTTTTAAATTGTTTTGCCTTACCCAAAATCGGCTAATCATGCATCCGTGTTAAAAGGTGTATCTAAAATACATGTAAATTTTAATTTTTTAAATTCAATTTTTTCGCGAACTAATGCATAAACCTCCTAAATTTTTGTTCTAATATGCTTAGAAAAGTGTATTCTTTCTTATAGTGCAGTTGAAATTGTGAAATTCGTGATGATCGTTTTCTGACAGTTCCCATATATATTAATTCTGTAATATTTTGTTTTAGGATAGAGGCTTCTTAAGGATTCTTAAGGATTCTTAAGAAGCCGCTACGGACGAGTTTCACTAGTCACAGATTTTTAAAATAATAATATACGAATATAAAACTTTGATCGAAATGCTATTTATCTGTATAATTGGTTGGTTTCAAAACTCACCCCAAGATTTTAAAAAATCTTTTGAAATTTGGAAAAGTACTGAAAAAACAAAAACAGTACAGAAAAAACTGAGCGCCATGATTGACCAATGAAAATTAACCATGGATTATGCGCTGTTGTCAAGTTATTTTGATGGTTGGTAAATGTGTAAATGTTTATTTTTTGTTATATAAATTTTTGTAAACTAAAGATCAGCTGTTTCAACAAGTGATAATTTTCAACAGTTTCGACTTGGCAACTGCGCTATTTTTATTAGTTTCTAAAGCAGCGCTATTTTTTAAAATAGCCGGCCGGTGACGTCAGCGGCCGGTCTTTTAACAATTATTTTCTTACCTTAGAAGTACTCAAAAAATTTTGAAAAAAATTGTGAATGCTCAGTTTGGCATCTACTTTAAAATAATAAAAAAAAATAATGAACTTGTGCATTGTCGCTCCTAGTAGCATAATTATATCGTTATACTGTTTTCCGACCAAATCATATTAAGTTACTAACAAAGAACATAGCAGTGGGTTGATGTGATTGCTAGTTGACTTGCAGAGCGGAAATTCTGAGTTTAACTCTCAGATTTGACAAAATATCTTAGTTCGGAGTTCTGAAGATGTTCATCAACTTGTTATGGATTTAATAATTTAAAAACGTCAAGATAAAAAGTTAAAAGCCATATGGAATACCCTCTAGAGCCAAAATCGAAGAGATACTTAATTTCTACTACTGACTTGCAAAAGTATTGCAAAAAATATATATTGCTATGTTTAGCTGTAAATGTGGATAATTTCTAAAGTTATCGTTGAATAGGAATATTTTTTGCAATTTTCTTTCTTTCGGCTTTACCACTTTCAATATATCAACTTTGTTTCGATGCGATAAATCACTCCGTATTCTTTCTCTTTCGCTATTATACAACTTTTGTCTATAATTTTCATATTTTTAGCTGAAAATTATCAACAAATGAACTTCGAATATAGTAATTATATTTACGCCAATCATTTTATTCAAATTTGTGTTAAATGTTAAAAATCGGTATTTAGCAAAACAGATGCTATTAATTATTGTTAACGTTTTTCGTCTTTTTATTTAATAGTCTAAATTAATTAGTCTATTTAAAAGTCTATTTAATAGCTCAGTGTTCTGAGTTATGCATTAATATGTATTACCAATTCCCTTAATAAGTTGTTATCCTTACTAGGAAGAATGCATAATTACTGCAATTTGTGTAAAATATTTTCCGAAGAGGATTTAACCATCTTGGGAATCGAACCGTACTATTTTGCTCGCCCACTATCACGTGGGTTATTAATGAAACAGTTTAGTTATAATTAAATTGGAACATTGTATAAGGATAAATACTGGTTGCATCTGAAATAATAATCTAGTATTTAAAATATGTCAATCAATAAGAATAAATTGATTAAGTATTTACAATTCACCTTTTTACATAATTAAGTCACGTAATTACCTTGTATTTATATTGTGAATTAATTATCCTATAAATTATAAAATTAGAACTGATTCGTTATAGATGAATTAATATTAATTCAAATAATGGGTTTAATTCTTATGTTTATTGTTAAATTAACGTTAATAAAAGAACAATGCGCTGTTATATCTATTACATTTGGACACTTGCGGATGAAATTAATAAGGTGAAAAATTCGTGGTCAAATGCGCTTCCGGTAGTAAGCAAGCCATTAGTAGGTAGTGTATGAGTAAAAGTAAAAACAATTACTATGTGTGTCACCGAAACATTGTGTAGTAAAAAATTAAATGTGCAAGTACAAGTTGAATGGACCAAAACACGATGATCTATCAACTCATCTCGTCCGGATAAATGCACAAAACCACAACGAATACCAACTTGGATCAGTTTACCGCGTGCTATGTAACGAGTTGGACGTCGACGACGCTAAGTGATTTCATTAACGCACGTTTTTACGACGCCTTTATTAATTTTTATTTTTTTATCACAGTGATTTTCAAAAAAAGTGCCTTAATATTTCGTTTTTGTGATTTTTTTTTGTAAATTTAAGGTGATTTGGAAACTGACTATTGATTAATAAATGATTAAATATTTAGGTAATTAATTTTTTAATACTTTTTTTCTTAATTTATTTTTTTATAAATTTTTGCATTCGAAAATACGAAAAATTTTCTAAACCGCAGAACTGTGTTTTATTTACATTTCAAAAATGTTTCAAATATTTTCTCGTTCATCGATTAAATACCTTAGGTATTTATTTATATAAAATCTTTTTATAATTTAATTATGAACTTCTTTAACACCAAGACCTCATTAACCTCTGCTTTGCTATTTCGCGCTTGAAAAACTACGAGGGAGTGTCAATAATTTTTTATTATAATAAAATTAACTAATTAAATTTTTGACTATTTACTGCAGAAGAAGTAAAAAAGGCGTGGTTGCTCTGATTTAAAGTCTTCATAGCGGTTATTGCTGGCGCAACTAGGAAGCGAACCGAAAAGCGGATCCGTTAGGATCTACTACAATGTCAGATTCAGATTCAGACTTTGATCGAAAAAGTTTTCTTCCTGGATGCTTTTACTTGCATCCTTTGTTTTTCAAAGGGACAAGTAAGAAAAACAATAACGTGCTTTATATTATTATAAAAAATTATGTTTGAAATGAATATTAAATAAATAAATAAAAACGAAATTCGGGAAATTCAAGACCGCTTTTCATTTCTGAGCTCTTGAAACAACCGTATCTAATAGCTATTTATTTAACCAGTGACATAATGCAAAATTTTCAATTAGTATTAATTTAGATGAACGAGAGAGCACTAGTGGCCAAGTTCTTACAAATACACGAATTGAACTAAATATGCAATATGTAATTGCAATAATTACGATAAAATTATTAATAATTAACGAAATGAGCAAGGTAGACAGCAAAGCAAAGGTAGACAATATTCTTAATGCACTATGAATTGAAAGCCTGCTACCTTTGCAAAGGTGATGTGTGCGGTAGCTCCAGCAATATTTTATGAAATGGAATTTTTAAAATTAAATTTTGTAAATTTAAAATTTTACATTAATAATTTGATTAATATTAAAATTAATTACAATAAGTGCAAATTACATAACTAGTTGCACAAAGGGCGACGTTATAAAATCTAAAAAGACATAATAAATGAATACTTTGTGGTCACAATAGCATAAATATTTTTGTAAAATATTTTAATAAATAAAATATAATTAACTTTTTATAAATTTTAAAGTTTGCTCGTATTCGGAGCAAATGTACTTTATGCAGCTTTTTGTAATTGTCAGACTTCAACCGCACCTCTCTTCTCTCCTCACTTTTGCTTTTAATTAATTTTTTTTATTACTCGTGATGTAATAATAATTTTATCAAAAAATTATACAAAAAAATAGTAGTTTAAGTTCATCATCATCTTTTTTTAATTAAGTGGTTGAAGCACCTGATTTGTAATATTGTCAGATTTTATTTTGACTTACTTTTAAGCTGGTATAATTTTTTCGCCGTTTAAACCCTAGATTACGCTCGTGTTGTAACGAATAATCTAAAAAAAAAAAAAATAAAAAATATTTTGAAACTGTCAAGTATTAGGCACATACTGGGTCTAGCACGTAAAATGCACCCACAGGTTTTCATAGATACGATAAGAATTGTTCATTTAAAAGTTTAATTTAAAAATTTAAATTGTTCATGATTTATCAAATTAAAGTCTGTTAATTGCTCATTCTGTTGACGGTGGATGCTCAACGTAAATAGATGCAATAATGTGTTTTAGTGGGTGGAGCAGTCTACAGTTTACTTGACTTCTAGTTGTATTACTGTTAACAACATATTATAAATTAATTTAAAATAGAATTTCATTAATTATACCCGAATTTAACTTAAAAACAAAGATCCCGTCTTTTTAGATTCGTAATTTTCGAGTTTTGGCTAATTTTTTTTTGATAATTTTCTAGGTTTGGCGACTTCGGTGATGTTTTTAGTGATTGTAACGACTCCGAGATTCACGGTATAACATAAAAATACGCCGTGGGCGGGGCTAATCTTATGAAAACAACCAATCGAACAATTGCATAAGAATTTTTGGTCTTTTTTCCTCGAAATTTTGAATGAATTTGAACGAAATTTAATGTTTAATTGTATGATTTACACCATAAACTACCATAATTTTATTAGAAAACTTTTAAATTCATGAACGCATTTTGCGTGATACTCAACCCTGTTAGTTTCATATTATATTTCAAATTACTATAAAAACTAAAATATTGCAGATTTTCATTTATTTTCTCTCTCCTATGTCAGTTGTTATTATCAGCGTTTTTTACTGTCTGCTTAAATGTCCTCTGCCCATCCCTTGGACATCACTCTAGGATAGTTTATTATAATAGAAGGACTACAACTAGAATTGGTCGAAATGTAATTCTGATGTAATCTATAATGTAAAAATTGCAATTTTAATTTTTACACCTTAACCCATTAAGTACCAATGTCCTCATTTGATGACAGTAACTTATATATTTTTTAAGGCCTAAAAAATGATTGTCTACTTGAACTATTTCCAAGAAAACAACATTTGAAATCTAAAAAAAATATGCTTGGTACTTAATGGGTTAACAGTAGGTAATACATACAATTAGCGGGGTACTTGGAGTATTTCATATAAGCAACATAGTTAATTTTTATAGCAGACGAATTGTTATCACTTATCAGTAACATAATATTCTAGATGTTTATGTGATAAATGCACTAATATTGCAAATGTGAAAGTGTTCGTTTATATGCTTATACCACATTCCCACCTAACGACCTAAGCAATAAGAAAGACGAAGACGTCTTGAAGAAAGACTTTGTTATTTTATTTTTCTGCAAAACGTCTTCGTTTTTCTCATTGCTTTAGCATCTGGAATGTTCTACTGTGAGTTCTCTCACTTTTAACTCTTCAATTTTAGCGCTTCAATAAATAGAAAACACACTGGGGGTATTCCATACCCCCAGACCTCAGGTTTTACACATACGTTTTTTATATACTTATGTATCATCTGATACCATATTAAACTTAGTTCAGCTGACTGACGAATGATTTTTATTTTCCACGACATATTTACAATACGTTTAACACAAATTAGGTGTCTTGGTATACCTGGTTTAATGCTAAAACTTTTGAAAATTGTTTTAAAAATTTTTTATAAAAATTATATCCTTATTTTTCTTCTAAGTTCCCTTTTTTATTGATCATATTTCCTTAAAGTTTTTCCAACTGGATCTTAAGTTCTACAAATATTTTGCGTACTATTCTATGCGGACAGAGTGGACAGAGTTATCTCTACGTAACAATTTAGACTAGCATGATATTGACAATTTTCTCTAAGAACGCAGAAAATTGATTTATCGTATAAAAATATAATGTCAATTTTTAATGTTATGACTCACCTGGGCTCATAACCTGTGATTATTTGCAGTTCTATATTCTTACAAAAAGAAAGAATACCTAATTTCTTATTTCACTACTTTCTAAATGGAACTCAAATTTATAAAAATAAAAAATATATATTTAATAAATAGCAGTTGCTGAATTTTACGAGTGATTAACATCACACAAAGTTTAAAACTATCCTTACAATAATAATTGATTTATTAATTAATTTTTATTATTTTCAATTTTCAACTTTATGAGGCTTAAAGATCCTACTTTATATCTGTAGAATTCAACTGCATTATTATTTATTTTTATAAAACTTGAGCACGGACGGACCGCGTTTAGGGTAGTTAACCTTTAAGCCACTAATGGTAAAACCGGCACCATGATGAATTTTTATAAATTTTATTTTTTCGGGTGTCACGGAGGGGGGAAGGCTTCAAAGTACTATAATTATATTATTGTTCTCTGTTTGTATGTGTAAAAATATCACTCGGTCAATTAATTTTTTGTTCATTTCTTTTAGATTGTTATATTAGCACGAAAATAAAGTAAATAATATTTTGCTGAAAATTATTAAAACTTGCTAATTTATATTGTGACACAAATCTCCTGGTACTAAGATAATTGCAGTACATTGTCGCAGAATTTTGCTTGTCACTACTGCAAGTTTAATGAATAAAAAAAAACTACATTAATAGTACAAAAAATTGCTTTTTTGAAATTACTATCAATTAAAATAAACGAGTAGTCTAATTTTAGATATAAATGTGAAACTATGTAGTATTTTGTAGTAAAATTGGTACAAAGCTTAATTTAAGCATAAATTAACCCCCACAATAATAATTAACAATTGTTCCCATTTTACATGCAAGTAAAAAAATATTCAAATATGTATTATTGCATTATTGCATTTTCATCGATGAGATAACCATGCACTCGTATAAACTTTTGCTGTCTGCTGATAATGAAACTGAAATCTAGTAAGAAATTTTGTTTGAAGTTCTAAACAATATTTGCAATTAATGAAAACCGCTTTCTTAAATTACATAACATCTAGATGACCGACTGCAGTATCAGTGGCGTAACCACCGGCATTCTATGTGTTTAATCAAACAAGGGCCCGGCAACATCAGGACTAAAAATATAATTAATTATCTACAAAGAGTGCTATTATAAAAATTGTTAAAGAATATTACACAGATGAACCAAAAAAAAGCTCCTAGTTGAAAATGCACAATCTTCCTTTCTTACGAGACGGCCAAGATATTTCTTTTTAGTACATATTATTATTATATTATTTTTATTTTTGATTCTTGTTTTTATCGAGAATTCGTTTTATCAAAAATTTCGTGGAGTGATTTTTAATGAAACTAATTTAAATAAATATTTCTTGGGTATATTATTTTAATAAAAACAAATTCAAAAAAACGTTCGGCTTAAGGGCATTTAAAAAAAAATTCGTCGTTTGCAAATATGCATTTGTGTGCATAATATAATTTTCACATAAAAAATTAATTAACCATTAGAAACCTAGAAGTTGCTGTTTAATGGTTTTGAAACCTTTCCAAAATTTGTCACTTTAATTAGCATCTCACACTTTAAGCGTACGTTTTTTTTTAATGTATTTATAGGACTATTTATTTAACAAATTAGTGTATTTTTGTTAAATTTAACCTTCGAATTTTTGCACGCTAAAAATGCAAAATGTAGCAAAGGTGGGTCATAGTCAAAGTGTGATAAATAGTATGTTGTGATACTTTCTTTTGGCTTAATTGTCTTCTTCACGTAGCATTCTTTGAAATTCTTCGGCTTCCAGCCTGAAATTCCACTGGTTTACGTATTAATCTGCTTTATGGGCACAAATACAATGCAGTAAAAAAGAATAATGTTTTAATGGTAGCTTATCTTTGTTTCATCAGATTATTAACCACTCATCTAGTTCAGTAATTACTTGTCGGATTAAAATTCTGAAGACAAGTTGTATTTTAATTGCTTTATTGTAAACGTCTGCATTTCTCATTTTGTAGAATAATGTTTTCAATCGAGCTATACAAAAGATGAAATTATTTATCCCCAAGACGTGTTGTACTGAACAATGTATAGTTGGTGTGCATGCAGATGAACACCTGAAGATACTTATGGCAGTGCATACAACTTACATTAACGGTTTTAGTTCAATTTTTCTAAATTATATTTAACAATGACGTGGATATTAATGAAATACATGACACGAATCCTACGCATTGTAACTACATTTATTTTCCAACAAATTATGCAGTTTTAAAATAAATTACATATTGCATACAAATTCAATGGTCACGAATGCAATTTGCAGATTGGAAATTTTGGGTGTGTTATATTTAGTACCTCGAAAGTGAATGGTTCAAAAATTAACTTCATGGTCCAAATTTACAGCACTATTCAATATGATTTTCCTAGATTTATTGAAATACTTATTTATACTGAGATTTCAATCGATGCGGTCACTACTGGTTAATCTATGCCTCCTGATGATGAAAAATCTCTTCGAAGTAATCTCAAAGCCACCAGTAGTACATGAATAAATTACAGTTCATTGCTAAACCATCTACGTGTACGTTCTAGGCTGATGAGACTGCGTCTACCATAGCCGCATCTTACTTTTTGGATATGTATTTTGAAAGAAATAGATCTCACGAACAAAGAATAACAAAAACATTTTATTAACCCAAGTGACAAACCCCCCCCCCTCGCCTACTAACCATGATTACCTGTAGTATATCAAGTTTTCTTCTTTTTTTCAGTGCAATGAAATCGCCAAGTGCTTCGCTAGATCCGACGATACTTAAACGCATGATAATACTTCGTTGTTTACAATGATACGTAATAAATAAACAGTGCAGACAGCAACAAAGATGAGGACCATTGTTCTTAAATTATTGTGTTGGTTTTGTGTGACTGTTACAACTACATTAGCATATCAGAATACAAACATTAATTCCAAAACTGCGTATATAGACGCTCAATGGAAAAATAAATTTAATACCAAAGATAATAGGTACGCAATGCTATTAAAAAGTAGCACGCATACGCCATCGTCAATAAATTTACAAAATGATATTAATAGAAAATATTCACATCGAAGTAAGTATAATTATATCGACGAAAACGCAAATCCGATTAAATTCAGACATTCGCGTTATCCAAGTTTGGGCGGTGTTTTAACGAGACTTGATAACATGAAAACGTCAACTACAACTTTTCCGCCGTTTTCCCACCAAAGAAGATACGATAATTTGGAAGATAGTAATAATTTATTAGAAGTTAATTATAATGAAGACGAATTGGAAGAGGAAGGCGTGAACGAGAAGGAAAATGATGACATGCCAGATTATGAGGAATGGGTAAGTAATTTTTATACTAATTAACAAGAATTGTTTTTTTTAGTTATGTAATATTTATCATTATTCTTGTATCAAAATGTTTTACGAGGGGGAAAGCCGAGTCTACCTCAGAGCTTTAGTAAGAATTTTCGAAATGTTTAATTACTGACGATTTTTATCAAATTTTTACATTTAATTGAAATTTTTTTTGAATAGAATCCAATCGACAACATTTTTGTGTTTACTATTTACTATAATTTTTTATACTATAATTTACTATAACACAATCTAACTCTTAAGGGAGCCACTTCAAAATATGACTTGCCTCTAATTCTGCTCTAGGGAAGCTTCATTCAAGCTCGAATGGAGCAAAAACTTTATTCTAACCTTCCTCTTTCGACGAGCAACGGCAAACCATCGAGGTAATCTGCCTTGACAAATTCTTCATAAAATTAAGTGGTTAAAAAATACTACTGTATTATAATCTCTCTTAAAGCTTTTCAAGAAATTTATTTATCTATCAATGAAAATATGAATTATTTTACTTATTGATTTTTCTAACTAATAAAATTAAGTTTAATTTAAGAGAACTCATAATCAAAATACATCAATAAGTGGCATTTGAGAATATCACAGGACGAATGTTGCTAGGACTTTTTGAGGGAGTCATTGTTGTAAAAGCTAGCTGTACTTGGTTGACTACTGCAATAGAGTAATCAATCTGTCCAGAATTGACAAATGAAAGCCAATTACAAATAAAAGGCAATTTTTTTTTTAAACGTGAAAAGTAATTATTAAACTTTTACTACCCGTAATAAGCGGTACTAAAGTAAAACAATAATTTTCACGCTAAATATAACTTTAAATTTAAAAATAAATTTGATTGGTTGTTCCGCCACTGTTCTATCTTCTTGTCAAATTGAATTTGATCTATTTTATTTTTTAACTTATAATGCATCTCTGACAGATTTTTTTTTGAAAGGAAAATTTTTGTTAATTTACAATTTAATTTAATTTTTCGAGTGGTTATTCCATCACTGTTCAGTTCAAAATAAATTTTAAAGATAAAACCATCAAAATAGTATAATATTTTTTCTGAGAACATCATTATAAATTGTTTTCATGTTAAATTAAAAATTGAAAATTAAAAATAAAATCATAACTTACTTAAGACAAAAACTACTTAATTGAATGATACACCGTGTTAACATGGCGTTTCGAATTTCGGATTCTTATCAGACAAACCTGGAAATATTATGTAAAATATTGGAAAGTTATGCAATTAAATTCAAGAGTATTTGAAAAATTAACTTATATTTACTTTTTTAAAAATAAAATTATACCTACACTTGATGTCGAATTCAATGGGTACATAAAATTATTTTGAAAATCACTAAGCCAATTAATTAAAAAAAAACTTTTTGAAACCATAATTGTAATTAAATTAAAATTACAATATTTGTAGATTGGCTAATTTTGAGATTTTATAAGATTTTAATTTGGTGAAATATATGGATTAATTTACATTTTTATAATATAATTTTAAAATAAACTTATGACTTTATTTTTAATCTAGCAAATGCATATATTTTGTGGTAAGTTTTAGAATATTCGAAGTAAGATACAAATTTGTTTCACACTTCCCTGAGGTTGTATACGAAATTTTATAATGCTAATTTTTGCATATTTACGGTTTTTTGTGCTATTTTGCTATTTTAGAGTTTAAGTGCTCTTTGCAGGCATATTTTTATATAATAAATAAAATAAACAAAATGTTAAAATAATAAATTTTAACTGTTGCGAAAAGAATACGTAGGTACTCACATAGAAAAATAATATTTAAAAAACAATAAAAAATACATAAATCAACATTTAGCAGGTTTGGACTTAGAATATTTGAATATGCAAGCAAAATAAAAATGAAAATTGATAAAAAATCTTTAAATTTGACTAAATATTTTTGAAATAATAAATTACGCTATAAAAAAATATGATAAAAATTTAAAATAAAAAATTTTGTAATACGATATAAATGCCCTTATTTCACGATTATTTCCGATCATCATAAATAACAAAAGAAAAACGTAAAAATAATGAGAAATAAGAAAATATATACCAAACAAATTGAAAAATTAATATTTAAAAGAATGTCATGGGAAAAAAATAAATTTTGTAACAAATGGCCGCATACGAAATTTTTTAATTTAATTAAAATTTTAATTTATTTTGTAAAAGTTCACTTATTTCTTTAAGGGGGGGGGGGGTAGCACTCTCTGAAACATGATTTTTAGTTAAAAAAAAAACTAAAGTAATGTTACAAGTAACTGCAAAAACGAAATTCTTATTTTGCTGAGCTCCAGGTGAAATTAATAAAACATGTAGCAAAGTGCAAAGCAAATTTATAAAATGAAGCTTATATTTTACGAAGCATTCTCTCTAGATTGTAATATAAAATTTAGTGTTTAAAAATCATTAAATTGTTCACCCATAAAAAGCAATATTTTCGGATTCGTCTAGGAAACTTTCCGCTTAAATGTCAAATAAAAGGTGAAGAGACCTTTGAATTTAAATTTAGAATGAATGCAACTAAACACAAATGCATTATTTGTTATTGTCGGAAGAAATAAAAAATATTACGAGGTTAATATATTTATAGAGAAGAACAAAGTGCAATATTTAGCACAATAAGGTTTTCAATTTAATACATGTTATATAGATATTCTATTGTTTTACACCTTTTTTATGACCTTGTCAACTTACACCGAGTGGCTTCTATCATTAGTTCATTAATTTTAAAACATAATCATTAAGAAGATTATACAAATAGCCGCCGCCAGTTGTTCGATTTTCCATAATTTAAATAATCGTGTTTTTGGGATTAAAATATTTAGTGCTTTAGAGAAGGAGCAAGATTGGAAAGTTATTTGCTAAAAATAATTTTGGATTATATTTTAATAACAATTTTTGAAATTACGCAGACTATTTGTATTTTCAATTCCAGTCACGCTAATTTTCTTTGCAGACGATCCCTTAACCGAAAGTAAGTTTTTCTTTGTTTGAAGTTGTTTGCTATTCAATTTCGATTTTGATTAGGTCTGAGTGCTACAAATCACGTATTAGTTATAGCTGATTGGTCATGTATGCGGGTAACATTTCAAGATTACACGCAAACACTCGCACTTCTGCTATTTTTAATTATGGAGAATTAAAGTTTTAAGCAATTGAAGTTACTTAAAATTTGAAGTGCATTGGCCACCCAGTAAAATTCTTCGAATTGAATTTCTGTTTTATTAATAAGTTTTGTTTAATCATAAATTATGAACATGTTCTGGCGATTATTGGTTATAAATGTTTTAGTATTTTTATTTTATTACACTCGATAATGTATTTTGATACTGATACTTTGCATATTATTATAAAAAACATTAGCAGTGACGTAGCATTAGATTATCAGCTTCCAATAGAAAGGGCGACTTCGTTCTGATGAACCACTAGTTTTGGCGAGCATCCAAAGCATAATTACATACATAAACGTATCTAAAGAAAGTATAATGATAAATTAAAGCATACAAACAACACATTCAACTTTCCCGATTATTTATTTATACTTGGTAAAATGTTGATACATACTTAAACTAAAGATGGGAAGCAGCTGAAAAGCTTTGTTTAAGTAAACATCCCGCGACGATTACTTAGGAACGTAGGTGAATCATTGATAATATGGAATATTTCTTTTTTTTTCATATAATTAATCGAAAATATGTTTTAGACTACACACATGAGAAAAAAATGCCATTTTTATCAACAACTTTTCGTAGATTCCTATTACGGAAGTTCAATGTAGTTCATTATACTATTGATAAGTTTTTCTATTTTGTTGATCGTGACGAAGTTTAATTATATTAATTAAAATTGGTCAATATTCGATCAGAGTATATTGTAGTACAGCATCGGGCTATACTGCAGCGGGGGGGGGGGGGAGAATTTGCCGCTGCGGCACTACATAGCCTTATGATAAGACTAAAACGATGTTATTAGAGATATGATACATAAAACTTGTCAGATTATTTAATTTCATGCATTGCCCAGTTTTGCTATCAATGTATATCTCAAAATATAAACATTTTAATTGATACATTACGAATTATGTAAATAAATTGCTAATTAAATTAGTACGATTGAATAGTTATCGGTTATCAGCAAATTGACGCTAAATAGAATGTATCGGATAGTTTTTCTTTTAAATTTATATTTGCAGCAAACTTATTGATGTGTGCTCATTAAATTTATGCATCTTAACGAAACTAATGAATATATTTTCCTACTGCACTTTAATTAATTATTGCCAACAGAATTACACAATTGAATGCATAAGCGATAGGGAGTGACGACCATAAGAAAAACCATAAATTAACTGTTACAAAATTTTTGTGATTTATTTTAATACTACGATAGATAAACGCGTCATGCTGACTTCACGTTGTACATTGTTTCAGCCTGATCAATGAAATCGGTTGTTAGAGACTTGAGTAATTTTGATATAGAAAGTTCCTTTTAAAACTCCCGTTCGTCTCTTAAACAGTTGCGGCTCTAATAACGCTGTACTTTTATTTTACACCACCCTGTAAGCTCGAATTTAAAATATAATACAGCCGCACTTTTTTCTTTCCAAAAAGTACCATAACCCCCCCCCCAAGACCCCCCTAGGTCTTAGAAGCAGAATATACCTATATTATTCTGTCATCGTTTTCTTTTTTTCATAATAAAATATAAAACTTACATAAAAGTAATTAGTAAATTGCACGCGTACACACTAAAAGAAAAACAATATACGTCAAATTAAAATCTGACACGATAATAAAACAGCACTGTTTAACTGTTTTTCATTTGTTTTATTTAAATAACAAAAGTAAAACAAAATTTTTGAAAAATAAAAATAAATTTCTTTAGTTTTTTTAAATATTCTGTTGAAATTAAGAATACTATGACTCCTCGATTACTTTTTATAGTAAATTTAGACCTGCTGATTCAAATATATTCTGTGAACACTTAAATTATTCAATTTCTATATTAAATTTCATTAAAATTTCTTTTTTTTTTACAATATAACAATAAAACAATTTATTGTTTGTTTAATATATTTTTTATATTTTACTTTTATATTTAATTTGATAAAATAATTTATTGTTTTGGCAAACAGTGCATCTTCAGGTTTGATAGTTAATAATAAATAAAAATTTTTTTGAAATGTGGTGAAAATAATATATTGCTCTATCACGAGCAAATATTGGACTTTTTGTGGCGAGTTTGTAGGATTGACGAACGAGCTGTCTATTTTTAGAATACAAGACCAGGCATAAAAAATTATTTTATGAATAAAACTCCAAATAATAAATAACAGGTTATGAGCTCAGAACATTTATTCATTAAAAATTAAAAGCAGTAGTTTGATTATTTTTTCATGTAATAAATGACTTTTCTACATTTTCCAGAAATCCAAAGGTGGATCCAACCGAAGTTAGTGCATTCTATTGCATTTAAACGTGTGTTTTGAAGTGTCATAGAGGAGGTAATTACCCATAAAACTCTTTATTGTATGTGGAATTAGAGGAAAATATCTTTATCAATTGTTATAGTTATCGACTTATCTGTAGCACCCTTTGCTCTTTATGCACACTTCTTTTCTTGTGAGCGTCGGGAGTAGGGAAATCTTCAAAAGATACCATCTTGATGGTTTAGGTGGTAGTGTCAGATTTTTACCAACTAAAACCCTACTTCATGGAGTTGCCGGGAATCGCTAATGCATTGCATCTGCACACTCTTGCTTCTTGTCATACTTCTGCCCTTTCGAGTCTTTACTCTTTTTGGGTTTCTCTTCTTTGTCGGTCAATTTCGTTTTGGGCTTTGGTGGACATAATTCCCACCAGCATCCTCTCTATAATTAGCCTGAGATCCGTCCCCAATGAGTTTGGGCGATGTGTCTGCAGCCAGTCCATTTGGGGCAGTTGAAAATGGTGTGTTCTGCGTCGTTCATTTCCTCGTAGAAATGGCACTTGGGGGTATCTGCTCGTCTGAAGCGAAGCAGGTAGTTGCGGAAGCATCTGTGTCTTCTCAGGGCCTAGGTAGTTTTGCACGCGAACTCTCCGTGTTTCCTATCCACCCACCCACCCACCCACGGAGCGATATCTGCAATGAGGCAGTATGTCCACCTGATCTTGTTTGCCACCTTTCTTGTATTTCTATGCAACGGTTTTCATATAGCGTTTTGTTCCCCGATCGGTATTTGCCGTTTTCCATCTTTGCCTTAAGGTGGATGGACAGGAGGAACGCGATTATAAAAACCGCCTCTTTAGAAATGATTCTGCATGTCCTACAAATCCTCAAGATGCTTCTTCTCTAAGCTGTCTCTAATTTGTGTCTGTACGTCACCTTATCTAGAGCCGACACTCATATCGGGATGGCGCTGCATACAGCATGATTGACTCTGTCTCAGAGCACAAGAGTTTTCTCATTGAATCTCCGTCATTGTTACTGAACTGTAAACCTCGAGATGCGAGGTTTGAAGATTAGACCCCGATCTAGCACTTTGGCCTGGTCTCTTTTTCGGAGATCACGACCGTCTCTGTCTTCTCCGAAACGAGCTGGAGACTCCTGGCGGATATCCAATCGAAGATGTCAGCCACTGTTCCATTGACTAGTTCCTCCAGTTTCTTCTCCGTGCGGGCCTCTGCCACAATTATAATGTCGTCAGCCAAGATGTGATGCTCACCCCTAATGGTGTGGGGAGCCTGATGACGTCATCGTATATCCACATTCAACAAGAGAGGGCTAAGCACTGAACCCTGTGGAACACCGCTGTATACCAGTAGGGTGTGCTGTCAAAGTTTCACGTTTATCACCAGTCGTTTTCCATGTAAATAGCTTACCAATATGTTCAGGAGCTATGATGGTACTTATCTCCTCTCCATTTCCGACATTACCAGCTCCCATCTCCCCTTGTCTATCAGAGAGACCTCCCGATCCTGCCAATCTTTTCCTGGAGTCTTTGCAGTATTAGGCGTTCGAAGAGTTTTTCGATTTACACTCCTGAGAAGTTATTTAGTTGCTAACTTTGAAGGGCATACTATGCAGTACTCTCCAAACTCCCGTCTCTCCAATTACTATTTTACAACCTCTAGGTGTATGTGATTTATGTTCTATTCAAAATTTGCTGTTACGAATTATCATTGGGAAAATGTAGAAAAAAACATGAACAGTAACAAGACAACACTGAGTTAAAAAATATAAATAAGTTTTTATTATACAAATATGATAATATTTGCATTATAATATTAATATTTTATAACTATTATAATTTATTGATACAAAAAAAGAGTTTTTTTATATCGAAAATTAACAATCGCTTACTTATCAGAACTTAACGAAAACTAACCGTCACGAATAATTCTAGAAAAACAAATATATTATTTAAAAATAAATTTTGATAATATGATAAATTTAATAAATAAAAATACAATAATATATTATTGCATGGGAATGTTTGAAGAAAATTTGGAAACTAAGATAATATGGAATCAAATTTAAACAGAATTCTTTTAGTCAGTTTTTTGAATTAATTATTGAACTTGTTAATCTACTCGTGACTGTCGCTTATGACGGATCAGCTCGGTCAGATATCTCCGTAGCTGCTGCTGTTTTATATTAGTCATCTTATGTCATAATTTTTGGTACGTTAAATAACTTTTTTCAATTTAAACAGTTCAATTTATCCTTGTACAGATATTTATTGCAGACATTTCATGACCGGTATTTCAGAAACAATGAAAGCTGCATTCTAAAATTGGTTGTATTTAGGAAAAACCTTGTGCAATGTTCCGTTGAATTGTCGCATATATGTGTGTTAAAGGCAACTTGATTATAAATTTTGAAAAATTTAACCATTCTACACAGTTACGCTAACTTTTTTTTTTAATTGAGTTGATGACATTTTATCAAGATTAAACTAGCGTTACGGAAATTGTATGAAAAGCGAATAGTTAAATCGACTCGTTAAAGGTAATAGAAATTGTTCGTTCATTCTTCTGTGGTATTTAATTGCTGATGTAAGCTAATTCATTATGAAATTAATAATAATTAACCGATTTAACCTGGTATTTAGGTTTTTGTGCCCAATAATTAAATTTTTACAGTTTGCTCTTTCTTAACAAAAATTTAATTTTGGATATATTTCGCCAAACGTTTTTCTTGGCAGGCGTTCGTAACGAGAAAAAAAAAGAGGTAATTTTCGACCAAAGTACAGTAAACTTTTATGCAAATTCATAATCGTTAAAAACACGAGAACGCTTTCTCTTAATTTGTCAAGATGAGTCGGTTGGAATAAACATTTACATTTACATTAATTTAATTGATATTCTAGAAAAATATTTGATGTAAGTTTTATTAGTATGATATGAGTGATGCGATTTTTATTTATGTATGTAAAATAATTGAGCAATCATTATTTATTTATAAAGTGCAATTAAACTTAATTTTTTGATTTCGTCTTCCAATGTTTTCTCATAATAAATAATTTCAATGCCAGACATGCCATAATTTATAACAATAAATTTTTAGGTAATGTTTAAATATAAAATCGCAATCCCGAAAGTTTAAATTGATATTAATACAACTTTGACCTTGACATATCTCTTTAAATCAAATTTAAATTAAATCCGCTTGCTTTACATAATTCATTGTTCGACATTAATTAATTAACAATTTATTCAATACTTGCTCAAAAACACTTTGTTGATATCTATTCATTTCTTTGGATTTTTTGTGGAGGAGTTTTTCTAACCCACCTTACCTTGAGATTATCTTGCAATCTTTTTGAAATCTCTTGGTGCCACTTTTTTCATAGCATTTTATTTTTACCCAAATAAAAATTTATTCGCACATTTTTGGGACCTCTGTGTTGGCAATCATGTGCATGGAATTTAGAATTCGTTAAGGTAGGTCACTTCTAAATTGCAAGTAAGAGTTCACCAGTACTAAAATATTATTTAATGAATGACGTTCACTTTCGTACAGGTGAAGCAATGACCTAGCTCAACCTGTACTTCCTTATTGATGATCTTCAAACTTTTTATTGTCGTTAACATTTTTTCGTTACGTTTTAATTTATATAAAAATAAATTTCCTGTTATTTTGAGAAATTTTCTTAATTTTAGTAAAATTTATGTTGGCAATAATTAACTATCGTCTGCCGGGAAACCAAATTAGAACAGTAAGGAATGCGCTGGATTTCGAAAGAAATTATTATATCATAAGTTAGGTTACCACTGATTTAACATTTGAGCTGGTACACAAGTCTGGATTTTGTTAAAATTTGAAAAAAAATTACAATTTTACTTGTTTTTTGAATTCTTTTTATGTCTTTTTTATAAGGACAGAACACATACAAATATGTAATAAATTATAATCAAATTCATTACCCAATGGCTGCTTTCTTATCCGTAACCATTCTGATACACAGATTTTGATTTTCACGTCAATACTAAAACTTCTATTTTGATCACATAAGTGGTAAGTAAAATTCCAATCCTTGAATTGATAGAATGATACTAAGGCAATTTGACATCACAAAAATAATTAGGTAAAACTAATAGCAAGAGTCAAGATTCTAAAGAGAAATTGAAGAATGTTGGAATTTTAATGGGAAATCAATTTAATTATTAATCTGCACTACATCGTAATCGAGTAATTTGTGAATTAATCAAAACTTTTTAAAGCTTTTAACGTGCAAGTCCCACAGCTTTTCTTTAAATAGTATTATTTGCTTTTGTCAATCTATCTTAGATAGCGCATCAGAAAATCAGGCAAAATCTAAAAATAATATATCAGGCGATTTGTAGCTTGCTATACTGAAGAAATGTTGTGTTCAAAAATAATAATTCTACTTATACTTAGTAAAAAATAAATATTATTCATAGTTGACCTCCCAGATCTCCCCCCCCTCCCAATAATTATATCAGCGACCTATAGATGCATTTGTTTTGAAAGAGGTAAAAGGAGATAAATTTAATAAAGATGATCTCGAATTATAGACATTATTGAAACCGTTTTTTTTTTTGGAGGTATGGAATACATCGTCATGTAGTTTTTAGTGTCTAATGAGATTAATTATTCATATTTTGTTTGCAATTATGGCCATAAAATATCTGGGTTACTGTCAGTTAATTAGTCCCACGATTTGAACTTTTTCCTATTGACTAGATGGAAGAACGCATTTTTCTAAGCATATTGTAACAAAAATTTTGTAGGATTAGGCATTAGTTGTTGAAAAAACGGCATTTTAAAATTTGAAAGAGCAGGGACATGTAAAACTCGACAACGTAGCGTTAACTACTCTTCCTGTTCGCTGTCAGATGCGGTCGACACCCGGACAAGTTCTGTGTCTTCGTAGATCTACCTTTGGCGAGTTTAGTCATTCATCATACATCATGTAAAAACGAACATTTTTCTATCTAAAATTTTTGATATTTAAATTCGATTTTTTCGAAAACTAATGCCTAATCCTACAAAATTTTTGTTGTAGTATGCTTGTAGTATGCTTAGAAAAATGTCCTCTTTCCAATTAATAGTCAATAGGAAAAAGTTTAAATCGTGGGAATAATTGACTGACAGATCCCAATATCTGAAACTTTTTCCGATTTGAAATTAGAAACTGTAATTAGTTCTATTAGCGCTTTTAATAGCGCTCTATAACCACTTTTAGCGATTCTTCCTGTGCTTGTTGCTCTTCTCTTCTTCAATTCCACCTCGGAGTTTGTGATACATTAATAATTCATAATAAACCATAATCAAACAATAATTCATAATTATGATAAATTTCATCATCAATTATCTAAACATTATCAATATGATGTACGAAATCATTAATGAATTGTACATCATAATGAAGAGTGCATAAGTTACCCAATATATCTTAACTATGTATTTTATTTCTTAAATTGTAGTTAAGTATATATTAACTACATAAAAATTTATTTATCTTTGTATAAATGTTAGAATTTGGATAATCAAATTATTTTAATAATTTTATCTTTCACGATTAACGATTTTCATCACAATTATGAATGCAATCATCAATAGGATGAACGAGTACGCATTATAAATGATTTTGTTCGTGATATTTATGAACACCGTTTGTCATAATTATGAATCCTATCATGAATTAATGAATTGATGATTCATTGATGAATTCTTGTTCATCATTAGTATTGTAACGAAAATTAAAACATTTATTTAATTCTAAAAGGCTACAACAAATCTACAGAGAAGGTTAATAACAATAAAACAATTATTACACTAAGATTAACACTAATACTAAATTACACTACAATTATTTAACACTAAGTCTGGATTTATTTAAACACTCAGTATATTGCTTATCACGTCACTTTACACTTTATTTATGTTAACACTTGTAAGTTCAAACTGGAATTATACTGTCACATGAAATCATCTGTATTTATACCTAAATGCAGCCTTCCAGAAACTTCCATAGAATTTCTATACATCTCTATAGATTTCTAGACTGCAAACTAAACAATATTTGAATTACAGCGATGTTATTATGTATGACTTATCATTATAGTATGACTTATCATACTCTCAGACTCAGACGTCATACATTAGTCATCAAATATAATTAATCATTGTTTCATAACAGTATGGAAATATTGAAAACTTTTTCATCAATATAATGAACATTTTTATTAATATTGTTACGAAAGAACGTCTAATTATATTTGATGACTAATGTATGACGTCATGTGTGATGAGTCATATATGATAACGGCATTAGTCATTCAAATATAGATGAATGTACGCTCTAGAAAATGCGTGGAAGCACCTGGAAATTCCTGGATGGTTATGGAATATTCTGGAAGGCTGCATTTAAGTATAAATGCAGCGCGATTTCCTGTCACGAATTAATTCTAGTTTGAACGCGCGACTGTTAACTTAAACCAAGTGAACATAAATACAGTGAAGTGATAAACAGTATACAGAGTGTTTAAATAAATATAGACCTAGTGTTAAATATAAATTATAGTGTAAATAAATTATAGTGTAAATTAGTGTTAGTGTTAATCTTAGTTTAGTAATTGTTATTAACCGATTTTGTAAATATTTGTATTAGCCCTTTTAGAAATAAATAAAAGTTTTTAATTTTCGTTACAATATAATGTCACTTTTTTTCAGTGCATCCAAAGGGTAGAAAACAAAATTTCTAACAGAAAAACAGCTAAAAACAATTTTAAAAAAATTTGCAAATTTGTAAAAAGTTTGTAATTTTCATTAACAATTAGAATATTTTGTCAAGCCATATCTCTATAACTGCCTAATTTACTACTCTATTTCATAGCGGATGAGATGCACCGAAATCAAACTATGTGCAAAAATTTAATAAATGACAAAAAAAGGTAAAAAATGATCGAGTTTTAAAGCATTCAGCTAGGGCTCTAGTATAGCCTTATAGCTACAAAGTTACTTTATACTTTAGTGGTATTTTCTTTGTTTTATAATTGACATAAAAATTCTTTACTACACTTCAACAAAATTTACCTCGACTAGCTCTTGCATGCGGGAGCAATAAAACCTCTTCTCATGGGTAGGTTCTGTGTTCGTCAAAATTTTAATGTTGATACCAGAATTCAGTTTTAAATTATTTACAATTAAATTTTTTTTATAAAAAATTTTTTATATAAATTTTAAACTACAAAAATTTTATGCTTTGCTCGATGTTTGAACGTACGATTTCAAATTATTGGTTATTTTCAATTGTAATTTTATCATTCAAATGAAAGTTTTTAAATATGCATAATTTAATAATTTTTAATTCTCACCAAAATCCAATTTTAATAATTTCCAACAATAAAATAAAACTATCGTTCAAATAAAATCACTTTAATCAAAAAAATATCCAAAATAAACTCACAATATCAAAAATTTCAGCTGCGGTCAAATCCGACCAAAAATATTCTCCATCAATTCAAATTAATGCTCAATAATAAAATCTCAATTGCAAAATTTACCTTGCACAAAATCACATTCAAAAATTATCGAAACCAAACACCAAAAAAGCCATCAATCTTGTAAAACTTCCATCAACCTTAGATTTTCAAAATTCAAACTTAAAATTATTAAAAACTTTACAAAATGCTACAGGGGTGGTCAATTCACTTTGTAACACGACAATACATAGATTTAGTCTAGTTTAACTTTTCTGTAAATCACTTTTGTGTCAGATGACCACAAAAAAACTCTACTTTGAAATTTCAAGCAAAATTTTTTGAGCAAAAATCGACCAAAATTAGTATTTTGTGAAAGGCTGTAACTCAAAAACAAAATAAATTAGAACAAATATTTTTATACCTTTACGCAAAATTTTAGCTACTTATTTTGAGTATAGGATGTACAGGAATTGGTCGATTTTAAATTTTGTGATTTTTGATACTATTCATGACAAATTTGCACCGGTTCCGATTTGAATCTGTTACTTAAGGGCTTTTTTCTGATACTAAAACAAAAGGCTTAAGCAAAACTAATTGATTTTTTAGTTATCTTTAAGTATACCTCGTTTTGCTACGTAATGACCTTTTTCTGCAAATGTGCAAATTATGCGCAGAAATGCTCATGAAATTATAATAATTTGCTTGCCCAAACTGAATTTTTTTTAAGTTGGTAACTTAAAATGTTTTAATCGGAAGTGCATTACGGATGCGACGTGACTTTTATCATGCAATAGTAATTGTAACGCAGTCACGAAGGATCACGCACGCATTTTCGTTGAGTAAAGGTTTAAAAAATAGCATCTCAGGTGCTTTGCGGTCCGCTGCACACCACTTTTGGTTAGTGGTGACTATGCTAATTGTAAAGAGTAGTTTTGATTTAAAATATTAATTAAAAACAGAATATTAAGAACTAAAGATTGTAAGTGTAAGCGAGATAATACCGGAAACCTAACTTTTACTTTTACACTAATACGGAAAGTAAATACTTTCTGCACGCTTGTTAGCTGAACTAAGTTCACCTTAGTTATCAACATTTTCAATTATTCATCTTTTAGCTGGTAAAACCTTTAAGGGGTTATAGGTGGGTTAGAAAATTTCAAAAAATAGGATTTTTTATATTATATAATTAAATTATACTATATGTCTAGAGTATTCTCCAAAAAATTCGAATTGATCAGAGTAAAATTCTAAGAGATAAATCCCTCGGTAGTTCCGTTTGTTTCTCGCTTGATTTTACTTTCTAAGAACAACTACTTATTAATATTTGTTATAATTTTTATAATTTTTTAACGAAGCAAGAATTCGTCACAGGCAATAGCAAAAGGATACCCTGGATGCTGCCACGGCAGCAGTTCTTTAACTTTATGATGCCGGAATCGCTGCAACTTAAAACTTCAATAGCGATTTCATCGAAACTCTATTTTTGAAGTCGATAGTCATGATTTCTAAAAAAGTTATTAATCGATCTTGTTCAAATTTTGCAAATATCTTCAAAATAACATTATCTAGTGCTTGAACCAAAATCAAAAAATGGGACTTTTTGTTCACAACTCCGCCAAAAATTATAATTTAAATTTTTTTTCTTTTCCTGCTTTCAAGCACGAGCTTTATACATCTACTAACAGATAAATTTGGTTTTTTATTTTAACATGAACCAGTCATGAGTTATCCTGACTACGCCGAGAGAACTTTGTTTTGAGAAGTCAAAAGAAATGAGATATCAATGGCTGCATTTTCAAAATTTTTAAATAAAAATTTCTCAAAGTACTTGTTATCGTGAAATAGGGGCTTTTATATTATGTTACCGAGTTTTTTATTTTTTATTTTATTTTATAGCGTAATTTTTTCAGAATTCTATTTTCTTGTTTATTATAATATTCTAAGTTCAACCCTGTTAAATGTGAAATATTGTCACTTTAGCGTTTTTTAAATATTATGTTTTCTTTGTAGTATGTATTCTGTACTTAATAGTTAAAAATTTCATTTTTTTAATATTTTGTTAGGTTTAATTATTATACATCACATACTACTAAATACCACAAAAATACTTAAAAAATTCTATAACTTTTTTTAAGTTATTTTCTATTTGTACTTGTTAAATATGTATCTGTGATATAAATTGTACGAATAAAATATTTCATTTGATATATTAGAAAAACATCAGTAAAAATGCGTTTTTTGTGAGCCTTAGAAACCCACCTTAATTGCTTAAGTTTTATCTGTCCTTAGAGATGCTCAAAAAAAGTTCACGAGATATTTTTTGTATCGCAAGGTTTATTCTACTTAAATTTATTTATTAAAATAACAAGTGAAAACATGTTTTTGAAATGAAAACTACTTATTTAGAAAAATATTTACAAGAAAAAGTTTTTCTTAATAGATTTTCTTCGACGGCTACTGTACTTGTTTATAATTTTAAAAAAAGGCATTATAAAATTTAAATTAAATTTTTTGTAACAGTTTTTCTTTGGAAACTGCTGTAAAACGTAATAACTAAATTTAATAAACGCTGATGTAATTAACATGGCCTCGCGAGAAAAAAATTTAAATTAAATTTAAATGAAAAATGTTCATTTTTGTATCATGTCTTCTTGTAGTCGCTACATGATAGAAAATTAAAAAAAATTGTTATAAAACAATTTTGTTATTTTGGAAGTTTGTTTTCTTTTAAAATAGAAAAATTTACAGAAGAAATTAAACTACAGATCCTGCCGAAGTTTATGATACATAATTTGAACAAAACCAAATTTTAAGATATCAAAAAATTTTTTGGTTCCGTATTGGCACCATTCGAGCAAACTTTAAATGATGCGTTTCCGTATATAATATACTTCAAAGGATATGTATGTCTGCTAATAAGGCGGAAACGACAGATTCTGCCAGTTTATGAAATTTTAATATATTCAGTAGGAAACAGAAACGATCCAAGGAATACGAGTTTAATTTTACATCGGAGTGGTAACGAGAGAACTTTTAAATATTATAGTATGTACATAGTATGTACTTAATTTGAATTTCTTTTTATTTTAGGACGACGAAGCACACCTTCTCACATTAATCTATATCAAAATGTACGTACTCATAAATCGATAATAATTTTTCAAGGTCACTTTCGTTAATATACCGTAACGACAACGATCTATCTTTGAAATCGAGTTTCCTTTGAATTTCTATATCGAAATTAACATATCAACTAGTACAGATCTTTTAAAAGAGACAAAACGATTTAAAGTGTCTCATCTATTATGGTACAAAATGAATAATCGCCGTCTACAAAACGTTACCACACGATCCATTAACGATTTTTACTGTACTTTTTTCGGTCGCTTCAGCTCGATCTTCCTTAAGAGGGATTAAAAAGTGTTAAAGCGCTGTAATTTAATTTAACGATTCTTAAAGAAGCTACAAATTTTTATCAAGCTTAGAAGTTAGGAATAGAGAAAACTTGAATGCTCCTCTAGAAGAATTATTGGTTTCTTTCATAAAAATTAAAACCGGCAAGGTTGGCCGTCTCCTTATTGGATAAATATCATAAATAATTACGTAAGCTATAGGTAAATACATCATACATAATGCATCATGGAGAAAAATCTTCTTTTCGCGTGAACGTGGGCTATTTTAAATAAATAATTAATATTAACCATATAAAAACTTGGCCAATAAGCAAATTTTAAACACTCCTCACTTTTTTCAAAAATCGCGTAGGTTTAGTATGTATAATTTTAATAATAATCAGGGAATATAATTCAAATACTGTGACTAACATTAATAATTATTACGATGTGAAGTAACTAGCAGTTACCGTGTTTTACATACAGATTTTAATGAAGGTCTAAATTTTATTACCTTTTTAATGGTATTGCAAAATGCTAATGCAATTCCAATATTTAGAAATGCACTAATGGTAGAAATACCCATTAGTACTTCCAGACATTCATATTTATTTATTTAATTTCGTACAAATTATTTTGTAAAATTATTCAATAAGCTTCCAGACATTAATTTTTATTTATTTAATTTAATTATACGTCGGTATAGCTAGGAAGCGCAAACAACTTTTTAATGACTTAGCATCGAAGAAGAAGAAATCAGTACTAACTTTTGTATCCGTTTCGTTTGATACTCAAAGATCATTTTCGTTAAAGAAACATCAGGATGCAAATCTGCAAATCTATTTTCTTTTTTAATTTTTCACTTGACCGAGTTTATAAGTTTGTCTTTTCGTAATAATTTGTAGGTTATATATTTACATAATATTATAAGTCTGGCCAGTTGGTGAGAAGACAAGGCCAAGGAAGGATAACGAAGATGTGAATTGTAAATACCCAACTTGCGGCGCAATATATCATTTGTTATTATTTTTTAAATTTACATAATTTATGTGCATCAGTTTTGCATTATTAGAACTAAAAATACTAGCGCAGTCGTCACGTCGCCGTCGTCGTAAAAAAGAAATCTTCTTGGAAATATCTCTGAAATGAATTTTGAATTTCTGCTGATGCATTTAATTTTATTTATTATAATTTCAAGAAATATTCTAACAAAATTGAAATAATAAGAGTTAGATTACTCTGAAGGAGTAAATTCAATAATACAAAGGTCAATGCACTTGGTTAGGTGAGGTAAGTTTACAATAAATACATTCACAAATTAATACTGTATCAAACTCGGGGCCACCCTAACCACAGGTTTAAATGGACTCGGAAGTTTCTTTCTGTTTATACAGAGTGTCTCCGGATAACTTTACATAACTTAAGTGCTCACCTAAGTAACATTTTGTGCTGAATATCAACTGCGAGCACGCTGTGTCAGCTTAACATTCAGCTATTGAGCTGCGTCAACTGCTGATTTTTAGTAACGTCAGAAGCTGAATTGCAAATTTGGCGGCAAAAAAAACAGCTAAAATTGCGCTGCGTCAGCTGTTGAAAAGGCTAAATCAGCCGACGCAGCGCAATTTCAGCTGGTTTCATGGTTAGCAATTAGCTGGAATTCAGCTAATTCGCCAAAGCTGAAAAATAGCTGAATTTGAAGCTGACGCTTCGAAACGTCAGCTTAAATTTTAGCTAATTTTCTGAAGCTGAAAAACAGCTGAATTTGAAGCTGACGCTTCGAAACTTTAGCTTAAAATTCAGCTAATTTGCTGAACCTGAAAATCAGCTGAATTTTAAGCTGACAGACCGCAATGGCAGCAAATAATTTGCTGACCAAGTTTTTCAGCACCAAATGTTACAAAATTTTTAACAATTTTTTTTTCTAAATTCAAGCCTTTGAGACTTTGGCTTCTTTAAAGCATTTTTTTATAATTTCCACCTCCATGTGGCCACAGCTCAAAAAATATTAATTTTTGGGTAAAAATGGATCAGTACTTTTTTAAAGATCATGAAATAATCTATAAACTAAATTTAAAATTTTTATTGTCTAAAATTAACGACTTTCAACGATAAGCTATAAAACAAAATTATTTACATCAATTGATCAATTTAAGTTCAGGCGTCATTCTGTACTATATTATTAAACACAAGATGAAAGAAATTTTGTGAAATCAAATGATCAAAGTTGAACCATGTAAATTTTCCACTACTAGTGGTTTAATTGTCACATTAATGTTATAAACAAATGCAAAAATGCAATTACAATTATTTGTGGTGGTCGTGATTGATTATTTGTTCGTATGTCAGTAAAGTGAAAGGAAAATAATAAAAGTTAATTGCCGTAATTTTTATTGCATCACAATAGGAAACATTAATAAATTTGTAAAAACAATATGGCCCCGCATAGATGACCGATTACATCAGGATATTAATACTAATGAAAGGATATGAAATTTTCACACAATTCTGTTGTATAAAAATCCTGCTAGGAAGAAAACAGAGATGTCGACAACAAGATAAAACTATTAACTCGGTGGGTCAGTCTGACATATTAATATTTAAATTTTTTACTTACTGTAACTGACTGATTGCAACTTACTGACTGAATTAATATTGTAAATGCCTAAACGACAGCTGTATTTCCAATATTTTATATCATCTTAAATTTCTCATGAATTAATAATATATGAAATATCGAAAAAAAGTAAAAAAATATTTCTAGACTTCTTGCATCAGTAATTCAGAAATCGTCAACTGTAATTCAAATTTGTCAACTGATGACAAAAAAGCATTGAATGAAGTTCAGAAAGTTTACAATGAAATTTACATTTGTCAATTAAATCTAGTAGTTTTACATATTGTCGTGAAACAAAATATTTCGACCCACCCTGTGCTAAATTGTAAAAATTTGTGAATTTAATTTTTGAATGTTTAAATTGGAAAAGTACAGAGTGGGGAGAAAAGATAAAGATACGAGGCTTCTTGAGCCAAAAATGGCGGACAGCGGATGCAAGACTTTGTATGCCCGCTGAGTTTTGATATTTTTTGAAGAATTGTGAGTAATGTTTTATTTTTGATTGATTAAATAAATAATTTTGATGCGAATGCATTATTGCGTGTTTTTGGATAAAATATTTTTGGTATCTGGAATTGATTTGGATTAATTTTGATAAGTTGCTACCGAGCGGTAGAAGATTTGATTGATTTGGTTAATTTGGAAAGAGCAGTTGAAATTATAAATTTCGATTTGAATTTAGGATTGGAAAGTTTAAAATTATATTTGTGCGAACGAATGGTGCAGTTGATAAGCCGTCGATTTGGATAAAGGCAAATCAAGCTTCATTCCAATCGAATAAAAGTGAAATTTTACATTACGGAAAATTTAAATTAAATTGGATTGAAAATTTATTATTGGAGTATTTATTTTTTTTGACAAGAAGAAATTTTTTTTTATTTTTGTACAAAATTACCACAGCAGCTTTTGGCTGTAGAAAACGAAAGAACCCTTCGACCGCTTGAAAATTACCAATTGCTCCCGCAATCCAGGGTTACCTGAGCAAAAATAGGTGTGTGGGAATTTTCTACGAAAATACCATAACAATATATGACGATTTCTGAATATCAATTGATAAATCTGAATTACAATTGATCCTTTCTGAATAGCAATTGACGTTTTCTAAATTACTGCTGGAAGTTTAAATACAAAAGAGAAGATTAATAGAGACCTAAGACTAGCTCTTTACCACAGCATTTTTACGCAACAAAAATTACAATCTACCATTTTTAATTCAAAAAAAATGTATTTCTTGTAAACCTAGGTTTCCTCAGGTCTGAGTTACAAACTGGAAGTACTAGACTAATCTTCATATCGCCTAGTCTTAGAGTAGAGTAGAAATACAAGTAAAAGTATAGAACTCCTTAAATTGCACCGGAATCTCCCAGTTGAAAGTTTTTATCGCTAAATTTGTCTACCCGGGGAGTATACGCTTTTGTGTAAATAGAATCATCGGGACACACCAACGCAGCATCGATAATGGATCTATGTTATTAATGGCGAATTCGAAACCTAACTTGATCTGTCTCTTCCTGGTTACGGATTCTAACTTGACAGAACAGCCCAACTTGACTGTACATTCCAATTGTACACTTATACTTACAAGGGAATTATATGACCTCCGCATTTTTGTAATTTTTGCCACTTATTGTACTAAAAGTTTAGCCCTCCAATAAGAACTCCTCAAAGCAGTAAGGCCAGATGGCCAGAAATTTTCGAGAAAATCGACTTTGAAATATTATCGAGGGAGTTTGAAGACAAGATGTGAAGCAATTAGCAAATAGTTTCGTAGCACAGGCACGAACGAGTTGGACTAGGAACCAGTGGGTTTATCTACTTGTTGCTAAAATTGTTTTTAATTTTAAATAATTTGGAGCGTAGAGCACTTCCTTTTTAGACACACTAAACGGTCATAAGCTAATTACATAAAGAGTGTGTAACGTAAAGGGAGATTGGAAAAGAGTTTTTTTGCGGAAGTGGGATCTTCAAAGAGACCTATGACTTAACGTGGAATCCGAACCATGACGGAGGACAGACCAACTCCTGTTTCCAAGCAAGAGTCGTTAGCTTCTCCGCCTTTTTTGCTATGAAGAAGGAATAATTTTCTAAAGAGTTATTTAGTTTACAAATCGAAGGGTATTTCATAAACATTTTATACTCCACAGACCCCCACGGACACAATATCATAAATGGTATCACTTAAATATGGCCAATAATTTGAAAACCATTTTCTACTTGATATAAACTACTAAAAATATACTATTTCTTAAAAGGTCCGGACTACAAGTAAGCCAGAGTTAAGAGTTAACAAATTTTTAAATTACACCCTAGTGCAAAATGAAGACAGTCGCGGCCTGATGCGTAGGTGCGTCAACTGCTAAGCCGAAATCCTCTATTCGATCACGAGCGAAATTAAAAATGTATTCTGGTCGTCTTCTCTCGGCGGTAGGCAATGGCAAACCACCGAGGTATCTGTCAAGAGAACCTTTTTGAATAAGAAGTGGCCACCAAGCCTTCATCAGGGCAAAAGGGCCGAGAAAGAGGGGAAACACATAAATAATCAAAATTATTTTCTGAGATAAAAAGATGGCACGAGTCTCCAAAAAGAGGAATTGAGTTGATAAATTCAATTAAAGCAGGTCGTAAGATTTAATTAATATTATTTTCAATTCGTCAAATTTTATATAGGGGAATGTTGTCAAGGTTGGCCCGTCGTCTAGGTTGGCTCACTGCGATTTTTCAGTGTAGATCACTGAAACCACCTATGTGCGAGTGTGGCAAAACATCCCCCAATGAAAACGAACTTTTCATGCCATTACTGATTTTGGAGTGTAATGTTGAAATGTGTTGTGCACTCATTCACTGAACTAAGACAAAAAAAGTTTTCCACCAGCTGAAAATAGAGCATGAAAACTTGGAGGAAAAACATTAATTCGTTAAGATAAGCATCTAAAATGTGTTATGTGGATAGTCTTTAAAAATTATTCAAGAAAAACATTCAATTTCGCTACCTGTTTGGATGTAGTGTGACGCGATGTGGTGATGGAACTTGTTGTCAAGGTTGGACCATGTAAATCAGTTCTCTGCAATATTATATTGTAAAGTTTCACTCAATCGAATAAAAATAAATTAAATTTGGTTTATTATTTCATCCGGTCAATTTGTTTGCATGAATTTGGCAATTCTCAACGGTGGGCCAACCTAGACAGCATTGGGCCAACCTTGACAACTTTACTTTTTTAAATTCTTGCATAAGTTCTCTATTTTTTATCCAATTAATTTGCGATTGCCTTGAAAGTAGCTTTATTCTAGATCTTTCTGATTATGTGCTTAAATCAACAAAATTTTTTCTTACACGGAAGTTATGGGCAAAAGTTAAAAGGGTGGCCAACCCTGACGATATTCCCTTAATAATTGTTCCACCCTGGTTAGGCTAGTACTTAATACAAAAATTTTCTTTTTACTTATTTGTAAATCTTTGCTGGCTTCTGCCCAAAGATGAAACATCAAAGTAATGTAATTATAAAATTATCCGAGGAGAGATTAAACTTTTTTATGATCGTTTCTGTGCTTCGGAGGGCATGTAAAGCCGGCAGTCACCCTGAATTATTAATTGTCACTATCAACTATTAAAAACAGTGTTACAGGCATTTCTCAATCCGGTCTAAGAAATCGTGGCGTCTAATGCTAAAACCTTTCTTGACAGAGAAAGAGGCTGATAGTCCAGTAATGAACTGAAGAGACTGATGAAGAATACTATAATTATAATTTGAATAAAAAATTTAAACAAATAACAAATGTAATTATTTACAAATATTAATAAAAAAATTAAATGAATGTCTCGTCTCGCATTAAACTTTATCAATTAATTCCGTCCCATAAATCCTGCAAGTCTTGCAGATTTCGCCAATCGCGGATGTATACTTTTTCTGATTTTCGAAATTGCCATACTTAACATTAACAAACTCAATTGTTTCTTACTGTTTTTTACGATATCTGCCTTTTCTCATCATTTCATCATTTTCTTGCAAATGTTGTAGCTTTCCGTTTTCGCGGGACGAATAATTTAGTCCAGTTTTGGGTGCGAGGGGGGGGGGGAGAGTGAAACACCATCAATCAACACGTGAAAAATCTCATCAGTGGTTTTCATGGAAGAGTTCTACTACGAAATAATTATTATATTTGGATTGAATAATATTATTAAAAAATTCTCTATGATTTGATTTTTAGAATGAATCAAATAGTAATTGTACATACAGCTTTTCTAGACCCAGACACAACTACTAATTTATTCAGGAATATTTACTCTTTTTTTACATAATGTTTTACAAATAATATTTTTTATCAAAGTCGTCTTGTGCTAAAAGTAATTTCACGTCATTCAAATGCAGGTCAGCGCGGCCGTCAGACCGCCTGACCTGCTAAAATTATACACGATACTTAAAAATTTTTTGCATTTCTTGTATGTAAGAGCGAACGAAAGTATTGCAGATAATAGCAAAGCAATTAAATAAATTACTGTGGATAAAGAAAAGAATGAAACGTGAGAAAACCATAACTGATAATACTGGGTGGAGGAGCTGATTTCTGCCTGGGGATTTTAAAAGAAATTATTAGCTTCGATTTAACGCTTGGTTAACAATTTTATATATGAACATAATTATGAAAACAAAATTATATAAATCATTTTCTCATTAATCAATGAGAATGTTGTGTTTGTGCATAATAAAGATTCAAAAAGTGACAGACAACTTGGCAACCGTTTCGTGACCACCTGGTATCGTAAATTTTGTATCGTGAAGATAATTTACAATACGTATTAATTTTTTTTAACTGGATTTTATAAATTGACGTTACAATACTTGGAAGTAAAATAATTTTGGAGTACAAGCCTTGGTAACGCCAAGTTCAATTTTGAAAAAATTAAATCTGAAAATAAACGCATTTAAACTTTACCGGACAGTTTTAAAATAGCTATTGCATTTTGCTTTTATCGTGCGTATAAATTTAGATAAAAGTAATAAATTTAGATAAATTCTTTTGGGTAAATATGTAAACACTCTGTACAAGTAGAATTTATGATAAATACGTGATTTATACGAAATTCCTGAGAAATGTAAGGTGTCATGTATTTTCTTCGGTATTGTCGTGATGCAGATGTTGATGATGATCCATGGGCAGGTATTAGGACTCGTGAACGTCCCACATCGTGGGCGCGTGCATACCAAACATGAGAACGCATTACAATACCAAATAAACTTCCATTACTACAACACTAAGCTTTCAGTCAATAAGCTATTCATTGGGGTGCACAAACACGCTCACCCTTGCAATTTACAAAATCCTCCTTAATCCCTTTGCCCAAATACCGTAGAAACCGTTATGGTTTGCAAGTTTCTCAAAAAGGTATCAATTTGTTTGCTCTCATGCAAATTTTGATGGAAGAAAGCTTTCTCCTCACTTCTTGACATAGTAAAACTATAATCAAATAATTTCGTCATGTAAACAAATTTGAGACTTTCATTCACCATAAAGTTAGTAAATACTACAGCGAATTCCATAATTTATTTATTGCACTTGGATGGAGATTGACATCTGGCCTTAGCTAATCGTTTTGATTGTTTCTCGAAATGTTCTTCATTTGCTCCGGCCTAAAAATACATTATATGGAGTAATTAATGGGAATTTAACATGCATTGAAAGTGAATGTCTATTTCAAGTAGCTACTAACCCAAATAATCACCAGTGGCATTATTTATATTAACACTGACCTATCGTTTATGTGTTTACAATTCACCTACGCCTACCTGAGCAAATCGGCATTCCAAAGTTCTGAAGCAATCTTTTAATTATAAATTCCAATTTTTGCATTTCGATCACTCTCAAGTCGCAATTCTTGCAAATCGTTTTTTTTTTCTAAATTTATTCCGGATTCCCGTGACAACAGGACAAGTCATCCACCTGGCCCAACATTACGTATTCGAGACACAACAATAATAAAACATAAGAAACACTCAAACTTTTAATGCGAATCATTGAATGAAGCTAAAAGGAGTTCACTATAAAAAATACAACAAAATAATTGATTATTGACTTATTGCAACGAAACCAGTTTCGCTTGAAGAATTTCTTCTGGACCACAACTGAACTTGCTGTTATACCACCCAAGGACACTTTATGACGTTTATTGTTTGCTCTCAATTTTTGAGATTTCAATTAGGAAAAGCGGTATTCTTTTACCACGGAATAAGGAATTGCAAGGATTAATCCAAAACATAAGAATTACATTCAACCCATGTTTTACGTTTGTGCAAGATTGAAATCTCCTTCGTGAGAACTAGGAAAATTTTTCAGGACTTTGCAAACCTTGAAAATAGAGAAAGTGACTTAAGATACCCAACGCCTTTACGCATGTAAATCTTGGCAGATTACACCAAGACTTGAACTGCAGATTTATGAGAATTACTCTTATACATTTCTGGATTTGAGAAGTGCGATAAGCTTGGAAAAGCATCGCTAAATAAAGTCGATGATAGCATCCACGACGACAATCTCGTTTGAAAAAAGTTATTTATACAAAATCACCAATGTGTGTTTGATAATTTTTAATTGCAAACATTGTTTCTTCACAAGAGTCGGTTGTTTTGTTTAATGGTTTCGTTCATAAATTGCGTACATGTGTTTGCATTTACAAATAAATCTGATAAAGCACAATTGAAGCGTCCGCAGAACCATTTAATAGTCATCACTTGAGTGTTCCCGATTCACGTTTTCAGATTAAAATGCTTTTTGTAATACAACTACATTATTTTAAAATTTTTATCACAAGTCCAGTAAATCATTCGCCGAGATTAAAATTGCATATCATTTTTTAACAGTCAATTTATTTATTGGGCCATCTCAAATTAATTCAAAAAAGTAGGTCTGCCATAAGGAAACATAAAACTTGATTCCATTTATTTCGTTCTCTTGGGAAATCACAATGCTTAGATGGAGCTTCACATGGAAATTTGCAAATGTTTCACAGATAAAAATTTTATTTAGTTGCAGGACCGAACTACACGAATTTAAAATTTTTAATTATGACAATGGACGATCACAAAGAATTCATATTTTACACAATATAAATAAAAAATTGGTTCTGCCCGGGATCGAACCGGGGACCTTCTGCGTGTAAAGCAGACGTGATAACCGCTACACTACAGAACCCATATAAACATCAAAGCGAATAATACTGTTGCCAGCATTTGTGTTAATATTTAGAAAGTTACAAATTACTACACCGACTAAAACAATTTTTTTTTCATTATATTTTTATAATACTAGTACTAGTAATAATTTTGTTATCAATTTTGAAAAATAATTCCATTAAGCACAAACATTTATCCAAAAATTTCAGTTTTCCAAAATATTTGTGTGCGAATATTTCTTGGTTGTTTCTAGATAGGAACAATTATTATTTTATTCATTTCTTTCAAAATACATGCCAAGCAGTCAGCTGTTGATGTATAAATTTTTAAGGGATAAAGGATTTTTCTTTAAGTCATAATTTAATGCGATTTCAAGTATCTGTTCCGCCACTGCTTAGTCTAAACATATTTTAAAATAGTTAAAAACATCAAAATTTAATAAGTAATTAATATTATTAATGTTATTACTATGTGATAATATTTACGATAAGATTAAATTATTTTCATGTTAAATTAAAAATTAAAATTAAAACAAAAACTATTTAATTGAATGATTATAATTTGTTACACCGTGTTAGCATTGTGTTTTGAATTTCGGATTATCAGCAGACAAACCTGGAAATATTATTGAAAAGATTGAAAAGTAATTAAATTCAAAACGTATTATTTGTAAAAATAAAATTATACTCACCAAAATCAATAAATAAAATTATTCTGAAAATTCATAAACCGAACAACTAAAAAAAATTTTAAAACGTTATTTAAGGAAAGATATTGGTTACTGCTGCGTATCCCATCCCACGATTTTAACTTTTTCCCATTGACTATTGGAAAGAGGACAATTTTCTGAGTATATTAAGACAAAATTTTTTTAGGATTATGCAATAGTTGTCGAAATAACGGCATTTTAAAATAACGATAAGCAGGTAGACGTAATATGATACACCCCGATGCATAACGAACGGTCTCACGTTAAGGTACAGTCTAGTCGGTGGCGGTCTCATTTTTTTGACGGTACGTGTGCTTTGAAATACTCTTAATGTGGTTGTCAGTCGCGGTCGACATCCGGACGAGTTCTATGGCTTCAAATTCCACCCTTGGCGAGTTCTGTCATTTTTCAGGGATATTTTTAAATTGTTTTGCCTTACACAAAAATGGCTAATCATGCAGCCGTGTTAAAAAGTGTATCTAAAATAAATGTAAATTTTACATTTTTAAAATCGATTTTTTTCGAAAACTTTTGCATTATCCTACAAAATTTTTGTTCTAGTATGCTTAGAAAAGTGTCCTTTTACGTATTTTCAATAGGAAAAAGTTAAAATCGTGGGATGGGATACGCAACAGTTCCCAGATATTTATTACATAAACAACTCTGAATACATTGACAATTAAAAAATTTTAATTGAATAAATTAATTAAACACTAATAACATTTAATATATTTATTCAGCTTTCAGCGAAGATTATCGCTTTCATGGGAATTTATTTATTTATAAGAATTAATGATATCAATAAAAAAAAACAAAAAAGTTATCTGAATTTATTCGCTGAAAGCTCAATAAAAATATTAAATGTTATTAATGTTAACTTGTTCAATTTAATCATATCAAATTTTTTAGGAAAACCAAAAAATGCACAAACACCTTTTAGAACTAAAATGTTTTAAATTAACGCAATATAAATACACCGTATGTATATTATCGCAAACGTTTTCACCGGCATCATCAGGCGATGAACTAACTAGTTTGTGCATTTTTTGATTTTTTTTTTTAATTTGATATAATTAATATCGAATTACACTACCTGAACCACTTATCTATTGATTATGTTCAATTTAAAACTTTTTAATTTAAAATATTTCACAAATTAATAATTTATGTATTAGAATACATTTACAATATAATATATTAATTTTTGTATTATTTTTTTTTGAATTTTTAAAAGTTCTCCAACAACCCCAGTGGTGCATGCATCTTAGGTTAAGTACCACTGAAATAAAATATGAACGAACTATAAATATCGAATAATTTAAGAAATAATAATCGATTTTAAAGTTTCAATTTTTGTCATTAAAGTTTATTTTGTGGACGGAGCGTATGCTCAACGTAAATAATTTAACTTAGTAAATACAAGATCTGTGTCTTCTAAATCAGGGATTTATTTAAGTTTTTTGTTTGAAGTGCAATTTATGCCCTAAAATACTTTCATAAAATAGAAACACGCCATAGACGGGACAAATCTTATGGAAACAGCCAATCGAATGTATACTTGCGGTTTTTGGCCGATTTTACGCCTATTTTAGTATAATCCATAAAATTTAATTTTTATATTTTTAAAATTGGCTCTCAGCTACCATAATTGCATTAGAAAATTTTTAAATTTGTGGACCACAATAGCGTGCTACTTCTTGTTTTTAAATATTAGAAAATTTTCAATACATTTTACAAAAGTCATTCATTTTAAATTTTAAATTACAAATTATATTAAAACTGCAATAAATTATGTAATAACAATAATAATCGGAAAAAAGTAAGCAACAATAATTTTTTAATTTGATTTTTGGAAATTAACTATATAAACAAATATAAAAATGCATTCTTTTGTAAAAAAGATGAATTAACACTATGGCTTCCAAATATCTATCTGTATCTTGGATTTTCAATGACTTGTGAAGAGCCGGGGTTATCCCCATATCTCCTTCATCTGGTGGTGGAATTTGAGAGGACGGATGTTTTTTATGGGTAGAGCGAGGCTAGATCTGACTGAACATCTATCTGTGACGTTAGACTTCAACTAGCGGTCACAAGGATTTTTTAATCATCTCTAAGTGAGGTTCAAGCTGATATAGCTAGGCAACTTACAAGAGACAGATTTTGGACATCATAATATGTAGATTGTGCGTTTCCAATTAGTCAGCATGCAACTCTAACCATAGCCGCTTCCTAGCGGAATAAACCCTAGGTCAGCGGTTCCCAATTAGTTTTGGTCGCGGAACCCTTGGGCGATGTAAAAAATTTGGCGGAACCCCAAGCCGATTTGTTTACTGCATACAAGGTTGTGTACGCACACTACCCCCCCCCCCCCCCCCCCAGTGACCAAGTAAATACAAGTATAACAATTATTTATTAGAGAATTACAAATTATTACAATTATTATTAGTGAGAAACATTTGGTTTGATTTCTGGGTTACTGCCAGAAATCCTCACCCACGATTTCAACTTTTTTCTATTGACCATTGGAAAGAGGACAATTTTCTGAGTATACTAACACAAAATTTTTTTTGGATTATGCAATAGTTGTCGAAATAACGGCATTTTAAAATTACGAACAGCAGGGAGATGTAATATGATACACCCCGATGCGTGACGGTAACTAGCACGTTGAGTTCCTGCTTTTCATTTTGTTGGCGGTACGTGTGCTTTGATATACTCTTAATGTTGTTGTCAGTCGCGATCGACACCCGGACGAATTCTATAGCTTCGAGTTTCACCCTTGGCGAGTTCTGTCCGTCTTTAGGGATATTTTTAAATTTTTATGTGTAAGGTGAAAAAATAAAACAGGCCCGGAGGGCGCCGAAGGCATCCGGAGGGTTTGTTTTATTTTTTGCCTTACTCAACAACGGCCTATCATACAGCCGTGTTAAAAAGTGTATCTAAAATACATGTAATTTTATATTTTTAAAATTGATTTTTTTTGCAAACTATTGCATTATCCATCTTAATTTTTGTTCCAGTATGCTTATAAAAGTGTCTTTTTACCTATATTCAATTTTTGAGATAGGTTACGTGACAGATCCCAAAGTTGGATTATCAGGCACACTAGGAGGTGAAAGATTTGTTTATAAAACAATATGCCGAATAAAAGAGCGTTAATTTTACAACTTATATTTCTAAAATTTTTTAGAATGTAACCATTTGAAACCTGTTGGGGTGTTTAGAATGGTACCAGTTAATCCAATGCCACATAAAACAGCTTTTATTGTACTTACTAAGTTGTCAGGCGGTCTATGGGCCGTCATAAGTCGATTAAAAAAAGCATGCTGTTGTTGATGTTAATTTGATAGTTAAAATATAATACGAGTAAAAACTGTGGATTTTAAATTTTAAAAATCGAGAAAAGTACGCTTAAGGATACATAAAGATGTTTTTGAACTATTGAAATAAAAATGGATTATTCTAGTCTACATAATATATTATATTACATTTACTGAATATATTGCAGTGTTGAGCCCTTTTTAAATGGTGATAGAACAAGATTAGATCTTTGTGAAAACTATTCAAATGTGGGTTAGCATTTCTATAGCTTTGTGTTGCCTGCATGTATGACCTTAATGGAACAATAGTCGACAGTGATGGAATAGGTGACCTACATACATTTATGTTATAAACAAGGGGTGAAAATCTTCTATTTTATAACTTCTGTACAGAACAGTGATGGCGAACCTTTTGAAAAATCGGTAAAATTTTGTTCATTTTACTATTTATATTTTCTATTTATATTCTATTCTATACCTACTATTTATATTATAATTTTATATTTTCGATTCTCTGTTCTCTCTTTTATGATAAACAAAATAAGTTTATAGATTAACACGTGGATCATTTAAGAAGTCTTCATGGTACAGAACACTGATACAGAAACTTGACAATCTAGATTAAACAGTATATTATACATAAAAGTATGCTGCTTTAATTTTGGTTACGGTCCTGTGTTTGTTAAATGTATAATTGGATCTGTAACCGCTCAGAAGTGCATGAAATCGAAACTTGTTTTAAATCAGAGTGATGTTCCAAACTTAATTTAATTTTGGTTACTATATAGTGTTAATTACATAAGAGTATAGTATGTCACGGTCTTCTTCAAATAGAATTAAATGATAATAAATAAACGGCCATTCAAGAATTTATATTTAAAATTTAAATCGTCCCATATCTGTTCATTTAAATTTTTGTCTGCATTAAAGTTAGCAATTTTATTTTTGTTAACTCAAAATTTATTTTGGCTCCACCGTAATGCTATTTTTAAATTTGGCTATTATTTATTTTTGTATTCTTGTAGATTGTCATTCAATTTTAAGTGTGGATTCAACAATTCAACTATCAATTTGTTTTTCTCAAGTATATATAGCAATTTCTGTCTGAAGTCAGTTTTCAAATAAATTCAATCAAGAAGAAAAAGGAGTCCGAGCGATGAGTTTTTCATTTTTTCGAATTAAAATATAAACTATAAAAAATAAAAAAGGAGGAGTTTATTTTATTTTCACTTAGTAATTTTCTCAATTTCCAATTATAATAAATTGCGAAAATAAAAATACAAATTTTTTTTTAAATCGCTAGTAGTCCCTTCCCTTAGATATATCTTATGTTTTTTTTAATATAAAATCGTAATAAATTTTGAAAATTTCTTTAAACATTTTTGATTCTACAAAGCTAACCAACCACCAGCGTAGAGATATGAAGGTATAAGAAGCAAATTGGCATCAATTAAAAGGTAAATAAAATAACATCGAGACGGTTATGTAAATTAGGAAATTATGCGGGATATGGGAAGTGTAAATAAAATGTGGGCTAGCCGCCTCGATGTGACATTTTAATGCTACTTAAACGATTTATACATTCCTTATTTGTCTGTTTTATTATGTTAGCGTGCCTTTATAGTACCGTAGCGCGCGTACAAGTTTTTTTTCCAAAATTCTTAACGCTTTAACATCTTAGATCCTAAATACTTTATTTGGCTGTTCTTGATTGAATTTAATTTTTTTGGTTCTTCTAAAATCTAGCTGAACTATTTATAAATATATACAGGGTGTTGCAAATTTTTTTAATGTAGTGTACGCGTACCCTCAGATCTAGCAAATTTATTTTATGTCGTTGTATTGTACGGCATTGCACTATAATGTAGAAATTATTGAATAATCATTGTACTGCCACTGTGTTTATACATTTTTATCACCTTTGTTTATGATAACTAATGACCTGACCTAAATAATAGTCAAGTTTAGTATTTTGTTTGCAGAACACATGTTATAATTAGATTATTCCGGAAATTTAGCAACTATCTGAACAATTTTTTATATTTAGAATTAACATATGAATGAAATTAAAGTACACACATATTATGTGTGTGAACTTGTGTAGTGTAATAATTTTGTTAAAAATTTTTTTTTCGCCCACTAATTTCGCAGTTGAAAGTTAGAAAAGTTCTTTTTTTAAAGTAACATTAAACTGACCTTGTTTCTAGAATATTTTTGCATTCAAGATCAAGTTTATTTTTATTTAAATTGCGACGAAGTGCAGAAAATTTGCCAAATTTTGATAATTATGGGTATTTCCATTTTTAGGATAACAAATTTTAACGGAATACCCAGAACTGCTGTAATTATCACGGCAATGTCTCGTCGCGCGTTGTTTAATTCGTTATCTCAGTTGAACTACCCGTGATTAATTTGTTATTGCTGTTTTGATAACTTCTGTAATTATCGCTAACATTTTTTTTTATAAGAGTAAACCCGAAAAGGCGAAGTTTAGGTAGTAATTTTACAAATTTATATATGAGAGGGGATTGCATTTCCTGGATTCCCGTCTTTACAACGTGGTGTCTAAATCTTCCCAAAGCTAACTACTGCAAAATAATCATCCCTATGCCAGAATCCGTATAACGAAAGCTGTTTCAACACCGGCACCGTAATAAAGTCACTGACGGCAAAGAGGGCGGAGTTTGCTATTAAATCCCAAACGTATTCTGTATTTTGATTGATTTTACCAGGTTTTTTTCAACCTTTTCTACTTTGCTCTTGCTTATTTGAAGATGGTATTAATCCGGATAGACTTTTTTTTTTTTTAATAATTCATCTAATTTTTGTTTTGATTATGATTTTTAACCTGGAGGTGTTGATACCATCCGGGTTAAATTTCACATCTGCTAAAAAATTAAAAATAAAGAGGTTATGCCGTCATTTATGAGGTGTCCTTTTAAATGGACGGTAGTATCGACCGGATTAAACGCGATAACTAGCTTTTGAAAATTAACTTACAGTTCTCGAGAGCTTGGTACTTGGAACAGTTGGTAAAACACTTTGATGTAGCCTCAGCTTAATTGGACAAAATACAATAATGTTGTTGTGGACACCACTTACCACAAATAAAACGAATAAGAATTGAAGAACTGCTTTAACATACTAATAAAATAATTAACAGCGTTAAAGGCCTTGAAAGCCCATAGCTTCGTTTACTACTTTCCTCCATTCTTGTCTTTTCCATCCAATTTGTTATATGTAGATGATGTAATATGTCTTCATACACATCTCCCTTTCATTCGAGTAGTGGTCTTCCCCTTCTTCCTCGTCTCTCTATTTGGCTTTTTCACACTTTCGATGTCACTCTCTCTTCCTCCATTCTTATCACATTTAACATACCAATATAAATAGTAAAAAAAAGTATAGTTGATAATGTTTATTGAATTCATTAATCAAGATATATACGCGCACATAACAATTTATTTTTTATTTGTTTATTTTCTTAACCAAATTATTAGAAAAATTATTATGTTACGCTGTATCAGCTTGGTGAGATTCAATATTTCTATTTATAAAACTTGAGTAGTTTCATGAAGTTCAATGAATATTATTGCATAAAATATATTGCTAATATTATGTCTATGTGAAAGCATTATTATACAAATTAAAATATAACAGGATAGTAACATATAAAAATGTTGTCATCAATGCCATCATCAAAGCTTCAAAGCATATATTATACAAATTAATATAACTTAAACCTAGAAAGTTCATGAATAATGAATGCTGATCTTAAATAACAGGAAAGATTTTATTCAGGAAAAAAAGTTATGAAACAAAAATTTACAACAGTTCTTTGGGATATTTCTTTTTCGATTATAGCGGTCTGAATGATGCCTACGTTTTGATAGACGTTAAATTGTAGATAATCTCTAAACAAATATTAATATTTTAATATTTTTATACTTTTTTAACCCTGCACGGTCGCACTAGGACGATTTCTTCCTGAAAAAAAATTCACTTGTGAATTCCAGGTAAGTCGAAAAGGAGAAGCGCGCGGGTTTTCTATCTAAAAAAATAATGTAATCATGGATTCACACTTTAGAAGGATTTAAGAGTATTCATGAATTATTTTAGATTTTTTAAAGCAATTGCTTTAAATTTTTAATATGTAAAAAGTTTAATAAAAAACTAAAAAAACTAAACTAAAAAAATAAAAGTTTCAATATGTTCAATTGAACATATATTGTCGTGTTTCGAAATGCTATAAAACCACAGTTTAATTTATTTTGTAAATAATTTTTAAAATTCGATTTTATTATTTATTTATCACATTGTATAGAACACATGTTTGTAAATTTGCTGTATAAAGGAAAGTGAGGAGCGTAAGAAAGAGTGGGACTTGAAAGTCAGGAGTAGGTTGATGCAAGTAGACTTGGGTGGACGCTTTTGCGTCGATCGGATGACAAGCCATACCCGCAATAATGGTTTTGATTGTTAATTGTTTTTGAAAATAAATAAGTAGTTGAGTTGATGTTTTTTGTTTTAATTATTAAAGTGAATTGCCAAATTTTAAAAAGTGAAGAATTTTTGAAAATTTGGTCGATGCAAAATTGCATCGCAACAAATTTGTTAGGCCAGCTGCAAAATACATGTGCGCTTGGAATATCACATTGAATATCAGATTGCAAGGTAACAAACAAAAGTGAGCATTTTTAATTTTTATTGACAATTTAAAAACAATTGAAGGAGTCTCATTGTTAAAAATAATGGATGAAACCCAGCTAAAAGAATAATTTTGGAATTATCAGATTTTAGAAGATTTGAATAGCTCGGGTCATCTCAATATATATGTTCAATTGAACATATTGAAAACTGTAGGCGGACATTTTCGTCCTAGTGCAACCGTGGAAGCAGTGAAATTATAATTTCACTATATTTCGCACTATAGTGCGACCGCGCAGGGTTAATTTTGTCTTGAATAACTCGTGGATAGTTTAAAATGTTCAAAGAGGTATTTTTTTATACTTTTACAATAATAATAAGGTAATAATTGAGAATGACAAGACATTTAAAACTTAATATTTTGGTTTTCCAAAGCCGCACCTAATTTTCTTCACCTATACAGTAGCGTTTATGAAGACTTTATTAGAAACTATTTTTAATTTTTGTTTAAATTAATGAAATATTGCATATAAAATTTGTAATTTAAATTTTGATTAACTCAAACATTTATTATTAAATAAATATAATAAAAATACATTTAAAACTTCGTTGCTAAGAATTTTTATGGTGATTCAGTTTTCATGACCGCTACTGTATGTTATTATCATTATATTGTTAGATGAAATTCTAGTAAAACTTGATTTTACTTGTTTTAACCAATTGTAGTAAGTTACTAGGTTTGAGCTTTCTATACATATAAAATACACAATTACGTCTATACCCCCAGACCCCCCGATTTGTACTGCGTAACATAATATGTAAGTATTTGTTCAGACAAAGTGAAAGGTTACTATTTAACGTAATCAATCAAAGAAAATGTACAAAATCTTTTGGTCTCTGAAACCGGTGGTCTGGGAGTATGGAATACCTCCCAGTATCTTATAGAAACTAATTTTTCTATATTGTAACAGAATATTTTAAGCATCTATTCATAACGGAGCAGCGGAGGGAGGTTAAGATTAGAAATGTAAAGGTAAAAGTTTAATTATAAAATACTAGTAACACAACTTATCAAGGTATATGTATTATTTTTTCTCCAATCAAGAAAATATTATATCTATATATTATATCTATCATAAAATAATAATTATGCAAAAGTTAGAATAAAATAGGCAAAATCTTAAGAAAGATTATACATATTGCGTGGGTGATTCTGTTTTCAACCCACGTATAGATATAATATAGTGCTACTATGGTAAAAACACAAGTTAGCCGACTAATTACTTTACGCAAATAACTCAGTAAATGTCATTTACCGATTGTTAAATCCTTCCGTAAAACCTATTTACCGGTTGATTGGAGAAAAGAGGTTTAACTTACAAAACCGTAGGAAAAAGAAAATTAACTATGAAATAAAATTTTCAAATTATACCAAGTAAATAAAAACGCCCGCAACTTGTAATTTTACACCTGTGCAGATAACATTAGTGAGAATTTCCGTAATCATATAAAGTGAAGAAAGTAACCTCTGTGAATGAACTTAGATGTGTAAAAACATCAAAATATAAAATATTTGCAAAATTACAGATTTTATACATATGTAATCAATATTTTAGTTAAACTTGACTGGAGTATAAACTTATAATTTGTACTGGCGAAAAACCATTTAACACGTGGTTATTCAGAATAAACCCAAATGACCAACCTAAATATTTATGGTTAGGTGAAACTAGTCAAATTACAATCACGAGTGGTTTCAGGAAATTAATAGTCTTAGGCTAACAACTCCGGAAGCCCTTGTGGGAAAATATAAATAATTATTAAATCCAATCCACAGCACTAATAATTCTCGCCCATCATCAGGTCTAACAAGGATTCGATTGGTTGACCCTTATAACCTGGACTGACCACGATATAATCTTTCCAACTCTTGCAGCGATTCTAGCCTTTTAATGTTTGATTTATTTCATATTGACATATAATTCAATGATCCGGAAGATCGACCTTTTGCATTCCTATTCCATTTTATTGTTTCAAGTAATTTTTGCATTTGAGGAAGAATATCGTCGATCAATTTCAAGTGAGGGAGACTTATAACTCCTTTCTATTCAATCTTTATCGCTCTGAATACACCGCCTGAAGATGAAAATTTAATTGATTCCGATTATATTGAGAACCACTTCTTGCATATTATACAAAATTGCTTTAGTAAATCCGCGGTTTTTTACCGTGCATTTTGAAATGTTTCGTTTCAGCATTAAGTAATTACCTAAATCCGATTGCATTACTCATGTGCACTACGATTTATAATTCAGACGAATAACTGAATAATATTTTGATTACCCCTATAATAGCTATTTAATCATAGGTTAAGTAGTACTTTACATGGCAGCAGCCTTCATGCAATCAACTTTTTATACTACTTCTTCTGAACTACATTGGTGGTCGCTATTACTCATACTTTCAGTTGCATAGTATAAAAATGAAAATCTGGACCACTACATTTTTGAAACAAAATTCAAATATATACACATTACTAATGTTTTTCTTTTTTTCAATGGCAACTGATGCATATTTATTATCTGTTTTGTTGTGGGTGTCGAAATTCGATTCTGATCTAAATTTAAAATTTGAGTGCATATTTTCAAGTAATATTATATGAAACGCTTTATTTTTAGATGTAATGAAACGATGTCCAACAGATTTAACATGCAAAGGCTTCGAATATAAAATATTTTAAGTAGTTTGCTTAAAATATAGAGCTTTCATGTGCTTTATTGCAACGTTTGTTAAAAGCTTTACAAATATAATATAAGATGAGATCTGGGGTTAAAGCAACGATTAAATTTTTGGAGGATTTTTAAACTATAAAATTTATTTATTTATTTTTCTTAGTGTATCACTTCTGCCCGACTCTGTACATATCCGCTTATAAAAGTATTTCCTATTAATATCCAATTTGTGTTATTTACGAACATGAAAAGGAGAATGAAATAAATTAAATCTGTGGTTTTCTGATCGGATGACTCATGAGGTTAAAGGGATTTAAAAATGTGACATTCGATAATTAATTATTATAATAATTAATGGTCTTTTCGATTGATTGGACAATCGATTAATCACACATTTTTAAAAATAGTGTGTTCCTAATTGCTTTTAAATTACAATTTATTTTCGAAAAAAGGGGATCAGTTTCGTAACATTTTATTCAATAACATTTTTACTGAAAACGATGACAAAATTGCCATTTATTTAAATTGTAAGCGCGAGCCTTCCTACCATTCCAGTATCTTTTAATATTTTTTAACTGACGTTAATTGCCCATAATCGTCATTAAATATTGCTTTATTAAGACGCGAAATTGAAAACAAACAATTAATTTATTTCCTTAATTGTTATTGTGAGAGTAAATTATTTTTATTACAATTACAAATAAAAATTGTGTCTCCGTTTCGAAACGGGGCATAAATTGTTATGAACAAGGTGCGTCGAATTTTACCATTACATATTAATTTGTTTCTGTTAACAGGTTAGCACTTCATCGCTGAAGTTATTAATGATTTAAAAAAATTGTATATTGATTCTTCAAAAGCAAGAGTAACTAATCATCTGAGTAATGTGGGACTTGCGTGTGGAGATAAATTATCTTGGTACTTTATTTTTAAAAATTTAGTTTTCACAAATATCAAAATTGTTCGAAAAAGTGTGTTCAAGGTTATTTCCTCGCACGTTTATCTATAATTAATTGCCACAATTTTTAAGATGCTTACGCAATTTTTACTTTAATTCAAATTACGTAAACAAATTTGATGACTTACGGAAGATAATTATTTCGATTACAAATTTTTCGTATCTGAATTATGGTCATTAAGATATAATCTGGAAGGGAATTCAAATTAAACTGTGATTTTTCTTGCTTACCTCGTCTTGTTATCCAATTATTGTTTAAAGTTTCAATTTTCTGGTTTATTTAAAAATCGATATCGGATCGATTACAGGTATTAAAATTTAAATTATACAAAAGAGTTGATTTTATATGGCCATAAATTAACAATTAAATTTAAAAATTACGCTCGTAGACTGTAATTAAGACGAACCGACTTTTTTAATAAATTAATTATGTAATTTTTGGAAGGCTATAATTATCACATTATGCACAATTAAACTGTAATTTTCACAAATATTTAAATAATCTTTCTGAATTTGGAGGTAAAAGTGGAAAATTGTTCGGTTTTGTATTAAAAATTAAATTAAAAACATTGACCGATTGATAGGTAAATCTTATCGAAATCAATTTAAAAATGTGAGTTAATTGCAAATATGTGCCAATACTTTTATAGGCTTTATTAAAAGCTTTTTACTTTATTAAACTTTATTTTTACTTTATTAAAGTTTTGCTCACACTTTGCCTCATCATGAGAACTACAAGACCTTAATCACCTGGTTCCGGATCGAGAGATGTAAATACATATACCTCGATTATCAGGATTATCCTGATCATTTTTTGTTAGTTGTTTTTGTTTTCGTGAAAAAATAAAATGTTAAAATACAAATTACATCTGCTTAAAAAAAAGAAACCATTATAATCTACATTGAAACTAATTAAGTAGAAGATTCAAGCTCCGGATTTTTTTCCTAACTGGTCGCACAATTTTATAGTCAGCATTTGAGTTGGTGGACTTTTGGAAACACTTAGAGAATTGAATTACAAAATTTTCTTTTCGTTCTCAATATTTTTCTAATATTCTTAACTTTTTCTTGATAAAAAACTTCGCGAGTGTACTAGAGGGTATTTCACATCTCTAAGACCCCCGAATTTACAGCTTTATATTTGTATCTTCAATCAAGTTCAGCTGAACTGAAGCTTTACGAATTTTTACTACAAAATAGATCAGAGAATTTTTCATTGTCGACTAACTTTTATTCAACCAATCAGTGATTGAGAGTTTTATTTGGTTTTTTTACTTAATAATTTTTTTTAAATTATGCAACTATTTATTTATTTATTTAATTAAAATTGTGTAATATTATAATTCACTAAAATGAAATCTACCAACTAGGTAAACTAAATGTTACTCTTAAAGATAAATATAAACTATTCTTTCTATTTGTTTAAAATACCTTATATATTGTCGTGTTTTTTTTTATTATTATACACTGGAACCAGCTAAATCCCCTGGTGGTGCTTGGTGTTTTGGCCACCAATCTAAAAGTTTGTAATTTAAAAAAAAAACTGAATGTTTAATCACCGTACCTTTATTTTCTATAAACACCAACAACATAAACAGAAACAGAAACTTAAATTAATCAAAATTGAACTACTAATTATACCGTTAACGGAATATGTATCTTTTTTTTTGTCGCACTGTTTTCTTTTCTTTTTTTATCGCCGCCGTTTTTCGCTCCGCCACAATTATTTCTTCTTCTCTTATCTTCTTTCCAAATTTTATTTCTATAATAATTCTATTCCTACAATTCTATGGTTTGTAGTTTCGGGGGCCCAATCCTTCTCAAAATCAATCATCTTTTTCTTTTTTAAATTAAATTAAATTGATAATTTCGAGAGATCAATCTCTCTTAAAATCCATGTGAAACCTTCTTTATTATAATTCATTCACCACCTCTTTTTTTTTCTAGTCTTTTGATAATTTTGTTTTTAACATCGTGCACTATTTAAATGTTATAAAGGTCATGTACAATAAACTAAAATAAAACCATGAACTACAAATTACATAATTAAAAATTAAACCTTCTTGAGTGTACAGACTTGTACGGTTCAAAGCTACGGTAGTTATTACACTCATCCAGTTTATTTAAATCAAAATATTTTTAATTTTGAGGTAAAAAGTGTAAAAGGAAATTTTGCTTTGTAATTTGGAATAAATTTTTAACTTACAATTTGGTTTTAAGAATTTATCTGGTTTGATTTTTAAATATACCTCAACCTATAATTGAAACAATGCATCTATGCATTTAAGTATAACAATAATATGATTTTCTTATTCTACATTTATTTATCATATTAACGGAAGTTGTTATCTATTTATTAAGGAATTTTATGAGTATACATAACTTGGAGCGCAATCTAGACAAGGTCTTTCTCAGAGTCCTTCGCCTTACGTTAGGGTATAGTGACCCTAGAAGAGTTCTCTTGGCAGATACCTCAGTGGTTTGCCATTACCTGCCGAGAAAAGACGGTCAGAATAAAGTTTTTACTCTGCTCGGGATCGAACCGAGAATCTCGGCTTACCAGTTGATGCACATAAGCATCAGGCCGTGACCGTCTTCAAGGTCAAACAAGATAGTGAATGTCAAATTAACGTTTGATAGGTTCATAGGAAAGTTTCTAAACAATATTAATTTATTTTGTAATGAATTAAAGTTAATTTATTTTTTAGACGTCTTCTTCCGGACGTGTAAACAGAGAATACACACAGCACTATTTTAAAATTTTTGCGCCAAACCAACTTCTTATGTAACATTTTAACTTCAAAAATTTTAGGGCCACTCAAATAAATCAAATTATATTATGAATTTAAATAAATATATTCGTTCGATTATTATCAAGAAGAAAATATTTCGAAAAATTTGTATACACAAGACTCAGAGTTCTAAAGGATTTCCAAGAAGTTCTAGGAATTTTCAAGGAATTCTAGGAATTTTAAATGGATTTCTGAAGAACTCTTGGGATTTTCAAGTCATCCTAATGATATTCAACAGAATTTCAAACAAGTGTATACAAAATATACAAGTTTGGAATTTCAAAGAATTCCAAACAATTGTATACAAAATTTTCAAGATGAAATCATGCAATCATGTTTACCTCCTTGACCTTCCATATTATCCTACCATTCAGAGTAGGAGTAGTGAATTATAAGCTAAATAATAGCAAGTTGAAATATAGAAACTTAATAAATAAAATAATAATAAAATCTAATAAAATAACAAGACAGTGGCGGAACAGCCTTTCATCTACATCAAATTAAATGATGGAAATCAACTGCTGTTCTTAAAGTATATGTATTCTTCTTTCTGATTCTTTAGGCATAGGGCCTGTATTTTACTAACAGTAGAAAGTAACCTCCGGTGGTTAGTTCTTACTTCGACTCTATTTATTACATAGTAGGGTGATCGTATTAATTGTTTTATATATCTGAAGTAGCTTATTAAAGTTGTTCTGAGATATATCTGTGACCCTGTTTTATTATAAATTAATTAGAAATCCAGAGAGATCCAGAATTAAAGATCAAAGAATTAGCCTGGATTCGAACCGGATACCTTAGAGTTAGCAGCTTTATTGGAAAGATAATTTTATGCCATTGGAATTTAAATGAATTTTTAATTTATTTAAATGAATTACACCACAGAATGAATTACACAAAGCTTAAATCGACATACTGTGACGCGGGAGAGCGACTACGCTGTTGTGATCTAAAGTCTAAGTTCTACTTATGATCTATGCATCTAGCAAGCCTAGCATCCTACTAGATTGTAATTTGATACATCACATGATTAAAATAAAAACAGTACGTAGTCTTAGATTAAGAAGAAGAGTTTAAATATGATTCCGAACATATGAGCGTCACAATAGACTTGAATAAAGCGCAATCTGGAAGTCTAATTTTTTATCACTTTTTAGAGCAGCTGGAACCCTATATTGGCAAAAATACGGTAAATGTCGGCTTCCTAGTCGTCCATCGTCTCTAGTTTATCTGCGTAGACTAGCGAATTCACATATTCTCACAGAAAATAATCTAAAGATGTTAAATTACGCGATGTTAGAGGTTTAATTCGGAGATCCATTAGGTGAAAGCTGAAATTATACGCTCATCATCGAATAAACCGATTGAGGCTTGTTGCCTCAATCTTGCCGTCTTGTTGAAACTACAGCTATTCCTCTTTAATGCTATTTAATTGAGAAACGAAAAAGTCAGTTATCATGGCTCTATAGCGGTCCAGTGACTGTAACGTGCTAACCGATGTCATTTTTGAAGAAATATAGACACTTGACTCCACCAACCTAACATATATAACCTAATATATAGGCCTATATATAACCTATATATACCACCAAACAGTATCCCAATAATAGCTTGTGGATTTTCTTCATTTTAAATGTGACAACTTTACTTGTTCACATAGCTGTTCATCCAAAAATAAGTCTTATCGCCAATAAAATTTGCAGTGAAAATAAGGATCAAAAGCAATCTCGTTTTCGACCTATTCACTGAACGTACAATGGTCATGCAGCTTAATTTTTGTATGAGCTGGATCTTGTAAGCTCGTAAACCAAAATCTTTCATAAAGTAGACGAACACAACTCCAATTACTACGCTCCACAGCATCAACAGCTTTTTCAGTGCGTAACTATACGACGTCTCTACGGATGCGTATTAACAATTAGAGTATGCGTGGTGCGAAAACAATCCATGGTTATCCGAATTACTTGCTTGGATGAACCATTATGTCTACCGTAAAATGGACGTGGCGCACGATTTTCTAAATAAATTTGAACAATTTGCAAGCGTTGTTCTAAAGTAAATCTGTGAAATGAAAACCAAATTGAGCACAATTCATCTGTTAGCTGCCAAATTGGCTGTCATCAGAAAGTGTTTTCAGTTCTAAAAACGAACCAGTAAAAAAACATCTTTTATTTATAGGATTTTACAGGTTGTACGGCCTAAAGGCAGCACCGACTCATCACTCTCCCCTATCCGCCTAATTTTTTTATGTTCGAAATAATAATTGACCAATCGGAGATGCATTATGAAAGGAATAATAGACAGAAAGATTAGGCTTTTTATAGTATAAGTATTTAGTAGCTAGGTCAGGCGGCCGCCTTGACCTCTTAGAGAGTGCGTAGCATAGATGGTGCGTAGATACAATTGGAGCTCTATTAAGAAGATATTATTATTACTTTTTAGTATTATTGATAACTCTAAAATCACGTTTTATTTATTACAATTTATTATAACAAACTGCGAGCCGTCGGTGCATAATAACATCGAAAATATTTGACAATACTTTTACCTTGTATATGAATGATTTGGATTGCTCAAGTGATAATCAAAGCGACAAGATCATAAATTATAAAAAGTTTAAATTAAAATATTAATATTTGTTTTCTAATGTATATACGAGATGCTTAAAACACATGCGTCGTTCAGATCGCTATAATCGAATGTACACCGCCAAAAATATTTTATAAAATTAGTAGATTTAAAAAAAAAAAATTCAAATCTGTAAAATAGTACCGGTAAAGAGCTTTGACAAAACCAAACAGATAAATTTCAACTTAAATGAACTAGTAAGAAACAAAAGTTTTTCTTTTATTAAGCCTATCGTAACCTGATGAAACTGTAAAAAATCGTATTTTTGAAAAAAAAAAGAAACATTTAAAGGTTCACTATTTTAAGAGAGAGTTATTTATTTTAACTAAACTTTAATAATTAAAATCATTCCTATTTTATGTGTTATTTATTATGTAGGTAAATTTTAATGTTAGCATCATTTACTTATTTTAATGGCAAAATCTGAATCCAAATGTTTCCAGTAGTCAAATCAACTTTCAAAGCACTAAATTATTTTATAGTTTTTTATGTATTGTTCAGAAAAGAGACATAAATAATTTTTATGGTTTATCGGATATAAAAAATAATCAAATGGTATTGCATAAGTGAAATAAATTTTAAATACGTGCTTTGTACTTTGTCGAACGGTTAGAAAATTATTTTCTTTTTAAGGCGTGAATTAAGAAATTAATGATACCAATAAAATATTATTTAAATATCATTAAATCTATTTTAACAATGTTTTCAACGATGACTCAAGTATTAGGTTAATATCATACTTGATAGAACTGTAATTCAATAATCGAGTGTTTAATTGAAAGTTTCCGACAATTAATCTTTGAATTCCGTAGATTTATTTGAATTTAAGATGAAAGTAAACAAAGATATTGTTTTTCAAGAGTTATCATCCAAACACTTTCTTTCGTCACCTACATAGCGTTTTCGTTTGTGTGACCACCGAAAAATAAGCTAAGCGATGATCAAATATGAACACTTTCTGTTTGATTTGGCCAATAAGGGTCGCTTACTCGACAAGTACTCGTGGTGTGTGGTGCGATTACATTGTTCATTGTTAGCTTTTTATTAATTTATTCTTGATTATTATAAATTAACTGGTGCAAGTGTTGCCATTGTGCAACGCTTGATTAATGTCGCAATTTAATTTAAAATAAAAAATTATACATATTTAATGGCCCCGTTTAAAAAAAGATTGTTTATTGTGGTTGCACTTAAATTGCTCTGGCAAGTGTGTTGCTTTGAGGAAGTTCTTACGAACAAGTTACCAAGCTGTCTGCTATAATAGCGTAATACTTACGCATAAAGCCAAGTGAGATTGTCGACATGCGAACACAAATTTAATTGAAATTTATTCCACATGTGTGCTGCCCCTTTATTATGTATGCAATGTTAAATTAACAGGATAAATTAATTATTATAGCTCATCCGTCACGCATTCCATAATTTTTAAAGTAACCATCAAACTTTCCATTTCCATATTCTTTGAATTACATACTCGATTAAATATTCAAGTGGTTGATATACAACTGACTTCGTTCAATTAACCTGTCCCCTGTCGGGTTCTCAGTTTTTGACCGAATGACTTGGTTGCTAACCTCACTGGACAGGCCAAAATATGTTGATACTTGTTTTTTGCATTCTTATTGGAAATTTGAAAGAATTTCTACATTCAAAGCATTTTGATCTTTTATAGTTCAAATTCTTGAAGTTCGTCCAAGTATAGACCAGATGCGTCTACATATTTCAGAATCCTCGAGTTGAACTGTAATGTAAACTTATTTGTGGTCTGTCAATCTCATCTGCCAAAATCTGTTAAACTTATGTTTTCTTTTCCGATTACCATAATAAAAACTTTTTGTTATTATTTTCAGGAAATGGATGAAAATGACAAAAATGACGACAATGAAAATGTAAACGACGAAGACGACTATGAGTGGCAAGCAGAAGAAGCCACCGAAGCTCCAACGTCGTATTTAACGCAGTACAAATGGCAACATTATGGAACCAGAACTCGAGTCGAAGAAAGTAGACGAAACCAAAACTATCCAGATCATTCAAAAATAGGTAAAAATTTTTTACATCGTTACTGTATGTAGCATCCATTTAATTTTAGCTTTTGAGATGAGCGCAGCTCACCGACACATATTGAAAATGGATCGGGAAGCCCGCTGTAAAAAACCAATGCCAAAAGTTTTGTCCGTTCAAAGTGTATATCCAGATCCCGGAAAGTCATACACCCCTCGTTGTACTATTCTACACCGATGTGCAGAAGATACAGGATGTTGTTCAAATCACGAAACTAGATGTGGACCCAAAAGACAAACATTGGTCAACTTATATTTCTTTGTAAGTGTTTTTAATAAATCTTCTTTATCGAAAATAAAAAAATAAAAAGTGATAAATAAAATTAATCGACACCGTCGTGTTGAAAAAAAGAATGATAAACTCATAAATTTTTTATAACTTGTAAAACACTTGTTTTTAAACATAAAAATGTTTAATGGGTTTGTTATTACGTTAGTATATCGGTTTTATTAAAGATTGATAATTTTATATGCTTATTATCGTAAAGGTCATGCAAAAGTGGATGAAGAACGATAAATTGTGGTAAGGGTTAAAGCTTGACCTCTGATTACACAAAAAAATTTTTTTACTAGTACTACAATGTACTTTTATAGAACTGAGAATTTTATCACAAGTGCGTATTAGGTTACGTATTTTATGATATTGGAACTAACAGGAAAACCCGCAACATTCCAGACAGAAATATGAATATTACAATTTTTTATTCTTCCAATATAAATAATTTAATTCAAATTGCTCGATTTAATGTCTTTGGCAATTCAATGATACCAGTTCTTCTTGAGATGTTTATTATTGTTGACCATGTTTTCTATGTGCTTTCTTCATTCTCTCTGACATTCTCTTCTGAGCGCTCAACTTCAATTCCAAACAATAGATGTTAGAATAGAATGTTAGGAAAGTTTTGGTCAAGAGGGAAAAAATTGAATACTTTTTAGAAAAATATCTATTGATTACGTTGTGCGGCCTGAAGGCCGCACTGATCAGTCAACAGTTTTTAGGATTGTTACTTAAAATGAACCAATCGGAAAGTTGTTACAGAAGGAATAAAAGAAAAAAAATACATTCGGTCATATTTATAATTTCTGGGTAAGGGAGCGATTCTGAAAAATTATCAAAATATTGCAAACATAATATAGGTATTCAGTAAGGATATTGGTTTAAAACACTATAATACGTTGGTTTGGAGAAGGTCATTCTAGAAGAGGAAATCTTACAATGTAATTAGTTGCTGCAGTGACGAGGATACGGCTGATTATACTGCATTCAAGGAAGTTGAGTGGGCGAACATCATGGATATTAATCAAATGCACAACTTGACACTACGAGTATTTACTATAGTCGGATCGAGTCGGAAAACCAAGAATGGATGATTGAAGAAATCCTAACCATCAAGATGAAGACGAAAGTCAATTAATCTCAAATTTCCAGATAGGAAAAATACGAAGAAATCTCAAAAGTGAATGTTAACTCTAATTTCGGCTGGCTTACGTCGAAGTAATACAAACGCGATTGCATGTGTAGTCGCATTCGTAGTTTCACACCTTTCAGTACGGAGTGATGGTTTATTTAAAATATTTTTCTATTCCTGCGCATAGAAAAGAGAAAAGAAAATATGAAGAAGTTAAGTTCAAGCGGTGTAGTACGATAACTTATCCCACAGCTTTTTATAGATATCGCTAATATTCTTGTAGAATTTAAAAGATGACATTAACTATGGATCAACCTAAATTTTTTCTCTAAAAAAGTCGGTGTATTGCACATTTTGTTAACGATGCGTGTGATCAACGTAAATAGGTGCAGTAAGTGATTTAGTGAGCGGAGCCGGTCACACTTGACTTCTAACTGTGATATCGCCAATAAAATTTCGAATTCTATCAACTTCGATGATGTTTTTAATGATTTGAACTGCTCTACTTACTTATTTAACTGCTCTCTTAGACAAATTTACTGTCTAAATAAATTGGCAACTTTCGAGTGTAATTTATATCAAAAATACTAACAGCTGTATTCATAAAAAGTTACAACAGGTTTATAAACCTATTATAAGCAAAGTGTCAAAAAAACATTATTCATAAACGTGCAATAGCGCTAAAACACTGCTATAAGACTGCTATAAGACTGATATAAGCGGTTTGTAACCTAAAACAACCAATCACATATAACCCATAACCTATAACAGTATTATAACTAAAACATTCCTGAGAGACACTTATGAATACAGGTGTAATTGTATAACATAAAAACACATCATAGGCGAAGCTGCTTTTACGGAAACACCCATTTGGATATATTTCAGACTGTTTTTAAGCCTTTTTTATTCCAATTTTTGGATGGCCCTTAATTATTCTTCTTCATGTCATGCATGATGCAGCGCGTAGACAATCAATTTGGCAGAAGCCAAGGTGACATACTAGGAAATTATTAGATTTAAAGCCCAATGGCTTTTTAGATCATAACAGTGTATCCGACAGGAATCAAACCGCGGTCTCCCACTTCTTAATCCGCCGGTGTAGGCTTTATGCCATACCGCTAATATGCCTATAAATATCAATGTTTATATTTGTAATATATATCATAAACTACCGTAGTTACATGGGCCAAGTTATCGTACGTACAACTTCCAAGTTTAAGTTGGGTTAGCTTAAGATTAAACTGGATTAGGTTAGGTTTGGCTGGATTAGATTAGGTTAAATTTAAATTGGGTTAAGTTTAGGACTATTTATAGGTTAGTTGAGTTTAATTTAATTATATTTTATTCTATTTTTAGGTTAGGTTAAAGTATTTAATTTTTAATTATTAAGGTCCAGTCGTACAATCGTGAGTTAAGCTTGATTCATAACCAGCTACTCGTAATTTGCTACAATAGGGGGCAACGTTAATTTGACAATTTTTTGACGTTGAATAAGGTTTATATTATAGGCTCATGGGGAACTCCATTAACTTTTAATTTTAATCTATAATGAAGTCTGCACAATTTGTACTGGGTATTGGGGATTCCATATCCTTTGATGCGTACTATATATAAATGTATTTTGTTCTGAAAAAGCAAAAGGTTTTTATTTAATATAATCAATCACAGTCTGGGAGGTATCGAATACATCCCGTATTTATTGTGTGCAAAAAGAAAACTTGAAAGCAATCATGATAGGCTTGTCATTGCCTATATTACTTTAATACTCTCTTTTGCGAAGGCGGCGTCAAAATATTTATTTATTTATATTCTTATTTAAATTTTTTATTATTATTTAAATTCAATTTTTTTATTATTATTTTATTTAAATTCAAATGCTCAGTACTTGATATTTTCGAAAACTCCGAATATTTTACGCTTAGGTAATATTCAATTTTAATTCAAATTTATCAGATTTAAATTCAGATTGTAGCAGTATATCCGCCAATGCCTTGTGTGTAGCATAATATTATAAAAAAAAATTTAAAACTTGTTTACCTTTATTTGTAGATTTGATTAGTAAAATTTCATTTAGGAACAAATTCCAAAATGTCTTAGATGAATATTATTATTGATACGATTAAAATTCTTGCGGTATTTGATAGATAACATCATTAAAATGAAGCGAATAAACTATGGACGAACTCCATATATGTCGAATAATTTAGAAAATAATCGATTTTAAAGTTTCGATTTTTGCATAAAAAACTCGTAAAGAGCTCGATTGTGTGTGCTCTATGTAAATATGCACCGCGCTTGATTTAGTGGGCGGGGCTACCGATAATTAGATTGTGGCATCTGTTATGTTAATATCATGTTATAAATTTATTTAATATAGGAATTCGTTAACTTTAACTGAATTTAACTTAAAAACAATGATTTGTGTCTTCGTAGATCTGTTATTTTTGAGTACTTTTAGTATGAGTATTTGTATTTACTTTGAGTATTTTTGGGGAAATTTATTAATTAGTCAAATATACCTTACAGTCCGGAGCGCTCGAGCGAAGTGAGAGTGTGGAGGCTTGATTTTGACAAACGCAACCACGGTAAATTTCGGATCCATCTTAAAATCTAGTCAGGGCTCTAATCATAGGGCTTTCTAATCTTATGAAAACAGCACTTATTAATTTTAAGGTTTTTTGGGCTTAATGCCGAAATTTTTGAATGATCCATAAATTTTAATATTTATTATATTCGTTATTTACGCCATAATCTACCTTAATTTTATTAGAAAATTTTTAATTTTATGGGGACACTTTGGCATCAATTTTTTTCTTAATAAAACAATCCACTATTTAAAAGAAATAAGATTTGCTTTCATTGATAAGCTGATACATAATTTAATCCTACTTAAAACCTAAATAAGAATTGGTTTCTTATTATCTGACCTGAAAGTTCTAATTCAAAATTTTATTTGGTAAAGTTAAATGGAAGTTGCACATTTTAGTACGCAACTTGCTCGGAGATAAATTACCTATAACTTGACAAAAAATGTAATTACAATGATGAACATGGGAGCTCATTGGAGTTTAAACTGAGCTCTATCGATTGACTTTTTAAGCAAAAATTTGAAATATTAGGGAAAATAGAAAAACATGACCCCCTCCCCCTTAAGAGTTTTGCAAATAACTCTTTGGCTGTTATTTGAGGCTCAAAAGAAGTTTAACGTTTGACGACAATTTTTATAAAAAATGCAATTGGGGGATTTTTATATTTTAAAAAATCATGGTTAAAAATGAAATACTGTTTTTTTTTAATTTTTTGAGTTTAATATTGGTACAACTTTTTTTTTATTTCATTTAAAATTAAAAAAATGTTAGCTATATAATTTTTATATCTTTGAAAATTTATAATAATAATTAGTAATAGGGAAATTCGTGATTGTATTTTAAACGCCACAATTAAAATTCTTATCGCACTCTTCTCGAAGCAAAGATGAATTATGATTACTTTATGTGTATTATCTGACTAATATGCTTAAAATTAATATGACGAGCCTCTAATTAACAAACCAGTTGAGGTGAGATTAATTCACTAGCACAAATTTTTCATATTTCTACCTAACTGTAGATTAGTTTTTAAAAACCCAAATATAATTATGATACGTCACGATTGTATTTGGTACCAAGTCATTCAAAAGAAGAGAAGATCTCAAAAAATGTTTAATTAAAATTTTAATCGACTTACATGTTTTAACTGTTTGAAGAAATTATTACTGGGCAGAAAAAAATGAACCAAGTAATTTTGGAATTTTTTTTTTATTTAAGATCGCACGAAGTGGTTGCAAAAAATCTTTTTATTTAATTGCACTTGATTAAATAATAATATAATTATAGTCATTAGCAACTGACAAAAGTGCATTACACTGTTTCTAATCACTTGAAGTAATTGTTCTAGAATTAAGCATTTTGATTGGTTCAATTGCAGTGTTTTAATCATTCTCATAATTACTAGCGATTTAACACTGATAGATACCGGGGAATGACTTCTTAATGTGAATGTTGAAAGTTAAGTGACTTTGATAAGGCGCTAAATAGGAACGTGATAATTTTTTTTGCGAAATTATATTTTCAAGCTAAACGTTTTCTGACTTTTATGAAATAAATATTTTTTTCAATTACGTGAACTACTTTTAGAAACCTATCATCTTTCACACTTGGATGTCCGTTTATTTAGCCTAAAAGTATACCACATTTGTTTAATCTTGCAATTTTTATTGTTTCCTACTTCCATACCAAAAAAACTGGAACTATTTGCGAAATTAAACAGAGCAAAATTTAAATATAAATTTTGCGGCTACCCAAATAAACTGAAAATTAGGACAGCATGAATAAAATGCAATAAGCTAGCTTTAGACATTGCGAAATCTTTACAATTTATAAAGGAACTTTTCCTGGTTACTATTTATAAATTTTGTGATATAAGACGAAGACGATTCTCGAAATAGATTTTCACAGTTGTAAATTTAAACACGAGGAAATGCAATTTTATAATTTTCTTTTTACGCGCACATTCATTTAAAAATTATACGTGCGAGCATTGTAATAATTGGCGAGATATCACTTGCAGTACTCACGATTGGCACGATTTCCAATATAAATGAAGTTATCAAGCAGATGTCTTTTGCATTCAAATTATAGTTTTTACGAGGATACCCCGTGAAGTTATAAAATTAATGTACCGAATCATTGGTATTTGTTACTAAACGAACGAATACTTAAAGCGATTTGCTTCGCTTCAAAATGTATAATTGTGGTGGATGATTGGTAAGATCTTAGTTTTTCGCATTTTATTGGGTGTAAATGATACAAATTAAACAAAAATGAATATATATTCCGATATATTATACTTTTGAACTACTTTTAAGGATTTTTAACATAAACAGTTAGAACGACTCTAAGTAGATTATAGTGGAAATGCGTGTACCTTGAATTCTTCTAAATTTTGAAATTTTTTAGAATTTGGAAGATGACATTAAAATGTAGCAATTAAACTACGAATGAACCTAAATTTTTCCTGTAATTTCGGAAATAATAGATTTTAATGTTTCGATTTTGCACGTAAGAAGCGAACTCCATTCTGTTGACGGTACGTATACTCGATGTAAATACTTATAGCGGCGTTTTTAAGCGACTGAACCGACAAGATTCTATCCATTCCAGTCCGTGATTTTTGAGTTTGAGCTGCTTCGGGGATGTTTTTAGCAAGTGCGTGAACCATTCATTCGTCTCAACTTTTGTTATTTTCTTAAATCTGTCGTTTAAAGCGAATGTTTTTAATAAGTTATTATTATGCCAAAAGACACTTGTATAACATAAAAACACGCCGTGGGCGTGGCTAACCTTATGCGAACAACCAATAGGATAATCGCATTACGTTTTTTGTTCTTTTTTTTGATGTTTATATTTCATTAGTAAATTTTTAAATTTGTGGACCAAGTTAGAATACCATTCTCATCATTTTCTTTACATTGTATAATAAAGCTGAATTTAGTTCCATAGATTTTAAGTGCATATGCGTAGAAACAAAAAGGTCAACGAATACAAATTATGTGAAAGCCTATAAATCTTCATTTCAATTAATTATTCATAACTTTGTAAAAGTTTTGTTTCGGTCTCGCATGAATCATCTTAATAATCATAGTTGTAGTTACATTCTGAACATAACATTTTGATAAAAAAATGTAAATTCCATTATAACGATGTGACATCAAGAGGCAGTTTAATTAACTGGAAACCAGGAACGGATTGAAACGGTTTTTTAAAATGTTAGATATGAAATAATACGAACTTTTTTCCTCTAATAATTCTGTATTGCAAAATTGAAAACTTTTGAATCAGTTTAACATTAGAAGCTTAAGTTCAGCTCAGCTGAATTTTATTTGAAAAAATTTAGAAGTTTCAACAACAAAGCAGACACAAATCGTCAAAATATTTTTGTACTAACACAGGAATTATTCATTTGCCAATGTTGGAAGGTACTCCATACTCCCAGATCCCCCAGTTGCATTAATAACAAAAAATAGGGAACGCTGATGAAAAATTGAAAATCAATTCTCTAACCACCTCAAGCGTCAAAAAAATGTATAATCCCATACTCCCCGAACACAAAGATATAGGGTTAAATCCAAGAGGTTTGGGGGAGTAGAATGCCTTAAAGCGCAGTTTTTGGTCTTTATTAACGCATCAAAACTAAAGAGTTATTCTGGATCTTCTACTTTTTGCATAGAATAAAGTAGGAACAAACAAAAAAAACACGAATAATGATAAATTATCAAAAACCGTCAAATTTTATATTTTTGATAATATATTGCTATGAAACTTTACCATAAACTGGGGTTGAAAAATTATTTTTTGCAATTGCGGGGCTAAAGTAGTTACTTTTTACCCCGATTTGCGGATTTACAATGGCATTTTTTTGTTCTAGAACAAAAAAGGAAGGCTAGCGGGCAAAAATGAAAAAAGTGGTGTTATATTTTTACTTGATACCTCGTGGTATTAGGATACCCTCAGACTTTCTGAGAGTATCACCTGAGGGTATTCAGGTGGCGACACCTCGTGGTATTTTTAATTTTTAATAAAAAAATTAAAACTTATGCTTTAAGTTTCGTGATTGGAGGAGTTCCTACACTTTACCTCTCGCAATTACAAAAAATAGTATATGCACCTCGGGGATAAAGTGACTTTTGTCATGAGGGTAATTGCTGCCCTCGGCTAAAGCCTCGTGCAAACAAACCTTTACCCTTAGGTCAAAAATTGGTCACTTTATCCTCTTGTTCCAGAATGTACTATTTTTAATATTTAATTTGTAATTATTTTATCAATATAACTTTCAAATCAAGTTAATTAAAATTTTATTTCTTATCATTCCTTAATAATATTTCAATATTTTTATCATTTCAATCTCAGTAATTTTATCATTGCACGCTTGACGCAAATCGAATCTCGGTGCTTTGTATACCTACATGAAATTCACACATTTACTTCCAAAACGCGCTTTAAAATTTTTTAATAATATATTTTAAGCGTATAATTTAATTTTTCTACCTGCAAATTTTACATTAATAAAATAACATATTTTTGTTACCTTAATTAATTCATTTTCTTCTTTTATTTCTTACCTACGTTTAGACCGTCGATTTTATCTTCCCGTACTTAAATTTTCTTGAATTTCTCATTAATTACCCTCTTAACCGAACATTAGTTATCAATTTATTACTTTTATTTTACAAAATTTAAGTCTTTTTCGTAGAATAACAATTTTGGAGTCTCTAAAGCAATTTAAAAAAAAATTATAAAGGGAAATTTCTACACCATCAATTTAAAAAAAATAAGTTTTAAAAACCGGGGGTTTACCATTTTATTTATGATAATACGAATAATACACCACTACTGTTTTGTTCAAGAAGTTATGTAATTGCCAATGCAAGGTGGTATTTCATAGGCCCCAGACACCTCGTTACTCGTGAAATAAATTAAGAACATAAGCGAAAAGTTGAAAACAGAAAAATTTATAATACATATTTTTCAAAACAATGTTTGTCTTTCAATCCTAATAAAACAATATATTATAAATTAAACTTGAATATTTATGGTGTCTAAGTTGATAAACACTCGTGGTGAGTTCACAGCCCTTTAAAATAGAAACAAAAATTTAACTTTGAAATTTTAATTTTAACATCTTGAGAGTGTAGAAAAAATTATGTACATAGTTGGGCATAAGTGGTGAAGGTTTATTTCTGAAAAAACGTAGAATGTAGTTTATTAGTTCTTGTAAAATATTTGGTAGATAAATATAAATTTTAAGTTTTGAAGTTTTTGTTTGGGTTTTCCAGAATTCCAGACAACTCAATCCGAGCCTACCGAATCGAGACATGATTATTATAGTTTTAGCCACCCAGAAATAAACTTGAGAGTCAATTGGTCTATACCACACTCTTCTAAGGTGTTTGCTATGAAATTTTATTCGTAGACAATGTGAATCATCTTCGAGATATTAAAGTAGTTCAGTAGTTACAGTAACTTAAATATTCACTCTTAAAACGACAAAGAAAATATACAAGTGGGTGTAATTGGTAATAAAATAGCCATAAATTTTTGGTTTGTTTTTGTAGTCTGTTTGCGGTGTCATAATTATCGTGGAACGTTAGAATTAAACACCATTCATTTTGTTTAAACCCCTTGGGGACTTACTCCGCACTTTTTCTTCTTTACATTCAGAAAAGATAAATAATGCCACGAAGATGCAGCTATTCATAAATTAAACGAGCAATCCATGAGGTTTTTATGGTCGACTTCCTCATATTTTTTTAAATTTGATTAAATAAAGAAAAATTAAAAGTGAAAGGAATTTAAATTTGGTAACATGCACACAATAATTTTTGTTATTTTATTAAACCTTTTTGTTCAAACAATGACACGATAATATTATGAAGTAAATAAAAATGAAAAAAAAAAAAGTTAAAATCATTAATTAAATAAAAAAAATCTAACTGGAAGATAAATGAGCAAATTTGGTAAGGTGGAATTATAGTAATCAGAAGAACTAAACTTTTTTTGCGGTGTAATTTAAAAGAAACGTTTAAAAATGATCGCCGAATTTTTAAATAAGACTAAAATATTACACTTTTTAAATTTCAAGCGATATTTTAGATAACTTGAAATTTTATCTAAATGTTAATCTGGCGATTAACATAAAAAATTTGACGTTTCGTCCAAGTGAAAAGTGTGCCCGAAGAAGTTCAAGGCAACCGACAAAAATTTATTTCGTATTCATTCATTTATAATAATAATCCTGTTTTGCACGAAGTTTCCTCATTCTTATTCTAACATGCAACTTCGATTTTAATGAATGACAATGGAATGTCACAATAAATTTAATATTGTCAGATTATTGGTTAGATCTGCATGCAAGAAATTTAAATTCCATCGGTTAATTGAAATTCTTCGATAATGGGAAATATTTTTTTTTAGTTTGCGCGATATTTGCACAGGACCGTAATTGCCACCTTGGAAAGTTAAGATATTATTAATGTCTCAATGGAAAATCAAATAAGAATATAAAGTGGGTGTGCATAGACCATTGGGTATGTCAATCCGACAAGAATTAGAAGCATGCCGATTTAGTTCATAAAGATGTACTACATTTATAATCTGACTTTATGTTCTGGGTGGGCCAAATAATGAACAATAGGGAATAAAGACGTATAATCATAATCAATTGTTCATTTAGACCTTGAGGGATTTTGTCGTCATAAAATTATAAAGTAAAATTGAGAAGTTGTGAAGATATGGGTGGGTAGTAATTTTTATTCGCTTTATTGCACATTTTTCGAATTACATCACAATTGCGTAAAATTTGTAATTGATATTGACTTTCTTAATATTGATGGTCAAATTTTCATGTTTTTATTATAAAGTGCCCGAAGCGCATTAATGTTTTCATTATATATATTTAATTATAATATAATAAAGCCCCCGGTCCAGTCCGCCACTGGTCACCCGTAGGGTATATTAATTATGTACAGCATGCGGCTGATCTTAAAAATGAACCGGGTAGCAAGCGGCTATTATATGAGAAATGGAGGCAATAAAAGAAGAAATTATAAATGCAGAAAAGTAAAGCGTCATTAAATTGTGTAATACGTAAACACTTGGGCGCAGCACATTGTTAAATGAATTTTTAATGCAAAAACAATATCCAGTAAAACATGGGAAAAGTTTTTTAAAGCTAATTTCAATATCACGTAGGCATCTGTATGCGCAATAATTTTCTTCGGGAAAGTACTAAAACCTACTTTCATTGACTTTACGTGACGATAAAAATTAAGCTGTTGCTCCTTTCGATGGGCTGTTGTACATCTCAAAATATTACACCGAATGTAGATATGGGAAACACAGCTGCACAAAATTTGTTTTTCCTAAAAACTGAGAAATATGAAATGAAAACATTATTAAAAAAAAAAGAAATATAGAAATTACCGGTTTACTCCGCCGAAATCTTATAGATTTGTTCTGATAAATTTGGCAGTTCTGCCGTTCCTGTCACAAGGAATGTCGGAGGGTGACCTGTGAAAAATTAATTTTTTTTTAAATATATTTTCATTATTAACAATAATAATAGTAATTATAAAAATAAAAAATAATACATTTAAAATTCAATATTCTATTATGGGAGGGTGGCGCCCGATTGTCCGATTGTACCAGCCACCTTGAGCCACCACTGGTATAGATCCATCATTTTGGATGACTGTCTCCGTGCTTCGGAGAGGAAGGGATAATTAAAACAGGGTCACATGCACGTTTACCAAACTGTGTAAAGGAAATACCCTCTTTCATTCGGAGAAAAAGGCTAAATGCCCAGCAATGGATAGGAGAGGCTGAAAAAGTAATGGATTAATTTACGATTTATAAATATTTATAAGGTACATTTCGAAAGTCTTCCTTTATGTAATTCCTTCTAGAAAATTTTTCAATGAAATTCATGAAATTAGTATTAGCCTTCCCAGGAGCGCCGACTACGTGGGTGCCTCGGCGCTCAAGGACCTACAAAAATTACTCAAATGTTAACTGTTTATTGATCGCCTAAATGGTATTTTTAAATAGGAATAGCCACTGAGATTCGTGTCGGGTAAAACAAGTAAAAAAACCCGACATCACTGCGTATTTGCTGCGTTGCACAATGCACAGTGCTGTGCATTGCACTGTGTGCAATTAATAATAAACAATAAATAACAACAAAAAGCGTTTGATTAACTGTTTTTAAACGCATTATAAAAATTTGCTCCTGATCCGTGAGGTGAGCACTGAGCACCCACATAAATTTTGGTAAGTCAGCGCCTCTGAACCATCCACCTAATTACAAACACAATTGACGGCGCTTAATGTGATCACATTGGAGCTTGGAGGTTTTGATAACAATACACAAAAAGATTTTTTTTTTATTTTACAAAAAAGTGATTGCGAAATGCTCAATTGTAGTACTGCATTTTAATTTTTGGCAATATATCTAAAAAAATTATAAATTTTTTTTGTCGCTTATTATGAAATTTTAAAATAGAACTGAATTAAATCGTACATTATCAGCATACTAGCAACTTTTTGCTATAATACACCTTGAGTCAGGTTTGAGTAATAAATATGTCTGGGTGGTTCCCCGGTTTGTGTACAAAATTCGGCGTTCACTGTACATACAGTTACAAAACTATTCGGACGCTCCTAATGTTAGCAATGTAAATTGTACTTTTTAAAACTCTTTTTGCTTTTTGGCATATAATAATCGTTTTTACAAAAATATTTTTCAGACATTTTTTGTAGATAATTTCATTCTCTTCGTTTTTCTTTCCATCTATTTTTTTATTTCGTCTCTTCTTTTTCGACCGAGAGTGACTAAAAGCAGTCTCGGTAAAAATTCCATTGGAATTCCCTGAGAAAACCATAAGAATTCCATAAGTGCATTTTTAATTTTACTAACTTGGTTTTTTATACCACGAGTACTAACGTCGGTCTGTGAGACCGTTTCCCGTTTTCAATTTTTTTAACTTAGAATTTACATATTTTTTTACCAAAAAAGGAATAATGTCTAGGTATTTTTCTTTATAATAATGTCAATTTTAGTAGAAAAAAGTCATTTTTATTTACAAAATTTTATTGTTTATTTAAATTTACAGTTAAAAATAAAAGTCGTCGGTCTGTGAGACCGATTGTTTGTACTGGAGGGTTAAAAAGTTTTACCGAGTCTGCTTTAAGTCACCGTCGCCGTCGGTCGAAAACGAGGCTACAAAATAAAAAAATGTGTATGAACAAAAATGAAGACAATGAAATTTACGACAAAAAATGTCTAATAAGTATTGCTGTAAAAACGATTTTTATAGGATAAAAACGGTGTTAAAAAGGAACAATTTACATAATTTCCGAATACTTTTGTGAGTAACTGCACATAATATAATGATTTAAGTCAAAGTAATCAAAATATGATAACGAATGGCATAAATGTTCACTTCAAACGTAAATTAAGAATCTCGTTAATACATATGTGCGTCAGTATATTTTTCTGAAATATATCAAATATAAAGGGACTACGAAATCTAACAAAATCAATTACAAATAAATAGATATAAAGAAGTAAACAGTCCAGAAAACCAATTGATTGAATTATTTTGTAATATTCTAAATACCTAAGAGTGGGGTTAGTATTTTTGCACCGTCCTTCCCGTACAGAATTCTCAAAATTATTTCGAAAAAAAAATTGAGTGCAAACAAAAATAAAAAAACTGGTTAAATTCTGTATTTTATTATTTACTGCTTTCGTGCATTTTATTCATTACCAGAATAATATCATTGTCAGGATAATATCATCAATCAATAAATAATCTAAGTACATTAGATTTTCATATTATTAAAATTCATTCCAACAACTACATAATGTTACCTTATATTGAAATTAAAATAAATCAAATCTAAGTTACAATAAATAATGCAAACACTTCGAATTAAAATTATTCGTTACGAATACGATTAATTTTAAATCATACTTGTTTGAATTATTTACTGTAACTTAAGTTTGATTTATTTTTATTTTAGAATATAGAAACAATGTAAATTTTTTTAGACTGCAATTTCTCATACAGCAAAGTCGGGAATATTTTTTTATTCCTTCCCTTAGTTTAGATGATTTTACATTTGAGGTAACTTGGTAGGCTGATATAACGATATATCTGCTTCAAATCCTTTTGAAGCTTATGAGAGTCTGATTTACCACGATGGTATAATAACACACTTTAACCTACAGAGCACAAAGTGGTAAAGTAATAACCACATGGAATCTGACGTCACAATTCGAACCAAGAACATTAAATAACGAGTAATATCTAAGTATAATATAAATCAATTCCATGAAATTGTATTATACAAATCTTGCTATTAAAATCACGTTGAGGTCTGACCTTAAAATTGGATGGTGAAGACTCAAATTTATTCTTTTTATTTGAAGTGCAGAGAATTTTAAAAATGCCGGGAGTACGCACTTCGGAGTAAAATTTTAATATGCTTTAAAAGATGTAAGAAAACCGAGTCGCGTTTCACTGGCGGCTTTCCACGTGTAGTAGGTGTGAGAATTTTTCTTGTAAAGCAGAAAAAATTATTATGAAATTTAAAATGAAGAAATTTATCTAAAAATTTTAATTAAAATGATTTACTATCTAATGGAAGCAATGAAAGTTATATTACTATAGTCGCTAAGGAAGGCGGTGTAGCGGTCCTAATAGCAGAAGGACACTTTTTCGGCCGATAAATTTCGACAATATTTAAATTGTAACATAAAACCAAGCAGCATTAATTTGACCAAGTTACCGTAACCGCTTTTTTACTTTAATGCATTCTTGAACGAGATAGACATTTATTGCTTTATTTTAATATTCGTTGGGTGAAATGGGCTTGTCGAAATTGTATGATTCGAATCATAATATTAAAAAACTGTACCTTGCTTTATTTTGTAACTTTGTTGCACCTCTGGTCATAAAAATATCAAAACCACTATCTGACCACAAGTAACGTGACAATTAAAATCGCTAAAATATTTGAAATATGAGTTTTCTTTATTACTTCTAGGTTTTATCCTCACTGTTGTGGGTGGAATTTTTAATTTATTATTTGCATGAGACAATTTCGATTACACACTTGATTACTTATATTTTAAATGGTGTGGTTTTGAATGAATCATATCGAGTAACTAAATTCTTCTTACCTGTTCAAGAGTTAGAGGACTAAGGAAAAAGCTCCTAGCTACATTTCTTTCCGATAGATGATAGGCAATAATTTATAGGTTCACTACCGAATATTGATGTTCTTCGCCTAAGTTTTCGAGAAAGCATTTTTGATTTACTCTTTCGCTTAACTTTTCAGACCACAACAGTGTTGCATCCAGACATGAAAGTGGAAAAATTGGAATTTTACAACCATACCGAATGCGGATGCATTAATAAATCATCTCAGCCGTTGCAAGCAATAGACGACTCGGAATCAGATCTAAATATTGAAGTGTCTCGTCCTTATCGATCAAGTCTATCGACTCGAAATTCTGATTCGTCCATTTCTCTATATCCACAAACACTAAAAAGGTAAATTTTGTAAATTATTTTTTTAATTCGCTCTATTTCATTACATTTCGCATTTTAACTTTAAATATGTTGATATCAACTTGATTTCTGGTTGATACCGCGTATTTCAGAAAAAATTAAAGAGAAATAAATAAATCTGTAGATAAGTAACTATCGAAGTTACCTTAAGATTCCACTAGATATTTTGCTCCAAGGGCGCCCATCCAACTTGTTCCGCCACTGATTCAGCATTCCGACTATTTGCTTTTTTGTGCTTTATTTAAAACGTTTTGTAAACTAATAACAAAAATTTGTAATTTTTCAGATGTAAATGTCCCGAGCAGTATACGTCCCGTTTTGATCGAAATCATCGATGTACATGCGATTGTCCAGAAGGAAATCTGGATTGCATGTCCATGAAGAAAGGAGATGAGCATTTTTCTTTAAAGGATCGAAAGTGAGTAACTTGCATTTAGAAAAAACAACCAACAAAATAAAAATTTTATTTTTAGGTGCATCTTGGACAAGAAGTGCGGTACTCCCAGCTGCGAATACGGTTTATATTTGAAAAATATTGGGAGATGCCCTAAGATCGAAGAAAAATTCGGTGCTTTTGCCAGTATGTCTGCCGATCTACATTAACTCAAAGATTTTGTTTTTCAAATGATGCAATGTACTTTTACTTTAAAAAATCTCAACGTTATTGTCATGAAGTATTAAAAATCATAATTTTATAAATTATTTTTGTTCTTATTTTAAGGTTTTATAATTTTACTGAATGATGTCTTTTATTATTTATATATAATTTTTTCCATCTTGTTCGTTATTGTGTATAAGACCAAACGTACGTATATATAAAAACCTAGTCCAAACATTAGATATATATTTTTTGTACGTAATAAATTGTTAAGTGTAAATAATTTTTTAAAACGGTAAAATTTGTATTGGTGCTGTAATTATACAATTTGTGAATTATTAGTTTGTTTTATTTAGAAACCTTCATTAATATTTTTTTAAATCTTATTTAATATTTATATCAAATTCGTAGTTTTCAAAATCTTGGTTACCCTGTTCCATTCGAAAAGATTTGCAAAAGCGCATAAAAATTTGATCTTTGCAAAAAGACCAAATCAGCAAGCTTTAGAAGTATTTGAGCTAATAATTTTTAATATATAATATTTTTAGCGTACTGGTTAATATGCTATTATTATCAAAACACAACGACGACATCAATTAAGGTCTTGGGAGCTTTAGTATGCTGTTCAGTAATAATTCTTGAGGATTTTCAGAATTCTCAGGCTTACAATTTTTTTTTTTAGATTTTAACAAAACTTTATCTAAAATGCCTGACCCATTAATAGTAAGCAGGGCAATCGCTGGTCGGGCTTTGGCATATTTGGATAACAACATAAACTTATGATATTAAATTTAGAATTCCCAGATTCAGGTATAACATATTTAAATAAAAATTATAACACAATTTAAGTTTTTTAGAAATTTAAAAATTTTTTAAAAATATTTTTAAGTAGTCGAAGATTGTAGGACCATTTTATTGTAAAAGATACCTGATTTAAAATAATCAATGCTATTTGCTATAATTATCAAACCGATTCAAATGAGTATTTGGAGTGCAGGTGACTGGGAAAATGTGATTTTCTCTGATGAGAGTAAGTTTTGCTTATTCGGGTCGGAAAGTAAGCAATATGTTTTTTTATTTATTTTATAATATTTTTATTTTGATCTTTATCAGTCCTAAAAAGAATAAAAAATTATTTACGATCTTCTTTGGGACAGAGAAAATTAAATTATATGAGTATTTTATACCGGGTATCCCTGTAACCCTGGAGAACCTTTAAAGTGGTGATAAAGAACACTTTTTATTTATTTTTACAAACTTTATTTATGAATTTATGTGAAAACAGTTGGTTTCTCAAAAAAATGTTATTTGACCAAAGTTGTAGTCCGTTAAATTTCCTATCCGATTTAAGCTGTGAGTTTTTTTCTAAGAAGTTTCGTTTAAGAGATACAGGGTTTGCAAAATAAAATTAAAGGTGAATTTTTTTAACATTTTTTCCTTTAATTTAATTTTTTAATTTATAACTCGAAATCCGTTGATTTTAGACGATAAGGGGTTATAACCTAATTTGTAGATAAGAAAATGATATTTAAAAAAGTTCTAATCAATTAAACCTAAAAAATCAATAATATCGGAGTTATGGCCGTTTGAAATCAGAAATTCAAAACATTTTTTTAAAAGAATTTGAAGTTTGACAAAAATTTTATTTGAATTTGTTCGAAATTTGAATTTATCTTAAAAAAGTGTCTTTTATCACCACCTCAAAGATTCTCCATGGTCAGAAGAGCACCCTGTATATAGAGAATGACTTATTTAACAGATTTGTTATTTGTTTACTCTAAAGTTTGTTTCTGTTTATATAACTTTTTTTAAATTTTGAATTAAAAATTAATTCATTTAATATTTTGTTTATTTTAATAGTAATAAATTGACTTTTACTATTTTGTATTTATGTGTTTTCTAATGAAGAGGAGCGCATTAATTTTAGTAGCCCAGGGGCTTCGTATCTTAGGACAACCCTGACCCGGCCGGATACATTCGAAAGCATCCGCTTTTCCTATTAGAGTTGGAAAATTGGTCTTCATAAAAGGCACAGTAAACGCAAAATATTATATAAGTACTCTCATAGAAACACTTGCACAATGCCATCGAGCAAAAATTGTATCATATTTATGTACATCTTTACATATTGAAATAATTTTTAAAATTAATAATTTGATAAGTAAAACGTTTTCTTCAAAATAAATATGTAAACACCTTAGAATGGCAAGGTAATTGTCCAAACTTTATTCAAAATCTTTGAGGCATTATAAAAACAAAATTTACAGATAAGAAACCAAAATCCATACTACAATTGCAAAATTCGTTGAAAATTGTATGACAAGAAGTTGTTCCGGACGACATTTAGTAAAATCAATACCGACCCGTCTAAAAACAATTATAAAAAAATAACCGGTCGTAAATAATCGTAAATAATAATAATAGTAGTAGTATACTAATATACCTGTAAAGACTTTAAATAAATTTTTGATTTTTATGATTTAATTGCACTTTTCAATAAATATTTTTTACCCTTCATTTCCTGTCATTATCCCTTTTTAATAGTGTTATTTTTTTTATTATATACTTATATATGCAATAAATAATCATCAACTGCATGTTAACCAAAAACTTCTCGGTTTTATTACAAAATAATTAAAAAAATATGTTACTATACAATAAAAATTGTATAATCTACATAAAGTTTGTCAGGTGGAAGTCATTGACTATTTGATGGGTATTGACTGCCTAGAAGTAATTTTGATTCAGCTCCACAGCTTCTCTTTTTTGCTGTCAAGTACTTCCTTCTACAATTAACTCTAGAATTTCCTTAAAATTTGTTTCGCCTTGGTGTTAGTCCCTATTTTTGAAAATTTGGTAAGAACTAGCTCTCCTGGAAACACTTAAAATTTATTAAGTTAAAAAAATAATTACACAGAATTTGGCGACCCCACCAGTCACTTCCTCAATATTTCCATCAAAAACACCCTTTTTAATTTTATGCGGTTCCAGCGATTTTACTTCTTTCTTCGCTTTCTGTCAACAATTTTAAATTAATACAACATATCTTTTGTGAAAAAAGAAACCAAAACTTACTCTATTTTTTAATAGTTTTTCAATTTGAAATTTCATCTTGTTTTCAAAGATGAGAGCCATCTTTGCTAACAGTTTCTCCAACTCATACAACCGTTTTATAACCAGATGCGTAACCATGTTGACTTTTGAATTTTGTAGAACTAAATAAATTCTGATGTTTACTTGAAATTTCCGAATCATAATAAGTTTTGACAAAATGACAAAATATAATAATAACATAAAATCTGTGTTAGAGAAAATCGCCATAAGATTATTGATAATATAATTAAGAGGTCATTGCGGCCAATCAGTGTATACAGTGCAACTCGTTACAGAGAGATAGAGAGACATAGTTTTGTATGCAATGTAATCTAAATATTTATTTGTTGTGTGGATATAGTGGGAGGTTACCTTTGTTTAAAAGCAAATACAGTACAGTCTCGGTAATCCGAAACACGCTAATCTGACCATCCAGTAATCCGAATAAAAGAAAAACTCGGTAGTTTGCACAAATAGTTTATAATCCGAACACAACTAATAAAATTTTCGGATTATAGAAAAATGTTTGGATTGCAGAAAAAAGGATAAGATGAAAAATAATGTTTACAAACTGAAGTAGAAGAGTGGGTAAATGGAGAAAATCAGGAAAAGAATAATTTAAATGATCCCGAAAATATTAAGCAATTTATAGAAAATCCAAATCCAAAATCCATGATGAAGAAAGTGACGAAAATGGAAATGTTTGTACATTTATTTAAGATGGGCATGTGAAAATGATGCTCATCTCATAAAATTTTATTGTTCCGGCAATTCAGAGAAGAGGCAATTTTTGTTTTTTAACTTTATCCAGTAAAATAGAAAATAACTTAAAAAAGTTTTTAGAATTTTTTAAGTATTTATGTGGTATTTAGTAGTATGTGATGTTAAAATAATAATAAGTTCAACCCTGTTCAATGTGAATTTTTGTTATTTTGGTTTCTTTAAATATTATGTTTCTTTGTAGTATGTAATTATTTACTTAACAGTTAAAATTTATTATTTTAACATTTTGTTAGGTTTTATTATTTTATCCAGTAATCCGAACTTCTGTAATCCAAATGAGGCCAAGTTTCTATTAGTTCGGATATGGGTAGACCTACTAAACGTGTTGCTCATATAAGACAGCGCCGTTGAAATAAGACAAGCAAAGAAAGGGAAGAACGCCTATCTCAAAGTAGGAAATCTAGATCCAGGGCTATTTCAACAGAGAGTAGTAAACTGTGTAAAAAGAGACTTTCGCAAATGTGGGCTTACGATAAAAAAGTATTGAATAGTGAAAACATCGAAAGACGTGGCCACCGTTTCGGCTTAATCCGCTATCGCCTTTCCAATGAAATAGAAGAGCAACGTGCCCACCAGATTAAGCCATTTTTTGAGGAGTTTCCCGGTGTATTTTCGAAGTTCAAGGTCCAATACCAATGAAATTACGGAACCAACTTGGAACTATACTTAACACAACACAAAAAGAATTTTGAAAATCGGTTTATAAATGACGGAGTTTTGAGGTAACAAACATTTAAAAAAAAAATACAACCGAATAGATAACCTTCTCCTTCTTTGAAGTCGGTTAAAAATAAAACAAAGGTAGTTCGACATTATTTTTCGGTTAGTAAAAACAAAAGGTTACCAAATGAATGAGTTTTGTACGTAATTTTAATGTATTTAACATACCTTTTCTTCAGAATCGCTATCATTGAGATTCATCCTATTACTGAAAAAACAAGTAACGATGTTGTTATAAGTGTTACGCAAAAATATTCCAAATTTTTCACAAACTTTCCAGATTAAAGAAGTTATGGCTTTAGCTAATACTATGTTTGGATCTTAAACGGAGAGTTAAAAAATTTCTACAAATTTTAAACAAACTAATATAACAAATACTAAATACATAACAAAAAATAGTACTTACAATTTCTGCCTTTACTAATTAGATGCTCATACATATTTATATAATATACCATAGCATAACGAAATTTTTTACCCCCAAGTCAACATAACCCACAACTTTATCTTTCATACCTATCATATGTGCATATGTGAAACTGTTTGATAATGAAATCTCGTTAAACATTAAAACACAGAAGCGATTTAAATTGTCTCTTTTCTATTTTTGAAATAAACTTGAAAAATTTGTGCTTATAGGTTATTTGCTAAACCTGTTCCCAAATGATTTACATGAACTACATTGGTATGTTCGAACTAAAGTAACAAAATCAACTACCTTATATCTGGTAAAAATCTTTTACATTTAAATTACTAGCGCCAGCCGCCACATGCTTTTTGATAGAACTTTAAATAATTTCTAGGAAACAAAAGTTCTACGTTAGTTAAAAAATATAAACGATTAAAGTGATTTCTATTCCACCAATTGTAAGAGATATGACTGCAGCCGCTGGGTGGCTCTTGGACTACACCATCTGACACAAAATATCAAAAAAGCTATCAGGCATTACGCAGCCAACGAGAGCGACTTTTACGTAGTTGAAGTATCAAATCAGCGGGTTTTACATGCATTCCGAAACATGAAGCCTGTCACGAGAAAAGTCCTAATTCTAAATTTTCACCAGTAGATGGAGTAGATGTGTCTTAAAATGGGCTCTATTGAAATTTAAATTTTTTTAAAATAATTATCAATAATAATTAATTATGTACCTACGAGGACATTTCTATTAGTAAAATTAAGAAGGAAAACTGTTTTTTAATATTTATGAGTTTTTGGGTAAAGTGTAAATATTTTAAAATAGAACTAACTTTTCAATTTTTATGACATTTAACTTTATATCATATGATCTAAGCATTTTACTTTATTTTTTGCTATTTGAAAAGAATGTCTGTGACTAAATTAGGTCCATTACATATGGTAATGCAACAAAATATCAAAAATATAGGCACCGTTTTATTTCTTCACGGTTCCGGCAAGTAAAAGTAATCATTTTTAAAAAATTAACCTAACTTTATTGTAATATTATTATAGGTGACACCGGATTAGGTGCTTTACAATGGGTCCAATCAATTTTGGGTAACTTTTCAATGCCTCACATTAAATTTTTATTTCCTACTGCACCGAAGCGACCTTATACTCCTAATGGTGGCGCTGTAAGGTCTACATTTTCACATCTTAACTTAAAAGCTAACTTTTCTGTTGCAGCCGTCCACCGTGTGGTTCGACAGATTAAAAATATCTCCCGACGTAGCCGAACATAAAACAAGTATATTAGAGATTGGTGAAGAAATTAAAGAACTGATAGAGGCGGAGGTTAAAAGCGGAATTCCGTTGAATAAAATAATAGTTGGTAAGTTTAAATTTCATAGAAATGTTCTCGATTTTATTTTCTATAATTTTGTTTAGGTGGTTTTTCAATGGGTGGTTGCCTTGCTCTTAATGTTGGTTATCGATTCGTACCTGGTTTAGCGGGCATTTTTGCTCTTTCTTCCTTTTTGAATGATACTTCAGGTGTATATGAAACACTGCCCACTTCTCCTTCGCCACCTCTTTTAATGTGTCACGGAAATAAAGATACTCTTGTTCCTATCAAGTGGGGCAAACATACTTTTGATAATCTTAAGACTTTAAACGTTCAAGGTGAGTTTTTAACCATCGATGCAGATCACGAACTGGATGAACGTGAACTTAAAAGATTAATGACTTGGATCAACCATTTGATTCCGGAAGCATAGTAAAATCAATTTCTAACAATAGTTGTTACATTCTTACCAGATTAATAAAAATTTGTTATGAAGACTTCAAAAAATTATTTTCTACTTTGTAAGAAATTCTAGCTATAGATTTCTTTGTTGTCGATTTTATTATATTTTAAACAGCTCTCGAAAAAAGCAGTGATTATAATCAATGGGAATGGGATGATATTATAGTTATTTTCCCTCTAAATTATAAGTCAGGGGTTGTGTTTTTAACCAACGATAAGCCAGTGGTCCTATTTTCGAGCTCATCCGATTTGATTTGCATGCAAATCATTATGTTTTGACCAATCGCAGAGTGCGAATACCTCATTTGTGACGTTTTTGCAGTATGAAAATTAAGTTGTGTGAGCTCGAGAATAGGGCTCTAGGGATGTATAATATTACAATGACACATCGAAAATCCAAAATTTTCTTCGACCTTGAATTTCTTTTTGCTTCAAAACTTAATTATCCTTTTTTAGCATTGCCATGATAATTATGGTACCAACACGAGAATCTTAACTGCTTTAGTTTCAGAGTTTACTGTTACAAATCTTACATCAACAGTAAAACTTCCTAGGAACTTGGTGTTCCAAGATGGTGTTTAAAGATGAGAGACTTGACAAACAAATCAGTGTTTGGATGAAATGGAGTTTTGTGGTAGTTTGAAGCTCATGTACGGGCCCTCGTGCATAGAAAATAAAGACATGTCTTTTGTATATGAGAGATTAGAAGTTGGCATAACTAATATCGTACTTGAAGGACAAATCGACTGTCGAAACGATGAACATGTTGGCTGTACGAAGCTTCACATCTCTTGACTTTGTGAAGACAAAGTTTTTCAAGTTGGAAGTTAATGTACCAAGAGCGATTCCAGGCCAAGTTCATCGAGGGGATAAATTATGTTGACTTTTTTCTTAGCTTGCAACGCTTTTCACAATGACAAATAAGATCTTTTATTCTTGTTGGGGTAGTTACCCCACTCTTGGAATGTACAATACTGATAAATTGATAGATGAACTAAATCAAATAATCAACTTCGTACCCATTTAATTTTTGTTAAAACCTAAAATAACCCTCCCAATACAAAACACCTTAAATTTCAAACTACTATCCCTTACTTTTTTATTAAATGACTAGCTGACGTACTCGGCGTTGCTCGGGTTTAGCTTGTTTAACGCGTAATCCGATTGATGTGCTATTCAATAAGTACTAAACATCTGAACTAAAGCGGCTGAATGGTGGGGTGGAGGTAACTAAAATCTTATGTGTGAAAATATGGGTATTTTTTATTTGTTTATCAAGGCCGTAGACACTTGTCGGGCTGGGGGCACTTGTGAAAAGTAAAATTTTCGAGGGTTCACCTTCCGGGGATTTTTATTATTACAAACAAATTTTTTCAATATTTTATTTTTCTAAATTTATTAAAATTTGTTTGTAAAATTAACTTATTATTTAATTTATTTTTATTTAAAACAAAAATTGCATAAAAAGTTAAGCGCCTTATTTTCTTATTTGCAAAATTATTTATTATAATGGAATCAAAATTTATATTCATACGAATATTCATGAGGCGTAACAAGCAGTTGAGGGGTCCATGTGCGAAGTTGGGGGCCGGCGCTCTATTTTTGTAACAAGATAAAAACAAACAAAAATAAAAAACGTATATTACACATAATTTGAAAATAGTTAAACAAAAAAAAATTATATTAATAGAATAAAAAATATAGAAATTATCAACATTTGTGGCATGGTTTATATGTTCTTATATCAAAGTAATTTTATATGACTTTTTTTATTCCATTTATCTTGAAACAGATCATACATACTGTCGTGTTCTATAGTGATTTGGACCCACCCTATGCATTTTAGTAAAATTTTTATATTTGTTGTAACTTTGGAAAATTTGCTAGGTGGGGGCCAATCACGGGAAATGCAAGGCTTTTTGCCAAAAATGGTTTCACGAGCCGGTTGTGCGTGTTTTGGCTCTTGAGATTTTTTTAATATTTTATGAAGATTTATGCGAGTATTATTTTACGAATAATAAATTTAAGTGATACTGAATGTGTTGAATGGGACCAGTGAATTTGAAAAATTTTGAGAGTTGGATTTTTGGATAATATTTTAATTAAAGATTTTTTGATGTGCGATATTTTTTTTTTGATTACGAGTTTGGATTTTGTTTTGGATTATTGGAAGTTTAATTTGGAAATTAATATTAAAATATCAATTTCGCAATTCAATTTTTCTAAATCAGAGCCAAAAACTCTGCAACCGCTCAGGCAGCCATTTTTGATAAAAAAGCCTTCAATTTCCAGTGATTGGATTTTACTAAAATGCACAGTGTAGGTCCAAATCACTTTGAAACACGATAATACATACAAACTACAACATATTATTTTTTCAATAATATTTGGGGGGGGGGGCACGTACCTCTAGGTACTTCCCCTGGCTACGGGCCTGTTGTTTATATTTAAAAATATAGAACTTGTTCGTTCATCCCGAAGTCTTTTATCGCGTTCAACTTCAGTTTCACATTCCATTTGAATAGCCTGTCTTGTAGCTTGTTTGCCACAAACACAGGATTTGCACAGAAACCTAACCCAAGTCCTAGTGAGCAAGTGTTCCAATTGGCCGAAGTACTTAGAAGTAATACCTATAGCGATCAAACAAATAAAGTTTCCCACTTATTAATGATACAATTTTCTTATTGTAAGTTTTCTATTGTCGCGCCACCTGCCGCCGAATTTCCATAAATTTTATTTCATGCAAACCTTGTCCTGACAATTACAAATACAACAAAACAAAAATCGGTCGAGCCGTTCGTAAGTGATGAACTGCTAATACCTTTTTTAAATCTGTATTTCTTAATTTTACTATTGAGTTTTTAACAATAATTAAAGAATAAAATATCAAATGTTGGGTATCTTTAGACGGGAATAAAAATATCTTTAATTTCATATCTTTTTCATTCTTATCCGTTATAATGGGAAGCAGGAAGTTACAAAAATTAATATTCCATCTTATTTCCCTATGTTCAGTTCTTTGGCCGGTCACCCGGTGTAGATATAGATATTTAAATTGATCTTTTCTGCTTTTTTAATTTAATTTTATTGCCTAAATATGCCATAGTATGATGAAAACGTTGGAAAAATTTATACTTACAGTGTATTTTATTTGTGAAAACTATACATTTTAGTTTAATCAGATTTCAGATTACAGGCAAATGAGACTTGATTAATCAACAGCAAGATTATAGTCATGAGCACTGGGATCTATTTGATAAACAAATTTATATCGATCAATTTTTATGACAATGACAATACCTATTATTATGTTTATTACATTAAAAAAAAATGGCTTTCAAAATACGAACCGTAATGCAAAGAAACAACAAAAATATAGGCACAGTGTTATTTCTACACGGTGCTGGCAAGTAAATTAATTTAAAATTTAATATCAAATTTTAATTAACTTCAATTTATCATAATTTAATTTAGGTGATTCTGGACCAGGTATTATAGAATGGATCGAATCACTTATAGGAAATTTTTCTTTACCTCACATCAAATTTTTATTTCCTAGCGCACCACTTCGACCCTATACTCCTCATTACGGTCAAGTAAGGTCGTCGGTGGAATTTTGTTATGTAAAATCTAATATTTAACGTCTTAGCCAACAACAGTTTGGTTTGACAGAGAGAGAATATCTCCCGAAGTACACGAAAACAAGGCAAGTATACTAGAAATCGGCGGGCAAATGAAAAAATTATTATTAAGTGAAGTTGATCATGGAATTCCGCTAAATAAAATAATTGTTGGTGAGCTGACCCATTTCAATTTTTCCGTTCTACTTTTTATAATTTTTAGGTGGATTTTCGATGGGAGGTGCTCTTGCCCTTAATGTCGGTTATCGAATTCTTCCCGGTTTGGCAGGCGTTTTTGCTCTTTCGTCGTACTTGAACGATAATTCCGGTGTGTATGATTCTTTAAAAAAAACGCCATCTTCTAGTCCTCTTTTGATGGCGCACGGTAATAAGGACCCTCTCATACCTCACAGATGGGGGAAAAACACGTATGATAATCTTATAAAATTAAATGTTCGAGGCCAGTTTATCACTGTGGAAGACGCTCAACATGAACTAGATGAGTTTGAATTGAGAACTGTCATGAGTTGGATCACCGATGCTGTCCCGCAAGCGCATTAAATCATTTTAATTTTTTTAAATAAAAGTTTATGTTGAAACATTAGTAATTATAGTAAATTTTTGCCCTTCGATGTTCCGATGCTTGAGACGACCCTGTTTTATTTAATGACGTTTTAAGAATGAGGTTAGAATCCGATAAGCAATGTCAAAACTTAAATATAAATTAGAAGTGTTTTGTTTTAAGATTTTCAAATTTTGCTTATCGGTAATTTTTATAGTTAAACGTAGTTAATAAAAATAACAAATCGTCGAATGTCGTTTGGTGTTACTACTTAAATTTGTGATAATTAAAAGTGCCATTTTTTCATGTTAATACGTAAATAATAACTTTCTATTTGAGAAATTCATTGTAATTTCGTTAATTAGCAAAAATCAGGTCAGTTAATTTTTTATATTTGTATAATATCTGCATATTTTTAAGCATTCTTTTGTTTTTCTTGATTTTGTGATGAGTAATCAATTGTTTACTTTTTTTTGGTGTTCATTGTTCAATAAGATACGTGTTTTTTTATGGTATGAGTAATGTTTTACAATAATGAATTTATATTATAAATGCGAAGTTTAATAAAACTACCAAAATTTGTAACAAAAACGTTGCGTAGATATTTTAATTAAGTTAGTACTCATAATCTGGTCTTTAATTATGTACCTACCTACTTTTGCGTGGAAATAACTCGAAACAAATACTATAGATAGGATAATACCAGATACGTACAGCTTAAGCCTTAGGCCCATTACAGTAACACAAAAATTAGCGTCATCTGTTTGATGGAGTTGGAAAGTAAAGGTTATAAATAAAAATGCAATTAAAAAAAATTATTTTAATTATTTTATTATTAATTTAGGTATAAGTAGTTAGATGAAATATCAAATACTATAGATAGGATTTGTCAACATAAACAAACTTGAAATCTACTTTGAAACTGATATAGTCCCAACTCTATTCGTTATTGGCGCTAGTGTGCTGGGTCTAATACAGTCACTAGATACTGTAGGGTCTAATTAATTAGTTTATACAAATTAGACTGTGACCGGAGATGGCCAAATTTTTCAAAAAAGGTTCCAAACCAACTGTCAATAATTGACCAAAATTATTGAACTAGTAGATGAAATTTATAGGCGCAACAAGTCTAATATTTAGGGGGGCTTAAAAATTTTTATGATTTTTATTCAATTTTTTACTGTAGTCAACTTACATTATTACGTAGTAGTACGTTAACTGCCCCCACAGAATTTTATAGTTACCACCAAAATTGTTGTAGAATTTGAAAGACGACATCGAAATGGAGCGATTAAACTGAGGAGCAACATCAATTTTTCTTTTAAGTTTCGAAATAATCGAATTTCAAATATCGTTTTTCACATAAGTGTCGGTGTTTTACACATTCTGTTGACGGTACATGAACTACACATAAATACTTGCAGCACTTGTTTTAATGGGAGGAAGCGGCCGCAGTTGCCTTCTAGGAGTACAACAATTAACATCACATCTTATTATTTATTTTAAATTGAATTACGTTAATTATAGCCGAATTTAACTTCAAAACAAAAATTCTATCTTTCTATTTGGAGCGGTTTAGAAATCCCATTTTTTTAGATGCGTTGAAACGGCTTCAGGGATGTTTTGAATGAGTTGAGTGGCTTAGAGATTTACTAGATCCGCCATTTTCGAGTACAATTTAAACCTTAAAATACTAGTATTACATAAAAACATGCCATATGCGGTCTAAATTTCTCAATTTCGGTCTAAGCCTTATATACAAATGGTTTAAGCGAAAGAAATTGCATATCCCGATTATTTTTTGCTGGGCCCCTTTTTCCTAACATGATTAGTATTATTGATTTATGACTCAAATTTTGTTTTTAATATATCAGACATTGCAGCGGATATTGTGAAACGAATTATTTCATAAATATTTGAACACTTGACCCCTTAATAATCTAATCTTCATATAATATACAAAAAATTGATATAATATAAATATTTTGAGAAATAGTTAAATTTCATTTATTTTAGTTGCTAAAAATTTTACTGACGCACTTATTATAAAGAGTGTCCAATAAAAGCGCCGGGTTTAATTTCCACAGCTCAAATATATAGTCTGGTAGAGAATTTATGTAATTAGGGAAACGTTTGTTCTTCTTTTCTTCCAACATACTCTCAATAGTCCGGAGGTTTTTAATTTCCACCGATGGTCAGTTTTTAATTTAATCTTAATCATAAATTCCACCGATCCTTGGGTGGGTCATAACCTTTTCTTAAGTACCTCTACTTTTATTAATCTTATAAGTAGAAACTGCATTTAAAATGTAGAACCGCTCGAAGACATGGATATGTCGGTTAGTTCTTGTTATAATACTAAATTTATTATTTTTATTGACGTGATAACGTCTTATAAATTGATATACCGGCTGCACGCACGAAAAAACATGACTCATTGTCACGTTCCGCAAGCGAGAGCGTGGAACAAGCCAGAGAGAGGCACGATCGGCTTTGCATCATACATAGACATTATTTGAATTATAAAATGCCATTAAAAAAACTTGTCCGGCATGAGATTTGATCTCGCGATCACCAAATGATGCAATTATGTTTCATGCACATAACGCACTAGCCTATTGAGGGTTAATGTAATAACATAGTTTTAACATAAACATACTTCAATTCAATTCATAAAAGTATGCAATTTTTCATCAATGTTTTCTTATAACGTTATCACGTAAAATTATCGTCCGTAAACCGACTTTACAGACAACCCGAGTGTTTTTTTTTTATAATAAATTTTTTATTTTTTTTTCTTGAATTGGGTTTTTTGATGGCCTTTTGCTTACGCATTTTAATTTTTTCTTTTTTTTTCTTACTACTCAACCCTTTTGCAGTACTTAATCATCGGTGGAAATTATATATGATCGCGCGGTCACTTAAAAAAAAAGAATAAAAACCGATCCACCGTGGAAATTATATGTCCCCCAATAGTCCTTGCCAATACAACATTTCTTCATCATCCACTTTAAAATTTTGTTTTATTTATTATAAATTAAATAGTAAATTGTTTGGGTACTGCAGGTTTTAGTTGACGCTGGTTTTATAAGCAAGCAATTTAAACAGTATGGAAATTTTATTTCAAGTTAATATTTTTGTAATTATTACAATAAAAATTTTGTGATCACCCCCAATTTATTAGCGTAGGTCATAGCAATATATCGATTTACTTCCTCGCATTTGGCTATGTTTGATGGTGTCCTATCGGAAATTTTTTTTTGTTAAAAATGAACATCTTATTTTTTTCGTAATTGATGAATAGGAAGGGTTGGAGTAATAATTTGCAGGAAACATAAAAATTTAAAATGCATGGGCAATTTAAAAAATCAAGATTAAGCTTAAGATGAAATAATTTAATTATATTGTGTATTGTCAGGTTAAAACTGGATTATAAAATATTGGACGCGGTATAAATGAAAAATATTGATACTTTAAATTATTAAACTTTTAGCGTTAATTAAAATATCAAAAATTTAACTGAAAATAGTGGGACGTACAAAAATAGATTTTTAGATTATGAAATGTATCAAGGCTGAAAAATAAACATTTAATTTAAACTATATTACCATATATTTTATAAAAATGTCATCTAGCTAGCCTTAAACATTTAAAATTTGAATAAATTGTGCTTATGAAGAAGTATCCGGAAGCATATAATATTGCGTTGTGTTTACTGCAGCAATTAGTATATTCTTTAATTTGTACTTCATCACTGTACTCAGAATGCATCTAGTAAATTACAAAAAAAATTTAAATTAATTAAATTTCCAATAAAATATTCTTAGTAAATTCTCCAATATACAACTTTTATCCAAACAAAAATGTGCGCGCCGCCGTTATCTTCAAGCAATTTCGATCTTACAAATAATATTAAATTTTCTATTCAAATTCTCTTTCAAATAACTAAATTTCTATTTCATTTCATTCACATTTACATTATAAGTTTTCATATAAGCTCTCAAAATCACGGTTATCCAACATTACTTCTTCAGGTCGACCTCCTCCATCTTCCTACCCTACGCATTTATAAATAAATTCACATTAAATTTCTCAAAAATATGAGAAATTTCATACTAAAAAGGGTTTTTTAACAGCAATCGGCTGTGATGAAAGCAAGATTTGGTTTTGACATTCGATTTTACTTTGAATTAACAGTTCTACTAACAGATTTGTTTGGATCAATATACTATGTCATAGTTTTTTTTCAGCTCAGATTTAATTTAAGTTTGAAAAAAATAATAAAATTTAGCGCTTAGTGGGTTTTTCGCCAAAGTAGATATGGTAGGATTTGTAGAGAAACTCGCCAGTCCGAATTTTAGTAAAATTTACCATTCAACCGAGAAAGCAAAATTTTAAATATTTTACTTCAGTACAAATTTATAATTCGGAATGCACGGAAAGCATTGACGATAATAAAGATTTGTTGTCAATCACATAAAGCACAGTTTCGAACCTTTCGAATTGATAAGTAATAATAATATTAATCAATAGATAAGTGGTTTAAGTAGTGTAACTCGATATTAATCATATCAAATTTTTTAGCATAAACCAAAAAATGCACAAACACTTTTTAACCGACTTCAAAAAAGGAGGAGGTTATCAATTCGGTTGTATTTTTTTTTATTTTTTTTTATGTTTGTTACCTCAGAAGTCCGTCATTTATGAACAGATTTTCAAAATTCTTTCGGCGTTGAATCAAGTATAGTTCCAAGTTGGTCCCATTATAATTTCATTCGAATGGAAGTTTGACGGTTTTTCCGGTTTATCTTCGAAGTTTAAGGTCCAATACGAATGAAATTATAATGGGACCAACTTGGAACTATACTTGATTCAACGCCGAAAGAATTTTGAAAATCGGTTCATAAATCACGGAGTTCTGAGGTAATAAACATAAAAAAAATACAACCGAATTGATAACCTTCTCCTTTTTTGAAGTCGGTTAAAAATAGCAAGTGCTATTAACTATTTATTAAAACATAAAACAAGTTAATAAAAATTAAGTGTTATTAAAATAAAGTAATAAAAAATCAATCAAGTGAATAATCAGTAAAAATTTTATGTATTTCGAATCAACAAATTAATGACATTTTAAAAGTTTTCATGATACAAATACAAGAAGTATTCTGGAAGTACAATAGAGCGTCGATTATCCGAACTAATTGAGAGACATGGGTGTTCGGATAATCAAACAGCATGTTTAGGCATTTTCAATTGTCACAATCTATAACGCTTTGCTTGGATCAGTTGTTTTATTTAAGTTAATACGTGAAACGATACAATAATAAAAGATACATGAAGTTCGATATACCGTGCGACTTATATACTGTAGATACCGAATTTGTACAAACATAAAATGTTGATATTGACAATAGGAATGTCGTTATTCCACCATGCGCGTCGGCAATTTTACTAGTTTAGATAATCGGTCGTTCGGATAATCGACGCTCTACTGTAGTATCCAGGTTTGGCTATTGTAGTGAATAGAAAAGCAACGCTCGCTTTACTACAATATGCATTTTATTTAGTGATGGATACATTTTCTCATAATTAACGTATTTTTGTGATGAAAAACTTTGAACTACGTTGATTAGTAGTTGTTTGTAATTTGGTGACAACATGGTGGTCTAATTCTTAGATTTTTAGACATTTTCTGAAAATATCATCTAAATCTTGTTAATCTATTCTCCTGCGAGGATTAAGTTGCAGCTAGTGCACAGTTTGATATTATGTCACCTGGACTACTGCAGTGTGGTTTACTATGGATACCTTACTGCTAACTTGAAACGTAAACTTCAAGTTCTGCAGAACTCTTGTATGAGATTCATTTATGACATTGACTTTGGCAGCCACGTTGCTTACTACAATGAATTTGATGTATACTTAAGATTCACGCTCGTTTTGAACTTCTATTTGCTTTGTTCTTGTTCAACATATTGTTGTGTTACGAAGTGATTTGGCCGCCACTATTTGTAAATTTTCTGCGACTTTGAATTTAAATTTGTTGTGGCGGTTAAAGTTTATTAAAATGTAAGGTTGGCAGAAAAGTGAGGAGAGTAGGGGCTTTTTGGCCCCGTAAATATTGAATATTTTTATTATAAAAGAAGATTTTATTTATGGATGAACAATTTTTTTTTATTTGATATAATTATTTTTTTCCACTACTAGTCTTATAGGCTACCATTATAACGTAAGCTAATCGCTTGTGAAGTGACTCATTTTCGACTAGTGGTTAATAATTTTTTCATTATTCACTAGTGGTTAATAATGAACATATTGATATTTTTCTATAGTTTGGCAATTATTTATAAGGAAAATTTTGTTAAAAAACGATTTTGTATAACCGGGAGATTCTATTTAATTGCATTTAAACTATTCAAAACGCTTTTTTAATAGATTAATTTCATTTTAAATATTTTTAAAAACTCGAAATAATTATGACAGCAAGCGAAAGCGCCGCCTCTTATTAATTTAAGAAACCACTATTTATACAAATTATTATAGAATCATTACAAATTCATTAAACGCGAAAATTCACAAGTTTATTGAAAAATTTCAGTATTTTAAGACGAAGAAGTGCTTAAAACAATGCTTTTGTATAATTTTGGTGATGTATTCAAACAAAGAATCTCTTAAAATAATATTTATTTATAAATTCTATTTTTTAGGTTACAAAAATAACAACGAACTAATTTTGTTTGAAATTAACGGAAATTATAAATTTTTGAATTCATGAATAATTGACAATTTATTTATAAAAATTGTAGTTAATTACACAATTATTACAATTCATAGTTATACCTGACGAAGCCAAATTTAACAATGTAGAGGTGGTCGAAGAACTTGTGGTGGGTATATTAATTTCAGTGTTGGTGAAAGTATTTGTTTCTTCAATTGTAGGACCATACGATGCAGATGTTGAAGGTATTTCAACATCGTTGGGAACATGGGATGTAGTTGCTGACGGTTTTTGCACCATAAGTGCGATACTTTTTTTAACTGCCAACGAATCTTCTATGTAACCTTCGGCGACAGTAGATGATTTCCAGCCTCCGTGCTGTTTGAGCTGGAGTGTATTACCACCGTTGGATGCCAATATAGTGGCTGACGTTCTGCGAAAGCTGTGACCCGTGTACAATTGAACATTTTCCAATTTTAAATACATTGCAATTCTTTTTGGCATTTGCCCTATTGTATTATGCCCAATATGTTGTCTTGTTCCTTTGCCATTTCTTATAGAAATAAACAATTTTTTCATATCTATGGCAGAACAGATTTTTAAATATTTTAAAATTGTTTGCACCCAGAGTGCCTCCATCACTACAAATTTTCTAGATGATCCATTTTTACTGTTTTGAATAGTTATAACTATCATATCATCTTTTATGACTACATCCGACAATAAAAAATTACAGAGTTCATCACTTCTGCATGCTCCTGCGACACCAATTACAAGGACTGCCTACAATGATAATTTATTGTTAGTTTTTTAAACATTAAATAAAATTTTTTTAACAACATTTTTTAAACAATTAATAAGAAAAACCTACCTTAGTTGCAATATAACATTCATCAGGTGCCTCTGTGAGAAATTTTGTTATTTCTTCGTGGGTAAAAACTAATGATTTCTTGGCTTGATAATGTTTATTTTGACATTTTAAAAATGCTATTAATTTAAAAAATTTTGCTATATCTATATTTTCTTTTAACGAAAGAGTTGATTTTAACATTGAATAGTGTGACCATAAAGTGGAAGCCTTTTTATCTTTTCCGTAGTCTTGGAAATATGCCAGAAGTACATTTTCAGAAATGCCAGTGACGTTTTTATCCTTGCACCAACTTTTGAATGAAATATACACTTTCATATAAAGATCTTTTGATTTCTCAGGTAGTAGATTTTCTGCTACTTGTTTAGCCATATTTCGAATTTCGGGCGGCGTACAACTTAAATTTTCACTATCCATTTTTTAAAGCAGAAAAAACTCAGCGATAATTTTCAAAAACTAAATTTGACAACAACTACTGTCAAATTAACAAAACAAAACAAAATTTAAGTATAAAATACGAATTTCATTTTTATGAGTAAATTTTTTTGCGCGCGATCGATTTGAATTTTTGCTTATGTATTCCTAGTGATAATTCAGTAAGGGGGCTTGGTGGGGGGGGGCGGGAATTTTTTGCTCAGTTTTTTTATATCTAGCACCGTTCTTGAGTTATAACGAATTCAAGAAATAAGTCAAATAAACAAAACTGTCATTTGAAATAAATATTTTAAATTTGAAAATTTTTTTATTCACAAGCATTTAAAATGATGCCAATAAACCTAGTAGTGGAAAAAATCGTATATAAACCACGGTTGTGAAGACCATTATAGCCTACGCGCCTTATATTCCGAGGTGCGAAGCACCTCGGAATATAATCTTGGCGCTATGGCTATAATGACAGTCTTCACAACCTTGGCCTATAATATACTATTGTGAGATATTAAGTTTATTGGAAGTTGAAAATAATTTGTTGAAGCAACGACAAAATTTTGATAAAAGGTTAACATCTGCAGCACGATATCGCTATTTTCCGTTTGAAATTTTGTTCGCTGCGATAATTTTTGCAAACAATTTTGGATTTTTAATATTAGTTTGATTGGAGGATTTGGAAAATAAAATTATACATTGGAGAAAAGAGCCATCGTGTGGCGTGGCTGATATTGCTTTGAATTGATAAATTGAAATCGGAAGTTTTTGAAATCGAATTCTGGTATTATTTTTTAACGAGCATTGAACCTAATACCCTGAGAAGAGTTTTTTGTCTCTGTATTGAAGAGCTAGTCGTAGAAAAGAAAGGGAGGGGAATTTTTTAATAAAAATCATTTCAATAAGTAATAAGCTAGATAGCCCTCTTGGGCTGTTGGAATTAATAGAAAAACGATCAAAACTCCATCGACTTGATCTTAGTAATAACGGGAACTTGTCTGGTATAGACAAGATCCCTGGAATTTCGTTGTCTTGTGTGAAATACCTTCACCGAGTACCGAGCGGCGGAGGTTGCGCAAAATGATAACTAATGGGTATAATTAAAAAACAGCTTTGCTGAATATTTTGTTCTTTCATCTGCTTTATTGTAAATTGAGTTGACGAATAAAGTTATTATTATTATTATTATTCGCGCGCGTCAAATGAGAGGATTTTTGGTTTAATTCTGTTTTCGGCATTGTAAAAAATCACGAGAAGGTTGCCTGCTTAAATGTTCAACGAACAATTGCATCCGGTGTCAGATTTAGCGTCTATGGCGTTTTGAACAAAGTTTTAGGAAAGCTAAAAATAATTTTAAAAAAAGTATAATCCATGACTAAATTATATCTATATTATCATAGATTATAATATCTACTATTATATAGGTTTTAGTGTAGATCAAAATCAATATTATTATAAATCTCATATACTTAGGGTCAGTTCCACCAACTCTGTTACATAATATGTTATTATTATTATATACGATGTTATATATATGTACATAATTTAACCTCGGTAAAATATTGGAAAAAAATAATAAGTTATTAAAATAATAAATTTTATTTATTAAATTGCTGTGACAGTAATGACAGGATGGTTTGTTGTAGTTTATAAATAGGTATGGTCGCAATTTAAGTTGTAAACAATTTTTCAATTTATTAGATAATGACAAAGTTAATCTCAATTTATTTATCTTCCGATATACTAGATAATTTTAAAAATATCATTGTTTTCTAAATAATAATATGTAATAGCACTTTTTAGAAAGCATTTAAAGTTGTAATAATAAAGAGACCATCTAAATATATAAATTTTTAACTGGGAAATATAATTAAATAAACATTTTAATTGAACAAGTTAACTAAAACACAAAAAAATTCTGACGAAAGCGATATTCTTCGCTGAAATTTAATAGTGTTTAATTAAAATTTTTTTGGTCCTTGTGATAGATAAATGAAGTCATTGAGACTAAATTGAGAAAAACATTCGAAAATATTAAACATTGAAAATCTATTTACGACCCCCCCCCCTTACTACTTATGTCAAAGATAAGGTCTACCTTTTAAGTGTTTCACATTACTGTAATTTTATTCATTTTGAAAATTGTTTTTAATGGTTTAGCGAACCTTACACATGGGCACGCATAGAGTTCTTCCGGAGGAGGGAGAGACAAAAATATTTATAAAATATAGGTACATTATAATATTAAAAACAATTAAACCAACAAAACACTTTTTGTAAAACTTCTTAAAATTGAGAACGTAATTAATCTGTAATTAGATGCCTCCCCTCTGTAATATATAATATTTAAATATATTAATTTTTAACTTGTGATAATTATATCAAGTAAATTTAAAAGTAAACAAGTTAATTAAACGTTAAATATAATTTTATTTATTTATATTTTATATTTTATAAATGTACTTGATGTAATATATAATAATTCTATATATAAAATCCCAGCTCACTCCTGCTACAGCGTGTCATCTTTTTAACAAATTTTTTGGAGGAGCGCATGGAGGGGCGTAATTAACAACAGAATTATCTAATAATAATTTTTGATCCGTTCAAAATAAAATATAGGAAACCGGAATTATTTCAAAATTAAATTAATAAAATCAAAGTATTTTATTTCATTTTGAAAATGACGATGACCAGCTGCGATGCCGAGCTTATTAGGAAAGCCAAAATTTTAATCTTGGATGAAGTTACAATGGCTCCGAATAACGCACTAAATTGTATGAACAACTCCTTCAAGAGATTAAGATTATGAAAAACACGAAAGCTTTTGGCGGTAAAGTTTTAATTCTTGGTGGTGATTTCAGACAAACTCTTCCTGTCGTACCTCATGAAAAGAAGTCAGCAATTATTCATTTCAGCATTAAATTTAATGATCTGTGGAGTACATTTAAAGTATTGAAATTAAAACAAAATGTTCGGTCTGTTGAATCGGCATTCCGTGATTGGCTGATAAAGTTGGGCAACGGGGAACTAACAAATGACAAAGATCTGTCTGAAGAGATAATTGAGATTCCGCATAATTATATATGCGAAACTTCCCTTATTCAAGAAATTTTTAGAAAAATCCTTAATGCTGATGACGTGAAAAAATATTCTAAAATGGTAATACTTTGCCCAAGAAATACTGACGTTAATGTAAACTTGCAAGTTTTGGATTTTTTAAACGGCAGCATGTTCACTTAAGCTCGCCTCACACGATGCTTGTTTTGCTGATAATTTCCTTACTTGTTTCTGTGCATGGTACCTAGCATGATGGCTCCTGTGCATGGTTGGCTTCACATCACGCTTCACACGGGTTTTGTGCATGATGGTTTGCAAGTTTGCAAGCATGGTTTCAAGCTTCAATGCGCACGCAGTAACAGTGACAATCTTAAATTTGTAAAAATGAACGCCCTTTTAATAGAAATTTAACGTAGAATATTAGCTGTTAGCATATTTTTGTGCAAAATACACAAAACAATATAATTGAAATTATACACAAATCGAACTACCAATTTAAAATGATAATTTCTTTCAAATATGGTTAACCAAAAAACAACAATTTCGAAAAAATTATGAAATAAAGAAAATAACAAGAAGCAATAATAATAACCAATATAATAAAAATATTTTATTATTTTTGAAATTATGTTATTTAACCTAATAAACTTATTTGTTTACATCATTTCAATTCAAACTCGACTGAAACTCGGCATTTCTCGGTAGTACTCGCACGATGCGGCTTTATCATTGGTTAGCGCTGAAAACATGCACGTAAACCATCACAAAAAATAGCACCGGTTCTATCAGAGAAATCGTGCACGAAAACATGCAGCAAAGCATGCACGGCAACTGCGCACCCATCAGCGCACCCATCACGGCACCAAGCAAGGAAACATGCAGGGAAACAAGCATCGTGTGAGGCGAGCTTTATCTATGTTAGATAAGTTCGTAGTACTAATTGACCACTTCACATGAGAAGGCAATATAGTTTTAAACTGGTACAGCGATCTAAGCTTGTAATAGCACACCTTAAGCTTACGGTCCACATGTAGACGAAAATTGAGCTCACTGTCCGAAACCAGACCTACACTCCGAGCACAATTCACAACCCTGGCGGTTTTATCACCAATCGTAACAGATAATGTTGCAACACTTAAAGCCCTACGCACCAGCCCAGGACTACCCAGGAACAGAAGCTCCGATTTTGCAGGGTTCAATCCTTGTTCTTGACCGGCGGAACCAGCCGTTCCTTTAGAAGCGGGATCAAGAAGATTCTGATGCTTGCGCAAAATGCGTGCGAGGGTAGAACTGAAAAGCAGCTTTGCTGATTGTTTTGCCCCTTCATCGACTCTGCTTTATGAAATGTATTTATTTTTTCTTATGAAATGTATTTATTTTTTCTTTTTATTGTAAGTAAGAGTTGATGAATAAAACTATTATTATTATTATTATTATTATTATTCAGAGTCAGACCATTCAAAAACGACCAAACATGTCTCGATTCGAGATTGCGATTTAACACATCTATCGCAGTATCAATGTTCGAAGGCTGACATGACACATATATTCGAGAATCATCGGCATAAAGATCGAGAGAGCAATCCGGATCCACTACTTTCCCTAAATCGGTCGTATATAATATGAATAACAGTGGGGCAAGAATGCTACCCTGCGGAACACCACGAGAAATAATCAACGGCCGAGATACAGTTTCCGCTAACGTAACTACCTGGGATATTATTATTATTATTAAGCTTTACATTCTTGGCAGAATATTGCTTTCCTGTTCGAGGAATTACAAATCCGATTGAAGGGGAGGATTAAGCCCCATATTGCATAATACAAATAACTCCGTATGCGTTTCGTCCTAATTAAGTGTCTACAATTCAAAACAATCACTCTTTTACTTGTGTTTCTACAGCTTTGGGTGGAAAGCAGCGTTTCTCACGATATCCCGCCAGTACTTTCTATCTTGAACTTTTACCCTCCAGTCCTTCACCTTCATCCCACCACCTTATCTTTGGTCTTCCTCGGCTTCGGTCCTCAGAGGGTCTCCATGACGCTATGCTCCTCAAATTGGAGCTCTCCTCGCTACACATAATGTGCCCCAACCATCTTATTCGCTGTGCCTTTGCAAATTTCACGATGTCCTCTCCTTTCATTTCCCTTTGTATTTCGTGGTTCATCTATGGTCGGTATTCCCCACTTTCATCTACTTTCGGGCCCAGGATGGTGCGGAGGACTTTTCTTTCAAATGTTCTTAATTTTGTTGTCTCACAACTAGACAAGCACAGCGTCTCTGCCGCGTACAGGACAACCGGTCTTATAAGCGTTTTGTAGATTTTGACTTTCGTTTCTCTTTTCAGTTGATTACTCTTCAAAAGTGTCTTATTTGCGTAGTATGCCTTGTTGCCTGTTTGTAACCTTCTTTTTATTTCGTGATCACTGGTATTATTTCTCTGTATTTGCACTCCCAGGTAACTGCAACTATCTATTTCTTCGATGGTATATTTATCTATTTTAATATTTTGTAGGTTTTGCATTTCACTCCTACAGCTTCGCATGTACTTCGTTTTTTTCTCATTAATCAGTAGCCCCGCTTTTTTCACTGATTCTTCTAACTCCTTGAAAAGTTCAACCATTCTTTTATATGATCTTGCCATTATGAGCATATCATCCGCGTATGCAATTAATTGTCTCTCTCTACTCACTATTGTTCCGTCGATTTTCAACCCTCTAACTATTTTTTCTAGTAGTATATTAAATAGCGTCGCCGAGAGAGCATCACCTTGTCTAACACCGTTGTTTACTTCAAAATGTTCAGTTTCGCCTACTGTCGTTCTTATGCATGTGGCGGTATTCTGCAGCGTTAACCTTGTCATTTTAATCAATTTCACTGGTATACCTATTTCCAGCATCGCCTGATACAGTGCCCCCCTGTTCACCCTGTCGAAAGCTTGCTGAAAATCTATAAACATGAAATGCATACCTATGTTGTGCTCGTGGGCCTTTTCCATCGTTTGTCTTAGTAAATATATCGCGCCTACCGTCGATCTACCCTCGGTGAAACCGAACTGGTATTCCCCTATTTGATTTCTTGTGAATTCTTTTAATCTTTTGTGTATAACAGCTAATAATAATTTATACGTAGTGTTGAGAAGTGCTATTCTTCTGTAGTTTTTACACTCTTCGGGATTACCACTCTTCTTCAAACGAATCACAATGCTTTTTCTTTAATTAGTGGGCATATTTTCTTCACTCCATGCTCGCTGAACAAAATCACACAATCTTTCTTGCAGTCTGCTTCCTCCATTTTTGATAAGTTCTGCCGAGATTTCATCTTTTCCCGGGGCCTTTCCATTTTTCATTTTATGTATTATGTTCATGATTTCTTCATGTGAAGGTGTCGATATTTCTTGCGTGTTTTCAATTGTGTCATCGAATTCGCATTCTTCTTGCTCTTCCTGTGTATTCAGTAACTTTTGAAAATGTTGGGACCAAATATTCTTTATTTCTTCTGTTTCATATACAGTATTCCCTACTTCGTCCTTCATACATCTTGTTTTTAAACTGTGTTTTGGTTTTTGATTCCTCAGTAGTTGATAAAAGACTCTCGAATTATTGAAGCTATTGCTTGCCTCGATTTTTAACATTTGGTCCGTATACCATTCGTTCTTCTTTAGCTTATACATATTATTTGCTTCTTTGATACTTTTCTTGCATTCGTCTCGGTCTTTCGTTTTTCCAGTTTTCAACCATTTTGCTCTACTGGATACCTTTCTTTTACAGAATTCCATGCAGTCATCGTCGAACCATTCCTTAATTTTTATACCTTTTCTGTATCCTATTATTTCTTTTGTACTTGTTTTTATGCTTGAATGTTGTTCATTTCCAGATTCAGGTCTGTGTGTATTTCTTTTTTGTTAATTTCCTCATCGGTTCTTTTTTCGTAGAGTTTTCTGATTTTACCGCTAATGAACTTCTCTGTTGCAAATCTTTTGTTGTTACTATGCTCATTACTACTAAACTTCATTGCCTTGAGCTTAATTCTTGCCATCACCATGTAGTAATCTGTATCAGCATTAGCACCTCTGTATGACCTTACGTCATTCACTAGTTGTTGTCCCTTTTTGGATATCAGTATGTGATCGATCTGGTTTCCATCACCGCTCTCCCCACCAGGCCATACCCATGTTATCTTATGCATCTTTTTATGTATAAATTTCGTGCTGCAAATCACAGTGTTTAATGATTACCTGGGATATATCACGCAAATAATCCGCCAACCACATATATTGTCGTGTTTTAAAGTGATTCGCAACCACCCTATACATTTTGGAAAAATCTTGTTTTAATAAATTTAAATTGGAAAATTGTAAATTGGAGAGGTGGGGGACGAATCGGAGAAAATTGAAGGCTTTTTGCCAAAGATGGCTGCCTGAGCCGGTCGTTAGTTTTGGCTCTGTGAGATACGTATTTTTAAGATTTTTTTGATTGAAATTTGTGAGTAGTATTTTGTATTTATTTGATTAAATAAAGTGATTTTTATGCGTTTGCATTACGGCGTATTTTTTTTATATTTGAATTGGAATTAATTATTTTGGATTATTTTTTGAAGTTGTATTTCTTAATTTTTTTGTCGAGGTTTAAACAATAATTAAAGAATAAAGAATAATAATAAAATATCTTTAGATACGGAATAAAAATCGCTTTAATTTGATACATCTTTCATTCTTATTCGTTATAACGGGAAGCAGGAATTTAAAAAAATCAATATCCCATGTTATTTCCCTATGTTCAGTTCCTTGGCCGGTCACCCGGTTTATAAATTTTAAACATTATGTACATAAATGTCAAAACATCCTAGCGTACATGTATACATTATATTGTAAATGATAGTAATATTATCATTATAAATCGTAAATTTTAATATCTCTTAGGTTTGTTCTGTATATTATCAACAATAATCTGTTAAAATTTAACAGTTTTGTCAGTGTAAACAACGAAACGATTCGAAAAACGTGTCCGGTCTTATAGATATAATTATAGTACTTATATGTATGTACACAGTAAGATTACATAAATATTTTTTATTATTGTTTTTATATTATTTGTCTTATTGTATCGAATTAAATTTTTGTAGGTAAATATAGATTTTTAACTGGAAATATTGGAACTTGAAAAGTTAACTTCAATTTAATTTTCCAAAAAATAATAAAAAAATCGGGGTAAAAAATTATTTTTTAACCCGAAATCGAAATGGGAACCCCTCTAAGTTGAATGCCCAATAACCTTTCACAAGTTTTTATATTATCGACCGTTGTACTTTTATAATATTTTTTATTTATTCTTAGAAAGTGAATCATTTATAATTATTTTGTTGAACTTTTATAGTATTTGATAAATAAGTGCACACAAACGGAACAATTCTGATTTGGGTCATTGTTACTCTCCTTTTTTATTATTCCAATATGTAATAATATTCAAAATTAATTCACTCTTATTTATGCAGTATTATATCAGCAAATTTTTATGATCCACAAATAACAATAACACTTCGTGACTTGTATATTATTGTTTTACGAGCCACCACTGGTTAACCAGTGATAATGAATAGATAAAATAATAAAATATTAATTTCGCTTTTTAAAATACACACTTTAGTTTCACAACATATTATATTTGTTAATTCGTAGTATTGTGGCGATTTTAGAGAACTTGAGAAAAACTTTGTATTTTTTATTTTTTCAGAGTTATGGTTTGCTGTAAAAGAAAATGTGCGTCTTTTGCGTTACTTACAATCGGCACTATTTTAACAATAGTGGGATTAATATTAGGTCTATTATGGAGTACCGTATATCATAATATTATTTCAAAAGTATAATTTCGAATATCTTCAAAAACTTTTTTTTTTATTTTCAATTTTCAGGAATTAGTACTTACCAATAATTCCCACAGTTATGATTTGTGGAAAGAAACACCAATTCCGATGTACTTCTCAGTTTACCTATACAATTGGACGAATTCCGAAGAAGTAATCAAAAGTAAATGGAAAATAACACCAGAATTTCAAGAATGTGGACCATATATTTTTTTGGAACACCACAAACGCGTCAACATAACATGGAATACCAACAGTACGGTCACTTATCAGCAAAGACGAACTTGGCATTTTTTGCCAGAACTTTCAAACGGAACATTAAGCGATACGATCACCAACGTAAATCCAATTGTTGCTGTAAGTTAATAATAATTCTAAATATAGTCTGAACTAAACATCTTTTTTATTTTAGACAATAGGAACCAAACTTAAAAATCTACCGTACTTCATAAAAAGGTTCGTTGTTAGTCCTGCCTTAAAATTATTAGAAAAAAATTTGGTCGTTACCAAGAGCGTTGAGGAACTGTTATTTGTTGGCTTTCAAGATCCAATTTTAAAAATCTTGAAGAAATTGAACATTTCCAGTTTGAAAATTCCGTTTGATAAATTCGGTTGGTTTTATGGAGTAAGTAAATAGGCAACGACGATTTATTGGATCAACTTGATTGTTATTTTTGTAGAGAAACAATTCTGCGACTGCAGATGGAATATACACAATGTACACAGGAAAAACTGAATTGAACCGTTTGGGAATAATACAATTATGGAACGGAAAGAACAAAACTGAAGCGTTTGAAGGTGCTTGTAATGACGTGAAAGGAACTTCGGGAGAATTGTGGCCACCGATGAAAGATGTTGACCGAACTTTTATTTTTGCTTCCGACATTTGCGGGTCGGTAAACAATCAAAGTTTAATTTATTGCTTTACTTAAAAATTACATTTACAGTTCAGTTGGATTTGATTCGGGAGATGTTAAAAATGTGAACGGAGTAGAAGGAAAACAATACACAGCAACTGACTTTAATTTTGATAATGGTACAAAATATCCAGACCAGGCTTGTTTTAAAGGCGAAAAAGTTATACCGAGCGGTTTAAGGGATATTTCAAAGTGCAGGTAATTATTTGAAGACTTCTAAGCCAAAATTACTGATGTAATTCTATTTAGGTTTGGTGCTCCTGCCTTTGTTTCGTATCCGCACTTTTACTTAGCCGATCCAATTTATGCAAATTCAGTAAAAGGAGTTATTCCTAATAAAACTGAACACGAAGTTTATTTTATATTTGAACCAAATACAGGCATTCCTTTGGATGCAAGAGTTCAGCTTCAGCTTAATTTTTATATTGAACCGATACCTTACATCGGGTAAGCTTTAAACAAGGAACTTATAGAAATTAGTTTTGATTTTTCAATTTTTAGTATGTTTGAACACATAAAACCAACTTTTATGCCTATGATTTGGTTCAGAGAAACCGCAACACTTACTAATAAGTATTTATCTATGACAAGTATGTTGTTAACCTTATCAACTTTGGGGGTCTACATTGGATGGTCATTGTTTGGAATTGGTTTGTTACTTAACTTTTTGGGCGTTTATTTCTTGCTTACTAGAAATAAAGAAGATGATGATACGGAGCAGTTACTTGGTCAAGGTGAAAGTGATAAAAGTTAGACTGATTTCAAGATGTTCCAGTTTTAAATACCAGCATTTTAGTCCTTTTTGTGATAATCTAACTTAGTATCCACCTTTATTTTTAAGTAACTTGATTAGTTTTAGATTTATTTGTTTATAGTTTCACGTTAACAGTTTTTATAATAAATTATTTAAGTGGATTTCCACTACTACCCTCGACATAATCACTGATGCCTTTATCTTGCCAACTACAGTTTGGTTCAACTTGATCAATTTATAAAAAAAATTGATTGAATTTTGTAGCCTGATTTAGGTATTGGTCGTTGCAACCGTACCTTGCTTATGTTTGTTCCATCGTGGTATTCTAAAATTATTGATAAATATGTATATTACTGGTCGATTCTTAAAACCAAAGAGTACAATATCTCCAAATAAATAATAACATGTCCAGTGGGCACCAATATTATGAGGAAATTAAAAAATATTAAAGTTTTATTTTTATTGAATCTGTACCTTATGCAGATAAAAATTGTTTGTTGTTTTGATAGAATAGTAGTTACCATACCGTTATAAGAATTTGTATGTAATATCAGATGTTTTGTTATTTTATTTTAAATGTTTTATTTTTTACGTAATTATTGTGCCTTGCCTTAAATTTATAAATAAAATCTAAAGTATCCAGGTAGTAATTTAATTTGAAAAAGAAAACACTATTATTGTAATTTACATTATATTTTAGTTTTTTTAAATGTATTGCAAACTAATGGATATTAGTAATAGGGCCTGATAAAAATATGAATTTATTTTAGAAGATTTTGATCTCTTGAATGCTACAATAATTAAAAATATTGTTTGAAATAAAACATATCATGATATAGATATTTACCAAAGGGAGGTTTCCAATTATCATTATCCATGTTCTTCACATTTCCACAAAGAGCACCTAACATACGATTACACTTTTGTTCATTACATTTCGAACAAGGTTTTCCTCTTTTATATACAGGTTGGTTTATAATGTTGCCTCCTGGCCCATAATTGCACACTAGGGTTAAATAACGTACATCGTCGATTACATACTCGGTTCTTCCGCATCCAAAATGAGTAGTTTCGGCCCACATCATTTGTGTGTAATGCTTTTTCTCCATTTCTTTTTTTCTATAAATGATTAATTTATTTTCAAGTTAGTTTAAGTAATTTAATTGTCTAAAACTTGCTAGTATGAGTCAAAAACATACTATTTTATAATATATAAATTTAGCTGAATATTTAAATAAAATTTTCAGAAATGAATCAAGGTATTGCATAAAAATTGATTTGGGTTTTCAGTCTTTCAAAAATATAATAACTTGTTTTCTTACATGTCGCGGAAGGAATCTATTATGCTCGAATTAACATGAACTATTCCATTGTACCACTCGTTGATACACTCTGATGTAAAGTTCATATAATCAAATGAAGTAGCGTTTTTTGCTAAAGGTTGCCTAAAAATATTTTGACCAACATGTTTAAATTTTGCTAAAACATTACGAATTATTAAAATATTAATTTTGTACAACTTGATCGAACTAACACGTTCTTCTACAAACATCGTTGTATTCATGTTCCAACCAACCACAAGCGTTGGCCCAACATTGTGCTACATATGCCAATTCTTTGTCATAGTTCTACAAATTAATGTTATGAGATTATGGTCCCCACTATCAAATTTTAATTATTTTACTAGAACGTTCATATTTGAAGCTGTAGCGTTTTCGAATCTTGGATCAAGTCCCAAAGCTATTTCGTTCCTTAACATATTGTGCAAGTCTACTAATGCTGTTCTTTCTGCATGATCGAATAGTTTTGCTTTTCCATTTTTGCCACAATTTAAATTGATACTACAATCCTAGACATACAAATTCAAAAAGATTAATTTTATTATCTTACTAGAAAAATAAAACCACAGCATATTCTGATTTCTGAAGAACTGAACTAAGTAATTCCGTGAAGTTTAGATCTTCCGTTTAGCAAGGGGTGACTACTGTGATTACTAAATATGAATTTAATACCTTTCGTTCACACGCTGTATTGACATCATTACCACATTTTAACTTGCAGAAATAATTCTTCTGTCCATCGACTTGAAATAAGAGCAAGATTAATATAAACAATTTGATTGACATTTTTAATCTGTTATAATCACACTTGATCAGAAACTTAAAAATGGGAACCAATCATGACTTACAACTTCACACTGCGCAATTCATGGTACAAACCAATAGTTCCTCAAATCACCGCATGGTGCGCTAAACGAATAAAGATTGCCCTGAACTCAAAATGTGTTTCTTGCGCTCTTTTGAGAAGAAGCAAAAAATCCTCCTGTGCACTGCTATGGTAATTCGATGCAAAACATTATGGCACGAAGATACAATATTAACTTAGAAGTAACTAGGTAACCACGGTGATATGGCAGTCACTTTCATCTTCATAATACAAAAAATATTCCAAACATTATTTTCGGCAGTAAAATTTTTATCATTGCAATGAAAGTTCTTAAAAAACCGCCAACAAAAAAAATAGGAACTATTTTCGAAAATTTACTTCTAAATCTTTGAATTTTTGCCAACTCCTTGTTCTAAAATTCAGCAAGAACCTTGGTTTACAGTAGATAATCAAATCTTGCTGTGAATTTTGTAACCTAAAACTTCAAAAAGTCAATTTTGGAAAAATAATAATATGTTGTACTGCAATTCTATAGTGGATTGCTTGCCAACATTAGTGATTTTTGTGTTGCTAATGTGGACTTATTACATGTACGTAGTTGAACTTGGCATAAAAATTATCCGATACGAAAATATTGTTAAATTTACTATATATTTAATAATTTATCACATTTTATTTATAATGACGGTGATAACTTATTTTAAAGTAATGTGTGCAAATATAGCGATAGTACCAAACAACTATAGATTTCCTTCAGAACTGTACAAAAAAATACAAGAAACTGAAACTGAAGAGGTTAAAAATGATCTCATATTAGAATTTTGTTACAAACAACATTTAACTGTTGTTATGAGGAATGAAAATGGATTTATAAGGTAAAATTGGGTAGTTGATTAGATTGGGTTAAAAATTAAACATTTTCCAAAATTTCAGAGCATGTAATATCTGCAAACTTATAAAACCTGATAGAGCTCATCATTGCTCGGTCTGTGGTACTTGTATTTTAAAAATGGACCATCATTGTCCGTGGATTAATAATTGCGTAGGATTTTCGAATTACAAATTTTTTCTCCTTTTATTATTTTACAGCTCAATCTATTGCATATTTCTAACTATAACTATATTGGAATATGTCATGAGGATATGGAAAAACCGCATCCAAGATTTTCACGAACTTCATTATATAATAGGGTAAGGAGGATATGGATGCGGAGGATGTAAAATAAAAATTTTCTGTTAGATGCTTGCTCAAGATTTAAAAATATTTTTATCGCAGATTTTCCTTGTCGTTACTTTTTGGAATCGTACTCACATGTTTCTTCTGCGATCATCTAAATATGCTGTCCAATAATAAAACGACACTGGAAAAACTCAAAGCGAATACTTTTCGCGACTTTAACGACAGCTTAACGTTCGATCTAGGAATGTGTGATAACGTGACCGAAGTTTTTGGATACAATTACTGTACGTGGTTGCTTCCCGTCAAAACGAGTCTGGGAGATGGCGTACACTATCCAGTTCGGTTTAAAATATAAGTTACTTTACATGTAAACCTAAATGCTGAATTATAGATTGAAATTTTAAGTATTTTCCTTATTGTGTACAAAAATTAAATTTCAAGAACTTTTGGTATCTAAATATTTTTGAAAGTTACCCAAAGTTTCAAGTAGCCCTATTTTACGGTACCGCACACAGGGAAGGTACACATAATAGTGTAATTTAAAAAACAATCCATAACTTTGGTTTCGGGTTTTTTCCTGCAAAGAAAATATTTTTTTGGACTCAGCAAAAAGTCTCGAGACTTTTGCACATTCCGGGACTGTTACTAACGAGAATAAATTTACAGAAAAAAAACTATTTTAATTAGAACAAGAATACTTAAAATTAATAAATTTACCTTTGAACATATTTTATATAATAATAATTGCTTACGCAAATTTACTCTTTAGGGTATTTTATTTTTGATAATTGGCTACGTAGCTCACTGAACATGTCACTGAAGTCTTCTCCCTAAAAAATATTATCAATTATATCTGCAAACTAATTTTTATAATATAAGTGAAAACTAATTATTAAAATCTAATAAAAATCGCAGTTCTTCATTTTTAGAGGAACTGTTGAATTGAAAAAAAGTAAAGCATTACCTCAGTTTCTGATTCCTCTGCAGTGGTATCCAATGTTATACTGCTGACATAGGCGTCTAAATTTTGAGAACTGCGCGGTTTTTCTTTAGCTTTTGGCTTTGCTCCTCGATTAAAATATTGCAATGGTTTCTTCACTGACTCGGCGAATTTTAACTCATTGATGTCTTTCTTTAATATATTGCATTCTTCATTTTTATCTTTGATAGCCTCTTTCAATTGTTCCATCTTCCGCTGATTTTCTTCCAATGTCTGCTCAAGGGTTTCGGCATTCTCTTTCAATTTGCATAACTCGCGCTGATTCCTATCGATGTTTTCTTTCTTAGTTTCTTCGAAATTCCGTTCATAGGTGTTTCGCTCATTAAGGCAAGCGTTTATTCTTGTTTCACTATCTTGTGCAACTTTCATATGTCTTTCTTTTACTTTATTTAGACGATCTACAAGTTGTTGTGAATTCACAAGTCTCAAACTTTTAATCGTTTTTATATTTTCTTTTACTTCAGTTAACGATAGTTTTGATGTTTTGAGTTTGTTCTCCAAATTCAAACTTTTCTCTTCCATTTCTTTTTGTTTTTTAGTTTCGGTTTTTATGGTTTCTTGGCACTCGTTTTCTAATTGTAGTAAATTTTCAAGTATATTCAAAGAATTGGTGTAATCTTTCTGAAGACTTTCCAATTGCTGATGAAATAATAACATTTTAAATCAACAAACAAACAAAAACGGTTTAAACTAACTTGTACGATTTCTTCTGTTTTTTTGACCATAACATTCATGTCCGTGTGAGATTGCGAGAGCTCGCCAGCAACTTGGGTCATTTTGGATTCATTCAAATCCTGATTGGTTTTCAGGTTTAGACTAACATTGTCAATGTTTTCTTGTATCTTTTGACGCACTGAAATTAAGTTTACCTTTTCGTTGTCTAAACTCGATAGTTTTTCTTGAAGTTTGTTATTGTTCTGGCGGCCCTCTTCAAGTTTATCTTCCAAAATTCTGTTCAAATTTTCTACTTCAGTAAATCTAAAAACATAAATACGAACATAGATAAACACGAAATGATGTGAGCAATATCACTGGAGAATTTGTTTATATTGTGAGAAGTTTGAAAACGAAAAATAAAATGTAGCGTCACTACAAAATTTTTCTGCCGGTTCTAAAAAGTCTAAAAATGTATATTTGGACAGCAAAAAAAGAAATTTGATGTAATCTTACCTTTCTTTTGCACTTGCAAATTTCTTCATCTGATTTTCCAAAACTTCGTCTTGTTGATGTTTTTCATCTGTCTTTTGCTTTTTAATCTTGTCTAGATCAATATTGTCGATCTTATCCTGTAAATATTTGCACTCGAGTTCTTCCTTGAATAATTCAAGTTGATTGTTGTAAAACTGTTTTAAGCTATCATCGTGTTTTTTGTTAAACCGAACGAGTGCTTCTTCTTCTTCCTTCTCATTTTTCAATAAAACTTCCAAACCCTTTTCTAATGCTTCGATTTGGGCATTGTCTTTTAGCATATAATGTTCGATTTCTGAACGCGTGTTTTTGATAATCTCTTTGTTAGCATTAATTTTTAGAATCGACTCTTTTTTCCCAGTTTGATAAAAATTAACCAAAGTAACGTAATCAGAATTTAAACTGACGATATCCTGCGCCGTTAACTGTTCAAATTGTTTTAAATTTTCATAATTGCTTTTCAAAGAATTTAATGTCGTGCTTGTGTTTTCGACGCGTTTTTGCGTTTTTAATAGCTCCAATGCACCAATTTCGACGGTTACTTGAAGTTCCTTCTTCTGTTCATTCAACGACTCTATTTCTTTTTCCGTGTATTTACGAGTTTCGCATAACTCGTCGATGTCGTTTTGCAAAGTGCACAACTCCACTTCTTCTTTAGCCTTGAAGTAATTAAAAATATTAAAATAACAAAAAATTTAATACTTTTGAAAATTTAAAATTTCCCAAAGAGTGCAGAGAAATTCTCATCAAGTACTTTTTTGGCAGCACTTTAACTTATGTAATGTTTTATATAAAATGACATTATAATAATTTAATGCTGATCCTAAGGTGTCCAGTTCAAATCTGCAGAGTCTAAACTTTCTTATGATTGTCTCTACTAGCTGTAAGTGTACAAAATTGTGTATCGCAGCAGGACTTGGCGAGACCAAAGCAATTTCTGACAAAATCGTGTAAATACTTGGGCAGGATGGCAGTACATAAGTAGAACTGTGGCAGAACTAAAAAATTCATGATCTACCGAATTGGTCTTCTAGGATCGCTTTTTTTAAGCAATATCTTTTAATAAAAAGTTAAGTGCGTGACTGGACATACCGCATATATTCGGTTGAATTCCGGATGAAGTAAAAACTTTATTTTTGACTGTTTGCCCTCGAAAGACTACAGAGATATAATTTTCTTAGTAAACCTAGTCAATTTAGAAGTGCTTCGGAACCTACGCTAAGCAGAAGGTTTCTTACGTATATGCGATATAATTTCTCACGCACATCACATACACAGAAAAGAATGTCAGATTAGATATCAGAAAGAGAAAAATAACTAAATTCAGACATACAGATCTCTATTTTTAAATGAAATATTTTAATAAAAAACTTCTAACCCAATAAGTTATTTAATGGAATGATGGGAACTGTCTGTTAATTTACCCCACGATTTGAACTTTTTTCTATGCACTATTAGAATATGTAACAAAAATTTGCAGTCAATTTCGAATTAATATATATATATACATTAAAGTTTATAAATTATTTTAGATTTTGAAAAATTTAAACTCGTAAACGCTAAACTCGTTTTTAGACGGATCTTTACTTTGTTGTTACTTTGTTGTTACTTTGCCGGTTCGTAGCGGGCTCGCGCATAGTCCGCATAGAATTAAAAAAAAGTCCTCCGAGAATAACAGACCTCAAAAATAACAAATTTACGAAGACACAGAATTCGTCCGGGTGTTGATCACTAAGAGTAGTTCAAAACATACGGACCGTTAATAGAATGCCGCGTAACATACTACGCGATCAAAACTCTATCTAAAATGCATGTAAAATTTTAAAATCAATTTTAAAATGCCGTTTTCTTGAAAACTCATGGATAATCCTACGTGAAATTTTTGGGATCTGTCAGTCAAACCCCATCACGAATTTCAAAATTTCTACTACACTATAGGAAAGAGGACGATTTCCTAAGCAGTTTAAAACAAAAAAAAACCTGGATTATCCATAAGTTTTCAAAAAAATCAAATTTAAAAATGTAAAATTTACATGTATTTTAGATACACGTTTTAACACGGGTGCATCATAGCCTGTTGTTGAGTTCGGCAAAAAAATAAAACAGACAGACAATAAAACAAACAGATTTATCGTTGTGCATAAAAATGTTTGTTAAGTTTTGCTATGCAAATAAAAGTAGGGATAGAATAGAACTAGAAAGAGTGGAACTTGAAGGTTGATGTAGAACAGTTAGGCTGAGGCCTTGACGTCGAATAGTCGAGCGGACGAACACCATTCCCGCAATTATAATTAAAATTGTTAATTGTTTAAAAATAAATAAATAAGTTGAGTTGATGTTTTGTTTTAATTGTGGAAAATTGAAGTGCAAGTGTTAAAAAAACTGAGAAAGTGGAAAATTATTCGATGCAAAAGTACATTGCAACAAATTTGTTTGACTAGGCGTACTGAAGCCAGCTGCATGATATCACATGTGGAGCGCGCACGTAAAGCCAATAACCAGACCATATTTAAGGTAATAAAAGTTCAGCATTTTAATTTTAATTGACAATTTAAAAACAATTTGAGGAGTATTCTCATAGCTACAAATAATGGATGCCCAGCTAAGAGTAATTTTGGGATTAAGCAAATTTTAAAAGATTTGCATAGCTCGGGTCATCGCAATACATACCGTCAACAGAATGCATCGTTGTTAAGTTTTGCTTACTTTGACCGATAAGTATTTCTTATAAGGTTAACATTGGAATTTTAGTAAAGTACTTGTAGGTTGGTTTAGTCTTGCCGAGTGAGAGCTTTAGAAATATTGAATAGAGGTATCCAGGTTTAAATCCCGGTTGAGGTGATTCCACGTTAAGAATGATAGAGACAATTACTGTAGGAGTTTCTGCTAGACTTCCTTTGCGTCGGAAGCGACGCGAGTGGAATGCAGTCTAAAATATATATGCGTATCTGACCAATGAATGAGCTTCTCCCGTAAGTGTCTGGCGATGAAGATACAAGCACTACAGCGGACACAATATACGGTGAGTGTCCCAAGTGTAGCTGCTCTCGTTTCAATGGGAGCTACCGTCCGATAAAGATGATGTGAGTCTGAGATCCGGTACTCCACATAATGTCTAAGAAGAATTGGAATTTTAGTAGACGTTGCACTCTTGCTTGTGAGAAGAATAACATAATTTAACCTAAGAATATATTGCCATGTTACGAAGTAATTTTGACCACCTCTGATTGCTTTTTTTAAAAATTTAATGTAGCGGTTGAAGTTTTCGAAAGTTAGTTGGCAAGAAAGTAATTTGAAGTGAGGATTTTTGCCAAAAATAACCGACGTAGTGGACGTTTAATTTGTAAGTCCGTTGAATTTAATTCGATAAGTTTACGATTTTTAAAATATAAGTGATTTTTTTTGCAGAGAAGGTGTTTGGTTGAGATTTATGATTGGTTTTATTGATTTTAAAAACGGTTCGATGATTATAATAATAAAATTAAAACGGAAACTATGCATAAATGGTAATTGAATAAGATAAAGAAGATTTTAGAACAAGAGAGGGAAGAAGAAATATAGTAATTAAAAATTAATTAAATGGTAAAATAATTTATTGAAGGAACTATAAATTTTGGGTTAAAGAAGCTGCGTTACCGGTATTGTAAAATTTTGCGTTACCATTTTATATTTTCAAGTTATTACCTTTTATAATTACACAATTTTCAAATAGAAACTTGAGCCATTTCTAGTGCATTGTGAATATTTAAAATTGTTTTTCTATTGAAATACATAGATCTTAACAAGGGCTATAAGATGATATGTCTAACTCAAATTTTGCATTTTTTGACTTGTTACCCTATTGCATTGAGGTATCGAGTTGTTATAGTTGAAAAAGAAGCTACCGATGATAGGAAAAAATAAGAATCATATTAAAAATTATAAAAGAAAGATATATTAAGTAGCTTGAACTTATAGACAAACAACTGAAGGATCCTGTATATTATAAATATTTTGCTGTTTATTTTAGTGTACTAGAGCGGATTTTAAATTAGTATTTTGCTTATTTTTAAAAATTTTGTTTAACATGCGCAGTGCCGAAGTTTTGGGAAAATTTGAACTAAAAGTGAAAAATGGTTATAAAAATTGGTTTTATTTAGTTTTTGAAGTAGTGATGAAATTTAATAATTAAAAAACAGGACGTATTAACGATGCATAATTATTTAAAGAATTTTTTTAACCTATACATTTAGAAAAAATACTACGGCACTTTCTAAGGCGCCCAACGTGGGGCAATTTAAAAAAAAAGTATTTATCAAAATGAGTAATGAAGAGAGAAAAGAAGAAGTCCTGCATTTAACACAGAATATGAAAAAACAAAATAAAAACTAAAATTGAAAGCAATTGATCAAAAATTTGAAAAAAAATTAGAGGAAATTTAACTAAATATGACGGTAAGCTTACAGCAGACAAAGTAACTTTCAGCAAAATTATAAGTAATTATGAAAGTTCAAATAAAGGAGCTGATTTACAAGAAACCTTGAATAAAATAAAAGAAGACATAGAATTGAGAACAACAAAAACTGAAGATAAATAATATCAGAAAATATATATGTATACACAAAAATATTGCAAAAAAAAAATAATACAATAGAAGTATGTAGTTAAAAATTTTGAAAATAAATTGGAAGACATGAAGGATGAGGTTAAAAATTTGGAAATGTCTTAAAATAATCAGATAAAACAAAGTTTCAACGCAATAAAAAATTCTAGATAAAATAATAACAGCGACGATCAAGTTAAAAACTTAGAAGGAAAGATGAACCAAAAGGAAAAAGATATGATAAAACAAAGAAAATAAGAGAATTCTTCTTGAAATAAAAAACTTATACAAAAAATGGATCACAAATAGAAAGTGGAGATGGGATCGAGTTGAGGAATTGAATTGAGCTCAATTGAACTGAAAAAATTATTTATGAAATAGAAAAGAATTTTAAAAAAATTTTTGAATAAAAACCAATTTAAATTTCAAAAAAATAAATTTTTACTTGCATCGCTTTTGATAACTTTTTTATATTCTTCCTCTCCCCAAAATATTAGACCTAGTTGCGCCTATAAATATTGCCGTGTTACAAAATGATTTTGACCGCCCCTGTTGTTTATAAATTTGTTTGAAAAATTTTAAATTTGAATTTTACTATAGTAATTTTGAAAATGTAAGGTTGGCAGAAAACTCAGAAAGAGTGAGGTTTTTCTGACAAAGATGACCGCCAAAACGGTTGATTAATTTTTGACTCTGTAAATTTGGAATATTTGGTTAAATTTTGATTTTGTGAGTTTTTTTTGAACGAACGATTTTTTTGTTGGAAATTATTTTATTGGAATTTAGTGAAAATAATTTGTCGAAGGAGCGACAAAGTTGATAGTGAGGTCGACAGCTGCAACACGATATCGCCATTGCTATTACTTTGGAAAAATTTTTGCAAACAATTTGAATTTTTAATATTAGTTTCATTGGATATTTTGACAAATAAAATTACATTTAAAGAGTTTGAATTGTGGATTAGAAGATACTACACAGAATTGTTAATTTGAAATTATAGGTTCGATCTTTGAGAAAGTATAAAATTTTTAAAAGTTTAACAATAATTCAATTGCAAGTTTTTGAAATCGAATTCTGGTATTAATATTTTATTTTACAAATGTTGAACTCTCGACCCTGAGTAAGCCTGATTGCTCCCACACACCAGAACTACCCCGAGCAAGCAAATGCGTTTGATAATCATAATTTACCAAAATTCACTGCAATATGTAGAAGACTTCATCTCACATTTTATAGTTTGAAACTGGGCGCATCGGGGTAAATTAGAGCAAAAGTACCGCAACGATGTTTATAAAGCGAAGATGACGAAAATTCCAAATTCCCTGAAAACTAACTTTTTAGTACCTACTGGACTACTGCCTCAAATGAAACCACCACATCGAAACCATTACCAATCGTGGAAAAACCATCTTCAGCAAACTCAACCCTATGATCAACTCGAAAAGTACCTACCATGATGTCACTCGACAACAAACTCCGTATCTTCAAGGTAATCATCAGACAGATCATGACCTACGCAGTCCCAGTCTGGGGGATGGCGTCCCCCAATCTCATCAAGGAGTTCTAAGTTGTTCAAAACAGATGCTCATACTACGTCACAAACAAATGCTTTCATGCCGACGCAAAATTGGAACCCATTCGGAAACAAACAGAAAAATTTTACCACTCCACCCAGTTCTCAGAAAACCCTCTCATCGTCCAACTCTGACAATACGAACCCGGCTACAACATAGGACACAGCCGCACCAAGGATATCCTCATTCTGCTTAACAATCCGCCCCTCTCTCCGCCAACTGGAGTTTAAAAAAAATTTTGTTTTCAGGCACCAAATTTATCTAACACTTAAATTCCAACCACCCAGCACCCGTACAAGGACCCCTTTCCGTACCTGCGGTCTTGGAATCAAATTTATTATTAAAATGTGCTTAGTTTTAATACTCCCTTTCCATTTCAAGATCCAAGGTTCCAGCCAGTTTTAGCTCAGGACTAAACCAAAAAGGAAATTACCTCTCAAACTCCACCGCCAACATCAGATGACGACAGACGGTAATGAAAACTTACTAATTTAAGTCAAAGTGGAACATTAAGAAAATATTAAAATTATAGAAAAATAAAAATTGTTTTGCTTACTTTGGCTTTACTTAAAATATGTTGTTTTCGTTTCAACGCTGAATCCAGACTCTGGAAATTATGTTCTCGTTGCTGAGCCAAATCTAACTCTTCCAATTCTTTAGCTACGATAAGAGCTTCGGGATCTTCATTTTCAATTTCACTTGGGTTATTGTGTATTACAACGGAATCGAGTTCCTTGAGAGGGATTTCCCTTTCTTCCATAAATTGGTCTTCCTCCATTTGTACGGTTTGGCATGTTTCCATTATTAAAGCACTCTTAATTAACTATTAATCGATAAGTACAACAAAGCGCGTTCTAACAATTAACAACAATGACTTTTCACGGAAAACAATTATTTGCGTTGCAACCAACCACCAACAGTTAAATCCCCAGAGTTCGCCTACTAAAAAATATTAAATAAATTTTTGTTTGACAACGAAAAATTTCAAAATTGTAACAAATAAATCAAAAAAACTGGCCCATGGGGGGATCGAACCCACGACCTTCGCGTTATTAGCACGACGCTCTAACCAACTGAGCTAATGGGCCTGTATGAATTGTTTTTCAATTTATTGGAAGTCGTAGAAATGCTGCATTTTATTTTACTATACAATTTTATTTAACAAATTAATAGAAGATGTTTTTGGTAAACAAAAAATATTTGCTTTCAAATTTCAAGTGCGGTAATACTACAACACAACTATTTTTATTGTTATCATTTTTATAATGTACCACCACTGGTGGCGAGAGTATATTATTGCTCTGATTGGTTAAAAAAGTGGTACCAAATTACAAAAATATATAAAGTTTTTTTTTAAACTGCATATTTATAATATTTTTGTTTCAAATTTAACTTTCAAAAGTGAATTCAAATTCTATAGTTCTCGAGAAATCTGTTTAGTTTTACAATCTTCTCACTGGTGTCTTGTACACAACCTCACATTTTCCATGCTACATTTAACCTCTTCTACCTTACCACAATATCTTAAGTTTTAAAAATGTCGGCCAAAAAACCCAAAAAGAACGGAGTATTGACGAAGTGTGAAAAATGTGAGCATATTATGCTACCGAAAGATTTGGATGATCACCTTGCAGGTGTTGATTGTCTTACTTCGATTGCAAAATGCTCACATTCTTACATACATAATGGAACTATGTACGGAACTATTACAATTACTTCTATCGAAGATAACTCTAAAGACGTATTTTTGAGTGACTTAGTTATGGACATATGCGATATTACTTCGGGGTGTGAAGTTTTCTTGAAAGATTTGGACACCCATTTAACTTTCACAAAAATTGCTCGATTTAGTAAGGATAAACATTTGATGTCGATTCAACTAACCAAACCTGGTAAGTTTTAAACAATACCGTTTTGTTAAAGTTGATCGTTTGAAATGTTTGCAGGTTTTCGTAATACATTTTGTAAAGAAAATGTTAGGGTGTCGATCAGGAAAGCAGTAAAGTACATCAGAAAGGCACAGAAGGTGACCGTGGTTTGTCTTAATTTGAATGGGGCCAACTACGAAGATATGTTTTTAGAAGAGACACTTCATAAAAATTTTAAAGATATTTTAATAAAGGTTGGTCTTAGATTTCCTTTTTATTATTTTGGCGAAAAATACCGAATTGAAATTAAAGATATTGAAGGTCTGAAAGAATGTGACGACAGTCTCGAAGATAAAATGAATGATTTAATGATAGACAATGATGATTACTACCAAGTGGTGAGCTTCACAAAGTGGCAATGTTACAGGTACGTAGCAAATTTAAATTCTTTTAATTTTTGAAGTTTTTTATTTTAGAAACAAAGCGGATTTTGAAAACGAAACAAATAAGATTAAATTATCGACCAAGATTGGCGCTTTAAATGAACAAATGTTTCAAATACAAAGACTAATGGATGAAGTGTTTGGTAGAAAAAAGAGTAATAGTGTTGGTTGTGGTATTTTACTGCACGGCTTTCCTGGAACGGGAAAAACTTTGATGGCGACAGCTTTAGTGGAAGAACGTGCTGTTAATTTTGTGGAATTGACCTTTGATCAAATTTCTGATCAATTTGGTGATTATTCGAAAATCAACAAAAATTATCTATTTGGAAATAAACCCACAGTAATTTTGTTGGATAAATTTGAACAAATTTGTCCTTTCAAATCAAGTTTAAATCGGGACGAAAGAGTAGTTGCTCAAGGTTTGACAAATTTGTTTAATTTGATTAATAAACAAGCAGACAGTGAAGTGTTTGTGATAGCAATTACGAATAAATTGGATTTAGTAAATCACAGTTTTCGAAAATTTCCCTATTTGTATCCCGAAATTGAAGTTCCAATTCCTAATCCCGAAGGGCGATTAGAAATTTTGACAAAGTTGGTACAGGATTGTAATGATCTGGTAATTAAAATTAGTGACATTGAACTACAAGAAATTGCTAACAGTACACACGGGTACGTGGGTTTAGATTTACAATGCCTTTGCTTAGCTGTGTTTCGTCAAGCCGAAAATAAGGAAATAAATTTTGAAACTTTTAAAACTGTTTTGCTGACTTTCAAACCACAAGCAATGAGGGATTCAAACCTTAAGGTAAGTAAATACTATTTAATTATAAGAATTTACCACCACATTTTTAAGGAGTTATTTCAGAATAGTGCAATTCGGTGTTAAAAATACAGCAAAAGCTTAAAACGGGATCTGACGTTTAAAAATGTTTCTTTAAATGAAAAGTATATAAACTTGGTTGAACAAAGTACTTTGAAATTGATTTAGATCATAAACATAAACTTTTTCAAAACATTACATCCTTTCTTAACTTTTGTTGTCTCTTCAACACCGAATTGCAGTATTCTGAGCGAGGGGTCAATATCCCTCAAAATTAGTGTGCACTGCACAGGACTTTAATTTCTAAAAATTTCTAAACAAAATAATTTTATCTCCCTATTCAAAACTTCAACAATCTGTTTTTTGCGTTTTTATTTTTTATTTTGTTGCATTCCTATCGAATATTTCTGAATATTCTCTCCGCACCAGCTGCAACAGCCTAAATTTACTTATTTGTGTTGTGTTATGTTTTCTTGTTGATATAAAGTTTCAAAAACGTTTCGCACCTTGAGAACGTATTTTCTGACCCCTTTCCTGATATCAATTTTACAGACCTGCCGGGGTGTAAAAAGGAAACTTTCTAAGGTCAGCAGATGGGTATTTGGTGAGTGAAGAATGGTACTTGAAAACTATAGCACTCGCAGCGTTCGGCCATCAAAAAACAGATTTTTTAATACTATTATTTTTCAGCGCTTTAAAAAAAATTTGAGCAGACTTTTTAAAATTTTTTTTTTATATGTTTATATTGCTAATATCAACAATCAGAATAATTTACAACAAATAATTGTTATAAAGTTTCCTATGAGTTAATTTGTTCTCTCTTATCATGCAGGGGAATAGGCCCAACGGCATTACCCATATCCAGTTAATTTATGACAGGAGATCATGAGAGTATTTTCTTTTAAGGCGTCTTAATATATCGATGGCTTAGCGCACACAAGTGTTAAGTAACACTTTGTTCATTTCTCACAAATCAAGTTTAAATGTTTAAAAGTTTGTAAGTCCGCAATGTTATATCAATTTCATGTAACAACTATTTTTGAAAATACTTCCATGTATTAAATTGCATATTAAAGCAAAACCAAGACTTTTTTTAAATTATTTTAAATTATTAAAATACCTAAAGTGTAAAGTGCGCTTGTCATATTTGTGTGTTTACTCATTAGTACTTACCACATTAGTCAACTGAATTTCTATTGGTTTGAACTTACGTACAGCTACCACATTTGTGCACAACAAATTATTCCTTACATACATTCCTTATATTATTGAACATGCACTTAACTCAATTAATTCAAAAATTGCATTTACCACTTGTGTGCGCTAAGCCATCGATATTTTCTTCTAAAAATTGTGTCGTACTAGGATTGGGATGATCTTGAAGTCTTAGGTCATGTTTTTCTGCTCGTTTTTTTATTTAATCTTGGATGTAGTTAATGTCTAGGTCAGTGTGGAGGGTTTGGTTAGTGATATACCATGGTGCATCTAGCATCATATGAAGGGCTTTCAATTGGAATCTTTGTATAATTTTTATGTTGGACATACTAGCGCACCCCCACAGTTCTCATCCCGTATGTCCAGATTGGCTTGACGATAACCTTGTATACTAGTGTTTTATTTTCTGCCGATAGAATAGACTTTTTTCCAAGTACTCAATACATCTTTTTTAGTTTTATATCCATTTCTTTCCTCTTTTTTTTAATATGGGTTTTCCATATGAGTTTTTATCTAGGTACAGTCCCAAATATTTTACTTCTGTTTTTTGAGATATGGCTACATCATTAATATATACAGGTGGACATTCCAAACGATTTAGAGTAAATTTAATGTAGATTGATTTGGTTTCATTTACTTTTGTTCTCCATTTAGATAACCAATGCTCTAATTCAGTCAAATGTATTTATAACAGTTCGGAGGCGCGCTCTGCATCGCCATGTCTTGCTAGTATGCTAGTGTCATCTGCAAATGTAAACATAGTGGTGGGTAAATCCGCAATGAACAGCAAGTACAGCACTGGCCCAAGTACGCTTCCTTGTGAAACTCCTGATGATATCGTATAAATTTCAGAAACATCTTTGTCTTGTTGAATTTGAAAACTTCGATTCTCCAAATAAGATTTCAAAATTTGATAGTAATTTGATGATAATAATTGACCATTAATTGTTAAGCGTTAATTGTTTAAGCGTGTTTAATTTTGAAAAAAAGTTCTTTATGTTATACTTTATCAAAAGGCTTATTTTATGTCGAAAAAAGCTGCTGAGGAAAATTCTTTTCCTTCTAGGTTGAGTGTTGACGTCTAAATCCAAATTGATGATTTGGTATTAAATCATCTAGCAGGTTGTTATCATTCAATCGTTTTAGGATAATTTTTTCCATCAACTTAGATATTATTATCGGCAAGCTTATTGGTTGATATGATGAAAGCTCTGTGGGGAGGGGGGGGTTAAGATTAGTATAATTTTGGCAAATTTTAATTGCAATGGCCAATATGGTAATCTTAGGATAGAGTTGAATAAGATTGTCAAAAATTTTATTCCTACCTCGGGTAATTCAGAGAGGACTTGACCTGTTATAAAATCATAACCAGGAGCCTTGGTCTTATTTAGTCTTCTTATCTGTTGTTCGACTTCAGTTTGCCTGATTTTCTTTATTGGTAAGGACATCTGTAGAGGGGCGTCAAGGTATTGCTCGACATCTTCATCTGTTTTGTCAGAATAAGATCGAAAGACCTTCGTTAGATGTTGAGCAAACAATTCAGCTTTATTCATATTTGTTCTTGCCCAAGAATTGTTGGGATTGCGAAGAAGATGAGTGGTAATTTGAGGTCTTTTGAAGCTTTTTGTAGCATTCCAAAGAGAGTTATCTTTCACCGACAAGTTACTTAGATAATGATTAAATGTTTCATTTTTAGCTTCTTTAATTAATTTTTTTAGTATATTTGCTATTCGATTGATTTCGGTTTTATCTCGAGGATTGTTACTTAAGTGTCATCTAGCTCTGGCTCTTCTTTTTTCTTTTAATATTTGTCTTATGTGCATAGGTATGTTGTTCTCATTACCTGATTTTTCTTCTCGTGTGGGAGTCGATTTCCAACTAGCATCTTGATTTGTTGCTTCTTTTAATTCTTGTTTTGTTTTAATAGGCAGCATAAAGTCCAGTTATTGTTGACCATATTACTAATCGTCAATAGAACTGGGATATGATCCGAGGTCAATTCAAGGTTTGATTCCGCTCGTAATGTAAAAATCCAGTAGGTCAGGAATTTTATTTACATCGGTAGACCAATATGTTGGTTCGCCTGTCGAAACTGTATGGTAGCTTTTCGCATTAATAATCTTTAGGAATTCTCTACCTTTGGTGGTTATTAATCTGGATCCCCAATGTGTATGTTTTGCATTATAATCTCCACCTACAATGAACTTATTGCCTAGTGACTCAAAGAAAGGTTTCAGATCATCTTCCTTAATATTGTGTCTAGGTGGGCAATAGCCTACTACAATTTTTAGTGAATTATCTAACTTGTTTATTTGGATTGTAGTAGCTTGAAGATACTCGGTTTCATATTTGTTTAGTTCGTGGTGAATTAGGGATTCTCTAATTATTATGGCAGTTCCTCCATAAGCCGTTCCGTCCGGGTGGTTAGTAGAATATATTTTGTAGTGGGGAATTTTTATAAATGATCTTGAAGTGAAGTGCGTCTCGGATATGAGTAAGCTATCGATATTATAAGTTTTTATGAATAGTTCAGTTTCCCCAATTTTTGATGTGTGGAAGCCATTAGTATTCTATAAGGCAATTCGTAGAAAGTTTGCCATTATCGTATTAGTTTTTGTATGACTGTGTTAAGTAAATTTATCATCATGTTGTTCTGTTGCATGAGTTGTTGGAACATTTCTTTAAATTCGTTAAGAAATTTTGATAACGGAATGTCTTCGGGGTGGCTTGATGAATCATGTTGTTTATTCCTTATTGCTTCTGAGTATGTTTGTTGATTATTTGAGTTATAGTAAGTTTGTGAAGTTGTAGCTTCATTTGTTCGAATGGGTTCTCTTGGTCTGGCATTGTAGAAGGTAGGTGTGGTTTGTCTATTTTTCTGTTGATCCTTGTTAAATTTGTCTTGCAAATCTCGATATACATGACATCCTTTACTCCCTTTATAACTTGTAGAGTGAGGGCCATTACATAAGTAGCAAGTAGCTGGTATATATCTTCTGCTTTTTTGCAAAATTTTCTATCGTATAATCCTCCACATTTAACACACGCAATAGGGCGATTACAATAAGTTTTGGTATGGTTGAACATCTGGCATCTTGTGCATTGTACTATGTCAGTATTTCTGTACGGTGGTTCAACCCGAATGGTTCTATTTTGTAGATATTTCAAGTCATAGATACTTTTATTATTCTCCGTTGGTTCGAGATCCACAAAGAATAGAAGTAACGATTCTTTCATTGAACGATGTTTAATATTTACAATGTTTCTTATTTTGAAACCTTTACTTTCCAATTCATCTTGAATTTCGTTTATAGTTTGATGAAGATGTCTTAGTACTACTCGATATGCTCTTTTTTCTTTCAGTTGATAAGTGTGATGAATTATATTGCCATCCTTCATATGTTTTCTTAATTTACAGTAACTATCTATATTTTTGGGATTGATTTTGACGACATTATTTGTTAAAGATTTTGTTGTATTTTGTTCCTGTTCCACTACGGCATTAAAATTTTTAATCATGTCTTGGTAATTGATTACGCCGTGCACAAAGATAGGAGGTGGTTTATCAATTTTGGATTGCTATATTTGTTCTATATTATTAATTTCTATGCTATTAAAGGTTGTATTTTTGTCACTGAGGTTAGCAAGTGGTAGGTATCTTCTTGATAGTGTTAGCGGTGGAAGCTCTGTGTCTCGACTGATAACTCGTTTTTGTTTTTTATTTGTCACTACTTGCCATGGGTGATCATTGTTTACGGATATTTCCATATTGTTAATATTTACTTGTAGATTCTTTGTTTGCAACTGTTCTTGGTTTAGATTAGGTTGACTTGCATCGGTACTGTTTGATGTCATATTTTCCTAGTCTTTTCTGCTTAACCGCCCGAGGTACGGTTAAAATGTCTAAAAAATTTAAGTCATTGTTGATTATAATTTAATTAGATTGAATATTCAAAGAATAATTCTATCGAGTTGTATATGGCCAGGTATTAATCTTACTAACGGAGCATTTTGAAACATATCCAACACGCTTCGTAGCACATAGGAAATTTAAAGACAAAATTGAGTGACCCCTTTCCCTCTTTAATCACAGCATTTAGTTTCAGTATGGAAAGTAATACTTCGCCTTTTCGAAACAAGAACTGAAAAGATTACTTTATTACCCAAGTAATTTCTCAATATAATATGTATATTTCAAGTCAAATAAATTTGCTAATTTTGAGATTTAAAGAAAATACAGCACATTTTATTCGGTGGAAAGTAACTTTTTATGATTTGTCTACAAAAAGTTCCATTTCGTAGTAATAAAACAATTATTCTATTTCCAAGTCACCAACTTTTTTCAAATGCTAACTGTTTTGTCAGGTGCCAAATGTGAAGTGGTCCGATATAGGTGGTCAAGAAAAATTGAAAAAAACGCTTCGTTTAGCAATTGAGATGCCAATTAAACACAAAGATAAGATGAAACTGTTTGGATTGAAGCCATTAAAAGGCGTTTTGATGTTTGGCCCCCCTGGTTGTTCTAAAACCATGGTCGGAAAAGCGATGGCAACTGAAAGTGGTCTTAATTTCTTTAGCGTCAATGGTTGGTTAATAAACTTCGAATAACTTCAATTTTAAACTATGTTTTTAGGTTCCGAATTGTATAGCAAATGGGTGGGAGATTCTGAAAGAGCGGTCAAAGAACTATTTCGTAAAGCTCGACAAGTTGCACCTTCGGTTATATTTTTTGACGAATTTGATGCTTTGGGTGCAGAACGGAGTACGGAAGCTTCTTCAAACGTGCAAGATAGAGTTTTGTCTCAGTTGTTGACAGAATTTGACGGTATACATTCGACCAATGACGTGATTGTTATAGCTGCTACAAACCGACCGGAAAAAATTGACAAAGCTTTGTTGAGGCCTGGTCGATTTGATCGTATTGTTTATGTTCCTTTACCGGATTCCAACACCCGAAGAGATATTTTTAGAATCAAATTGCTAAATCGACCTGTTAGTAAACAAATTTTTAAAATAAAAGTTTATTTTAATGATTTTTTTTGTAGGTGGAAAACATTGATCTAGATTATTTGGTGCAAGCCACCGAAAATTATTCCGGAGCCGAAATTAATGAAATTTATTCGATGGCTGCGATGATGGCTTTGGAAGAAGACTGCGAAGTAATACAATTTAGACATTTTACAGAAGCTTTAGAACTTATAACTCCCATGACTTCCCCAAGCTTACTAAAGATTTATGAAGAATTCAAATGTTTTTGTAGATAAAATTAAAATAAATTGTAAAATGCTCAGATTTTTACTTATATATAATCGTAAATGCAACAATTTATCATTCTAATAATTGGTAAACATTTGCAAACTTAACACTTGACTTCAAAAACTAATTTAAGGTTGAACTGTTGTCGGTTTACGTCTTCTAAAGAGTAAAACGTGAGGTTCGGGATTGTGTAACATGTAATGTACCCAATTTGGACTTTGCTGAACGCCTAAATTTCTCCATTCCGATTCTGACATTAAATGGGTACGAGGAACCATTTTACTCAAATCTACAGGTAACAAGACGTGTCTGTATTCAAATTGTGTATCGCTGTACTTTTCAGAATATTGAATATTGTTCGATGATGACATACTAAAATTTAAAGATTACTTAATATTGGAATATCAGTGGAAATGATACAACTTACTTAAATTTCTGCGGGAAACTAACTTTTCAAACAAAGTTGAGGTTATCTTTTCGTAAGAATGAAATATAAACGTTTTAAGACACAAAGTTTCAATTTTTTCACTCCAAATCCTATATCATTGAAGATAAAAGCATATTTAACAGTAAACTAATTCTACTACAACATAAAAGTTTCAAAAAGTCAAACCGAGTAAAATTCACATTTAGTAAACAACAAACTGAACTTCTAATTTCTAAATTAGTTCAAATAATCACCCCCAGTAATTTAGATTCTTATGAATCTGTCAAACCACAGAACCTCGAAGAAAAATTACATTTCACAGTGCAAATAGAAAGGAAGAAATTTAATTTCCAAGAAATATCCATTGTTTGGTTGACACTGATCGTGGCAATTTGAGCTATAAAAATAGTTCAAACATTTTGAAGTTTAAGTTTACAAACAGACGTGGCTTTAACTCAAAAATTACAAAAATGTCAGAAGAGAAATCAAATTTACTGAAGTTATTATTTTCTGGAAGCGATTCCGGTAGGTAATAGATTTGTTTGTTTTATTTCATTTTACATTTTCGATTAACAGCCACCTTCGAAAACAACGTACACTTTGATGATTATGTTCGTAAACTTGGTACATTAAAGAGCGACGAATTGACCAAAGAACCCGATAAACTAAAAGAAGAAAAGCTGTTAATACACGACCACACTCAAGAACTTGCAATTACAAATTACAAAACGTTTATTCAAACCTCGCAGTGTTCTCACGACACATTCGATAGTTTGAGTAACATAGAAATAAACTTAGACGATTTGTTATTAAATATACCGGAATTTGAGAAAAAATGTCACAATTTTACGACAAATACGAGCACTATAAATACTTTAAGGAGGCTAAATTCACTAACGTTAACCAGAAGTGCACAGCTTTTAGAAATTTTAGAGTTACCCCAGTTAATGGATTCATTTATAAAGGATGGATTTTATGAGGATGCGTTGGAATTGGCTGCTTATGTCAGAAAATTGTATACCAAACATCCCGAGATTCCAATTTTTAAGGTATAAATTTTTGTTTCATTAATATTCATTTCTAATTTGGTATTCCTTAAGAACATAACGGATGAAGTGAATCAGGCATGGTTATTGATGCTTCACAATTTGTTGGGACTACTAAGAGGAGACCTACAACTGTCCCGTTGTTTACAAATTGTCAGTTATTTGCGTCGTATGGAAATTTTTACAGAACCAGAACTGAGACTCAAATTTTTACAAACACGGGAGGTGTGGCTAAACAATAGTCTCAATGCAATACTTGAAAATAATGGTAAGTTTCTTCACTTGACATAAATCCTCGGTGAAAGTATTTCAAATATCAAATACTTCTAAATCACTCAAAAGTTATACAAAAAATATTTTCAAATAATTCAGTTTTTATAATTGCATATCAGAATGTCTTTCATTTACTTCAGAACTTGATGGGTCAGTAAATAATCATAATGAAAATCAAATTGTTCTTTTTGACCAGTTTGGTCTTTGGTGGCTATAGTCAGCCTGCTTAAGATGATGTGTCCACATCTTGGTCAACGCAAAGTCTTTTTCAGGGAGTTGGTTACCATTTTCTTGAAATCATCAATGTATCTTTCCAAGTCATAGGTGGTTTAGAGGGGGAATTGGGCCTGGGTTTTCATCAGATGTTCTTTAAAGATGGACCAGATTGTCTTTAGCGTAATTTTGATGGTAATTCATGATCTTTGAATATAAAATATTTTTCTTCCGATGCCCATTTAATTTTTGAAGCTATGTTTTGTTGTACTTGCAGTCTCGTGATAAGAGGCATACCCATTGCTTTTCGATATATCCACTTTCATCAGAACCAATTGAGACGGCGCATCCAGATAGGTCACAATTTGGGAAATTGACTAGAGCAAGGCTCATCAAGTTTATTATGTGCATCTTACGTATGAGGCTTTACAATAAGCCTTAATTTTTCAACAGGGATTCAACGGCTGGCACATAAATTTAATATCCAAATTAGGAAATAAAAAAATATCACTGGCACAAAATTCTTGGTTTTCGATTTTTTCTTGGGCGTTTATTACAAGAATACATTATTGTCGAGAATTACCATAAATTCTCAGTAGCTTTGCGGTGTCTACGTTTGACTTTAAATTTAAAGATCTCGGGTTTGATCCTATTGTAGGCAAACTTTTTTAAAACATTGTAATTGTAAAAAAGAAATTATTAAACTTAAAACATAAGAAAATACGCATGACTGCAATACAGTGGAACTTGGATAAGCAAGAAAACTGGATAAATGAGAATAATTAACAGGTCTCGACATTTTAATCCTCAAAAACCTCTATAAGTGAGAAATAAAAACCACTATAAGCGAGAGTCGAATTTGTTTTTTTTTTTAACCAACTTTAAAAAAGGAGTAGGTTATCAATTCGATTGTGTTTTTTGTTTGCTACCTCAGAACTTCGTCATTTATTGATTGATTTTAAAATTTCTTTTGCGTTGAATCAGTATAGTTTCAAGTTGGTCCCATTATAATTTCATTCGTATTGGACCTTGAACTTTGAAGATAAACCGGAAAAATCCTCAAACTTCTCATCAAATCTCCTCAAAATCGGCTTAATAACGGATTAAACCGATTTTTGAAGAGTTTCGGCGAAGGTGATCGTGGATTGAGCTATGTCTATATGTTTTTCGATGTTTTCACTATTCAAATCCTTTTTTATTGTAAGCCCGCATTTACTAAAGCCTCTTCACGCAGTTTGCTACTCCCTTTTGAAATAGCCTGGATCTAGATTTCTTACTTTGTGATAGGCGCTAGTCCTTTTCTGCGCTTCTATCATTTGGGCAACACGTTGAGTAGGTCTACCTATATTCGCTTGCGATAAATAGTTACGGAATGCAACATGCACTAAAAAACATAAAATAAAAAAAATAAAACAAATCCCTACTTCAAAAAAAACTACTGAACTAAAAAATAAAAAATAATTACGTTATTTAGTTACTTCAACTAGCTGGCACAGGCGGCCAATTATTGTAATCTTTAGGGTCGGTGCCGGCCAAGCTTTTAAGAAGTTTTTGAAACTTTTTTCAGAATGGTACACTCTGCAGTCGTGAACTACGCAGCACTTTGAGCCGGGCCATCTCATCTCACTGATGTTCATTATGTCAATTCCGATTCTACTAATTTTTTGTATGGCATTATGAATTTTCCCTGCCCGGAACGTAGTTCTTACATTCCATGTGCAAAGTTTAGTTGCATTTTGGCTTTTTGTTGTATTTATTGCTGCTTCTTCTGTTGCTAACGTTTTTGATTTTGACGACCCAGGAAGCCCCACCCTTCTTTCCCTTGCTGGATCTTGGTTTCTGAGGTCCATGATCAGTAAGTTCAGTACATGTGTATTCTATTGCCACTTTGATTTTTCTTGAGATTATAATGAGGTAGTTTCCCGTTGCTTTCCTCATCTCAGTGTCACAATCAATTGAATCGATAAGTGATTGTCGCCAGTCTGAAGTATTAGGTACCTAAGAAGTTGGATTACATTTTTCTTTGGCATATACTCAGTGATGGCTGCCTTATGTTATTTGTTATTTTACTATCTCTAATAACTGTGTTGCCACTTTTGCCGAATCGAACTTTTGTTCATCGCCTCTATTGCCGTTTTGGTCTTTATCCATAACCCTGAACAAGGGTAATGCGATATACCCCGCAATACTGGGTTCTCGACAAAACTTTGCCACCGACTTGTGTCGAGTCCATCCGACGTGGACGCGCTTGCCAAGTATACCTAACTGAGTTTAGAGATGAGGACTCCGTTTTCCCTTAAGCCGGGTTAGTACTCGTGTATGAATCTATGAATAGAGGCTACATATACACCGTATACATACATAGTTATCCAACTTTTAATTATGCTGCTGCTGTCTTCATGTAAGCTGAACGCCAAATGCTCCTTTGCACTAAACACTCAACATTTCCAACAGTACTGTAATATGGTACTGAGTGTATTGAGTAAGATCAATGGGTCAGAAACACAGTGTCTACTGTTCATTCTTAATTATGCAAAAGTATTTGAAATTGATTGCATTTCTCTAAATGTTTGAACTTATGATCAATAATACTTTTTCGAAAGTACTATTTCAAATACTTAAATTTAAATAAATAAAATATCTTAATCTTTGGTTTGTTTCAGCAAATCACCGTTTGAATAAAATAATAGAAGTGACCAGAGTAAATTTGTTTAGCATTATAACCCAATATCAGGCGATTTTTAATGACGATGAACGAAGCCCCTTAATGTCGAATAAAAGCGACAACGTCAACTACAATAACATTTTTTTTAGTTGGATCAGAAATAAGGTTAGTTTTCTAACGAAATTATTTATTTTTATTAATAATATTTACCTAAATTATATTTTAGATTTTTGACTTTTTGACGACGTTAGAAAGCGAGTTGGAATTAGAAGTTGCATCTATCGATTCAATTTTAGGTCAGTGCATGTATTTTGGTTTATCTTTAAGTCGTGTGGGATGCGACTTCAGAGCGGCAATGATACCAATTTTTAACAACGCTATAAAGCGTCAATTTAAGCAACATCTTTCAAATGCAACAAAAAATTTTGAAAAAAACATGGAAAGGTTCACCTTAATCAACAAGAACCATCCAGGTGTTCCTTGGAAAAATAAGAAAAGTGACCCCATACAACCGCCTGAAAGTCTCCTCGAATTTTATCCTTTAGCTGAATATTTAAACCAGGTTTTAGTTGCTTTTAATGAACTTCGATTATGTCCACCAATGTCAATAATTGGGGATGTGGTGAAATCACTCGATGATTCCTTACTTTTTATATCCAAGGCTATTTTAATCCTTTACGGACAAGAACAGCAAGCATTTAATTCAAACTCAAAGGATTCCTTTTTACGAATGTGCCTTTGTTTTGTTGACGATTTAATTCCTTACATCCAAAAATGCTTTAATATTATTTATCCTTCCAATTATGTCGCTTCACATGTCTCATTCAGTATTCAAAATTTGCAAAAGGAAGGCTTAATGTTAATAAATAAAGAAGCAATAGTTGAACCTATCAAACATTTATTACCCCCAAAAGTTGATCCGGTTATTAATGAAGTAAAAATTGAAGAAAATGTATTTGAAGAAAATTCAAAATAAATTATAATTATTTATAAATGTCGTTGAAATTTTACTAAATCCTGACAATTACTATTATTGCTCGACATGCCATGTCAATTCTTTTAATGAAAGGGTTCAATAAATTAACATTTTTAAAGAATTTTTGAAAATAATTGGTTTTAAAGTTTTCATTTTTTACGTAACAGTCAGTGTTTTGCTTATTTTGTTGGCGGTACTTGTGTTCGACGTAAATAGGAAGGTAAATAGGTCCAGTGAGGAACATTGGGATCTTGTCGTTGTAAATGGGATAAAATTAAAAACTTTTGTAATTTTCCTTCTAATTTTATCAAATGGAGTCCAATTATTTATATTAATTTACCAAGTATACTTCTCTATGAAATTTCAGATTATTTTACAGAAAACGTTTTTTACAAACTAAAAAGCATATTTTGTCTCACTTACACTACTTTCTCTTATATAATGAGGGATATATATATATTGTATTCATTTTATTTACTTGAATATTTTATCGATAAATAGAAAAAAATGGATTTTTTTAATGAAAATAGTAAAGTAAATTAAGGGTCGATCTTTTTATATTTAAGTTAATGATTGAATAAGTCAGTAAACTGCAGAGTTAAGATCCCCTCTTAAAAAGAGTTTATACATGGAAAAGTCAGAGCTAAATAACAAATATTTTGAAATTGCTGACAGCAGAAAGAAATTATTGGATGTGGGTCCATTCCATGTCAAATCGACCAATACTTGGAATCGATCTTTTTCGATTTGGATGAATTTTGGTCGAAAGTTTTCTTTTATCATAAAACAAAGATTTGCCTTAGTTATTCAAAATTTTACAATTTTTCAAATATCTCGGAAACTATTATAGATACAGAAACGGTCTTTTGTTTGTTTTAAAGGAGACACTTGGGGCTATTGAAAAAAAAATTTTGAAAAAAACTATTGAAAAATGAAAATTTTTCAGAATTTTGAATTTTTAAAAATGGTCAAAATCAAACGGCGGCGACACGAAATTTTGAGCTCAAATATTTACAATACAATACCTCTGAATAATCTTAAGAGATCCTGAAAATTTCAGAGAGATTTTTTTTTGTTTTAAAATTGTGAATTTTTGCAAAAAAAAATTTTATTTTTGAAATGATAGAGCAATTAAAAAATAAATTTGAGAATACTAGTAAATCGGGTGAAAAATTATAAATTTTATCTGTCTTATCAAGTTGGCCAACGGAAAAAATTTGTAAGTATTTTTGTAGCATCTACATACCTGGTAAAGAAAGCGAAAAAAAAAGTAAATCAGGATGGTATTTTATTTATCCTGATCAAAACAAAGGTCATCATTTATTAAAGACTACCGAGGAAAAAATTGAAGAGCTTTTTAAGGAGTCAAGATGTCAGTAGAGAATTACCTGGTAAAAAAGACTACAAATCCGATCATGAAAATGGAAAACGGGTGCAGAAACAAAAACGATTAATTTTAGGTAATCTTACCGAAATTTATCGTTTGTTCAAAGAAAAATACCAATTTGAATAAGTAGGTTTGATTCACGAAATTTTCAAACTTTTATTTTACGGTGCACAACTTAGAAAGCTGAAACTTGAAAATGGAGGTCAACCATTATCGTTTCTTCGGGACTACATGAATATTGTTATTTGTCAACTATCCAGGAATGACTGCTACTTTGGAGAATGCACTAATTGTCCCGGCTCAACAAAATTGGGGAGTATCTTGGAAAATCTTTTCACAGATAACTTTTTAGATGAAGTTACTTATAATCAATGGACTCAAGTGGACAGATGTCATTTGGAGACGATTATTAAGTCAACTGACGACTTTGTTGATTTCTTCGTCGAATCTATTCCCAAACTACTCCAGCATGACTTTATAGCTCAACAACAAGCAAAATATTTTCAAACTATAATAGTTTTCGAGATATTTAAAAAATAAAGTTGAAAAATTTTAAAAATTGTAAAATTTTGAATAACTTTCGAAAAAAATTTTCTAAATTTTTTTCCTTTAGCAAATCTTAATTTTATAATAAAAGAAAACTTTTGACCAAAATTCATCCAAATCGAAAAGGGTCGATTCCAACTATTGGTCGATTTGACATGGAATGACTCATATACAATTAGAAGCCGCACAACCTTGCTGTTCAAGTTAAGAAGGCCAAATTGAAAAAATTAAAAGTAAAGACAAAACTATATGAAGAAAAAATTAAACAAAACCAATTGCTGTTTGAAATAAAAATAGAAATAATCAACAAATAAAATTGTTCATGCAAAGAAATGTTTTTAATTAATTAGTATTTTATAATACTCTAGAGTGAATTCAATTATTCTCCGTTGTGTTATGGTGTTAACATTTCCTTCATTATAAAGGTTGTTATTTACAGCATTTATAATTATGTCTTCAACATCTTCAGGCATTGCATTGTTTAGTTCACAAGCAATATTTTGAAGTACGGCTACTGCAACAATAATGTCTGAGCAAATTTTACTTTACATCTAATTCCCAAAGATTAAATGGGAAACCTTCTCTTCCAAAAACCTATTGTTCTTTCTACCACAGTTCTTGTTCTTATGTGCTTCATTATATAAATGTTCAGCTTCACTTTGAGGATTTGTCAATAGAGTTAATAAATATTGTCGCATAGGATAACCACTATACCATTGCCAATTTCACCATTTTCAAATTTAAATTTTAGATTTGAATGATCAAAAATATTGCTATCATGTGCTGAACCTGGCCAACGAGCTGCTATATCTATAATTTTATGCTTAGCGTTAGAAACTATTTGAACATTTAATGAAAAATATCCTTTTCGATTTCTAAATAATTCCGCATTATCTCTACCTATTATAATAAACATTTGTTTATCAAAATGATCACTAAAGTTATATTCTAATTAAAAATTTACCTGGAGATTGGATTCTAATGTGAGTACCATCGACACAACCAATTACTCTTGGAAATCGAGCAATAGAAAGAAACTTTTGCTGTTTAAACTAGCAGTTGCTTGTGTTACTCTATGTATTATTTTACCTGCGGTACTTTTATGCACACTCCCAAAATCTCAAATTGTGAAATAAAAATTACCACATGCATAGAACTGTAAAGCCATCAACAACTGATTTTTGGATGTAATTGGATTGTTCCTAGAAAGATATTAATCAAAGTTTTATCATGCTAATAAATATTAACAGGCCTGTCGGAGATGCTCATAACTTTACTAGCCAATAAGCTGATTTACTAGGCTACTAAATTTTATTAGTAGTTGAAAAGACCAAAACGTAACTTACTTGTAGATTAAAACTTACTTTTTACTTTACTTGAAGGCTTTACCACGCTGAGATCTGTTGAGACTGAACCCTTATTGCTGTGAGAGTCTCTTGTCGAAAGACCAAACCCTGAAAAGTAAAGAAGTTTCTAGATTTTTCTTTGTGCTCCGGCATACGTTTGTTTTGGGGGGAGAAATCTTCAAAAATACACAAACGGCTCATTCTGTGTGGTAGTGTGGGATTCTTCTTACTGATTGACAACTCTGTGAGCATCCGGTACTCCTTTTTATATTACTTCGGGTGCTCTGCGTTTAACTCCTAACTTCAGGTTCCACTTCTAACAGCCTCTTCTTTGTTTTTTTTATGTTGAAAGAAAAGCACTTCTTCTTTGTTTGACTTTTCGAGACTTCAGAGATCTTTCAATTGACAAAAGCAAACTGCTGCTTTCCATGCGTTTGAATATTTAGTAAACTCCGAGACATAAGCGAATACTTTTAAGGAGCTGACAACCGCTTTTATCTCACATGCTGTACCGCCACTGACTAGTTAAAAAGAATTTTAAAAAATAATAATATTATAGTCATATTTATTTCCGGTTTTTTTAATAAGAAAATTTGCTCACTTTTAAGTATTATTTATGTTTACTATTATTTCAATTATTCACTTTCGAGTGACTTCAGATTAATTTATTTGTGGTAAGTGGCAAGTTTGAAATCATAATTTAGTTCATCTTTTAAATAAGCCGTTGATTAAAATTAATAAACATTAAAATCGCGAGACAATGAAAATAGCACGGATAATTTTAAAAACTAAGCGATTGGCGCTTTGAAATCTCCCTCTTAAATTTAAACATGCGTCATCATCATAACCTTAAAAGCTGACATAGTTTTTCTTTGTATGATCTTACGAGCTTTGTTTAAATTTCACAAAAATGTCGAGTACATCGCAAAAACATAGAAATTTTGTGGTCGAGCCCATGGCCGAAAAGCCCGTCACCGATTTGGCTGGAATTGGTGAAGTTCTTGGCAAGAGGTTAATTGGAGCGGGCTTCGATAAAGTAAGTTTTGTATTATTTGTTATTTTGTTTGAATCTGAAATGTTTGTTTACAATTTTTAGGCGTATGTGGTATTAGGACAATTTTTAGTTCTGAAGAAAAACAAAGAACTCTTTCAAGACTGGATGAAGGACACTTGCCAGGCGAATTCGAAACAATCGCTGGATTGCTACAATTGCCTGCACGATTGGTGCGAAGAATTTTTGTAAATTCTTTTCACTGCGTACCTTTTTTAATTATTTTAAATTAGTTAGGAAACGTAATGGTTTAAGAATTGTTAAAAATTTTAAGAATCTCACCACAGTTGTCTAATGTATAAATAATAAATGAATCGATTTTTCAGAGTTTTCATTTTGTAAATTTTCCTTCATCGGTGTGTTGCGTTAGTACGCTAATAGAGGGGGTTGGCAATGACGTTAATAAAAGAGTTTTAAAATAAGAGAGATGCGAGATCTGTTTAAAGGGATGAAGGACAAAGAGAGACTTAAAATTTGCCAGATGTTCAATGGCTGCCTGAAGAGAAATTTAGTTGTTTCCTAATTTTGTGTGTTTGTACAACTGAGTACGTATTTATTATAGGTTGAATCGTTTTGTGAAAGGCGATGTGTGTATTTAATCGATTAATTGTTTCGCGTGTGATGTTTTATTAATTAAATAATTGTGATAATTGAACATTGGCTAGGTTTTTTAAAATGGCGAAAGTGATTTAAAACGGGCAATGGTGGTGGCCATATGAAGACTACTGGTGACGATCCTTTGCTAAGAGCAAAGAATTTGTTAATAATGGAAGATCCTTCCATCGTGCAAAACGGTTCCCAATTAGGTTTACAGGGCGGTCAAGTAACGAACATCAAACAAAATGACGAAAACAACACCAAGGCACAATATTCCATACCCGGAATTTTGCATTTCATTCAGCACGAATGGGCAAGATTTGAGTTGGAACGATCGCAATGGGAAGTGGACAGGGCCGAATTACAGGTAAATTTGTGAAACTTCTATGTGTGGGTTTGATAAAGGAAGTGAAATTTTAGGCTCGAATTGCCTTTTTACAAGGCGAAAGAAAAGGTCAAGAGAATTTGAAAAACGACTTAGTGCGTCGAATTAAGATGTTGGAGTATGCACTAAAACAGGAGAGAGCCAAATTTCACAAATTAAAGTACGGTGTTGATTTGCAACAGGGTGATATGAAGCCGCCTTTTTTTAACGAAGCAAACGTTGATTCACAAATTGACAGCGATCAGTCGTACACTGCAGTTAGCAAAGCTACGTGGAAACAAGGGAGACAACTGTTACGTCAATATTTACAAGAAATAGGCTACACGGATCGCATAATTGATGTTAGGTCTAATAGGGTGCGCTCTTTGTTGGGTCTCAACAACAACACGGAGCAAGAAGAAAATGTGAGTACTGGACAAGTCAATGGAAACGAAACCAACAAGCGATCCAGTGAAACACAAGGTGAGTTAGTGTATTTTTCAACACTATTGTTTTTTCTAAAATCTTGACTTCTTTTCCAATAACTACCCGCAATCAACATGATGTGATTGATTGAAATTTTAGATGCTGCCAAGTCTTTGCTAGCTATGGCATTTAAATAAATAACAAAGTTTATGTTTTTGAAAAATGTCTGCAAAATCTTAATTATGTAACTTATTAAAACATTTCATTACAAAATATTAAGATAAAAGTTAGTTTTCTCCTACTTTTTCATCCTATTTTTGTTCAATGCCAGTTGATGTTTTATTATAATTCTACACTTATATTTAAATTCATTTACTTTGAGTGGAAGAAAAGTTTAAAAAAGTGGTTATTTCAGTTATTAGCTACTTTTGTATGGAAGTAACAATATTTTTTTATTAAGCCCTTAGTATGATAGAGAAAGGAGCTCTAAAGTCTCTTGAGATCTTATAAATATAATAGGTACTAATAAATAAAATTAAATACGATTAAAATATTGTTTCCAAGAACCCAATGTTTTTCGAGTTTTCAGTTTTTAATGTAGATATTTTTCTCTTCATATGACGTAAATGTAGTTCACAAAAGTGTCGGCTCATAGAATTGCCCAGTGGTGGTGCTAGAAAAGTTCAAGGTCATTGTTATGGTTTAATCAAATGGTCTATGGATATCTCTAACCGGAATCCATGACTTTAGAAACCGGTAGACTGGGTTATAGATAGCTACATGTCAATACGTAATTTTTTTATGATATTTCAAAGAATTCATTTTCTTATACTTGGGGGGGAATATTGCAGGCCCTTCAGCAGTGAAGTTTGAGGGATTATACAATGTTGGTGCTAGAAGTTCAAGGTAATTTTTTATCTGAAGCTAAACTTGGATTATTTACATTTTCAGGTGAAAGCTGAAAGAAGTGTGCAAAATATAAAATATACTCGAAAAATAGAAATAATATTGTTAAATGCGGCATAATCATTATTTATACATTTGATACTTCTCATTTTACAGTTAACCTATGGCCACTTTTATACCTTCAGAACATTACCTTTTTATCACCCTTCTGCATACCGACAGAGTCATTATTTAGTAAAAAAACTTTGTTTTTTTACAAATCTTTAAAAATGTATTTATTTACGTACCTAACAGCGATAAAGGAGAAAGAGTTTGCTCAATGAAGAGAAAAAGCCTACTTTCTCAATATTAATTTTTTTTCTACTATTGGGGTGACTCGCCTTCTTTATATTGAGTAAGTAACCAAAAATAAGTGGATTTACAATGAACATAAGCATAAGAAATATAAATGCAAATAAAAGCTTAACAAATTATTGAAATCTGAAGCTGGATGACATAGAATGAATTTTTATGAATATCAGAATCACTCCAGCACTATTCAATACTCAATTAAAGTTTTATTTGTATTTCTTATTGTTATAAATTTAGTTTGTAAATAGTTGAGGAAGCGGTCATTAAAACAATTAAATTGTCTGACGTTTCGGGTTCTTTATTGACCCATTTTCAAGGCTAAATATAAATTACAGATATTTTTTTACAAATAAATTATGAAAAAACAAAGATATGAAAAAATATGAAGAAACACAAAATACATCTACGAAAATTTAAGGAAATATAAATGAAAATAATGAAAAAACAATTTGATGGAGGATTTGATTAAGGAGGAAGTATCACAATATTTTAATTCTTATTGTTATTTTTTTATTGTAAGTTTTGATTATTTAATTAAGAAGTGTTAAAAAACTTTTATATGACCATCTCCGTGCTTCGGAGGGCACATAAAGCCAGCAGTCTCCCTAGATTGATGATTTGGTGTCAGCAGTTGTGGGTGAAATGCTGAAACCTTTCTCTATCAGAAAAAGGTCTATGTTCCAAGCTGAAGGATCTTATTCAGGAATGGATAGGGAGGCTGACAAGAGAAGAGAGAAAAATTCACAAATGGAAATGTAAAAGATAGCATATTGTCATTAAGATTATACATAAAGATTATAATCTTTCTTGCATGGTAGTAATCAATTCCTGTTAACATTAAATAATTATATTAGGGACGTTTTAAGTAGAGGAAAAGTTACATAAAAATAGATTTTTTATAATAGTTTTAATAATAAAAATCGTTAGATTTTATCACTGTTTATGCTTTCCTTTTAATTTTATAAGTTCATAGTTCACATTTTATTTTCCGTCAAGGATGATAAAATTAATTTAAAATTTTTCCAAGTGAAGTTTTATTAGTTTAGATTTTTGCTTTACTAACTTTAGGTCAAACTAAATTACGTTGTAAATAAAACGCAACAATGAAATTAATAAGAAAATTTACAAAAAAAGCAGCTTTTAATAGCTGCTTATTTTTAAATGTCATTAAAATGCAGGCGTGCGAGTAGGGTTTTTGAGGGTTGTCCACTTATCATTAAAACTAGGCTCCATTTTCAGTAAATTCCCGCATTTAGCAAGCTTCTAGCCCTAGGGGCCAATAGCTGTCAGCTTTGGAAGTTGATAATAATTGCTTACATTTTTTGTTCACCCAATTAAATACTTTACAAGGTACTGAACTTTCAAGAACCCTAATTTTCATTAAATTTTTTATGAAAAATGTAAAATTTATAATTGCTTTCAGTTTAAATGTACCTAGCAAGATCTCAACTTTATTAATGATTGCATCCAAAATTAAAAATTTCAATTTCTCACACGTCGGTTCGGGATAGTTTTATGGGGTTTAGTTTTTGCACCTCAGTTTCTCGACTGTATGTAATTATTTTTTTTAATTAGGGAGAAGGACTCCAGCTAAAAAGGTACAACCAAGCTGTCTTACTGAAGCTATGATGCTGGATACTGAAGCTGCTGTGATGGCTAACTTGGACTTTCTTTCGAATGCCGATGTGGATATGGATGATGATGACGACCTGAGTGATGAAGTTGAATTAGAGGCACCAGAGGACATTGAAGATGATGTCAAGTCAGTCAGAAGAAGGGGTTAGTAAATTGAAACATTCATTTCAAAAACTACGTAAGTCAGAATTCAGGTTTTACAGGAATCAATTTTTCTAAAAATTTTCTAGTAAATTACAAAAAATAGCTTTTTAATAAAAAAGTCTGTTCTTTAATTGAAGGGTTTGGTGCAATAACCGGCCACGTTCAACATACACAGTTTTGAGAAAAATGATAAAAACGTACCGTTATCTTATTTTCCAATTTTCAATAATTTTTGCATCTGGAATAGAAGGCATAATGTAACTTCACTTAGTAATTTTTACATTATTTGTATTGTTTGTGGTTTTTTTGATATTTTAGTCATAAAAGTGTACGTAGCCGGTTTTTGCCACTAAAAGAAGGAAAATTGCTTGCAACATATTTGGAGCAATAGTGGGTCACATAGACATATTCGGTATTTCTAAGCGTAATTCGTGAACAGTTCTTGCACCAAACGATGAAGCGACATTTTTTTGATCAAAACCTGAAGTTAACTCAATTTTGATAAAATTGGTCTTTGACCGGTTATTACACTAAGCCCTTCAATTTTAGTCAATGAGTAAACCACAGAGCAAGTGTACATATTTATACACATACACCAAAGTCTCTTTGGTCTGCGGTTGCTCCTCTTTGCATTTCTGGTAATATTTCTCGTGTAGCCTAATGGATTACAAGTTCTCTTCTTTTTTGGCTTATCATTATCTAATTCAGGCAATGTTATTGTATTTCAATATTCAAAAGATTTAAAACAAAATTATGCAAACTAACTTAAGTAAGTACCTATAAAATGACCCCAAGTATCAAGATTCAATTAAAACAGAAATTTTGAAAAAAATAATGACTTATGTAGTTTTTGAAATAACCACTCTTATTATTAATTTCTTAATTTTAATTTTTTTGCTAATACAATTAAATCTTCAAAGAAAGAACGTCGAGTCGAGGAGTCTTCAAACAAATTTATTTTCTCGGGAAAACGTTAAATAAGTACATGATCTAAAATTTAGTCAAATATAGCTTGTTAAAATTTTGTTTTAAAACTCATTTGCTAATCAGTATTTGTTTATTTTTTAAGGTTTTTTTTATATATTTTTTAAATAATCGAAACGTAAACATGAATCACTTCAATGCTTTTTTTTATAATTTAATTTATATAAAACTTATTAATCGTGATACAGACCGGATTCATATGCATTTATATGGGGTTGGACAAAATTTTTCAAGATTTTATGGGACCATTTCTACCTTTCATTTCCGTTTCTTTTATTAATTTACTCATGCCAGATCGTTAATCCCAACAAATTCTCTTTTAATAAAAAATTTAATTTGTTTTTATCCTACTCAAATATCCAAATTTTATTATTTAGTTGGTCTTTGCTGTTTTACCTTTTAAAAATTATGAGAAATTATGAAAAATTATATTATGTCCGCATTAAAATTATTTATTTTTATATTTTAGTTAAAATAGACTCCAATTTAGCATTGGGAGATGACGTTGATGCCGAAGCAATGGAGGTTCTCAATGAGTTAAATTTACTCTCCGAAACTGAAAACCAACAATCTGATCTGAAAGAAGCGAGCGATTGGAACAAAAGTAAGAATTTAATTTTTTTTCTTTTCAAGCATTTTATTTCCTTCATTTTCTTTAGGTTTAGGTTTTAAAGCAACTCCCGGTCGTGGATTAGGTATAAATGAAGATGAAAATCTTGATTCTGGTTTAGGATTGGGTGAATTAGCTCAACTAACAGTGAACAACGATGCTGAAACAAGTTACGACATTGCCAGCAGTAAAGAGGCATTTCGGAAGACGTGGAGCGCTAAATACACTTTAAGGAGTCATTTTGATGGCGTTAGAGCACTTGCATTTCATCCAACTGAACCTGTACTCATCACCGGTAGTGAAGATCATACACTCAAATTATGGAACTTACAAAAAACTGTACCGGCTAAGAAATCTGCTTCTCTTGACGTTGAACCTTTGTATACTTTTAGGTAAGTTTCCTTCTCTTTTGTTGATCAACTGGCATATGCTTAAAAAAGTCCATTGTTTCTCTAGCTATTTTTTTCTGTTTATATTTTATTTATGTGCTATTTTTATCACATTTGTTTTATTGATTTTGTGATCTTGAACTTGACGGGTTTTATTGTCTCTTAAAATAATTTATTATGTTATTGATTAGGGTGAGCAAATTTGTTGTTTTACTTGGTTAGCTCTATTAGTTAGAAAAGAGTAATAAACTTAATGCTTACGTAATTGTTGAATAGTATATCAGTATTTTTTTTACAAAATTTGAAATGTGTTTTACAACTTTGTTATTTTTAAAGTTTACAGAATGTTCATTTAATATTTAATTACATTGTAATTACATGATATGGTGCAGTATGATCTGCGTAATATCATATCTTTATAATAATAAAGAAATAATTGAAACTTACATGACAGTATTAAGAGATTATACAGAGGTTATGAAAAAAAAACATGTTGAAATTCAAGCTCGAGGTTTACGGTATCCAGTGTTCACAGTACAGGGTGGGTCAAATTTGAATGTTTTTACGGGGAATTTGGTAACTATAAAAGATATGGAAAAATGGATGGCGCATCTTTTTTTTGAGAAAAGCTTAATGGCTAAAACCGCAATTCGATATTTTATTTCGTTTTCGAGTTATGGTCAAAAGTTTGCTTTTTCCAGTTTTCGTTAAATACCGATATCTTAATTGTTCGTAAAGTTATAGAAAAAATTAAAAAAATTGTTAATCAAAAAACACTTTTTTGAGCAGAATAAATTGGGCTAAAGGGATTTTAAATGTCTTCATTTGTTTCCGAGTTATAGTATGAAGTTGTGTTTTTTAAATGGACACCATAGTTGGCTATGACATATTTAAATAGAGTTTTTTATCCTCTTTTCAAATATATAATGTGTGGTCTATTATTTCAGTTTCAACCCGTGATATTAAAAATTGCTAAATAAAAATAAGAGATTGGAAAATATTATTATCATCTAAAACAATTTAATATAATATATTAAACAATAATATAAATTCAGTAGTTCACTAGTAGATTAATAAAATCAGTATCGCTAAAATATTAAAATTAGCAACAGAATCTCCCATTAGCTATTAGCCCTTAAAATTGCCCAACTCCCTTAAAATGCAAATATTATTGAAGAATGTGGCATATCCCCTATATTTTAGTGAAAACTGTATCTCATCATAAAACTGTAGCGTTACAATAAACAATTCACAAAGTAATATTGATCCACCAAAATAAAATTCGGTTATTTGTTATAGTGTAAATCTGAGTAGTTTTTCGCCTCCACTGTAAAATTTTCACTTTGGGAGTTACGCCATTTGCGACTTAAGCTGACGATATGAGAAATTTTGTTTTTGTTTATACTTACACTACGTAAAGATTATACCTAAGACATTACAGGAATGAAATAGTAGCGCGCCAACTTTATATTATAACTCAGAAACAAATGAAGATATTTAAAATCCCTTTAGCCCAATTTATTCTGCTCAAAAAAGTGTCTCAAGAAGGTGTAAATATTTTTTCTGTAGCGACCGAGATATTGGTGTAAATATTTTTTCTGTAGCGACCGAGATATTGGTATTTAACGAAAAGTGGAAAAAGCAAACTTTTGGCCATAACTCAAAAACGAAATAAATATTGGATTGTGGTTTTCACCATTAAGCTTTTCTCAAAAAAAGAGATCGAAGATTCAGGATCAATTTTTCAATATCTCTTATAGTTACTGAATTCCCCATAAGAACATTCGAATTTGAACCACCCTGTACATTGAAAATTTGGGAAAACGGTAAAATCACGTTTAGAACAGCAGCTTAAAATTATTTAAATTTCAAAATAGTTGTAATCGCACTGGCTACCATATTTGGAAGTTGATGATGCAAATTCAATACAAATATTTATTGCTTAGTGTGATTCATAATTATAGTGTTTTAGACTACTAAATTGAGCTATCTTAGAAAATAACAAAATTTTCCCAAAAAATGGGTGTGTTGACATTTACTTTGAAAGTTTTTTAACAAAATATTTTTCAGGAGTCACAATGGACCAGTTTTGTGTTTGACCATTTCTGGTACAGGTGAACACTGCTACTCTGGTGGATTAGATGGTAAAATTCATTGTTGGAACGTTCCGAGTTCTAGCATCGATCCATATGATTTGTTTGAACCTGAAGTACTCAGTGCTACCCTTCAAGGTCACACCGATGCCGTCTGGGGATTAGCAGAATTGCAAAGTCAACAACAATTACTGTCGTGTTCTGCCGATGGCACAGTAAAATTATGGTCACCTCATTGTAAGGTACGATTTATATCATAAAAATTAATTAATATAGAAAATATATTAATCGTAACAATATTTAGATGCCCTTACTCAATACTTTTACATCCGAACAAGATGGAGTTCCATCTAGTGTTGATTTTGTGAGAGATGAAGGAAATCGTGTAGTGGCAGCTTACAATAGTTCAAATTGCGTTATTTTTGACACGGAAACTGCCAAAGCTTTGGTTAGATTAGATTCAGGTGTTAACAATAAACAAATTAATAGGGTGGTCTCTCATCCTACTTTGTCTCTAACGATTACTGCTCACGAAGATAGACACATTCGTTTCTGGGACAACAATACGGGAAAGATGGTGCATTCGATGGTTGCACATTTGGATGCGGTTACCAGTTTGGCCGTCGATCCTAACGGTTTATATTTATTGTCAGGTAATTTATTTAAAATGAAGCGTTGGCCGTTTTTATTTAAAACTTGGTTTTTAGGATCGCACGATTGTTCTATTCGGCTGTGGCATTTGGACAACAAAACTTGTGTTCAAGAAATTACGGCACATCGCAAGAAGTTCGACGAGAGCATTCTAGATGTTGCTTTTCATCCGACAAGACCTTACATTGCAAGTGCAGGCGCCGATGGTCTGGCCAAGGTCTTTGTTTGAATTGGTGATCATTTCTCTTAAGTAGGTGTACGCTTAGTAAAATGAAAATACAGCAAGAGACATTTTAATAATTTAAAGAGGGCTCTCATCCTCTCTGTCTTTTACACTCCCCCTATTTCTCAGTAATATTTGTAGGTTAATTGTACATAGAGAGCGTGTTGTTATATAATGTAATAAGTGTAATGTTTTATGCTTTTGTATCGAAATATACAGGATGCTTCTTAATTTTTTCGTTTCGACGAAAAATGAAGGGCAGTGTCTGATATTTCTGTGTCCGTCAGTGCAGAAATTCTTCCCCAATTTACCGCAATTATATGCAGTGGTAGCAAGTATTTTGATTTGTATGTTCCAAGTCGACATCGAATCCTAGTTTTTTGTTCTGAGAATTAATTTACCTTGATGAACCTAATATTTATGTAAATATATACATTTTAATAATAATTTTCTTTTTAACTGTGTTTATATCATGAAGTAAACGAAAGTTTATATGCGACTAAATAATATTAAACAGTGTTTTTAAAATTTTTGTGATAATTTTCTTTCTGTGAATTTGAATTTATTTCACTTTTATTCAATGATATTTTGGTTTTTAAAAATTCAACCATGTGCTGAACAACATGGAATTTAAATCGAATTAGGACAAGTTTTTTAAATGGCTCATAAACAAATTTTTTTTTGATGATATTTTTCTATTTGATTTTGTTTGCTGAGAAATGTGTCAATTCCATCCATAAATTTTTATAAGACAATATCAGCTCAGGTTTTTTTTATTACCTTTAACCTGTGGTTTTCTTAACGACATTTATTATAGCTCAGTCAAATTATGCAAATATAAATTTATTGTTGGGTGTTGTGCCCTAACATGTCAAGCCGATATTTTTACTTATCTACATTTTACCATTTAATCTTGCTCGAGTTTGAGTAAAATATTTTTGTATCAACTGCCTTGTACTATAGTACCAATTATGGCTTGGGTAATGTTGACGCGAGCGAGCGTTTGACGAGACAGATTTGATGAAGGTATTTCTTAGTGCAAAGCTGATATGGCGCAATACTTTAAACTTAAATGCCAATAATTTACCTAATTTTTAAGGCTATGCTATGAGGTAATGTTTTGTGCACATTTGATTGGTTTAAACAATAAATTTTATGTTCCACGATATAATGAAGTTACGACATGATTGATTAGTGTACGATTTTAGTAATTGATAAGCGTATTCACGTAGAGAGTGAACAGTGCACAATATCGTATCCCAAGTTTATTATATCGTGACATTTAACTTACAGAAAAGATTTTACAACAAGTAAACCAGTTTACCAGTCTGGATTGTACCTGCACTCATGATTATAAGGTTACAGTTTATTGTGGGATGTGAACTACCGAGGCAACATTAACCCTATTTGCACAAGACATTGCATAGATTCTGCTACAGCGTAAAAGTTTAAAAGCATTAAAGCACATTTTAAATTTCATAATAGAAAGAACTAGAAATCTTATATTGGTGGAAGACCATTGCAAAAATAATGCTTTATCTGATGGGGCTTTACAGGTTTACCTATCCAAGTACAAAACATGTTGCACACTACTTGACTGTAAAATTTACGAAACGTATTATTTAACTTGGCCAAATTAGTTTCTATTTCTTTTGATGTATCTATGACCGTTTTTGAGTTATAAGCAAACAGATGGGAAATTTTGCTTAAGAAATGCATAATTTGACTGCTACATGAGTAACGAAAGAATTAATTGATTCAAAGAGATTGATTTTGTAATATGTACCTCTGTATAAAAACTTTCTTTTATGGAAGGTTTGTTCATTATAAATAATCCCCAACATTTACCATCTTGGTAGAGCTGAAGAAAATATTTTTATACACCTAGAATATACTAAATTATTTTTTACTATCTGATTGGATGAGTTTTGCCAGTGGATCTCGAAACTTATAAGTCTCATTAACGTGATAATTAATTTGTACTATATAGGGAGCCTTGCGGCGCCAAATCTTTAAATTAATAGTGACAATAAAAATGTATCACAGTTCAACGAGGCAGGTTAAACCTTCGAATCGAAGAATAATACAAAAAAATGATGAAACCTTGGAAATGTTAGCACAAACATTTGAATTTTTAAAAATTGGAAATTATCACCTCAATTTAGTTTATAAAAACAATTATGTATTATTTGTTTTAGATTTTATATATTAGTAGCGAATTTTACAAACCTAATAATGTACATTTTCCTGCAATTATTATTTGAGGTTCTTAAACAATTTTTTTAGATATTAGTAATTTAATAAATTGGTGTAAATATATAAAATATATAACAGTATAAATAATATATATATATGAATAAAACAGCAGGTTAACGGACCGTTAGATTTAGGTTTCAGTAGTCATTAAGTCACTATTCGTATAAAAAATATTTAACAATACAAAGTATGTGTTTATTTATTAATTGTGTGTTTTTCTTGTAGTTAAAACTCATGTATTGTGCATTCTTACCGCATTCGTTTCTTTCTTGCTCTCTCTTATGATTTCGAGCTTAGAAGTAGGTTAGAAGTGTCTTGAAAATTAAAAATGTGACGCACGTTTATTAAAGTACTACTCGAGTTGTAAATAAATTTTTAAGTGTGTAGCAGGAAGGAACAAGTTTAAATAATTCTTCTGTATAGTTACTTAGTCAAAGTATACGTGTTTTTTATTTCAAATTTATCTAAATATATAGCGTATTTATACATAGTAATTATTAATATACTTTTATATTTGTAATTGTTGCATTATTTCACATCAGTTATTCAACAAGACGACTAACGTATTCAAATTTAGCTTAGTTATTTTAATTGTTAAAAAATAGCTAAGAATTTTGATCGAACCTACGATAAAACTTTGAATATTTGTGAGGTAAAAAAATTGTTTTGTGTATTCGCTTGGCTGTGACTTCATAATGATATCGATTTTTTTGTAATTTCAATTTCCTCCTACTTTTTTGCACTAACCAGCGTTGTTTTAGTAAAATGGATTCTTTAATAATTCGGTTTATCTTACAGATAGGCACATAAGTTTGTCGCTGGTTCGATTTGATGATTATTATTAGTGATAATAAATAAAAGTGTGGTTGAGCGTGTGATTGTGTGCATAGTCACATTTAGCTTTAAAAATACAGACTTTTCCAGTGAGTATATAAAACGATTGCCGTAAGATTGCAATGCCTCTTATCATCCCCCATATATACGTACATACTGTATTATTTGTGCTTATTTTTAGGAGTTTTTGATGTGATAAAACTTGGTTGTCAGTTGCACTTGATTCTAATTTATTGAAATAAATGGAAAGAAAGATTACTATTGATTTTAATAATAAACTTTCTTGTGCTATAATGCTCGAGTCCCTTAAAAGTGTTCTAACATTTATTTTCACAGAATGAAAAGCGAGGAGTATTAAGTGTATTTTTTTAAACCGGCTGGTTGAACTTTTGTAAATTTTGTCGAGTAATTCTTTCAAAATGTATGAGTTAATTAGTTATTATTGTTAACACACATGGTACGAAGGAATGTATGAAAAATAGAGAACAATAAAATGTAAATCATAATTTCTTTTCTTATTTCTTGTTTCCCACAGGATACATCAGGCTCGTAACCAGACCGAAAGTGAAGGTAGGGCAAACGGCGAAAATTGTCTGAAATTTCAAGGTCAACGCGGTTTAAGAAAAGTTATAAAATTTACCTATACCTATATTAGTATAATAAACTACTAAAATCTTAACAAATTTGCGGAACCCAGTTTTAGTTTGCCCGGTTTTACCAACCTTCGTCAAAGCATTTGATCAACGTTAAACGGTTTGACGCTCGTTAAGTCATAAAAATCTGTTTCACCAATGCATAATAGTTAACGTTGGTTAAATCTCCAATCAAATTTGACGACCGAATATTCCATCGTCAAAATTTAACGGCTCGTTTATTTACTATTAACTTAATCATTGACATTTAATCTTCTTCTTGACTTCAAGGATTAGGCCCTATGACCTGATCCGGTGCCCATCGTTTTTTCAGCCTCCCGACATTTCTTTCCTCTGATCTGTAGCGCAACGCTCTCAGAGGAATTCTTTCGGCGCTCCATTTTAATCTATTTTCTCCTATTTGTTTATTAAGTTCTTTGATTTCTAGCTCTTTTCGTATATTTTCGTTACTTTTTCTGTCTTGTCAGTTTATATCCAGCTGTGATTCTCAAAAATTTTATTTCCGTGCTTTGTATCTTGTTAGACAATTTCTTCTTTATTACCCATGTCTCACTTGCGTATGTCATCGTTTTGTTGAACTTCATTTGTTTCTCGTGTAGGGGTGTTTTTCAGATTGAGATGTATGGTGCCACAAACTGTTATAAATTTTGCTATTTTTTCGTCTATCTCTCGGTTTTCTTCATATGTTGTATTGTTTCGAGGTATTTGAAGTGACTTACTTGTTCTAAACTTTTATTATTTTGCTTCTCATTGGGTAATTTCCTTTGAATGCCATGATTTTCGTATTTATATTTTTATTTTAAAAGTTCGGGCGCCCCTGGGATACACTAATAAAACATTAGACTAATGCAAAGTTTTAATTCTTTTTCAGGGGCGAATTGACATTCAAGTTTTGATGCCGAAAAGTAAGTAAACAATTTTTTATTGTTTAAACAAACTCTGATCGAGTATTTTGCTTCTATTTTTCACCTGTAAAATTTTAACTCGCTTTTGTCAAAGACGTACATCCAATTATTCGACTGTATTGATGAATTATGTGAGTGTAGGAAATGGACTTAAAAATCAAATCTCGTAATGAAAATGCTTTAATACTTTTCAATACATTAAAGATAAATTATGACAAGAAATTTGAAATAAAAATTTTCCACATTGTTTTAAAAACGATGCGTATATTTTTTCTAAAGTTTTATAACAATATTTTTATTTTCACACTTTTGATGACTTATTGCCTGGCATTTACGATTTCAATAAATTCTGGTTTTAATGAAGCACCTCCAACTAAAAATCCATCGATATCGGGTTGAGAGGCAAGTTCCTTACAGTTAGCTGCCGTCACAGAGCCTCCATATTGGATTTGAATTGATTCACTTACTTCGGGGTTGACATTTTCGCAAAACCAGTTTCTTAAAGCTTTGTGCACCTCTTGTGCTTGCTGTGGAGTAGCTGTTTTCCCTGTACCAATGGCCCACACAGGTTCATATGCAATAACAACATTGCTCCTGTAAAGAAAACAAATATGGTTAAATTTAGTTGCTCAATAGCATTGCATACAAAATTGCGATAATGTAAGGGTGGATCAAGCTCAAGTTAAATATTTAAAATAAATAACAATAAATATTTTACGATGAAGGAAAAAATATTTTTCAAATTTGTAGTAATTTAGTGCATTTAACCTTTTCAGTTTTGAAGTATTGGGGGGAGGGGTGATAATATAAATTACTTGATAACTATATAATGGAGGGGTAATAATAATTTTTTTTATTTGAGCCCTTCAGACCTCCCATACATATCAATATAATTTGTTCTGAAAGAGTTCAAAATTAAAAATAAATTGGACTAAAAATCTAAAACTTTGGGTAAGCGCTTAATTTTAGATAATAATTATCACAGACTATGGATAATATATTGTCGTGTTTTGAAACGTCAAAAACCATTATTTTATTGTTTTGTAAATTATTTTGAAGTTTTTTTGTTTCTAAATTATTTATTTGAACATAATGGATATAAATTTATTTATTTGTTTGTAAATGGAATTAGGTTGGCAATGTAAGTAAGTGGGAGGAAGAGCTTCAAGGCGACGTGCCGATACGGCCAGTCACAGAATTGTGTCCTGCAAATTAATTTCATAAATTTTGATTTTTGATGTTTTAATAAAAAGTGAAATCATTTTTAAGTTTGAAAAGTTGTTTTAATTAATTTATGAAGTGCTAATTGATGAAGAATTTTGAAGAAATCGGATGTTTTTGGGTGATTGTGAAATATTCACAGCGAATTTGTTTGACCGGCGCAGCCAACTGTGTATGCACGTGTAGGACAATACCACATTGCAAGGTAACATTACCATTTATTCGCCAAGTTTGAAAATAAAATTGGAACACATTAAAAATGATACGAAAAATTATAATTTTAATTGGAAATTTTGAAAAAGAGTCTCATAGCTCTACAATTAATAATGGATGTACACCAGCGAGATGGATTTTTCTGGAATAGATAAAGATAAAAAATTTTTTTTACAAAATTTTAATAGCTGGGGGCATTGCATTAAATGGCGCCCAATCATCGGGCTTAAAACTATAAAAATTCATAGCATTAAATGACGCAGATAACGTGGAGCTCGAAAAAAGCGACCTACATTTGACCCTGAGATAAAAATTAATTTGTGAAGAAAAAATTATAAACAAATACGAGAAAAATGGCAGGAAAATTTAAAATATTGGATACAGAGATGAATTATTGAAGCAGATAATAGATATATAAACTAAAACGAACAAAAACTTAGAAAAAATGATAGAAGATAATAGGAGAATGAGAAATGAAGGAATACAAGATGTTGGGAACATGAGAACAGAAAACCAAGATTTTTTTTACAATTTTATACGATTTAAACAATAGTAAAACATTAAATAAAAACGTAACAAAATATACATTTTAAATTATTAAAATCCAAAGAGTCTCATGGTAAAAAGGTGCATGTACACCAGCGAGGATTTTTCTGGAGTAGATAAAGAGAAAAATTTTTACATTTTAAATAGCTGGGGGCATAGCAATATATTATGTATGTACATTGGAAAATAATTTAAAATATTAAATCTTGGATTGGATTGAAAATAAATTGCTCTAAAAATTTGGGAATGCTCTTAATTTTTGGAGTAATTTATTTTCAATTTACCCTATTCATGATTTACATAACTTATTATGTTATCTCAAATTAAACGCATCTCCAAATTTTTAAAACAAGTTTTTTCCAATTCACCCGTTCAAGATTTAATTTTATTAATAATTTTTCCAATATTTGTCCGATATTATAATGAATTTCTAATTTTTTTAAGAAACTATTTATGTTTCTCCCTTAAAATTTTATCCATTCAGAAATATGAATTTTTTAATAATTATTTACCTCCGACAAGTAACATTTCGAAAGTTTCAGAGTTTTGGCCACATTTTGAAAATTCTGGCCGACCATTCAGTCCATAGAAAAACGGAGGACTTTATTTTTATTTTAAGGTTCTCGCCTTATCATCAGTAAAATTAATTCAATAATCATAAAAATGCATTTTTTTTTATTTTTAAACAGTTTTTAAACAGAAAAAAATACATTCAACCATATTATTTTATGTCCTGGTTCACTCTTCATTGTCTTGACTAACCAGGACAAAGGTTCCAAAACCAGTACGAATGGCCACTTTATGCAGTGCTGATGTGGTAAATTTTGCATATTTCACCCTACCAAGCCCCATAGTATACTGAAGGGGTATAAAAAAGTTTCTACTATCCAATAGTTAGTAAAAAAGATTGCTCGTAAGAGAATAGACGTGGGTTCGGGAAAGATTTTAAATTGTATAAATTTATAAATAATAAAATAAAAAATAATGTAAATTTTCGTGTAAAGAAATTCAAATAATTTTTTAACGAAAAAAAAAAAACAAAAAACTTCTCAACATGTATCAAATTGCAAGTCCGATCAAATGTGTAATTGGTCACCAGGAAAAAATTTTTAAAATTACATTCCATATGTAAAAACCACATAGAAAAGAATTCTTGAAGTTGGATTGCCAAATGTTGGCACAATGCCATGAGTCACCACTGATCTGGTCATTAAGGAGTTTTTTCCGAAAATGATTTCCCAAGTTTCTGCAATCTTTTTTGGTGATTTTATGGGGCTTTTGAATTTCTATATTTTTTGCTAATGCAAACCAATTCAACTCACATCCAAG